>JAUDYJ010000003.1:1195000-2442500 GCA_030761175.1 Masticophis lateralis
CTCTAGGTGGGGCTCTGCAACTCTGAGCTGCTGCAGGGCCTGCCAAGAGGGTCATGGCCAGCAGACCCCCCCAGACAATGAGCATCATCCTGCAAGAGAGGAGGGGAGAGATCAGGAAAGGCGTGGCAGGGCCACATAGGGGCGATGGGGAGCTGGTTTCCTCTACTCAACACACCTGAGCATCAGAATTTCTGTCTTTGGCAGTGGAACAGAAGTTGCCTATAGAAATTGTGGCCGCTCCAAAACAGGATGTTTTTAGACAGTCTAGGCAGTCACTTATCTAAAATGATATTGGTTCTCCTGCTTGAGCAGAGGGCTAGAAAAGAAGACCCCCAAGGTCCCTTCCAGCTCGTTCTATTCTATTTCTTTAACTCACCTGGAGTCTCTCACTTGGCCAACCAAATGGAGGTGAGCTTTCAAGGTTGCTTCTCTTCAAACTGTGATTTGGAAATTGTTCTGTATACGGCTCTTTTAAACTTCCTTCCTCATGGGGTAACTCCTCTGGAGAGCTCTACCAGCCAATGGGAAGGGGCACAGCTTGTGCTAGAGACCAGGGACCCAATCAAGACCAGGTTTCAGATCCCCCACAAGAGGTTTTCCCGTTGTTCCATCTTGAGGGTTGACAGTGGGCGAGGGGCCATGTTCCACACTCCACATTCCACAGGATTCCTTCCGGGTGTTAAGTATCTTCTTGAGAGGAATACAATGGGCCTCTTTGGCAGATGCCAACTGAGTATCAATATCAGAAGAACACCACTGTGAGCAAACAGCAATAGGAATGTTGGTTTTGCAAGACCCAAGCGTAAGCCACCCCTCCAAAGTCAACACAAGTGAGCAGATGCTGGAGAGAACCAGAACGCTTTCCCCCAGTCTCACTAGAACATGAGAAGAGAATATTTCCAAAGTTTTAAGAAAAACTTTCCTGGCAATAAATAACAAGGAAGTACTTTATCGAGGAAAATGTTGAGTTCTTATTCACTGATGTGTTTGAAAAGTAGCCAGAAAGCCCTCTTTTGAAGATGATCAACTGAGCAGGAAGTTGGATTTGATGGCCTCCAAGGGAAGCTTCCAAAACGCCATGTAAGTGAAGGACACCTGCATTCTGGGAACAGGAGGCTCCTGGTTTGTACGATGAATGTGCTGCTATGTCCCTGGACAGGTAAGATGGGAGTAAGAACTACCCCCACTTCTGATCACCTGGGTTTTCCATTCACCCTAGTCTGGCCTGACAAGTGCCAGCAAGACCGTTGACAGAATAACAGAGTTGGAAGTGACCTTGAAAGTCATCTAGTCCAACCCCCCACCCAAGCAGGAGACTATACACCATATCTGACAAATGACACTCCAATCTCTTCTTGAAAGCCTCCAGTGATGAAGCTTCCTTCCGAAGGCAACTTCTGTTCCATCGGTTGATTGTTCTCGATGTCAGAAAATTTCTCCTTATTTCAGGTTGGATCTCTCCTTGATCAGTTTCCATCCATTGTTCCTTGTCTGGCCTTTGGGTGCTTTGGAGAATAGCTTGACCCCCTTCCTCCTCTCTGGGGCAGCCCCTCAAATATTGGAAGATGCTCTCCTGCCTCCCCTGGTCTTTCTTTTCAATGGCCTAGCCATGCAACCAGTTCCTGCTATTGTTCATCGTATGTTTTAGCCTCCAGTCCCCTCATCATCCTGGTTGCTCTTCTCTGCACTCTTTCTAGAGTCTCAACATCTTTTTTATAGTGTGGTGACCAAAACTGGATGCAGTGCTCTAGGTGTGGTCTTACTAGGGCTTTATGGAGGGGTATTAGTACCTCCCTTGATCTTGATTGAATCCCTTTGTTAATGCAATTTAGGATTACATTGGCTTTTTTGGCTGCCGCTACACACAACTGGCTCATAAGACTCTGGGATCCCTCTCACTGTTCCTGCTATTAAGCCTGGTTTCACACAGTCTATATGCCTACTTTGGGTTTATCCTCCTAATGTGACGTGCCAAATATTTGCTGTCGTATGTAAACCATATTTTAGAAACAGAAACGGACAGAGGAAAAGACCTAGTGATCCGTCGAGCCTGCCTTTTGAGCTTGTGAGGTTTTCTTCTTTTTCATTTATTGATTTTTAATTGTTATTATTTTTATGTTTTATTAATTTTTAATTCTTTATTTTTGATGGATAATGGACATGTGTGAATCCCAAGCATGTTTCCGGCTATAAGAAGCACAATGGATGGACCGCTGAGTCATGGATTTTTAACCTTCTGAGCGCTCATTGGGATGAAGGAGGGGAGGGGGGGCTTCTTTTGGGAGACCCTTGATACTTTTGGAGAGTCCATCTGCTGGCCCAGCCCAAAGCTTGGTTGTTATGTTTGTTCATAACTTTTGCACACATTGCAGACAGAAGCAATAAAACAAAGTCAAGCTAGAGTCTTAGATTTTACAAGAGCTGATTTCAATAAACTTAGAGAGTGCTTAGGAAGGATTACAGGGGAAATTCCTTTGAATCTTAAAGGGGAAAACAACTCACTCAAGAAGCTTGGGAAATCTCTGAAAAATGAGATTATAAAAACCCAGTCTAGCATAATACCACTGAAAAAGATAAATGAAAAACCTTGAACTTTTTCTTGTTTTGTACAAATTGAAAGAAGTTTTTATTATTATTATTTATGACATTTGTTGCAAGTGTTACTTCATTCTGAGCCTTAGCTTTTCCTGACTTCATCTTTGCACATTTGGGCTATTTGCTGGTAGTCTGCCTTAGTTATTGTCCTTTTTATCTTTCAGCTTATTAGACACTTCTTTCTGCAACTATCCAGATTCTTCTGAGATCTCTTATTTTTCTTTTTTTCCCAGTGGTATTGTGCTAGACTGGGCTTTGATAGCCTAGAGTTTGCTAAGCTTCTTGAGCTGTTTTCCCCTTTAAGATTCCCAAGCTCTAGGTTTGCTGATATCAGCTCCCTTAAAATCTAAGACATTCATTGACTTCCTTCTATTGTTTGTACTTGCATTTTGTTGAATTCCAACATGACATGGTCACTCTCCCCCAAAGTTCCTACAATTTTGGTCTCTGAAGCAGAACATCCAGATTCAGTCATAGTTTTGTTACATATAGCATCAACTTTGTGAATTCTTAAGTTTCCTGTTTCCGCTATGTATTCAAAATGGACAATGATTAATAAGTGTGTGTGTGTGTATGAATGGGTGCAGGTATAATATATTTATGTATGTATATAGCATGTGTGTGTGTGTGTGTGTGTGCTTGGGTAGATATATGCTTTCTGTTGAGAACAGGCAACAGAATTTCATTTTTAATATGGGCCAGTGTGCTCACAGTAAAAAAATGACAATAAAGTTATTGTTATCTTAAACTTCAACCTCCTCTATCGTTTCATCTCTGTTACTAAGAACAACTCCTTTCTTTCCAAATTTTTCTTTCTGTTAGTAAAAAATAACAGGAGGAAGTCTGAAGCCAAATGCCAGGGGCAGATGGGTGATCTTGCATTTAGATCTTTTCTTTCTAAATTCTCACTGCCGAAGCATTAATACGTTTCCCTCTCTTTTCAGCCAAACAGTCAAGTTAGCAGAAAAGGTTTCCCACTGAATCTATAACAAACAGAGACATAGATAAAGTGATTAAAATAAAGTAGCCCTGGATAACACAAATTCATGACTGATGAAAATTCTTATAAAGGAGCTGCCCCCAAAAATAGGTGGGGGGGGGCGGTTTCCACCTATTCTATAAAGCCCCGGAAGGCAGGATAAGAAGCAACAGATGGAAACTCATCAAGGAGAGAAGCAACCTGGAACTAAGGAAGAATTTCCTGACAGTGAAAACAATTAACCAGTGGAACAGCTTGCCACCAGAAGTTCTGCATGCGATCCCGTTGCCAACCGGTAGTAAAGGTAAATAGAACCCACTCCTGGGTAATATACATTACAATAAGGCACCCTCTATAGCAGTGTTTCTCAACCTTGGTAGCTTGAAGATGGGTGGACTTCAACTCCCAGAATTCCCCAGCCAGCGCTGCTGGCTGGGGGATTCTGGGAGTTGAAGTCCACCCATCTTCAAGCTACCAAGGTTGAGAAACACTGCTCTATAGAATACCAGTCCTTTCTCAGTCACTTACTTTTCTCCTTACATCATTCTACATAAACATCTTCCTTCCTTCCTTCCTTCCTTCCTTCCTTCCTTCCTTCCTTCCTTCTTTCCTTCCTTCCTTCCTTCCTTCCTTCTCAGAGCCTCTAATTTTCCTGAGAACATTTATCTAAAGAGAAACTGTCCTTGTAATGTACACCGTCCTTATCTCACTTCCCTGCTTAAGCTACTTTCACGATCTCTGAACAAGGAAGAGCAAGAAAGGCAATGGATGAAGCTCTATTCATATTTTGGCAGAAATACGAGCCTTCTGTTGTTTGCATGAAGAATCCAAATCAGGAAGACAGTAACCTGGGTCTTCCTCTAGGGGGAAGCAAAGCTGCCTTTGTTGGTGGGAGATGGGAGTGCCTTTTGGTCTTGGGAAGCCCTCTTGCACAAAAAGGCCTATGGAGAAACTGATGTCTGAAGGTCTGTGGAGATTCTCCATCCCCCAGGTGGAGAATCCCACCTCCGTCCCAAAGGTGCTTTTTCAAAAGGCAGCTGGACTTTCTTGGTTTTTCCTTGAATAGAATAGAAAATACAGAACAGAACAGAATAACAAGAGTTGGAAGGGACCTCAGAGGTCTTCTAGTCCAACCCCCTGCCCAGGCAGGAAACCCCACACCACTTCAGACAAATGGTTATCCAATCTGTTCTTAAAAACTTCCAGTGTTGGAGCCTGCACAACTTCTGGAGGCAAGTTGTTCCACTGATTAATTGTTCTAACTGTCAGGTTATTCTTCCTTAGTTCTAAGTTGCTTCTCTCCTTGATTACTTTCCACCCATTGCTGAAGATGTTTCGCTTCTCACCCAAGAAGCTTCTTTGGTTCTGACTGTTGTAATGATGGATTTAGCCCAATTACTCACAAGACAATCTGTTTCTTTAAGCAGTATTTTATTGTAGGCCTGGAGGCTTCCTAGGCCCTAGGTATCATAGGTCACTGACCTTGATCTCCTCTCTCCTAGGTGTACATCTGGAACAACTGGGGAAACACGTGGTGGGAGTTGATATACCAGGGAGGAGTGGCCAGAAGGTAAGGAGTGGCAAGGGGATGGATGGGGATGTGTATGTTGAGTTAACCCTTGCGTTGCTGTATACCTGTGGTATAGACACAGTTAGGCATTTACCCTGACAAACCCCCTCTAAATGTCTAACTGGGTACAAGTATGCTTTGTTTACATAAATACATAACCATCCATCCATCCATACAGATCATATACAAACACATATTTTTGACATTAGGTATGCGTGTTGTTTGGCGGGTAGGGGTTTTGTAAGTATATCTGCGGTCTGTTCCTCAGCATCGCAGTGTACTGCCTCAATGAACCCTATCTCTGAAAACTGTCTGACATGTTTGCATTTTATGTCTATGTGCCTAGATCGTTGCCCAATGGCATCAGCTTTCGAAATTTCTATTGCGGCCTTGTTGTCTTCATGTATGATTATGGGGTACAGAGGCTCAGTCCAAATGGCATTAAGCAGGTCATCGAACCACACTAGGCTGTTTGCGGCCTTGGATAGAGAGACGAATTCGGCTTCGGTGGTTGAGGTAGCAACGAGCTTTTGCTTTCCGGTGTACCAGTGGATGGGGGAGTTGTTGAGTAGCATCACGTAGCCGGAGGTGCTTTTTCTGCTCTTAATGTCCCCTGCCCAGTCTGCATCAGCGTAGCATGATAGTTTTGGTTTGTCGGTTATGTCTGGTTCCGAGCAGAGTTGTGCATCCATGCTGAATTTCAGGTACCTGAGCAGTCTTTAGATGGCACTCCAATGAGATACAGTGGGTTTGCTTACGTGTCTCGATAGGAGGTTGACGGCTAGGGCAATGTCGGGTCTGGTCCAGTTGGCAATGTATAGTAGTGACCCGATGGTAGATCTATACAGCCTATTGTCGGTGAAGGGTTCTGATTCCTTGTACATGCTTTTCAGGAACTCTGGCTGCATTGGCATCTCGCTGGGTTTCGCCTCCGTCATGTTGCATTTGGACAGCAGTTCAGCGATTTTGTCCTTCTGGGAGAGTCTAAATCCCTTGTTGGTTTTTGTTACGTGTACCCCTAGGTATTTGTCAATTCTGCCAATGACTTCAACGAGAAGTGATTGCCCAGTTCAGTGGCGAATCTTTCACATCTGCTCTTGTGTTTACCAATGTACAAGATGTCGTCCACGTAAACGAGCACCCCTTCGAATAGGTCATCTTCTCTCTTTGTGAACAGGCACTTGTCAGCTGAGGTGGCCTCAAAACCCATGGATCTCAGGGCTTTGGCTAGGCAGTCATACCACCTTTTGCCTGATTGCTTCAGTCCATACAGGCTTTTGTTGAGTAGCCAGGTTTTGTTCTCACCTTTGTCATACCCGGATGGGGCCTTGACATAGATCTCCTTGTCCAGTTCTGCGTGTAAATAGGCAGTCTGTACATCGAACTGGAATACATCAAGCCCCAGGATGGTGGCTACCACCAGCGCACACTTGACACTTTCGTCCCTGACGGTGGGCGAATACGTGTCTGTGTAGTCTTCGGGGTACCTCTGGGTGAAGCCTTGGGCAACCAGCCTCGCCTTGTACAGGTTCTTATTGTTTTCTAATGTCTTAATCCTGAACACCCATTTGGTCCCAATTGGTTTTTTGTCTTCAGGGACCTGAGCGGGTGAGTATACTTTTAATTCTCTTAGACTCTCCATTTCTTTGTCCATGGCGGACATCCATTTTTCCTTTTCTTCTCTGGGGAGCTTAAGGATGTCCTCGTACGAGTTGGGTGTAATGGGGTCATTGTGGATGGTCAGGACGTAATCTTCTAGCCTTTTGGGTGGTTTGTTTCTGTTTTCTCTGATTGGCCTACTGGGAGGTGGTTCGGTTTCTTGCATGTGATCTGCCTCTTTGTTCGAGAGGCAATCTAGCTTCAGGGATGGGTGCCCCTCTTTCCATTGTTTGGTATTTATTTTGTTAAGGCTGGTTCTGGGTGTTTCTATCTTTTCCCCTTCCTGGTTGAGTTTGGGTATATCCCTGTGGGTGAATGTTTCATTGGAGTGGACCCTCGACCAGCTTGAGTGTTCGTGGAAGCTGGCAGACCGGGACACTACGAATCTGTAGCCCTTCGTGCCTGGTTCGTAGCCCACAAACCTCAGTCTTTTCAATATTTTCTCCTCAGCTGCCTGGGTATGTGTACGTCAGCTGGTGCGCCAAATATGTGTAGGTGGGATATGTTGGGTTTTCTTTTATAGAGCATTTCGTATGGGGTTTTGTTGATGGAGCTTGACCACAGTCTATTCAGGGTGTAGTTGGAGTAGTGCAGTGCTTCTGACCAAAAATGTTGTCCCATCCCTACATCCTCTAGGGTGCACCTCATCATTGTCTGTAGTACCCCATTTTTTCTTTCTGCGACCCCGTTCTGGAATGATGAGAACGGCGAAGACTTGTAGTGCGTGATGCCCTGCTCCCTTAACTACCTGGTAAATTCCCTGACCATAAACTCTGAACCCCTGTCTGTCATTATTTGTCTTATTTTCATGTTATATTGTAGTTCTGTTTTCCTGTGAAACTCCTTAAATCTCTGGATTACTTCATTTTTGTGTTTGAGGGAATAGACATACCCGTACCTGGTGAAGTCATCTACAATAGTGAGGAAGAATCTTTTTCTGTGTTTGATAGATGGTTTAAAAGGCCCTACTAAGTCCATGTGCACTAATTGAAATGGGTATTCTGTGGTTCGCTCAGACCTTTTGGGTTTGGCTTTGACCTTGATCTTTGACCGCTTACATATGGAACACTCCAAATAGTTATCACAATTTTTTACTTTGAGTCCTTCAGTACAATCAGGCATTTTTTTAACAATTGGGAAACGGATGTGTCCCAGTCTCCTGTGGAGGAGGTGGGCGCAATCATCGTGCAAGGGTTTACCTATGGATACAGAGTCGTTCACGCTTTGTCTGCATTGGCTTGCTTCCTGTTGTTCCCCCTCATCTCCTATGCCCCCATCTCCCCCGGGGTCAGTGTTTGTGTATATGTTCCCTTCCTTTTCTGCATTGGGTGTGAAATATGACAGTCCCCCTTGGTTGTACACTCTCCCTATTTCCTTTCCCTGCTTGATTATGTGGGCCTTTCTGTCCTTGAATGTTACCTCTATGTCTGTGTTTAGTATTAGCCTGTTGACGGCTAGTACATTATGGGCTATTTCTGGTACGTACAACACCCCCTCTATTTTCCCTGTGTGGTATGTGAGTGTTCCCTATTCCCCGTGCTTGAACTCTGTCTTGATTGACGACTTTCAGTTCGAAGTTGGTTTCGCTGAGTGGCTCTATTAGGGTTGAGTTATAGGTTGTGTGGTGTGAGGCCCCTGAGTCTAGGAGCCATGTGCCATTGTCTACCTTGTGTGTGGAGTTTGAGTGGTCACGTCTAAGTCCGTATACGGGGCCCGGGTTGCTGTCCCTAGAGCTGTCCCTTCGTTCGTGGTGCTTTCTGGGGTTGGGGGACCACCCTCTCCCTCTCTCCCTTGTGTGCCTGCGCTTGGGTGATCGTCCCCCTCTGTGCTCATTGTACCTCCTATCCCTGCTGTTCCTGGGGCAGTCCCTCTTTATGTGGTTCTTAGACCCGCAGGAGTAACACTGGAGCATTTCCTATTCTGTCTTGGAACTCTACCTTTCTGGTGGGTCTGTGTTCCCTTCTGACTGCGTGTCTGTCCCTTCTCAGGTTGTCTTCTGCAATGAGCTTGTTGGTTAGTGTGCCTAGTGTAAATGATGCAGGTAGAGGCTATCTAGTTGTAGCACGAAGTGGTCCCAACTGCTGTCTAGAGAATTTATTATGCCCTGGTTGCGTTTAACTTGAGTATGTGCTCACTCATGGGGACCCCTTGTTTGTGTCTGGCAGAACATTGGAACTCTCTAGATATTTTTGTGGTGGTGGCCCTACATTGGCTGTAAAACATACCATATAGCAGTTGCATAATTTCAGATACAGTGAGGTTATCGTTGATGCTAGGGTACATTGTGGGGGGAATGGTAGCTATCATAATACAAAATGCCTTGTGGTGAATGTTGTCAATTTCCAGAGACCAGGGCTTTTGAGGGGGTCTCTGAATTAAAAACAATGCATTTTCCCTCATAAAAGCAATCTGCAATTGTTGGCTCCAATCTATGATATTACCCCCATCCAATTGGGAGCTGCTTTGTCTTTAAAACATACTTCTCTATTTCTCATCCAGGGAAACATAATATTCTGCCTTTTTAATATTTCCTAAAATATTTCATTTTTCTAGAAGACGGGTGGGTGCTAACTTCCTACAATAGTGTTGGGGGTCTTCAATCTAGTCCTTCCCCCTGCTCCTCCCCCCATAATGTTCCAGACAAATAGCTGTCCTGTCTCTTCTTGAAAGCCTCCAGTGATGGGGCACCCAAACCTCTGAAAGCAACTTCTGTTCCCCTGGTTAATGGTTCTCCCTGTCAGGAAATTCCTCCATAGTTCCAGGTTGCTTTTTCCCTTGATTAATTTTTTTTTACCATCAAGCATGTATTAGATAACATATATAAGTACAGACACGAGAGAGATATGAGTACCAGAAACATTAGGACTTTCCATCCCTTGCCTCTTGTTCCTGACTTCAGGTGCATTGGAGAACTCTGTAGCAGCCCCTCAAACATTGGAAGATGCTATCATGTCTCATATGCATGGAGGAAGTGATAACAGATGAAGAACTGAGGCACTTCCTTGGTCTCCCTGGACTCACCCAAAGGCTCTGCCCACCCCAGAAACCCCCTGCAATCCTCCAGGCATCCTTGGCAGGGTCTCTCCACCGCCTTTACCTCAGTCCCTGGGCCTTGAGCTGCCTGAGTGTTGCCTGGATCATTGACCCCCCACCCCTAGGAGAGACTGGCAAAATGTGGGGGGAGGGAGGGAGGGAGTCAGGCCCAGATTCCAGCTTCCAGGTGTTGTGGCCCGTCAGCGGCCTGTGCAGCTAGTAGCTGATTCCGACAGCAAGGAGGCTGGTGTGGTGCTGCGCCAGCAGCCTGTGCAGCTGGCACTCGAGTCGGACAATGAGGAGGCTGGAGAAGGTGTGATGCCAGAGGTGGGGATTCAGCCAGGGCCTTCAGAACCTCCAGAAGCTCCTATAAGTGAAGAGGACGAAGAGGAGGAGCCTCTTCTCGATGCATGGGTGCACAGAGCTGCCAAAAGGCAGGAGTGGCTCCTCAGGCTAATTGACCACTCCCTTAGCCTATTTAAGGAAGGACGACGACTGAGGCAATTTGCAGGAAACAACTTCGTTCACTCTCCTTCGCGTCTGGATCTTAGTCCTCTTATCAGTTTCCTGCAAATTGCTTCTGGGCTTTATGCCAACCATAGTAAGATTACGATTATTTATTCTTTGGATTCTTGTAGGCTGTTAAGAAAGTTAATTAACAGCCTTTATTTGAAAAAGACTGATTTAATTTAGTAAACTAAGGTTTGTACAGACTTTGTGTGTGCTGCGTTCTTTGGGATCCGTAGCTGGGGCAGAACACCAGGAGAGGTGACTATCTTAGAGGAGATGAGCAAATAAGGGAACAAGTATATAATATATACTTAAATATAAATATAAGGAGGAGGAAGTGGGTCAAGCTATTCTCCAAAGCACCTGAAGGCCAGAGAAGGAAGAATGGATGGAAACTGATCAAGGAGAGATCCAACCTGGAAAGAAGGAGAAATTTCCTGACAGGGAGACCAATCAACCCATGGAACAGAAATTGCCTTTCTGGAAATTGTGGGAGCTTCATCCCTGGAGGCTTTCAAGAGACTGGACTACCATCTATCAGAAATGGTCTAGGGTTCCTCTTGGGTGGGGGGTTTGACTAGACGACCTCCAAGGTCCCTTCCAACTCTGTTAATCTGAATTCTGGGTTCCTGGCGGGGGACAACAGCCAGGGTCTGTGGTGGGAGACACTAAAAAGCCCACCTCCCACAAAAGATTTTCTCTCCTGTTCATCAGCAGATGCCTTGGCCATTTCAGAAATCTCCCCTCCCTTGGATGACCAAGAATCAGAGAAACCCAAGAATGCATCTTAGCAGCCTGTTTATGTTTGGAGAGCAATTAGCATTTTGCAGGAACGTTGATCGCCCCCATTGCAAGGTGTGGCTTTTCTACTTGATGCCGTAGGCCTCCAGTTCACAGATGGTCAGGTAGTTGTTCCCGGGTAAGTGGACACTGATGTAGCGGCCTTGCTGCCCGTTGCAGTAGATGGTGGTGATGGAGCCCGGGCTGGTGTTCAGGATAATCCCACAGCTGTGGGGCAAGAGAGGTCCCGTTAGGAGAGCAGTCCTTCTGCCCCCCCCACCTGCTGCCCCCACCCAAGTTCACCCTGAGAACACAGCCCCCCCTCCCCCTGAATCTTCAAGGGCAGCCCCATTTCAGCAGCAGACCAGACCTCACGTCCTCTGCTGCCTCGGGGTGTTGTGCCTCTAATATTCTGATTAATTGGAAATATTAAGTGAGTGGGAAGACCTATGCAGGGTCTGGATTTTTAAAAACATATTTTGATTGCTCTATCAAGGAAAAGATCTCCTTTGCTCCCTTGTGCAACAGTTTCTCAGGAGCGGAATATAATGATCAAATCCACCTTTATTTGTGGGGTCCTTGGTGCTCTCTGAGCTTGGTGGCTTCCTTGAAGGGGTTTCATTCAGTAATCACCATACAACATCATGCACTGATGATGTTATCTAGCTGGGTAATGAAACATCTGCAACAAAACCACCAAGGTCAGAACCCACAATTCTCCCTCCTCTTCCTCCTCTCCTTCCTCTCCCCCGTCTCCTTTTCCTCGACTCTGCAATCCTCTCTACTGCTGGCACTGATGATGTTATCTAGTTGTGTAATGAAACATCTGCAAGAAAACTACCAAGCTCAGAAACCCATGTTCCTCCTCCTCCTCCTCCTCCTCCTCCTCCTCCTTTTTGTCCTCCTCCTTGACTCTGCAATTCCCACTCCAAAACACTTTGGAAGCATATTTTCCACATCTCTTTGAGATGCAGGGACCAGAATTTTGTACAAAATCCAAGCAGAGAAAACCCGCTTTCTACTATAGCTTCATATCAGGTGCTTTACCCAATTCTGAAGGAACCCATGTAATAGATTTGCAACATAAATGATAGCAAAAAATTAACAATCAGGTGGAGTTCGCACACTCCCCCCAACAATTCAGACCACAATTTAGCCAGATGCTATCAGGTCTTTCCCTGTCTCTTGGGGGAGAAAGGAGGGAGGTGATCTCACAATCTCCACATCAATGGACTCAGGACACCTTGGACCCCAGGACAAAGTCGGCATCTCATGCTCAGCAGCGTCCCTTTTTGGATCGGGACTTTCTGGATTGGGACTCGTTACATACGGTCACTCATGCCCTCGTCACCTCACGCCTGGACTACTGTAATGCTCTCTACATGGGGCTCCCTTGAGGAACACCCAGGGGCTCCAGCTGGTCCAGAATGCGGCCACGCGGGTGGTAATGGGAGTGATGTGGTGCTCCCATGTGACCCCCCCCCTCCTGTGCGAGCTGCACTGGCTCCCGGTGGTCTTCCGGATGCACTTCAAAATCTTGGTTACCACCTTTAGAGCGCTCCATGGCTTAGGACCGGGGTATTTACGGGACCGCCTTCTGCCACCAGTAGCCTCTCACCGACCAGTCCGCTCCCATAGAGAGGGGCTCCTCCGGGTGCCGTCGGCCAAACAGTGTCAACTGGTGGCCCCCAGGGGGAGACCCTTCTCTGTGGGGGCACCTGCCATCTGGAATGAGCTCCCCCTGGAGATACGGAGGATCCCAGATTTACGCACTTTCCGCCGCGCCCTCAAAACATTTTTATTCCAGCAAGCTGATCTGGCCTGACTCTCCCTTTTAAATTGGCTTTTAAGTTTTATACAAATTGGGTGTTTTAAATTCGTCTTGGGCCTAAATTATTAAATGTATTTTTAGATGATTTTTAAAAAACTTTTGTATGATGTATTTTACCTTGAGGCTGTTCACCGCCCTGAGTCCTTCGGGTGTAGGGCGGTATATAAATTTAACAAAATAAATAAAATAAAACAGCACCCCAAAATCCTATGCCCTGCTTGTGAATTCTCTGAGTGAGGGATGCCCCAAACACCTGGAGGGCCCAGTTGGGGGTGACCGGCTCTGAGCAACTTACAGAGGGTTGGCTCTTCCATGGTCTTCCAGAGAGTCCCCTAACCGGATCTCCATTTTACGCAGCCTTTCGCCACAGCAGTCTTCGCGGTTTTTCACTAGCACCACGGAGATTTTATAAGACGCCCCCAGGTCCACCAACCACCAGGGGTTCTTCTCCTTTTTGGTGTGGATGCAGGACTTGTTGTACCAGTTCCCATTGCAGTTCCCATCCACAGCTTTCTCTGCTGACCCAACAATGTTATGGTGATGGATGGAGGACTGGCTGGCCGGCTTCCCTAAGGCCAAGTTTCTTCCCTCTACGCCTGCAGGAGAGAATGGAGGAGAAGGTGCTGGCGAGAAGAAGAAGAAGAAGGGAAGGTGCAAAGCCACGAGGGCCCCCTCTCTAGGGGGACTGGAGGGTGAGTTTTGAAGGCTGAGAAAGGGGTGGAGGGAAGCAAGCCGAGTCCAGCTCTCTATCTCTTTGCTATCGCGGGAGGAACCCTCCTTGGCCTCCTCTTCCTCCTTCCCCACTTGGCCACAAATTGGCATGAGAAGAAATGGACATCATCACAACAGATTCAATGGGACCTCAACAGAGTAGGAGGCTTTATTCTGACCAGTGAGATCTATCCCTAAGTATAACTACATGCATAATCGGAATGCAAGGTTGCTCCACTGGAGACCACATGGGTGATGGAATTGTAGCTAGTGGGCAGACTCAGGAGAGCAAAGATCCAGTTGGCCCAGGACTGTGGGCAGTTATGCCATTCCCCACCCCCACCCAGTTTTCCGTCTATAGGCTTGGTCTCCCCAGTTCTCTCCAGGGGGCACCCAAATGCTGTGTAGTGGGTGCTTGTGGAATAGAAAAACAAAAGGTACATCACAGAACATAAAATCCTAGGGCTGGAGGGGACCTTGGAGGTCTTCTAGTCTAACCCTCTGCTCATCTTATATCATCCTGGTCAAATGGTTGTCTAATCTATTTTTGAAAACCTCCAGTGATGGAGAATCCACAACTCCAATAGCCATGGCACTTAGATGCTTCACAGGGCTTTAACAGCCGTCTCTAAGTGGTTTACAAATGGCAGCATATTGCCCCCAACAATCTGGGTCCTCAGTTTACCAACCTTGAAAGGATGGAAGTCTGAGTCAACCTTGAACCGGTCAGGATCAAATTCCTGGCAGTGGGCTGAGCATTTTAACCACTATGGCACCACGGCACTTCCTTCCTTCCTTCCCACTTAGCAATTGCACTTATATACTGCTTCAGAGTGCTTTACAGCTTCTCTAAGCAGTTTACAGATTCAGCAAATTGCCCCCAACATCTTACTGACCTCAAAAGGATGGAAGGTTGAGTCAACCTGGAGCCAGTCAGGATCGAACTGCTAACAGTTGGCGGAGCTAACCTGCAGAACTGCATTCTAACCCCTGCGCCACCACAGAAACCACTGCACCACCAATGAAAACGAAAGGGCCAAGTGCCCGCTTTGTTGAGAAACATACAAGCTGGAGCCCCTGGCCTTCCAAGGCAGACCCTTCATTCTGTTCCTCCTTTCAAGCAACCAGGCATGGCCCTAAATATGTTGGAGGCTGCTGGAGGCCTATGGAGAGTCTCCATCCTGCAGGTCCTGGTTGTCCCAAGGGTGCTTTTTCAAAAGGTAACTGGACTTCCTTTATCCTTGAAGACGTTTTGCCTCCCAGCCAAGAAGCGAAAAGTCTTCAAGGGAAAAGAGTCCAGTTGCCTTTTGAAAAAGCACCTTCGGAAGTTGCTGGTATCTAAGAGGAGGCTTGGAGGGGAGCTGGGAGACTTTGAAAAGGCCAGGATTACAACTATATCTATGTACACACAGCACAGAAGGGTCTTCTGGTGGTCCTTACCTTGAGGTAGGGGTCTGCAACTCTGAGCTGTTGCAGGGCCTGCCAAGAGGGTCATGGCCAGCAGAGACCCCCAGATGACGGGCTTCATCCTGCAAGCAAGGAGGGGAGAGATCAGGAAAGGCGTGGCAGGGCCACGTAGGGACGATGAGGAGCTGGCTTCCCCTACTCAACACATTCGGGCTGGTTACCCTTGCCAGGTGTCCACTATTTGAGCGGACAGTCCTCTTTTTTCACATTATGTTCACTATTTTTTTCACCAAATAGTGGACATTTTTTTAATTCAAAAGCTTTATGATGAAATGGTACGTAATCTAAAGCTGTACAGTCTAAGAGAATAAGGACGGGAGAATCGTGTTTTGTCTTTTTTTTCATAAGTTAGAATGAGAGAAAGATCGAATAGCCATTGAACTCGATTCTCCGAAAAAATTAATGTTGAGATTAAAATAAAAATATATTATAACATTATGTACAGTTCACATTTTTAAAATGTACTTTTTCAAGAAAGAGCCAGCTCTGAGCTTACTGAAACTGTTCCAGTATTGTGCATCAATTCCGGTATCAAATGCAAACGTTGAACGAATTTTCAGAGTCATGGGAAATTTGTGGACTGACGAATGTAACCGATTGCTTGTACCGTCAGTTCGAAGTGAACTTTGTGTATTTTTTAATATTTCTCAACGTTGTACTGAAATTAAAGAATTATTCCTTAAACACAAAGAATTGATCAAAGCTGCGCAGTCAAATAAAAAATACACACGACAGCAAAGTAAAATGTAATTTAATATTTTACATATTATTATAATATAGTTAATGTTTTGAATTTTAAGTAAAGTTTCGAAGTGATTATTTTAATGCGTGTTAAAATGTTTGTAAGAAAATATATAATTTAATTGTAATTTTTTTTTTATTTTTTTACTACTTAACCCCCCGCTTGTCCGCTATTTTTTGGAAGCAGACCCGGCAACCCTAGGACTGGCCATGGACCCGAGGAGGGCTGGAGATACTTTCAAGGGTCTGAAAGTCAATGGAGCTTCTCCATCATCCAGGTCATGGTTGTCCCAAAGGGGCTTTTTTAAGAGGCAACTGGACTTTTTGGTTTTTTTTCTTTCTTTTTTTTTTTTTATTGGAAAAGTTTTACAACACAAAATTTTTTCATTTCCCCCCCCCAACCTCCCCCTCCCCCCAGCTCCCTTCACCCCAACCCCATTCCCCTCCCCATCCCCCCCTAGACGTCCGCTACAAATTTTAAAAAAAGTTTAAAAAAGGAAAAAGTTAAAGAGAAAAAAAAAACCCAGTACATATAACAAAATAATATAACAAATAAACCTATAAATAATAAATTTTTTCTAAAATTAGCAATATTGTAGTAAAAAAAACTAATAATAATAGAATTTACCTCATTAATCAACCATCAATATTCATTTATCAATCAGTAAGATACTAATATTTAGACCCAATTAAAAAATATCATACCTTTCTGTCCCCCTTATAATAAAATGTAATATATCACATCCATATCCATATCAAATAATCTTATCCCAACTACACCCCTCAACTAAAAAACAAAAACATAAAACGTATCTCTATTCTAATAAAATGTAATGTATATGATTATACATATATAATTATAATTATACAATTATATCCAAAAAAAATTTTTTTGTCTCAATAATCCATGTTTCAATCTTCTCTTCATCTTGTTTGAAGTTAAATATACTTTCTTCCATCGTAGTTCCAATTCCAATAAGCTTCATCTTCCAACTGCCCCCATCAGCAAAAAACATCTCTCCACATAAAATATCCCCCCGAGTGACTTTATATTGATAATATCCAACCACGAAGGTATTTTATATTCCTCTAGGTAGAACCTTCAGACTAGCTAATACTGTACCACCTAAAAAAAAGAAAAAAACAAATGCAGCTCCTCCTAAATTTCAGACCTTATATAAAAAAAAAAACCACAGACCGCATTCCCAGATGTTCCTTTAGAACTCTTTCAAATCCTATCACCCTTTCCACATCCTTCCTTCGGGTTCCCAAGATGTTTTCATCTTTATTCTCTTCTTCTAGATAATAAATTCCAAGAAAGAACTATAATAGGGTAACTACAGATCGCTTGCATATATTACAGCAATCTGTTTACCGTTCTCAGGATGTTAAGTCCAGCTCAGGATAAACTTTATAGAAAATTTAAATCCATTTTGATATATAAGTCAAATATAAGTCCAACTCAGGATGAACTTTGTAAAAAAATTTATAATCCATTTTCTTATATAAGTCAAATATAATCAAAATTATCTTTTATGCTATTCAATTAATCAGATTTTTTTCCCGAACCTTTCTGCAAAAGCTTTGAACATGTCATAAATCTCCTTGTGTTGCACATCAGTGGTTTTCAATTGAGTTTCCTCAACTTCTACTTCCTGTTGATTGGCATCACCACCCTTCTCTTGTAAAGTACTGGACCTCTGCTGTTTCTCCTCTCGAATTGTAATTTTATTTTTAGAACCTTGCTCGAACAGTTCAAGGTCCAGTACTCCCCCTCTTGGATCTCTGGGATGCTTAACTTTCTCATCTGGAAAATCCATAATAGAGTCCTCTGAACAAACACCTGGTGCACCTTTTTCTTCTAACACATTTTGAATTTCTTCCATCTGCTTACATTTCACAGACTCTCTTTTAGGTTTTTTATTCTTAACATCTTCCGGGGCTCCCTTAAAAATATTATTGTAAAAATGATCCGCTTTTTCAATAGTATTCAAACAATATCTCACACCATGGTATCTGAAAGCTACACCAACTAGTAAATCCCATCTGAATGGGATGTTCTCTTCAGTTCCTTGACCAAAAAACCAAAATCTTTTCTGTCCTTTAAGATCTTCGGTGGTAACTCTTTAAAAACAGTAATTTGTGTACCTTCTACCTGCACAGGACCTAAGTAGGATTTTTGTAAAATATCATCTCTCAATCTTCTGTCAGTAAAGTAGACAACAACATCTCTAGGCAAGTTCCTTTGTTTCGCTACACGTGAGTTGACTCTATAAACTTTCTCCATACAACCAAGAATTAGCTCATCTTCCAACTTTAATAATTCTGCAAAGGCCTTTGCACAAACTGTTCTTAAATTTTCTCTCTTATTTTCTCTTATGCCTCTTAATCTAATTGCTGATTCCATAGCTTTAATTTGAAGCATAATCACATCATTCTCTATATTCTGATTCTTAGCATCAGTTTCCACCAGTTTATCTTGTATTTCTTTCATCTGGGAGTCAAACTTGCAACTAATTTCAGTCACTTTCCTCCCCATTTCCACCACTGCACTTGAAAGATCAGAAACTAGTTTGGTGATAGTTTGATTCAATTGGTCATATTTTCCCTGTACCAACTCCTCAAGGTTCTTCTGTGAGCTTTTTATCTTCTCAACAACACTCCCTAGAGACCTAGTTATGAAATCTTTTAAATCCTCATCTGCAGTTCCCTGCAAATACATTTGAATCATTTCTGCTTTCTCCTTTGTCTGAGTTGTAAGGGAGCCCCCCCCTTGCTTTTGGTTTAAGAGTCATACTTCTAAAAAAAAGGGGTTTTAGCTTTAATTTTTCCAAAACAGCAGAGAAATTCTTCTTTCTTCAAAAAAACCAGAAAAATTCTATTTAACTCAGTCCTTATTTCTTCATTTCTCTTCCCTACTAAAATGTTTCTTTTCTCAGCACTGGCTAAGCTCTACTTTCACTTTCCACTCTCCTTTTCTCCAAGCAAAGCCAGTCGCCATTTTCAAGCACTTTCTCTAGTCCTTCTCTTTCTTCTTTTTTTCTTCTAGAAAATTAATAAAAAACAATACTTGCATTTTTCCTTTTTAAGTACTCTTTTTTCAGCTTGTATAAATTTTCTATCAATCGTGGTGTTGCTCGCGACGTCTGGCTCCACTGCTAAAAGCAGCAGAGATCCCTCTCGGCGCGAAGCCTCTCTGGGGGTGAATAGGGAGCCATTCCCTGAGCCCTCTCCAGGACAAAAAAGGGGTCCTGGGAGCAACTCAGGGGGCTCAACCGCACCCCCAGAAGCTCTACCCACTCTTCCGATTGAAGAGCGGGGTTCTCGAGCCGCCTGCCAGCTGTGAGGAGGCTCTTTACGCGCTGGGAGGCTGGCGGTCATGAAGAGACCGCCAACAACGGAGGCGCCACCCAGAAGTTTTTTTTCTTTGAAGACGTTTTGCTTCTCATCCAAGAAGTTTCTTCAGCTCTGACAGGATGGTGGAGAATGGAAGGATTTATATTCCTTGCAGACACCTGGTCATTTGCATCCTTTTAGAGGGTCATTGAAGCCCTTGGAAGCACCATTCAGGTGACCCTGAGGAGACAGACAAACTTCCAAGGGGCCTCAATGACTCTCTCAAAGAATGCAAATGACCAGCTCTGGATGCAAGGAGTACAAATCCTTCCATTCCCCACACTCCAGCCAGAGCTGAAGAAGTTTCTTGGATGGGAAGCAAAACGTCTTCAAAGAAAAGCAAAGAAAGTCGAGTTGCCTCCTGAAAAGCATCTTTGGGATTTCAAGGTTCTGCCATCATCCCAGAGGACCATCAAGAGCGTTCCTGAAATCGGTCCCCTGCCTCTTCCCTCCCCTGGCCTTTCCCACACACTGACCTCAATCCCATAAAAAAATCAAGGGGGTTTATTGAGGTTATTATTAGTTCTTCCTTCTTTCCCCACCACTCACCTCCTTCAATCTCTTGAGGAGGTCCAAAGAGCTGGATGTCCTTCCTGGAGGGTGAACAATCGCACCTTCTTTCCACCCGCAGGTACTTCAGGTGAGCCCTGGACCAGCCTCGGTTTTATCCCCTTCTTCCCAGGGGAGTCCTAGCCAATCAGAAGGAGGCCAGGGCAAAGCTTGGCCTGGGTCCCAACTCAGGTGGAATTTTATATTTGCTTTGCTGCAAGATCTCTCACCAATTTAGTAAATGTGGTCTTCCCTCCTGTGTTTTCTCCACCAGGCCCCGTCCTAAACGGGTGTTGACTCTGCTGCTGTGGATGGAACAACACACAGTTTTATAGCAGGAAATGCTCCGACTCACAAGAAGCCCTCAGCAAACACTAAAATCAGTGCTGGGGACTAATCAGTTCTAGATCTGAATCTGCCCCCAAATGGGAGGCATAACGTTGGCAAGATTTGAAATGCTCCATTGATTTACTCTCCCTGTCTCTCTCTCACTCATGCATGCACACAGACAGAGAGAGAGAGAGAGAGAGAGAGAGATTGAATTTTACAAGATCTTGCATATTATGCATAGAATAGGGACATTATTTCATTGGCGCAATTTGCGTAGCACTAAAAATAGAGCAGAAGCAATGTCAACAATCCCCAGTAGTGGACCATGGCCTATTCGGAACCAGGCCACGCAATAGGTCAAGTGGGCTTGCACACATACAGCTGTATCCACGCCAGCTGTATCCACGCCAGCCTATCGCTCGTGCAGCCTGGTTCCCCTCTTCCCCCAAACCAGATCGCCAAGTCACAAAGATTGGGGAGACCAGTGTCCAAACTTGGCAACTTTAAGACTTATAGACTTCAACTCCCAGAATTCGCCAGCCATGCAAAATCACTGGAAAAAGCAATTAGGCAATTAGACAGAGTTAGAAGGGACCTTGTAGGACATCTAGTCCAACCCACCATCCCAACAGGAGACCCTACATCAGTGTTTCTCAAGCAGAGCTGGCTGGGGAATTCTGGGTGTTGAAGTCCACGCATCTTCAGGTAGCCAAGGTTGAGAAACACTGCCCTACACCATTTCTGACCGATGGCAGGCCAGTCTCTTCTTGAAAGCCTCCAATGATGAAGCTCCCACAACTTCTGAAGGCAACTTCTCTTCCATGGGTGGATTGTTCTCACTGTCAGAAAACTTCTCCTTATTTCCAGGTTGAGTCTCTCCTTGTTCAGTTTCCATCCATTATTCCTTGTCTGGCCTTCAGGTGCTTTGGAAAACAGGTTGACCCCCTCCTCTCTGTGGAAGCCCCTCAAATACTGGAAGATGCTATCCTGTCTCCCCTGGTCCTTCTCTTCACTAGACTAGCCAGGCCCAGTTCTTGCAACTGTTCATCGCATGTTTTAGCCTCCAGTCCCCTCATCATCTTGGTTGCCCTTCTCTGCATTTTTTCTAGAGTTTCAACCTCTTTTTTCTAGTGTGGTGACCAAAAGTAAAAGGGAACCAGGCTGCCAAAGACGATGCTGGCTGGACACCATCAAAGCTGAGATCAGCCAGAGCACAAAACGACTCAAAGAATCAGTGCAAGATCAGAAGATGTGGCGGGACCACCTGGCCCTTAGAATCGCCAAGAATTGGACATGACTGAATGGATCACATCATCATCATCATCATCATCATCATCATCTAATAGCAATGGGCAAATTTCTGTCCAGCTTCGTAACTGAAGAAAAACTGCAAGCAGAAATCAATCTTTGAGGTTTGGCAAGAAATTCTTAGCTCCAGCCACTTATTCCGAATATACCTGCAATGTATTCAGTAGCTTTTTACTCCTACGTACTCAACATAGGACAGCAGTTCATGCTCCGAAATTGCCCGACTTCCTCATTAGAAGAATTTGATGATTGCACAGCAGGGTTTTGGAGCACGTTAAAGATCATAATGTCCCTAAGTGAAATAGTTGACTCATGAGACTGATAAAAATGCAGGAAGAAATAAAATCCTTCCCAGTCTAACAGATGGGCAAGATTCCCAAGATGTAATGTTCAGGGATTGTTGCATATTTGTGCTTTTTTTTTTTGTGCTTCTGGTGGAGATTTATAAGCCAAGAGCGATGTTTGAAACCGAAAGACAGTAATGCTTTACCACATTTCAGCTCACCAATGATGAAGAAAGATAAAAATCTAGAGTGAGAAAGAAAGTTTTAGAAAGAGTGCAGAGCAAAAACGATGATCAGGGGACTGGAGACTAAAACATATGAAGAACGGTGGCAGGAATTGGGTGTGTCTACTCTAGCAAAAAGAAGGACCAGGGGAGACATGACAGAAGTCTTCCAATATCTCAGGGGCTGACACAAAGAAGGAGTCAAGCTATTCTCCAAAGCACTTGAGGCACTTGAACAGAGAGAAAATAATCGAGGAGAGAAGCAACCTAGAACTGAGGAGAAATTTCCTGGCAGTCAGAACAATTAACCAGTGGACGGCTTTCCTCCAGAAGTTGTTGGTGCCCCATCACTGGAGGTTTTTAAGAAGAGATTAGACAACCTTCTGTCTGAAGTGGTATAGGGTTTCCTGCTTAAGCAGGGGGCTGGACTAGATGACCTCCAAGGTTCTTTCCAAATTTATTATTCTGTGAAAGCTGCAGCTCAAGGATTCTGCTTTGGAATAAAATTTGTGGGTCACAAAAGGTGCTATCAGACCCCTCAGAGTTTGTCATGAGTAAATGCCCTCCCTGAGCAAACCCTAACTCCCAAACTGGCAACTCAGGGGTTAACTACCCTAGGCAGGCCCACCTCTCCTTCTTTTGTTCTCCCCTTACCTGTAGCTCCACCTCCAGAGTACTTAAGGCCTCCTCACGTAGACACCGGGGTTGTTCCTGATGATACCTTAAGAGAATAGACATGCTTCAATAAAGATATACTTGATGAACCATCCCACGTGTCCTCGTAAGTTATTGGGCCCAAACCCGATCCATGGTAACAAAATGGTAGCAGAGGATGGTTGGGTAACCCAATAACCAGAGGACATGCCAGAAAAGAATCGCAAGACAGAGGAAGAAGAAAGCCCCAAACGAGATCAGAAACGAAGAGGCTGGAATAACAACAGCCCACACTCGAAGACATGGCAGCAAAAATGACATCGGAAGACAAGAGAGAAAATAGCTCCGAAATCTACTCATTGGACGATGAGCAGGGGCAGGATGACCTGAGCGGGGAAGAACCCGAACGAGCAGACATCAGCAGGCTCAGACGCGAAATGCTGAGCCTGCTGGAAACCCCCGCCGCAGATGAAGACCTCGTGGCCGGCATCAGCAACCTCATCTGAAGCCGGGACGAGGCCAGAAGGAGCCAGGGGCACAAAGCAGGACAGCCGGACACAAGCCCAGTAAGAAAAACCCCCCTGAACAATTGCTACCTGAAAAGCGAGGGAGGTGCTACCGCACCAATCCTGCAGTGGCGGCCATCTTTAAACACGTGGCCAAAAAAGATGGCCAACCTCCAAAACATTAAATTTGAATATGCAAAATGGCCGGCCAATGAGATGCCGGAACCCCAAAAACTCCAATATGGGGGCGATTCCACGGACGAAAGTGAGGAATCACCCCCCGAAGACATCCCTAACGAGCGGCAGGTGAAAGGAGCGATAAAAACGCTCACCGCCGCCTTTGGGCCTAAAATGAAGATCCTGAAGGGGCTCCCCAAGACGCCCAAAAAACCCAAGGGGGAAGGGAGAAGACCCCCCAACTTCCTACCGAGGGACACGGACGCCGCTGGGGACCCACCGATGCCACAGCGCCCCCCGGCCGCGGTACGCCACCCCACTCCCAAACCACGCCTACCGGAAAGGGCCGAATGGAGAGGATACCGCCACCGCCAGGACCGCAGCAGACGGGAACCAGGGGTCAGCCAGCAGAGAGAGCTGCCCTCCCGGACCACCGCTGGACATCTGGAGCCGGAGCAGAGTCCTACCCATCCTGGAGAAGCAGCCTCACTGGAGCAGCGACGAGAAGATCCTCCCCCGACGAAGCCACGACAGGAATAGCAGAAGCTCCTGTGGACCAAGAAAGGGAAAAAAATGCAAGGAGGGATTTTAAAATTACCTACCAGCGTTCCTGAGCCATTCTGCTGCTTCCAACATGTCAAACACCATGGACAGCAACAGCCACCTGTGAGTAACACACAAAACAACACAGGGAACTTACCAAATGGGTTCCCTACACTAAAAATGGAGGGATCAAACCTAATGGAGTGGTATCAACAACTCCAAGTCATCCTCTTAAAGGAAAATATGATGTTTTTCATCACTGATCCTCCAGATAGACCCTGGACTTTTGAAATGGACTGCATGCACCACAAAGCGTTTTATCTGCTAATTTCTAGCATATCACCCAACATTTATTATAGTATTGAAAATGACTTAACTGTATTTGATATTGTTCAAAAAATGTTTGGTTACTTTTATAGTGACAGTGTAGCCACCACCACAAAAATCTCCAAAGACTTCTACTCTGCCAGAATCAAACCTGGGGTGTCAATGGGGGAACACTTGATGGAATTAAATGCAGCTAGAGCAGAACTACAACTGAGGGGGGAAATTGTCTCTGAACAAACAATGAAAAGCATTATACTTAATTCACTAGACCCTTCCTGGCAAACCTTCCTCACGCATCTAAACATCCTCAGCCTAGAGCACATGACAGTAGATAGCCTCTCCAACCTCCTGATTGCAGAAGACAATCACAGAAAGGGCCAACAAATGACTCACAGAGAACACAGACAGACACGGAGGGTAGCCTTTACAGACAATCCTCGAGAATCCACAGAATGTTACAATTGTGGATTAAGAGGACACTACAGACGAGACTGCACCAAGGGCAACAGAGATCGAAGCAAACACAAACAGCGCAGTAGATACCCAGAAAGGCGCCACCACGACAACAGAATAAAGCGCAGGGACTCACCTAGGCCCTGGGAGAGAAAGGGGAACAGGGACAGTTCAAGGGATAGCAGAGATGGGTCGTTGTGCAGGGTAGGGGGGCCCACACACAAAGCCCCACAAGACAGCAAACCAGGCGGAGAGGGGTCCTGGTGGCTCATCGACTCTGGAGCCACCAACCACACCACATGCGACAGGAAGCTCCTCTTTTCCTTCACTAAGGAAGACTACCTAATCAAAGTAGCAAACCAAAGTGATGTAAGAGTAACAGGGAAGGGCAACGTAGTGCTCCCCAACATAGGCAGAATAGAGGGGGTATTACTAGTACCCGAAATACCCCACAACATACTTGCCTTCCTGAAACTCAGCAAGGAAGCAGGGATAGAGATCAGCATCAAGGAGGGAGGAATCACCATGACCAGGGATAACAGAACCATTGGAAAGATCACAGTCAGAGGGGGATTGCCATATTTTCACGCAACCAAAGCTGACTCACATAACGAAGACACCGACACGGGAGGTGAAACAAAAGGGGGCAAACCCAAGCGCAATAAGAAACAAGAAAGAGAGGATGCACACTCTCACAAGGGCGGCACACAAGGCACAGGGAAGATCAATTTAGGGAAGCCCCTCCACGACGAGTGTGCACATCTGCTCCACCGCAGACTAGGGCACGCCAGCTTCCCAGTTATTCAAAAGGTTACCAGTTGTACTGAGGGATCCAAAATAAAGAACTGTGAAACTTACTTGGACTGCTCTGTATGTAAATGCTCAAAGCTCAAGGTGGCCCCCAGGCCCAAGAAGGCCACACGCTCTACCAACCACACGTTTGAGATGGTACACATGGATCTCGTAGGCCCCCTGAAGCCACCCATAAAGTATGGCAAGAGGTTCTTCCTAACTTTCTCCTCTTCTTCCTTCTCTTCCTTCCTTCCTCCCCCCTCCCCCGCTTCTCTCCTCTATATGTTTCCCTGGCAAAGCCATTGGCTTGAGGCTTGGTTTTTTTTCCCTGAAGAGCAATTTCCCAAACCCGCCAAGCCCCCCATTGCAAGCGATTCCTTCTTGTTCTTTGTTTGAGGACAAAAGAAATAACACCTCCAAGTAATTCATGAAGGAAACTCATTTCTTATCTTTCTTTCTCACCCATGGAAGGAAACTGGAATGGGAAAGAAAAACATTGCAGCTGAAGAGATGACTGTGGAAATGTGAGGAGGAGGATTTGGTTCCTGCTGGCCCTTCCTGCTCAGAATGCTCCTAAGGTCTGAGAACATCTGGAGCATCTGGCAGAATGTAGACAACTAGTGATTGTACGGCGGTAAGCCATATCCTGAGATGGGGAGAAGAACAGCCAGAAATAAGAACTTCTGCTTGGCTGAAGGAAGAGAGAGGCAGTAGAAGGAATAACCCTCTCAATAAAAGAAGCAGAAAGAATGTTGACTCATAAATTTAATAGCCTTTGTTGCCTTCACACAAATATTGCATTTCTGGGAAATAGTTTATGAGAATTGCGGTTATGGGAATCCCCTCAGTGGGAATTCCTCTGACTGGAAGGCAAATAGGGCATCGTAGTTGCTTTCAATCACGATCAGGGAAGACTCAGCCATTGCTAGTGACATGCTGGGTTTGGGTCTCTTCAGCTGGAGCGCCTGTCCGTGATCCATGTATGAGCTCATGCATGTGATGAGTGTATTCTTCAAACTCCTCCCATTGGGTTCAGTTAAGAATCAATGCATTTTACCAACACAGAAAATAGAGTGATAGAAGATAGAAGGTAGGGCGGGGTCTTGGAGGTCTTCTAGTCCAACCCACTCCCCAAGCAGGAAACCTTATACCATTTTAGACAAATGGCTGTCCAATCTCTTCTTAAAAACCTCCAGTGATGGAGCACCACAACTTCTGGAGGAAAGTGTTCCACTGGTTAATTGTTCTGTTAGGAAATGTCTCCTTAGTTCCAGGTTGCTTCTCTCTTTGGTTAGTTTCCATCCGTTGCTTCTAGGGATTTGAACCGCTGAACTGCCGACTTTTCGATTGACAAGCTCAGCATCTTAGCCACTGAGCCACCACATCCCCTTCCCCGTTCTCCCTGTTTTACACTACCATAATTCAGATTTCTCCATGAAAATGTAATGTGGAAGTTGAAGGACACATTAAAGAGGGCTAACAGTATTTGGAGGAAGGCATCTCCCATCCTTCCCAATCATCCTCTGGAGGCCCAATTTTTTTTTGTTCAGGGAGAAACTCATCACCCAGGAGAGGGCGAAGGACCTCCCAATTGGAGCTCCAGAGGAGACTCTGGGGATGGTGAACACCTGCTTCAGAGAGGGTGAGAAGCAGGTGGTCCAAGAGGCAGCAAGGTCCAGATGTGGGGATCATGGAAACCAAATGGTTCAAAAAGATTTTCCTTAACTGGCTTGCTCTACACCTGCCTGAATCAAGGATTTGCAGGTTTTGGGATTCTGGTTTCAGAGGTAGTTTTTTAAAAAAAAACTCTAACTAGGATTAAAGATGTTTTTCTAAAGTCCGTGTGGCTCTTTGCTTCTTGAGTTAACCATCTACAGTTATGTGGGGTTAGCAGAGGCCCAGTCCAGCTTTTCCAGTATTGTAAGTTATGTTGGACATACATAACATTTGGCCTCAGTAAATCAGGAGCCACTCCAAGCAGAATGTCTATTAAATCACAACTGGAGCAAGGCTGGCCCACACCCACCTAAGAATGAAGGGCAAAGGAGGCATAAAGCCTAGAACGCAAAGGCCGCACCTGAAGAGGCCACAGCTGAGCCACCATCTCAAACCACAACTCCAGAGTTGGTTGGAAGCCGAGAGAGTTCAGATCCCTTCAGCAGATCCCACCCTCTCCCATTCTCATCGTACTCCCTCCCCCTCCCCAACCATTTAAGATAGATTGATTTTATAGTTCTTCTAGTATTTATAGCATTGGGTTTGTTATAAATTATACACTTTTATCTTTTCATATTGTAAGGCTCCCAGGGTTACTGTCTGGCAAGATGGGCAGCTAATAAATTTGAGAGAGAGAGAGATAAATGAATGAATGAATGAATGAATGATAGATAGATATAGATAGATATAGATCAGACAGACAGACAGACAGACAGACAGACAGACAGATGATAGATAGATAGATAGATAGATAGATAGATAGATAGATAGATAGATAGATAGATAGATAGATAGATAGACAGACAGACAGACAGACAGAGAGACGGATAGACGGATAGACAGAGAGAGGGAGAAGGAGAGGGAGAGAGAGAGAAAACGCAAGAGAGAGATGAGGGGTGGGAGGGAGAGAGGGAGAGGAAGAGAGAGAGAGATGAATGATAGATAGATAGATAGATAGATAGATAGATAGATAGATAGATAGATAGATAGATAGACGGATAGACAGAGAGAGGGAGAAGGAGAGGGAGAGGGAGAGAGAGAGTAAACGCAAGAGGGGGGAGAGTGGGAGAGTGGGAGAGAGGGAGAGGAAGAGAGAGAGAGAGAGATGAATGATATATACAGAGAGAGAGGGGGGGGCGAAGGAGAGAGGGAGGGAGAGAGAGAAATGGCACACCAGCCCTGTATGAGACATAACAAGGCTGGCCTGGTAATAAAATCTCCCCATTGGGTGGCAGCCTTTATTCCTCATGTGGAACTAAACAGATCCACATCTGTTTAGTTGCCAACTTTTAAAACACTCTGTGTGCTTGGGATGCCGAGCAGCCTCTTCCCAAAAAAGTAGCCACCCCAAAGAGGACTTGTGTCGGACTATTTGTCAGAAAGACATATGTGAGCCTGCCGTGTGCTGCAACCACCAAGAAAGCCAATGCAATCCTAGGTTGCATTAACAGAGGGATGGATCCAGGTCATGTGAAGGTCTTGCTAAGATCACACTTGGATGCTGTGTCCAGTTTTGCTCACCACAGTATAAAAAAGATGTTGAGACTCAGGAAAGAGTGCAGAGAAGAGCAACGAAGATGATTAGGAGGATGGAGGCTAAAGCATATGAAGAACGGTTGCAGGAACTGGGCCTGGCTAGTCTAGTGAAGAGAAGGGCCAGGGCAGACAGGATAGCCGTCTTTCAGTATTTGAGGGGCTGCCCCAAAGAAGGAGTCAAGCTATTCTCCAAAGCAACGAATGGAACGGAATCAAGGAGAGAAGCAACATAGAAATAAGGAGGAGGAGGAGGAAAGGAAGGAAGGAGGAAAGGAAGAAGGGAAGGAAGGAAGGAAAAGAAAGGGCAACTTTAAATAAGATTCTCTTATGACTCCCCTACAAAAATGAAGCAGCATTGCTGGACTCCCTCCTGCCTCTCTCTTGCTTTGCCCTTCCTCAAAGGCCGACCTGACGGGTGCATCTGAGGTGGGATATTGCACCTTCCTCCCTCCTTCATCCCCAAGAAACCTTCATCCTGGCTGAGAGAACGATTGCTGGCCAAGAAGCACAGGCCAAGAAAGCTGGCTTCTCAAACCTGGCCTGCCGACGGAGGAAGGAAACGAGAAAGCCTTCCTTGAATCAGGAGTTTTATTAGAGAGCCATTCCTGTCTGGTTCTTAGTCCCCCTCTCGATGCTCTCTAGCACCCCTTCCCCACTCTGGAGCCATAGACCTCCAGCTCACAGAGCGTCAGGTACTCTGCTCGGCCAGGGATGACCACCGTCACGTAGCGTCCTCGCCGTCCGTCGCAGCAGATGATGCTGAGGGAGCCGGCGCTGCCATTGGAGACGGACCCACAGCTGCAGAGGTAAAAACTCAACTTACTTGGGGTTAAAGACTCCCACACATGCAGCACATTCAGAAAAAGGCTGGCATGTCATCCACGCAGGGATGGCTGCCAGTTCACCTTTCGGGCACCCTCTGGGCCCCGTTGCAAAGAAAGCAGCTGCCTCTCGGCCCCCTTGCCTTGCGGGGAGGCTCCTTGTCAACCCTGAAGCTGACCTGACCGGAGCCATCTTGGAAGCTTCAGTGCTTAGGGGGATTAGAGATAGTTGGGGTTTTGTAGTCAAAACAAAATGCTGTCTCTTGGGAGCCAAGGACGTTCTGACACCTGGTCAGAGGAAGGAGGAGTGATGTCACCAGGCAACCAGACGGCACCTTGATTGGACCATGTGGCTGACTGTTTGGGGCTGAGGGAAAACTTTTGCTTTTAATTAGGTGAAAACCTTCAGAGTCGGTTTTCACCAGAGCTGTGCCTGTATGATAAGCCCGAATAAAACTATTCTTTGAGGAATCTACCTGCCTCGGAGTTTTGCTTGATGTGGAACTATTACTTGGAATCCTGACATTAAACCGACTCACCTAAATCTCAACTAGCAATATCAATAGCCCTTACATTTATATACCGCTTTACAGTGCTTTACAGCCCTCTCTAAGCGTTTTACAGAGTCAGCCTCTTGCCCCTAACACTCTGGGTCCTCATTTTACCTACCTGGGAAAGAGGGAAGGCTGAGTCAACCCTGAACCTGGTGAGATTCAATCTGCCAGTCTGCTGGCAGCCGGTGATCAGCAGAAGTAGCCTGCAATACTGCGCTCTAACCACTGTGTCCCCATGCTCAAGCTCCAACCGGAGCCACTCTCCAGAGTCCTGAGCCCCGGCTGCTTACTTGGTCTACCTGGGCACCAGGAAGACTCAGGGAAGATGGAGGGGAGCTTGCAGAGGAGCCCTAGAAAGTCTACAGACCCCCTTGGAGGCTGAGTGGGTGGCGGAGGTCGTGTGCCAGGTGGGTGTCCAGCCTGAAGTCCACACCCAATGGCCAGCCACCCAGGAACTCTACCGGGTGGAGGAAGATTTTGGTTGCTGGGCTGCATTCCAGACGCCAGTGAGAGAGCGCCCAATCCCTGGACGAGGGAGGCAAGAACAACGATCCTCTAGTGGAGGCCGATGGGCCCCCTGGAATCTACCTGCCTCAGAGTTTTGTTTGCTATGGGTGTATCGCTTGGAACCCTGACAGTCCTTACATTGGGTTGCACTTGCCGTGGTGGGTCCCACAGTCTCCCACGTGGATCTGGGCCCCCTGGAGCCGTCCCGAGCAGCACTCCTGGCGATTCTTCACCACCACGGCCGAGATGGCATAGGAGGCGCCCAGATCCAGGCTCCACCAGGGCTCTTCCTCCGCCAGGGTGTGGCTGCAGGAGCCATGGCGCCAATCCCCGTCACGGTTGCCATCCACGGCGCTCTCTGCTCGGCTGTAGACGGTGCCCCACTGGGGGTACGTGGAGGACTGAGTGGCAGGCTGGCCTCTTGCCCAGTTCCTGGCTGAGGGGCAAAGGGAGAGATGGGTTGACGTCTTGGCTGTCCATCCATTCCTTAGACTGAGAGTGAAGGAGGAGGAGGAGGGGGGAGCAGGGGAAGAGGGAGAACTAAGAGATCCTTGGTGCTCTCTCTTGACTTTCTTGCAGACATTTCATTACCCAACTAGGCAACATCATCGGTGCAGGAAGGGAGCGGGATTTGCAGAGAAGAAGAGGAGGAGGAGTTGAACAGCCTGAAATCCCCTTTCGTCTTCATGCCCCAACATTATTGGTAGCCCTGTGGCAAAGAAAACCCTTCCCCTTCATCTCTCGTGATCTTGGGTGACTCCTACCTCTTCCTCCAAACTCTAATGCAAATTCTCTGGAGGGGCTGCCGAGAAGAGAGAAGCGAGACCCCAGGGGAGGCGCTGGAGGAGAGGAAGAGCTTCCTGGAGAGGAGGAGGAGGAGGAGGAGGAGGATTAAGCCAACAGAAGAGGAGGAGGAGGAGGCACCCAGCATCCTCAAGTGAGGAGTCCATTTTCCCAAGACCCAAAGGGGAAGCAACTTGGCAGTTGTGTGCCAGGGATGGACCCTGGAAGAGCCTCCCAACCTCCCTCACCCCGGGGCACCTCCCAAATGCAGCCAGCCTCTTTTAAGGTCAGGCTGCAATTCACTGATGGCCTCTGCCTGGAGAAAGAGGGCAGGACCCATGGCAGGACAGCACTAAGATGGCCTTCTTCTGATGTAGATGGAGGTGGGTGTGGCTTTGGGGGGCTCTGTCTCCAGGTGGGGATGGTGCAATATTAGTCCAACATAGATGAAGGGCAGGAGGCTGGGGTGACTTTCTTCTTGGAAGCCTCCAGTGTTGAAGCACCCACAACTTCTGGTGGCAAGCTGTTCCACTGGTTAATTGTCCTCCTCACTGTCAGGAAATTTCTCCTTAATTCCATGCTGCTTCGCTCCTTGATGAGTTTCCATCTGTTGCTTCTTGTCTTGCCTTCTGGTGCTTTGGAGAATGGGTTGACCCCCTCATCTTTGTGGCAGCCCCTCAAATATTGGAAGACTGCTATCTTGTCTCCCTGGTCCTTCTTTTCATTAGACTAGACATGTCATCTTTCTTGTTATGACCCTCCGAAGTTCTTCTAGATCTCACAAAAGAAGAATTAGATGTTCTCCAAGCCAAGATCTCTCCTGCCCCAAGCAGTTCCCTCCCAACCTTTGTGCTGAATCTCCCCACAACAGAGTCCCCCTTTCCCCTTCTTACCCCCTGGAGGAGGCACGCAGCTCAGGGCCCCCATCAGTCCTTCCAGGAGACCCACAGCCAACAGCCAGCTCCAGAGCCCAGCCATCCTCTGCGTGAAGAGGGGAGAGAGAGCCACCAGAAGCAGCCACGGTGGATCATGAAAGGGAAAGCACGTGGGATGCTGGACGGGGTCCAGAGGGCGGTTTGCCCCAGACTTCTGGGTCCCAGCTGGGGCTTGGCTTGCTTCAATATCAGGAGAAATGCTCCAAGAGATCTTTGGCTCAGCTCCTTTTCAATAGTGCAGGAGGACCTCTTGGGAGGAGACCAAGGTTCAGGGCCAGGCTCTCCTCCATGGCCAAGAGACCTCTGCTGGCTCCTCCATCCTACCAGAGTCCCAGCCGTTGACGACTCCGTTGAGAGCAGCAGAAAGCCACCACAGGTGACCTCAAGACCTACGGTCAGGTCCTGCTTGGCCGCGGGACCCTGTTCTTCTGCTCTCAGAGTGACCAGAGCTGGACTCTCATAGGATGGGGAAGCCAACAGAGGACAGGAAGTCCACAACTGTTCATTTAATGGCCATCTGAAGCTACATCAGCACTGAAATAAGTGACCTATGACTGTTCTTCATACTTACGACCATTGCAGCATCCCCATGATCAAAATTCAGACGTTTGGCAACTAACCCTAATCCTTCCAATTCTGTTAATTACTATTTACCATTACGGTACACATTTATCAAACTGAGATTAATTGTTCTCGTTGTCAGGAAATTTGTGTCTCTCACACCTGAAGTGGTAAAAGAGGAGAAAGAGGAGGAGGAGGAGGAGGAGGAGGAGGAGGAGGAGGAGGAGGAGGAGGAGGAGGAGGGAAGAAGGAAGAGGGAAGAAGGAAGAAGGAAGAGGGAAGAAGGAAGAAGGAGAAGGAGAAGGAGAAGGAGAAGGAGAAGGAGAAGGAGAAGGAGAAGGAGCAACAGCTCTGGCATTGGCCAGCTGACCCTCATTGGGGAGGGGGGTGTTTCCTCCAAACTGACACCTACCAGATGGCTGAACTATAACTCCCATCTCATCCAGCCAGGCCACCGATGGGAGCTGCAGCCCAAGACTCTGGAGGCCCACAACGCCAGGCTCGGCAGCAACCGTGAGATCGGGATGGGTTTATTTCAGCCGGTGCAGCCATGCGGCTCCGCTACCTGGAAGTGCCCCTTTGGAAGAGAGCCCAGCGGGTGAGGTGCCCAGAGGGCTGATTGTATCTTGCCAAGAGAATGCAAAGAGGAGACAGAACTTCATGGCCTCTGGAGCCCTTTCAAGGCAAGCATTGTCTCTGGCCAGGAAGGTGGGGGGGAGTGGGGGTGGGGAGAAGGGACCCGCCTAGATGAGAAACATTTTGCAGGGATTCAAAACAATGGACGATGGGCCCCTGCCTTCCCTCCAGCTGTTCCAGAGCTCCCCTCTGCTCTCTGAGCCAACAAGGGCCATGCCGGAGCCTCTTCTCTGCAGACCTTCACTCCCTCTCCTGGTTTTGGAGAGGCTCAGCTTGGACTTCACAGAATGACAGAGTTGGAAGGGATTTTCAGGTCCTGCCCGTGGGAGGAGACCCTGCCCTGGACCATTCCAGACAAATGGCTGCCCAGCCTCTTAGAAACCTCCAGTGATGGAGCAGCCACAACTTCTGGTGGCAAGTTGTTCCACTGAGGTTAATTGTTCTCACTGACAGGAAATGTCTCCTTAGTTCCAGGTTGCTTCTCTCTTGGATTAGTCTCCATCTGTTGCTTCTCATCCTGCCCTCAGGGGCTTTGGAGAATAGCCTGACCCCCTCGTCTTTCTGGCAGCCCCTTAAATATTGGGAGACTTATGTCATGTCACCCCGGTGTTTCTTTTCATTAAAGAAGAACTACAACCAGCTGCTTTTCTTAATTACCTGCCATGGAACCAGGTACGCAGGCTTTTAGAAATGCCCCTCCCTTGGTCGCATTCCCTAATCCTTGCACATGAGCACAGAAAGAATCCTGCAGAAGCTTCTGGGTCTCCAGGAGGATAAAGTCCCTGCTCAAGGAAAGCCGGCTCCTGGGGTAAAAGAGGGCTTGGAGGCCCCATTCCCCAGGGACTCTTCCTTCTCCCTGCCTCAAATGCAAAACAGCAGGGATGATCCCACCTCTAAACCTTCTTGGGTGCTTGTAGAAGACCTTGGAAGGTTCTTGGAAGACGCAGCAAAGAGCCTCTTTGGAGTCACACAACCTGCAGACACCTGAATACAGACAGTCCTCAACTTACAACCATCAGCCTTCCGTCCTGCCGAGGTGGGTAAAATGAGGACCCAGATTGTTGGGGGCAAGAGGCTGACTCTGTAAATCACTTAGAGAGGGCAGTAAAAGCAGGATATCAGTCTAAGGGCTATTGGCTATTTGTTTAGTGACACTGCAAAAGGGACTTATGACCGTTTTTCACACTTACGACCATTGCAGCATCCCCATGGTCACGTAATCAAAATTCAGAAGCTTGGCAATTGACTCGTATTTATGACTGTCACGGTGTCCCGGGGTCACGTGATCTCCTGACAAGCAAAGTCCATGGGGAAGCTGGATTCACTTAACGACCATGTTACTGACTTAACAACCACAATGATTCACTTAACAACGGTGGCAAGAAAAGCCATGAAATAGGGCAAAATTCAGTTAACAAGTGCCTCAGTTAGCAACAGAAATGTTGGGCTCAATTGTGCTTGTAAGTCGAGGACAATCTACAAATATTGCTGGCAAATGGAGGTGGGGGAGGGAGGGAGGGGAAGCCAGGGAGGTTCAGTGGGGGCACCAGCAGCCAGTGTCCTTTCCAAAGAGGGCCAAAGCAGCTGCTTCCTTCATCCCTTTAAGGTGACACCCAAGAGGACGACCCATCACTGGAGGCTTTCAAAAACAGACTGGACAACCATTTGACTGGGATGGTCTGAGGCTCCTGCCTTGAGCTGAGGGTTGGTCTAGAAGACCTCCGAGGTCCCTTCCAGCCCTGGGATTCGATAAGTGTGGCCAAGAGGGCTCCTGATGGTGAACTGGAGGGGCACCCAGCCTCCTCAGCCCCCTCTCATTCTTCCTTGGGGTTGATGACCCACCGTGTCTCCATGAGAAAGCCCAGATTGTGGTTGGGGCTGGAGGAGGCGGTAAACGTGACTAACCAGCAAGCACCGGATGGCGAAACCCCGGAGACGCCCTTGGAAAACCACAAATCTGTCTCTCACTTTAGAAGAACAGAGTTGGAAGGGACCTTGGAGGTCCTCTAGTCCAGCCCCCTGCCCAAGCATTTCAGACAAATGGCTGTGAAATCTCTTCTTAAAAACCCGCAACTTCTGAAGGCATTGCACTGGTTAATTGTTCTCACTCTTAATAAATTTCTCCTTCTTGCCAGGTTGAATCTCTCCTTGTTCAGTTTCCATTCCTTGTTTCCGGTCCTGCCTTCAGCTGCTTTGGAGAATAACTTGACCCCCTTCCTCCTCTCTGGGGCAGCCCCTCATATATAGGAAAATGCTATCATGTCCCCCAGTCCTTCTTTTCAGCAAACTAGACATTCCCAATTCCAGCAACCGTTCTCCAGCCTCCTGACCATTCTGGTTGCTCTTCTCTGCACTTTTTCCAGAATCTCCACATCTTTTTTACATCATGGCAACCAAAACTGGATGCAGGATTCCAAGTGTGGCCTTACCAAGGCATTTCTTTGGCCATGCCAAATGGAAGAATTCACTGGAGAAAGCAATTATGCTCCGAAGAGTTAGGGGTAAAAGGAAACCGGGCCTCCAAAGACGGTGGCCAAATACATCATTTGCTGGATTACTGCAATGCTCTCTACATGGGGCTCCCCTTGAGGAGCACCCGGAGGCTCCAGCTGGTCCAGAATGCGGCCATGCGGGTGGTGATGGGAGCGACATGGCGCTCCCATGTGACCCCCCTCCTGCGTGAGCTGCACTGGCTCCCGGTGGTCTTCCGGGTGCACTTCAAGATTCTGGTTACCATCTTTAGAGCGCTCCATGGCTTAGGACCGAGGTATTTACAGGACCACCTTCTGCCACCAATAGCCTCCCACCGACCAGTCCGCTCCCATAGAGAGGGGCTTCTCAGGGTGCCATTGGTCAAACAGTGTCAACTGGCGGCCCCCAGGGGGAGAGCCTTCTCTGTGGGGGCACCTGCCATCTGGAACGAGCTCCCCCCGGAGATACGGAGGATCCCGGATCTCCGCGCTTTCCGCCGTGCCCTCAAAACATTCCTATTCCAGCAGGCTGGCCAGGCCTAACTTCTCTTTTATGTTGCTTTTAAATTTTAAATTTGTCTAAATTGGGGTGTTTTAATCTGTTTTTTGGGCCAAAGTATTTAATATATTTTAAATGGTTTTTTATTGTTTGTATTATATGTATTTTTATCTTTTGGCTGTTCACCGCCCTGAGTCCTTCGGGAGTAGGGCGGTATATAAATGTAATAAATAAATCATCATCATCATCATCATCAAAGCCAACACTGGCCCGAGCATAGAAAAAACTCAAAAAAACAGCACAAGATCAGAAGAAGTGGAGGAACCTCCTGGCCCAGAGACTGGCCAAGAGTTGGACATGACTGAATGGATAACACATCAGAATAAGAGAATATCAGAGGTGGAAGGGACCTCAGAGATCTTCTAGTCCAACCCCCTGCTCAGGCAGGAAACCCTGTCCCATTTCAGACAAATGGTTGTCCGGTCACTTCTTAAAAACCTCCAGTGTTGATGCACACGCAACTTCTGGTGGCAAGCTGTTCCACTGATTAATCTACAGAGACAGGATTTAACTATTGATCAGATTGGTTTTATTGATCCCCTGCAGCCCCCTTTCACATTCCCAGAAATGTGAGGGAGGGGGCCCTGGCCCTCTCTTCCCCCAAGGCACAACATTCATTCCAGAAGACAGTTTCTCCGGATGGCCTCTTTGCAGAGCCTGTGGATCGCAACCTTCCCTGAGCAGGGAGACCCTGGGTCAAGTCCATGAAAGGGGCAGAGAGACCCCACAGGAGAACTGAGAGCCGAAGACACATCTGCACCGGGGGCCAAATTAGAAGGCAGGTCTGGTTGGGTCTCTGAATGTGGAAGAGTTGAGGGCCAGCAACGTGGCTTGTTGACCCCAAATCTCTCAAGGGCGCTGGTGCCCAGAGCTGCCCAGGTCCTGCTTGTAGGAGACATCCATCTGTAGATCCTTGAAGGTCAGGCACGGCTGGTGATCTTCTCAGAGGCCCATCTGTGCACTGAGCCTTCCCCGATCTTTGCTTTCATCAGTGGAGGTGGGACAAGGATGGGGCTGGTGGCGCTTATACACCCTGCAGGTGGGATGAAGCCTAGAGGGTGATCCCCCTCGGCCCACCCACTGCCCCGGCTTCACTACGGCCAGCCTTCCTGGACACGCTACAGCTGGACCTGGGAATATTCCTGGGTGAACTTCGCATGGAACTGGCTCAGCTTCTGCAGGAGAACCTCCAGCTTCTCCTCGGGAGGCAAGATGGTCATTCTGGGATGGAGAGAGTGAGAAGAGAGGGTGTGAGAAAGGAAGAAATAAAATAGGGAAGGGAAGGGAGGGTAGGGAAAGGAAAGGAAAGGAAAGGAAAGGAAAGGAAAGGAAAGGAAAGGAAAGGAAAGGAAAGGAAAGGAAAGGAAAGGAAAGGAAAGGAAAGGAAAGGAAAGGAAGGAGAAAGGAAGGAAGGAAGGTTATAAGTAGCCCTCAACTTATAGCCATTCATTTAGTGACCATTTGAAATTACCTCCGCACTGACGGCTCAAGGCAGGGCAGGAGAGGGCTTACCTGAAGTGGAAGGTGCCTTCTCTCTGGCCAAAGCCGCTGCCGGGCACGACACAGATGCCCGTCTCCTCCAGCAGTCTGAGGCAGAAGAACATGTCCGGCGCCTGGCCCTGGGCCTGCAGGAGGTCATTGGAGGAACTGGGGTCAGCCTGGCTTTGCATTTCACTTCCATTGCTCGGTCCGGTGTCTTTTTACGGTTCAAGCATTGGAATCGAGAGAAAAGTGGGGCATCGTTGTGCTAATTAACTCACGCAAAATGAGGTTTCAGGGGGACTCATTGCGGATGCTTTGAACCAACCTCGTCCCAAAAGGGACGAGGCTTTGAACCAACCTCGTCCGCTGGCCCTTTAAATCAAGATTGCTTCTCCATTAGCTGCCTGTGCTTGGACTCCTGGCCTTTTTTACCATCTTTCGTGCAGCATTCCATCGTCCGCTGGCTGGCCATTAGAAGACAGGCCAGCTCACGGGAGGAACTGTGGAGCCGATTCTGTTTTCCACCTTGAGGGGGTGCCACATCGCAGGACGAATTCGCCGGGCCACGGTGAGAGAGTGGCCTTGGACTTTCCAACACGCCTGCTGATTGGACCACCGTGAGAGGGTGGTCTGGACACTCCCTCCCTTGAGACAGAATGCAGAGACTCTTCGGCCGCTACCGTGAGAGGGTAGCGGCGTTTTTCTCCTGTCTGATCTGGTTCCTGCTTCAGGACATTATTTCAAACTATGATCATGGACCTTTGCCATGCCACTATTTTTGGCCCACTTCTGCTGGATGCTTCCTAGGTCGACGCTTCTTGCCCTGCGAGATTCCCCCCTCTCGCGGGTTTGGCCCTCCACACTATCGAGGGCCTACTTTAATGACGGGTTTTGGGACCCCGAGAGGTGGCATGTTGCGAAGAGGGGATTGAGGGGTTTTTTAAGGAATTTTTTAAGGGGTGTTTTAGGGGGTCCTGGGGTGGGGGAGGGAGTGGGTTTGGGGGGAAACCCGGGGGGGAAAGGGACAGGCCCGACAGTCTTTGATGCCACGGGGGGCTTAGTTTCTGGAGGCAAGAGGGCTCTCAATGAGCCCTCTGTTGAGGGTGGTGTGATAACTACGTTATGTGGGAGGGGCAGATATGGCGAGAGCAGGGGACCATATCATGTGTTGGGGGCGCGCACTCGCTGTCTTCGAGCAATTGCGCGCCCCGGTCCCCGGAGCTATTCCTGTTCCCCGGGTTGTTTAGAGTCTCAGGACCCGGGGCTCCGGCTGTTGTTGTGCAATGCGAGGTCCGTGGTAAACAAGGCCCCCCTCATATGTGATCTTCTTGAAGAGGGGGGTGCGGACCTGGCCGGTATTACCGAGACCTGGTTGGGCCACGAGGGGGGAGTTCCCCTCGTGGAGATGTGCCCACCGGGTTTCCTTGCATTCCACCAGCCGAGAGCCCAGGGCAGGGGTGGGGGAGTAGCGGTCATTATTAAGGAAGGTCTGGGTCCGAGGGAGGCCACTGTACCTCAGATAGCCGGGTGTGAGTCCGCCTTTGTGAGATGGGGTCCCGGTGGGCAGATGGGTCTGTTAGTCACGTACCTGGCTCCCTGCCACGTGGCAACGACCCTGCCCGAACTTCTCAATGTTATAGCCGAGGTGGCGGTTGATACCCCCAAGCTTATAGTTATGGGGGATTTCAACCTGCCATCTATCGGCGAGACATCTGAGATGGCTCGGGAGTTCATGGCTTCCATGACGGCCATGGACCTGACCCAGGTAATTCAGGGCCCGACTCACATTGGTGGACACACCCTGGACTTGGTTTTTGTCTCTGGTCAGTGGCTGAGTGGTCTTGATATTGGGGATATAGGTGTTGAACCCTTGTCATGGACTGACCACTCGCTCCTTCGTCTCGACTTTCTGACCGTTACACCTCATCGCAGGGAGGCGGAACCAACTAGGTGGTTCTGCCCCAGGCGCCTGATGGATCCTGATAGGTTCCAGACGGAGCTTGGGCCATTTCCTGAGACACTGACACGCGACTCGGCTGAGGACCTGGTGGCTGCCTGGGATAGGGCAGCCGGTGGGGCCTTGGACCGGGTCGCGCCTTTGCGGCCTCTGACCCGGCGCCGAACTCACTTATCTCCTTGGTTCACCGAGGAGCTGAGGGAGATGAAGCGCCGGAAAAGACGCCTAGAGAGTGGTTGGAGGGCTAGTCGCTCTGAATCCGACTTAACACTAGTAAGAGCTCATATTAAGACTTACTTAGTGGCAATAAAAGCGGCGAAATCTAATTATTTCACCGCTCTTATTGCGTCATCAGATAATCGCCCAGCCGCCCTGTTTAGGGTGACCCGCTCCCTCCTTCACCTGGGAGCGCGGGAGGACCCCTTGCAGGGTCGTGCTGAGGATTTTGTTCAATATCTGGATGATAAAATAACTCAGATTCGGGATGAGCTGGCCTCTGACTGGGTTAGTTCGGGCGAGGTGACTGAGCCCAGTCTTGAGAGTGTTATCTGGGCTGAGTTCGATCCTGTGGCTCCTGAGGACGTGGACAGGATCCTGGGTAGACTGAACGCTACCACATGTTTGTTGGACCTGTGTCCCTCCTGGTTGGTGCTGGCCTCCCGGGAGGTTACACGAGGCTGGCTCCAGGAGATTATAAATGCTTCTTTGAGTGAGGGTGTCCTTCCGCCTGCCTTGAAGGAGGCGGTGGTGAGGCCCCTCCTCAAGAAGCCCTCCCTGGACCCGGCTGTTTTGGTAAATTATCGTCCTGTCTCCAACCTTCCCTTTTTAGCGAAGGTTGTTGAGAGTGTGGTGGCGCGGCAGCTCCCTCGGTACCTGGATGAAGCTGTCTATTTAGACCCGCTCCAGTCCGGCTTCAGGTCTGGTTACAGCACCGAAACGGCATTGGTCGCGTTGGTGGATGATCTCTGGAGGGCCCGGGGTAGGGGGTACTCCTCTATCCTGGTGCTGTTAGACCTCTCAGCGGCTTTTGATACCATCGACCATGGTATCATGTTGCGCCGGTTGGAGGGATTGGGGGTGGGGGGCACCGTTCTGTGGTGGTTCTCCTCCTACCTCTCCGACCGGTTGCAATCGGTGTTGACAGGGGGGCAGCGGTCGACCCCGAGGCGCCTAGTGTGTGGGGTGCCACAAGGGTCGGTCCTCTCGCCCCTTCTGTTCAACATTTATGTAAAGCCGCTGGGTGAGATCATCCGTGGTTTTGGGGTGGAATTCCATCAGTACGCTGATGATACTCAGCTGTACATTTCCACCCCAGACCACCCCAACGATGCCGTGGAAGTGATGTCCCAGTGCCTTGAAGCTGTGCGGGTCTGGATGGGGAGAAACAGGCTTCGACTCAACCCCTCCAAGACTGAATGGCTGTGGATGCCGGCGTCCCGATATAGCCAACTGACTCCATCGTTGGTTATTGGGGGCGAATCATTGGCCCCCACGGAAAGGGTGCGCAACTTGGGCGTCCTCCTGGATCCACGGCTGTCATTAGAGGATCATACGACGGCTGTGGCCAGGGGGGCTTTTTATCAGGTCCGCCTGATACGCCAGTTGCGCCCCTTTCTAGATCGGGACTCCCTGCGCACAGTCACTCAGGCGCTCGTCACGTCTCGCTTGGACTACTGTAATGCTCTCTACATGGGGCTCCCCTTGGGATGCATCCGGAGGCTTCAACTGGTACAGAATGCAGCCGCGCGGGGGATTATGGGAGCGACAGGGCGCTCCCACGTGACACCTCTCCTGCGTGAGCTGCATTGGTTGCCGGTTGATTTCCGGGTGCGTTTCAAGGTGTTGGTAATCACCTTTAAAGCGCTCCATGGCTTAGGACCAGGGTACTTACGGGACCGCCTTCTGCCACCTATTGCCTCCCACCGGCCGGTTCGCTCCCACAGAGAGGGCCTCCTCAGGGTGCCGTCAGCCAGACAGTGCCGGCTGGCGACCCCCAGGGGGAGAGCATTCTCTGTGGTAGCCCCCACCCTCTGGAACGATCTCCCTCCAGATCTGAGAACTATTGCTGACCTCCGGACCTTTCGTCGGGCGTTGAAGACTCATTTCTTCCAACTTGCCGGACTTGCCTGATCCCTCCTATTTTTAAATATTTTTAAATATTTTAAATTTTAAATTATTTTAAATTATTTAAATTTTAGAGTTTTAGTGTTTTATTGATATATTTTCAGCCTAAATTTATATGGACTTTTAGAACATTTTAACTTACTATATTGTTATTGGTTTTAAACTGGCTGTTCACCGCCCTGAGTCCGGTAGGAGAAGGGCGGTATAGAAATTCGATTAAAAAAAAAAAAAAAAAAAATCTGCAGGGGAGTCAAAAGAACTCCAGCAAAAAGCTGCTTTTTCAAAAGGCAAACTGGACTTTGTTTCCCCTTTTTCCTTTACAGAGTTAGCATTATTTGCGTACTTTCCCCCAACAATTTTACTGCCCTTGGAAGGATGGAAGGCTGAGTCAACCAGTCAGGATCAAACTCCTAGCAGTGGGCAGAGCCTGCAATTCTGCACTCTAACCACTGCGCCACCACGGCCATTCCTTCTGTCCTTCCTTCCTTCCTTCCTCCCTCCCTTCTCACTTAGCACTTAAACTTATATACCGCTTCACAGTGCTTTCCAGCTCTCTATAAGCCATTTACAGAGTCAGCCTCTTGCCCCCAACAATCTGGGTCCTCATTTTACTGCCCTTGGAAGGACAGAAGACTGAGTCAACTTAAGCCAGTCAGGATCAAACTCTTAACAGTAGGCAGAGCGGGCCTGCAATACTGCACTCTAACCACTAGGCCACCAAGGCAAGAGGGTGGAAAAAACCCATCCTCTTGAAGGCCCGTCCCCTTGTAACACATGGATCACGCAACAGCCATTTTGACTTTTTTGACCTTCTCCTTGTCCCACTTCCTCGTCTCCCTGAGGAAAAGATGGGTCCCACCTGCCCGTCCCTTATTTTTCAGGGTCCTTTCCCTCCTCCTCATCGTTGCCCCACACAACCTCTCCCCAGCCCCTGCAGGCTGCAAACCCACCTGCTGTCCCCCCTCTCTGGAAACGCCAGGCCCACGGAGGGCCCACCTTACCTGAGCCGCCTGCACAGCTCGAGCGGGCAGCTCGATTCGGGGAAAGGCATACATGGCGCCCTGCACCGGATTGCAGTGGATCCCAGGAGCCCGGTTGAAGGTCTCCTCGGTCAGCCGGGCCTTCCTGGCCAGAGCGCCCAGGACAGCGGCCTTTTCCTGCAGGCAGGTGGATGGACAGGTGAGGGTGCACAATCGCTCAACCACCACATGGGTGTTTAATGCCCACAGCCCAACGTGCACATTGGATTCAGGTGCTCCAAAGCCCCCTCTTAGCTTAGCCTGTTCTTAGCAGAAAAGGGGCCAAGCACCACAGTCACGGTGGCCATCTTGACTTTTTTGCCCTACCCCGCGGTTGTGGATGCGGGGGTGGGTCAAAGCCAAAGTGGAAGCTCCACGTGGGCTTCCCTCTGTGTGAGCTCCGTCTTTCCCCATCAGGTGAAAATACGCAGACTTCAAAGAAATATTCAAATCTCACGCTGTGCATTATACAGGGAATCCTTGACTTACAACAGTTTGTTTAGTGACCGTTCGAAGTTACAACATCACTGAAAAAAGTGACCTATGACTGTTGCAGCCTCCCCAGGGTCACGTGATCAAAATTCAGAGGCTTGGCAACTGACTTGTACTTACGACGGTTGCAGTGTCCCGGGGTCATATGATCCCTTTTCCCGACTTTCCTGACGAGCAAAGTCCATGGGGAAGCCAGATTCACTTAACAACTGTGTTACTAACTTGACAACTGCAGTGATTCACTTAACAACAGTGGCCAGAAAGGTCGCAAAATGAGGCAAAACTCACTTATCAAGTGTCTCACTTAGGGACAGAAATTTTTGGCTCAGTTGTGGTCATAAGTCAAAGACTCCCTGTATATGCCACTATCCCCACTCTCATGTCCTCTAGATCTGTGGGATGACAACACCCACAATCCTCAGACAGTACTAGATGGGCATGATGGGTATTGTAGTTCGGAGATCTGGAAGGGTCTCTGACTCAGGAAGTCCAACATCAAACACAAAATACAGGCAGTCCTCAACTTATGACCACAACTGGGATCAAAATTTCTACAGCTGAGCGAGGTGGTCATTAAGCGAGTCACACTCAATTTTACAATCTTTTTTTTTGTTGTTGTTGTTAAGCGAATGGTGAATGGCTTTGCTTGTCCGAAGTCGGCTGGGAAGGAAGCGAATGGTGATCACGTGACACGACAACTTTTATAAACCCCTGCCAGTTTGTCATTGTGATTGTGTGGATGCTGCAACAGTCATAAGTGTGAGGACTTGAGTCGTGCCACTTTTTTTCAGCGCTGTTGAACAGCCGTGAAACAAATCGTTGTAAGCTGAGGACTAACTTCGTGGCATCCAGCAGATGTTCTGGATTTTTTTACTATCTTAATGAAACCGATTCCCTAGGCTCAGTAAAGGATGTCCCCTCACTGTTCCCCCCCTCCCCGATTTGCCCCCCTGCCTCTTCTGAACTCACCTGGCTGAACTGCTTGTAGGAGGGGTCTCCTGGCTGGGGCCGGTTGACCACAGCATCGAGGAGAATCTGGCCAGTCACTGGTGGACATAAGCGGACGGAGACCAGCTTGGTCAGTTGTTGCTGGACTAGAGGGTCCATATTAATCACTTCCATGTAACCTCCACGGAAACCACACCTGGCCAGGTAACAGGAGAGGAGATGAGGGCCTCGGAGGCATGTCCTGCACTCTGCAGTCCCACCAGCAGGGGGCGACAAAGTCAAGCAGGAAACCCAAAGGTGCTTTTTCAAAAGACTTTCTTCCTTTTTTCCCCCCCTTTGAAAACTTTTCGCTTCCCATCCAAGAAGCTGCTTCAGTTCTGACACCCAAGAAACTGAAATGTGTATAGGGTCTCCTGCTTTGGACTAGAAGACCTCTAAGGTCCCTTCCAGCTCTATTCTGAATTGAATTTTTTCAGTTAGAAGTGAAGAAGCTTTTTCGATGAGAAGCAAAATGTTTTTTTTAAAAAACCAAGAACATCCAGTTGCTTTTTGTCCCATTGTCCATTGGCCCCTGATCGCCAGTCTAACTGAAGAAGCTTCTCAGAGGTTCGAACTGAAGAAGCTTCCTGAATGAGAAGCGAAATGTATTCAAAGGGGGGGGGAAAACCCCAAGAAAGTCCAGCTGCCTTTTGGAAAAAGCCCCTTCGGTTCAGCCGTGGCGGAGAGCCTCCATGGAGCTCAAGAAGGAAAGCCGACCCAGCCCCTGCTACTCACTCGCCCATGAAGCCCTTTGAAATGGAGTGGAAGGAGACCAGCTCCACGCTCTCGGAGTACTTGGGACCCATCTCAAAAAGGACCTTCTTGAAGGAGTGGAACTCGGAGCCTTCCGCGTAGACGTTGTCCTGGTAGACCTGGGGGTGGGGGAAAAACAGGTGGTTGGGAGGCCGCAGGGAAAACTCAACTGGGCACCCAAAATGGTGATCCCACTTCAGTCCCAGACTTTTTCCAGATGTTTTTGATCCCAGTTCTCCTGATCTCTCACCATGCTGATCAGATCTGGTGGGTCCTGTGGGCCCCAACATCTGCGGGGTACCACCCTCAAGGAGACTGAGCCAGGACAGGGGGCCGGAAGCATCAGTGAGAGACTGGGCATGCTTCTCCTCCTGGCTCAACTGCCCACTCCCCACCCCACCCCCCTGCACAGGGAAGGGTTTGAGGGGAAATGGCTCCATTTTGGGGGACAGGAGAGACTTCCAAGGTTTTACCTCATCGGCCATGAGGAAGAGGTGTTCCTCCCAAGCAAAGTGAATGACCTCCTCAATGCATTTGCGGCTCTGGACTTGGCCTGCGGGGAGGAGGAGAGGCAGGAAGAGGGTCACTGAAGGAAGCCCTCCCCGGGAAGGACTCCAGGCCAGCAGGAACGGAGAAGGGAAAGGACTCCCCAAAAAACCAGTCTCAGCCAAGCGCTAAGTCTCCTGAAGGAAGGCCTGTTCCCAAAAAAGGAGACTATTTGTTGCCCAGGGTTGAAATGAGCGGTCCTTGGTGCTCTTTCAGTTGGTTGTTTTGTAGATGTTTCATTACCCAACTAGATAACATCATCAATGCTAGAAGGGAGTTGAGGAGGACAATGGGGTCCTTGGAGTTCTCTGAGCTCGATGGTTTTCTTGTAGACGGTTCATTACCCAACTAGATAACATCATCAGTGCTAGGAAGCACTGGAGTTTGCAGGGATGAGGAGGAGGAGGAGGAGGAGAGGAAGAGGAGGAGGAGGAGGAGGAGGAGGAGGAGGGGGAGGAGGAGGAGGAGGAGGAGGAGGGGGAGGAGGAGGAGGAGGAGGAGGAGGAGGAGGAGGAGGAGGAGGAAGAAGAACTCTGCCATATTTGATGCTCTCTGAGCTTGGTTGTTTTGTTATAGATGTTTCATCACCAATCTAAGTAACTCCATCAGTGCTAGAGGGAAGACCCTCAGGATCCCCGCTGATGACATCACCTAAACTAGCAAGGAGACATCCAAGCTCCGAGAGCAGCTCTGGGGGCCTCCCAAAGGCCCCCCACCCACCCAGGTGAGCCCTGTCTCATCCAGACCTTTCCAGGATTGGCAGCAGCTCCTGGATGACCTTGGGGGGGGGGAGGGTTAATGTATGAATTTCCAAAGAGCCTTTGATAAGGTTCCCTTGAAGGGCTCCGGAGTAAACTTGGCTCCAGGGTTGTTTACAGAGTCCTCTGTGCTGAAGGTGGAGCTGACGGACTCCCTTCTGCTTCTTCTCCATCTCACCCGAGGGCAGAGGAGCCGAGAGGCTGCCAACTGCCCCCTTCCCTTCCAGGACAACTGAGAAGTGTGTCAGCAACAGGGGGGCCGCTGGTGAAGGACCCCCGGGGGAGGGGGGGAGCAAGGGGGAAGGAAGATCTGGGCCAGAATGAGGAGGTTGTGCTTGGATGGCCAGAAGGACTCTTGCAAGCGAGATTTGGCGCCACGCTAAGCTTGGCATCAGGTGGTCCTCGACTTACGACCGCAATGGAGCCTAACTTTTCTGTGGCTAAGCAAAGCGTTAAGCGAGCTTTGCCTGCATTTTACGACCTTCCTTGCCACAGTTGCTAGGTGAATCACTGCAGTTGTTAACTGAATCTGTTTTCCCTGTTGACTTTGCTTGTCAGAAGGCCGCAAAAATTGACCCCCGGGACGTTGCAACCGTCGTAAGTACATTCCAGTCGCCAAGCATCGGAATGTTGATCTCATGATCACGGGGAATGCTGCAATGGTCGTAAGTGTGAAAAACGGTCATAAGTCACCATTTTCAGTGCCATTGTAACTTTAAACAGTCACTGAATGAATGGTTGTAAGTGAAGGACTAGCTGTAGTTAAATCCTGGTTCAATTTCTTTCTTTGCAAATGGTGGTTTTTTTTATTTAATTTATATGCCGCCCTTCTCCGGAGACTCAGAGCGGCTTACAATGCGTTAAGCAATAGCCTTTATACTTTTGTATTTTTTATGCAAAGTCAGCTTATTGCCCCCACAAACTGGGTCCTCATTTGACCCACCTTAGAAAGGATGGAAGGCTGAGTCGACCTTGAGCCTGGTGGGATTTGAACTTACAGTAATTGCAGGCAGCTGGAGTTAAATTACAATGCATTAGTCTGCTGAGCTATCCAGGCTCCTGGTTTGTTTATGGTCCAATGTTAGAGTGTGAAGTCAGGAAGGATTTCCGTTGTGTGAACTGGCCATATGCACCTGGGGGCTTCTGGGCTCACTCTGAAGTATTAATCCCTGTTTTGCTGCCGTTGGGAGTTCCCACTCCCACCTCCTAAAAGCTCCCGTGGTCTTGTTGGACCCTCCTTGGAGCAGAAGAGAAGGAAAGGGGTCTCACATCTTCCAGGAAAGGCAGCCCCCGACCCTTGCTGAGGAGGGAGGGAATCTACTTCCACTGACTGCCCCCTCCTCAGCCCAAGATCTTCCTAATAATGACACCGGGACTTTTGCAGGAGATCAGGACCAAACAGAGGCCAGAAACATGTAAGGAGTTCCTCAGAAGCTGGTGACCCAGACAGGTACACCTTCCAGGGAGAAACTGTGGCCCCAGGTGCCATGTTTTTGATAAAGAGCCTTCCACATCACTCCAACAAGGCCCAGCCAGGGCTGCCACCGAGTCCCTGTAGGAGACCCTCCCAGGAGAGCTTCTTCTGGAGAACCTTCAGGAGAAGTCCACAAGGTCCTTTCCCAGAAACGAGGATGTTATGAGCGGCTTGAGACCATTTATGGTGTCTTCAGAGGCACCCTCTTGAGCTGCCTGGCAGTGGGACCGTACCTGTGGGATTGCCCGGGTTGATAACGCAGAGGACCCGTGGTTGGCAACGTCTTTGAGCCTGGCCCAGCGCCCTCCGCAGCTCCTCAATGTTCAGAGCCCAGCAATTGTCCTCATCCAGGTAGTAGTTGATTTGCTGCGCGTTGAGTTCTGCCAGCGTCGCTGAGTAGAGCGGATATTGGGGGATGGGAATCATCACGCCTGTCCGGGAGGACCCCTCCCCTGAGACCAGCAGCTTCAGGACCGTCTAAGGAAGAAACCCAGAGGGGGTCAGCAACACCAGGAGCGGCTCAGAATGGGTGCAGGATTTGGGTTTATGTAGTCTAACAGAGAAAAGGACTGGGAGGGGGATGTGATAGCAGCCTTCCAATATTCAAGGGGCTGCCCCAAAGAAGAGGGAGTCAAGCTATTCTCCAAAGCACCAGAAGGCAAGACAAGAAGCAATGGGTGGAAACTCATCAAAGAGAGAAGCAACCTGGAATTAAGGAGAAACTTCCTAACAGTGAGGACAGTTGATCAGTGGGATGGCTTCTCTCCAGAAGTTGTGGGTGATCCATCACTGGAGGCTTTCAAGAAGAGACTGGATAGTCACTCCAGAGCGGAAGAAGCTTCTTGGATGAGAAGTGAAATGTCTTCAGAGAAAACCCTTTGGGACAACCAAGACCTGCATCAGGGGTCTCCAACCTCGGCCACTTTTAAGACTTGGGGACTTCAAGTCGACAAGTCTTAAAGTGGCCGAGGTTGGAGACCTCTGACCTGGGTGGCTGAGAATCTCCACAGACCTCCCGACTGACTTTAGTTGCCAGAATGGGTCCACTACAGGCGTCATAAAATGGGAAAGGGAGGGAGGCATCCTGGTGCTAACCAAGGCAGGCAGGCAGGCACGGCAACCTCTCCACATGAGGGGCTCCTCCAGACTTAGCAGCTCTCGGTCCCCCACCTGCTAGGGGGTCCGGGCAAGGCCATCTCCCTCCCTTGGCTGCCCCACTTCTGCCAGGAGACGGAGAGTGCCAGGAAGAGGGACAAAAGGGGCTTTGTGTAGTTGTTGCCATGCCCGGCACTGGCCCCAAGGCGAGCTGCAAAGGGGTTCTGCCAGGGGAGGGCATTGGAGGGGAGGGGGCCACAGATGGCTCTCTCTGACTCGGCTCTTTCGGGTAATCGGCCGAGCAATCAGACGGTGGCACCCTTGCCAGGATCAGGAGGGGGAGGAAAAAGAGAGGAGGAGGAGGGGTTGCAATTCGAGTGTTAGTCGAGTGTTAGAGTGCTAGTGTTAGTCCTGTTTTGCATTTCTGACTGCATTTTCTTGCTTGTTTTTTCACTTAGAGGGTAACTCACGGAGGACCCCCACAGACCTCCTTCTCCTCCTTCTCCCCTCCCCCATTCTCCTTCTCTCCACAAACCCAACTCCCTTCTGGCACTGATGATGTTACCCAGTTGGTTCATGAGAGGCCTGCACGAAAATCACAAGCACTGATGATGTTACCTGGCTGGGTCATGAAACATCTGCAAGAAAACCACTAAGCTCAGAGAGCACCTCCTCTTCCTCTTCTTCCTCTTCCTCTTCCTCCCCCTCCCCCCATTCTTCTCCTTCTCTCCACAAACCCAACTCCCTTCTGGCACTGATGATGTTACCCAGTTGGTTCATGAAACATCTCCAGGGAAAAAACCACCAAACTTAGTGAGCACCTAGGACACCCACCCCCCCTCGAGAAATCTTTCTTCCCTTCGATCCTTTGGTGCCCTCTGAATTCAGCTTCCCCCCACCTTCCCCAGGGGCTCCTTACCACAACAGCATTGCTGGCCCCCGTAGACAGGTAGATATTCTCCGGGTCGGAGGGAATTCCCCCATCTCGGCGCTGGATGAAGGCGGCCACATCCTGACGGATGAGCTCGATCCCAGGACTGGCACTGTAGGCCCCTGAAGTTGGGGGGGAGGGGAGAGAAGACAGGAACAGAAAATGGGTGGAGGGCGAGGAGGAGGAGGTGGCTCTGGTCTTTTGGGGGCGAAGGGGTTGAATGAGGGGCAGGGGGGTTTGCTGGTGTGAGCATCAACAGCCTCAGGTGGGCATGAGGAAGCCCTGCTGAGCCTTGCACACTTGGTGTGCACCTTTGTGTGCAAGGGGCCCCCAAGAGAGGGGCAGGAATTTATTCTTTTATTTTATTTATACAACTTAAAGGCCAGCCACTTCACCTCAAGGGAACTCGGAGCGGCCTAATACATTTTATAAATAAGGTACATCTGGGAGACACGCCATGCTCAAGGGAACCCACCAAGAGGCCATGGGGTCATCCTGGCATAACGATGCATACGAGGGTCCCTCACCCCCTCCTCGCCCCTCTTCAGGCACCTTGCATCCAGAACGGTCCAAAGCTTGGGGTTCAACCCAACTGTCTCCCCCCCCCAGGACTGCAGAAGATGCTTAATCCAGAGCTCCCCAAGAGGGTCCCCCACAGACAGTTGCTTTGACTGCCCCCCTGCAGGACTGGCCCTCTGTCTAAAGGGGCCAGGAGCCAGGGGAAGCCCCCTCCACATCTGAAAAAGACATGTTGCTTTGCTCCAGATCAAGTGGCCAAGGTTGGGGAGACCCCTACTCCAAATGACCAGGCCTGGCCTGCCGAAGTCATCTGATCCACCTTGACCAGCAGCTATGGTACAAACCTGGACCAGATACCTCCCACAGGGACAGAGAGAGAGATAAATTTAGTCCGAGGGGAGAAAGGAAAGCTTCCGGCTCTTCCCAGGGGGCTCTCAGAGGCTCAGGCGAGGCTCCTGCCCAGGCAGGTCTTCCATGGACTCCACCCCCTTTAAAGGAAGAGGGAGGAAGGGACCCCCAAGGGATGTCCAGACACTCACCAATGCTCTGTCCTCCACACGCGGCCAGGAGTCGCTGAGCTTTCTGCTTTGCGTCTTCAGGAAAATTGGGGGAATTCAGGAGGTCGGGATACATGCAGAGGGCGCTGACCTGTTGGGGGGAGGAATTCAGGTGATGCTGCAGCCTCCCCACTGCCTCGTCATCCCCCCACACTTCCCACCCTCCAGGTCTCACACCCGAGCTGCTTGTGGGCTTTCTGCACGTGCTCAGAGTCCTCTGTTCTTTGTTCTGTCCTCCCATGTACCAAGTGTGTCTGGGTCAGGGTGGGGCGCTGGGAAACGGGGCTAAGCCTGACCAGGTTCCACCTACCCCTCCCCACTTTAACATACCTGGCGCAAGAAAGTGATGGGCTTCTGCCCCATAGCTTGAGCATCCCCAATGTTGGCTGCAATCACTTCGGTGAAGGGTTTCTTCACTCCCTGCAAGAGATTAAGATTAAGATTAAGATTAAGATTAAGATTAAGATTAAGATTAAGATTAAGATTAAGATTAAGATTAAGATTGTCATTTTCCTGTGAGGGTAGTCCTTGATTTACAACAGTTTATTTAGTGACCATTCAGAGGTATTAAAAAAACTGATTTAGGACCGTTTTTCACACTTATGACTGTTGCGTCATCCCTGTGGTCACGTGATCAAAATTCAGCCATTTAGCCGCTGACTCATATTTATGACAGTTGCTGTGTCTCGGGATCACACAATCCCTTCTTGTGACCGTCTGACAAGCAGAGTCATTGGGGAAGCCGGCTTCACTTAACGGCCATGTTACTAACTTAACAACTGCCATTATTCTGTGGCAAGAAAGGTAGTAAAATGGGCCAAAACTCACTTAACAACCATCCTGCTTAGCAGCAGAAAGTGTGGGCTCAATTGTGGTCTACCTGTAATAGGGAATGCCCGTGATATGAGGCATTAAATGGAGAACGAAGCCCCCCAAAAGACAGGAGCCAAGGTTACGGGGCCCCTGGTTGGGAGCCCTGGGTGGAGTCTTGGCCCAGCCTTGACCAAGGGTTGTGTGAACAGGTTGTGGGAAAAACTCCAGTGACAATCAGAGGCTCCCTGACAGGGATTTCCAATATCTGCGGGGCTGCCCCAAAGAAGAGGGGGCCCACCTCTTCCCCAAAGGGCCTGAAGACAAGATGAGAAGCAACGGATGGAAACTCATCCAGAGGAACCTCCTAACCATGAGGACAATTAACCCATGGAACAGCTTGCCACCGGAAGTTGTGGGTGCCTCATCACTGGAAGTTTCCAAGAAGAAACTGAGCAAAGTCTGGTCTCGTCTGAAATGTCTCCTGTTTGAGCAGGGGGCTGGACTAGAAGACCTCCAAGGTCCCTTCCAACTCTGTTATTCTGACTTCAAGGCCAGCCTCCCCCATTCCCCCGTCCTTGGGTGCCTTTGCATGCCCCCTTATCGCCTTGAAAATGATTGCACAGTATTTGCCTAAAAGTTAAGGCAGTTTCTCAGGCACTCAAGGCTCCTCTCTCCCCTCACATAGACTTGTGGATCATTCCTCTGCAGGCAGAGGACACCGGTATCAGCTGGAAGGGGCCTTGGAGAGCCTCTCATCTACCCCCCTCGCTCAACAGGAGACTCTACACCAGGAGTGTCCAATCTTGGGAACTTTACAGTTTGTGGACTTCAACTCTCAGTATTCTTCAGACCTATGCCATCCCATCTCCAAATTCTGAAGGCAAGCTGGTCTGCTGTTTAATTATTCTATCAAGAAATGTCTCCTTAATTCCTGGTTGCTTCTCTCCTTGGTTAGTTTCCACCCATTGCTTCTTGTCCTGCCCTCAGGGGCTTTGGAGAATAGCTTGACTCCCTCTTCTTTGGGGAAGCCTCTGAGATATTGGAAGACGGCTATCCTGTCTTCCCTGGTCCTCCTTTTCATTAAACTAGACATACCCACTTCCTGCAACTTTTCTTCATCTGTTTTGGACCCCACTCCCCTAATCCTCTTTGTTGCTCTTCTCTGCGCTCTTTCCAGAGTCTCTACATCTTTTTTTACATCGTGGCAACGAAAACTGGATGCAATACTCCAGAATCAGAATCAAGCTGGAAGGACCTTAGAAGTCTTAGGCTTCAGTCCCTGCTCAAGCAAGAGACCTCATACCATTTCAGACACACGGTCATCTCTTCTTAAAAAAACCTCCAGTGATGAAACACCCACAACTTCTGGTGGCAAACTGTTCCACTGGTTAATTGTCCTCGTTGTTAGGAAGGTTCTCACTTAATTCCAGGTTGCTTCTCTCCTTGATGAGTTTCCATCCGTTGCTTCTTCTGCTGCCTTCTGTTGCCTTGGAGAATCGGTGGGCCCCATCAAAGCCTCTCAAGAGTGGTCTTCTCAGTGCAGAATAAAGCGGTACTGGATGAACATTCGTTTTGTGGAGTTGCCTATATTAACGGGAATGGTAGTCCCTGAATACCCAAATGGACAGATATGCTGGAACAACGGCCCAGGACCAATTCACCTGACGGTCTGGAGGTTTGAGATGCCAAGATGGTCAGGCCAGGCTCATCCCAGCCACCCCAATTCAGAGAAAACCAAGCACCCAACAGCCTCCAAGGCTGCTCTACGAGTGGTCAGTCTATCTCTGCAGTCTAGGAAGCGGACCTCATCTGAAATGAGGTCAAGAGGTCCTCCAGAAGACCTCAAGAGACCAGCAGGTCTGGAGCCACCGAGATAACTGGGAGATGACCCAACAGATGGGCTTAGGAAGGGTCCTTCCAGATCAACCTGGGGCAGGAGAGCTGAACGGTGGGACAGCATGGCCTCCAGAGGTAGTGTGAACTCCATCACTGGAGGTCTTTAAGAAGAAACTGGAGGGCCACTTGTCTGAAGTGATAGAGGGTCTCCTGCTTGAGCAGAATCACAGAGTTGGAAGAGGTCTTTTAGGCAGGAAACCCTACACCACTGCAGACAAATGGCTGTCCAGACTTCTTCTTCAAAACTTCCATTGTTGGAGAATTCACAGCTTCTGGAGGCCAGATGTTCCACTGCTTAATTGTTCTAACTGTTCCATCCAAGGCCTCCAGGGTCTCTTCCAGCTCTGTCCTGGTTGATGCCCAGGAAGAAGACTGCCCTTCATTCCAGAGGGCCTCTTCACTGCTGGCATCCCATCATCTTGGGTGGCTTCGAGGTCCCTTTTCCTTTCGTTGCATCAGGGTGCATCGAGCAGATACTGCTTTCCAGCTGGTCCTCGCCTTATGACCACAATTGAGCCCAAAATATTGATGCCAAGCAAGACAGGCGTTCAGTGAATTTCTGTTCCATTTTACAACCTTCCTTGCCACCGTTGTTAAGTGAATCACTGCAGTTGCTAGGTACTTAAGTGAATCTGGCTTCCCCATTGACTGTGAGTCAGTTGCCAAGAGTCCCCAAATTTGATCATGTGTCCATAAAGATGCACAGACGTTGTAAGTGGGAAAAATGTCACTTTTTTCAGTGATGTTGTAACTTCAAATGGTCACTGAGTGAACTGTTGCAAGTTAGGGGCTACTGTACTCCAGGACAGTCAAGAAAAAAACTTCCAGTGTTGAAAGAAGCTGCCCAGAATCATTTTGGGTAAGAGTCATGGGCGGGATATAAATTTAATAACTAAACTAAACTAAACTAAACTAAACTAAACTAAACTAAACTAAACTAAACTAAACTAAACTAAACCAAAGCCAATAAATGAAGAAAACCACGAAGACAAGACCCCCCTTTCCAATCTTCGGACTCATGAACAGACAAGTGATCTAGTCAGTTGCCTGGTTTACCTGCTTCAGCTCCTTCTTCAGCTGGTTGGCCCGGGCAACGATGGGCCCCCGCACAGCGTACTCCACCATCCGGACATGGGGGTTCATGGACTCCAGAGTCAGGACTTTGCCCTTGAGCACTGCCCGGCTGTCTGCCATGCTCGGCTGCTCCGCCTGCCGCCGCAGCGCCCTGAAATGCAAAGGAGGTTTGGGGCTGAGTAAGTGGGGCACCGAGCAGAGTGGCCCCCTCGCCCGGATCCCGGGGACCCTGCTGCTCAGGACCACCCTGGCAAAGCGAAGCCTCGGCATGACCCCCGATGGCTTCAGCAGCTGCATGGACCAGAGATCTGCTGTTTGGGATCCCGGCTGGGGGAGGGAAGGCGGGATCCACTGCACAGGTGGCCAAAGCCTCTCCCTTCCCAAGTGGCTGGAGATTTGGCGGGGGGGGGGGCTCAAACTCAACCAAGGGGGAGAGACAGCCTTGGGCTGAAGGTTTCCCTCCCCCTTGGCCGCCTTCCCTGCCCCCCTGGAAAAGGAGGGACCCACCGGTCTCCCAGGCAAGCCGAGCAGCTGCTCCCACATGGGCAGGGAGGGGAGGGTGCTGCTCCTTTTAACCCGGGGCCGGAGGGAGGAGACTGGCTGGAAGAAAGCAGGGCTTTGTGCAGGCGGCTGAAAGGATCTGGCCCTCACACCAGCCAGACCAACAACGACGCGGGAACAAAGCTGAAACGGGCTGTCCCAACTGCGGGCAGGATGCCCAGGTGGCAGAAAAGGAGGGAGGGAGGGAAGGGCTGGCTGGCTGGCTGCCTCGCCCTCACTTGCACCCGGAGGAAGGGGCAGAAGAGGGATGCCAAGGCTGAGCACCTCTGGAGAGCAGCAGCCGAAAGGCTCGGCCAGGATGCTCCTCCACCCCCACCCCCAAAACCGGCTTCCTGATGCTCTAACACACACACACACACACACACACACACACCAGGATCCCTTTCAAGAACAGGTGGCATCTGGGCACTGCCAGTTGCTTGCAATGGCTGCACCCCATCTTGGCCCAAAGGGTGCATTTTATTTGTATTTATATTTTTTTTTGTTTGGTATTTTGTATGGTATGGTATTGTACAGGTAGTCCTCGACTTACAACAGTTTGTTTAGTGACCGTTTGAAGTTACGACGACACTGAAAAAAGTGACTGATGACCAGTTTTCATCGTTACGACTGTTGCAGCAACCCCATGGTCACGTGATCAAAATTCGGACAGTTGGCAACTGACTCACATTTACGACGGTTGCAATGTCTTGGGACCACAAGGGGATGCCCTGCAGAGAAACTGAACTCCAACTCCCAGAATCCCCCTGACCTGGCTGGACATCTGGGAGAATATATTCAATATGCAGCACCTCCAGAGGGATGGAAGTCCCAGAGGGGCTTTTTCCAAAAGGCAACTGGGCTTCCTTGGTTCTTTGAAAAACTTTCGCTCCTCATCCAAGAAGCTTCCTCAGTTCGTCATTCAGTCCTTCGTGAACTGAAGAAGCTTCCTGGATGAGGAGCGAAACCATTTCAAAAAGAAAAAAAAAAACCAAGAAAATCCTGTGGCCTTTTGGAAAAAGCCCCTTTGGGAAAACCGTGACCTGGACGATGGAGAATCTCCATAGAGACTGAGGGATGCAAGGCTGCATCTGGAAGACCCCCTCCCCACCCTTGTGGAACCCCCCCTCCCTCCTGCATCCAACACAGCATGGGATCAATCAATCAGAATAGAGCTGGAAGGGACCTTGGAGGTCTTCTAGTCCAACCCCCAGCTCAAGCAGGAGACCCTCGACCATTTCAGACAAGTGGCTGTCCAGTCTCTTCTTAAAAGCCTCCAGTGATGGAGCATTCACAAGTTCTGGTGGCAAGCAGTTCCACTGGTCAATTGTCCTCACTGTTAGGAAGTTTCTCCTTAGTTCCAGGTGGCTTCTCTCCTTGATGAGTTTCCATCCATTGCTTCTTCTCCTGCCTTCTGGTGCTTTGGAGAATAGCTTGACTCCCTCTTCTTTGGGGCGGCCCCTCAGATAACGAAACAATGCTCTCATGTCCCCCTCAGTCCTTCTTTTCTCTAGACCCGTGATGGCGAACCTATGGCGCAGGTGCCACAGGTGGCACGCGGAGCCATATTGGTGGGCATGTGAGCTCAGCTCCGGCATGCATGTGTGCACCAGCCAGCTGATTTTCGGGCCTTCTGGGCCCACCAGAAGTCAGGAAACACACTGTTCCCGGCCTCCGGAGGGCCTCTTGGGAGGGGTGAGGAAGGCCATTTTTGCCCTCCCCAGGCTCCTAGAAAGGCTCTGGAGCCTGGGGAGAGCAAAAAACGAGCCTACCGGGCCCACCGGGCCATTATGTGCCAAAAGTGAGGGGGAGCGGGCAGGCGGGGCACATAGAATTATGGATGTGGGCACGCGTGCGTGTGACCCCACCGTGCTCCCCCCGCTTTTGGCACGCGATGGCAAAAAGGTTAGCCATCACTGCTCTAGACTATCCAAACCCAAATCCTGCAACCATTCTTCGTATGTTTTAGTCTATAAACACCCTAATTGTTCTTTTCTGCACTTTTTCCAAAGCCTCAATATCTTTTTGGTTGTATGTTGACCAAAACTGGGTGCAAGCTTCCCATCCTGCCCCTGGGGAAATCCTCATTAGGACTTCTCCTAAGAGAAGCCGTTCGTTGGCATTCACTCTTGGCTTCCCCCCACACCTTGCACAGCGCTGGGTTGTTGCGTACATGGGTAAAGGTGAGCCAGACGCTCTTAAACTGCCCAGGTTGGCCAAGAAGGTGGTTTTGCAGGTGCCAAGACAAATGCCTCCCTGGCAGGTCACCTCCAAGGGAACCATTACCCTTGGGGAGAGGAGGGAGAGGCGGAGTGGCCCAGGGTGAGTCCGAAGCCAGCCGGGGCGATCTAGGAAATGTGATCCGGAGCTCCGTCCGGCTGAATGGCACACAGGCCCTGAACAAACACGCTCACCTGCAAACCTGAGGAACAGGTTGGGTCCTGAAGCCAAGGGAAGCCAAGTGAAGCCGAGACAGGAGAGGAAGCAGCACCTATCAACGCTCGATTCACTGCAGGCTACCCCCCAAAATCTGGTGCCCCCCAGGTCTCCCTGAGTCAAGAGGGCTCCGCCCCCGGAGCCCCTCCAGGTGGGCCGGTGGTCTCTGTGCAGAGCCCCAGACAAAAAGGGGGAGGAATCCACCAAAGAGCAGCCCACTGCAGTGCAGGAACCCCTTGAGGATGAGCTGAGAAGAGTCACCCCTCTCCAGCTTTGCAAGCTGGGCCACCTTCCGCAGATCGGCATGTCATAATTTCTCAGATCGAGAGACAGTTATTACTGCTCCGTTAGTCTTCGGTCCGGGAACTTCTCCTTTTTAAAAATCCCTTGCCATATTGAGCAGGGAGTTGGACTAGAACAGTGTTTCTCAACCTTGGAAGCTTGAAGATGGGTGGACTTCAACTCCCAGAATCCCCCAGCCAGCTGGCTGGGGGATTCTGGGAGTTGAAGTCCACCCATCTTCAAGCTTCCAAGGTTGAGAAACCCTGGACTAGAAGAAGGGTCTCCAACTTTGCCAACTTTACATCCTTTGGACTTCAACCCCCTGACTTCGCTGGCTGAGGAATTCTGGGAGTTGAAGTCCACAAGTTGTAAAGTAGCCAAAGCTGGAGACCCTGGATGAGAAGACCCCCAAGACCCCTCCCAGCTCTATTCTGATTGATTGATTGATTGATATTGATATGGATTGACGGGAACAAAGAGGAAGATCTGGACCAGCTTGGTCGGACCAGCAGGGGAGCAGGGTGGGTAGTGGGGCAACACTGGCTCTTCCGTCCACTCACAAAGCCCTACCAGGCCTTCAGACAAGCTACAGCCGGGCGTCCACCCCGAGAGGAGTCAAAAAAGTCAAGATGGCAGCCCTGCCCGGAGCCAGAAATTTGTCCTAGCAGCTGTGCCCTCCATCTCCATCCATCCTGATTTGGGCTTTGCTTGGCAGAAGCTGCCCACCATCTAGTTACAACCCTGGAGACCCTCAGTACAGGGAGTCCTCGAATTATGACCACAGTTGAGCCCAACATTTCCACTGCTAAGCAAGACAATTGTTAAGTGAGGCTTGCCCCATTTTACGACCATCCTTGCCACCGTTTTTAAGTGAATCACTGCAGTTAGTAACAGGGTTGTTAAGTGAATGAGGCTCCCCCACTGACTTTGTTCTTCAGAAGTTCGCAAAAGGAGAGCATGTGATCCCGGGACACGGCAACCGTCATAAACACAAGCCAGTTGCCAAGGGTCTGAATTTTGATCACGTGACCATTGGGATGCTGCAACGGTCATAAATGTGAAAAACAGTCATAAGTTGCGGTGGCGCAGTGGTTAGAATGCAGTATTGCAGGCTGACTCTGCCCACTGCTAGCAGTTCAATTCTGACCAGCTCAAGGCTGACTCAGCCTTCCGTCCTTCCGAGATCGGTAAAATGAGGACCAGGATTGTTGGGGGGAAAGAGATTGATATTTGTAAACTGCTTTAGACAGGTCTGTGAAGCAGTATATAAGTCTAAGTTAGTTAATTACTTTATTGTCATTGCACCTCATACAACAAAATTAAATGCCATCTTCAGTGTACATCATGCATCAGAAAACTATAAAAATAAATCAAAAACCACATTCTATACAATTAAACTGAAAACCCCTGATACTGCATTAATATTGCTAAGTGGGAAGGAAGGAAGGAAGGAAGGAAGGAAGGAAGGAAGGAAGGAAGGAAGGGCCATGGTGCCATAGTGGTGAGAATGCAGTATTACAGGTTAATTCTGCCCACAGCCAGGAGTTTGATCCTGTCTGGCTCAAGGTTGACTCATCTTTCCATCCTTCCGAGGTGGGTATAATGAGGACCCAGATTGCTGGGGGCCAGAGGCTGACTCTGTAAACTGCTTAGAGAGGGCTGGAAAACGGTACTGCTGAGTGCTATAAGTCACTTTTTTCAATGCTGCTGTGGCTTCAAACGGTCCCTAAATGAACCGTTGTAAGTTGAGGACCACCTGTACTTCACAAACTTCCCCACCTGTAGAAAGCAGGTGAGAACCCCCACACCCTCACCTCCAAACCCAATCCCATCACTGTCACTGGAAGAGTTTCCACCAAGGATGCCAGGATGTGGAGAAGGAGACCTTAAAGGGGACACCTTCAAAGGTGCCTCCTTACCTGGCTGAGGTGAGAGAGCTATAGGCTGCACCTGATCCCCGCAGAGCTTCTGTGCAAAGATGAGCATGACAGTATAAACATGGTAGCTCGCTCTCCCTCCCTCTCTCTCTCTCTCTCTCTCTCCCCACTCTGCCCCAGAGCCGGCCTTTCCTGCAGCTGCCTCAGCCACCCCCCTCCCCCCACCAGTAGGAAGTAAACCTCTTCTGAGAAGCGCCCAGCACCTCCAGTTGGCACCGTGCTCAGCCCTGCCTTTCTGATGCCCAAGCTGCCCGCTCCCGGAGGCCCATAAGCTAAGGGTGTCCTCCGGCCGAGATAAAAGCACAGAAAAACCTCACCTGGGGTGGGACCAGATGTTGTTAAAGGGGCAGGAGGAGGAGGGAGCCCTTTGAGGTGGGAGGGGGCCCAGGAGCATCCCTGAGCAATGGTGGCTGGGAAGGGAAGGGAAGGGAAGGGAAGGGAAGGGAAGGGAAGGGAAGGGAAGGGAAGGGAAGGGAAGGGAGGGAATAATGTGACACTTCAGCAACTGACCAGGGCTTCAGGCTGGTAGAGAGAGGTGGGGGGGGGTGTCTCCTCCTTCTTGCGCTTTGATCTTGGTTGTTTTTCCAGCAGACGTTTCATGACCCAGCGAGGGAACGTCACCAGTGCTACAAAGTGCAAACCCAGCTCCCTTCTAGCACGGATGATGTTGGCTCATGAAGCATCTGCAGGAAAACCACCAAGATCAGAGACGACGAAGGACCCCACAGTCCTCCTCCTCTTCCTCCTCTTCCTCCCTTTCTCCTTCTCTACCCCTCCACAAACAAACCCTACTCCCTTCTGCCACTGATGATATTACATAGTTGGGTTATGAAATGTCTGAGAGGAAACAACTAAGCTCAGAGAGCACCAAGGACTCCATAGTACTCCTCCTCCTCCTCCTCCACAAACCCTTCTAGCACTGATGATGTTGCCTAGATTGGTAATGAAATGTCTGTAAGGAAACCACCAAGCTCAGAGAGCACCAAGGACCCCAGAACTCAGCTACAAATATTCTCCTTTATAAATACTATCAATTGTACCCAAAGGGACGGAATGGGGAGAGGTTCAGGGATGATTAAAAAAAAATAGATGATATCCCCCACATACCACCCTCCCAAAGAGAGGGGGGACCAATGTCAACCCAGGATATTGGCTAATTCCTTTGCAATGCTGAGCCCACCTCTCCCTCCTTGGGGGGGGGCACAATGCGGCTTGCCAAGGGGGAACGCTGGCACGGGTGGGCAGAGTATGCTGGCATCTTCTTCTGCTTAAGCAGGCCACGTGGCATGGCCCCTCGGGGCCCAATGTGGGGCAAGAGAGCCCTGAGCTCCAGCCCAGGAACAGAGCTTGTCCATCCTACCTTTGGCCCCCTTCCCGATGGGCCGTTGGCAAGGAGTCATCAGAGCCTCTTCTGGAGGGTGGGGGGAAGCTTGCTGGGGAGGGAAGGGAAGGCGCTCTGGGCTGGGCCATGTCAGCCTGGCGCGGCTGCCTCCACTCCTGGGCTGGGGGTGATAAGGAGCAAGACAGTCCTTGCCCAGCCGCCACGGAAGGTCCCCACCCACGGCAGGACTTCTGATGGCTGCAAAAGACGACTCAAGGGCTGTGTGGATTATGCCAGCCTCTCTCCCTTGCCTTCGGGACATTCCTTGAAACGGGCACTGCCAGCTGGCATCGGGTCCCAAAGGAGAAGCTGTTGGCTGGAGGTGCCTGCATTTATATCTATTTTATTTTTTATTTTTATTTTATTGTATTATTACTTTATTGGGATTTATATGCCCCCCCCCATTTCCAGTGACTCCAGGACAGGGGGCTCCAGCCTTGGGCACCAGAGAAAGAGAACGTTGGAAAAAATATTTAGGAATGTTAGTGATGCAGCGAAGGGTAGCATTGAAAGCAATGCTTTAAAGGAGGGGTCTCCAGCCTTGGCCACTTTAAGTCTTGGCGGACTTCAACTCCCAGAATTCCCCAGCCAGCAGCGCTTAAAGTGGCCAAGGTTGGAGACCCCTGCTCTAAGAGGCTTGCAAAATCTAAAAAAAATAACACAGATAGTCCTCGACTTACAACAATTCATTTAGTGACCGTTCAAAGTTACAATGGCACCGAAAAGGGACTTGGGACCATTTTTCACACTTGCAACCTCCGTCACAGCCCCGTGATCGAGCAATCAAAATTCAGAGGCTTGCCAACGGGTTCATATTTATCACGGTTGCAGGATCCCGGAGTCACGTGATCCCCTTTTGTCATCTTCTGACAAACAAAAGTCCATGGGGAAGCCAGATTTGCTTAACGACCGCATGATTCGCTTAACAACGGTGGCAAAAAAAGGTCATAAAATGGGGCAAAATCTCACTTAACAACTTCTTGCTTAGCAAAAGAAATGTTGGGGTCAGTTGTGGTCGTAAGTGAGGACTATCTGTAAATAGCAATTAATAATAATAACAATAACCAATAATCAATAGCTTGGTTGATTCCCTGGGACGCTGGCAGCAACCCATACCAACCATTAGCACCAGTCAATGGTATTTATGATACATTTTTAAATGTTCAGTTCACTGAGTTTCATGTTTAATGAAAATAATAATACTTAATAATACTTAATAATACTTAATAATAATTCATAATAATTCATAATAATTCATAATAATTCATAATAATTCATAATAATTCATAATAATTCATAATAATGTCACTGCTTGGCCTCCTATCCAGAACTGGGAGAAATCAGGCTGCCCTAATCTCCCCCCCCTCATGTGACACAATGCATGAAAAGCCCCCTCCCACACACGGCCACAAGGCTTGGCTCCTCTGCAAGGCCAGCGGTTCTCCACCACAGCCACTTCAAGAAGGGTGGACACAGCTGTGCTGCCTGGGGAATTCTGGGAGTTGAAGTCCTTCCATCTTAAAGTGGCTGGGATTGAGGAATCCTATTCTATGCACCAAAAAATTTTTCTTTCTCTTTATTTGTGGACCACATGCATTTCTTTAAAATCAAGGAGCCACCAAGATTACTATCAGCAACACTGACAGGTGTTTGCTCTATAAACATAGAGCAAACCCTACCGCCTTCTGGCACTGATGATGTTACCTAGTTGGATCTTGAAATGTCTGCAAGAAAACCACTAAGTCCTCCTCCTCCTCCTCCTCCATCATCTTCTCCCTCCCTCTTCTTCTACTCTGCAAACCCACTCCCCTCTAGTGCTGATGATGTTACCTAGTTGGGTCATGAAGCATCTGCAAGAAAACAACCAAGCTCAGAGAGCACCAAGGACCTCATAGTCCTCCCCTCCCTCCTTTCTCCACTTCTACTTTCTCCTCCTCCTCCCTCCTCTCTCCTCCAGCACTGATGATGTTACCTACTTCGGTTATGAAACATCTGCAAGAAAACCACCAATCTCAGAGAGCACCAAGGACTCCAGAGAAAGACAAGAGCTGAGTCCTTTCAACTACACACAGGCAGTCTTATCCATTGGAAGGTTCTGCCCTCTCTAGGTGAACCAGCTGACTAGTCCTCAAGGCCAGGTTGTTTCCTAACATGGTCCATCCATTTCCTTAGTCCGTAATCAGCCACTCTCTGGTCAAGGACAGCCTAACAGCTGAGAAAGCAGGCTAACCCTCCTTCAAGATTCTCCATGCTGGTTCACAAAATGCCTCAACATGTTGACCAAAAAAAAGAGTCTTGTCCGGTTTTGATCCAAGTTTGGTCAACAAAATGTGGTGTGAAAGAGAAAGCGTAAAAGAGAGAGAGAGAGAGAGAGAGATGGATGGGCGGAGGGAGGGACGGAGAAAGAGAAAGAGAAAGAGAAAAAGAAAAAGGGAGAGACAGATAGACAAATGGAGGGAGGGAGGGAGGAAGAGAAAGAGAGGGAGAGAGAGATTCCTTCAAACTGACTTTGACTCCATGTTGAGTTCACTGTAGGTTGAGTTCATATATGAGATTTTCTTGGCAGTCTTAGGGAAGGGGCTGGCCCTGCCTAGGGAGATTTGGCTCAACTCTGCCTGCCCGTCACCCTGACTTTATGGAGGGGTCTCCCAACCAAAGACTACCTGGACTCAACTCTGTTGGGCATTCAAATAAGCCAAGGTCAAAAATCTCACAAACTGGGCAGAGGGTCAGTGCCAGGAGACGGGTTGGACGGAAAATATTTTGACATGGGCTTTCAGCTTAGAATGGATGGAGAGATTCTGAAAGGTGAATATGCTGAATATCGAGCGATGGGGGCCTGTGGTGGAGAATGAAAATCTGCAGAAGAAAGCTCAAAGGGCTGACTTGCAATTTGAATACTTTATTTGGCCAAGTGTGATGAGACACACAAGGAATTTGTGCACACGATACACGGAGCACTTGGCGTACTTGCAAAACAACAGAGAGAATAATAATAATAATATTAATACATCAAAGATCCACATCTGCCTATCCCATGTTCTTGGAAAGGACTCGATGGCTAGACAAAAATGCCAAATCCAATCTAAACATCTGGCTGACTATGCGACAAACCATAAAAATGGGTTCAAGCATCTGTCCACTCTCTTCTTGAAAACCTCCAATGTTGGAGCACCCACAACATCTAGAGGCAACTGGTTAATGGTCCTCACTGTCAGGAAGTTTCTCCTTAGTTCCAGGTTGCTTCTCTCCTTGGCTAGTTTCCATCCATCGCTTCCCGTCCTGCCTTCTGGTGCTTTGGAGAACACGTCGACCCCCTCTTCTTTCTAGCAGCCCCTCAAATCCTGGAAGATGTTGTGTCACCCCTGATCCTCCTCTGCATTAAACTAGGCATGCCACACAAAAGGTATCACGCATATATAAGAACAAAAATAAGAGGTGAGCCATGTAAGTTAAGCCAGGGGTGGCAACTTTTACGCCCTGTGGACTTCAACTCCCAGAATTCCTGAGCCAGCCTTACAGGCAACCTGTGACCTCCCAAGACCTCCGAGAAGCCTTTTGCCTATTTGGCTCCCTTCGACTTTGCCCAGAATTTTTCCTACTCAAAGGGAGAACTTTGGCTTCCTCTCAGAAAGCCACCTCGCTGGTTTCTTCCCGTTCTTCAAGCTTGTCCAAATCCTTCTGAGTCATGAGATCCATCCCTACCTCCCTTTCATGGTTTCACAACTTGTTTTTAAACCATTCACCCTGTCAGGCTGAAGGCAGGAGAAGAAGCAATGGAGGGAAACTCCTCACTGAGTAGAGCGGGTGTTGGGGGATGGGGAATCATCAGACCTGTCCGGGAGGACCCCTCCCCTGAGACCAGCAGCTTCAGGATGGTCTAAGGAAGAAAGCCAGAGGGGTTGGCAACACCTGGAGCAGCTCAGAAGGGGTGCAGGATTTGGGTAGGTCTAGTCTAATGAAAAGAAGGACCGGGGGGACAAGAGAGCAGTCTTCCATTATTTCAGGGGTTGCCATAAAGAAGAGGGGGGGGGGGATGTCTACCTATTCTTCAAAGCTCCTGAAGGCAGGAGAAGAAGCAACGGAAGGGAAACTAACCGAGGAGAAAAGCAACCTGGAATTCAGGAGAAATTTCCTGATAATGAGAACAATTAATCAGTGGAACCGCTTGCCACCAGAAGTGGTGTGCGCTCCATCACTGGAGGTTTTTAAGAAGAGACTGGACAGCCATTTGTCTGAAATGGTTTAAGGTCTTCTGCCTGAACGGGGGGTTGGACTAGAAGACCTCCAAGGACCCATCCAACTCTGTTATTCTGTATTCAGAAGCCCCTGCCATGAAGCTGCTGACGTGCAACGGATGGACAATTGACCAGTGGGACAGAAGTGGCCTCCAGAAGTTCTGGGTGCTCCATCACTGGAGGTTTTTAAGAAGAGTGCAAGTCACTGATCTAAAGTGGTCTAGGATCTCCTGCTTGAGCAGGGGGCTGGACTAGAAGACCTCCAAAGTCCCTTCCAGCTCCTTCATTCTATTCCAATTCTTCAAAGGCTGAGCCCACCTCCCTCTTTATTGAGGCCTTCTGACTTTCCTTCCTCCAAGGTTAGCTGCTTGAGCTGATCCCCGCCTGACATCTGATAACTCAGTGGAAAGGCATTTCACGCACTTCCAGGATCTTATTTCCGAGACATTCCCAAGCCTCCTTTTGGCCTGGCATTTCTGTGGCCTCCTGAGCCCTAGAGGACAGTTCCTGAATAGAATACAATAGAGCCTGAAGGGACCGTGGAGGTCTTCTAGTCCAGACCCTTGCTCAGGCAGGAACCCCTATACCATTTAAGACAAATGCTTGTCCCGTCTCTTCTGGAAAACCTCTATAGTGTTGGAGCACCCACAACTTCTGGTGGCAAGCGGTTCCACTGGTTAAGTGTCCTCATTCCTCCTTAATTCCAGGTTGCTTCTCTCCTTGATGAGTTTCCGTCCGTTGTTTCCTGTCCTGCTTTCAGGTGCTTTGGAGAACAGCCATCTTTGTGGAAGCCCCTCAAATCCTGGAAGACTGCTATCCTGTCTCCCCTAGTCCTTCTTTTCTTGAGACTTTTCTAATTCTCCCCAAAGCCCCACTGGCTCCTTGTGTTTTCTGTTGCCTGAGATGAGATCTAAGAGACCCTTGACTCCACTTTGATCTTCTGGAAAATGAAACATCCACCCACCGAGGGGTTTGAGGGACCTTGGCCAAGTAGCTTTTCCCAAAAGACATCTGGAGGAAGTCTCCCATGATAATGCAATCACTTCTCTCGGGGTTTTGCCCAGGTCTTCTGAGAAGACTGCAGAGAAGAGCAACAGAGATGGTCGGAGCTCTGGGGGCCAAACCCTACAATGAACGTCTAAGGGAAATATACGTAGGTATGTTTAGCCTAATGAAGAGAAGGTTTAGGGGAGACCGGATAGCTGTCTTCTGCTGCTTGAAGGGCTGTCATAAGGAAGGGAGTGTTAATATATTCTCCAAAACACTCAAGAGCAAGAAGACATGGATGGAAGCTCCTCAGATGGAGACCCAACCTGGAAATAAGGAGAAAAACCCTGCTAGCGAGAAAAGAAGGACTAGGAGGGACATGATAGCATCTTCCAATATTTGAGGGGCTGCCGCAAAGAAGAGGGAGTCAAGCTATTCTCCAAAGCACCTGAAGTCAGGAGAAGAAACAATGGATGGAAACTACTCAAGTTGAGAAGCAACCTGGAACTAAGGAGAAACTTCCTAACAATGAGGACAACTAACCATTGAAACCGCTTGCCACCAGAAGTTGTGGCTGCTCCAACACTGGAGATTTTTAAGAAGAGAGTGGGACATCCACTTGTCTGAAATGATGAGCAGGAGGTTGGACTAGAAGACCTCCAAGGTCCCTTCCAGATCTAGGATTCTATTATTCTTTCTATAGCCGCCCCACAGAACAATCAGTGTTGCTTTCTTTCCTCACATGTTCCTCCTCGGTTTTTCTTCTCCCTCCCCTCTATCTTCCAAATCCTAAAGCCCAGTTCAAAGAGTAACAATTAAAAATCCCGAAGGACCATATATATCTTTTAGAAAGCCCTCTGCCTCTTATTCCTTTAGGGTTCCCTCCCCCTATGGTCCTTCAGAAGCTCTGGAACTGGCGTCACCCAGAGAGACGGTCTCTGCAGCCCCCTCTCCTCTGATAACAGTCAGTGCATGCCCTCCCAGTCCAGAGGCTGAAATCAGAATAACAGAATTGGAAGGAAGCACAAACAGTGGCCCCCAGACCAGGGGTCTCCAACTTTGGAACTTTAAGACTGGTGGACCTCAACTCCCAGAATTCCCCAGCCAGCACAGCTGGCTGGGGAATTTTGGGAGTTGAGGTCCACCAGTCTTAAAGTATCCAAAGGTTGGAGACCCTTACCATTTCACATGAATCACTGTCCAAAGCATCTACTTCTAAGTGAGCAGACCCAGGCCCATGCTTCAGCCACCGTCAGGAAGACATCAGATGCCCAAGGTGAGTCCCCCTCCCCCTAATCTTACTCAGAGGACAAGCAAAGTCTGATGGACTTCAGCCTGCAAAGGAGCCAATGAGCAGAGCAGAGACTTCTGGGGAGGGAGAGGGCAGGCAGATGTCGCAAGCAAGCCCCCGCTGGATATCCCCCCACCCATCCTTGGCCTTTGCACCCCCCCAGGTCCCCCCTGCCCGTCTTCCGCCCTTCCTCCTGAGCAATCTGCTCTCTGCCTTGGGACCCTCCCTGTTCAAACTCCAACCAAGCAAAACGGAGATCGTGGGCTTCCTTCCCAGCAGTCAGAAGTTCAACAGATGCAGCAGTCAACATTGGGGGACACACACACACACACACACACACACACACACAAACGGCTCTGTAGAATTTCAAATGACTTGGCCATACAGTGCTTGATGCCTTCCCCGGATCAACCCCACTCCCCAGTCCAGAAATGGGGGGTGAAGGTAGACCCCACCCCCTTTGGTTCTGAAGGCCACCTTAGAAGACCACCGCTTGCCACCCCCAGCCCCAAAATGAGCCCCTACATTCAGCATTGAGGCTGCATAAAAGTTAATAATTTGATCGCACCAACCAGGGGAAAAGGCAGCAATAGAATAGAATAACTTTAAAATAATAGAATAATTATAATTGTAGAAATAATCCGCACAACAATTCATGTAGTGACTATTCAAACAGGTCTGAAAAAAGTGACTTAGGACCGTTTTTCACACTTACGACCATTGCCAGCCACCCCATTGCTCACATGATCAAAATTTGGATGCTTGACAACTGACTCATATTTATGACGGTTGCAGTGTCCCAGGGTCACGTGGTCCCATTTTGCGACTTTTTGACTCTCTGGGGAAGCCGGATTCACTCAACAACTATGTTACTAACTTTACTACCATAGTAATTCACTTAACAACTACAGCAAGAAAGATCATAAAATAGGGCAAAACTGACTTTTAACAGCTGTCTCGCTTAGCAACAGAAATTTGGGGCCCAGTTGCGGTTCGTAGGTCGAGGACTACCTGTACGCAACTTAAATTTTTCTATTACCCCACCCAGCAAATTATCTTACAATAAATTATAGGCTAAATTATGTGACATGTTTGGCTAGCATATAATCCAGTCTGTGACATTTCCTCCCCCAATGTTAATCCATTAACACGTGTTTTGTGAGAGCCGCTCTCTTAGGTCTGTGGATAAACCACCTTAGGATGTCAGGCAAACGTGGAAGGCATTCAGGGTTAGAGCTCACACAGGTAGTCCTTATTTAGCAACTGCTTTCACAGTTACAACCGTGATTAAAAAGTAACTGTGAACTAATTTATAACCTTTGCAGGTCTATAGAGCCAAGGAAGATCTTAAGCACAATTCACGGTTTCATTTAGTGACTACTTTGCTTAATGGCTGACTGGCTGGTCCCAGTTGTAAACTATAGCTAAAGGAGGACTATCCTGTACTTAGAAGAATATCCTAAATCTGCTGTTAAAGGTGAACTCAGCTTGCAAAATCATGCAAAGCCCCTGAGGAAATTTGCACAACCATCAGAGGATGAGGGAGGGAGGGAGGTGGGGAGAGAGGGATTGAGAGTGAGTTTGGAGAGGGAGAGAAAGGGAAAGAAAGAATGGGAGGGAGGGAGGGAGAGGGATTGAGCGAGAAAGGGAAAGAAAGAACAGGAGGGAGAGAGGTGGGGGAGAGAGAGATGCTTTGCCCCCCATAGACACACAAAAGACAGAGTCGGAAGGAAACATCCTAAATATCCTGTGGCTGTGGACCACCAGGCTGGGCAGAGGGGAAGGGGCTGGTGTGGGACAGGGAGACCAGGCTCTAGTCGTGGGGAGAGCCCTGGAGTTCCTTGGTGGACTCACATGATCCAGTCCCTCCCTCTTAGCCCAAGAGCTGGGGAAGGGGAAGGGGTTCCAGTGGGGAAGGGTCTGGTCTGGAAAAGGAGACCCAACTCGCAAGGGGAAGCTCTCCTCCTGAGCCCAACTGACCTACCTCGCAGGGTTTCCTGGTGGGAGACCAGCGTTCCCGAAGGAAGCGATTGGCAGGAGTTTTATCAAGAAGTAATTGAGATATTGCGCTGAGACTCCAGATAAATCGGGTCAAAGTCTCACTTGGCTGAAGGTATCCCATAATCATTAGCTCACCAGCCTGACTGCACCCAATCAGAAGGAGGGAAGACCCGGTGCCAACGGGAACACCCCCTCCTCCACGGGACCACCTAGTGCACCCCAACTGTGCGTGGAGAGGCCAGAAGGCAGCCGCCCCATTTCTGGGGAGTTCCTTCAAGGAGGCCTTTCTCAGAGAGCATTGCCTGGGATGGCCTCCTGGGAATCAGGCTCAGAGAGCAAGCAGTGGAAGGGAGGGAGGGAAGAAGGGAGGGAGGGAGGGAAGAAAGGAGGAAGAGAGGAAGGGAAGAAAGGAGGGAGGGAGAGAGGAAGGGAAGAAAGGAGGAAGAGAGGAAGGGAAGGAGAGAGGAAGGAAGGGAGGGGAAAAAGTGGGAAGACAGAAAGGGAGGAAAGAAAGGAGGAAGGAAAGAAGGGAGGGAGAGAGGGAAGAAAGGAGGGAAGGAGGGAGAGAAGGAAGGTGGAAGGAAGGGAAGGAAGGGGGAAGAAAGGAGGGAGGGAGGAAGGAAGGGAAGAAGGGAGGAAGGGAAGAAAGGAGGAAGGGAGGTTCTCCCTGGTGGGAAACACTTGGCAGGCAGAGATCAGAGACTGCCCCCTCCCCCAGCTCCACCTACCCCCAGCCAAGGCTGTTGGCCTCCTTGGCTCTGCCAGCCTCAGAGGTGACCCCAAACTTGGCCAGATATGCTTTCTTGGGATGTCCTGACGCAGGGGTGCTATTCAGCAGGTTCTGAGAGGTTCTGGAGAACCGGTAGGTGGAAATTTTGGGCAGTTTGGAGAACCAGCAAATGCCACCTCTGGCTGGTCCCAGAGTGGGGAGGGAATGGGGATTTTGCAGTACCCTTCCCCTCCCACACCCACCAAGCCACAGAACCGGTAGTAAAAAAAAAGTTGGATCCCCCCCCTCGCCTGGGTGGGTTTGTCAGAGCCAAGAGGCCAGGCCAGGCCAGAGATGTGGGACCCTCGTGTGCCCCAGAAGGGGGTCTGGGCTACTGCAACCCAGAAACTAACCCCGGAGGCCGAGAAGGCAGCCCCTCCCAAGCCAAAGATCACCAGACTCCCTGGACCCCTCCTCCACCTCCAGGGAGGCTAAAAGCCCCTTTCATCCCCCGACCCCCAACCCCACATAATGGGAGTTGTAGTCCCAGGCGTTGCTGTTGTTGGCCCCAGGACCGCCCGCAACCCCCGCCACTCAAGTTCCCCTTCTCCCCCATCCCAAATCCGCCCTTCCTTTCTAGGCGCGCCCCCTCCTGCAAAGGGGGCAGCCCCTCCTCTACCTGCATGCGTGGGGGGGGGGGTCCCCTCCAGCTGAGGCCGCCGCCTCCCCTGCAAATCTCCTCTTCCCCAGCAGGGCGCCCGCGGGGCCGAGCTGACCTTTACGGATCAACTGTTCCCGGACAGCCCCGGACAGCTCCGCCGGCCCCGCTGCCCTCCTGCCCGCCCGAGGGTCCGGCCGAGCGCCCCCGCTTCCTGGCAAAGACCCTCGGGGCCACCAACCCTCGAGCCGCGGCTGCAGGACCGGGCGAGGCAGGGCGAGGGTCGCCAGGAATTGGCCGGCCTTTTATTTCCAGCTGTGGGTCACCGCCAGGAATCGCCAGGCACTACGCGGGTCCTCCGACTTTGGTGGTTGCCTTCTTGGCGTGACGAGGGCAGCGGCCACTGATTAAGACCTCTGAGCATATGCAGAGGGCACAGCCTTAGGTCGTCGGGAATGAATGAAGGCGAATCGGTGCCAGCTTTGCTTCTTTATACAACCCTCGGGACATGCCCACCCCCAAAAGCCTCCCGCCCCTGGCAAGGTAAAAATAGCGGGTTACAATGCAGGAAAAAGGAGTTCAAAGAAGGTGCCAGGGTCCACAAGCCCAAGAATAAATCAAAATGTATCCAAGAAGAGTCGATACTTTTTTCCCCAAAATTATCCGGCTTTCAAAGAGGGGCAATTGCTCTGGAAGGAAGCAGCCTGTGCCCCCCAGGAAACCATCCCGATTGTTGTGCATGGGAAAGGGGGTGGGGGTGGGGCAAAACAGTCACCTTGAGATTGAAATCTTGTGCCCTTCCACTTGCATCAGAAGATTGGCAGGCATGTTTGATGGCTGCCATCCTGACTTTTCTGACCCTGTGGGCGGAACATAGAAGTGGACTCTGGCGCCCCCCTCCGGCCAGGGCCCTCCTTCAGCCCACCCGGGTTTAACTCTTCACAACGGGCCCAAAGAAAGGGATGCCCGGTGTGCCAACTCTCAGCGGGTGGTGCCCGCTTGCCCCCTCGTGCCCTGGGACTTTGCCTGCCGCTCACCTGGCCAAGCAGCGTTTGGAGAAGGCGCAGCTCACTTTGCCTGCCATGCCTGCCTCGCGAGGGGCTTAAAGAGGGGGAAACGGTGGCCCTGGATCCCTTCCGCCAGATGCCACGCGATCCTCCCCTCCCGGCAGACCCGCCGGTCGAGAAAGGACTGCCGGGCCCACGTGCTCCCTGGCTGGGCATTTGACACCTGTCCCTGCGGAGGAGCGGGGGATACTTGTCAGCACGCGGCCGGTTGAAAAATCCGCCTGTACATCAAGCAGGGATCGGAGCGCCAGAGCTGCTTTTCCAAAGGAGTTGGGGGTGGGGGGGAGGGAGGGAGGGAAGAGCTTCTTGGATGAGAAGTGAAACGTCTTCATGGAAAAAGCAAGAAAATCTGTTACTACCGGTTCTGTGGGCGTGGCTTGGTGGGGGGAATGTGACTGGGTGGGCGTGGCCAACTTTTTTTTTTTTTAACTTTTCAAAACATTTTTTCTAATGCTTTGAAAAGCCTCGGCCGCTCAGGCAACTCAGCTGGGATCGTCAGAGACTTTTCAAAGCATTTTTTTTAACCACCTCTTCCGCCAAGAGGTTGCAGAAAAAAATGCTTTGAAAAGCTCCTGACATCCCAGCTGAGCCAGCAATCATCAGAGGCTTTTTTTTTTTTTACTTTTAAAAGCATTTTTTTCCTATGGAAGAGGATTGTAGAAAACATGCTTGTAAAAGTAAAAAAAAAAGCCTCTAATGATTGTGTGGCTCAGCTGGGCAGGGGGGGAGGGGCGCAGGGATTTTTGCTCCGAACCACCTGCCGCTATCACTACCAGATTGGGTGATCCGGTCCGAACTTGGAGCATTTCACCCCTGGCCCACACCCACTTTGTGCAGGGCTCCAGCTGTGTCCCAGTCCTTGCAGCTCCAAGCTGTCTCTGCAGCAACGTTTGGGCATCTGTGGGTGTCAAACAATTTTTACTACCGGTTCTATGGTCATGGCATGGCTTGGTGGGCGTGGCAGTGGAAGGATACTGTATAATGTCCATTCCCTCCCCAACCCAGGGGAAGATTATTGCAAAATCCCCATTTCCTCCTGATCAACTGGGACTTGGGAGGCAAAGAATAGATGGGGGCGGGGCCAGTCAGAGGTGGTATTTACCGGTTCTCCGAACTACTCAAAATTTCGCTACCCGTTCTCCAGAACTGGTCAGAACCTGCCGAAACCCACCTCTGCCTCTGGTGCCCCTTTTACCCCATTGCCTTCAACAGGCCCAGCCTCCTTTTCCTCCTGCAGCAGAGGGAGGGGCTCTGAATCACAGGCTTTATAGGGGGGGGGGCTGAGGATTATTGACCATGCAAGTGGGGGGCAGAGGTCCAGGGCTGCAGAAGAGACCACCTGGGATCTGCCACCGTCCTCATCTACTGGCCAAAAAGGGGCCCCTTCCACCTTCCTCTGACCCAGACCTCATCTGTAGATTGGGGGTGTCTGAAATCCACCCAGCAGGGGCAAATCCACCAGTGGAAAGAGAGAAATCACCCAGGATCTGGTAACACCTTTTCTGACTCACAAGTTTGATTCAAGGCCTTGGTGAGCTGCAGCTTATTCATTCGCTCATTCGCATCTGGGTTAAACTCCCAAAATTTCTGCCTTTGAATCAAACCTGCGAGTCGGAAAAGGAGCTAACAGGTGCCTTCTAATTTTTGGCTACCAAGGATTAATGGGACTCTCTTCCTCTTCCTCTGTGTGGAAGACAGAGACATTCTTGGAACATAGAAGATAGATTAATAGCCTTAGGCTCTTATACCATTTCATGGTGCTTAGCAGCCTTCTCTAAGCAGTTTACAGAGTCAGCCTATTTGCCCACAACAATTTGTGACCTCATTTTACTGACTCCGGAAGGGTGGAAGGCTGAGTCAACCTTGAGCCATTCAGGATCGAACTCCAGATTGTGGGCAGAATTGGCCTGCAATGCTGCATTCTAACCTATGTGCTCCCAGTGGGCTGGAAGGAACTTTGGAGATCTTCTAGTCCAACCCCCTGCTCAGGCATGAGACCATGGACCATTCTGGATGATTGGACTGTCCAATCTCTTCTTGAAAGCCTTGTTTTTTCAAAGAGAACAGAAGGGAGGGAGGGAGGAGGACAGGGACTTTTTCATTTTAAAGTCAGGGACAGCATCTCAAGCAACTGCCAGCTGAGGTTCCTCTGGGAGAGGAAACGTTGTGGTCTTCCAGGAAAGAGGCACCTGGCACAGGAAGGGAGCTGGCTGAGCTGGGGCTGCCAACTAGCTGCCAAGGGCCTCTTTCTCTGTTACCCCCTCATCCTCAGCACACAACAGCCTGCTATTTTGGGGGGAGGGGGGAAGTGCTGTAGAGTAAGAGAGGGGCAGGGGGGACGGTGAGTTGTCTTGTCCAGACCATCCCAGCAATCGTGACCACACCATGAGCCCTTGGTGCTCTCTGAGCTTGATGGTTTCCTTGCAAATGTTTCGTGACCCAACTAGGAAACATCATCAATACTAGAGCGAGAGGGGTTTATGGAGAGGAAGAGGAAGGAGAAGGTGCTGCAGTCACCTCACTGTGGCAAAGAAGGAAACCTGGACTTTGGATGAACAGCAAGTGGCCCCTTTAACCCAGCAGCTTCTGGCCCTCAGGACCTGCCTTGCATAAGGTGGACAGCTGGAAGCTCCCCAGATGGCACGGTCTCCCAGCCCTGTTGCCCAACTCCTTTGCTCACCTGCTGTCTTGCCTGAGGACCGATGTCCAGAGTCCAACCCGGCTGGGCTGCCCCAGAGGGGAGCTGCCCTCAATTCCCTCTGTGCACTTGGCAGCCAGCCCAAGACCCCCCTGGCTCACATCACCCGCGGGACCTTTTCACCAATCAGCAAACACGAGAAGTGACAGTTCAAATGTTTTCCCTTGCTCATCGGGTGGAGGGTGGAGCGTGTCAGAGGAGGTGGTGCAAGGGAAGGTGGCTGCAGGTAGGCCAGGCTGTGCAAAGGGGAGAGGGCGGGGGCCGGAACATCAGGTTCTGCTGGAGCAGAGGCTGACTATGGGGCAAGGGAGGGGTTCAAGGATCGGCCCCCTCTTGACCAACCAGGGTTACTCAACCCAGGAAGGAAAATTCAGGGAAACTAAACAAGGGCCTATTAGCCAAAAAAAACCCCACCCCGAGCCAGTTCCAGAAGGTCACAGCAGGTTAAACTTCTGACCAGGAAAAAGCAGAGCCTCAGCTCCAGCCACCAGCTGTGCTCCAGCTGTGCTCACAGTTGCAGGTTCCTGCCTTGAAGGAATAGAGTTAGCCCTCTCTTGGGGGGAGCGTCTTCTGAAGTCAGAGGCCCAAATGGTTTGGTATGTATGATCACAGGACGTGTATCCCGATCTGTGGCACAGAGGCTGGATAAATTGCCAAGCCATGGCAGATGATGCCAGATGGAGCCTTTGGGGTCCCCAATTCCTGCCTGGGACGGAGAGATCAATCAAAGGGACTTTGGAGGTCTCCTAACCCAGCCCAGTTTGAGGACCCAGTTTGTGGGAGCAATAAGCTGACTTTGTATAAATATACAAACGTATGAAGGCTATTGCTTAAGGCATTGTAAGCCTCCCTGAGTCTCCGGAGAGGGGCGGCATATAAATCAATTTTTTTAAAAAATACCCTGTTCGAGCAGGAGACCCTATACTATTTCAGACAAGCGATTGTCCAGTCTCTTCTTAAAAACCTTCAGTGATGGAGCTCCCACAACTTCTGAAGGCAAGCCATTCCAGCGGTTAATTGTTCTCCCTGTTAGATGCAGCCACACCAACCAGCAAGGGCTGCGTAGAGCACTGGGAAGAGTTGATTTCCTGTGGGTGTATTTGTCTGAATTGGTGGCTCCGTTGGAAGTGAAGGACTGAAGTACTGCTGTGGTGGTCTTCAGGTAGTGATAGACCACTCAGAACACAACTTGCATGTGGTGGGTGGCAAACTGATTAGGCAGGCAGGCGTTGGGTAACCACTGGAATGGCTTGCCTTCAGAAGTTGTCTGCCGAAGGAAGAAATCCTTATACCACCTGGATAAATGGTTGGATCCAATGGAGAGACCAGCTTAATTCCTGAGGTGGTAGCCACCCAATTCACTGCATTGGGGATCAGGGACCTGGGAGAGACGTCCTGTGAGGACCCGAGAACCAAGAATGACAGAGGGTTTACTTGAGCGTAGCTTCCTTGTCGTTCTTCACCTACAGACAGAATCTTGCCAGACTGAAGCAACTATTTGCATAACTACAGATACACTCTGGGAATCGCTGATGTAACCCTTGTCCTGCCACCCAAACTTTCCAAGCTCCGCTGCCTCTTTGCCCTCTGGGGAATCTCGACCACGTTCCACCCTAATCCAGTGACTTGGGCCTAAAGCTGTTTTGGGAGGGGTGCAGGAGGGACATCTCCTCAAAGACCAGTTTTATCCTGGTCTTGCATAATGCGAGAGTTGGGCAGTCCTGGGAAAATATGGATTTGAGTAGCGGTGGTGAGGTGGCCCTGTCATCTCACAGGAAAGTGAGGCTATGCTACCTTCAACATACCTTTCCCACCTGGGAAAGCATAGGAGAAAGGGGCAGTGAAGAGGAGGATGAAATAAATGAACCAATAACTCTGGAAAGAGTGCAGAGAAGAGCAACACGAATGATCAGGAGGCTGGAGGCTAAAACATATAAAGAACGGTTGAAGGAAGTGGGTATGTCTAGTTTAATGAAAAGGAGGACTACAGGTAGCAGTCTTCCAATATCTGAGGGGCTGCTACAAAGAAGAGGGAGTCAAGCTATTCTCCAAAGCACCTGAGGGCAGGACAAGAAGCAGGTGGAAGCCTATCAAGGAAAGATCCTAGAACTAAGGAGAAACGTCCTGACAGAACAATTAACCAGTGGAACAGCTTGCCACCAGAAGTTGTGGGTGCTCCATTGAGATTTTAAGGACTAGGCAGCCATTTGTCTGAAACAGTAGAGGTCAGGGGTCTCCAATCTTGGCAACTTTAAGCCTGGTGGACTTCAACTCCCAGAATCCCCCAGCCTGGGGGATTCTGGGAGTTGAAGTCCACCAGGCTTAAAGTTGCCAAGATTGGAGAGCCCTGGTATGGGTTATTGTGTGATTCTGATCTAGCCAGCCTTTAAGCAAGTGTGCCGGGATAATGGACCAGACTGGGCACGCAAATGTCCCACCATCCTAGCAGTCCTTGTAGTTGTGATGAGCCAGATACCAACTTCACCTTCTACCAAGTTTGGCTTGGTCAACTGATGAGTGGAAACAAGTATTTGCAATGCAAAGCCCTGCACACAACCTGTGGGATGGCGCACGGGTGGGCCTGGGGCAATTCCCAGTATAGGAGCCCCGCAGGTGAAGATGGGGGTTTGCCCTGGGCCTTCAGGGATTCTTCAGGAGTTGGGGGCCCACCAGCCAGAGGCTCAGAGGCTAAAGAGAGGTTCCATAGGCATGGGCTTGCTTGTCTCACCTGGCTTAACTCTGGAGCAGTGACACCTACAACAAAACCCCCAAAGTCCATACCAGTCCAGCCAGGGTCACCCCTAAAATGGCTTGTAATTTGCTTGGTTGGGCTTCAAGTGAAGTTCATGTTGCACGCATTTTTGACTCACGGGGCTATGCCTGGTCCTGGCAGCCAAGACCAAGTCCCCGGCCACTCCCAGTTCTCCGTGTGACACAAAACTTGTTTTTCCTGGCAGGTCTTGCACCAGGTTGAAGCCATTCGCCCTCCGCGAAGGAGACCGGAAGCAGGTGCCCTTGAGAGTCTCTGCTGAGACACCTGAAGGCAGGACAAGAAGCAATGGAGGGAAACTATCAAGGAGAGAAGCAGCCTAGAATTAAGTAAAAGATCGGACAACCGTTTGTCTGAAATGGTATAGCTTTTCCTGCCTCAGCAGGGGGCTGGACTAGAAGACCTCCAAGGTCCCTCCTGTATTCTGTACTTGCTATGTTAAGTTTTAAGGATGCTGTCCAACTGTGCAAGGGAGGGGTTGCCTCTTCCTGTGCCCCCAGTTCTTGTAATCTTGGGAACAGGGCTTGGTGGGTCTTGTTGGGGCAGGCTGGAGCCTCCTGTGATCAACGTAGGGCTATACTTACCTTGTCCACGTGTGAAATTTGTATTTCTGTTTAATTACACAAAGGGGTATAAAGTGTGAATGGGACACTGGACTGTGGTCCCTCAAATGAAAGGCTGAAGAGGTTCTGGAGCAGGGGTGGGCAACCGGGCCCCTTCTCAACCTGTGGACTTCAACTTCCAGAATTCCTCAGCTGGGCTGACTGGGGAATTCTGGGGTTTAAAGCTGCCAAAATTGGGCACCCCTGCCTTAAAGCATCTAGACTGCATGAACCAAAAGCATGGCTGGGCTCAGGAATTCTGGGAATTGAAGTCCACAGGTTGCAAAGGGGCCACAGTTGCCTGCCTCTGTTCTGGAGTCTTTAGGGCTTCTCTGCAGAAGGTATTAAAGCGGCAATCCCAGAATACCAGAGTACAGGAGGAAGGAAAAAGAGAAGAGCTGTGGGCACCAGAGCTGAGGCCAAAGTCCTGGCCTTTTTATCGGTGTCCATGTTAACACGTTATGCAAACATCTTCAGACTTTAACTGAGGTGATTAAGCATGGCTGGCAGGGGAATTCTGGGAGTTGAAGTCCACAGGTCTTAAAGCGGCCACGATGGAGACTCCTGGTTTATGAAGAGTCAGCCGCACTCCCCTCCCTGCCAGAGAGGTGACCTCTGTCCCTCTCCTGCCTCCCCCACACCCAGAGTCCCAGCTATCACGTCCCTTTTTGATGGGATGCCCAGAGGGCAGCTGAGACGCATACAAACACAACTGCCCAGGAGTTTTCCAAAATGCCTTTAATGATAGACAAGGGGCAAAGCAGAAGCCGCTGCCTTCCCTGCCCACTCCCTCCCTCCCTCCCAGGCTGCAAGGGGGGCCCTAATCCTCAGAAAGAGAGTTTGCAGCCATCTACCCACAAAGACTCTGCATTAAGGCAACAGCAGCATGCCACAAACGGGGGTTTACCGGCAGCCGGTCTCCCCCCACCACCACCTGAAGCAGGACCAGGCCTGGCAGGGTCTGTGCCAAGGAGGAGGCCGGGAAGGGCAGCCTGTGGCGTTGTAAGGAATGAGCCAAACGATAGCTGCTGAGAGGGAGGGTTGCAAGGGGGCGGAGACTGAGAGGGGTGGGAGGAGAGAGAAAAGGCATCACCTGGGAGAGCCCTTCCGGAGTTGGAGAGGGGCTTCATTCGCCCCTTCCTCTTCTCTTCAGGTGCAGCTCCCCAAATTCACGGCAGAGATGGAGCAGATCAAAGGCCAGATTGAAGATGGACAGATGACACCAAGCGATTGAAAAAAAAACACCTTCCATAGAGACAGAATGAAAAACACAGGAGCAAAAAGACAGAAGAGAGAAAAAGTTATGCTGATTTTTTTCCCCGGTCTGGTCAGGAAACCTCCATTTTCACACGCAATGAAGCTTTTTCAAGTATGCCAAGCCTGCCAGCCTGCCACAGACCAGGCGCTTTCCCTGCAACTCCCCCCGAGAACCATCTTCCGCAAGGCCCTTTTGCTGCCCTGTTCCTTCAGGTAGGCGAGGGAAAATGCGGGATCCCTGACCAAAAAGGCCCAGGAACATGGGACCAAACAACCCTCTGGCATACAGGTGGTCCTCGATTTATGACCCAAAAGCTCTGTTGCTAAGTGAGACATTGGTTGCATGAATTTTCCCCCATTTTATGACCTTTCTTGCCACAATTGTGAAGTGAATCACTGCAGTTGATAAGCTAGTAATCCAGTTAAGTGAATCTGGCTTCCCCACTGATCTTGCTGGTCAGAAGGTCGCTTGACCCCAGACACTGCAACCGTCATAAGTATGAATCAGCTGAGGGATGTCAACCACAGGGATGTTGCAATGGTCGTAAGTGTGAAAAACAGTCATAAATCCTATTTTCAGTGCTGTTATAACTTTGGTCCCTAAATGAATGGTTGTTAAGTCAAGGACTACCCGTAGTACAACTGAAGAGCCGACTCCAAAATGGGCAAACGGCGTGGCCAGGCAGCTCTGAAGGCACACAAAATTCGGGGGGGGGGGGCGGGCTTCACTAGAGGGATGACCAGCAAGAAAAGGAGGTCCTAATCCTGCCATGTGAGGCTTTGGCCAGGCCCCATTCGGAATACAGTGTCCAGATCTGGAGACTTCACTTATTTAAAAAAAAGCAATTGATAAGGTTGAGTAAGCCACAAAAAACGGTCCAAGGTCTGAGGACAAAACCTATCAGGAGGGATCGGAGGAACTGGATATGCATGGCCTGGAGGACAGAAGGGAAGGGAGGGGAGGGGAGGGGCATTTTACTCCAGAGAGCTTTTGCTTGGAGGCGAGTGGAAATTAGGCTTTCCGTGTTCTTGAATTTTGCTGAATATTGAAAACAGGAGTGAAGGTGGATATGTGTCTCCCAGGATAATGTTGCAGGATCCAATATGGGTCAGTCCCCAGGACCAAAGATCTAGTCTTCCAAAACATAGGAAGAACGGTTGGAGGATCTGGGTTTGGCTAATCTAGAGAAAAGAAGGACTGGGGGAGAGATGGCAGTAGTGTTCCAGTCTGAGAGGGGCTGCCCCAAAGAAGCAGGAGTCAAGCTATTCTCCAAAGCGCCAGAAGGCAGGAGAAGCAACAATGGATGGAAACTAATCAAGGAGAGAAGCAACCTGGAACTAAGGAGGAATTCCCTGACAGGAGAACAATTAACCAGTGGAACAACTTGCCACCAGAAGTTGTGGATGTTCCATCACTGGAGGTCTTCAAAGAGATTGGATGCAGCCATTTGTCTGAGTCTACTGACTGAGCAGGGGGTGGACTAGAAAACCTCCAAGGTCCCTTCCAGCTCTATCCTTGCCCGGATTGCAAGGAGACCAAAAGGTTTCCCCAAGCTGAGAAGAGGGGAAGGGGCTCGAGGGCTAAGGCCAGACTCCAGACTGCCATGATGGCCAAAAGACTGCTTTGGATCAGGGGCTGGGCTGAAACACTGGCATGTTACCAAAATGAGAAAACTTCATTTTAGGGGCTCGGTCTTGCTCTGGGCGGAAACCAAAGGTGATTGGAGGGCAGCTCAGGCAAAGGGCATTTCCTCACTGAGGACTAGCAGCTTTATGCTCCCAGCATCCCCCGTTTGCACCAGAGGAGAGCAAAATCACTTGCTTGCCCAGATCTTGCTTCCATGCAATTAATCCTCCATTCTCTGTATCCGGCAGGACCCCAGGATTTGGGAAAGTAAGGCCAGCCCTGCCCCCGCCCCCGGAAGTGGGAAGGGATGGGCCACACTTTAAAGTGAGAGAGAGGCAAGAAGGGGGATTTTTGAGCCAAGTCAAAAACATTTTCCCCCAGTCTACAACTGGGTTTTTTTCCTACAAATTTGCCAACTTTAAGAAGGGTGGACTTCAATTCCCAGAATTCCCGGGGAATTCTGGGAATTGGAAGTCCACTCATCTTAAAGTTGCAGGTTCCCAACGGACCTGGGAAAAGACAGAGCATGTCCTTGATTGCTTGACCAGAGACAGAGAAGCCAACAGGATTAAAAATGAGCCGTGAGAAAAATACACTGTCCAATTTTTACCAAAAAAAAAAAGTATTGTGTAAAAAAAGGGGGAGGAAATTCAGAGCTTGGAAAGGGAATGGATAGAAGGAAGCCGATTCCCACAACCAGCCAGGCACAGTCAGCACTAGAGCCCGAGGGGGAGGGTCCGCCTGCCCTGGAGACCCCCCTGCTAAGGAGGTCAGGACCACGCCCAGCATCCTCCCTCCCTCCCTCCTTCTGCCCTCTTAAAGCGAAGAAAAGATTGGACATTCGGTTGTCTGGGGTGGTATAAGGCAGGGGGTTGGCTAGAAGATCTCCCAGGTCCCTTCCAGCCTTAAGATTCTCTGAAATTCATTCTCTCTCTCTCTCTCTCTCTCTCACACACACACACACACACACCCCTGCCCTTGGGCACAAAGGGAAAGAGGTGAGCATCTCCCCAAAGCTCAATTCTCCCTGGTATCAATTGACGGGCCGTTTGAAGGCTGGGAAAGCTCCCCAAAGCCCTGCCAGATCCTACCCCCTCCGATCGCCCAAGGCTTCCCCGCTGCCTTCCAGCTGGCCCTTGCCTGCTGCGGAAGAGCCCTGGGGAGTAGATTGCACTGACTTGCAGCCCCTGGGCTTAGGGCTGTCGGCTTTGGGTTGCAAAAGGCACGCGGTCACCAAACGGAGCCAAAGAGAGGAAGAAGACTGGCTCGCTGCTGCCATCCAATGATCCCCAGGGGTTTTGCAGCTGGAACGGCACGGGTGCTGACTGAAGCCAGACCTGGGCTGGCCTCCTTCCAGCTCGTCCTGCAGCCAAAGAAAGTGAGCTGGAACACAGTCAGAGAGAACGGCGGGTGCAGGAAGACCGGCTCTATGCCATCGCCGTATCTCGGCCTGGCACCCCCAGCCGATGCCTCCTGGGCATCCCCACCCTCGGTGCCCAGACGCCAGGCCAAGCTGCACCCCGAGCCAGTTGTCCGCAGCACTCGAGCAGGGGGTTGGCCTAGATGACCTCCAAGGCCCCTTCCGACTCTGCTACTCCGTCGAGTGGGGCATTCCGCTCTCCCTGAGATCTCCAGGCCTATGCAGGCGGCAGAAGAACATCGTTCCGATTCGGCTCGCCCAGGGCCGGGCTCTTTCCGCAAGGCAGGTGGGATTCCACCCCCAGGTGCAGATAGCTGGGGCCGCCATATCCCCCTCTCGACCGGACCCAGCACCGGCCCGAGAGGAGCAGAGTGCTCACATCAGCCGGCAGCATCGCCTCTTCTGGGCCGGCCTCTCTTCAGCCGGAGCAGTCAACTTGAGGAGGGGAGGGTCTCCGCTGGCTGCTGTAAAGTACACGGGGTTGGGCTCCGCCGGGGCGGGTGGAGGGGCCTGGGCAGGGCCAGCCGGGAGCTCTTCCGTGTGGGGCCGCTGCAGCTTGGCCGCTGCCCGCTGGCGCTTGAGGTCCGCTAAGGTGTGGTGGGCCTTCTCCTTGCTGAGGCCGGACGCCGGGTCCTCCTGGGCAGCCAGCTGGTAGGAAGAGGGATGGTCCAGCCGCTTGGGGTAGAAGAGGTGAGGGGGGGCCGAGCCGTTGCGCTCCTCTGGCTCTCCTGCTTCCGCTTCGGGGTTCTGTTGGGATGCAGAGAGGGAGGGTCTAAGCCCGTGATGGCGAACCTATGGCACGGGGGCCACAGGTGGCATGTGGAGCCATATCGGTGGGCACGCCAGCTCAGCTCCGGCATGCATGCATGCGCCGGTCAGTTGATTTTCAGGCCTTCTGGGCTCACCAGAGGTCAGGAAACATGCTGTTTCCAGCCTCTAGGAAGGGTGGGGAAGGCTGTTTTTGCCCTCCCCAGGCTCCTAGAAAGGCTCTGGAGCCTGGGGAGAGCGAAAAATGGGCCTACTGGGCCCACCAGGCCATCACATGCCAAAAGCAGGGGGAGCATGAGGGGGGGTGGGGCGCATAGAATTATGGACGTGGGAACATGTCCGTCCGTCCCCCACCCCCCCACCCCCCACGCTTTTGGCACGCGATGGCAAAAAGGTTAGCCATCACTGGTCTAAGCCGAGCAGAAGACAGGAATGCCATTAACACCCATTCCTGTGCTCACTGCAAGCATCCAGGGAGGGCAGCCTCTGAGGCTGGGGGTCAGGCCCCCCTGTAGAAAGGGGGAGCCGGTTGCAGGCTCCGCTTAGGAGGAGAAGAGGAGGGGGGCACACACAGGAAGGGAGCCCCCTCTGCTCTGCCATCGCTTCCCCACCAGGAAAGTGTCAGGTTTCCATGTTTTGGGGGGGGGGGGTGAGCCTCCTTCCACACTGAGGGCCAAAAGCCCCAGGGAAGGGCCTCGGCAGGGCCAGGGGGGAATCCGGAGATGACGTGGGGGGATTTCAAGCCAGTGGGAACTACGGGTAGTCCCAGACTTACAACAGGTCATTTAGTGACCGTCCAAGGTTGCAACGGTGCTGAAAAAAGGGACTTGGACCGCTTTTCACACTCTCAACCGCTGCAACGTCTCCGGGGTCACGTAATCAAAATTCAGAGGCTCGGGAACCGTCACGTACTTATGACGGTCACAGCATCCCAGGGTCACATGATCCCCTTTTGCGACCTTCTGACAAGTCGAGGCAAGGGGGAAGCCAGATTCACTTAAGAACCGTGGCAAGAAAGGTCCCAAGATGGCTCAAAGTCCACTTCACAAAGGCTTCACTTAGCCACGTAAACTCTGGGCTGAATTGTGGTCATAACTCAAGGACTACCTGTAGACGAAAGACCACTGATGAAGACCCCGGGCGGAGCCGAGGCTTTCCCAGAGCTGCTTGAGATGCCCCCGTCTGAGTCTGGGGTAAGAAAAGGGGGGAGGGGGAGGGGGCCCCTCCACCTCAGACTCCCACCTGGACTTGGAGCTGCCCGTCGGCCTGTCCGTCCTCGTCCTCCAGCTCTCCCTCGCTCTGCCGCCGTTGCCACACGATGGCCTCCTTGGCATGTACCTTCCGGTAGAGGTTGGTGCGCTGGGTCACGCTGACCCGCCTCACTACTTTCCTGGGGGGGGGGATAGAACAAGGCATAGTTGAGGGTCCCTCAGGGGCCTTGGAGCTCCTCCCCAACCCTCTTCCTCCTCCTCCCCCCTCTCTCCCTCCTCCTGTCACTGATGATGTTATCTAGTTTGGGTCATGCAAGAAAACCACCAAGCTCAGAGAGCACCAAGGACCCCCCCCCCCCGCCCCCCCCCACACACATCCCACTCCTCCTCAGAAATCCCACGGCCTGCCAGCACTGAAGATGTTACCTACCCGGGTAATAAAATGTCTGCAAGAAAACAACCCAGCTCAAAGAGCACCGGGGACCCCACAATCTGTCCGTCTTTCCTGCCTTCCTTCCCTCCTTCCTCCTCTCTGCAAACCCCACTGCCTCCCAGCACTGATGATGCTACCTAGTTGGGTCATGAAACACACTTGTTGTCATCTGCTTCCTCTTCCTCTTCCTCCTCCTCCTTCTCTCCCTGCCCTCTTGCTCTGGCCAAAGAGCCTGGTAGCTCAGCAGACTAAAGGCATTGTGATTAACACCAGCTGCCTGCAATTACTGTAAGTTCGAATCTCCCCAGGCTCAAGGTTGACTCAGCCTTCCATCCTTTCTAAGGTGGGTAAATTGAGGACCCAGTTTGTTTGGGGCAATAAGCTGATTTTGTATAAATATACAAAAGTATGAAGGCTATTGCTTAACGCATTGTAAGCCGCCCTGAGTCTCCGGAGAAGGGCGGCATAGAAATCAAATTTAAAAAAAGAAAACCAGCCTGCCTCCCCTCCCACCCGGCCCCTGGAGCCCCCTATTCTGACCTAGGCTTCCTGAGAAAGCATAAATCACAATTTTAGTCCCAAAAAACCTCTTCTGTTGAGGCGTAATGATTCACAAACGGTCTGCAAAGATTCGGAGAGGTCTGCTGGAGTTGACAGAGTCGTTCAGGGTAATGTTGATAAGCACCCACCTTCCTCCCCCTTGAAAGGCTGCCAGAGACCGAACGGCCAATTAGTTTTACAAGGCCAAACGGAGCAAAGCGTCAAACAGGACTTCTCAGAGCTTGAACTGACTACATGAACTAATTGCATCCATTTGCTCCTCTTTTATGTCTTATGGGAGGGGCCAATCGTCTCCAAGCCTTACTCCCAAGTCGCCCTTTTTCTCCTTAATTGTCCTTGCCTTCTGGCAGCTCTGCGCATGCGCACACTGGGAACAGGCTCACACTGCTCTTCTGCCTCACTGATGTCAGACTCCGGAGGCAGCACATAACTCCCAGATGGCCCTGGACCCCCCTCGTCCGGCCCTTCTCCAGACTCCAGGACTGGTCCATGGTCCTCCCCAGCCTCCTCATTGTCTGACTCTGCTGCCAGCTCCGCAGGCCACCGGTGGACCACAACACCCACCCTCGGCTGCCAGCACTGGACGTCCGTCGCCGCAGCAGGGACTTCTGCTTGTCCTGGGATTTCATGATAGCATCCTGCTTATGCTTCAGCTCCAGAAGCTTGGCCCGCACGTCTTCATTCGCACACACATCTGGCAGGGGGAGAGAGAAGCAGCCTCAGTGCCGCCCCAAAGCCTCTTGGCACCCGAGGGGCCCCTAGGCGAAGACCGCTCTCTCTGAACATTTCCCCCGTTTTCTAGATTTCCACAAACTGCCCAAACCAGCTGGCTTCCCTCCATCCACCAAGCCCAGAGCGACCCGAATTAAGCGAAACGTGTGAATGGAGGGACTAGATGTTAACAGGCCTGGCTAGGGCACGTTGGGTGAACTCAGTCCTGCTTTTCCCTTGCCTCCCCAACTGTAGAAAATTGGGGTGGGGGGTGTTAAAATCACTGGTTCAATACAAGCAACCACAAAAGGTAACAGACAAAACTCAGTTCCAATCTTCTTCCCTTCTGTTCACCAAAAGTCTTCTCCAGGATCTTCTTCTCAAGCAGGTGAGTAAATTATGCTCATTGCAATAGGCTTTTTTCCTTCTATGGGCGGGGGTGGATGGGTGGGTGGTAGGGGGTGTTCCTGGTGCTCTCAGAGCCTGGTTGTTTTCTTGGAGACGTTTCATAACTCAACTAGGTAACATCCTCAGTGTTGGAAGGGAGTGGGATTGGCTCTCTGATTATATACAAGAGACTTGCCCTCTCAAGAGATGTATCTATATAGACAGAGAGCAAGCCTCTCTCCCTGCCAGCACTGAGGATGTTTTCCCTTCTGCACCACAGCTGTATTAGCAGAAGGAGGGCGTTCATTCTAGACACGGAAGCCCTGAAGGGTTAACAGCCCAGTTCTGGCCTGCTTAGGGGGCACCTGAGCCTGCCCGGAAGGTCCAGGTGGGAGGCCAAGGCCGCCCCCATCCTCCCCTGCCCCTCCCTCCAGCCCCTCTTGCTTACCCAGCGGGCTCTCCTCCAACACAGACTTCCCGTTCAGATCTGCTCCGTGAGCCACTAGTAGCTCCACCAAGTGGATCTGTCAGCCACAGAAAAAGGGTTCAGGGGAGGGAGACCCCAGGCCGGGCATGAAGGGGAGAGCCAACCTCTGGGAATTCAGGGCCCGAGTTGGTTCCCCCTGACCCACCATTGCCTGGGTAAGAAAGAGGTCCTGTGAGGGCACCAGCTGGGCAGGCCCCCCACCTGAAGGCCCCTGGGAGGAGTTAGCGGCACTCACCTGGCCCCAGCAAGCGGCGGCATGAAGCGGCTGCCACCCATCCTCGTCCTTGGCGCTCAGGCTGGCCTGATGTTCTATCAAGAGCTCCGCAGCTTCCAAGTAGCCGTTGGCTGAAGCGATGTGCAGCTGTGGGGCAGGAAAAGGGGAGGCTGGTCCTTTGGTAAGAGAGGGACGCGCAGGGGTGGGCAGGCAAGTGGCTGAGCCTCACCTGAGCCACACGGGGGCCTCGTAAGGCTAAGCTGAGGTGGACCGAGTCCCACGGGCCTGGGCAAGGAAGAGCCGCCAGCGCCCGGGCCAGCTTCTCCCCTTCTCCTGCGGCCATCTCAGAAGGAAAGAAAGCACAGGTGTTTTGCAGAGAAAGTTTGGAGGGAGGGAGGAAAGAAAGAAGGATGAATGGATGGATGGGAGAAAGGGAAGGAGGAAGAAAGGAAGGAGAATGGGAAGAAGAAAAGGGAGGGAGGGAGGGAGGGAGGGAGGGAGGGAGGGAGGGAGGGAAGGAAGGAAGGAAGGAAGGAAGGAAGGAAGGAAGGAAGGAAGGAAGGAAGGAAGGAAGGAAGGAAGGAAGGAAGGAAGGAAGGAAGATAGATTCAGGAGGACTTCTCCATCCCCCAAGTCACCCCAGTGTCCCAGATTCCCCTCACCAGGGTGGCCTTGTGGTCCAGAGGGGTGTCCAGATTGACTCCTTCCTTCACCAGCCGGTGGATGTCCTTCACCATGGCGACCTCCACGGCTGAGCGAGCCTCCTCAATGGTGGCCTGGGTGATCGCTAAGGGGAGGAAGAGCAGCGGAGAGTCAGGAAAAGGGGCAGCAGCCAAATAATGTAGGATGTTCTGATGCAGATCCGGTCCAGGCTCCTCAGTTTAAGACGCTTCTTCTTCTAATAAAGGAGAGTATGGGTGGCTCGGGGTTGAAATGAGGGGTCCCTGGTGCTCTCAAGGCTTGCAGACGTTGCATGACCCAGCTAGGTTATCTAATCAATGCTGGAAGGGAGTGGGGTCTGAGGAGAGGAGGAGGAGGAGGACTGTGAAGCCCTTGGTGCTCTCTGAGCTTGGATGTCTTCTTGCAAATGTTTCATGACCCAACTAAGGAACATCACCAGTGCTAGAAGGGGGCAGGAGGGGAGGGGGAGGACTGTGGGGTCCCAGGTGTTCTCCGAGCTTTGTGGTGGTCTTGCAGGCGTTTCATGACCCAAGTGGGTAACATCATCAGTGCTTAAGGGAGTGAGGTCTGCAGAGAGGAGGACAGCTGTGGGGTTTTTCGTGCTCTCTGAACTGAGAGGTTTTCTTTCAGACGTTTCATCATCCACATTGGGGAACATCATCCGTGCTAGGAGGGAGAGGGGTTTGCTCTTACTCGTATATACCAGTGAGTAGATAGACTAGACAGTTTATGTACCAAAAGTAAGAGAATCCCCACTCCCCACCAGCACTGACGATGTTACCTAATTGGGTCATGAAACATCTTCAAGGAAACAACCAGCTCAGAGAGCAGCAAGGATCCCTGGGTTTCTTCGTCATATTTATTGTCTCTCCAGGGGCCGCTGCTTCCTCCCCTCCCTGTAAACTGCCCAGCATGGAAGGATGTCCTGCCCCCAAAGCAAGCTGAGATGAGGGAAGGAAGCAGTATCATGTCAGGCAAGCTAGAGCCTCCTCAGCCAGGAGCAGCTGTGCCAACAAGACGCCCAGTCAGAGAGTGGGAGAGGGAGGATCCAGAAGCCCCCGGAAGAGGCAAGAGAGGCAGAGCCCAGGCATGAAGCCCCTCACCTCGGTCAGCCATGGCCACCTCCAGGTAGTCCAGCGTGGGCTCATCCTCACAGAGGTCGTACGGCATGTTCCCATCCGAGTTGACGGCAAGCAGGTTGGCACCTCTGGGGGAAAAAGGGGTGGAGAGAGAGGCGGTGAAGCTGGCAGCCGCCGCTGGGGGGGCATCTGAGAGTATCAGATACCGGGAGCTATTTTGGTCCGTCCGGGAGCTGGCAAAACTGGCTCGGCTGGATGGCAGGAGATTGGGTTTCCTCCTCCCTGTGCTCCCTCCCGTCCAAGGTGGCCAAAACGGCACTTCCTCTCTCCCTCTATGGGGACCCCAGGGCGGTTGGGGAAGAGGGGCTGGGACGGCCCTGCCATCTGCTGACGGCTTCGCCAATCCACAGGAGAAAGCAGGGGACAAGCGGAGAGGAAGGAGAGGCCTCACCCGGCAGACCGACGACGGGATAATTTCTTTAAAAAGAAGCCCACCAGGCACCGTGGCAGCGTTCTCATATTGTGACATAAAGACTGCAGTATAGATTGCAATGTAAAGACTGCAACAAAGATAGCAAAACTGCATATTTGGAGTATTAAAATAACGCAGTACAGGTAGTCCTTGACTTACGACCGCAATGGAGCCCAGCATTTCTGTCGCTAAGCGAGACAGCTGTTGAGTGAGTTTCGCCCCATGTCACGACCTTTCCGGACACAGTTGCTAAGTGAATCACTCCACTTGTTCAGTTAGTAACACAGTCGTGAAGCGAATCCGGCTTCCCCATGGATTTCGCTTGTCGGAAGGTTGCGCAAACGGGGTTACGTCACCCTGGGACACTGCGACCATCATAAATACGAGTCAGTTGACAAGCGGCAGAATTCTGACCACGTGACCCTGGGGAGGCTGCAATGGTGTGAAAAATGTTCCTTTTTGCTGTGAAAAACAGTCCTTTTTGCTGTGCCGTCGTAAGTTTCAACAGTCACTAAATGAATTAGGGCTACCTGTAAAGCCATAAGGCTGCCCCTTCCTTCCTCCAGCATCCCCCACCAGTGCCTGAAGAGCACCGGCCACCTCTCCCTCACAGCCACTTAGGACAGGGGCCTCCTTGGCAACTTTTAAGTCTGGTGGACTTCAACTCCCAGAATTCCCCAGCCAGCTTTCCTGGGAGTCGAAGTCCTCCAGGCTTACAGTTGCCAAGGTTGGAGGCCCCAGAATTAGGAGCCTGCAGGAAAAGCCATGGGAATTTCTGGGGCCTGCATTTTGGGCCGTGGCCCAGTGGGAGGGTGCGCAGTGCATCCCGCCACAAGCTTCGATTTGGGGACGAGACGGGACATCTGCATCTGCACTGGATTTACCTCCAGTTTCAATATTAGACCACAACATTAGAAGAACTAAATGCCAAAACACAGCCAGCCTCTTATGGTTCAATCTAGGCCGGGCAATTACTCAGCACATCCCGCCTTATTTGTGGTGCACAAGAGGAGGATGAACAATTCGGTCCCACGACTGAGCTAAGGGCTGGGGATAGAACCAAGATCCCATGACGTATAAATACCACTTTATAAGGCTTTGGTAAGGCCACACCTGGAATCCTGAATCCAGGTTTGGTCACCACAATAGAAAAAAAGTTGAGACTCTGGAAAGAGTGCAGAGAAGAGCAACCAGGATGATGAGGGGACTGGAGGCTGAAACATACGATGAACAGTTGCAGGAACTGGGACTGGCTAGTCTAGGGAAGAGAAGGACCAGGGGAGGCATGAGAGCATCTTCCAATATTCGAGGGGCTGCCACAGAGAGGAGGAGGGGGTCAACCTATTCTTCAAAGCACCTGAAGGCAGGACAAGACATTTGGGGACGAGATGTGACACCTGTAATCCTTTGTGATGATGTGCACGATCCATGAAGAGTGAAGACCATAAATTCTACCAACTGGCTAAATAAGACTGATAAGTCCTGGTGGAAAAAAACAGGCAGGGTGTTCTCCTTCTCAGAGTTAACACCAGAGTGTGTGTGTGTGTGTGTGTGTGTGAGAGAGAGAGAGAGAGAGAGAGAATTGGGAGATTACACTCAAGAGGAAGACCATCGGAGACTCCATGCCTCCCCCTCAAGGGAGGACAAGGGACAAGGGATGGGAAGGTGGGGGGAGAAGAGCAGGAGTCCTGGCAGCAGAGCTTAAGAGAAAGGCTTGACGAAGGATGCTCTTATCCAGGTGGTTGGCTCATCAACAGAGCCAGTTTGGCCTAGGGGTTAAGGCATCAGGCTAGACAGCAGGAGATGGTGAGTTCGAGTCCTACCTTAGTCATAAAAGCCAGCTGGGTGATTTTGGGCCAGTCCCTCTTTCTCACCTCACCTCACCTCACCTCACCAGGTTGTTGTGGTGGGGAAAATAGGAAGACAGAGGAATGCTAGATATGTTGGTCACCCCAAGTTACCCATAAAGATAATAAAGGCGGGATATAAACATAAATATTTCCTGAATGTGGGAGAGGAAGGGAATTGGGGCTTTTAAAGGGTCCTGTCTGCCTCAGTGGCTGAAGGACAAACTATATTATTTACAAAAGCCTTCCAATTGCCGAAATGGCCCCTAAGCCACCAACATATTCCGACACTCACACGCATCCGCTGCCCACCCTGGGGGCCCTCTGGGGCCGGGCCAGCCCGAGACCCACCACAGCTAGCAGGGACCCCCGAGGACACCCTCACCCCCAGGCCCCTGCCCCAGCTGATGGGTTTTGCTCTACTTTCCAAGGAGCCCCTCCTACCTCTCAACGAGCAGCTCCACCAAGTGCAGGTGCCCACAGGTGGCGGCTGCATGCAGCGGCGTCCAGAGCTCGCTGTCGCAGGCGTTCACATCGGCCCCGGCTTCCAGCAGCAGCTCCACCATCACCCCATAGTCGTCAATGCAGCACTGGGAAGGGGAGAGGAAGAGCAGCGGCACATGAGGGGGGCAGGCGGGGGCCCCTCCAGAGGCCTTGGACAGGAGGTCTCCAATGGCCAGAAGGTGAGCCCCCCTAAGCCTCTTCCCACTGGCCCATCCCACTGCAGGTAGTCCTCAACTTAGAGATAGATAGATAGATAGATAGATAGATAGATAGATAGATAGATAGATAGATAGATAGATGATAGATAGATAGATAGATAGATAGATAGATAGATAGATAGATAGATAGATAGATAGATAGATAGATTTCTGAGGTTTTCGCGGGTGTTTGTATGTAAGTCTTTGGTTATTCAGGTCTTCTCCCGTGTAAAATTGGAAGTGTCTTGGCGACGTTTCGACGAAGTCTCATTCGTCATCACCAGCCTGAAGATGACGAATGAGACTTTGTCGAAACGTCGCCAAGACACTTCCAATTTTATGCGGGAGAAGACCCAAATAACCAAAGACCTACATAGATAGATAGATAGATAGATAGATAGATAAATAGATAGATAGATAGACAGACAGACAGACAGACAGACAGACAGAATTCTTTATTGTTGAAGTGTGATTGGACACACAAGGAATTTGTCTTGGTGCATACGCTCTCAGTGTACATAAAAGATACATTCGTCAAGACTCATAAGGTACAACACTTATTGATAGTCATAGAGAACAAATAAGCAATCAGGAAACCATATCAATATAAATCCTAAGGATACAAGCAACAAAATTACAGTCATACAGTCGTAAGTGGGAGGAGATGGGTGGTGGGAACGATGAGAAGATTAATAGTAGTGCAGACTTAGTAAATAGTTTGACAGTGTTGAGGGGATTAGTTGTTTAGCAGAGGGATGGCATTCGGGAAAAAACTGTCCTTGTGTCTAGTTGTCCTGGTGTGCAGTGCTCTATAGTGTCGTTTTGAGGGTAGGAGTTGAAACAGTTGATGTCCAGGATGCGAGGGGTCTATAAGTATTTTCCCAGCCCTCTTTTTGACTCGTGCAGTATTTAGTTCCTCCGTGGAAGGCAGGTTGCTAGCCATGGTTTTTTCTGCTGTTCTAATGATCCTCTGAAGTCTCTGTCTGTCTTGTTGGGTTGCAGAACCAAACCAGACAGTTATAGAAGTGCAGATGACAGACTCCATCGTTCCTCTGTAGAATATTACAAACATTTGTTTAGTGACCGTTCAAAGTTACAACGGCACTGAAAAAAGTGACCGGTTTTCAAACTTATGACCGTGGTCATGTGATCAGAGTTCAGAGGCTTGGCAACTGACTCGTCTTTATGACAGCTGCCGTATCCCGGAATCATATGATCCCCTTTTGCGACCTTCAGACAAGCCAAGTCAATGGGGAATCCAGATTCACTTAACGGCCGTGTTCCTAGTTTAACTGCTGCAGTGATTCATTTAACAACGACAGCAAGAAAGGTCATAAAATGGGGCAAAACTCACTTAACAACTGCCTAGCTTAGCAACAGGAATTTTGGGCTCAGTTGTGAGGGTCTGAAAACAGCGTCGAAAAAAGAGGGAACTGGGCCCTTCTGGATATTGAACTTTACACTCCGTGCCACTTTGTGTATTTACTCAACACAACTGCAGAGCTGCCAAAAGGTTTACAATCCACAACAGAAAGAGTGAAGGGAGAAGATAAAACTGGCACTTTAAAAAAGTGGGATTTAGGTCTGGAGGCCTCTCCGCCTGTGGAGAGAAGCAGCTGCGCCTCTTCCCAAGGTCACCTCTGCATCACCATCACGTGTCTCCCCGTAGAATTCATCATCATCATCATCATCATCATCATCATTTAATGACCCCCTTGCGGGGTGGAGTCTGGGCAACTGAATGGAGCTAGCAGAGTGTTTAACTGGCCGGATGCCCTTCCTGTCACCAATGCGGTGTTATACTCAGCAGATATATTCTCATGGTGCCCAGAGAGAGAAATATCTACCTCTACCTAGGATTGAACTCACAGCCTCCTGATGGTGAGGTGAGAGCTCCGCCTCTAGGCCACCGTACCACTCTGGGTCTCATAAAGTTATTAAAAGAGAAGTGTGAGGGGAAGGACAGAGGGAAAAGAACAGTCGAGGGAAGAGAACTATAAGAGAAATGAGGAGGCCATGGCTAGAGACCAAAGAGGAGATAGAGTGACTCAGGACCACAAAAGAGCCCAAAATGTCCACTGCTGAGCAAGACACTTGTTAAGTGAAATCCCCTCTTGGATCTCATTCCTGAGAAACGCCCCCCCACCGCCCCTCCGGCCCTGAAGTTAGCTTAGGATGCAGCCTCCCCCATCAGGTGCCCTCTGGATCTCCAGGCCGGCAATTCCTGATCTGGCTGGCACCAGGTGTGATGGGGCCTTGTGGAGAGGACAGCAGTGCCGCCATCAAGGGAGGGGCCAGTGGGATGCTGTGAGGGCTTGTGGGGGTGGGGGGGGGTCGGCCACCTAGAGCAAAGCACCTGACACCTGGCCCAGGAGGTGGGAGAATGGAGGGCAGCTGGCAAGAAGCGCTGGGCTCACCTGGTGCAATGCGGTCAGTCCGTCCTCGTTGCTCAGGTCGGGGCTGATGCCGTTTTCAAGGAGACGATGAACTGTAAAAAGAAAAATATCTCTCTCAGGCCAGGAGCTTGGGGGGGGGGGGGGGGATTTTGGTCGCAAAGATGCCAAAATACAACCAGCCTGTTACGGTTCAATCTAGACAGGGCAATTACTCAGCAGATCCCTACATGTAGTGCATAAGAGGATGAACAATTTGGGTCCACAGGAAGGAGGCTAGGGGCTAGGGAGGGAATCAAGAGCACGTAAAGTGTTAATACCGCTTTATAAGGCCTTGGTGAGGCCACACTTGGAATCCGGCATCCAGTTTTGGTCGCCACGATGTAAAAAAGATGTGGAGATTCTAGAAAGAGAGCAGAGAAGAGCAACAAAGAGGATGAGGGGACTGGAGGCTAAAACCTATGAAGAACGGTTGCAGGAATTGGGTGGGTCTAGTTTAATGAAAAGAAGGATTGAGGGGGGACATGATAGCTGTGCTCCAATATCTCCGGGGTTGACCCAAAGAAGAGGAGGGCTCCACCTATTCTCCAAAGTGCCTGAAGGCAGGACAAGAAGCAACGGATGGAAACTCATCCAGGAGAGAAGCAACCTGGAATTAAGGAGAAACTTCCTAACAGTGAGGACAATTAACCAGAGGAACAGCTTGCCACCAGAAGTGCCCCATCGCTGGAGGTTTTCAAGAAGAGACTGGACAGCTGCTTGTGTGAAATGGTCTATGGTTTCTTGCCAGAGCAGGGGACTGGGCTGGACTAGAAGATCTCCAGGGTCCCTTCCCACTCTGTTCTTTTGTTAAACCCCAAGAGAGTCTCAAACCAAACTTTCACCTAGAGCAGGGGTGGGCTAGCATGGCCCTCTTAAGGCTAGTCCTAAGGGGGCCATACCTGCCCACCCCTGGCCTTGACTCAGAGACCTCCTGAAGGCTCCCTTCATTGCATGGAGCCACCATCAGAGGCCGATGCAGGCTTGGCCGAAACTTCCCGGAGCTCCGGGTTGGGTGGAGTCAGCTGGGACTCGCAGATGGAATGCCAACATTGGCAGGGAAGGAAGCCAAGAGCTTCGCCTGCATTCAGCTGAGAAACTGAACAAACAGGCAAAGGCCTCATCTCAGAGGGACCTCGGCCTGTTGTACCCTCAACAAACGGAGACATTTTGCCAAGGAAGTGACAGCCCAGGGTGTGGAGGAGCAGCAGCAGGGAGCCTGCAGTTCACAAAAACCTGCGTTTTTGACCCCTGAGGCACCTTTGCGGCTCCCGCAACGGGCAGCAGGTGCCCCAAAATCCTGCAAGGAAAAGTGAGGAGACTGCCAGGTTCTGCCTGCGGAAACAGGGGCCGGCACTCCATAATCCTGAGTCACTCTTCCAAATACAGGTCGTCCTTGATTCATGACCACAATTGAGCCAAGCATTTCTGTTGCTAAGCGAGAAAGTTAAGTGAGTTGCTAAGTGAGACATTTGTTAAGTGAGTTTTGGCTCACTTTCCAACTTTTCTTGCCAACGTTGCTAAGTGAATCACTGCAGCTGTTAAGTGAGTCACCCAGTTGCCATGTGAACCTGGCTTCCCCATTGATTTTCCTCGTTAGAAGCTCACCGAAGGGGATCACAGGACACTCTGGGACAAAGCAACGGTCGTAAATACGAGTCAGTTGCCAAGCATCTGAATTTGGGGATGGCCTTAAGTGTGAAAAATGGTCCTAATCCCCTTTTTCAGTGCCCTCGTGACTTCAAACGTTCACTAAATGAACCGTTGTAAGTCTGGGACCGCCCGTAGGTGTCATTTTTTTTTCATTTTCATTTTTCCCTTTTGCTTTACAGTAAAAGACCTCCGAGGTGAGTCTCTGCTCTCTCTTTTCAAGATTATACAGATATTAAAAAAAGGAATGTCCCAGGAAACCACGGGACACGCCCCCTTTCCTGACACGGAACAAGGAAGTCCAGCGTCTTTGTAGACATAACACTCTGCAAGGGAACAATCCGACACCCCGGCTGATGGATTGACTCCTAATGGCCTTCAAAGGTAGCTATTGCGGTTGATTGTGCTTGCAGGTGTCACCTTATAGAGAAGGACAAAAGGGAGTGCTAGGGAAAAAAAGGAGGTGTACGATGATCAAAGGCCTGGAGACTAAAACAATGAAGAACTTGGTCAGTCTGGAGAAAAGAGGGATTAGGGGTGACATGATAGTAAGACTGTAATATTTGAGGGGCTGCCCCAAAGAGGAGGGGGTCAAATGATTCTCCAAAGCACCAGAAGGCAGGACAAGAAGCAACGGATGGAAACTCGTCAGCCTGGAATTAAGGAGAAACTTCCTAACAGAACAATTAATCTTGCCTCCAGAAGTTGTGGGTCCTCCAACGAAGAAGGTTTTCAAGAAGACACTGGACTGCCCCTTGCCTGAAATGATCTAGGGCTTCCTGCCTGAGCAGGGGGTTGGTCTAGAAGACCTCTGAGGTCTGAGGTCAACAGCACCTGAAGGGAGGCCTCAGTGGCACCACTTGCTATGGCTAAAGATCTCCTTAGACCAGGAGACTCCAAACGTGGCCCCTTTAAGACTCGTGGACTTCAAGTCCCAGAATTCCCCAGCCAGCGCATGCGCTGGCTGTGGAATTCTGGGACTTGAAGTCCACGAGTCTTAAAGGGGCCACGTTTGGAGACCCCCTGCCTTAGATTCAAGAGGCCAGAAGACTTTCTCCTGTCCTGAAATCAAAGAGGCAGGAAAATTGGGGAGGACCCCAGATTCTCCATGAAGGACCGTGGGATGGTCTTGCATCCTGCCTATCAGAGCTGACAGCGGTCAATGACAACTCGCTGTGGGGCAAGAGTTACACTGATATCGAAGAAATTGTGGGACAGAATCAGAGAAAGAAAGGATGCCGAAGGAGGGGCAGCATGAAAGGTGCACGCCAGAAATCAAATTAATTTTTTTCTTTTAAATAATTACATTGAATTGTTCAATTGTCCCGCGGCGAAATGTTCCATTCGGAGCCGACAAGCAGGGGGCTGGGCTGCAGAAGCAGAGAAGCCAGCTCTGGAAGGAGGGAGCTGAAGCTGGTCTGAGCCCACCCACCATAATCATCTCTCGGTTCCTGTCAGCACAGATGGGATATGTTGGTCTAGAGGGGAGGGAGGGAGGAAAGATGGGAGGGAGAGAAAGAGGGACTGAGGTAGACGAAGGAAAAGAAAGAGGGAGGAAGGGAGGAAGGAGGGAAGGAAGCAAAGATGGGAGGAAGGAATGGAGGGAAGGGCGGGAAGGAGAAGAAGGAAAGTAGGGAGGGAGAGAGGAAGGAAGGAAAGATGGGAGGAAGGAAAGGAGGGAGGAAGGAAGGAAGCAAAGATGAGAGGAAGAAAGGAGGGAAGGGAGGGAGGGAAAAGAAGGAAAGGAGGGAGGGAGAGAGGAAGGAAGGAAAGATGGGAGGAAGGAAAGTAGGGAGGGAGAGAGGAAGGAAGCAAAGATGAGAGGAAGGAAAGGAGGGAAGGGAGGGAGGGAAAAGAAGGAAAGGAGGGAAGGGAGGGAGGGAGAAGACGGAAAGGAGGGAGGGAGGGAGGAAGGAAGGAAAGGCCTATTTTTAGATACACACAGACTTTTTTGTCCAAGCCTCACATTATGCACTAATTAACCTGGCAAAAGGCAAGGAAGGGATTGTGGGAGGCAGCCAGGAAGCCCCCTTTACAGATGGGATGGGGGGGGGGGGGGCAGCACCGCCCAGACACGCCTGGGGGAGGTGGAGCAAGCTCCAAAGAGCAAGTTGAACTCCCAGGAAAAGAAGAATAGAATGACAGGGTTGGAAGGAATCTTGGAGGTCTTCTCAAGCAGGAGAGCCTGTACCGTTTCAGACCAAGGCTTGTCCATTATGGTGACGTCTTGAATAGCAAGCTGAGTTCCGACTCCAAAGGTGGGACGTGATGGCTGGGTTTGCACAACATGCTGAACCCAGGCTAACAAGAAAGACCTAGCTGCCATGTTCGCAGGACAACCAAACCCTGTTATGGCCCGGTGTTTTATTTATGCCAGTTGTCCAGTGATAAAGGTAAAGGTAAAGGTTCCCCTCGCACTTATGTGCTAGTCATTCCCGACTCTAGGGGGCGGTGCTCATCTCCGTTTCAAAGCCGGAGAGCCAGCGCTGTCCGAAGACGTCTCCGTGGTCATGTGGCCGGCATGACTCAACGGCAAAGACACACAGAATGCTGTTCCCTTCCCACCAAAGGGGGTCCCTATTTTTCTACTTGCGGTTTTTTACCTGCTTTCGAACTGCTAGGTTGGCAGAAGCTGGGACAAGGAACGGGAGCTCACCACGTTACGCAGCACTAGGGATTCGAACCGCTGAACTGCTGACGTTTTGATTGACAAGCTCAGCGTCTTAGCCTCTGAGCCACCACATCCCGTGATATGATGGCAATTCCATTCCTTTCTTTTCTCCCCTGTCCCTTCTTCCCATCTTTCCTCCCTCCCTCCCTTTTTCTTTTTCTTCTCCCTCCCTCCCTTTCTTTTTCTTCTCCTCCCTTCTCTTTCCTTCCTCTTTTCCTTCCTCCCATCTTTGCTTTCTTTCTTCCTCCTTTCCTTCTTCTCCCTTCCTCTCTCCTTTCCTTCCATCCATCTTTTCTTCCTCCCTCCCTCCCTCCCTCGTCCTGAGTGCTTTGGGTTTGCTTTTTCTCGCAGACGTTTTCATGACCCAACTAGCTAACATCATCAGAGAGACCCCACATCTATGCAGGATGCCCATGAAACTAGAAATCCTCCAGGAAGTGGGTTTTTTCAAACATGGGTCAAACTGTGCAGTGTTGTAAGCGTCCGGGCTCCGAGGGGGGAATTATTCTACTAAGTAACATGACTGGGTAGATGTGACAAAGGCAAGAATGCAGAAGAGGCTGTTTGGATGCCTAAGAAGGAGTGGGAAAGCTGACGGACGAGAAGCTGCCTAGAAAAAGGCCTTTGTTTCGAGTATTGAAGGGCATTCATGCGTAGCCGGAGCAAAGGAATGAAGGTAAATCTAAAAAGATGACAGATTAGATTGTTTATGGCAAAAGACCGAGAGATTCAGAGATCGATACAAGGAGGATCAGAGGTTCCAAATGTCAGTCAGCCGGGGGTTTATTTGGCAGCGGAAAGTGTGCAAATCTTGAGAAAAAAAACAGGCCTGGAAGAAGAAAAAAAGAGTGAAAGTAGGAGGGCTTCAGGGAGAGAGAAGGGATGAAATGATTTGGGGTGGAAAGAGAACATTAGTGTCACAGCGAAGGGTAGCATGGAAAGCAACGCTTTAAATTTCTGGGATCCAAGACGGAAACCAGGAAAATGGAACGATAATCACAGCCAGGGGAAAGGATGCGGATGACAGTCGGATTGTGGTTTGTTTCTGGTGTGGCTGAGCCGCTTTTGGGGTGGCCGTGGGGAGATCTGCATCAGAGGAAGGGAAGGATGGGTCTCCCCTGGGATTCAGAACCGCCCTTCCTTGTTTAGTGTTAAATTTGGAGTTTAGGCCGCTTGTAAAACTTTTCGTCAATTGTGGGTGATCCGCTTGATCAGAAGCACAGAAGGGCATCTCCCAATACAGGTGGTCCTCGACTTACGACCACCATTCAGCCCAACATTTCCATCGCTAAGCATTTGTCCTTTGCTCAATTTTACGATCTGTCTTGCTGCGGTTGTTAAGTGAATCACCATAGTTATTAAGTTACTAACCTGGTTGTTAAGTGAATCTGGCTTCCCCATGGATTTTGCTTGTCATAAGGTTACAAAAGGAGAATTACGTGACGCCCCCACCCGGGACACTGAGACCCGTCGTAAATATGAGTCGGTTGCTGACTTGTCTGAATTTTGATCACGTGACAAATGGTCATCGGTCCAGCTGTAACTTTGAGTGGTCACTAAGCGAATTGCTGAATCTCGGCTACAAGCTTTTGCATTTCCTGGTGGCCTCCCGTTCAGGCACATGCCAAGCCAGACCCAGCTTAGCTTTCAAAATCAGCCACGGCCAGCAGGTTTCTGCCAGCTTAGCAGGGCAAATGCCCCTATTAAAAGCAACACTCCCGCCCCCGCCCCCACCCCTTCTTTCTTTCTTTCTTTCTTTCTTTCTAGGGCACCCAAGCCTTTCTCAGCGGTTACTATTATTCCAGTTTGTTTATCTCCAACCCCTCCTGCTAGGATTAAGTTTAAAGTCCTCCTGATGAAACTTCCTTGGCTTCGGTCAAACACGTGACTAGTCCTCATGAAGGCCAGCCATCCATCATCCAGATAAGCCAAAACGTGATCCAGAAACTAAGTTACTTCCACTGAAATGCCACTCCTTCCCCTAGAGGAGAACCGGGCGACTTTATGACCTGGGAACTTCAACTCCCAGAATTCCTGAGCCAGCAGGCAGCCAGTTGCACAAAGGAATATTGTAGGTAGGATTCATATGCCAACACAGAAGATTGTTAAGGTGAATATAAGGAACTTGAAAAAAATATTGGAACTTAGAGGTTATACATGTTGAAGGAGCAAGTTTACTTTGGGTACAAAAACGGAAGGAGACTTCGATTCCCACAATGGATGAATGGCTACAAAATTGGATGGAGTTAGCAGAGGGGGCAAAATTGACCGCTTTGATTCAAGAAAAGAACTACACAATTAATTTTGTTTTTATTTGGAAGTCGCTTCTGAACTTTGTGCTTTGAAACTTTGATTTTGGTTTTTGCTGATTAGATAGGTTTGGTGTCACAGAAATGGCCTAGTATATATAAGTAAAAAGTGGAGGTTTTGCATTATTGCCTTATTCTCCTGCACCAAAAGGAATCGAAAGTCAATGCTTTTCCTTTTCGTTTTCCCACTCTTTCCCACACTTTCCACCCTTCCTTTTTCCTCCCCTATTTTACCTCTATTTTCATTTTTCTTTATAATTTTGTATTTTATACTTTGATAAATACAAATTCTGAACCACAAGGAATTCTGGCAGTCAAAATCCACAGGTCACCCCTGCCCTAAAGGGTTTTTTTCCTTTCCCACTTCCGTACCTTGGATTGGTGGAATGGATGGGAACGTTCCCATTTTTTCCAAGCCCTGGAGCTGGAATTTCAAGGTCCACGATGATGCAATTCTGTTTTTGGCAATAATAACCCTTAGCAGGACGGAATGACTGTGAGAGGACTTGATAAGTCTTGGAAGCGTCACATCCCTAATCTGTGTTCCATAAAACCCAGACTCATCATAATTCTTTTCCTGGAGTGACCAGTTCCAGCTGGTCTTTGGGTTGTTATCCACAGGATTCTTGCCTGCCTTCTGGACTTCAGAGGTCAACCTCCTGTCTCCTGCTGAGTAGGCAGAATTGGGAGGGCTTTTTGGTAAAGATTTCCAAGGTCCAACCCCCTGCTCGAGCAAGAGACCCTACCCCACTTCATACCATTTGTCTGAAATGGTACACAGGGTCACTTGCTTGAGCAAAGGGTTGGACTAGAGGACTTCTGAGGTCCCTTCCAACTCATGATATTCTTCTGTGTTCTATTTGCCTCTATTAAGCTTCCTAAATTTTATTTTTATTCAAGCCATATTTTCAGAGACTGAGGCTGTCGAGTTGATGCACAATATATTCCTGGGGGGAATATTCCCATTAGCTGCAGGACTGCTTCAGTGGTTAAAACATCACAACTGAAATAAGCATCTCAATGAAGATCTATGAAATTGTACGAAGAGATAGGATCTCCCAATGGACTACGAACCAATGAAGGAAACGAAGTCTAGGAAGAACCACAAAGATAATAAAGGGGCTGAAGGCTAAATTATATGATGAACGGTTGAGGGAACTGGCCTAAGGAAGAGAAGACATGACATATAGCAGTCTTCCAATCTCTAAGGGGCTGCCCCCCAAAAAGAAGGGGTCAACCAAAGCCCCTGAGGGCAGGACAAGAAGCAGCAGATGGAAACTTACCAAAGAGAGAAGCAATTTGGAATTAAGGAGAAATTTCCTGAAAGTGAGTGGAACAACTTGCCACTAGAAGTTATGAATGCTCCAACGCTGGAAGTTTTTAAGAAAAGATTGGACAACCATTTGACCAGGATGGAATAAGGTCTCCTGCTTCAGAAGGGGGTCAGACTAGGAGACCTCCAAGGTCCCTTCCAGCCCTAGGATTCTATGTTCTATGTTTTAGGATGAAGAATATCTCCCGTATCTGCTGCTTCTGGTTGTCACAGCCCCACAGCTTGCTTTCTTATTTGACTGTCCTCTTTAAGGACAGAGCTTTCTGCTTGCATGGCTCGATCTGAGCTACTAAATCTTCTGCTTTTTCTCGAGCTAACAAGCGTGGCCAAGGGTTGCTTCAATCCCCTCATTTTCTCCAAGCTTCAACTTGCTGTAAATATATGCTAGGCTTATTTCAAATACCACAAGCATTACAGAAGACATCATCTATTTTGGCTTCTCTTTCTTCCGTCACTACCACTAAATGCTTTTCATTTTTATTTATTTTTTTAGTTCCTCTAGTAGTTACTTTTTTCTAAGGCGAAAGACTCAAGATTAAATAGTGAAAATGTCGGGAATGCTACCTATTCAGAAGGATGTTTGCAAAAGTGCTGAACGCCATACAAAGTTATGAAAGTAGTCCCAATATAATCTAGTAAAATATAACTCAGGCACAGGATATTTTGGCATGAAATTTAGTCTACCGCCCAATGCCAGCTCATTTTTTTCTGTAATTCTGGAAGGTAGATCCAGCTGGTTACCATACAGCATAGTTTTATAACTTGTGGCAGGTTAGATCAGACACAAGTTGTCCCTTGCTTTGGGATATTTGCAGAAAAATATATTAGGAAAATGTTAACCTTGAGCTGGCCAGAATCCAACTCCTAGCAGTGGGCAGAGTCAGCCTGCAATACTGCATTCTAACCACTGCAAACCATGGATGGATGGATGGATGGGCAATAGCAACCTAGAACCAAGGAGAAATTTCCTGACAGTGAGAATAACTAATCGGTGGAATGGCTTGTCTCCAGAAATTGTGGGTGCTCCAACGCTGGAAGGTTTTAAGAAAAGATTGAACTGCCATTTGAGTGGGATGCTATAGGATGCTATACAAGCTGTGGACTTCAACTCCCAGAATTCCTGAGCCAGCTTGGCTGGCTCAGGAATTCTGGGAGTTGAAGTCCACAGGTCGTAAAGGGGCCATATTCGCCCACCCCAGACTAGATCTCTGATGTTCCTTCCAACCCTTTGATTCTATGATTCTATGTGTTATTGGTTTCCCAAATAATGAATTACAGGTATTCCTCGATTTACAATAGTTCATTCTGTGACCGTTCAAAATTACAACGGCACTAATAAAAAGTGACTTAGGACTGTTTTTCACACTTACGACCGTTGCAGCATCCCCATGGTCACGGGATCAAAATTCAGCAATTGGCTCGTATTTATGACGGTCGCAGAGTCCCGGGGTCACGTGCTCCCCTTGGGTGACCTTCGGACAAGCAAAAGTCAGTGGGGAAGCCAGATTCACTTAACGGCCGTGTTAGCAACAACAACCGCAAGAAAGATTGTAAACTGGGGCAAAACTGGCTTAACAACTGCCTTGCTCAGCAACAGAAACTTGGGGCTGAACTGTGGCTGTAAGTAGAGGACTTCCTGCACTTAATACTTAACAAACCGAATGAGTCTGGGTGGATCAGAGATCAGATCTTGGACGTGAGAATCCTCTGGAAAAACTAAAAGAGCCGTTTCTGTGGTCCAGAAAGCGAGTGGCCTTTGCAGAATTTGTGAAAACTTTTGCCTTTGCTACCTTTTCCTACACAGAATAAATGGGGAGAGAAACCTCAGGGGGTCCAAAGACAAAACCCAAATGTCTCTTTGTCTCAGCTTTCACAACTCCTGAAAATGCTGCACTGCACCACTTGGGTGCAGGGTCTCCCGCTTGGGCAGGCGGTTGGACTAGATGACCGACAAGCTCCCTTCCAACTCTGTTAAAGGGAGATGAAAAATTATGAGAAATTGGGATTTATATAGAAGACCCATGCGTTGGTGGACAATAATAACCTGACAGCATCTATTTCTATTTTTTAAAAACGAAAAGTGCAGACCCCCAAAAAAGTATCTGACCCTAATGGTCACAACCTACCTATTGTATCCTGACGTCACTCGGGGGGGGGGGGGGATTAAAAATTGCAACATGGGCCGTGAAAAGGCTGCCCACCTCGATGTACATGTGCCTGCCCTAATTCTAGGAGATACATAATACAAAAGGCCTCTTGTTTGTCCCCACAAAGAAATTATTGCCTTGCTTCCTTGGGAGGCTTCTAAAAGACGAGTAAACTGTAATTATGTCTCTGCTCCATCCTCTTCTTCCTTTCTTTCTTTCTTTCTCTCTCTCTCTCTTCCTTCCTTCCTTCCTTCCTTCCTTCCTTCCTTTCTTTCCACCTGTTGGTTGTGTTTGTTTTAATCTCCCTCAAAGGTTACCAAGGGAGGAGCCCCGCAGACAGAAGGCGAAGACGGTCTCCGGCCTAAGAGGAAGGCAGTAGTTCCATCTTTGTTTGTTTGTTTATATATATACACCCCGCCTTTATTATGTTTACGAATACCTCAATGAGGCACACATAGCTAATGCTCCTGCCTCCTCCTATTTTCCCCACAATCACCTTGTGAGGTGAATTGGGGAGAGTGAGAGACAGAGACAGAGAGATTGGTCCAAGGTCACTCAACCAGCTTTCATGGCTAAGGTAGGACTTGAACTCATGGCCTCTCGCTTTCTAGCCTGGTGCTTTAACCACTATACCAAACTGACTCTCCTAATTTCATAGGGCGAGAAGGGACTTTGGGGGTCTTCTAGTCCAACCCCCTGCCCAAGGCAGGAGAGTTTATACCATCCCAGACAGATGGAGCTCAATTGTGGAAGACTAGCTCTACTCAAGTTTTATTCTGAGCTTATATTAAGAAGTTGGGATTTTTAACTAATCCCCCAAAAGGTGCAGTCTGCATGCAATCCCAGGGCTCTAAGGGTACATCCTTTGACAAAAATGAGCATGGATCCTTGTAAAGGCACGAAGGGCTGGAGGTGGCCTCTGGGTGTGTGTGGGAAACCTTGGTAGACATGAGCAGAAGAGGACAAGAGCCGCCAGACGGGATGGGACAACTCATTGCGGGCCAATTTAACAATTCAATTTAATTATTTAAAACAATTTTAAAACTTTTGTCATGCACATTTCATTTTGTCGCTTTCTTTAATGATTCTATTCCACTATTTCTTCTATATTGGTGTTAACTCTTGTCCCGTGCCGAGGTGTCCCATGGCACAGTGGCCACAGCAAATTGGCTGTGAGGGGTTGTGGTAGAGCCCCGCTGGGAGCCTGTACCAGCTCTCTGCTTGCAAGGACATCACGGGACGGAGAAGACCTGTTTGGCTAGAGAAGGGTGAGCTGCGTGAAACCTGTCAGTCAGCACCCACCTCTTGTACTATCGACCAGGTGTCCTGCCTCGCAAGGGAAGCCTTCTCCAAAAATAAGTTCCTCTGGGCTTATGCAACTGGGCTCCCCGCTCTGCTCACTTCAGCTCCAAGCTTGGCGCCTTCTGAAATGACCCACCTCCACTCAGGGGTCCCAGGCGACCCCTCCTTCCCAAGGAGATGGGATCCAGTGGTTTGGTTGCTCTCCCTTCCAAAGGAGAGAAGGACAAGAGAGCCAAGGCAGCTGCAGAGGAAAGGAGAGGATGGGGACTCAAGGATTCCCCACAGCCAAAGGGGAAAAGAAAGGCCACTCAGACGGGCCCAAAGAAGCTGCCAGAAAGGCAGGCAGGGAAACGGGCAGCTGTGGCCATGTGGAGGTTTAGACGCACGATTCATCGTCTAACAACATGCTGGCTGGGGAATTCTGGCAGCGGAAGTCCACAAGTCTTGAAATTGCCAAGGCTGGAGCCCTCTGAACCAGGGCAGCAACTGCACCCCGACTTTTATTTTTTTTAAAGACCGTTTCTAACTAGAAATTGCCCCCTAAGTTTAATTCTGTTTTCATTTTAAAAACAATGCATACTTGGGAAGCCGGCTGGCTACAAAGGGAAGCCCCTTCTAACAAAGCCACTAGCACTGATGATGTTACCTAGTTGGGTCATGAGACATCTGCAAGAAAACCACCCAGCTCAGAGAGCACCAAGGACCCTCCGTTTCAACCCTGAGCTCGAAGATTCTCCTTCACTGGTATCAAAGCCCCTTCCTCCAGCATCAGCTGACACTCCCAAGAACAGCTCTCCTCCCAGCCAGGCCCCTCAGGCATTCTCAGAAACGGAAAGGGATGGATGGCTGCAGCCCAGCGCCAGGTTTGAATTGGTGCTGATGCTCACCTGGCACGGGAGCTAAAAGAGCTGCCAGGGAGCCCAGGAAGCATCTGCTGGTTCTAGAAGAACCTTCCAAATATCAATAAAAACCTCCCTTGTTATGACCCATAATCCCTTAACTCGGGGTAGAGTCAAGGCTGGATGGAGCTGAGCATTTACTGGCCGGATGCCCTTCCTGACACCACACGGAGTTCACAGCAGATATCAATAAAGGAGAATACAGGTAGTCCTCAACTTACAACAATTCATTTACTGACTGCTCAAAGTTACAACGGCACTGAAAAAAGTGACTTGTGACCATTTTTTACAGTTACAATCTTTGTAGCATCTCCACGACCATGTGATCAAAATTCAGAGGCTGGGCACCGTGACCGTCACTGTGTCCCAAAGTCACGTGATCCCCTCTTGTGACCTTCTGACCAGCAAAGTCAATGGGGAAGCCAGATTCACTTAACAACCAGGTTACTAACTTATTAACTGTGGTGATTCACTTAACAACGGTGGCAAGAAAGAAACCTTGAGAAGAATGTAAAATAATAATCTCAATACGATTGTGGGCAAATATTTATAGGAATATTGTCTGGTAGTTGGGAATTCTTTCTTCTGGGCATGGCTTCTATTTTGATGATTTTGCCAGGTGAAAGCTGATGTTCTAAACTCTATATGTATTATGTTACCCTCTGCAATCCTATCTATATTGCTATATTTTTTCTTTTGTATTTTTTTAATAATTTTCAATAAAAATTTTAAAAAATTTTTTAAAAAAACAATGGTGGCAAGAAAAACCGTAAAAAGGGGGCAAACTTCACTTAACAACCGAAATTTTGGGCTCAATTGTGGTGACTACCTCTATCCCTTCCTTCCAAATGTGTCCACCAGGCCGAAAGGCAACCGCTCTGACCAGGGAAAGTCTCAGGCGCACAAAATCTGGGGAGACTCTCAACACCCCTTTCCCCCACCTACCTTCCTTCACATCATTGCGGCTGGCAGCCTCCAAGAGTTGGACGTTTTCAGGAAAAACCACCTTCTTCTCCTTGGCGGCCCTCCGTCTCTTCTTCTCCCCTTTAGCCTTCTTGCCCTGCACGTCCTTCTCAAACTGCGCCCACTTCTTCAGCTGCTGGGTGCGGCGCTTCTGGGCATGCTTGAGCCGCTCCTGGGTGCCCATCCTGGCAACTGCTGGCATCTCAGCCAGCAGCTCCAGGTGGTCTGCCATGCCTGGCCAAATGCAGATGCTCACCTGCGACTCATGGTTAAAAACATGTGGAAGTGATGGACGGGGGCCGGCGAGGCGAGGGGCGGAGGGGCCCGAAAAGCTCTCTCTCTCTCTCTCTCTCTCTCTCGAGCACCAACGGCAACTCTTCAGAGGAGCCTTGCAAGAAGAAGGCGACACCCGGGCCGGTCAAAGTGCATCTTCACAAATTTGGGAGAAAGCTGGCTTTTAATCACTCAAGGGAGCCCCTCCGCAGCTGGTGCCAACCCTAACAAGGAAAGACGCACCTTTCTTGCCTTCCTCATCCAGGCGGATCCTGTGAAAATGGGCACTCGCAAAAGGAAGGATCTGTGAAGCGGCCCTACAGGGAGGCTCAGGAGGCACTTTGGCTGCCCGCCTAAGGCAGGGTGAGGGGCTGCTAGCCCTTGACCTCCATGTTCAAAAGACCCCCACTGGGGAAAAGAGCAAAGCACCAATCCTTCGTTCTTTGGTGTCAGCCCGGCCCCTCAAGCACCAAATTTCAGCCTGTGTCTCAGCCCCTTTTGACCAACCGTTCCTGCGGAGCTGAGTTTCCAGGTGTCCACATGGAGAGAGGTGACGGCGATCTCAATCTCTTTACAACACTCCTCCTCCTCCTCCTCCTCCTCCTCCGGCGTCCCTAAAAGAGGGCTTCAGCGCCTGGGGGAAGGCCCCTTTGAACTGCCCTCACACGCTTGAGACTGGCCCAGAGCCACCCCTGCCAGACAAGGAGCCCACGGCTGCATCTCCTTCCAAGCAGAGTCGGCGACTGTCTGCACATTCCAAGCCTTCCTTCGTGCCAGCAGCTGCTTCAGAGCAAAGTCCTTGAGGGAGCTCTTTCACTCTCCTTCTCCCCGCAAGACATGGGCTCTCCTCGCCTCTAGCAACTTAATTAACAAATGGATTTGTCAGTCAAGAAGAACTTCCTCGGAGCCCTTGGCTGCTTTCAAGGAGGCCGTTTCACTCCAGCTCCTCCGGAGCACCGCAGGAAAAACCGGACGGCTGCTGGGCTGGAGTAAGCCCTGCTGGCTGAAGACTCCTCCCTTCGTGTGGCGCTACTGGGGCGCTGGGCTGAGCTTTCCGCCGTAGTCTCCAGCAAAGGGCTGCCTGGAAAGTCCTGCAGCAGAAGAGGAAGAAGGAAGCCGATCAGGCAGGGCTTAGAGGCTGCCACACACCCAGAACACCTAAGCCCCCTCTGGGCCAGAGCCTCTTGCCCTGCCTCCCTCCCTCCAGGATTAGCTCAGAGTCAAAGCTGAAGCCAATGACTTGGAGGTAACACAACGCAGATCAGGTTAGCCAAAGGGGGAGGAGGGGGCTCTTTTCAGCCCTGGGTCCCCTCCTGCCCTTTATAGCAGCCGGGATCCCTCCCTTCACATTTCCCCGGCATCTGCATCCCTCCTACCTAATCCCCCTGGGGGGAATGGGGGGGGGCTGGCTGGGGGATCCTTGCCTTGGGACAAAGAGCAGGGGGAATTGAGGGAAAGACAGATTAAGGGTTTAGGGGGGAAACTGTAAATGATTTAAGTGCCTGAGGGCCTCAAGTATAGACAGCAGATTGGCCCAGAGAAGTAACAGAATGATAGAAAGACAGAGTTGGAAGGGACCCCGGAGGTCCTCTAGTCCAACCCCCTGCTCAAGCAGGAAACCCTAGATCATCTCAGACAAGTGGCCGTCCGGTCTCTTCTTAAAAACCTCCAGTGATAGAGCACCCACAGATTGTGAAGGCAACTCACTGCAAGGAAATTTCTCCCGGGTTCCAGGTTGCTTCTCTCCTTGGTCAGTTTCCCTCCATTGCTTCTTGTTGGTTTGGCCCCCACATCTCTGTGAAAACTCCTTAGATATTGGAAGACCCCTGGTCCTTCTTTCCATTAAACCAGACATGCCCAATTCCAGCAACGGTTCCTCATAGGTTTTAGCCTACAGATCTGGCTCAGGAATTCTGGGCGTTGAAGTCCATGGTTGTAAAGTCGCCATAGTTGTCCACCCCTGGTCTAAACCAAAACCTTTCAGGACCAAGTTAGAAGAATCTCAGAACTCCCAAACATTCCTGCTGGTCAAACGCCATCTGAATTTGGGTTCCTTCAGTCAATTTCCCTCCAGAACTGAAGTGACTCCTCCGGAAAGGATGCTTTTAATCCAAACCATTTTTTGGGTCCCCAAAAACGCTCAATATCTCTAAATCCCTGCCAGCAGCATCGGATGGAAATGCATTCAACCAGCAAGACTCTTAGAAGCTCGAGGCTCCCTTCGCCAGAGGAAACAGGACCCAGAGAAGCTGCTTTAAAAACTGGAGAAAATGCACAGAGCAATTTCGGCCTCCACTTAAGAGGATGTTTGCTTCTGCAAGGCATGTCCCAAAGGTGCTTTTTCAGGAGGCAACTAGACTTCCTTGTTTTTTCTTCTGAAGATGTTTCGCTTCTCATCCAAGAAGCTTCTTCAGCTCTGACAGGATGGTAGGGAATGGAAGGATTTATATTCCTTGCAGACAGCTGGTCATTGGCATCCTTTTAGAGGGTGCATTTCTAATTTTTCCTCTGGAAAACCATTCCTACTCCCACACCGTTTAAAGGGTGTTCATCCCAAATTGTATAGCTAAGAGTCTGGAGGAGGAATTGCAGACTACAGGAACCAGGAGCACCACTCAGGTGTGACCCTGAGGACACAGACAAACCTCCAGGTGGCCTCAAGGTCCCTCTAAAAGGATGCAAATGTCCAGCTGTCTGCAAGGAGTATAAATCCTTCCATTCCCCACCATCCAGTCAGAGCTGAAGAAGCTCCTTGGATGAGAAACAAAAGGTCTTCCAAGAAAAAAACCCCCAGAAAGTCCAGTTGCCTCTTGAAAAAAGCCCCTTTGGGACACTAAATGAATGGTTATAAATCAAGGACTACCTGTAACGCGGCTGGGGAGTTCCTGTTAAAGGTGGCCTAGATACATTTTAAATCAGTATAAATAAATATTGCTTCAAGTTCCAGAAACCGGAGACTTACCCTGCTTTCTCACTCCACCCTGCATCTCTCAAGAGCCAGGAAGGCAGCACACAATTCCTAGCCAGCATAGTCTACATTATCTGCCACCTCACCAAATGGCCACCAAAATCTGGCCAGCCTCACTTGGGGCAAAATGGCTCAGGAGGATGTCAACGTTCCCATTTCTTTCTCCAATGACCACCACCTAGCTGATCGCCCACCAAATGCTCTTATAAAGGAGCTGATTTAGTCCAACAGCAATAAAACTAAGATGCCTTACAGCCAAAACGGCTTACAGCTTAGCCTGTAATTAGAACAAGCTACAACAATTAAACCTGACCAAGCTAAACCACAGAGCTACCACAGAATTCCACCCGAGCAATCCTAGAATTCCAATTTAAAAAATGTAATTGTACTTGGTTGCCATATAATCAGCTTGCTGGAAAACGTTTTGGGGAAATTCCTGATAAAATCTTCCACATGAGAGCAAAGGGATTTCTAGTCACATCAGAGGGGGGTGGGATTAGCTCTCTGCATAGCTCCTGGAGCTTTTCGTGGACTAATAAAAGCAGACAAATATACAAACAAAAGACATTTGCACCATCTGTGCATGTTACAAAACGGAGTTTTGCTACCAACCCCCAAATTCATGCTGGGGCATAATTTCCTAAAACTCCACATGCATCACAATGAGGATATGCAATACCAATGACCTAAATCCTGGGGAAACAATGGGGCGTGTTTCGGACGCTATTTTGCCAATATTGAGAGCTTCCAGAAACAATGAGGCAGGTCTGGTTAAATTAAATTAAACCGAGACCTGATTTCTATATTCTTCTCCAGGTTTGTATCAAGTTATATTCAAAGGGTCCTTGGTCCTCTCTGAGCTTGGTAGTTTTCCTGCAGAGGTTTCACTACCCAAGCTAGCACTGATGATGTGACCTAGATGGGTCGTGAAACGTCTGCAAGAAAACCACCAAGCAGAGAGCACCAAGGAACCCCCAGTTTTCTTCACCTCCCCCTCCTCTCTGCAAACCCCACTCCCTTCCAGCACTGATGATGTGACCTAGTTGGGTCGTGAAACATCTGCAAGGAAACAACCAATCTCCGCAAGCACCAAGGACCCCACAGTAGTCCTCCCCCTCCCCCTCCCCCTCCCCCTCCCCATGAACCCCACTTCCTTCCAGCATGGATGATGTTCCCTACTTGGGTAATGAAACTACAAATATTCTCCTTTAAAGTTGCATTCCTTATATTCATGAAGCCACTGCAAATATGAATGCCCCAGACCACCCTCGGCTTCCCAGTCACTGCAGGGGACACACCCCACCCGCCCCCCAGGATTGCTGGTGCTGCAGTCAGGACTGAGAAACCAAGAAGCTCTCCACCAGGTCTCCCGTTTGGAAAATTAGCCCAACCCTGAGCCAAGCTCACTCGATTTGATTTGCAACAGGAGTTCCAGAGGCCACAGATCAATCATCGGGGGTGACGTTTGAATGCAACAACCCTCCCCCCCCCCCAAAAGAGTCCTACCTCTGTGCTCTTCCTCTGTTGCTTCTGGTGGCCCTTGGTGTCCTTCGGAAGCCAACTTCTCAATGCACAGGAGCCCTTCTGGCTAACAACCCCCAATTTCAACAATAGGAAAGCCGCGGCTGCCCTCCTCTCCTATCCACCCAACCAGTCAGGCAGTGGCTACAGCATTCCTGCTGCCCCACGCCATGCCGGGGCACCCACGCAACCTGCCCCAGGTGAAATACAGTATGCAGGAACTCCCCGACTCTTCCTGGAATCAGGAATGTGAAGAATTTGGCAAGAGCAGGAGCAACCCAGCAAGAGCTTCCCACTCTGCAAAGAGAAGCCAGGGTTTATTGGGCTCGCAGGCCTTAGGGGGGGGGGCTCCTCCTCCTTCTAGGCCAGGGGGTCCACGCAAGGCCCCCTGGATGCAGCCGGAGACCATTGGGGACAAGAGAGCTGGCCATAGCTATTCTCCTGGGGACAAGGCCCCACGCAGGAAGTCAAGCCCAGAACACTTCTGAACAAACTGCAAGGGTGTTAAAATGATAGGCAGTCCTCAGCCACTGTTAAGGGAAGCACTGCAGTTGTTAACTTAGTCACACGGTCGTTAAGTGAATTGACTTTGCTTGTCAGAAGGTCGCAAAAGGGGATCACGAGACCCTGGGACACTGTGGCCGTCATGAATACGAGTCGGCAAGCATGTGAATTTTGATCGGTGACCCTGGGGCTACTGCAACGGTCGTAACCATGAAAAACATTCACAAGTCACTCTTTTCAGCACCGTTGTGACTTGGTCCTCGGATTTACATTGGTGGCAGCATCCCTGCAGTCACGTGCTCACCACGTCTGACCTTCTTTAGCGGCTTCCTACAAGCAAAGTTGATGGGAAAGCTGGCAGGAGGTTGCAAATAGTGACCGCCTGTCATCCTCACTTAACAACCTCAACCAAAAGTGCCAGAATTGCTGAGCAGAGTGGCCGGATGATGTCCTGCTTCATGACTACGTTGGCTTATTTATTTTCATCCCTTTATTATTTTCCTAAGTAACTCAAGGCGGCGAACATACCTACAATAATTCCCTTTCCTCCTCCTCCTCCTCCTTTCTGCTGAGAGAGAGAGAGTGGCTGGCCCAAAGTCACCCAGCTGGCTTTCGTGCCTAAAGCGAAACTAGAACTCCCAGTTTCTCTCCGTTTAGCCTGGTGCCTTGGCAGCAGAAATTCCCACCTCAGTTACTGTCTATGGAGACGCTCCATCATCCAGGTCCTGGTTGCCCCAAAGGTGCTTTTTTCAAGAGGCAACTGGGCTTTCTGGTTTGGCTTGGTTTTTCTGAAGACCTTTCACTTCTCGTCTAAGAAGCTTCTTCAGCTCTGACTGGGTGGCAGGGAATGGAAGGATTTATCTCCATCCAGTCAGAGCTGAAGAAGCTTCTTAGACGAGAAGCGAAAAGTCTTCAAAGCAAAAAGGAGGAAGTCCAATTGCCTCCTGGAGAAGCACCTTTGGGACTCAATTACCGCCACTGAGGATTACCTGTACCAGGTGAGCTGAGCCAGGTGCTACCTGCCTTGTTCCCGTACATCGTGTTCTCCCTACCTAAGTGCAGCCCCCTGCATTTCTTACCACCAAGCAGTGTTTTCTTAGCTCGAGTCCAACGTTCAGGTTTATCAAGATCCTTTGGAATCCCAAGCCTGCCTTCTGAAGACTGAGCAATCCCCCACCGCCCATTCAAAGCAAGCATTTTTCAAGGCAAATTTTTCAAAGCAAGCATTTTTCTGGCCTCTGCATTTTTGCATCAAAAACGCAGCCCGATTTGCCCCCCACCATCCATCTCTTCATCAGAAAAGACCCAAAGTGGCACAATCTGCAGCGTGCCAGACCTCCCTCCTTCACCCATTGGTAACTTTCCTGAAAGAAGGAGAGCCTGTTTGGGTCAGCCTTCCCAGGTAGGAAACGCATCCAAATGAGCTAACGTTATTTATTGTAAGACTGTATCAGGGGTCTCCAAACTAGCCCACTTTAAGACTTGTGGAACTCCCAGAATTCCCCAGCCAACAGGGGTGGCCTCATGGCTGCCTTGAGGAATTCTGACTTGCTGAAATCTGCAAGTCTTAAACGTGGCCATGTTTGGAGACCCCTGGGATATAGGAGCAGAACCTTGCAAGTAGGAAAGTACAAGTCTTCTACTCATCTTTTGCCAGGGTATTTACGCCTGAGAAACTTCTGAGCAGGGTGGATTCGATTTAAATCAAGTTAATTTAAATCGCGATTTAAATCAGGATTTAAACCACTAGTAAAAAGGCTTGATTTAAATGAACTCAATGTAAATCATAATTTTTAAAGAGCAAATGTGTCACCTCTGTCCCACAGCGGCTCCTTGCTGACCCGTGCTTGACTCACCAATATTGCAGAATATATAGCTTCATGCGACATAACTAAGCTCCATTTCATGCTGAATAAACGGAATTATTAATGTATTTTAAATAAAAAACTCTCTTTAGATTTTTACTCCAAATGCATTAAAATAAATTTGATAAAAATAATCCAATTTAAATTTTAAAAATTGTTTTTTTTAATTTATTTTTTTTAAATCATCGATTTTTATCCACCCTGCCTCTGAGCTTCAGAAGCTTTTTAAAGAAGAGATTGGGCAGCCATTTGTGTGAAGTGGTGTCAGGTCTCATCTTGAGCTGGAGGTTGGACTGGAAACCTTCAAGGTCCCTGTCAACTATTGTTATTTTGTTCTGCTATTCTTCCTCTTTCCATTATGCAGCTGCGGGCAATGACTTCTCTTATCTGACCATTCCCAAAAGCATCCCCAGATACCATTACAGCAGGGCTTTCCATACCTGGCAATTTTAAGACTTGTGGACTTCAACTCCCAGAATTCCCCAGTTAGCATGCTAAGGAATTCTGAAAGATGAAATCCACAAGTCTTAAAGTTACCAGGTTTAGAGAGCCCTGCATTACGGTTTTACAAGGCCTCATAAACCTGGCTGTCTAGTAAAGCTTAACTGGTTAAATAATAAATATTTGTTTGTTCCGGGCCAGCAGCCTCACGCAGAGCTCATATTTGCCTCCTGCAAAATCTAGGCCCAGCCAGGCCCAAAGTGCCCCTGAAGAGTCACTTCCTTTGCTTGCTTCCGTCTTCAGTTACCTGGCCAAAGCCCCTCCCATTGTTCTGGCAGAGGTAGAATGAGGACACCTGCAAGGGAAAAGACGGCTTCCGGGTGTAAGGAGTTCTGCACAGCAGCCCAGACCTGAATCGCTCCTCGCTAAATTTGCCAACCAGAAAGAACCAATGGCAAAGGAAAGATCTAGGTTTCACGTTCGGCTGTAAAACTCTGCCTAAGCACCTGGAAATAACTTTGTCACCTGGAAATAATCTGCCAGGAAAAGCTGCCCTAGAAATAAGTGAAGGAGCAAACTCTGTACCCTACTGCTCTGAGCAGCTCAGAAGAAAAGCTACTTTTTTAAAAATGTCAAAAATAAAGTGGCACGCTAAAGCAACAAACTGGGGACAAGCTACCTTCAAAGAGAGAAGGTGACTTTGATCATCCACAAGAGAGCCTCCAGCTGAAAAACGCCTTCATTAAAGGAGAAAATGGAAAGCAACGTAAGGCAGGCAATTTCGGAGTAGATCCTAAAGGCTGTGTAGGAAGCTTCCGGGGCCATTTCCAACACGTGGAAGAGCAAATTGGGAACTTGCAAAATTTCTGGGCAAAACCTGGTCGGAGAAAGCCAAAGAGGCAGCCCCACAGGCAGAAGAGAAGATGTTGGAGTCTCATCATCCTCATTTCCAGTTTCAACACCTTGAAAATGTCTGGGCAATAATGTATAATAATAACCTGCCTGCCTCCAGCCAAGGACTGGAAGGCAGCTGGCACCTCAGTTTCTGACTGGGAGAGATGTGGGCAAAGGGAGGGAGATGGGCACAATGCCATCCTGAGTAAAAGCCCATTTCACAGCCTAGGTATGACCAAATCACAAACAGCAAAGCAGACTATATATATAGATAGTCCTTGACTTACAACCACAATTGAGTCCAAAATACCTGCTGCTAAGCAAGACAGTCGTGAAATGGGTTTTGAGCCATTTTACGACTTTTCTGGCCACAGTTGTTAAGTGAATCACAGCAGTTGTTAATAGTTAGTAACACTGTCGTTAAGTGAACCTATTGACTATGCTCGTCAGAGGGTCACAAAAGGGATCACATGATCCCAGAACCCTGCAACCATCATCAGTATGAGCCAATTGCCAAGGGTCTGCAGATGCTGTAGCGATTATAAAATGGTCATAAGTCACTTTTTTCAGTGCCATTGTAACTTCAAACAGTCGCTAAAAGAATGGTTGCAAGTCAGGGAGTCCCTGCACTTAATGGACCAAGAAAGCATGCATGCACCAGAAACACAGATGGGGCTCCCGTACCACAAACAGCAAGTGTACCAAAGCTATGGCCTCTTCTATCTCACTCAGAGATAGAAGCCGTGGTGGCCCAGAATGCAGGATTGCAGGCCAACTCTGCCGTCTGCCAGGAGTTTGATCCTGTCTGGCTCAAAGTTGACTCGGCCTTCCGTCCTTTCAAGGTGGATCAAATGAGGACCCAGATTGTTAAGGGCAAGAGGATGACTCTGTAAACCATTTAGAGAGGGCTGGGAAGTGGTATATAAATCTAAGTGCTAGTGCTATTCTCCAGGCCCAATACACAACACACTGTCTTGGGACACAACCTGTAGGTATTTTAGTTCTCCACCAAATCAACTTTCCATCACACCTTTCCCCCAGGTACTATTCTGCTGGGGGGGGGGGGGACCAGCCACTGCCCTTTGGCTTTTAAATTTTTTATTAGATTATCAAAACATAAAATATAGAAATGCAAAGGAAAATGGGAATAACGGAGGGAAAAGGAAGGAGAAGAAAAAAGTGTAGGATGAAAGGGAAAGAAAAGGGAAAGCATTGACTTTTTATTCTTTTCGGTGCAGTAAAATAGGGTAATAACATACAACCTCAACTTTTTACTTTTGCATAATAAAAGCTGCTAGCCATTTCTATAACAATGATCCTATCTCATCAGCAAAATGAAAATTTCATTTTTTTCTCCACCTCAAACACAAAGTCCAGAAATGGTTTTCAAATAAAAACAAAATTGTAATGAATGAAAGCAATCAATTTTGCCCTCTCTGCTAAGTCCATCCAATTTTGCAGTCATTTGTCCATTGTAGGAATCAAAGTGTCCTTCCATTTTTGGGCACAGAGTGTTCTTGCTGCTGTCAGCATGCATATAACATCGTCAGCCACTGCTCTTTGGAGCCTCTTCAAAACGCTCATCCCCAAAATCTGAACAGCTCGTCCGAAGGGGAAAGGATCTCTTAAGAACAACTGCTCCAAACCCAGGAATTCCAAGTTGGTCTGAAGACAGGAAGCAGAGAACCAGAAGCAGAGCAGAGCAGCTCCTGACCCAGGGAGGGAGGGAGGGAGGGAGGGAGAGAGAGAGAGAGAGAGATATGCAAAGCCGTGTGAGTTGCCAACACACACCCAACAATGGCTGGTATGTTTACAAGAGGCCGTTTGCAGGCTGCTTCACCCCCTGCTAGAGAGGAAAAACAGACAGAGCCATTAAATCAAGCTTGCCAAGGGATCGACCAATGTATAATCAGCATAAACGGAATTGCTTGAAAAGGGAAAAAGGGTTTTCTAATGATACTTTTGCCGAAAGAAAACGGTATAATTATACCAGTATAATTTAAGAAAGTTCCAAAAACTTACATCTGCTAAATATAAATAAGGGCTTCACCCACATTTCAGAACTGCCAAGAGCATAAAGTCAACTAATCAAAGGATGAAACCATTTGCTTTATTTCAGCAGAGATTTGGGATATTTTAGTAAAATATTTTGTACTGATCACACCAAAGTGCTCTAAGATCTCTATTAGTAAACCAGTGGCTATTCATAAGTTCCTGCGGGAGATGCTTTGCACACACCTGTGAGTTCGGCCTCGGCGCAGGGCCCAATCTCTGCAGGTGCGTTTTGCAAACTCACTTCCCCCCATCCCTAAGTCAGTAACATTACCCCGGGGATTCCTCCAGCCCAGAGATCCAGCCCTGCTAAGGAAGGGTCAGCCCTAGAGGGCACTTGGATTGTTTGGGGAGTCTCCTGCTAGAGCAGGGGGTTGGACTAGAAGACCTCCAAGGTCCCCTCCAATTCTCTTATTCTGGCAGGTTGATCTGATTAGTATCAAATCAAGCTGCCCAGAGTTACCTTGATGTAAGATGGGCGACCTATAAATTAATTAATATTAATTAATTAATTTAATAATTCATAACACACATATGTATAAATCCCAACCTCCCCCCTGCTTATCCTATTCCCTCTCTCCCCATCGTTTAGCTGTCGTATTTTGTATTTTTATATTTTTCTAGCATTTTTTCTATTTTTTTTTCATACTGTAAACCACCAGAGGCATCCTATGGTGAGGTACATGGCCAATCAATTTAAATAAACATAAACACACACACACACACTGGATGGGAGACCACCAGGAAACCCTGCTGGAGTGACTCTCTCATAGCAGAGCCCACCCTCTGGCCCATGGGGCTGAGCCTCTCTCCTGCATCCCCATTAGCAGCAGCAAAGGGAGGGGGACGCCGAGAAGGGGGTCTTCCACCTGGTCCAGAGTGGCGGGATCTCCTGGTGGCCTCTCATCCAGCTGCCCCTTCGGTGGCTCCTCCCCCCCCCATGCCTTTCCACAGGCAGGAGCCCCAGGCCACGAACTGAACCACCTAGCACATCACTCTGGGGGGTCGAGGGGGGGGGTCTTGCACTACACCCTCCATCATCCCCTTTCCTTTCAGGAGAGTCTTGGCTGGGGATGATGGGAGTGCTGACAAAGCCGGAATGGCCGGACTGTGGAAGGTCCCGGATACCCTCCTCAGGGGGTCTTTCCGGCGTCCCTCTCGGCCCGCCCGCCATCAACAAGGCCAAAGGCGCCCCCTCCCCAGGAAATCCGAGGCTCCTCACCCCGCCGAGTGACCCCCACGCACACACCCCTCACCCTCGAGGGACACCCCCCCCCCGCTCACTCCCGTTGCCGCCGCCCCCCGCCTCGGCTCGCCCCCCTCACCGCGGCTCCACGCCGGCCGTCCCCCGAGGCTCGCGTCTCCCGCTAGGCCCGGCATCGCCGCCATGGCAACCAGCCACACTTCCGCCGCGGGCCGGAAGTGGGAGGCTTTCTCCCGCCGCCGCCATATTGAGTGAGGTCAAAAAGGCTCAAGGAAGCCCGAGACGGGCAGAGCTTGGTCTGCAGAACCGCAGGTGGCCGCCAGATGGCGACAAAGCGGAGTTATCTGCCTGAAGCTGCTCTCAGGCTGAGTAAAGTGGAGGATGATGAGAGTTGTAGTCCCACACATCTGGAGGGCATCAGGCTGGTTGGAGACTCAGCCTCTTTATTTATTTATTTATTTATTAGATTTATATACCGCCCTTCTCCTTGCGGACCCAGGGCGGTGAACAGCCAGAAATAAAAAGCAGATTTTACAAAAATTAAAAGAATTTTAAAAGCAACTAATATAAATTTGGCCCATAGTTAAAAGCTAGTTAAACTAAGTTATCTTCTGAGCTGCAAGGAGAAAACCATCAAGGGTTTCCCATGGAATCCATGGTAGAGCTTGATAAATGGATTTAAAATGTCCAGTTTATGCTCGGGAAATCTAGGGCAGGACAAGACAGAGCAGAATAGAATATAGAATAGAGTAGAATTTTTATTGGCCAAGTGTGATTGGGCACACAAGGAATTTGTCTTGGTGCATAGGCTCTCAGTATACATGGACATGGGAATAGACTAGACTAGCCTAGAGCAGAATGGACAGGACAGGACAGAACAGGACAGAATAACAACTTTATTGTCACTTTAAATCTATACTAATCGGCATACATTAAAATGAAATTTCATTGCATACAGCTCCCAAAGGGTCTCCACCCCCAATACACACTACATAAACATGACTAAATAAATAAATAAATACAAAATTATGTATATACCCACATATAGTAGTATATGGCATACAGAGAAGCAACATGGTCTAGTTTGGATGTATACATGTACATGGCGAGAAAAAAATTATTTATTACTGTTTATGCAATCTTCCAGAATGGACCACCGTTTTTCCTTCCTCCACCACTAGAAACAGCCATTTGTCCAGAGTGGAATAAGGCAGGCAGGGAAGTCCAACCTTGGGAACTTTGTGGACTTCAAGCTTTCCTGGTTGGGGAATTCTGGGAGTTGAAGTCCACATCCCTGGTATATAGGGGCTCTTGCTTCAGCAGGGGGATGGACTAGAAGACCTCCAAGGTCCCTTCCAACTCTTGTTATTCTGATGACCAGATTCCCAGTTTGTGATTTCTAAACCAAAGGATTAACCTTCCACCAGATGTGCTAAAACATATCTTAAGATACGTTTCCAGGAATCTGCAGGATTACCTAGGTTGATCCCTCCATGACAACATTCTTAATGAGTCCATGAATGAGTCACCTATTTATGCAAAGCTCAAACCCACACCAGATTGTCCAAAGAAAAGCTGAAAAGCATGGAGTTTTTATTCTGTGCCACTCTGAAATAGCTCCTCCAAGAAGGAAAAGGGGCCTTTAAAACCACCGGCCTAATATTTCTTGAAGATTTATTAGCTTATTTATTATATTGATTGATGTAGCCCCCTAACTCACAATCGCCACTCTGGTGACAGACAAAGTAAAAAAATAAATAACAACAGCAATTACAGGTAGACCTCGACTTACAACAATTCAGTTAGTGACCATTCAAAGTTAGAACAGCACTGAAAAAACTGATTCATGACTGTTTTTCATACTTACAACCATTGCGAGCATCCCCTGGGTCACGTGATCAAAATTCAGAGGCTTGGCAATTGATTCATATTTATGACGGTCGCATTCTCCCGGGGTCACGTGATCCCCTTTTCTGACCTCCTGGCAAGCAAAGTCCATGGGGAAGCCAGGTTCTCTTTACCACCTTAAGAACTGCAGTGATTCATTTAACAAGTTTGGCAAGAAATATGGAGCAAAACTCACTTTTTTTTTTAAAATTTGATTTATATGCTGCCCTTCTCCGGAGACTCAGGGCGGCTTACAATGCGTTAAGCAATAGCCTTCATACGTTTGTATATTTTTATACAAGGTCAGCTTATTGCCCCCACAAACTGGGTCCTCAATTTACCCACCTTAGAAAGGATGGAAGGCTGAGTCAACCTTGAGCCTGCTGAGATTCAAACTTGCAGTAATTGCAGACAGCTGAATATTAATAACAGGCTTTAGTCTGCTTCGCCACCAGGCTCTAATGAAAGTAAGCAGGTCCTCAGGTAGTCAGTTCTTTTATTGATGCTCTCTGACCTTGGTGGTTTTCTTGCAGACGTTTCCTCACCCAGCTAGGTAACATCATCAGTGTTGAAAGGGAAGAGGAGGAGTGGGAAGAGGAGGAGGAGGAGGAGGAGAACTGTGGGGTCCTTGATGCTCTCTGAACTTGGTTGTTTGCAGACATTTCATTGCCCAACTAAGTAACATATTCAGTGCTAGAAGATGCAAAACTCCCTCCCTTCTAACACTCATGATGCTACCTAGTTGGGTAAGGAAACATCTGCAAGAAAACCACAGCCAAGCTCAGAGAGCACCGAGGACCCCTGATTCCAACCCTGAGCTACAAATATTCTCCTTTATAGCCGTTTAATCATCAGCATCTCAACTTGTACCTGAACCTTACAATGCAACTCCTGCAATAATACAGATATTTCAGGCTAGGGGCCATTAATTAACAATGCTGGGCAACAATATTTGGATCCAGATGTCCTTTCAAAAGATTACGCAGGACATATCTTCCCATGAAAACGTGATTTTTGTTCCGCAGCCCTCTAGCAATTACCTCAAGGGCGAAAGGGCGCTTCCCAGGGCGAAGGCAGCGCACCCATCCACACGGACTGCTCACCATCTGTAGGAGCTCCTTGTGAGCTTTCTGAGGGCCTCCGGTGACCGAGGCTGGAGAAGGAAGGCTTGGATGGGACTGTGCTCTACTAAGGAAGAAGGATGGAGATCGAGGAGAGAAGCAACCCAGAACTAAGGGGAAATTTCCTGACAGTGAGAAGAATTAAACAGCGGAAGGACACTGGACAGCCATTTGTCTGAAATGCTATAATGTTTCCTTTTGGAGCAGGGGGTTGGACCTGAAGACCTCCAAGGCCCCTTCCAACTCTGTTATCCTGTAAGGGCCACCAAGGAACCAAAGGCTGGACAAAAGAGGCTCCATCATGGCTCACCAGCTGGTCACTCCAGGCAAGCTGTGGCAGGCAGGATGGATAGCTCCATCAACTCTACCATCATCGCATCGGCTACATCAGGCCTCCCTCCATCTCCCTGAAGGTGACGCGGACTGCAATTCCCTCTCATGAATCCATGTTCTCTACAAATGCAGACACACAGCCAACACACCCACACCTGCTTTGGGACAGGCCTTTTGCACAACTGTCAAATTAGTTTCCTTGTTGGAGTTTCGCAGAGAGGAAGCCCAGGCTGTCCCAAAGGGGCTTTCTTCTGGTTTTTCTTTGAAGACGTTTTGCTTCTCATCCTGGAAGCTTCTTCAGCTTCTTCAGAGCTGAAGTGGCCTCTTGAAAAAAGCCCCTTTGGGGCAGCCGTGACCCGGATGGCTGAGAACCTCCATAGACAAAGCAGGGGCCGCTTAGAGAAGTGAGGAGAAGCGAGCCAGGCATTGTCCTGGGTCTTCTGAGGTTGAAATCAACCAGGTTTGGTTGTGTGAATGCACCACACACAGGGAAAGGGGCAACCCAGTCTCCACTGTCCCCAAAAGACAGGAACATACAGACTGACTGTGCAGAAATCTGGGAGGGCACCTGCTCCCCTCAAATTGGCACCCACCAGACGGGGTGGATGACTTCTCCAACTGTCCCCAGCCAGGAAGAGAGTCTGTGCCTGGTAGCCCAGCAAACCGAGGGGGCACGGCTTGGGCCCCAAAGAATGCCAGGCTGTCATGTGGAAGAAGAGAACCCAGCGTGACACGGTGGTGACATCACAGTGCTCAGTGGCAGGCTGGGAGGAGGGCAGCGGCTGGGTCCCCCCCCACCCTGGAGCTCTTTGCAGGTGCTGGGGCTTCCTGGCCGTGCCACATGGCCCACTCGGGGCGCCCCAGGGGCCCTCAGTCCCCTGGCCCGTTCAGGAGCAGGCGAGACCGGCTGGGAGCCCCCCCAGGGGGGCATCTTCCCTACAGGGCCGAGGAAGAGGAGGAGTGGGAGACGGACCCGGACTTCACCCATGAGGCCAGCAGGCCATGGAGGGAGCGCGAGATTTCGACCTCGTCCATCATTTCTGGTAGGCGGGGACACCCTTGCCAGGCGCCCCTTCTTTTCAGGCATCCATTGGCCTTTATTTGGGGATGTTGATATAGGTCACAGCAGCTGCCCCACCCAGGCTGGGCTCAGAAGCCAAGCAAGCACGCCAGCCCTTTGAGGTAGGATTCCGAAGTCATGAAGGTCAGGACTAACAAATCTGGATGGGTTTCTCCCATTCCCTCCCTGCAAAGGAAGGAGGGAATTTGTCACATTAACCAGGTTACTTCCTACTCCAGAGAAATCATCTTTTATCTGTAGTGATTTGCTTAACCATAACGGCAAATAAAAAACTCTTTTAACAAGGGCCGTGTTTAGCCCTGGAAATTGTAGCCCCTATGATGGTCATAAGTTAAGAATTACCTATAATGGCTATTTTTGTCCCAGTGTGTGATTTATTGCTTGACTTGCTGCCCTGAAGGACAACTCACAAATGCCCAAACTACCAATACTCAGTCATTGGATTCACACCTAGCCTTAAACCACATTCTGGTTTGATTGCCTTTCCCTGGCCCAGAATTATGGGCATTGAAGTCCACCCATTTTAAAGTTGGCCTTCATGCCAGGGACCCTGTTTGCGTCTCAGGGCAATGTGTGATGTGCAAACTCAGCCAACCACAACGGTGTACGTGATACGTACTGTGATGAGGTCACACGTCACATTACGGTTTCCATGATGGTTTATTCCATAATCAGAGGGGGTGGGGGTGGGGGGGTGGAGTTTAGCTGACCCTGGCAGATCAAAGGATCTAAACAGATCTATCGGAATGAGGAATAGCTTGGCACCACCAGGGCTGCACCTCTAGGAACGTCCAACTAACATCCCAGAAGAGACCTTGGAGCTTCTCCTTGTGAGTCTGCAGGAGTTGAGGTGAAACCAGAAGCCATAAGCAATGACTGTCTGTTGTGGGAATTAACTCTCCTAAGCATGTAAATTCCACTTAGAACTACCCAACTCACCAGAGCAGGGAGGGAGGTCCATCTCTGAGGGAAGTCCGGTGGCCTGCTGGGCCTGGTGGCTCAGCAGACTAAAGCATTGTGATTAACATCAGCTGTCTGCAGTTACTGTAAGTTCGAATCTCGCCAGGCTCAAGGTTGACTCAGCCTTCCATCCTTTCTAAGGTAGGTAAATTGAGGACCCGGTTTGTGGGGGCAATAAGCTGACTTTGGATATAATATACAAAAGTATGAAGGCTATTGCATTGTAAGCCACCCTGGGTCTCTGGAGAAGGGCAGCATATAAATCAAACTTTTTTAAAAAGTCCATCTATTCTATTGAGAGCCAGAAGAAGGGCCTTCTCTGTGGTGGCTCCTTCCCTGTGGAACATCATCCCTGCAGAGATAAGGTTGTGGGGCTCTTGGTGCTCTCTGAGCTTGGTTATTTTCTTGCAAACATCTCATTACCCAGCTAGGTAACATCACCAGTGCTAGCAGTGCTAGATGACCCTCTTCCAAGCGGTCCTGATGACATGACTTGACTAGTGGGTTGGAGACCACAGGGTGATCTGGAACCCAGAAAGTGATTGCTTTGCTTGTGTTGCCAGGGGAGGGGGGCAGGGGGGGTTAATGGGTTTTACATTCGGCGTTCTCCTCCTGCCAACTCCTTCTGCTGTGCATGAGTTGGGCAGCCATACAAATTTTCTTGATAAATAAAGGAGGCTAATCACAGCAGGAGCTTCCAGGAAGAGCCCTCGATGGCCCTTAGCCAAACTGACCCCTTGGAAGGCCATCATTCCCAGCTAGAACAGCAGCCCCACACCTCTGGGCAGCCCTGAGTGTCAATGGCCCCCTGACGCAAAGATCACGCAATGACATTTGGTCTCTGCTTGACTTGCTTTTAGATCTCTCCAGATCCATCCGAGACCTCAGCCTTGGGAACTCAAGCCCAGGTGGCACCAAGGACGGTGCTGATCCCCGCAGCCACCGCCTGGTTTACCGAGATCCGGGTGGGAAGGACGAGAAGGTGGCAGGAGGCCATCAACCGCCCCGTTGTCCTCACGTGCGTTCCTCGCCCAGCCTGGGCATCGAGCGGTCGTCCCTCTTCCACCACAACGCTGCAGAAAAGCTGGACAGCTTCTTCTCGGAAAAGCTCAAAGCTTGGGCTAGTGATACCGCCCACCTCTCGGACATGGAGGGTGCCCAGGAAGAGCCCCCCAGTTCCAACCCGGCCTGGAGGGCTGCCCAGAATGAACCTGCCAGCCACCAGCAAGGAGCTGGTGGGCAGAATCCTCGACGGGCAGCCCACCGAAACCTGGCAATGGAGCAGGCCGATAGTTCTCGTGACAATTATGGCCCCCGGTGCAAACGCTGGCTAAGGGCGGTGGGCAAAGGCCAGGCTTTGGACAGTCTCTCCCGCCAGCAGGAGGGCAGCCGGCTCTCCACGAGCGCCAGCAGCTCGGCCAGGATCCTGCCCCAGTGCCGCATCAGCCACATCCAGCGCTGCCAAGCATGCCAGGCTTTTAATCAGGACAAGCCGGTGGGCAAAGGGAGCACCTGGGCCCCACTGCAGGAGGAGGAGGGGGGCAGCACCAGCCTTTCCCCACACAAGGATGGGGTGCGGCCGCCTGGCCAGCCACAGGTCCCCGACCGAATCGCCAAGGTGCAGCGGTGGCTGGAGGAAACCCCCCTGGATAGCCACTCGGCTCCCCATCGCTGGCACGAGAAGCACAGAACCCCCAAACGGGCAGGACTGGGATCTCGGGGGCAACGGCCTGTCTATGGCTGCCCAGCACAGAGGCAAGGAGAGGCCCGGGCCCCGGAGGCCGCTGGAGACCGCCAGAGTCGGGGGGTCCCTGCTGAGGCCAGACGCCCGAGGAAAAGCCGCCACGAAGAAAGTCCCAAGCATCCAGTGAGGGTATCCGTCCCTTCAGAGAAACAAGGGGGGGTTGGGGGGTGGGGCATGTGTTTATGGTGGAAGAGACTCCAGAGTGGGAGGGGGGGTTTCCTCTGGGTAAAGGGGTGTTCTTGGCTCCGGGGTCCCCTGCAGCAAATAATGGCTGATCTCCATCTACAGGTGGTCCTTGACTTACAACGGCCCATTTAGTGACCGTTCAAAGTTGCAACGGCACTGTTACAAGTGCCTTATGACTTACGACCGTTGTGGCATCCCCATGGTCACGTGATCCAAATTTTGACGCTTGGCATTTGACTCATACTTATGACGGCCGCAGCATCCTAGGGTCAGGCGATACCCTTTGGCGACTTTCTGACAAGTGAAGTCCGTGGGGAAGCCAGGTTCACTTAACAACCATTTGACTAACTTATCGACTGAGGCAAGGAAGGTCGTAAGATGGGGCAAAGCTCACTTAATGAGTGTCTCGCTTACCAACAGAAAAATTTCAGTTCTATTGTGGTCATAAGTCAAGGACTACTTGTACGAGATTCCCATGGAGTGTCGGAAAGAATTGGCTGCCAAGAAAGCCAGGTTGGCACCCCATGCAGGGATCGGGAGTCGGGTTCAGGTGCCAAGAGAGAATTTCTGACCCTAAATTAAGAGCCACTCCGAGATGCCATCCTAAGGGGAGCAAGGGCATCGCAAAGCCCCTCCGCAAAGGGCCCCCCGCTTCTCCCCCAGGATTCCCAAACCCCTGGGCAGCATCCTGCAACCTCTCCTCCTTTCCTCCCCCCTGCAGCCGGCCGTACACCCCCTGCCCTGTGACGACACCAGCACCTCCCCGGCCACCTGCTCCTGCCTCTTCTGCGAACGGCAGCGGCCCCGCGTCCAGCTGGTGTCCGGCAAGGAAGGGCCAGACCTGTCCGCGGAGCAAGTGGCCGCCCGGCTGCAGGCAGAGAACCGGGTGCCCCGCATCGTGGAAGCCTTCGAGCGACGGTCCCTGCGGGAAGCCAAGATCGCCGAGAGGGAGAAGGCGCTCCAGGCCGCTCTGCAGCAGGAGCCGGAGAGGAAGCGCCGGGCGCCCACGAGTCACGGGGAGCCCAAGCGGGGGGCCCCGGGGAGTGGCCCCGTGAAAGCCCAGGCCGTGCCGGAGAAGAAGCAGGAGGAGCCTCTCCGGCGCAGGAAGGAGGGGGAGACGGTGGGAAAGCCACCCAGTTTTCTGGACAGGCTGCGAAGACGGAGCTAGTGCCGGGGCGAAGGGAGCCACAGGAGAGTCTTTGCCTCGACACCAGCAGGAAGCTGCCCCCGACAGAGCAGGGCGGGCTGGTCTTTTGCAAGGGGCAGAGGGGCCAGCAGGATGGCATCGAGCATTGTCCCCGTGCCCAAATCTACCTGCCCTCCCAACTTCAATAGCCAAGTTGGGTCACTGTCATATTACGCCACGGGGCGTTGACAAACGGGGGAGGCAGCCACCCAGAGGGGCAGGTGGTGGCCTGCCCTGGGGACAGCCAGTGGCTGCGGAGATCCGTGGGACAAGGGGTGGCAGCTGGCACCTGGGGGCCCTGGGCTGGAAGCAGAAGCACCCCTCCCTCCGCACAGGTCTGCTTCTGAGTGGAAGGGGCTGGCAGGGGAGGGATGCCTGGGCAGGCAGGAAGGCCTGGCTGAGCTCTGCAAAATGGATCTTCTCAAGGAAAAAATAATTGGCTTCAGAGTAGTCTGAAGAATAAATCTTGCTTATGATCCAGCCTGTGGTTACTAATTCCAAAGACGAATTACTTGGTGCTTCCTCTCAGCAAATCCCACTCCTTAGTAGCACGGATGACGTTACCTAGCTGGGTTATGAAACGTCTCCAAGAAAACAAGCACGTTTAGAGAGTGCCAAGGGACCCACAGTCCTCCTCCTCCTCCTCCTGAAACCCCACTCCCTTCCAGCACTGATGAGGTCACCTAGTTGGGTGGTGAAACGCCTGCAAGAAAGCCGCCAAGCTCAGAGAGCCCCGAGGGCCCCTCATTTCATCCCTGAGCTACTAATATTCTCCTTTATTGATGTTTCCTGATTCTTCCAGAAATCACACGGGGTCGTCTCTGGTTGTAGGAAGGGGAGCCCAGTTCTCGCATACCACAAGGCTTCCCAACCCCTGGGCTGTGGCCCATTCAGAACCAGACTGCAGAAGCAGCGGGCAAGCACGGGTGAGGCTCCACTGGCACACACAGAGGGCGGGGCAGCACAAGTGCACAACTCCATTTGTGTGAGCGGGGGCTGTTTGTGCGTGTAGAACCATCCCCTCACCCCCCACCCCCCCGCCAGTCCGGAAAGCCGGAAAGGCTGGAGACCACTGACTTACAACCATCAGGGACTCTGCCCGTTGCAATCGTCTGCCGTGATGTGGGTAAAACAGATCAATTCTATGACCCAGTCATTAAGAGAGCACCTCAGTCATAAAACGAACACTGCAGAACCCCCGTTCCCCCGGCGCGCTTTTGCAGAAAACCAGCAGTAACTTCCAGTTTTCACCAAAACCCTTATACAGGTAGTCCTCTACTTACAACGGTTCATTTAGTGACTGTTCAAAGTGACAACGGCACTGGAAAAACTGATTTATGACCAATTTTCACACTTATGACCGTTGCAGCATCCCCATGGTCACCTGATCAACATTCAGACAGCTGGCAACTGATTCGTATTTATGGCGACTGCAGTGCTCTGGGGTCACGTCAGGGGTGGGTCTCAAAATTTTTTACTACCGGTTCTGTGGGCATGGTGTGGCTTGGTGGGCGTGGCAGGGGAAGGATACTGCAAAATCCCCATTCCCTCCCCACTCCTGGGGAAAGGCTATTGCAAAACCTCCATTCCCACCCCACTCCAGGGGAAGGATACTGCAAAATCCCCATTCCCTCCCCACTCCAGGAGAAGGATACTGCAAACTCCCCATTCCCTCCCCACTCCAGGGGGAAGGACACTGCAAAATCCCCATTCCCTCCCCACTCCAGGGGAAGGACACTGCAAAATCCCCATTCCCTCCCCACTCCGGGGGGGGGGGAGGACACTGCAAAATCCCCATTCCCTCCCGACTCCAGGGAAAGGATACTGCAAAATATACTCCCCGCTCCTGGGGCCAGCCAGAGGTGGTATTTGCCAGTTCTCCAAACTACTCAAAATTTCCGCTCCCAGTTCTCCAGAACCGGCCCGAACCTGCTGAAATCCACCTCTCGGTCACTGTGGGAGGAAAGATTGTTAAAACGGGACAAAGCTCTCTTAACTCTGTCACCAACATCTATTTTGGGCTCAGCGCTGGTCATAAGTCAAAGATCACCTTCATCAGTGTTTCTCAACCTTGGAAGCTTGAAGATGGGTGGACTTCAAGTCCCAGAATCCCCCAGCCAGCAGCGCTGGCTGGGGGATTCTGGGAGTTGAAGTCCACCCATCTTCAAGCTTCCAAGGTTGAGAAACACTGTCCTACATCGACTTTACAAAACCTTGTGCGAAGCCGTAAACAAGGGCTACAGGTAGTCCTCAACTTACGATGACAGTGGAGCCCAAAGCCTCTGCCACTAAACGAGACAGTGCTTGGGGGTTTTGTCCCATTTACAAACTTTCTTGCCACGGTCGTTAAACGAACCGGACTTCTCCATTGACTTCGTTGGTCAGAACAAAGGTCGCCAAAGGGGATCATGTGACCCCAGGACACTGCAGCCGTCATAAATATGAACCAAGCGTCCGAATATTGACCAATGTCACCGTGGGGATTCTGCAATGGTCAAAAGTGTGTTATCTTCATCATCATCTTCATATCATCTTCATCGTATCATCAACATATCATTATCTTCACCCTATCATCCTCATCCTCATCCTTGCACTGCAAGCCATCGGCCTCCCGAGACGCAGCTTCTTCAGCCTCCTTGCCCAGGAAAGTGAGGGGTCCACATTCAGTCCAAAGGGGGCCTGAGTGGGATCTACAAGGACCCCCATCCGGGCCAGGCAGAGCCTAGTCCTGGGGGCCCATGCTGAGCCCTTCCAGAGAGAGGGAAACAGCAACAAGGCCATTGGAGGAGGAGATCTGAGCCCACCCCTAAGTGGCCCTTTCCCCACTCCCCCCAGCCCGCCCCTCCAGCCCTGGCCCCTCCTCCCTGCCGCCCCAGGGGGTCTGGTGGGGAGTCCCTCATCCACATGAGGAAGGCCGGGATGCCCAGCCCTCGACCCTTCCCTCCCCCCCCCACCCCGCCAGGATCCCAGCAACAGCAGTAGCAGCAGCAGAGACTCGACCTCAGAGCCCGGCTGCTGGGCCCCTTCCCCGGCCATGGCCACTTGGTCCTCCCTTCATTCTGGGCCCAGGGAGGGCAATCTGGATCTCAGGAGCCACCTCCAAGCCCAGATTCCTGCCCTAGAGGAGGAGGGGCTGGAGGCAGCAGAGGGAGGGGACGAGGGCCCAGGCGAGGGCCCCTCAGACAGGAGAGGGAGGAAGAAGAAGAAAAAGTACCACCGGCATCCCAAACCCCCCTACACCTATTTGGCTATGATTGCCTTGGTCATCCAGGCATCCCCAGAACAGAAGCTCACCTTGTCCCAGGTAAGGCAAAAGGACCAGGAGGCCGTTGTGGGGCTGGGGTTTGGAGAGGGGGAGGGGGGTGGACTCAATGCCTGGAGAGCCCATCCTGCCCCTCTGGTGGGGTTCTGGGTGCCCCCTCCTCAAAGTGGGACCCCGGGGGTGGGTGGGAGCTGGCAGAGAGAAGCTGGAGGAGGAGCAGGGATGCCCATTTTAGGGAAGCCCAGTTCAAGCGGGGCTGCACAGCTTCTCTGGGGAGGGGAGAAGCAGATAATGTGCCTGTCCTGCCTCCCCACCCCAAATAACCCAGGAAGGGAGGAGACCCCCCTTCTTATTTGGATGGGCAGAGGGAGATTATCTGGAGCTAATCCTCACTTAATCCATTATCTAGATCTAATCCCCAGTTCTTATCTAAGCATTATCCAAGCCTCTCCCACCAGCTCCTCCTGTTCAGCAGGAAGGCACCAAAAGCCAAGGTTGTCTGGGGGGGAGGAGTGATTTCTGAATTTGCTGGGGGGCTCTGTCCCAAGAATTTTATTCTACCCACCCCCCTTCCCCAATACACCCCTTGGCTTGGAGGCAGAGAGACCCCCTGGGATACCCCCTCCCTCCCCAGAGCTTCTCTGCCCAGTGGCATGGCATTCTGCCCCAAAGGCCCCTCCCCAGAGAACCCGTTTGCTGGTCTTCTCTTTGCAATTGGGGGGGGGAGAGGCCAGCCACCCAACAGAGATATGTGTGATGCTAAAATTTGCAAATAAAGGCACAAACTGAGTTAGGAACACCCCCCCCCCTCTCTCTCTCTGTTGGACTCCAAAAAACAGCTGCTGAGAGCCAACCTCCTCTGGCCTGAGTCGGTTTAAGTATAACTTTATTGTATATACACAGTATACCCATACAACGAAATTCACATCACACCCAGAGACCATGCCCAACATCCATAACAATCCCCAAACACCCACCACAAATTCCCCACCCCTGAACCACCCAAATACCCACACAACAGACCCAAGTAAGGGAGGACATCAAAGATGGTAGGTTCAGGTTGGAAGGAAAGAAGACCAAGGGGTGATCAGGGCTCAGGGTATCTGAGAAGAGATGGCCAGGAGCTACCCAAACTCTTGGGGGCCACTGCAAGCCCAGGACATTTTGAAAGGGGGCTCCTATTGTTGCCTTCTGATTTCAGCTGCTCTGGGCTAGTGGTCTATTGTGGCGCACAGACACCCTCCTCTGATGCACACAGAAAGGAGGAGAGAATGGGAGATTTTAAAAAGCCCTTCCTGCCGGTCTGGTTTTAATATGTAGGCAGGTAACACACAGCTCCCTGAGTCCGGAGGGATCTAACTGGCTGAAAGATTTATTATAGGTGGCAACTCCCGCCTGATCCCAGCTGATCTCTTTGTTAAGAAGTTCTTAGTCCTGGGATGACAATCACGAGGCGTCTGGGAACACTTTTGCCAGCCTTCAAATGTTAAGAAGAGGCTGAAGGTCTCTGGAGATTCTCCATCCTCCAGGCCAGGGATGGCCCAAAGGCAACTGGACTTTCTAACTTTTTTCCCTTGGAAAAGTTTCAGCTTTCTTGGATGAGAAGCAAAGGGGAGAGGGGGGGACCTAAGAAAGTCCACCTGCCTTTTAAAAGAACAGAATAAGTGGTGGAAGGGGCCTTGAAGATCTTCTAGTCCAACCCCCCCCCCAACAGCTCAGGCAGGAGACCCTCTAGAATTTCAGACAAATGGCTGCCCAGTCTCTTCTTAAAGATCTCCAGTGATGAAACACCCAGAGCTTCTGGTGGCAAGTTGTTCCACCGGTTAATTGTTCTCCCTGTTAGGAAGTCTCTCTTTAATTCTTGGTTGCTTCTTTCCTTGATGAGTTTCCATTCATTGTTTCTTGTCCTGACTTCAGGACAAGAAACAATGGAGAATAGGTGGCCCCCTTCTTCTTTGGGGGGGGCCTCAAATACTGGAAGACTGTTATTATGTCCCCCTCAGTCCTCCTTTTCTCTCGACTGGCCATGCCCAGTTCCTGCAACTGGTCTTCCTATGTTTTCATTGTCTTAGTTGCTCTTCTTTGCATTCTTTTGAAAAGTACCTTTGGGTTAAAGGCAAAAAAGAAAACCCTGGCAAAACCAATTCCATCTGTCAAGCGGTTTGAAATGATTCAGGTCTTTCAAAGTCTGGAACTTACCTTGACTTGGGTATTGCGAAGACTTCCCAGGTCCTCATGCACTTTCTCAGAAGTACAGAAGAAAAGGAAGAATGCAGACAGTTGTTGGGGGGGGGGAAGGCAGGGGCTAAGTGTATTTAAAGGGATTTTGCATCGGCTGAAAGACCCCAATGCCTGGGGGGATGGTGGGGGAAGCAGAGGAGGAACAAATGCTACCTTTGCATATTGGATAAGCTCCCAAGGTCTCACCTGCCCTCCCACCCACTGTGAGCCTTGCTGAAAGGGGCAGAAAGGGAGGGGGCTGCAGACCAGTCTGATAGGAGCTGCCAGCTCCCCCCTCCCAACAATTCACACCTGAGCTGCCTCTGATGTTGGGGTGGGATGGGGGAGACAGCTGGGGTCCCTTTCACCACTTCCCAGCATCCTTCAGCTTCTTTGCCAGAAAAAATTTCTAAGATTTCAACCGATAGATGATAGATAGATAGATAGATAGATAGATAGATAGATAGATAGATAGATAGATAGATAGATAGATAAACACACACACACACATGGGGGAGGGGGGAGAGAGAGAGATGGCCTAAGGATCAACTGAGCTGGCTTAGATGGGGCATGGGGAGGTTGGGGGCAGATTTGGCCTGCCAACCAATTCAATCTCAGCTTCCCCCCCTCCTGAAATGCAGAAGAGCCAAGGAGAGTCTCTAGAAGGTGCTAAGCGAAGGCTCCTTTGATGATCCAGCCAGAATCCCAAATGTGGGGGAGGGGGAGGCTCTCCAGAGGGGGATTTTTGCAGCCCGCACCCCATTCCCTGATCCTCTCCCTTCCCTCATCCCAATAAAAAATAATCCAACTTCAAGGACATCTGACCACATTTCTTTCTTTTTTTAATTTTTTTAAATTAAATTTATGGGGGCCCCATCTCGCAAATGAGCAATTCTAGGCACCATATAAAATAGATAGATAGGCGGGCTAGTGGTTGGATGGATGGATGGATGGATGGATGGGATAGATAGATAGATAGACAGACAGAGACAGAGAGACGGATGGATGGATGGATGGATGGATGGATGGATAGGAATAGACAGAGAGACAGATTAGATGGATGGATAGATGGATGGATGGACAGACGGATGGATAGGATAGATGGATTGATCGATCGATTGATCAATTGATAGGGATAGACAGATTGGATGGATGGATGGATGGATGGATGGATGGACAGGATAGATAGACAGAGACAGACAGATGGACGGACGGATGGATACATGGATAGATGGTGGGTGGATGGATGGATGGATAGGATAGAGAGAGAGAGAGAGAGAGAGACAGACAGACAGACAGACAGACAGATTAATGAATTCCCAATAAAACAAACAAGCAAACCAACCAACCAACCAATCAATCAATCCTCAGGCTCACCTGCCTCCAGGAAGGCTTATTATCCAAGGAAATCCCAGCTGGAATAGAAGGTTAGGATCAGATTCTCCCTCCTCACTTTAGTATTTCTGGCTTGTTCTTACCAACAGATAGTCCTCGAACTTACAACAGGTCGTTCAGCAACCGTTTTGAAGTTACAATGGCACTGAAAATAGTGACTTATGACCTTTTTTTCACACTTATGACCATTGCAGCCTCCCCAATGGTCACGTGATCGAAATTCAGACGCTTGGCAACTGACTCGTATTTACGACGGCCGCTGTGTCCCAGGGTCACATGATCCCCTTTTGTGACCTGACAGGCAAAGTCAATTCACTTAACAACCGTGTGACTAACTTAATGACTGCAGGGTTCAATGTGGCAGGAAAGGCACCGCTTGCTGTTTAACTGACAGCCCCAGACCTCTTTCGGGGACCATGGCGGAGGTCCTGTCCCATCCCCCCATCTCTTCCAGAGTCGGCTCTGAGATCAGATGCTGCAAGCCAGGATATTCTTAGATTGACGCTCCCCAACCTGTCCAGCTCTGTGGATGGGCAACGGTGGCGGCATGGGAGGGGAAGCAGAGGGTCCCCCAACGGGCCAAGCCACAGACCGGGGGTTGGGGACCCCTGCTTTAGATGGAAATCTGAAAAATCTGGTTTATTGCTTGCCCTGTTCTGGAAATAAGACATTGTCACTTCTTCAACAAACCACAGCTAAGCCATAACTTAACCATAACTTCAGGAAGACATGGAGAACTGTCCTTCCCAACCAATTTTAGCCTTCCAGGCTCAAAAGGGTCCAATGTTTGCAGGTGAGAGAATAGAAAAGCCAGCTTGCTTTAGCGGTTGAGGCATCAGGCTAGAAACCAGGAGACTGGGAGTTCTAGTCCTGCCAGAAGGATAAAAGACAGAACAACAAATGTCTTACAGGCCATTATTAAAATTCAGGAGAATCTGAGCTAGAAAACAAGGGACAGTGAGTTCAAGTCCCACCTTAGGCATGAAAACTATCTGGGTGACTTTGGCCAATCACCAAGAAACTGGGAATTCTAGTCCCACCTTAGGCATGAAAGCCGTCTGGGTGACTTTGAGCCAATCACCAGGAGACTGGGAGTTCTAGTCTCGCCTTAGTGATGAAAGCTCTCTGGGTGACTTTGAGCCAATCACCAGGCGACTGGGAGTTCTAGTCTCACCTTAGTGATGAAAGCTCTCTGGGTGACTTTGAGCCAATCACCAGGCGACTGGGAGTTCTAGTCTCGTCTTAGTGATGAAAGCTCTCTGGGTGACTTTGAGCCAATCACCAGGAGACTGGGAGTTCTAGTCTCGCCTTAGTGATGAAAGCTCTCTGGGTGACTTTGAGCCAATCACCAGGAGACTGGGAGTTCTAGTCTCGCCTTAGCGATGAAAGCTCTCTGGGTGACTTTGGGCCAATCACCAGGCGACTGGGAGTTCTAGTCTCGCCTTAGCGATGAAAGCTCTCTGGGTGACTTTCGGCCAATCACCAGGAGACTGGGAGTTCTAGTCTCGCCTTAGTGATGAAAGCTCTCTGAGTGACTTTGGGCCAATCACCAGGCGACTGGGAGTTCTAGTCCAACCTTAGACATGAAAGCTGTCTGGGTGATTTTGGGCCAATCACCAGGAGACAGGGAATTCCAGTCCCGTCTTAACCATGAAGGCCATTTGGTCTAGTGGTGAAGGGACCAGGCTTGAAAGCAGCAGATGATGAGTTCTAATTTTGCCTCAGCCATGGAAGCCTTCTGGGTGTTTTGGGGCCAGTCCTTCTGTCTCTCTCTCTCTCTCTCTCTCTACCTCAGCCCACTCTACCTCACAGGGTTGTTGTGGAGAATGTAGAAGGAGGAAGGATGATTAAATACATTCACTGCCTTAAGCAGATGTCTTAAAATAACAAAGGCGAGATATTAAATAAATAGAGAACTATTCTTTTTGAAAACAAATAAATAACACAAAATGCTCTTTTTGGGCAAAAGTCCTGTTAGCTTCTCCACCAGGAGAAAATTGGCTGAACTCCCAACCCCAATGAGAGGGGACACCCCCTTCTCCTTCTCCCCAGAGGGCCAATGCCGCCCGCCCACACACACCAGTCTGCAGCCCACTTTTCCTCCTCCTGCCTTTCAGATCATCAAGGAGATCAGCAACCTCTTCCCCTTCTTCAAAGAAGGCTACCAGGGCTGGAAGGATTCCATCAGACACAACCTCTCAGCCAACGACTGCTTCCAGAAGGTGAGAGGACACGAGTGGGGCTGCCATCTTTCCCCTTCCCCGAATGTATTGTGCTGGAACAAGCCCACCCCTCCTTCTAGGCAGGGCCCATCTCTGTTCTTGCCTTCTGGGTGGCCACCAAGCAGCTTTCTTGCCAGAGTCCACTTTTGATGGCATGCCCCCCCCAGGCACATGCTTTGAGACCCTTCCTGGTGGGCTGTGGGCTATCAGAAACCAGACCCTCCAAGAGATCCTTGAGCCTGGATCAACCACAGAGCTGAGCATGGAGAGCAGGGATCGAGCTGGGTTGTCAAGACAAAGAAGAGGAATCGTCTCCACCCAACCCAACCCAGCAGAACATCTCAGGGTTGAAATGAGGCTCCTGGGTATTCTATGACTTGGTTGTTTTCTTGCAGATGTTTCATGACCCAACTAGGGAACATCATCAGAGGTAGAAGGGAACGGGGTTGCATCTTCTAGCAGGGATGATGTTCCCCAGTTGGGCCATGAAACGTCTACACGAAAACCACCAAGAGCACCAAGGACACCACCTTCTTCCACCTCCTCCTCCCTTCTACCACTGATGACGTTACTTAGTTGGGTCCTGAAACATCTGTACAGAAACAACCAAGCACAGAAAGCATCCCCAGTGGAAGATGCTGCTCCCAGAGAGTTATGTGGCCCCTTCACTCCTTGTTTCAGGAAAGCCCTTAAAACTTCAACTTGATGCCCGGTTGGGGCGTTTTCCCCTTGATGGGCTGGAGAATCCCTTTCAGATGTAGCTTTTAGGACAGGGCTGTCCAGCTTTGGCAACTTTAAGACTTGTGGATTCCAACTCCCAAATTCCCCAGCCGGCAGGGAAATTCTGGGGGTTGAAGTCCACAGGTTGGAGACGCCTGTTTTAAGCCATCGCAAAGTGTCATCCTCCAGACTGCTTTGACTGAGCTTCTCCGTATTATGTGTGTATGTAAATAAACAAGCCAGCTTCACATCAGACCCCAGTTCAGCAGTGAGGGCCTGGGAAATGTCAGGTGGCCTCCCGTGGCCTCCTCCCACATCTACCAAGTCTAGGTTTTTTCATTCCCACTGGCACCAGTGTCTCCTTACATTTTCTTCCCCAACAGGTAAGGTTGGGGATGGTGGCCAGGAAATCTCGGCCACCCATCAACCGCCACACAACCGTGGACTTGGAAGGAAGTCTAGGATGTCTCCTCCTGGGACAGGCCTTCAGAAGATCCCCTCCCCCTGGCACCCTCTTCATCTCTTGCAGGTATTGAAAGACCCCTCCAAGCCCAAGGCCAAGGGAAACTTCTGGACCGTTGACGTGGACCTCATTCCCCCAGAAGCTCTGAAGCTGCAGAACACAGCCGTCTCCCGTCAAGAGGAGAGGACCTTCACGGTCGACCTGGCTCCCTTTGTCTACAATGGCTGGGCTTTCAAAGCCCCCCTGCCTCCCCTCAATGGGCCTGCCCCGGACGGGAGTGGGTTTCCAAGCAATGAAGGGGGCCGTCAGAGCAGCCCCTTCAGCATCGATGCATTGCTCCATGACTTCCAGGGTGTGGGTCTCTCGGGGAAAGCGAGGGCCAAGAGTGGGCCACCGGAGACCCCCACAGCTGCCTCTGAAGTCTGGGGCACAGTCCCCATCTTCCGGGTCTCCTCGGGTGCCCCAGTCCTCCCCTGGCAGGCCCCGTGCCCTCTGCCCATGCTCCGATCCCTCTCATCCTCCAGCAGCCCTGCCTCCCTCAGCTCCTTGTCCCCCAACGAGGAGCCCAAAAAGGGGGCTGGCACCTCAATTTTGGCCAAGCGCCCCAGAATCATCCAGCCGGCTCCTGAGACCAGCGACTCCGACTCCAGGGAGGGCACTCCGCCCCCCGCTGCCCCATTCTGGGAGCAGCTCCCCACTTCCTACACCACAGGTGTGGCTCCCAATGTGGTGGTGGCACCCCAAAACCACATGCTGTCCTTCTCCCCCAACCCAGCCTTCCCCCCTTACAGCCCCATGGCTTTACCACACCCAGCCTACTGGGAGCTGATGCCCCGGTCCTCCCTGAGCCCAGTCTCCTCCTCCGGGGTGGACCTGGGCCTGGAGGAAGCCATGCCTCCCAACAAGACCGTCTTTGATGTCTGGATGAGTCATCCCATGGACATCGTCCACCCGGCCTTTCCCCAGGCAAGCCCTTCCCCCCGGAGCTCAGTCTTGACCCACTACAACCCCTCCTGAGGACAGGCATTGGCAAGGGGGTGGGTGGCTGGTCAGATATGGAAGGCAGGCTTTTTGGCCAGCGATGACCAGTCCTATCTTCTCAACCTTTCTTGTCCCAGGAACTCCATAAGACAACCCAACAGTCACATTGTTAACAACCCAACCAGGACAACCCAATAGTTACATAGGAGAAAGCCATCCAGATGTCCCTGCTCTACCTCTTCAGGAGACCAGCAGCAATCCTCTCTCCTTTGGACCAGCCATCTCCATTAGGAACCATCTTATCATCTACTCTCCACCATCCAGGTCATGGTTGTCCCAGAAGTGCTTTTTCTGAAAGGGCAACTGGACTTTCTTGGTTTTTTCCTTGAAAACATTTCACTTCTCATCCAAGAAACTTCTTCAGTTCTGAGGACTGAATTCTGGGAGTTGAAGTCCACCAGAACTTAAAAGTTGCCAAGGTTGGGCACCCCTGATTTAACCTATCATCCACACTACCAGGAGACTGGTCTTCAACCACGGCCAGGACCCAAGGCTCGGGCACCAAGTCAAGTTTTCTGGGCTTTACAAAAGGCCAACAGTGAGGGGGATAATCTGATCTCAGGGGAAAGGATGTTGGCAAGGATCCTGCCAGCTGACCTTCCTTAGTTGATGGTACCCAGAGAACCAAAGAAGCTTCTTGGATGAGAAGAGAAACATCTTCAAGGAAACGATCAAGAAACCCCAGTTGCCTTTTTGGGAGAACCAAGTTCTCCTTTTGTGGACATGGAAACTCCCATAACCAACGAGAGGAGGAGAACCTGCTGGACCAGGTTCTGAGCAACCCACACAAAGCCAGAGGGCACCAGAAGGAGGAGGGCTGGGCCCTTCTCTTTGGACTGCTTGCTTGAGGTTGAAGGTTCAGAAATGGACCAGGCCTTTTGGTCCTCCATATCCTCTCTGCAGAGCTTCAACAGCCAGAGAAGAAAAGCATTAATTGGAAGCTTCAAACTGGGGCAAAATGCAGCGGTTACTGGTGCCAGATACTTCACACCTCTACTTTGTGAGTGCGTTGGTGTCTAGATTTAATTCAAGGTGCTGGTTATCACCTTGATAGGCCTTCATGGCTTAGATCTAGGTTACGCGAGGGGACTTCTTTTCCCAATTGATTCTACCTGTCTTACCCCCTTTGGGTACCACCAACTAGGGAGGGTCAGCTGGCAGGACCGCAAAGGAATCCTGCTGAGATCAGATTAGCCGTCTCTCTGTTGGCCTTTCATAAGGCCTGGGAAACTTTGTACCTGAGTCCGAGGTCCTGGACATGGGTTGGACCCGGTCTCCTGGTCATGTGGATGATAGATTAAATCTGGAGTGGTCAAGATTGGCCACTTGAAGACTTGCAGACTTCAACTCCCAGAATTCCCCAGCCAGCAGGGCTGGCTGGGGAATTCTGGGAATTGAGGTCCACAGGTCTTGAAGTGGCCAAGATTGGACATCCCTGGATTAGATTATACCTGGCTGCTATGTCTTTCTATTTTTATTGGTTTTTACCCTGTTTTCTGGTGCTTTACTTTTATTGTAAGCCACTTAAGAGTCACGTCAACCTAAAATGGATGACTGCATCAATCAAGTAAACACCAGAGTTGAATTACTCTGCTCCTCGTCTTAGGTGCTTCATCATCTCAGAGGAACTATGGTGGGAAATGCCAGATCTTATACCTCTTTCCTCCTCCGGAGAACCCGACTAATCTTACCAGTAGTCCTCAGGTTATAACCCTAATCTGGCCCAGACTTTCCGTTGCTATGAGAAGCTGTCCTTAAGTGAAGCATCACCTGACCACACAGCTTTGCACCTGCCGTTCCAACAAGTCGTGGCTGCTCCATCACTGGAAGAGACTGGGCATCCATTGGTCTGGAATGGTATAATGTCTGTGCCATACTGCCTGGGGAATTCTGGGAGTTAAAGTCCATAAATCTAAATAAATCCAAGTTTAGACAGTCCGGCCTTTATACCATTACGGAACTATATACAGTTGTCCAATTTTTTCTTTAAAACGTCCTGTGATGGAGTTCCAACAACTTCTGAAGTCAAGCTGTGATGGCGTCCATCTCTTTTCTAACATTTTCTATGATTAGGGCCAGGGAAAAATTTATAGGTAGTCCTCAGATTATGACCATTTGTTTAGCAACCCGTCAAAGTTAGGATGGTGCTGAAAAAACCTGGCCGTTGCACCTTCTTTGCGGCTTCGTGATCATAATTTAGGTGCATTTATGACAGCTGTCACGCCACGTTTTCCCGCCCTGTGCATTCTGCCACCGTTTCCACTCCTTCCACCCCTCATCTCTGCCCTTTTGGTCATCCTGCCCATGGCTGAAGTGGAAGGCCCTCAATTCCACCTGACCATCACTGCCCCCGGATCAGTGAGATGGACGGCATATAAATCTAATAAATAATTTTACTAAATGAATTGTCTACTTTGGCTCCCTTCCTTTCCTTGCCACCTGGGAGGCACAATGCTTTTGATAAAGATCCTGCGACGTCCATGTTGTGTTGGCCACAGCAGCTCCTGCCCAGTGGTGAAAGGTAAAATTTGTTACTACCGGGTCTGTGGACGTGGCTTGGTGATGGTGGTAATAGGACTGAGTGGGCGTGGCCAACTTTTTTTTTACTTTTAAAACCATTTTTTCTATAGCCTCTTCAACTGAAGAGGTTGTAGAAAAAAATGTTTTTAAAAGCCTCTGATGATCAAAGCTGAGCCGCGTGATCATCAGAGGCTTTTTTTTTACTTTTAAAAGCATTTTTTCAGCCGAAGAGGATGTAGAAAAAATGCTTTTAAAAATTAAAAAAAAAAGCCTCTGATGATTGTTTGGCTCAGCTGGGCAATGGAGGGGGGGCAGGAATTTTTGCTACCGGTTATCTGAACCACCCGTCTCCATCACTACCGGATCAGGCAATCTGGTCTGAACCCAGAGCATTTCACCCCTGTTCCTGTCTTCCATGATGAGAAAACAGCTAATCCTTTATCAGCACTTACTCTGAACAGGAGAGTATTCCATGGGAGGGTTATGGAGAAGTTGTAAATAGGGGTTCAACTCTTTCTCTCCCAGATCTCCTTTTTTTTCCTCAAACAATTTACTAGTTTAGTGTTTCTCAACCTGGGCGACTTGAAGATAAGCAGACTTCAACTCCCAGAATTCCCCAGCCAGAGCATGAATTCTGAGAGCTGAAGCCTGCTCATCTTAAGTTTGTCAAGGTTGAGAAACACGGAAATGGCTGATTATGACCAAGAAATCATCATCACCTCTAAAAATAGAGGAACGTAATCAGTACCAAACTGTACATTTTCTGCAAATAAAATCTGGGTGCCTCAATCTTTGCATTCCAGTCTTCTTCTCCGGATCTTCTGCCACCTGTCATAGATTCCTACAATTGTAACATTGGAAGGGATTGCAGGGATCATCTGATCCAATCTCTGAAATGTGCAGGAAAACTAATTAAATCATCCATGTCCAACGGCTGTCACCCCCTCCTTAAAATGCTGCAGAGATGAAGACACTACATAGATCATCCTGATGTTTCTGGGTACATTTTGTCCTTGACTTATGACCACAAATGAGGTCAAACTTTCCGTTGGTAAGCAAGACAGATGTTAAGTAAGCTTGGCCCCACTTTACGACCTTCCTTGCTATGGTTGTTAAGTGAATCACTACAGTTGTTAAGTTAGTAACTTTGTTAAGTGAATCTGGCTCCCCCCCCTCGTGGACTTTGCTTGTCAGGAGGTCGCAAAAGGGGCTCAAGTGACCTTGGAACACTTCAACCGTCGTAAATATTAGCCATTGGCCAAGTGTCTGAATTTTGAGCACATGACCAAGGGGATGTCACAATGGCCATAAGTATGAAAAACAGCCATAAGTCACTTTTTTCAGTGCTGTTGTAACTTTGAATGGTCACTAAACAAACCATTGTAAATCAAGGACTACCTGTAATCCTTGAGGGGCACCAGAAGGGAAAGACAAGAAGCAACGGGTGGAAACTCATCCAGGAGAGAAGCAACCTGGAACTAAGGAGGAATTTCCTGACAGTGAGGACAATTAACCAGTGGAACTGCTTGCCTCCAGAAGTTGTGGGTGCTCCATCACTGGACGTTTTTACGAAGAGACCAGTCCATTTTCTTTTAAATTTAATTTATATGCTGCCCTTCCCTGGAGACTCAGGGCGGCTTACAATGCGTTAAGCAATAGCCTTCATACTTTTGTATATACCTGCTTAGAAGGGCTCCCCCCCCCCCAAAGCGGTGTTCTTTTTTATACAAAGTCAGCTTATTGCCCCCACAATCCGGGTCCTCGTTTTACCTACCTCAAAAGGATGGAAGGCTGAGTTAACCTTGAGCCTGGTGAGATTTGAACTTGCAGTAATTGCAGGCAGCTGGTGTCACTTTAGCACCACTTAAGCTGCTGCTTAAGCTGCTGCGCCACCATCTGATGGACAGATCACTTCCTTGTGATGATGGAGTCAACTGGACCACTCACCTGCAGGGAGGAGATGCTCCTTAAGATGGCCCATCTCAGACCACTAATGGCTTGAACAAGCTTCCTACCCATGTTTGAAGGCTTTCCTGGTCATTCTGTTGAGCATGTCGTTGTCCGAGAGGGGACCAGAATCTTCACAGGATCAGACCTGAGCATCCTTTCCCCACCTGCCAATGCACAGAAGTTCCTTAGTTTACTGAAGATCTCCTGGAAATCAAGCAACTGAAGAGATTCCAGGAACGTTGAGAGCAGAAAACAAGAAACGGATTCAATTGCTGGCCAAGATTTGAACCTCCCTTGTGGCAGTCAAAGCAACCAAGTGCAATTATTTCTCTGCAGAACGTCAGCCAGCTGCTTCCCTCAAAAGATCCCAGATCCTTCGAGGGAAGGATCAGCTGCAAAGACCAGACCAATGAAGTTGGGATCTCCTGGCCCAGCATTTTGTCCATAGCAAAGCACCACTCACATTTGCTACGAGCAGGAAAGACAGGCAGGTGCATGGACAGACAGAACCTATTGAGATGACAAAAGGGACCTCTTGTGGTGTTACCTGGGAGGTTTTTTCAATCAGTGGATCCCCCATAAGAGAGCCAAGACCCCCCCTCAATCTTGTGGGTTGGACCTCTACCCACCTGGCTAATCAAAGCAAACAAAGAGAACACCGGAAGTTGGATCCATGTCTCTGAGGGAAAAGGAGACCAGAGGTCCCTCAAGGGCTCCTGGGTCCCTCACTCCAGTCTGGATCCAACAAACCTGGACAATTCTTATGCTGCCTCTAACCTTGGGGTCCTGCAGGCTTTCTGAGCATTGTTTCCTTGCAGACATTTCATTACCAAATTCGATAACATCATCAGTGCTGGACGAGTGTGGGGTTTGGGGGAGGAGGAGGAGGACTGTGGGTTCCTTGGTCTCCCTGGGCTGCCTGTTTTCTTGTAAACATTTCATTAGCAAACTAGGTCACCTCACCAGGGACTATGGTTACCCACTCACTTCTATGAAATAAATAGAGGTCTGCAAGGAAAGAGCCAAGCACAGAGACCACCAAGGACTTCACAGGTAAAATAGGAGCCTGGATAGCTCTGCAGATTAAGCACCATAATTAACATCCAGCTGTCTGCAATTACTGTAAGTTCGAATCTCATCAGGCTCAAGGTCGACTCAGCCTTCCATCCTTTCAAGGTAGATAAATTGAGGACCCAGTTTGTGGGGGCAATAAGCTGACTTTGTATAAATATACAGAAGTATGAAGGCTATTGCTTAACACATTGTAAGCCCCGCAGAGTCTCCGGAGAAGGGCGGCATATAAATCTAATTTTTAAAAAAAGTTCCTTAACTAAATAGTTCCCTAATCAAGGAACTATGAAAGGGAAACCCAAAACTGACAAGGCCGTTTACACACAAACCGAGAGCAAACCCCATACCCATCAGCACTGATGATGTTCCCTAGTTGGGTCACAAAACATCTCCAAGAAAAGAACTAAACTTAGAGAGCACCAAAGACTCAACAGTAGTCCTCCTTCAGCTCCTACTCTCTCCTCTTCCTCTTCCTCCTTACTTTGCACCTTCTAGCATTGATGCTGTTCCCTAGTTGGGTCACGAAACGTTTGCAAGAAAACAACCCAGCTCAGACAGCACCAAGGAACTCACAGTCCTCCTCCTCCCCTTCCCCTTCCCTTTCCTCTTCCTCCTCCTCTCCACAAATCCCACAGCCTTCTAGCACTGATGATGTTCTCTAGTTGGGTCACGAAATGTCTGCAAGAAAACAACCCAGCTCGGAGACCACCTTTATTTCAACCCTGAGCTACCAAAAATTCTCTTCTGATTATCTCTAACCTTCTCTCTGGGGGTGGGGAGTGAGATTATGGAGGAAGGGGAAAAAACAGTCACAGAGTTCTTAGGGGCTCTTGGCATCTGGTTCTGGGAGATGTTTTTTATTCTTGGCTGTGCACCCCCCTGAGTCCACCAGGAGAAGGGCGGTATACAAATTTAATAAAATAAAATAAATAAATAATTAAATGCCAGAGTGACCGGAAGAAGACAGATGTCAGCAGTGGGTGGAGCCTAAGAAGACATGGGAGGGGATACCGCTACAATGGTGCATAACCCCTAAAACGGAAGCAGCTACCTACCTTTCATTTCGGAGGTGGAGGTTGAAAAACTTAGCAAGGTAGTCCTTGACTTACAACCACAATCGAGCCCAACAAGGAGCCTTGGTGGCGCAGCAGACTAAAGTGCTGTTATTTAGCACTTAGCTGCCAGCTGCCTGCAATTTCTGCAAGTTCAAATCTCACCAGGCTCCAGGTTGGCTCAGCCTTCCATCTTTCCGAGAGAGGTAAAATGAGGACCCAGTTTGTGGGGGCAATAAGCTGACTTTGTATAAAAAAAGAACACCGCTTGGGGGGGGGGGGCCGAAAGCCCTACTAAGCAGGTATATACAAAAGTATGAAGGCTGTTGCTTAACACATTGTAAGCCACCCTGAGTCTCCGGAGAAGGGCGGCATATAAATCAAACTAATAAATAAATAAATTTCTGTTGCTAAGCAAAACATGAGCCTCAGACAGCTCAACCGGCTGAATAGCCTGTTATTAACACGCAGCTGTCTGCAATTACACCAGTTCGAGGCTCAAGGTCGACTCAGCCTTCCATCCTTTCTAAGGTAGGTAAATTGAGGACCCGGATTGTGGGGGCAATAAGCTGACTTTGTATAAATATAAATATACGAAAGTATGAAGGCTATTGCTTAACGCACTGTAAGCCGCCCTGAGTCTCCGGAGAAGAGTGGCATATAAATCAAATTTTAAAAAAAAACAAAAATTAAATGAATTTTGCTCCATTTTACGACCTTTCTTGCCACAGTTGTTAAGTGAATCACTGCAGTTAAGTTCATAGCACGGTTGTTAAGTGAATCTGGCTTCCCCTGTGGACTTTGCTCATCAGAAGCTCACTAAAGGGGATCTCTTGACCTCGGGACGCTTCAACCGTAGTAAGTATGAATCACTTACCAAGCGTGTGAATTTTGATCATGTGGACTACGGGGAGGCTGCAATGATTATAAGTGTGAAACATGGTTGTAAGTCCGTTTTTTCAGTGCTGTTGTAACTTTGGTCACTAAATGAACTGTTGGAAGTCAAGGACTACCTGAAGTAAAAGTGAGGATTAAACTGGATTGGGAAAATTTAAAATAAAAGTCCCAACAGAGGGCACTGTTGCTACCCAAAACTCAAGAGATTGATTGCTTTTAAAAAATCAGTTTTTTACACTCTAATAATGGTTTCTCCAGTACAGTATGTTGAAATTCACTTTTTTAGAAAATAATATTTTAAGTAAATAGATAGCATTCTAAAGAGTGGACATCCCATTTAAAAGTTTTCCATTTCCATAGTGCAAATATAAGGATGGAACATTCTATCACATGTGGTGGCAATGCCCCAAAGCAAAGAAATACTGGGAACAGATAAGGAGATGGTTACAGGCGATAACAGGAGAACAAATTGAATTTAAACCTGAATTGTTTTTGTTAGGAATAATTAATCAAAAGATAAAGAAGCAACTCCAGCCTATCATTTTACATACAGTAACAGCAGCACGAATTGTTTATGCCCAATGTTGGAAACTTGAAAATATACCAGCCAACAAGAGGATTACTCATAAGATATTAGAATGTGCCGAGATGTATAAGCTCACATTAGAAATAAAAGGCAAGGAAGAAACAGAATTTTACGAGGTTTGGGATAAGTGGTATAAGTGGCTAGAACAGAGAAACAAAAATGTATAGGAATAAATGTACATAACTGTAAGAGACACATGACACAGTAGTTAAGAAATGCTTATTGTTATGTAAATTGGAAAAATGGAAAATAAAAATTAAAAATAAATAAATAAATAAAAGGTTTCCATGGCCACCTACCTTAAGCACAGCTCTGGGTGGCTCCAGCTGCAACAAAACCACAAAAGAGTGGTGAAATCTACAATTTGTTATTACCGGTTCTGTGGGTGTGGCTTGGTGGGGGGGGTGGTAATGTGACTGGGTGGGCGTGGCCAATTTTTTTTTTTACTTTTAAACCATTTTTTCTACAACCTCTTCAGCGAAGAGGTTGTAAAAAAATGCTTCCAAAAGGCTCTGAGGATCCCAGCTGAGTTGCCTAATGGGCAGAGACTTTTTTTCTTTTAAAAGCCTTTCATGATCCCAGCTGAGCCTCGTGATCATCAGAGGCTTTTTTTTTAACTTTTAAAAGCATTTTTTCGGCCAAAGAGGTTGTAGAAAAAATGCTTTTAAAAGTAAAAAAAAAGCCTCTGATGATTGTGCAGCTCAGCTGGGCATGCTGGGGGGGGCAGGGATTTTTGATACTGGTTCTCCGAACCACCATCGCTATAGGATCCGGCGATTGGGCCCAAACTGGGAGCATTTTACCCCTGCCACAAAACCCTAAACCCTAAAACCTTAAAACAAAACTGGAAATCCAAGTCCTCATTCATCCTCCCAGGGCCCCATTCTAGCCTTGGGCTGCTGAATGTATTCAGAGGTAGCTTGGAAAAAAGCTGGGGAATTCTGGGAGTCAAAGTCCACAGCCATAACAAGCACAAAACTTAAGAGAAAATTTTTATAAAATGTTTTATAGATGGCATTTGGATCCTAAGAAATTATCATGCATGTATCCAAATTTACAAGCTAAATGTTGGAGATGTAATTGTGATGGTGCAACTTATTATCATATATGGTGGACTTGTAAGAAAATCAAAGCATTTTGGATAAAAATTTGGTGGGTGATGCAGAATATTTTTTTAAAAAGGTTGAAATTTACTCTGCAATTGTTTTTACTGGGTATAACCATGGACTAATAAAAGAGACTAAACTGATCTTAAACCTAATATCAGCAGCTAGACTGTTAGTAGCGCAACACTGGAAGAATGATTCTTTGCCTACTATAGAAGAACGGACATTGAAAGTTACAAATTTAGCCGAAATGGCGAAAATATCAGCGTACTTAAAGGACTATACACAAGAAAGATACATAATGAAATGGAGAAGATGGATTGAATATATTCAAAATAAGCATAAGACAAGAAAATATCAAATAGTTTATGAATGAATGTTAAATTCTAGAAATATGTGATCTATAATGGAGTTAAGGTTTTAGGGGATGATTTGTAGATTAAGGTAGATAGGTTATTTTAGATTATGTTTATTAATTGTAATACCCTGTATTTTGCTCTGGGAAGTCTGGGGGGGGTGGCGGGAATGAGGGGGAGGGTTTTGGAGGGGGCGAGGGAAGAAGGGAGGGGGGAATACTGGGGGGGGGAATTTTATGATGGCAGAGTTTACACCAAGCATGTTAAGTCGTAGAAGTGTGTGTTTGCCCTGACTTTATGCACTGTGTCACCACAAAAAGGGGGCTTCCTTGCAACGAGACTGTGTTCTGGAGACGGGGTGTCCCCTTAGGGTCTACTCCTGGTCCTGTTTTCTACACAGCCTTTCCAAATAAGTAATACAGGTAAGTCCTTGACTTACAACATTTAGTGACACTAAAGGTTACAATGGCACTGAAAAAACGGATTTATGACCATTCCCACTTACAACTGTTGCATCGGGCCCCATGGCCAAGTGATTTACATGGTTCATATTTATGACAGTTCCCCGTGGTCACAGTTGAGACGCTTGGCAACTGGCATGTACTTACGACGGTGGCAGTGTCCCGGGGTCATGTGATCAGCTTTTGAGAAGCCACCTCTATAGGGAAGCCAGATTCATTTAACAACCGTGTTACTAGCTTAATAACTGCTGTGATTCACTTAGCAACGGTGGCAAGAAAGGTCAGAAAATGGGGCAAAACTCACAACAAATTTCTCACTCAGCAACATAAATTTTGGGCTCAATTGTGGTTGTAAGTCAAGGACCATCTTTATTGGAAAATTGTCAGGATTATTCTGCAGGAGGTCATGAGAATAAATTCAGAGGGTCTCCTGCTTGAGCAGGGGGCTAGACTAGAATACCTCCAAGGTCCCTTGATTGATTGATTGATTGATTGAATTCACAAGTCTTTGAGCACAACAGACCCCAATTTCCATTAATCAAGGTAACTGTCACAGGAATCACACCTGATTTTAGGGTCTAGTTTTTGCCAGGTTAAATGGATTTTGCTGTTAAATGGATCATTTGGCTAGTTAAGCCCGTTATGCGATCTTTATAAGGAACAAACGCAATTTCTCCTATTTACTTAGTTGAATGGAAACCAGCTGACAAGGTTGCTAAACGTGAGCCCCGTGAGTGGGGGCTGATATTCCATCTTAAAATTGCATGTCGGTATCTAAAACAGCCTGGATTTTTGATCAGGTCACCTTGGGGGGTTGCGGCAACAATCCTAATTGCAAGGACTTACGGAAGTCACTTTTTTCAGTGCTGTTGTAAACCTTGAGTAGCCACTCAGTTAATGGTTTTAGGCTGAAAAACTGTAAGTGGCTCTCTTAAGAGTCCCAAAGGGGTCGTGTCCAAAAGGCCAACTGGACTTTCTTGGTTTTTAATTTTTTCCTTGAAAATGTTTTGCTTCTCATCCAAGAAGCTTCAATCAATCAGAACAGAGCTGGAAGGGACCTTGGAGGTCTTCTAGTCCAGCCTCCTGTTCAAGCAGCAGACACTAGACTAGTGGTCACCAACTGGTGGTCCGTGGACAACTGGTGGTCCATGAGAAAATTTTGGTGGTCCGCAGAAAAATTATTTGCATTTTTGTATATTGCACTAAATCAGGGGTCCTCAAACTACAGCCCCCAGGAAAGATACGTGCAATGAACATTTGTGTTGCTACAGAGAGTCTCCCCCTTTGGGCTCTTTTTGTATGGGTCGGAGGGGGGCAGGAATTCCAACTTGGGGTCTGCTTTGGCCTCCTGGTGAGGGGCTTTGGCCAAAGTCTGGAGGGAAGCACCACTTGTGGCGAAGAGCCGGAGAGCCTCGTTTCAGTGGGACTGCCTCATGGCCTGGAACTGGTGACCATCTCAACTTGCTGAGCCTGGTCATTCCCACAAGTCTTCCCTCTGCTTGGAAAGCCTATGCTCCTAGTCCTCAGTGAGGTGCTTCTGCTGAGCCTCCGTCTCGGTCAGATCCAATTTGAACTGAGCTGTTTTGCCAACTCTTTCTCTTGGTGGCTCCATGAGAAAGATCCAACAAATGAGCCTGGTAGCTCAGCAGACTAAAAGCACTGTGATTAACACCAGCTGTCTGCAATTACTGTAAATTCAAATCTCACCAGGCTCAAGGTTGACTCAGCCTTCCAGCCTTTCTAAGGTGGGTAAATTGCCCCCTTATCGTGGGGGCAATAAGCTGACTTTGTATAAATAAACAAAAGTATGAAGGCTATTGCTTAACGCATTGTAAGCCGCCCTGAGTCTCCGGAGAAGGGCGGCATATAAAGCAAATTAAAAACAAAAAACCAAAACTGCTTTCTGTTGGGGCCCTAAGGAGCCTGGGCAGGCAGGAGAGGAGTGGCTGGTAAGGGAGAGGCGAGTAGAGGTCATCAAGGAGCCCCTCAACATGAGTGACATCAAGTTGACCATGCCTACCCAGTCCCATGCCCACCTAGCCATGCCCACCCAGCCGGTCATTAAGCAGATCGTATTAGTGGTCCGCGGGATTTAAAATTATGAATTCAGTGGTCCTTGGGGAGCCCTGGACTAGACCATTTCAGACAAATGGCTGTCCAATTTCTTCTTTAAAACCTCCAGTGATGAAGCCCCCACAACCTCTGGAGGGAAGCCATTCCACCGGTTAAACTGGTGGCTTCTTCAGTTCTGGGATGAAGAGCAAAATGTTTTCAAAGAGGAAAAGAAGTCCAGTTGCTGGACCTGGATGATGGAGAATCTCTATAGATTTCTACATCCTGTCTGGATGGCAATCTGTCCCAATTGGTGCAGCAGTTAGGAAACTCTTCCAGATGTCTGTCTGAAGTCTACTTTCTTCTTTTGAACATTATTTAAATCATTTGCTGAGATTAGACTGGTCCCCACTTCGACCCCCTCTTGCAAGGCCCTGAAGACCTGGTTTGGCCAATGGGCCTGGGGCACCCAGGGGGATGGAGCCCATCAAGTGGTTTGTTGATTGTTGTCAGGGGGCAGAGACTCAATACATACTCTTTGTATATTGGGATTTTATTTTTTGTAAACTGCCTAGAGCAGTGTTTCTCAACCTTGGAAGCTTGAAGATGGGTGGACTTCAACTCCCAGAATCCCCCAGCCAGCAGTGCTGGCTGGGGGATTCTGGGAGTTGAAGTCCACCCATCTTCAAGCTTCCAAGTTGAGAAATACTGTCCTAGAGTCATTAATGTGAGTGGGTGGCCATATAAATTCTCTCCCTTTTTATGACTGTCTAATTTGGGGAGAGAGTCAGGGTGCCTGGATGGAGGTGAGTGTTTACTGTCCGGATGCCCTATCTGATGCCAGGCCATATAAATTCTCTAAATAAATAAAATGGCCTTAGGAACAGCTCTGAAGTTCCCAAGATGGCTTTTTCCTAAATGGTAACTGGACTTCCTTGGTTTTTCCTTTGAAAATATTTTGCTTCTCATCCAAGAAGTTTCTTTAGAACGGAACAATTTTCAAAGAAATTTAGAACTGAACAATTTTCAAAGAAAAAACAAACAAGGAAGTCCAGTTGCCTTTTGGAAAAAGCACCTTTGGGACAATCGTGATCTGGATCAGGGATCTACCAACCTTGGCAACTAAAACTTGTGGACTTCAACTCCCAGAGTTCCTCAGCCAGCAAAGTTGAATAGTTGAGTTGAAGTCCACAAGTCTTAAAAGTTGCCAAGGTTGGGGACCCCTGATCTGGATGATGGAGAATCTCCATGACTTTGAAGGACACTACCCGCCTTCCTTATGAAGCCCTTCAGGAACTTGTGGATGATCCCTTAAACAGGAGCCAGCTGGAGTATTACCTGGAGTATTAGTACCCCTTTATTAAGCCTTAGTAAGGCCACACCTGGAATCCTGCATCCAATTTTGGTCCCCGTGTTACAAAAAACATGTTGAGACTTTGGAAAAAGCCTGGATAGCTCTGCAGACTAAGCATTGTAATTGAACACCAGATGTCTGCAATTATTGCAAGTTCGAGGCTCAAGGTTGACTCAGCCTTCCATCCTTTCTAAGGTAGGTAAATTGAGGACCCAGTTTGTGGGGGCAATAAGCTGACTTTGTATAAAATATACAAAAGTATGAAGGCTATTGCTTAACGCATTGTAAGCCGCCCTGAGTCTCCGGAGAAGGGCGGCATATAAATCAATTTTTTTAAAAAAAGTGCAGAGAAGAGCAACTAAGAGGATTGAAGGCCTGGAGATTAAAACATATGAAGAACGGTTGCAGTGTTTGGGTTTGGCTAGAAAGAAAAAGAGGGGGGGGGACATCATGATAGCAATATTCCAGTATTTGAGGGGCTGCCCCAAAGAGGAGGGGGTCAATTTATTTTCCAAAGCACCTGAAGGCAAGACAAGAAGCAATGTGGGTGGAAACTAATCAAAGAGAGAAGCAACCTGGAACTAAGGAGAAACTTCCTAACAGTGAGGACAATTGACCAGTGCACCAGAACTTGTGAATGCTCCATCACTGGAGGCTTTTAAGAAGAGACAGGACAGCCACTTGTCTGAAATGCTAGAGGGTCTCCTGCTTAAGCAGGGGGTTGGACTAGAAGACCTCCAAGTTCCCTTCCAACTGTTACTCTGCTAAATCGGGCGAACTTCAACTCCCAGAATTCCCCAGCCCTTCTACCCATCTTAAACTGACCAAGGTTGGGGAAACTTCTGTGTTTGTGGAACTCTATTGTGGTTCAATCGGTGCTTTGTGTGAATGTGTGTTCCTCCTCTTGGAAGCCTCAGGCCGGCTGTCCTGCCCAAAGCAAAATAACCTCCTTCTGACCTCCTTGGTGGAGCCTCTCAGGCCAGCCATCAACGGCCCTTGATAGCCCCTATTAGCGGCCTTTTTGTATTCCTCTCTGGTGCTTAGCAGAAGAAAGGAAGGTAGTAGCTGAGCAGGGCAATCTACAAACAATGCAGCTCCAGGGAGAGGCAGGTGAGGTCCAATAGTCAACCCCAAGAGAAAGGATCCTTTTCTGTGCTTCTCTTCCTGGAGCGGAGACCCCTCCCCCAACTTATACAGAATGGGGGTTGGCTTGCTACCCAGAGGGGCTGAGTGAGTAGGGCTGCCTTCCTTGAAGCTCCATTCATCATGCTCCTGGATCTGGGGGGAGGGAGGAATGGCTTTCGGATCAATCCTGGATACAAATTCAGGCTACATTTAAGATCCAGGAGCCTCCAAAGGCTGGCAGTTTTCTGGGCAAGTACTTGTCTGGAATGCTAGAGGGTCTCCTGCTTGAGCTGGGGGTTGGACTAGAAGACCTCCAAGGTCCCCTTCCATTCTGTTGCTCTGTTATCACTTCAGGAGAGGACACCCCATGGAGTTTTCTCAGCCAAGGCCAACCCATGGTTTGCACACTGCACAGCTGTGGCTTGTTAAAGACAGTTCGCAGGGCATGTCAAGAATAACAGAAGGGACCTTCTGTTCCAGGCAAATGGCTGTCCAACCTCTTTTTAAAAATCTCCAGAGTTAGGACACCTACAACATCTGGAGGCATCTGATTGTTTGGAACAGAAGTTGCCTCCAGATGTTGCAACCTTAATTCTAGGTTGCTTCTCTCCTTAATTAGTTTCCACCCATTGCTTCTTGTCCTGCCTTCTGGTGCTTTGGAGAATAAATTGACCCCCTCTTCTTTGTGGCAGCCCCTCAAATATCGGAAGATGCTATCGTGTCTCCCCAAGTCCTTCTTTTCTTCAGACTAGACCTACCTAATTTCTGCAAGCAAAACTACTTGTTGGTTCAAGGAGAAGGCCAACAGTTGGCCATGTTTTCCCGTTTCAAGGATGGAGAGAGAGACAGACGGTGGCTGAACGGAAAAATTTCTTCAGGCAGCCCTCATTCTGCCCCCCACCTCCCCCACCTGGCTTTTAAATGGGAACTGATAAAACTCCTGTCTGGAAGGGGAAGGGAGCTCTTGAAGACACAATGTTATCTCAAGAGAAGGAAACCCCTCAGGAGCACCCAGATCTTAGCCAGGTGTGGGAAGCAAAATAGGGGGCCAGGTTGAGGCCGATCCCCCAGGGCTCTTGTGAGGTTGTAATACAAAAGAATTCTTTATTGGCCAAGTGTGATTGGACACACAATGAATTTGTCACAAGGCATTTGCAAGTGTTTGTAAGACACCCAAGGAAGTTGTAAGAAGGGAAAGCAATCTAAAAGGGCCTAACTAACACACTCACCTACACACAAACACACACAGCAGGGCCTGGGATTGACAGAGTGGTGGCTAGAGGTCCACACAGACAGGCAATACCTGGCCCCATGCAGCTCAGCATCATGGGCTCTGCTGCCGTCTCTCTCTGGATGACTGTCCATGGAGATTCTCCATCCTCTGCCTCCATCCAGGTGCTTTTTCCACCAAAAGGCAACTGGAATTTCTTGAGGTTTTTTTTTTTTTCCTTTGAAAATGTTCTGTTTCTGATCCAGGAAGCTTCAGAACTTCTCCAGAACTGAAGAAGCTTCTTGGAGGAGAAGCAGAACATTTTCAAAGAAAAACCAAGGAAAGTCAGTAGTTGAGTTGGCGTCGTGCCAAACTATGGTTTGTTTTATCGTGGTCAAGCAGTCTAAAGCCGGGCGGCCTTAATACTCAAATGACCCTCTTGACTCCGTGGCTGGGCCCACACAATACCCTAAACCCAGATCAACCGTGACATGAAAGGCCAGATACTAAAAAAAAAAAAAAAAGAATACTTGTAGGTCAGGGTTGGAAAGGAGGGTCCTTGGTGCTCTCTGAGCTTGGTGCTTTTCTTGAAGATCTTTTATTGCTAGCCATGATGATGTTAACCTAGATTGGGCCATGAAAGAAAACCACCATGCTCAGGGAGCACCAAGGACCCCTCCAAGGCCAGAGCATTCCAATGCACCCACTTTCTCTGGAGGGGGGAAGACCAGAGCGGGGCTCTCCAAGGGGTTGAATACAAGCAAACCCAAGTGAGTCACCCCAATTCTGCCTTTGGGGGAGCCCCTCCTTCTTGCAGCCAGTTCAGAGGGCCAGGAGGACCCTCTGCAATGAGCCCCCCTCCTCTCTCCTCCCCCCCCCAGGGCCAGGTTGGGGAGGAGGCGGAGGTGGGGCACTTCCTGGCGGTGACCTGCCGCCCACTAATCCACAGCCCGGGGCGGTGGTCGCTGGGCTTTCGGGTTTGTCATTGGCTCGGCGGGGGGCCACCCCGCCCCTCGGCGCCTGGAGCCGCCCGGTCTGCCCCTCAGCCTGAGGAAGCCGCCCCCGCCCCCAGCCCATTTAAAGCCCCGCCGGGGGCCCCCGGGCCGCTCTCCAGCCGGACGGGGACATGCAGGACGCCGACGGGGGCGGCCCTCCGGCCGGGGCCCGGAGCAAGCGCAAGGCGAGCGGGGCCCCGGAGCAGCCCCCGCGCCGGCCCAAGAAGCGCTACAGCCGCCACGCCAAGCCCCCCTACAGCTACCTGGCCATGATCGCCCTCGTCATCTCCGCCGCCCCGGGGAAGAAGCTGAAGCTCGCCCAGGTCAGCGGCCGCTCCCGCGGGACCCCGGAGGGAGGGAGGGAGGCTCGAGGGGCCCAAGGGGCCCCGCCTCGCTTAGCGGCCGCTCCGGCTCTCGCCCGGGACCTGCGGCAGGTTCCCCCGCCAGCATCCCGGACCGCGGCACGCCCAGCCGTTCTCCCGCTCGGCTTTTGGGCGTCGAGGCTCGACGGCGCCGCACCTTCGGAGCCTCCTCCGCGCTTCCAGCGCTTTGGAGAGGGGTCCCACGCGGGAATGGGGGCCGGGGGGCTTCCTCCAACGCAGCGCCGCCTTCCACCTCGGGGGCGCTGGATCCTCGACGGCCCCGGCCGCCGGGTCGTTTCTTAAAATTTCTCCGGCGCTTGTTCTCGCCCCGGCAACCGACGGAAGGGACGGGCGGGTAGCCAGCGGGCTTGGCTCCGCTTTTCTGAGCGCGGAGAACAGGGAATGGTAAAGTTGGAAGGGACCTCGGAGGTCCTCTAGTCCAGCCCCCTATTCCAGCAGGAGACCGGCACGGAGAAGGCTCGGGCGCTGGTCTCGGTTGAGAATGGGGCAGCCTGGAGCCCCTGAGGGCCGCGGACGGGCACCCCTGCCTGGCCAGCGGTTCTAATGCGGGGCCCTCCTTTCTCTCCCCCCCCCCCCAAATTTCTCTCTTTCAGATTACACAAAAAATCAGCAGTTTCTTCCCCTTCTTCAAGGAGAGCTACCAGGGCTGGAAGGATTCCATCAGGCACAACCTTTCGGCCAACGACTGCTTCAGGATGGTAACGAGGCCTTCTGGGAGGGAGGGGCTGGGTGGGAAGGAGGCCTCTTCTGCCTCTTTGGGGACTGGTGGGCTCTCCAACACATCTAGAGAAGTTTCCTGGGAAGCCTTCAATCCAGCAGCCAGGGCTTCTGGATCTCGGGAAAGTTAAGATGGGTGAACTTCACTTCCCAGAATGCCCCCTGGGTAGACTTCAGCTTTGTTGGCTGGTGAATTCTGGGAGTTGAAGTCCCCCCATCCTAACAGGTTCCTGAGATCCAGAAGCAGCCTGCTCAATATTTCAAATCCCATCATTCTTCAGGGGTGGGGGGGGGCTGCCTCCTTACAGAGACCCTTCCCACCCTTCCACCTCCCAGGTGCTGAAGGATCCGTCCAAACCTAAAGGCAAAGGTAACTACTGGACGGTAGACGTGGAACGAATTCCTCCAGAAGCCCTGAAGCTGCAGAACACAGCCATCTCCCGCCAAGAGGAAGTGACTTTTGCCCCCGACCTCAGCCCCTTCGTGCTGCAGGGCCATCCCTATGTGCCTCCCGGCGATGCTCCGGATCCCCAGACGCCCCTCCCGGCAGAAGCTCTCCCCATCAAGGAAGAGGAGACCCCCGAGCCTCCGTGCAAGAAGGCCTTCACCATCAACTCTCTGCTGAAGCCACCGAGTGAAGATGGAAGGGCCGAACCCGGGTCCCTTCCGAGCTCCGAGGGTGCCTCCGTCAGCCGCCTCCACCCTCCTCTTGGTGAGGTTGGCCAAGAAGGCCCCTGCCCACCCGCCAGCCCTCCCCAGCTGCCCCCCGCCTGCAACACAGACTGTTTCCAGTTGCCTCCTTGGCACAACCATGGCACTTCGTCCCCGGCTGGGGGTCCCTTACCCCTGCCCACCTTTGTCACTATCCCGGCTTCGCTCAGTCTCCCCTGTTGCACTTTGGGTCCTGCTTCATATGTGAGTTCTCCTTACTGGAACTTGGTGACGGCTCCCTACCCTCCCCACCCATATGCAGGCGGCCCACTGGAAGTACAGCAAGCTGGCCGTGTGCCAGACTCTTCCTGGCTAGCCCCTCTGCCTTGGGTGGTCCCCTTCCAGCCCCTGCCCCCTCACCATTACCCTTTCTGAGGGTGCCTGCGAGGGCACCCCGTTTTAGAGGAAGCGGGTGGCAGATACAAGTGCACAAATCCTCTTATTTATTTAACTCTTGTTATGCCACAGTTTCACGAGTTGCTTTTTCTGGTGGGCTCCCTCCTTGGGGGTCCCCTTTCAACAGTTTACAAAAGTGCACATGGCCACTTTTATCGTCCTTCTGGGATGGGAGCCATTCACAAGCCCAGCATCCACTTCCTCGCCTTGTTCCTGGGGTCAGTCAGATTGGGAGCTTTGCCACTGGTTACTTCCTGGGGTGGGGGTGGGGGGGCATTTTATGGATGGGTGACTTGCCATTCCAATTACCCAGCAGCCTGTCCCGAGCCTGTAAGGAGGGTGGGCTTTTTGATGATGCTGATTTTTGCCCGGTTTTCAAGGGCACGTTGATAACAATATTAAATTAAAATAAATTTTACATTTGAAATATTGTTGCTTCCTTGTTTGGTTTTTCTTACTTCGTACAGTGCCGTTTGGCCACAATGCCATTCAATAATCTCTCTCAGGTTGGAATCAGACCCTGGGTTAAGCCATGATGGGGTGAGGGTCCTTGGTGCTCTCTGAGCTTTGTTGTGGGGGGAGGAGGAGGACAACTGGGGGGCCCTTGGCAGGGGTGGTATTCACTTACCTTCGCTACCGGTTTGCAAATGCATGTCTGCATGCACAGGAGCTTCTGTGCATGCACAGAGCGTCAGAAACGGGACATGATGACTGGGTGGGTGTGCAGAGCCTCTCGCGGCTCACCCAAATCCGCTGAATAGCATCACTGGTCCCTGGTGCTCTCTATGCTGGGTTGTTTTCATGACCCAACTAGGGATCATCATTAGTGATCAACTACTTTGGGTCATGAAACCTCTACGAGAAAACTGCCAAGCTGGGCAGCAAGATTCCTTTATGCCCCAAAACGGAAGGACACTTTGATTCCCACCATGGATGAATGGCTGCAGAGGTTGGTGGAGTTCGCAGAGGGGGCTGAACTGACTGTTGTGATTAAAGAAAAAAAAACAACACTAACTTTTGTTTCTGCTTGGAAACCGCTTCTGGACTTAGTGCTTGAGGTGGGGGGGAAAATGAAACTTTGACTTTGGGTTTTACCGATTAGATAGGTTTGTTGTTATAAAAAGGGCTACTTTATATTGCTATACGCAATTGTCTTATTTTACTGCACTAAAGGGAGTTGGAATTCCTTTTCTTTTTTTCCTACACTTTTCCCTTCCCTATTTTTCTTACTATTTTCTTTTGTATTTTATATTATAAACTAGTAAAAGAAAAAAAACAAGAAAACAGCCAAGCTCAAAGAGAGCACCAAAGACCCCTCATTTCAACCCTGACCTACAAATATTCTCTTTATTGGTAACATGATCGAGGCGGATTGGGTAAACCAGGCAGTTCCTGTCCCAAAGGGGCTTCCTTGTAATCCTTTTGAAGAAGTTTCGCTTCTCGTCCAAGAAGCTTCTTCAGCTCTGCCTGGATAGTGGATGATGGTCATTGACCAGCTGTCTGCAAGGAGTATCAATCCTTCCCTTCCCCATCGTCCAATCAGAGCAGAAGAAGCTTCTTCAATGAGAAGCAAAACGCCTTCAAAGAAAAAAACCAGAAAGTCGGGTTGCCTCCTGAAAAAGCCCCTTTGGGACAACTATCTCCTGGATGACTGAAGATCTCTACAGACATTCAGCCAGTTTCAGCTTACCGGGAATTGCAAATAATGGTTGGAGCAAATCTTGTATGTGAAGTGTGTGAACCTGGCCAATGCAACCAGCAGCACAAAAGGAAAGTACACGCACACACACAGATTGCCCACAGGGTGAGCTGACAATGCTGATTTATTGTCCGGATCAGCGACAGAAGAGGCTTCCCCTGGGAAGGAACTGAGCCAGGAAAGGAAAGGGAAAATTATACAGTCTGCCTCCAGGCAAGAGGTTGGACTAGACAATCTCTTAAGGTCCCTTCCAGCTCTCTGATTTCTGTGCGTCAAACATGACGTCATATATATCAGAGGGATCATTGATAAAAGTGGCCCCCTGCAAACCAGGGGGCATCGAGCACGCAGTTCCTGGCATCTGGGTGGGAAGTCTGGGCAGTTCTGCCAACTTCCTCTGCTAAAAAGGATTATGGTGTGTGGTACCCCCCCCCCCGCCCCCCAAAATGGAAGGGTGGGCTGTCCTGCACAGCAAGAAGCTGTTCCAAGGAATTGCAGTCTGCACTCCTGGGTCTTAAAGAGGATGTGGGCTTGTGCCAACAATCCTCTTTCGTGTTGGTGGGGGGGTGGCACCCCAATACCTGCCCTTTAACACTTGATGAACGTAACGGAGATGTGAAGAGGAGGGTGACCCCTTTGGGAAAGGCTGTGGGGGACAGGTTGTCCCACCTGGAGGAGGGAAACTAGGCCAGCTCTTAGGCCCATGAATCTGGCTGGGAAAATGTAGCACCCCCCCCCCAACTCTTGCAACCTGGGGGGAGGGTGCTTGACAAATGGGGAGAGAGGCTCTCAGAAAGTGGGGGCCAAGCTAATCACATATAGGGGGACATCTTTCTTTGCCTTGGGGAAGGGAGGCAGGTGAATATGAGAACCGGAGCAGAAAAAGGGCAGAGCTGGAACACAAGGAGGGTACCAGATTTGAAAATAAGCCCCTCTATCCCCACCCGCACCCCCCACGCCCCCTGATCCTGGGAGCTTCAAATATGCATTTCTGGACTTGCTTGGCAGGGCCCATTTCTCCAGGCAGCCCACCTGCCCAGTCTTTGCACTCCTTCCCCAAGGGAGGCCTGCCAGAGGGCCGAAGGTCTCAGACCTCGTGGTGGTCCGGGGCCTTGATGCGACGGGAGGCCGGGCCCAGCTCCACTTTGCAGACCCGCTGTGCAAACTTGAGGGAGCAAATGGATTCGCCCACGTTCTTCTCCAGGGGGGAAATCTGAGGAGTCAAAGGAAGCAGACGGGAGAAAGGGGGAGCTGAAGGCTCTGGACACCCCAAATATACTTCCCACCCAGAAAGTCCTTTTGTGCCCTGTCCGGCTTGAACTGCTGGAGCTGAGGTGCCAGGTGCTGAGATGCACTGCCCAAACCCAGTGTGCCCCCCCCAGATCTCAAGGAGGGGGGAGATGCTCCTAGGATCTGACTGAACCCAGAGAGTTCAAGAAGGCAGGACCGACATCCTTCACAGGGGCCCCACTAAGCATTCAGGGCTCCAGGCAGAAGGAGGCACTGATGGAGACTAGGCTTGCTGGTGTTTGAGAGCCCTGATCCCCCACCTCCACCTCGCACCCATCCCCTGCCTTCTGCTTTGCAGGTCTTGCAGGAGGGGCTGAGAAGGTGGCCCAAACTTTCTTGGTTTCTTCTTCGAAAATGTTTCACTTCTCATCTGAGAAGCTTCTTCGGTTCTTGAACAACTGAAGGACTTCTGAAGAACTGAAGAAGCTTCACGGATGAGAAGTGACACTTTTTCGAAGGAAAAAAGGAAGTCCAGTGGCCTCCATGGAGTGAGAGGCTGATTAAGAAGCAGGTGGAAAACACCCAACTAGATGACCCAGGGATGTCTTTTGGCCAGGGGTGAAATCCTGCAGGTTCTGAGAGGTTCTGGAGAACCGATAGCAGAAATTTTGAGTAGAACTGGCAAGTACCACCTCTGGCTGGTCCTAGAGTGGGGTGGGAATGGAGATTTTGCAGTATCCTTCCCCTGCCACACCCACCAAGCCACGCCCACAAAAATGGTATTTTAAAAAATTGAATTTCACCACTGCTTTTGGCCTCTCATGCCTGGCAACCTACCCCCTTTTGCAATGGGGGATGAGAGGAGGGGGTCTGCCCACGGAAGGCCATGCAGCCTGAGGGCTCCTGAAGCCCAAGGGCAGAAGTTCTCAGCTCGGGTGCTGGGGTGGCCCTGGAGCTGGCAAAAGGGCCCCTGCCGTCGTTGGTGAACTTCCAGCCAAGGGTCTTGGGCCCAGCCCCCTTCCCTTTGGGGCCCAGCCATGCCACCTCCCCTCACCTGCACCATCATGACCGTCTTGCTGCCCTTGCCCAGCGAGTCCTGCAACAGGTAGGTGAGCCTGGAGTTGCGGAAGGGCACGTGGGCCTGCTTGGTCCGCAGGGCCTGGATGACCTCCCCGAGGGCCAGCAGGGACCGGTTGATGCTCTGGGCTTCCTTCAGGCGCTCTCCCTGCGCACCGGACTTCCACACCCGTTCTGAGCCAGCCAGGTCCACCAGGTTGAGCTTCCCTGGAAGGACAAGGCAGTGGGTGGAAGTTCTCCAGGACCGAAGGAGGCTCGGCATGTCTCCGGGGCCAGGGGGCTTAAAGAGCATTTTATGGTAGGGGTCGGTCAGCCTTTCCCCACCCGATGGCAATGGAAGGAGAGGGCAGCCCAGAAGGTTGAGGAAAGCTGGTGCATGCAAGCCAGGATGGAGACGGTGCCACATGCAGTGACCAGGAGAAAGGCCAAGAATGCCATCTACTCTAAAGCAGGAGCCCGGCTCCTTCCCTGACCTGGCAGGGGTGGGGTGTGGTGGGAGATGCAGGGGGCTTCCAACCAAGAGGAAATCCCTCCTCCGAAGCCCATCCTCTGGAGAACCCAACCTTCAGCTGAAGGTATCTCAGGAACGTCTCGAGATGCCCAGGTCAACCCTTGCCCTGCCCTGCAGGTCTGAACCTGCCGCATTCTCGGCTCAAGACCTCCACAGCTACCTGTGACCTTGGTGCCGCTGGTCAGCTCAGTGCCTGTGAGCGTGAGTGTGAGCAGAGCGTGCGAACGGGAGCTGTGCGCATTCATGTGGGTGGAGAAGGTCCTGCGGTTCCGCTTTCCCAGCTGGAGAATCTGATATGGACACAGATTAATAGAGGTGGGGAGGGGTGCGGTGAGGTGGCTAAGAGGCAGAGCTCTCGCCTCACACTCGGGAGGCTGTGAGTTCAATCCTAGGTAGAGGCAGATATTTCTCTCTCTGGCACAATGAGAATATATCTGCTGAACAAAACTCTGCAGTGGCAACAGGAAGGGCATCTGGCCAGTAAACACTGCTAGTTCTGTTCAGTTGCCCAGACTCCACTCCGCAAGGGATTATGGGGTTGTTAAACGATGATGATAGAGATGTTGGAAGGGATCTTGTAGGTCATCTACTCCAAGGGATCTTGTAGGTCATCTACCCCCACCCCCACCCAAGCAGACCCTTACACCATTTCTGACAGATGGCAGATGGGTGCAGCGAAAGGGGAGAATTGGTCACGATCACCTCTCTTAAGGAGAAGAGGAAATATCCAGGGCCCGGATGCGCCTGGATGTTTGAAAGGCAAAATTTCAAAAAATAAATCCATAATCAATAAAAAGATTTAGCCATCTTTTTTGTGTGTCCCTTTGGGTCAGTGTGGACTCCTGGCAATTGCCTGGACTTTTCCTGGCAAGATTTCAGAGCTTACCATTGTCTCCTCGCCAGGGCTCAGAGAGGGAGACTGGCTTAAGTCATCCAGCTGGTTTTGTGCCTAAGGCAGTGCTAGAACTCACAGTCTCCCAGTTTCTAGCCTGCTACCTTAACCACTAGACCAGGGGTCTCCAAACTTGTCAACTTTAAGACTTCTGGACTTCAACTCCCAGAATTCCTTAGCCATAGCAACTTGTGGACTTCAATTCCCAGAATTCCCCAAAGTAACTCAACTCCCAGAATTCCCCAGCCAGCATGGCTGGCTGGGGAATTCTGAGAATTGCCCACCAGTCTTAAAGTTGTAAGTTTGGAGACCCCTGGGTTACAGCAAACCTAGAGGTGGCTGAGGGATTCTGGGAGGTGAAGTCCACAAGTCTTAAAGTTGCATGGTTAGAGACCCCAGCACTAGACCAAAGTGGCTCAGACCTGTTTTCTGGCACAGGTGAGCTTTGGTATTGCCAAGTGAAAGAGCAACCACCCGCCACAACCCAGAACCTCACCTTCCCTGGCCAGCTTGTGCTCACCATCGGACTGGCAGTGCCCAACTTATCGAGCTGGCCCCCCAAACGAGATCCAGTCCACCTACCTTCTGAATCTCAGAGAAGCTCTGGACCTCCACACTGGTGAGGCCCGGGACGTGAAGCTGACCACTCCCGTCGGGATGCAACTTGATGTCTAATTTCTCCTGCGGGTCCTTGGTCAGTAGATCTCTGGATAGGGGAGAGAACAGACAAGTGAGAGCAGATAAGGGTCTTCCAGTGTCTGAGGGGCTGCCGTGAAGAGGAGGGGGTCCACCTATTCTCCAAAGCACCAGAAGGATGGAACCTGAACAAGGAGAGAAGCAACCTGGAACTAAGGAGGAACTTGGTGACGATGAAAACAATGAATCAGTGGAACAACTTGCCACCAGAAGTTGTGAATGCTCCAACACTGGAAGTTTTTAAGAAGGGACTAGATAATCAGTTGTCTGAAATGGTATCAGGTCTCCTGCCACAGCAGGGGGTTGGACTAGAAGACCTCCAAGATCCCTTCAAACTCAGTTATTCTGTTATCCCCATTGATAGTGAGAGCAATTAATCAATGGAACGGATTCCTTTCTGGAGTTGAGGATTAGGGTTCTGCCTTAGGCATGAAAGCCAGCTGGGTGACTTTGGGCTAATCTCCAGGAGGCTGGGAGTTCTAGTTTCTTAAGCATGAAAGCTGATTAGGTAACTTTGGGCCAGTCACCAGGAGACTGGGAGTTCTAGTCCCATCTTAGACATGAAAACCGGCTGGGTGACTTTGGCCCAATCACCAGAAGATGGTGAGTTCTAGTCCTGCCTTAGCCATGAAAGCCGGCTGGGTGACTTTGGGCCAGTCAGTCTCTCCCAACCCACTTCACAGGGCTGTTTTGGGAAAAACAGCAGGAGGAAGGAATAGTAGGTACGTTTGCTGCCCTGAGTTACTCATAAAGTAATAAAGGCGGGATGAAAATGAATAAATAGTTGCATTGAACTTCCATTCTTGCAAAGGGCTGCCCTTTGGATCCCCCTCTGCTCACCTGATCACTTCATTGTAGATCTCCACCATCGTGAGGTGGACTGAGAACTTCCATGCCTCTGCCTGCTTGGCCTCCATCTCCTGGTAGAGAGCCCGCAGGGCCTGCTGGTTGATCCCCGGATTCCCTGGGACCCCCTGGAAGCAAAGGAGAGTTTGGGAACCTTCTCCCCCCAGGGGAGCAGGCCCGAAGGGGTGGGGGGTATTTTTCTTCTGCAACTCCCTTCCTGTCTCTGGTCTCCAGGTTCTCTTCTGCATGGAGCATAAGAGGCCCACCAGGTCCTGGGTGCTCTCTGCATCTCTACAAGATATTTTCTTGTAGACGTTTTATGACCCGACTAGGTAACTTCATCAGTGCCAGAAGAGGAGGGGGGTTGCAGAAAGGAGGAGGAGGAGCGACTGGGGAGTGTTTGGTGCTCTTTGAGCTTCTTGGGTCATGAAACATCTACAGACGTTTCATGATCCAATTAGGTAACAGCATCAGTGCGAGAAGAGAGAGGAGTTTGCTTTCTGTTTATATACATTTGATAGGGCAAGCCTTGTAAATAACCAGAGAACAAACCCCGCTCCCCTTCTAGCACTGATGATGTTACATAGTTGGGTCATGAAACGCCTACAAGAAAACTCCCAGAGCTCCAAGGATCCCCTCCCTCCAGTTCCACCCTGAGCTATAAATGTTCTCTTTTATTGGAGACTCGCTTTGCTGGCCCAGCCCAGACCCCCTCGAAGGGGGGAGCCTCCCTCCGCCCCCCCCCCCACTGGACAAGGCCTTACCTCCATGGTGTAGGTCTTGCCAGAGCCCGTCTGTCCATAGGCGAAGATGCAAACGTTGTAACCTTGGAGGCAGGATAAGACCACCGGCTCAATCTCCAGGAAGACCTGCCAAGGGACAGCGGCATTGGGGGGCGGATGTCACCAAACAATGGCCTTCGCTGCCCCCCTTCCCTGCAGGCATTGCTGAGGGCAGGAGCTGCGGGGGAGTGGGGAGGTGCAGGGGAGCTCTGGATCCATCTGGAGTGAGGGGGGGCAGACAGATGGCTCAGAGCAAGACTTAATTCGCCCCCATGGAGGCTGAAGCAGCATTGCCAGGGTTTTTTTGGGGGGGAGGTCTAAAAACTGGGAAGGGCATCACCCACTGACCTGCACCTAGCCTCCTGCTCCCCCTAAAGCCTCTCACACACACACACCCAGGGGAAATGAGAGAGTGGCGCCTGCTTTCCTTAATAGGCAGGGAGAGGGCTTCCGGATTTCCCCGAGGCAGCCCCCCCTCAGAAAGGGGGCTCTCCAGTATAAGGCAGGGCACGATGGGACCTTGCCCCACTTGTATCATTCCCAGAGTTTTCACAGTGATGTGCTGCCCCTCCGCCACACACACACACCTCCCGTGCCTCCCCAGGAACTAGGTAGGGGAGGGGGGGCTGAGTCGAGACCCTGGTGATGGGGAGGGGCTCACCTCCTCCTGAGTGGCGCAGGGCAGGAAGACCTTGTCCAGCTTGAAGTGATGCTCCTTCCCCTTGTAGCTGGCGGTCACACAGCCATCCTCAGTCGGGCTGGCTTCTACCCCGGGACCCCCGGGGACCCCTTGCTGTTGCTCCTCCTCGGTCAGCGGCTTCAGGCGACACAGGACCCGGATGTTGCCTGAGAGATGGCGAGGGATGGAGGGCAAGTCCATTCAGGCTGACCCACCAAGGCAGAGGGGAGGGTCTTGTTTCAAGTTCCTGGGAAGGTGGTCTCACCTGCCCCCCCCCACAGACAGGAACGAGCCCCACCACACCCCCAGATGCTTTCTCCCTGCACCCTCAGCTGCCTGTCGCCGATTTAGCTCTTCCTGCCATTTCCACTGCTTATGTTCAGGTCATCTCGGCTTCTGGAAGCAGAAAGGAGACCACCCAGAGATCTCAGGGCTGCAAGCCAGATTGGGAATGCTCAAAGGGAAAGTGCAGGGCCGCGTTCAGAGAACCACCGGCTCCATTGCAAGGTGGCCCCCTTTGTTATGCTGCAGAGGGAATCCAGCCTCTGCTTTTCTACCATTTGGGCAAGGAAGAGGGGAAGTGAGGCCATTGTAACTTTGAAACGGTCACTAAATGAACTATTGAAGTGGAGAACTACCTGTATTTTTTATTTATCATAAGATGGGTGGCTGAGATACATAGTTAGTAGATAGATAGATAGATAGATAGATAGATAGATAGATAGATAGATAGATAGATAGATAGATAGATAGATGATAGATAGATAGATAGATAGATAGATAGATAGATAGATAGATAGATAGATAGATGTAGGTAGGTAGGTAGGTAGGTAGATAGAATTGTGAAGAGAAGAGAAGAGAAGAGAAGAGAAGAGAAGAGAAGAGAAGAGAATATAGAATGGAACGGAATAGAGTAGAGTAGAGTAGAGTAGAGTAGAGTAGAGTAGAGTAGAGTAGAGTAGAATAGAATAGAATAGAATAGAATAGAATAGAATAGAATAGAATAGAATAGAATAGAATAGAATGGAATGGGATAGAATTGAATAGAATGGAATGGGATAGAATAGAGTAGAATAACTCTTCCAGATAAGTGGCTGTCTAGTCTCTTCTTAAAAACTTCCAGTGATGGAATTGACCACTATTTCGGAAGACAAGCCATTTGTTTATATCCCACCGTTATTGTGAAGCAGAAAGCCCCCCTCCCCTCAGTCAGCCGCAGGATTTCCCCCTGCCACTCACCAAGCCTCCCCCCGCCCCCCCCCCAATTCGGTAAGTCTGCCCACTGGCCCCATCTCCGACATCACTGGTGGTGCTTCCATCCCCTTCCAGATCTTTGGCAGCCCTCAAAGAAGAGAGTATCTGACCCCCATTTTGAGCCAGACATTGGGGTGGGGTGGGGGGAAACAGACAGCCACAGGAAGATGGAAGGGACCCCCCCCCCCAGACAGACACCCCCAGCCCAGACCCAGAGCAGAGACCCAGGGTCTGTGTTGGGATCTCTGCCTTAGAAACCATGCAAGCAGCATCGGACGGGGATTGGGGGGGCATTCCCTCCGTGACCAAAGAAACCAAACCTCCCCCCCTCCCGGCTGCTTGCCCCCATGCCCAGGGACCTACCTTTCAGCTCCAACAGCTGGTCATGGTATTTCTTGCGAAGGTGCACCTCTCGCAGGTAACGCTCCTGCAGACACTGGCTGCTCTGCGCCACTTCCCTGATCACCGAGAACATCTGGAGGGGAGGGGGAAGAGTGAGGGGGCAGAACAGCCCCCCTAGAGGCCCCCAATCTGGGGGAGAGGGCCCCTTCAAACAGAATAACAGATCTGGAGGTCATCTAGTCCAACTAGCCAAGTAGGAGACTATCCAATTTGAGACAAGTGGCTGTCCAGTCTCTTCTTAAAAACCCCCAGCGATGAGGCACCTACAACTTCTGGTGGCAAGCAGTTCCACGGGTTAATTGTTCTGTCAGGGATATTCCTCCTTAGTTCAAGGTTGCTTCTCTTCTTGGTTAGTTTCCATCCGTTGCTTCTCCTCCTGCCTTCGGGTGCTTTAGAGAATAGGTGGACCCCCTCTTCTTTTGGGCAGCCCCTCAAATATTGGGACACCCCTAGTCCTTCTTTTCATCCCCAATTCCTGCAGCCATTTATTCCTATGTTTTAGCCTCTAGTTCCCTAATCCTCTTGGTTGCTCTTCTCTGCATTCTTTCCAGAGTCTCGGCATCATTTTCGTATCACGGTGATTCTTTTTACATTTCATATTTTTTTACATTTTAACAAATTAATGAGTTTCCTCTCCAGTGTTTAAGCACTGAGGGAGCATTTGGCATCCTGCAAGGCAAGTTCTCTTTTTGTGGGTTCAGGGATGTCAGTTATGCGTATTTTGGTCCCCCGGTTGGTTTTTGACACCCACTCATCACAGACTCCCCCTCCCCCCCGGTTGGATTTTATCCCCCCTGGTTCTCTCCACCTCCTTTTCCTCTTTTTTATCCTGCCACCTCTCTCCTTCCTCTTTCCCTTCTCTACTACCATCCATTTTTCAATCCCCCAAGCACAATGCAGCAACTGCCCCCCCCCTTGCAGAAAACATGGGGTCGTCCCCCCGCCCCTGGCCATGACCCCAGGGCAGTCTTCTCAACCTTGGCATCCTGAAGGTGTGTGGACTTCGACTCCCAGAATTCCTTTGGCTGGGCCTCACCTGCAGCTTGGCTTCCTCAACGGCGGCTTTGTAACAGTGGGCAAAACTCCCCATTTCCCCCTGGATGTTCCGGAAGTCCAATTGCAGCCCCTGGAGGAGAGGGCGGAGGGTGTGCAGATGCTGCTTCATTCCTGGGGGGGGGGAGGGGGACCAAAATGGAAGAGGGGGGAAGAGGAGGCCAGGCTGACTTTGCAGGTCTGTAAGTTGCCCCAAGGAGCAAATTGCTCTCTGCAAACAGGGGTCCTCTCAAGATGCTCACAGGAGCTGTCCTTTCCCTGGGGGGTGGAATCTACCTCACTCCCCCTGCCCTGTGGTCTCATATGTCCCCAGCCCCCCCTCCCAAATACCTGCCAGCTGTTTGCGCAGGGGCTGGGCACGCTCCTCGGATGTCCGGGAAGCCTCTTGCACCGCCATGTCCTTCTGCTCCTCCAGCTGCCGGATCTCATGAAGGAGCTCCTGACGCAGCCCCGAGACCTCCTTCTCGTAGGCAGAGATCTGTCAGGGAGAGAAGGCCCTTAAGGAGGGACAGGGGTCACTGCCAGGGGCCAACTGGGCAAGTCCCGCTTTTAAGACAGCTGCTGAAATACTCCTTCTGCCCAGTGGTGGAATTCAATTTTTATTGGGCGTGGCTTGGTGGGCATGGCAGGGGAAGGATCCTGCAAAATCCCCATTCTCACCCCACTCCTGGGGGAAGGATGTTGCAAAATCTCCATTCCCACCCCACTCCTGGGGAAGGATACTGCAAAATCCCCATTCCCTCCCCACTCCTGGTCAAAGAATATTACAAAATCTCCATTCCCACCATACTCTGGAGCCAGCCAGAAGTGGTCTTTGCCGGTTCTCCAAACTACTCAAAATTTCCGCTACCGGTTCTCCAGAATCGGTCAGAACCTGCTGAATAGCACCCCTGCTTCCCTCAGGTTCTTCCTTTTAAAACAGGGATCTCCAAGCTTGGCAACTTTAAGGTTTCTGGACTTCAACTCCCAGAATTCCTCAGCCATGGCAACTTGGCTTCAACTGGCTGGGGAAATCTGGGAGTTGAAGTCCATGAGTCTTAAAGTTGCCAAGCTTGGAAACCCCCGTTCTAAAATGTCCCGCCCTCCCCAGGGAAAACCTGAGATCCCACTCTAAAGTTGTCTTTGCAAACTGCCCAACACATCACTGCGTTAATCTGTCACCCCAAACTTCTCTGCTCCTGAATTTTCAGAGCTGGCTGACTGCCAGGATATCCTGTGGCTGTTCTGCACTCCTCCAGAATGTAAGGAGATTGGATGATTGGGACTGGGGGTGGGGGGGCAGAAGAAGATCTGGGAATGAATGTCGTGGCCATCTGGTCCCCCCCCAACTTGCTCAGAGCAATACAGGTAGTCCTTGATCTAAAGCACCCCCCGGGAATGGGCTGCCCCCTTTCATTGGACTCCGTCCAGCCAGGGAAGGAGAGGCCGCCACCCGCTCTCTCAGTGAGGAAGGGGTTTGCAGATGTTCAGGTGAGCCCATCTCCCGGGGAAGAGCATTGCCCAAGACCCCCAGCGTACCTTGTGCCGGAGGGCAGCTGCCACCCCCTCTGAACTCTGCAGCTGCTCCGCCAGCTGTTGGCACCGCTGCGCCTGGGAGGACAGCTGTTGCATCAGGGCCCTGTTCTGTGCCTCCGCATTGGCCAAAGCCTGCAGCGTCTGGGGGGAATCCGCCTGCGCCCCCTTGGCCAGGCCCTGGGTGGGAAAGGTCAGCACAGAGCGTAAGAGGCTCAAGGGCCCTCAGCCCCCCTCAGCATCTGCAAGGGGGGCACTCTGAGCCCCTCCCCTCCCTTCGCTTCCCACCTGCCCAGCGTGTCAGAATGGGGGCTCCAGGCTTCCCCATTGGTGGGTTCCTGCCTTATTATTATTATCCTTCTCATCTTTCCTATTACCTTTTCCTTTAGCATCAGGTGAGTTTCACTTTGTTGGGTGTATCTTATGATTTAGGTTGATTGTAATTTATGATCACTAGTCACTTGTATGTACACTCAGAGCTAACGCACTGGAGACAAATTCTTTGTGGGTCCAATTTACACTTGGCCAGTAAAGAATATTCTGTTCTGTTCTGTATTTCATATATTCCCTAGTCTTCTTTCCTCTCCTCTTCATATTTCGATTCCATTCCATTCCACTCTCCACCATTATTTTTCAGTGGGGAGGGCTTTCCATTCCCACCTAGTCTATTCTTGAGGAGTCCCTGTTGCTCCCCCAGCCAGCTCTGAGCATGCTCACCTTTCCTGTGATCAATCAGGGGGGCATTTATTCATTTATTTATTTATTAAAAAACCGATACAGCCACCCAACTCACTCATGGAGGCTCTGGGAAGCTGACAGCAATAAAACCAAAATACAAAACCAAGAACAAGAACACCCCACCCAGACAACAATCACACCGATCCCTTGATGGGTTTGTTGACCCCCTCCTTATCCACTGCAAATACAGAAATCTGAATAACAGAGTTGGAAGGGACCTTGGAGGTCTTCTAGTCCAACCCCCTGCCTAGGCAGGAAACTCTATGCCACTTCAGACAAATGGTTATCCAATATCTTCCAAAGTTGGAGCATTCACAACTTCTGGAGGCCAGTCAATCCATTGATTAATTGTTCTCACTGTCAGGAAATTCCTCTTTAGTTCCAGGTTGCTTCTCTCCTTGATTAGTTTCCACCCATTGCTTCTTGTCCTGCCTTCTTTGGTGCTTTGGAGAATAGGTGGACCCACTCTTCTTTGGGGCAGCCCCTCAAATATTGGAAGACGGCTATCATGTCTCTCCTACTCCTTCTCTTCCCACAATCTTCCCATGATGCATGTTTTGGCTCTGAGTTCAAGGAAACATAACCTTAACCCTAACCCTAAGCTTAGCTTTAATTTTCACGCAGAGTGGGATTTTCCTGTGCGATCTGTCAATGAAGACCCAACTCTCCAGAGGCTGTCAGAGGCTGAAGATCTGACAGCTCCCAAGCTAGGCAATGGCCCCAGAGCCAGTCCTTCATCCCATGCCAACTTTTCCTGGGGGTACAGCTTGCTGCAATGGGGCTAGGACAGTGATGGCCAAACCAGAAGGCATGTATATGTGTGTGCATGTCTGCGCACCAGAGTGCCAGAAACCGAAAGACCAGCTGGCCAATGTGCATGCCTTTTTTTGGCCATTTTTGGCCATTTTCAGGCTGTTTTTCAGACTGTTTTCAGGTGCTCCAGTGCCCGCGAAGACCAGTGGCCGGTGCACATGTGCGCATCAGAAACCAGAAGAGCAGCTGGCAATGGCATGCGTGCCCACAGAGAGTGGGCATGCATGCGCGCCACCTCTGGCACGTGTGCCATAGGTTCACCCTCACAGGTCTAGGATACCTCACATTGACCAGCTCCCTGTGGGACAACCCGTTGGACTAATATCGGAGAAATGGTGCAATAGAATCATTAAGGATGCCAAAGGAGGGACCGAATGAAATGTGAATGACAAAAGTTAAAAATAGTTTTTTAATTATTTTAAATAAATTGAACCTTCCCACCACAAGTTGGCCGCGGTGAGTTGGCCATGACATGTTATTCCATTCTGTGCTGCAACCGGCCGCCTCCGACCTATTTCCACGCAGAGAAGGGGGTCTATGGCCACGAAAGAGCCCCGGCCACACTTACCTGCACCTCAGAAGCGGGGCTCTTCTGACTCTGCAGAGGGAGCCCGCAGAGCTGCTTGTCCAGCTGCCGCACCTCTTCCTCCCTGCTCCACTGCAGCTGGTCCATGCGCCCCTCCAGGCGCATCAGTTCGCCCACCTTCTGCTGCAGGCTGGCTTCCAGCTGCGACACTTTGTGGTGGAGGGCCTCGTTTTCCTGCAAGGGGCATCAAGAATGCCATTTCTTTATTTAGCATAGGGCGAAAAAGTGAGGAAGCACATCACAAGCAGCAAGAATTAACTTGCGCCTGCACACGGAATTTGAGTGGGGGCAGATACCAAGATATCAATGACCCTCAAACCCAGAGGAGCTTCCTTTTAAGTCCTTTTAACTCCAGTGCCCACTTTCCTGGCCAGGTCAGCTCATTGTTTTAAGAGCGGTGTTGGTCCAGTGGTTACAGTACAGTATTGCAAGTTCTGCCCACTGCTAGGAGTTCGATCCTGACTGGCTCAAGGTTGACTCAGTCTTCTGTCCTTTGGAGGTGGATAAAATGAGGACCCAGATTGTTGGGGGCAAGAGGCTGACTCTGTAAACTGCTTGGAGAGGGCTGGAAAGCACTATGAAGCAGTATATAAGTGCTAGTGCTAGGAAAGGAGGGAGGGAAGGAGAGAGGGAGGGGAGGGGGGGAGGAAGGAAGGAAGGAAGGAAGGAAGGAAGGAAGGAAGGAAGGAAGGAAGGAAGGAAGGAAGGAAGGAAGGAAGGAAGGAAGGAAGGAAGGAAGGGCTATGGTGGCACAGTGGTTAGAGTGCAAGATTGCAGGCTAAATCTGTCAACTGCCAAGAGTTTGATCCTGACCGGCTCAAGACTGACTCAGCCTTCCATCCTTCCAAGGTGAGTAAAATGAGGACCCAGATTGTTGGGGGCCAGAGGCTGACTCTGTAAACTGCTTAGAGGGGGCTGGAAAGCACTGTGAAGCAGTATATAAGTTTAAGTACTAAGCTAGTGCTATTGTTTTATCGGGGCAGAGCATGTCTGTGACTCTTCACATGCTCAGAGGCATGTGCTGTGGCAGTGCTGCCTTTGTAACTCACTGTGGCAAGACCGGGCATCTTGTGGAAGACACTTTTCCATGGAGCTGACCTGACCTTCCCCCAGCCCCATTTAAGCCCACTCATCACAGGCCAGATTTGGGGGCCTGGGCTGGCCCTTTTAGGAGGCAGGGGGCAGGGCAGGGGCTCACCATGGCCATCCGATCGGAGGGCTGGGCAGAGATGGCAGCCGCCTGCTGCAGGAGCCCCTGGGAGAGCTGCAGGCTCTGCTTGAGACCCTCGTTTTCCATGGTCAGGTTGTGGATTCGCTTCTCCGAGTCCGTCACACCCTGGGGGCCAAAGAGGAGGTCAGTCCATCCATCGGAAGAGAGCTGGCATCAGAACCTACCGTTCCAGACAGGTGGCCGTCCAGCCTCCATTTCAAAAGCCTCCAATGCTGAAGCACCCATAACTTCTGGAGGCAAGCCGTTGCCCTGATTAATTGATCTGGGATTATAGAATAACAGAGCTCAAAGGGACCTTGGAGGTCTTCTAGTCCAACCCCTACTCAAGCAGGGCACCCTAGACCATTGCAGACAATCTCTTCTTGAAAACCTCCAGGGATGGAGCAGCCACAGCTTCTGGTGGCAAGCTGTTCCACTGATCGATTGTCCTCACCATTAGGAACTTTCTCCTTTAACTCCAGGGAAGGGTACTGCAAAATCCCCATTTCCACCCCACCCCCCCCACTGGGACTTGGGTGGCAGAGAATAGATGGGGGCGGGGCCAGTCAGAATTTTCACTACCGGTTTTCCAGAACTGGTCAGACCCTGCTCAAACTCACCTCTGATGAGTTCCCTTCCTCAGCCTCGGCCTGTTCTTCTTGGGGGAGAAACCCCTCAATTCCTCCCCCACTACAGCACCTGCTGGGTGCTGACCCTCCCCAGCCCTCCTGCCCCCGTTTCCCTGCAAGGAGCGAGGGGCCGCCTTCCTCACCCTGCCCAGGCGGAGCTGCTCCCGTTCTTCCTCCTGCTCCTGGAGCTGCTGTTTCAGGCTTTGGATCTGCCGGGAAAGAAGACCCCAGGCAGTCACCCCCATTCTAGGCCCCCAAATCCTTTAGGGCCCTGGTTTGGGGCCCCCAAAGCCCTCCCAGCCCCCCGCTTCTCCATGGAGATGACAACTCCCAAGGGCTCCCTTCCAAGATCTTCCCCAACAGATGGGATGATAGAAAACAGCTCTTTTAGTGACCGTTGCAAGTTACAACAGCATTGAAACAAGGGACTTACGACCGTTTTTCACACTTACGACCACTGCATCATCCCCGTGGTCACATGATCAGCCGCTTGGCAACTGGCATAGACTTATGACGGTTGCAGCGTCTCCACAGTCATGTGATCAAAATTCAGATGCTTGGCCGTTGACTCATTTTTTACGACGGCCGTAATGTCCCGGGGTCTCGTCATCTCCTTTTATGACCTTCTGACAAGCAAAGTCAATGGGGAAGCCTGATTCACTTAACAACCACGTGACTAATTTAACAAGTGCAGTGATTCACTTAATAACCGTCGGCATTGCCATCAGAAATGTTGTGCTCCGCGGTGATACCTAGAGAGGATGGTGGTGTTACCTGGTGGTGGAAACTCCTGGCCAGCTGCTGCTTCTCCCTCTCTCGCTCTTCCACCCGCTGCTGGAGACCCACCACCTCCTCGGCCAGGTGGCTCCGCTCTCCCTGGAGGGCACTGATGGACTCCACCAGCTGGTGCAGACCCCCGGGGTCCACGGGGCAGAGCAGGCCGGGGGACGGCAGCTTTGAGCCTGAGCGGAGGAGAAGGGTTGCAGGGGAGACCCGGGAAGGAGAGGGCTCTGGCCTAGGGGGCCTGAGCTGAGCCTGGAACTCTGAACCGCCCACTAAAGGCCACAGGGCTCCTGTCCAACCATCCCCCCTCCCCAACATCCGGAGGAGGGCCGGCCCCTCCTAAGGCCATCAGAATAAGAGTTGGAAGGGACCTTGGAGGTCTTCCAGTCCAACCCCCTACTCAAGCAGGAAACCCTAAATCAGGTATCTCCAACCTTGGTAACTTTAAGACATCTGGGCTTCAACTCCCAGAATTCCTCAATTAGTATGTTGGCTGGGGAATTCTGGGAGTTGAAGTCCCCATGTCTTAAAGATGCAAAGGTTGGGGACCCGCGCCCTATATCCTTTCAGACAAATGGCTGTCCAGCTTCTTCTTCAAAACCTCCAGTGTTGGAGCAGCCACAACTTCTGGTGGCAAGCTGTTCCACTGATTGATTGTTCTCACTGTCAGGAAATTCCTCCTTAGTTCTAGGCTGCTTCTCTCCTTAATAAGTTTCCATCCGTTGAATGTCTACGGAGATTCTCAAGTCCTCCAGGTCCTTGTCCCAAAGGTGCTTTTTTTCCAAGAGCCAACTGGACTTTCTGGTTTTTCTTTGAAGACGTTTCACTCCTCATCCAAGAAGCTTCTTCAGCTCTGACTGGAGGGTGGGGAATGGAGCTGAAGAAGCTTCTTGGAGGAGAAGCGAAACATCTTCAAAAAAACCCCCAGAAAGTCTGGTTGCCTCTTGGAAAAAAAGCACCTTTGGAATCTCCACCCATTGCTTCTTGTTCTGCCCTCAGGTGCTTTGGAGAATAGCTTGATTCCCTCTTCTTTGAGGCAGCCCCTCAATATATTGGAAGACTGCTATCCTGTCTCCCCTGGTCCTTCTCTTCATTAAACTAGACATAGCCAGTTCCTGCAACCGTTCTTCCTATGTTTTACCCTCCAGTCCCCTCATCCTCTTTGTGGCTCTTCTCTGCACTCTTTCTAGAGTCCCAAAATCTTTTTTACATCGTGGCCACCAAAACTGGATGCCGGATTCCACGTGTGGCCTCACCAAGGCCTTATAAAGTGGTTTTAACGCTTCTCGTGATCTTGATCCTATCCCTCTGTTGATGTGAGCGAGGGTTGGGAGTCCCACCTGCCTGCACCTTCTCCAGGAGGCCCTGCTGTTCCAGGATGATGGCTTCCAGGCTCTGGATGACGCTGAGCTTGTCCTTCACCCGCTGCTGGTAGGCCCTCTTCAGCCCCCGCATCTGCCGGCGCCAACGGCTCTCCTCGCAGTGCAGGCGCGAACGATACTCGCCGGCCTTCTCCTGCAGCTGCTGCAGTTGGGTATAGCGCTCCAGGAAGGAGAAGAGCTGCAGCATCATTTGCACCAGTGGCGACTCCGGGGGCTGCGTGGGGAGGGGAGATGGGGGTCCCGTGGGGAGAGGGCAGCCGGCAGCCCAGAGCGGGTGGGAAGAGAGGAGAGCAAGATTAGTCACAGGGTGGGCAGCGCCAATTCTCCCCACTGTCCCAGCTGGCTTTCATGCCTAAGGTGGAACTAGAACTCCCGGTCTCCTGGTGATTGGGCCAAAGTCATCCAGTCAGCTTTTGTGCCCAAGATGGGACTAAAACCCCTGCCGCTGCACCACGTTTGTGTGAAAAGGGGGAAAGGAAGGCAGGGGCCCAGCTCTTGTGGCCCCCCACCACTATTGCTTCAGGTTGTGGCTCTCCTGAGGCCAAGACGGAATGTCCCCCTCCCCAGGACAGGCCTCTTTCCCCTCCCTGCTAGTCTGGAACCCCCAGGGACCCCATCCCTTGCTTCTCCTTCAGGGGGGAGCATTTCCTCCTCCCAGCCAAGGGGGCATTTCAACTCAGGCCCCACTGTTCTCCCCCCCCCCCCCGCCCCCCGCAAAGCCAGGAGAACGGGGGCAACCTTTCCACACAGCATTTCCCTCTCGGCAATGGCTGCCTCGCGCTTGAGGGCCAGGAACTCCGTCAGTGGGGTGGGGGCTTCCTCCAAGCCCAGGTCGTCCTCCTCGGAGGGGCTGGCTCGGTCGCTCTCGGAGCTGCCTGCCAAGGCCAAGAAGGCTGGTGAGGTTGAGCTGCCGCCCCTTGCCCAAAGCCCGCTCCCTAGGCACCCCTCCCACCTCCACGTGCCAGCCAAATTTCCCAGCCCCAGCTTGGCAAAGGAGCCTGTTTGCTAGCAATAACAGAGAACGTAGCTCAGGGTTCAAATGGTGTGTGTGTGTGTGTGTGTGTGTGTGTGTGTGTGTGTGTGTGTCCTTGGTGCCCTCTGATCTTGGCCGTTTTCTTGCAGACCTTTTATGATCTAAACTGGGGATTCTCCTTATCTAATTAGAAGGAAGTGGGGTTTGTGGAGAAGGGAGGAGGAGGAGGAGGAGGAGGAAAAAGAGGGGACTGTGGAGTCCTTTGTGCACCCTGGGCTTGTTAGACATCTCATAACCCAGCAAGGTAACATCTTCAGTGCAACAGCATCAGCTCTGATGATGTTACTTAGTTGGGGAATGAAACCTCTGCAAGAAAACCACCAAGCTCAGAGTGCTCAAAGGGCCCCTCATGCACACAGAAAAAAGCCCCCCCCCACTTTACTTCCTAGACCACTTTGGACTCTTCCCCTGCCCTAACCCTGGCAGTGCCCTTTGCCAGCATCTGCAGCTGGGACGGGGGGGGGGGGAAGAGGTGGTAATTAGCCCAACCCCCCTGTGCTGCGCCTGCCCCAGTGTGGTGGGGGGCAGAAGAGAAGAGAAACCTACTGTCCACATCGGTCAGCTGCAACCATCGATGGTTGGGTGAGGGAGTCTTGATGGAGTCCTCTGGCAGCTCCTCCGAGAAAGCTCTGCGGTCCTGGGGGGCAGAGAAATGGGTCAGCCCTCTGGGAGGATCACTGGGAATTCCTCCCATGGGCTCCCTGCTTCAGATTGGATTGGATTGGATTGGATTGGATTGGATTAGATTAGATTAAATTGGATTGGAATGGAATGGAATGGAATAGAAAGTGGAATAGAATAGAATAGAATAGAATAGAATAGAATAGAATAGAATAGAATAGAATAGAATAGAATAGAATAGAATAGGAATAGACCTGGTAGGGACCTTAGAGGTCTTCTACTCCAACCCCCTGCTCAGATAGGACACTAACATTTCAGACAAATGGCTGCCCAGTCTCTCCTTAAAGACCTCCAGTGATGAAACACCCAGAGTTTCTGGTGGCAAGCTGTTCCACCGGTTAATTTTTCTCACTGTTAGGAAGTTTCTCCTTAATTCCAGGTTGCTTCTCTCCTTGATGAGTTTCCATCCATTGTTTCTTCTCCTGCCCTCAGGGGCTTTGGAGAATAATTTGACCCCCCTCGTCTTTGTGGCGAATTAGGAACAGCCAAATCACAACCTCCTGCCCCAGATGTCCCAATGGTGCTGGGATTCAACCCGCTTAGGAGATGCCGGCTGGCAAAGGCTACAATGCATATAAAGCAAGGGCTGGCATTAAGGCCCTGCGTCTTATATCCTGCCTTCATGTTTTTTACAAATAAGGCAAGGAGGCAAGGATAGCTAATAGTCCTTCTGCCTCCTGTTTTTTCCACAACAACAACCCTGTGAGGTAGGTTGGGTGAAAAGAGAGTAATTGCCCCAGAATCACCCAGCTGGCTTTCATGGCTCAGGTGGGACTAAAACTCACAGTCACCTAGTGATGGGCGCAAAGTCACCCAGCTGGCTTTTGTACCTCAGGCAGGACTGGAACCCTTGCCTCTGCACCACGTTTGTGTGAATGCGGCATAAAAGGAGGAAAGGAAGGCAGGAGAAGCAGGCCAGCTCTTGCAGCCCCCCTCCCTCCCTCCCACAGGACTAGAACTCACCATCTCCTGGTGATTTGCCCAAAGTCACCAAACCAGCTTTCATACCTAAGGTGGGACTAGAACTCACCGTCTCCTGGTTTCTAGCCTGGTGCCTTAACCCCTAGACCCACCTGGCTCTTTCAAATACTGGCTTTTCCTTCTCAGCATTTTTTGGGGGGGGGGACTGATACGTGCCTCCCCTGCCCTGTTTTTTGCAAATGCAATTTTAGCAGCTGGACACTCAGCTGCACTGGCACCACATGATCCGGTGTGGTACATTGGTGCCAGGCACTTGGGTTGGTAATTGCAACTCTGGCCAGGCTATTTGGCACTCCCAGGGGGTCCAGAAGAGCCACCACCCCCTCCCAGAATCTGAGCTCTCTGCCATGGCTCACTGTTTGCTCTCCATCATGCAGAACCTCGCCCAGAGGCACACAGATGTGGCCTCCCTTGGGGCGCCTGACCTGAGATAACCCCTCTCCCAGCTGAGTGGTCCCTGAATTGGCAAGGTGCTGTGGCTCTGTTTCCATGGTGGCAGGTGCCATGGAAACGCCATCACTGAGGTGGGTGCTTTCTCTTCCTCCTGCCAACTTGCAATGCAAAGGTATAGGTTGATGCACCTGCTAGGAGACAGGTGTGGGTGTGGATGTCTGATAGATAGAGAGAACGACACCTGGAGCAGAGTCACCTGGGAGAATCACAAGCCATGGGTATGTCCCAAGAGGAAGAGACACTCTGTACATGCTCGGTGGTGCTCTCTTCCAGCACTGCCAGTTCATCAGCTGCTCTGGGAAACGCACACCTCCCTACTTATGGAACTCATATCTGTTTATGGAATTCTACGTTCATTACTAAAGTTATGCATTCATCTTTTCAATGCAAGGAAGTGTGTGAAATCTACGTGGAGATTCTGGGGGGTGAATCACTAGAGGGACGACCAGCTAATTCCGCTGTGTAAGGCTTTAGTAAGGCCCCATTTGGAGTACAGGTAGTCTTCGACTTACGACATATCATTTAGTGACGATTCAAAAGTTAAAGCAGCCCTGAAAAAAAGCCGTTTTTCATACTTAAGACCATTGCAGCATCCCCACAGTTACATGATCCAAATTCGGACACTTGGCAACTGGTTCATATTTATGTCATCGTGTCCCGGTGGGGTCACGTGATCCCCCTTTGGTGACTGTCTGATGAGCAAAGTCAATGGGGAAGCTTACACTTAGCGGCTGTGGGACTAACTTAATGATTGCCTTGATCCACTTAACAACGGTGGCAAGAAAAGTCGCAGAATGGAGCAAAATTCACTTAACAACTGTCTCACTTAGCAACAGACATTTTGGGCTCAATTGTCGTTAAATCGAGGACTATCTGTAGTGTATCTCCAATTCTGGAGACCTCGCTTATAAAAAAAAGCAATTGATAAGGTTGAGTGAGTCCAGAGACGGGCCACAAAAACGGTCCAAGGTCTGAGGACAAAACCTATCAGGAGGGATTGGAGCAGAGGTCTTCAAACTTGGCAGCTTTAAGACTTGTGGACTTCAACTTCCAGAATTCTCCAGCCAGCAGAGCATGGCCTGGAGGGCAGAAGGGAAAGGGGAGGGGAGAGAGAGCTTTAAATACGTTAGGGGTGTCAATTTGGGTCTAGACCAGTGTTTCTCAACCTTGGTAGCTTGAAGATGGGTGGACTTCAACTCCCAGAATCCCTGGGATTCTGGGAGTTGAAGTCTACCCATCTTCAAGCTTCCAAGGTTGAGAAACACTGGTCTAGACCAAGCTGGGGAATTCTGGGAGTTGAAGTCCACCAGGCTTAATGTTGCCAAGGTTGGAGACCCCTGGTCTAAAAGATAGTATTTTCAATATTAAGCAAAAATCAAGAACACGGGGGACATAATCTCAAATGGACAGGAGGGAAGTTCAAAAGTCACATTAGAAAGGATGATTTCACAGAAATCAACAAAGTGGGTCAGTTATCAGTCACTGAGTTTAAACACGCTGGGGGAATAAACACAGGTCCATCAATCGACAAAAGTTATAAATAAAACAAAGCAATTCAATATAATAATGACAACAATATTAATTAAATAATCAAACATCCACCACTTATCCCAGATTCTTGGGAAGGACTCGATGAGCGGGAAAAAAAAATGCCAAATTCAGTCTGAACCTGTGGCTGACAGTGCGACGAATCATTTGAGAAATAAAGACGTAAAAATAAAAACATTAATAATTAAAAATACACAAACAAACGAATAAAAAAAAAGAATAAAAAAAGAAACAAAAAAACTCCAAGGGCAGACTTTATGGATGGCTGGGTCTTTTCCTGCTGCCAGTTTTCTATGCTTCTAGCTTTGTACCCTCGGTGCCAGCTTGGCATATGAAGAGGCCCCAGTCCTTGGAAGGAATCCATCCGAAAGAGGCACCGCTGGAAAAAATGGATTGTGTGTGTGTGTGGGGGGGGCAGCACTGAGATAGAGGGGTGGGTGTGGGTGGGGGGGATAGGAGCAGCTATTCCCTGTCTCTTCCCACCACACCCCCTCAAACCCATCATCTGCTCTACTTTGAACGTACATTTCACGCCCGCAATGAAATCCCACCCACGTTGGTGGTTGGCAATCAACATGGTGCATTTTTGGAAACGTTGCATTGCACACACACACACACACACACACACACACACAGCACTAAACTGCAATTGGGTCGCGCCTATCGCACTACTCCACAGCCTTATCACCTTTTGCCGGGCAGGTGGGGCAAACACGGCCTCAGGTATTTGGGGAGGGGGCTGCAACACACAGAGGAAGCATCAGCTGCCTTTTCTATAGCACAGAAATATGCCTGGCCAAATTTAGGAACTCTGCCAGGGAATTTTAACAATCTTCCCCTGCTTTCCTCGGGGGTGGGGGTGGGGGTGTTAACTTTTTTTTATTCCTTTGTATTGGTTTTTATTGTTTGTAAGTCACTGAGAGTGAGTAAGTGGCCACATTTTACATTTTACATTTTAAATAAATACAGATAGTCCTCGAATTACAACCTCAATTGAACCCCAAATTCCTGCTGCTAAGTGAAACATTTGTTAAGTGAGTTTTGCCCCATTTTACCACCCTTTTTGCCACCGTTGTTAAGTGAATCACTGCAGTTGTTAAGTGAGTAACACCGGGGTTTTTTTGGTTTTTCTTTTAATTTTAATTTATATGCTGTCCTTCTCCAGAGACTCAGGGCGGCTTACAATGCGTTAAACAATAGCCTTCATACTTTTGTATATACCTGCTTAGTAGGGCTTTCGCCCCTCCCAAGCGGTGTTCTTTTTCATACAAAGTCAGTTTATTGCCCCCACAATCCGGGTCCTCATTTTACCTCCCTCGGAAGGATGGAAGGCTGAGTCAACCGTTATTAAATGAATCTGACTTCCCCGTTGATTTGCTTATCAGAAGGTCGCAAAAAGGGATCACGTGACCTTGGGACGCTGTGACCGTCCTAACTACGAGTCAGTTGCCAATTGTCTGAATTTTGATCCCATGACCGTGGGGATGCTGGAACGGTCGTTAAGTGTGAAAAACGGTCCTAAATCGCTTTTCTCAGTGCCATTGTAACTTTGAATGGTCACTAAACGAACTGTTGTAAGTCGAGGACTTCCTGTCACTGCCAGGATGATAAAAAAATATGGTTCTCCACACTTCGCTTATTTGATAGGTTCAATCCTTAAGCCCCTTTTCAGTTTTTCAGGAGGAATCTTTGAAAAAGCAGCTGAGAAGGGTTGAAAGGCTGAAATGCCAAATTGAATTAAAACCACCTTTTGAGGTCCAGCAAAGAGGCAGGAATTCTTCCAACCCCCTTTAGGGACTGACTGACAGCAATCAATCACACAGGGGGTCACCTATCCTGCCAGGTTACTATAGAGGGGCTTCTTCCAACAAGAGGAGGTGGGTGGGTTGCAGCTGTGCAACCCCTCCCCATCTATTTTTGGGGATGCATTTGAATAAGGGGAGCGCTTCCATGAATTAGGGGTTCAGTCCCCCAAATGCAGAAAAGGAGGCGATTGCTGGGGGTCCGCGGGCGTTGCATCCCCCGCCCCCCAAAAAGCGAAGGATGCTGGCGGGTCTCCGCGGAGCTGGACCAGACAGGGGAGGGGCGGTCCCCGGCCTCGCTAGCGCCCCCCGTAAAGGCCCTTCGAGCTGCGGAGCGGGTGGGAAACGCCCCCCCCCCGAGGGGGCAAGGATGCTCCAGCCCCGGCCCCGGGAGCCTTCCAAGGGGGCGAAGAGGGTCCAGCCGCCCCCCCCCGAGTGGGCCGGGGGCTCCAAGAGGGGGGCTGCATCTGCCCCCGCAGCCCCCTCCCCATCCCTCCCTCCCTCCCTCCCTCCCGGCCAGCCGCGGCGCCTCTTACCGGGGCCGTCGGGGCGAGGGGCAGCGCCTCGGGGAGCCTCCGCAGCCGCCGCCCCCGCCGCCCCCGGGCCGCCCCCGCTTGGCCCGCATCGCCCTTCTTGAAGAGCGCGTAGAAGACCAGCACCAGCAGCGAGTAGAAGGCGTACATGGGCAAAGCCAGCCGGCCGGCCGTGACGCAGCAGCAGCAGCAGCGGCTCCCGCGGGCAGCAGGCGGAGCGGCGGCGGAGCCAGCGAGCGAGCGGGGGATGCGCAGCCGGGATGCCGGGGAGGCGGGCAGGTGGGCACGCCGAGCCTCGCCCAGCCCGTCTCTCTGTGCCGGGGTCTCTGGGGCCGCGAGACCTCGAGGGTGTCTGTGGGTCTTTCTGCCTGTCTCTTCCTTTCTTTTCTTTCCTTTTTTTAATTTTTTTATTAAACATTTTTTTAATGCGAACGAACAAACAACAGAAGGCTCAAATAAAGAAAAATCCATCTTTACATCTTCTTTTCAACATGTCACATCCCTAGTCTGCCTTCATATTTATACATTTTCTCTTTCTTATTTTAACATATCCCTTATACCTGTATTCCTAATATATCATCTATGTGTGTTCTCTTAATCTACATCTTTGATTTACTATTTATATAGATTGGTACTTTATTTCCTATTGTGGGTGTCTCTTTCTGTGTGTCTCTGTCTTTGTGTGTCTGTCTAGATCAGTGTTTCTCAACCTTGGGAGCTTGAAGATGGGTGGACTTCAACTCCCAGAATCCCCCAGCCAGCGCTGGGGGATTCTGGGAGTTGAAGTCCACCCATCTTCAAGCTCCCAAGGTTGAGCAACACTGATCTATATCAATCTATCAATCTATATCCATCATCTCTATCATTCATCTCTCTCTCTCTCCATCTATCTATCATCAGTCAATCTATATCTACCGTAGCTACTTACCTACCTATCTATATCTCTATCAATCAATCTATATCAGCCAGCGGTGCTGGCTGGGGGATTCTGGGAGTTGAAGTCCACCATCTTCAAGCTTCCAAGACTGAGAAACACTGATCTATATCAATCTATCAATCTATATCCATCATCTCTATCATTCATCTCTCTCTCTCCATCTATCTATCATCAATCAATCTATATCTACTGTAGCTACTTACCTACCTATCTATATCTTTTATCAATCAATCTATATCAGCCAGCGGTGCTGGCTGGGGGATTCTGGGAGTTGAAGTCCACCCATCTTCAAGCTTCCAAGGCTGAGAAACACTGATCTATATCAATCTATCAATCTATATCCATCATCTCTATCATTCATCTCTCTCTCTCCATCTATCTATCATCAGGCAATCTATATCTACCGTAGCTACTTACCTATCTATATCTCTATCAATCAATCTATATTAGCCAGCAGCACCTACTGGGGGATTCTGGGAGTTGAAGTCCACCCATCTTCAAGCTTCCAAGGTTGAGAAACACTGATCTATATCAATCTATCAATCTATATCCATCATCTCTATCATTCATCTCTCTCTCTCCATCTATCTATCATCAATCAATCTATATCTACTGTAGCTACTTACCTACCTATCTATATCTCTATCAATCAATCTATATTAGCCAGCGGCGCCTACTGGGGGATTCTGGGAGTTGAAGTCCACCCATCTTCAAGCTTCCAAGGTTGAGAAACACTGCTCTATATCTTTCTGTTTGTGGGTCTTTCTGTGTGGTGTGGGTGGCTGTGTTTTTCTATGTGTGTCTCTGTGTGTATCTGTATGGGTGTGTGTTTGTGTGTGTCTGTGTGGCATTTGCTTTTCCAGGACTGGTTTTGCCCCTGGGTGGCAGCAGATGAAAATCCACTACATGGATTGAAAAGCAATTAAAAGCCACAACCTCCCAGCTTTAATCCCGACACCCTCCCCACATGCAATGCTCATCGGCCTCCAGAGGGAAGGACGGAGGCCTTGCAGGGCCCATGGGAGACACACACACACACAGCTTGGAAAGACAAAACAGGAAGGGGAAAATGGGCAACTCTGGAAAGTAGCATCCCTCTTGGGAGTTTCCTTCCCTGGCCAAAGGCTCTAGACCAGGAATGGCAAACCTTTTTGCCGTCGTATTTCAAAAGCAGAAGGAGCGTGGTGTGTGTGTGTGTTTGTGTGCCCATACCCATAATTCAATGCGCCCCACCTCCCCGTGCATGTGTGCACAACCCCCCCCCCTTTTGGCATGCAATGGCACAATGGGCCCAGAAGCCTGTTTTTCGCCCTCCCCAGGCTCCAGAGGCTTTCTTGGAGCCTGGGGAGGGCGAAAATGGCCTCCCCCCACCCACGGAGGCCCTCCAGAGCCCGGAAATGGCCCGTTTGCTGACTTCCAGTGGGCTCAGAAGGCCCAAAAATAAGATGCGTGCGCCGGAGTTGAGCTAGGGCAATGCTTGTGTGCCCACCGATACAGCTCAGCATGGCACATCACGGCCCTAGACTCTGGACAGACAGATGCACACATGCCAAAAGATCCACTGAGCGGAGTCTGCAGTGACCGGGTCACAAGGACTCCCAGGAAGGGAATAAAAAATGTGAAAATATGGAGAGGATCTTTAGGCTTCTGCAGAAAACACAGCCAAGCAATTCCTCTCCAACTGAGGCCCAGCCAGCATCTCAGGGGGATGCCAAGATCTATTATATCTACCTACCTATCTCCATCCAATGCCAATCTCTCTCTCTCTGTGCCAATCTAGTTATCCCCATCCCTCTAATCTGTCGATCTATCCTCTCTCAATCGTCTGTTGATCTGTCATATCAATCTATCATTTGTCTCTGTCTATCTATCGTCAATCTACCTCTGTCAATCAATAATCGTTTAAACTGTCATCTGTGAATCTATCTATCCTTTGTCAACCTATCATCTGCCAATCTTTCTTTCTTTCCTTTCCTCCCTCCCTCCCTTCCTTCCGTGGGGTGCCCAACTCATCTAGAGGCAAGACAAAATTAATTTTTAAAACTAAAGTTTATTAAAAATTTTACAGAGAACATAAAAACAAACACCAAGTAATACGGATTGGAAAGAGAGAAAAAATTCCCAAAGTGCTAAGAGAAATAATAATAATAATAGTAATGATAATAGTAGTAATAGTAGTGGTAGTGGTAGTAGTAATATACAAAGAAGCTTCCAATTTTTTTGCGGCAAATATAAGTACAATTACAAAAAAAAAATTATCCTATGATTATAAAAAAGCTCACTTTTTTTCTTTTATCTATTATTTTTGTTCTAATAATCAAAGCCACAAGTTGTAAGTGCATTTTTTTCCGGTCTCATGCAAAATGTCTGTAAGGGATTTCCAGTTTCCAGATTCACTTAAAACTGTGGCAACAAAGGTCATTAAACGGGGCAGAACTCACTTAACAATAGAAAATTTGAGTGGAGGACTGCCTCTATTTTTATACATTCAAGACAATTCCTCTGGTAACAAATATCAACAATACATCATTTTATAAAAAATTCTCTTTAAGGTTAGAACACAATGTGCATTTTAACCTTTCAACCACATATTTTCCCATTGTTCCCTTTGTATATTGCAACCAAGTTTTTAGTGCGTTTTATCATGCATTCTTTCACATGTTGTTCTCGTGTTTCAAGTTTCAATAAAAGTTTATATATTTAAAAAAAAAACATACTCAGCCTTAGTACATAATTTTGTTTCAAACTTACATTGTTCAAAACCGTAAAATATTTTAGCCACCTTAAGTTTTACATAAAAAAAAATCTATTTGACAAAGATATCCGTCTATTGTTAAATCTTCTCTACATTTTATTTTACAATCCACTTGAGAAAATTCAAGTACATCAGGATAAATTAGTCAATTTATGATTACTTATAATTTCTCTCATCCATAAAATACTTCTCGAATTGAAAGGCACAAAAAGTGTTTTGGGGCAGAATCTCTATTTTTATTTATTCTACATTCTAGAATAGCCCACCTAACATAACCATTTTTAAAATCTACGTTAGCTTTGTCATATCACGAGTTACAAAGATGACCTCCCCAAATCTCCAATCATGACCTTCTAAATCCAGTAACCTATTTCGTAACACAGGGACAAAAGTACATTTGATCTGATATTTTGGTGTAACTCAAACTGATATAACCGATATAAATAACCTTGTCATCTATTTAGTAATTTTCTCTTCCTGTTAAAAAACTGACAATTCAGAAGGAACATTTAGGAGTGCCCAGTCAGCCTTCTTGGTTTCATAATACATCGAATATTGTTGGGACAAAGAAACGTGCAATAACGGATGGTCCCAATTTTTTAAAATAGGAAATTCAATTGTTGGTCTGGTCTGTCACCAAAAGTTTGCCAAAATACCCTGGAAGAGACTTCCTACGTTAAATCAGGAGTGTCCGTCATTTTGACTTTTTTTACTCTTCAGCCTGCTGCCTTTGAGATTAATTCTAGTAGGAAAAAGAAACCGTGAAAATTTCTAAAAGGAGGGGAGCCCTCTTTTCCAACGGGATAAAATAACAGGTTTGGTCCTTGCAGTAGAAGCAACAGGGTCTCACAAGTTTCTTCAAATGCATCCATTTATTATGCATCACCTTAACGGGGCCAGAGATCACCAAACCCCCAGAGCTTTAGCCAAAGGTAGATGATGCAGAAACTTAAATAGGTGAGGAGAAAGAGAACCATGTAAAGATATCCTCCTGACACCCCCCCCCTTTTTTTTTTACTCTCTCCCCAAAACAAAGGGGAGAAAAGAGAGAAATTTTCTATCTGCCTGATCCAGGTGACTGGAAGGCAATGAAAATGCATAATATGAAACATGGCTGCGGTATTGAAATGTGATTATTCTCTCCCCTCTAGCCCTGATGATGTTGCCTAGTTAGGTAATGAAAGGTCTACAGGAAAACTATCAAGCTTGGACAAACCCTCTTCCTCTTCCTTCTCTACCCAACTCCCCCTCCCTTCCAGCACTGAGGATGTTACCTAGTTGGGTCATGAAACATCTGAAGGCAAAGCACCAAGCTCAGAGAGCAGGAAGGACCTCACGGTCCAACCTTCAGCTACAAATATTTGCTTTTTTATCAGGTGCCAGGGAAAGAATCCAACAGGAAACAAAACCCTAATCTATGAACTACCGAGGAGAAAGCTACAGCCCCATCAACACCGTCCAGGAAAGCTACTATATATAAAGGGAGCAACGTAATCCCCTTCCTTCTAGCACTGATGCTGTTCCCTAGTTGGGTTATGAAACATCTGCAAAAAATTCCACCAAGCTCAGAGAGCCACAAGGACCCCACGGTCCAACCCTCAGCTACAAATACTCTCTTCTATCGACCCATGGGTAATTTGTAAGGTGGCGTCAAACTTTTGCTCAGCTGAAAGGCGCTGAATCTGATCGATGTGATGCTCATATCGACAGCTGTGTGTTTGTGTTGAAGGAGAGCAGAGGCCTTTCCTGGAACCCGACGAGGCCTTCAGTGCAAGGCAAAGGGAACGGATAGTGTTACCTAGTTCGGTAATGAAACATCTAATCTAACAGGAAAACTACCAAGCTCGGAGAGCACCAAGGGCCCCGCAAGGGCATCGCTCCTTCAAATCCCTGGGGCTGCTTCTGACAACTTCTGCTTCTTCCTGGCAGGTGGACGGGTGGGCGCCTGCGTAGAAGAGGGAAGGGAAGCGGGGGGGGGGGGGGGTGTTAGTGAAACAGGCAAGCAACCTGATTGTATAGGAGGTAATGGGAGAAAGGGAACACAGCCCTTCTGCAGATCCTGAATCTGGGTCTCCACGTTATCGGCCTCCGAGCACCCCCAGGGCAGGGCAGGCCCAGAGGCTGCATTCCAACAGGATGCGACGCTTGGTGATGGTTTACACTGAATGGCAGAGCTGGTGGGCAGCCCTGGTAGCCCCTTTGCCCACATACCCTGCAAAGGCAGCTGGTATGTTTCAAGCCTTTGCTTCTCTCTCTGGCATTCACCAGCTCTCTAGCTACTTCCCACTGCTGCAGGGCATCGATCAGTGCTTTTCTTTCTTTCTTTCTTTCTTTCTTTCTTTCTTTCTTTCTTTCTTTCTTTCTTTCTTTCTTTCTTTCTTTCTTTCTTTTTTTCTTTTTTTCCCCTCCCTCCCTTTCTCCTATCTCTTTCCCTCCCTTCATCCTCTCCTTTCTTTCCACCCATTCACCTAACTATCCATCAAAGTTGGGGATTGGGTATTTTAAATTCGTGGGTTTTAACTGAGGGGCCATAAGTATTTAATCTATTTTTAAATTGTTCTTAAATTTTGTATTGTATGTGGTTTTATTGTTGGCTGTACACCGCCCTGAGTCCTTCGGGAGAAGGGCAGTATAAAAATTCAATAAACATAAACATAAACATTATCTCTATATCTTTCGCTTTCAGTCTTTCCCTCCCTCCCCTTCTATCTCTCTTCTTCCCTCCATCCTCTCTTCTTTCTATCCATCCATCTATCCTCTCTCTTCTATTCATCCATCCATCTTCTACCTCTTTCACATCCATTTCTTTCTCTCTCTCTCTCTCTCTCTCTCCACCCATCTATCTCTTTCTCTTTCATCCATTTCTCCCTGTCTCCCTCTCATACACACACACACACAATTTTGGGAACTGCCAAGGCCCCCAGGCAGAGGTCTTGGGGCAAAAAGACAATTCTGTGGAGAACAGATTTCTCCCTCCCATCTGCCCTCCTCCTGCAACCCTGCCTTCTACCTTCCAGCTTCTCTCTCTCTCTCTCTCTCTCTCTCTCTGGGGGTGGGGAGAACACTGTCCCTCTTCCTCTCCCTCACCTTGTTAGGACGTTTCTGGACCGGGAAGAAATCCTTCATGGTCTTGGTTGCCTTCCTTGGTCTTTTCTTGGCCTTGGAGACAGATTCCTGGGCCTCACTGAGCTTCTGGCAGGCGTCTCGCCACCTCTTCAGGCGACCCCGAACTCGGCTCTCTCTGCGGAAGAAGGGCTGGGGTGAAGATGGCAAAAGGGAGGTGGGGAGGCAGGCACAGGGGCAGTTCACCCCCACTCATCTCGCAAGGCCCATCTCCAGCAGGCAGCCCTGACTAGGCCTGGGGTGGATGGGCATGAAGGCACCCTAAGCCGAGAATAACACAATAACACCGAGAGATTTCAACTCTGTCTAGGCAGAGATTTCCGGTCAGGATTGATGGTGAGGGTTTTGCAGTAAGACGGGGGACCTGGTGGTGGTTTTTGGCTGGCCAAGCATCTCCAGAGAAAGGGGTCCAGGAGAGATGGGGCAGAGGGACCCTGGCCTTCCCAGAGGAGAGTCTGGTGTCTGGCTTTCTCATTCAGAGCAACTGGTAGGAGGAGGTGCATTTTCCCCAAATTTCCCCCCACAGCTTCCTGCAACCTTCTCTCCATCTCCCAAGGCACCCCTGACCCTTCAGCCGGGCCGCCTCCCCTTCTCTAAACCTGGGCCCTCCGTTTGGGCCTGGGTGACGACAACCCCCATGGGACCAAAAAAGGAGAATGCGGGCAGCTCAAGTTTAAAGTGAGGCTCCTTGGTGCTCGTGGAGATTGGTGGTTTTCTTGCAATGTTTCATGACCCAGCTGGGTAATATCAGAAGATGTAAACCTCACTTCCTTCCAGTACCGGATTATGTTACCTAGCTGGGTCATGAAACATCTGCAACGAAACAACCGAGCTCGGAGAGCACCAAGACTGTTCAGTTCCCCTCCTGCTGGGGTGGGAGGGAGCCCAGCATCCCGAGTCTTCCTGACCACCTACTCGCCCAAATTCCCAACCCCAGAGGACTCGTCCCCAGAGCCACAAAGCAGATGCCGACACGCTAAGACGCAGGCCGCGCTCAAGGGGGCCAGTCGTGTTCCACTCACTTCATGTGCTTCTTGTGCGTGAGGAAGTTCACCAAGCCCTCTTCGTCCGGCTCCTTCCACTCCAGCACCAGCTGGGCCGGATCCGTCACCTCCGGCTGCAGAAAAAGCCGCCGCGTCTCCTCCAGGCACCAGCCGTCCGGCACAGGGTGGCTCTGCAAGGGGAGAAGTCCTGAGCATCCACAGCATCTCTGCCCTGCTGCTAAATGGCCTGGACCCCATGACACCGGAGGGTGCGCCATGGAGGCCTTGCCGGGTGGGACAGATTCCTTGCAGGGCCTTTTCCAGGCCGGCCCCACGTCAGGACCCTTCACCGGGGAAAGTTCCAATACAGGTAGTCCTCGACTTACGACCGTTTGTTAAGGGACCGTTCGAAGTTAGAATGACACTGAAGAAAGTGACTTAGGACCGTTTTTCACACTTATGACCGTTGCAGCCTCCTCATGGTCATGTGATCTAAATTCAGATGCTTGGCAACTGGCATGGACTTACGACAGTTGCAGTGTCCCAGGGTCATGTGTCGGAGGATCTCCAGGGACCCAGAAAATATTCCTTTGCTTCTTTAGTCTCAACTCCAAAGAGGGCCAAACCCTGATGCTCTCTGCTGCCGCCTGCACCTCGGCCTTGGGTCGGACGAGTTCATGGCACCCGGTGCCCCCTGAGCTTGGTGGTTTTCATGCGGAGGTTGCATTACCCAACTAGGTAAAGTTATCAGGGCTAGAACGGGGCTTGGAGAGGAGAAGGAGGAAGACTGTGGGGTCCCTGCTGCTCTCTGAGCTTGGTGGCTTCCTTCCAGATGTTTCACTACCCAAACTAGGTAACCTCATCCGTGCTAGGTAACATTACCAGCTAGCACTGAAGGTCACCTAGTTGTTGTTGTTATTATTATTATTATTATTTATTAGATTTTTATACCGCCCTTCTCCCGAAGGACTCAGGGCGGTGCACAGCCATGCTAAAAACAATATACAATACAAAAATTTAAAAAAACAATTTAAAACCAAATAAATAAATTTGGCCCTGTCAATTAAAAACCCATAAATTTAAAATACCCCATCCAGGTTCTTATTCAGCCAGGCCAGCCTGTTGAAATATCAGGGTCTTAAGGGCCCGGCGAAAGGTACGGAGATTGGGAATCCTATGTATCCCAGGGGGCAGTTCGTTCCAGAGGGCGGGTGCCCCCACAGAGAAGGCTCTCCCCCTGGGGGTCGCCAGCCTACATTGTTTTACCGAAGGCGCCCCAAGGAGCCCCTCTCTGTGGGATAATGGAATGTCTACAAGAAAACCATCAGCCTCAGAGAGAACCAAGGACCAAGAGGAGCAAGGAGAAACAAGATATTCTCCAAAGCACCAGAAGGCAGGACAAAAAAAAACGATGGATGGAAACTAACCAAAGAGAGAAGCCACCGGGAATTAAGGAGAAACTTCCAAACAGTGAGGACAATTAATCAACATTCTGGTGGGAACAGCTCGCCACCAGAAGTTGTGGGGGCTCCATCATGGGGGTTTTTAAGAAGAGACGGGACAGCCGCTTGTCTGAGTTGGAATAGGGTCTCCTGCTTGGGGAGAGGGCTGGACTAGAAGACCTCCAAGGTCCCTCCCAGCTCTATTCTGATTCTGACCCCTCATTTCAACCCTGAAGCTACAAATAGTCTCCTTTACTTTATTCGTGGCCCTCTGCAGAACGATCACACCGGGTTTGTGGCGAATTCGGATGAGCAGCTGTAAGGCCTGGCTGGGCGTGAGGGGCATTTGCAGGAGGGGAAGGGGGTGCAACGGAGAAAATATAAACCAAGGGAAGGAGAAGCCTCCCGCTCCATGCACCCCCTCTCCCCTTCCCCTTCCCCTTCCCCACCCTCTTTCCCCTAATCCCATCAGAGCTTGGCATTCAAACCGATCAGCCATCGACAGGCATCCAGAGATAATCAAACCATATTTACAAGCCATTCAAGTGGCTATAAAAACATTTAAGGAGGAAGCAAAATAAATGGGATTAGCACTGATGGTGTTACCTGGTCAGGCAATGCAAGGAAATTACCAAACTCTGAGAGCCCCAAGGCTCTTGTTTCATGGACCCCCTGACCGTGTGCTTCCCCCTCCCAGCGAGCCTTGTGGCTTTTCTCAAGGGTCAAAAACACTTTTATTTACAACTACGAAGATCTGCTTAGCCCCTCTATTGCTTGGCAAACAGACCCTCTGGGGTTTTTTCATCTCTTCAGTGCCCACGTTCCCCCAAGTCTTGGGAGCATCCTTGTTCAGGAGTCTTGAGGTTTAGGAGAAGGAGGAGGCCAGTGGTGATGCTCATGCTGAGCTGTAGGGCAGCCTTAACATTTCCCCCTAAAGAGAAACTTCCTTGACAGTGAGGGCAATTAACCAGTGGAACTCCTTGCCTCCAGAAGTTGTGGGTGCTCCATCATTGGAGGTTTTTAATAAGAGACTGGACAACCACTTGTCTAAATTGGTGTTCCTGCCTGAGAAGGGGGTTGGACTAGAAGACCTCCGAGGTCCCTTCCAACTCTGTTCTTCTGTTTACAAGCTTTGCCAAGCCTTGGGAGGGGGCTCCCTTTCACAAGTTATATGATGTCAAACCTAACAGCTCACGCCAGGCTAGCAAATACCAATAAGTTTATCTTGTCTAGCCAGATATGGGTGCCTTTAAAGCAGTCACGACTCCTGGATATCGAACAAAAAAGTGCCTAGATTGGTTTTTTTTTGGGGGGGGGGGGGGGCATGTTTCCACATGTGGTTGGTCCTTGCCTCCTTCTTCCCAGGGCTAAGAGAAAGGGACTGTGCTAAGTCACCCAGCTGGCTTCAGGCCTAAGGCAGGACTAGAACTCACGGTCTCCTAGAGACTGGCTTGGTGCCTTTACCTACTGACATCAGGCTGGTTCTCTCTCTTGAAATGCAATAGCTTCCCATTTATCCAAAGCATGTAAAGCATTCTTTAGAAAGACCGTAGAGAAAGCTTCAAATAATAATAATGATGATGATGATGATGATGATGGGTTTGGAGGTATACAAATTTAATAAACTAAACTAACTAAACTAAATTGTACAATGAACGGTTGAGGGAGCTAGGTATAACAGAATAACAGGGTTGGAAGGGACCTTGGAGGTCATCTAGTCCAACCCCCTGCTTAGGCAGGAAACCCTACACCACTTCAGACAAAGAGTTATCCAATCTCTTGTTAAAAACTTCCAGTGTTGGAGCCTTCACAGCTTCTGGAGGCAGGTTGTTTCACTGATTATAGCTTAACAAAGGGAAAGATTAGGGGTGACATGATGGTAGTGCTTCAATATTTGAGGGGCTGCCCCAAAGAAGAGGGGGGCCCACCTATTTTCAAAAGCTCCAGAAGGCAGGAGAAGAAGCAACAGATGGAAACTCATCAAGGAGAGAAGCAACCTGGAATTAAGGAGAAACTTCCTGACAGTGTGGGCAATTAACCAGTGGAACTGCTTGCCACCAGAAGTTGTGGGGGCTTCATCACTGGAGGATTTTAAGAAGAGACCGGAGAGTCATTTTTCTGGAGTGGGATAAAGTCTCCTGCTGGAATAGGGGGTTGGACTAGAAGACCTCTGAGGTCCCTTCCCGCTGTATGATTCTTTGATCAGGATTACAGAAACAAATGGCACGGCTGAGACTGACCTATTCAAGACAAGGCAGCACACCGCCAGCTTTCCTTACTGATCCTGCTGCAAGGCTTTCAATGGGGCCTTCCTAGAAACCTAAATGTCCACAGAGATTCTTCATCCTCCGGCTCACGATTGTCCCAAAGATGCTTTTTCCAAAAGGCCACTGGACTTTCTTGGCTTTTCCTTGAAAACGTTTCACTTCTCATCCAAGAAGCTTCTTCAGTTCTGACTGAATGATGGGGGCTGGTGAATGGAAGGATTCTCAGAGAGAGTACTAACAACCAGATGACTGCAAGGCAGATAAGTCCTTCCACCCACCCACGCCCCGTTCAAAACTGAAGAAGCTTCCTGGATGAGAAGCGAAACGTTTTCAAGGAAGAAAATCAAGAAAGTCCAGCTGGAAAAAAAAGCACCTTTGGGACTTCACAGCTGCGTCAGGAACAGCTGGCTCTACCGCCTGGCAACAGCAGCTGGCGTTGGGCCCAGGAAGGGGCTGCCTGCCTGCAGAGGGCCAAGAATGGGATGGCGGGCAGAGAGAAGACTCGCCTGTTGGATACCTTACGACTGGTGTTCCTCAGCACCTCCTCGATGCTTCCGTGCAGCTGCAGCAGCTTCAGAGCCTTCTTGGGGCCCAATCCTCGGACTTTGCGGCAGTAATCACAGCCCAGCAGAATGCAGAGATCCACAAACTGGATCCGGCCGAGAGAAAGCAGAGAAAGGAGAAAGGGAGGGGGGGGCATCACTTTACAAAAGGCAGAGTTGAGCAAAAGAGGGTCCCTCCACTGACCCACCCAGATTTTCTGAAAATCTAGAGGAAAAGACACCGAGTGGAGGGAGTCTGCAGAGGGAGTTCAGCTGAAAGAATAAACTAGTAAGATAAATGATCGGAGGGACTCTCTCTTCCTGGTTACGTCCACCCGACTCACCAGAGTGGGGAGGCAAGGTGCGTTGTGGGTCTCCTCTTCTAAGGAGGCCCACCTGGCAGGACCCAGAAGAAGGGCCTTCTCCGTGATGGCTCCCTCCCTCTGGGACATCCTCCCCGCAGAGATACACTGGGCCCCACTCTGATACTCCTCTTTCACAAGGCCCGAAGGCCTGGTTCTGCCAATGGGGCTGGGGAACCTAGAATGGTGGGAGGAGGCCCATCAAGTGCCTTGTTTAATGTTGTTGCCGGAGGGAGGGGGGTGTATTGTTGTTATTTATTGTTTTATGTATTTATGGGGTTTATCGGATGCTTATTAGGTTTTTATTCTTTGCAAACCACCCAGTCACTACAAGTGAGTGGGTGACCACATAAATCGAAATAATTAAGTAAGTAGGTAGGTAAATAAATACGTTTATCCACACCTACTTCCGCGTGTCATTCTCCTGATGAGCCAGACTACAACTCCCCTCATCCCCAACCAGCGTGCCACATGGTTACCAGCTCTGCCTGGGCTCCAGGCCTCCAGGCTGTCTTCCCTCTCGCTCTCAAGTGTCCCTGGGGCACAAGCGGAAGCAGGAAAAGGGGGAGCCTCCACTGGGGTTCCCCAGCATTCCTTCAGAAGGACTTTGGCACAGGCCTCTTCCAGTTTCATAGAATCTGGAAGGGACCTTGGAGGTCTTCTAGTCCACTCCCCCCCCAAGGCAGGAGACCGTATATCTGTGGGCACGCAAGCTATTGCCCTAACTCAGCTCCAGCGTGCGTGTGTGTGCCGGCCAGCTGATTTTCGGCTGGCCCCACCCACGCTGCCCTCCCCTCCCAGGAGTCTTCATGCAGCCCGTTTTGGATGCCAGGTAAGTACAGGGCTCACGCGGAGGCTCTGGGAGGGCATTCTCGCCCTCCAGAGGGCCTCCGGGAGGGGGGGGGTGTTTTTGCCCTCCCCAGGCTCCAAGAAAGCCTCTGGAACCTGGGGAGGGCGAAAAACGGGTCCACCAGTAACCTTTTTGCAGTTGCATGCCAAAAGCGGGGGGAATGGGGGGGTCGCACACGCATGCCTTGGTGAGCCTTGATGGCACAGCAAACTAAGTGCTGTTAATTAGCACCAGCTGCCTGCAATTACTGCAAGTTCGAATCTCACCAAGCTCAAGGTTGACTCAGCCTTCCATCCTTTTGAGGTAGATAAAATGAGGATCCAGTTTGTGGGGGCAATACGCTGACTTTGTATATATATATAAAAAAAAAGAACACTGCTTAGGGGGGGCCGAAACCCCTAACTAAGCAGGGATATACAAAAATATGAAGGCTATTGCTTAACGCATTGTAAGCTGCCCTGAGTCTCCGGAGAAAGGCGGCATATAAATCGAATCAATCAATCAATCAATCAATACTGGAGCTCTAATCAAGGCTGGTTCCCCGAACTACCTGGCACTGCCCCATACCTGCTCCTGAGTCATCCCCAACTTTTGCAGGACGATGGGCAAGGAGATCTCTTCCAGATGGCTGTGGGGGAGGGGAAAGAACCAAATGGAGATCAATTCATTAATCTAATTCATTAATTTAAAAAAAGCTAATTAAGACTTTTAGAAAACTATAGACAGTGTTCCTTGGTCTTTGGCATATGCTAACCCTTGTGAATCAGAGGTGAACAGCGCCCCCTAGAGTCAGACTTCACTGGCTGGGGAAAACCATTACCCTTTTTTTAAAAAAAATAACAAGATTTAAGTGTCCAGGTAAATTGGAAACAAAATTTTGCAATTATAAAGAATCTCTCGGAGGAAAGTCAACCTGTCTGGGTTTTTTTTCTAAAAAAGAGATAAACAGTTTTAAAAATCTGGACGCTAGGGGGAACTAAAGTTTTTAATTAAAACAGGAAAATAAGACAAACCTGATTTAACTGCTAGAGGAGTGACGCAAGATGTTCTAACATTGGAAATACCAAGGGATGCTTTTGAAAAATGGATTCGGAAGTTAATATCAACAATGCCAATAGTGATGTTTGCTTCTATGATAGATTATGTACAAATGTTGTTTCGGAAGAAATAATAGGAGAGGAACAAGTTTTATCTGACAAAACACTGCAGAATTGACACCAAAAGTAGATCTACAAATGAAAGGCTACAAGAATGACACGCTTCGTTGGACACACAAAAGAAAGCAGCTGATGCTTTAAAAATCAAGAGAATTAAATAATAAAGCGAGAGAGTGACCTGGATAATTCTTTTATATTGAATTTACAAAAGCGGTTCGTTAAAACTTGGATTAGTCTCGTGAGAAGAAAATTTTAAAAAAATCTATATTACTTGACTGGAAGTTAAAGGAAGGAATATAAAGCTGGTTATTTGATCAAAGTTAAAATAGATATATTGATATTTCAGGCAACCCTTAAGGGACGTTTGCTGACGACAGGATTGAAGTGATGGTGCTTTATGGATTTGTTTGTACATAAGAGATGGACATGGGATGAAAAGATAATTGGCTATAGATGTAGGTGTAAAGTTACTACAATTGTTGCACTTATTCTCACCTCTTTATACGTATTTCTTTTTATTTACTAGATTCTTACCTTTCTTTTTGTATCTTTCCTCTACTTCTCTTTTCCTTTGAACTTTTTGACTCTTCTTTTAGCTGGCATTAATTCTCAGTATTGCTATGATAATCTTTAATGACGTTATTTTTTAAGAGAAGGGGTCACATTTTCCCAAAGGGGCAGAACCAGTGGTGAAATCCAAATTTTTTTTTACTACCGGTTCTGTGGGCGTGGCAGGGGAAGGATACTCCAAAATCCCCATTCCCTCCCCACTCCTGGGAGAAGGATATTGCAAAATGTCCATTCCCACCCCACTCTGTGGCCAGGCAGAGGTGGCATTTGCCGGTTTTCCGAACTGCTTAAAATTTCCACTACCAGTTCTCCAGAACCTGTCAGAACCTGCTGGATTTCACCCCTGGGCAAAATATCTGTTAGGAGCTGCTGTTTGGCTCTTGATCAACCCTTGATTTGAGGGCCTAGGCAAGGTTAGAAGATGGAATCATAGGGTTAGGAGGGACTTCTGAGGTCTTCTAGTCCAACCCCTTGCTAGAGGCGGATCACATTTTTGTGTCTAGTCTGTCGCCACGGCTGAGGAATTCTGGGAGTTGAAGTCCACCAGCATCTCAACATCCAGAGACTATACTAGTCTACGGCTCTGGGGATAAGCCCACGCCCGTAATACTCACCTCTTCGTCAGGCCAAGATGCCGCAGGAGGCGCACGGCCCCAAAAGGCAGGGCATCCATGTCTTCCGTGGCTGCACACCAGGCGTGTCCGGATTTCACCAGGGCGGCACAGGTAGCTTCTGCTTCCGCAGGAGCCTAGGTCACACACCAAGGGGAAGAAGGGAAACTTCCGGTCAGAGGGAGGTTGAAACAATGGCCTCAGACTAAGAAAGTAAGCCTACGGGTTTCCAGTTTGAGTGCAGACGTTTCATGACCCAACTAGGTAACATTATCAGGGCTAGAAGGGGGCAGGATATGCTCTCTTTATATACAGTTGGTGGGAGTGAATCCTAAAAGCCACTTGTATATATACACCAGACAGCAAACCTCTCCTTTGCAGCCCTGATAATCTTACCTAGCTGGGTCATGAAACGTTTATTCTCTTCCCTCTCCTCTTCCTCTTCCTCTTCCTCTCCCCAAATCCCACTCCCTTCTAGCACTGATGTTGTTACCTACTTTGGGTAATGAAATGTAAATACGAGTCAGTCAGCAAGTCTTTTAATTTTGATCACGTGACCATGGGGATGCTACAATGGTCGTGTATGAAAAATGGTCAGAAGTCACTTTTTTTTTCTTTTAATAATTTTTATTATAAATTAAAAACAAAAAACAGAAGTCACTTTTCTTGGCGCCATGGTAGCTTCGAAAAGTCACTAAACAAACGGTTGTTAAGTTGAAGGGTACCTGTGACTTGCATTGCTCCCTCCCGGTCCAACGCCTTCTCACTGGACCCCCTTTGCTCTTGGACTGAGAGGGAAGGGCTGGCCCGAAGCCCCCCAGGGGTCCTGAGAGGACCTGAAGCTGGGTGTCCCCCTCCTAGCCCGGCCCCTTCCCCACTGCAACCCTCCCCACCAGGATGGTGAGATGCTTGGAGACCCTGGAAAGCAAAGGCCAAGGTCCTGCTTTGCAGGTAAAACAGGCAAAAACATTTCCAGAAATGCATCAGGACAAGATTCGGCCGTCCAAGATTCGCTTAACAAGTGGGTTATTAATTTAACAACGGCAGTGATTTGCTTAACGACGGTGCTAAAAAGGGTCATAAAATGGAGTGTCTTGCTTAGAAATGGAAATTTTGGGCTCTATTGTGGTCATAATTGACTCTGATTCTGGGTTTATTATTTATCATTAATTAGTTATTTGATTTAAAGTGCAATTTTATTGTACATGTTTCTTAACTTGTGTTCGCTGCCCTGAGTCTATGGGGAGAAGGGCGGCATATAAATACATGTAATAAATAAATAAATAAATAAATAAATAAATAAATAAGCAAGCCGAGGGCAACCTGTAGCCCAACCGCAGCGCCCAAGGCAACACTTCCAGCTGGAAGGATCAAATCCCTCCTCCTCCTGCTCCCATCTTGATCTGGGGGAGCCCAAAACAGAGTCCCCCCCCAAAGCAAGGTGGTGTTCTCTTCACTGTTTATAAATAAGACTGTTACCTGGATATAAGGAACTCCCAGGAGGGTCAAAAGAGTCTCCGAGTCTCGTCTTGGGGGCCACGCTGGAAGGAAGGAAGGAAGGAAGGAAGGAAGGGAGGGAGGGAGGGAGGGAGGGAGGGAGGGAGGAAGGAAGGAAGGAAGGAAGGAAGGAAGGAAGGAAGGAAGGAAGGAAGGAAGGAAGAGGGCAGGTCAGAACTGGAACTCTGGAGACCCAACACGCCTCAGCACAAAGGGAGTCTGGTCTTTACCTGCAGTCCCTCTCCTGGCTCCAGAGACAGCGGCCCGTTTGGCTAGCTGCAAGGGAAAAGCAGGATCCAGTGATTTCCTAATAAAGGAGAATATTTGTAGCCCAGGGTTGAACTGGGGGATCCTTGCTGCTCTCTGAGCTGGGGTTTTTTTTTCTTTCTACAAACGTTTCACAACCTAACTAGGGAACACTATCTGTGCTACAAGAGAGGGAGGTTTGGGGAGAGGAGAAAAGAGGAGGAGGAAGCGGACTGTGGGGTCATGACCCAACCAGGGAACATCATCAGTGCTAGAAGGGAGTGGGGTTTGGGGGGAGGAGGAGGAGGAGGAGGGTGGTGGAATCCTGAGCTGGGTTGCTTTCTTGCAAAGTAGGTAACCTCACCTGTGGGCGTGGCTTCCTTTGCCAGGCTTCCTGAACTCGGTCTCTGGGAGGGTGGGCTCCCTGGCTTCCCCCCAAAGGCCGGGAGATTCCCCAAACAGCCGGCTCTCTTCCCAGGGAGTCGATCTGGGCATCCCCTCCCCCCCGCCCTCCAGACTCCTACGCACCACCGGCTGCTTCAGCTGCGGGGGCTTCCCATCGAAGACGAAGAGGGGCTTGAGGCCGTTTTGCAAGAGGTGCAGCGTCCGGAAGAAAAGCCCCTGCAAGGAACTGGAAGGGGAGGGGAGGCGGTGAGCAGGAAATGCGGGGAGTCCTTGACTTACGACCACAGCTGAGCCCAACGTTTCTGTTGCTAAGGGAGACAATCTTTTTTTGCCACAGGTGTTACGCAAATCATTGCGCTTGTTAAATTAATCCCACGTATATGGGATTCCCCACTGACTTTGCCTGTCAGGAGGTCACAAAAGAGGATCACCTGACCCGGGGCCACTGCAACTGTCATAAATGTGAGTCAGTTGCCTAAATTTTGATCATGTGACGATGAGGGAAATGCTGAAATGATTGTGTGAAAAACGGCATAAATCGGTTTTTTTCAGTGGCGTTGCGACTTTGAAGAGTCACTAAACGGATTGCTGTAAGTCAAGGACTAGTTGTACGTGTGAACCAGGCCATGAAAGGGTCAGGCAGGGGCTCGGGGCAGACAGCGCATCCCAGGCAAAACCCACCCACTGCCACCCCCACATGGTTCCCAAACCGGCCTGGAAGGAGCAGGTGAGAATCCTCCACCCCACGGAAGGTCCGGCCTCCTTCAGTGGCCACTCATTCCACCTGCTTGGGGGGGGGGAAGAGGAAGTCCCCCTTTTCTCACCTGATGTTCTGTCCGTGGCGGTTGATGATCTCCGGCATGGCTGTGCGGAACTGATAAACGGCCACGGAAGCGTCCAGCGCGACCACCCGCCCTGAGCCACAGAGGAGGAGGAAGGCCGGCTGAGTAGGCTGGAGGGCAAGGGATCCTTCTGCCCCCACCCACCCCCTTCACCTGCTTGGCCTCCACTGGCACCAACGCCCACCAGCTACTGGCAGAGCCCCTCACCCTCCACACCATCCTGGGCTGCCCGCCCAAAGAGCAGCCCCAGACAGACGCCAGGGTTCCCTAGGGCTCCCTTTGCACTCTGTGCATGCTCAGAGACTGAGGGCAAGTGGGCCTTTTTTGCATGCTCTGGGATTGAGCGGAGAGAGGCCACTTTTGCATTCTTTGCATACTCAGGGGCCAACGATGGGCGGCTCCCCATTCACTCTATGCATGCTGGGGGCAGGTGGACCTTCTTTGCACACTCAGAGACAGAGTACTTTTGCACTCTATGCATGCTCAGGCGGGCGGGGTACCTTTTGCACTATGTATGCTCAGGGATTGAGGGCAGACTGGCCACTTTTGCACTCTGTGCATGCTTAGATACCAAGGGTGGGTGGCCACTCCTTTGCACTCTGTGTATGCCGCGGGACTGAGGACAGCCAGGTCACTTTTGCACTCTGTGCATGCTTAGGGACCAAGGGTGGGTGGCCACTTCCTTTGCACTCTGTGCATGCTCAGGGAGCGAGGTCAGGTGGGCTTTCTTTGCATGCTCGGGGACCGAGGACGGACCGGTACTCTTTGCACTCTGTGCATGTTCAGGGGCCGAGGGGGGCGGGGCGGAGCGGCGCTCACCGCGGTACTCCTGGAGGCTGGCGGGGCGCAGGGCGTCCGGGGCCTCCTCCTTGATCAGCTCGGCCAGCTTGACGATCCCCATAGCGGCGCGGGAGGAGGGACTCTGCACGGCGGGCGAGGGCGCCTCTGAGCACGTGCAAAGCGCCTCGGCGGCTCCGTCCCAGCCGGGCTCAGCGGAGGAGCCGCAGGAGGTTTTGGCCCACGGGCGCTGGCTCACCTCCCCGTCCGGGGCGGGGTCGCTCGTGGACCCGGTGGGACAACCGCTCCCAGCCGGGGAAGAGGCGCGATCCTCTACCGAGAACACCCGGCATCGGGACCGCCGGAGAGTTGGCAAACCACGCATGCGCCGATGGGTCGCTCTGACTCGCTCGCGAGACTCTATGATTCCGAGTTCTTGGTGCCGCTCTAGCCTCGGAGAACTCTATGCGGGGCACTCGGCGGACTCTTGGCTAGCGGAGGCGAATCGGCTGGGTAAGGACGGAGGTCGAGGGGGGGGGATGGCGCTGCTTGCCCGGGGTGGGGGTGGGGGGCGGGCGCTCGCATGCTCCTGGGCCCCGATCGTGCCGGGAACGCCAATGGCCTTGCAGGAAGCGGGGCCCTCGAGGAAGGTGCACCCAGAGGTCATCCATCCCACCCCTGCTTTGCGCAGCGTTGCAGACCGAGGACTCCGGCTGAGCTGACCCAGGGAAGAGGGGCGGGGCAGGGGTCTCTTCCACCGTCCGGAGGAAGGCTTGCCTGCGGCCCCCAGCCTTCCCCCACGCCTGCCCTCTGAGCGTGCCCTGCAGCTGCGCCTCCTCCCGGCTTGGATAGAGGGCAGCCCGTGGATTGCAGCCTGGCCGAAGTGCGGCCCGAATAACCCCCCTCCGCTTTTCTTTTGCAGAGGCTCCGTCCCGATGCCCAGCTGGTCAGAGCAGGACCCGGCCACCCTCTTTGCCAACCTGCTGCTGCCTGCCGTCTGCCTGTATTCAGCCATTAGGACCTTCCAGGTAGGAAAAGGGCTGGTTGGCAGGGGAGGCAGCCGAGGTTTCATAGCCCCTACTGCGGAGTGGAGCAGCCCCCCAGGACTGAGCCCCTTTCGCTGCCTCTCTTTTTCTGCAGATCAACCGGGGAGCCGCAGCCGGGTTTTTCCTCCAGGCCCTTGGGCCCCTTCTGGAAACCGTCCCCTTTGGGCCCCGCTGGCAAGGGCCCCGGCCCCCAGACCACACCTGGCCCTGCACGGTGGTGGGGCTGCCGCTGCTGGCCTTTGGCTTCCACTGGCTGAACGGGGACTGCTTCACGGCCAACATCCTCCTGGGAGGTGCTCTGATGCTGGCCGGCGGCTGGAGTTACTTCACCGAAGAAGGCAAGGCCATGGTGGCCCATTCGGTTGTCTCTGTGGTCACCATCACCATCTGCATCGTCTCCGTCTTCACCGGAAGCGCCTACGGGGTTGTGGGCAGCCTCCTGCTGGGGGCGGGCGGCCTGCTGCCAGGAACTGGACTGTGGCCTCTGCTGGTCCCAAAGGAGACCGATGCCCTCCGCTGTCTCATGGCAGCTGCCAACCTGGCCCTGTGCCGGGCTCTCCAAGGGCAGCATCTAGAACTGGGCAACAGCTACAGGGAGTGGTTGCCTATAGCAGTTTCTTGATGGGGAGGCCTGGAGTCCCGGGGATGGGGGGGGGGGGCAGGGAATGCCAATCTGAGAGACTGCAAGGGTCCTGTTGGGTCAATAGGAAGTGCAGGGCAGAATTCCAAAGATTCCAGTGCCCATTTTCAAAACTGCAAGGAGTTGGAAGGAATTTTGTAGTCAAGTCCAACCCTCCACCCAAGCAGGAGATCTTACACCAGTGGTGTCAAACTCAAGGCCAATGGGCCAAATCCAGGTTGCAGGGTGCTTAAATTTGGCCCATGAAGCCAGCCTGGAAATAGCAAAGGACTGGCCCTCAGCGCCTCTGGCAGCCAAAATAGGCATATTTTTGTCTGGCAAATGCAGGAGGCAGCTGTCCCATTTCCCCCACCCCCACCCCCCAATCCCTCTGGGCTGACCCAGAAAGGAGAACTACAATGCTGATCCGGCCCTCAAAGAAATCCAGTTTGACACCTCCCTGCCCTACACCGTTTCTGGCAGCCCAGTCTCTTCTTGAAACCTTCCAGGGATGAAGCTCCCACAACTTCTGAAGGCAACTTCTCTGCCATTCTCCTTATTTCAAGGTTGAATCTCTCCTTGATCAGTTTCCATCCATGATTCCTTGTCTGGCCTTCGGGTGCTTTGGAGAATAGCTTGACCCACCTTCCTCCTCTCTGGAGCAGCCCCTCAAATATTGGAAGATGCTATCCTGGTCCTTCTTTTCATTAAGACCAGCCAGGCCCAGTTCCTGCAACTGTTCATTGTATTTTTAGCCTCCAGTCCCCTCATCATCTTGGTTGCTCTTCTCTGCACTTTTTCTAGAGTCCCAGCATCTTTTTTTATAGTGTGGTGACCAAAACTGGATGCAGTACTCTAGGTGTGGTCTTACTAGGGCTTTATAGAGTGGTATTAATACCTCCCTTGATTTTGATTGTATCCCTCTGTTAATGCAATTTAGGATTGCATTGGCTTTTTTGGTTTCCGCCGCACATGTCTGGCTCCTATTTAGCTGGTTGCCACTAAGACTCCAAGATCCCTCTCACAGTCACTGCTATTAAGCCTGGTTTCCCCCAGTCTATATGTGTACTTTTGGTTTTTCTTGCCTAAATGTAAGACTTTACTTTTCTCTACATTGAATTTCTACATTGATTCTTGTAGTCAGCCAAAGGACTCTGCTCTCTCTCCTGGGGGGCACAGGGGTTGCCTGAACTGCTGCCAGGGGGCACTTCAATGGTGGCATGTGAACATATGCCAGGCATAGTGACTAACATGCCAGGCCTGCATTTTCCGCCCAGACCTCCAGACCAAGGGTCCCTTTGGAACAGGAATTGAGCAGCTCTCTCTCTCTCTCTCTCTCTCTCTCTCTCTCTCTCCCCAGCTCTGCCCACCAATGAAAAGCTGCCCCCTCACCCCTCTAGGGCTCTTGCCAAGGGAATCTGATATACCTGGAGTTCAAGGGCAGCTTTCCTCAACTCCAAAATAAGAGTGGGATGTGTTATGGCTTCAGAGCATAACAAACGATGACTAAATACGTACTATAATAGATACCCAGGTGATGTGAAGTTCTTGGGGTAGAGTCCTCTGTAATTGTCCTCTTTGCTTTCATTTGTGGCCAGAAGCAGGAAGTTGGGCTGGGTAGTGGAAGTGGTTGGCATACGTTTTTAGGTGTTTATGTCCTGCCTTTACTGCTTTTATAATTAACTCAAGGAGGTTGAGCACATCCACCACACTTCCTTCCTACTATTTTCCCAACAACAACCCTGAGAGAGAGGCAAGGACTGGCCCAAGTCACCCAGCTGGCTTTCATGGCTAAGGGGGAACTAGACTCACAGTCACCTAATTACAGGCCCAAAGTCATGGCTAAGGTAGAACTAGAACTCACGGTCACCTATCCTGTTTCCCACAAAATAAGACATCTCCTGATAATAAGCCCAATCGGGCTTTAGAGCGCATGGCAATAAGGCCAAGTGCTTATTTCAGGGTTCAAAAAAATATAAGAGAGGGTCTTATTTTTGGGGAAACACGGTAATGACAGGCCTAAAGTCACCCAGCCTAAAATCACCCAGACAACCCTAGATTTCAAAGTGGATTCTTATATGCTTAACACATTTTTGTACCACCACAATCAAGACAGACTCCTGATAGCTTACATAGAACAGATACAAATTAAAACATCTGTGATGGGAATAAAGTAACAGCAAATGCATTAAACAACATACCACTAACCTTTTTTTACAATCTTGTAATCCCTTCATTCAGGGTAGATTACAAATAAAAAATGAAAGCACTTTTTTTTTTCTTTTTAAAAAGTCCTTTGTGCCAAATGGGAATTGAACAACTTTCCCTGTTCTCCATGATGTTTATAAATTTATATAGCCGCCCATCTGTTGTACATGACTGGACTACACAGTTAAAAACATTTCCAAAAGTTAAAAATTCTGGGTGCTGGAGTTCTATGAAGACCCATCCAATTGAAACCTGAACCGAGGAAAAAGCAGGAAAAGACCTAGATAAATGAAGAAGATGAAAAGATCTGAGATGAAAAGAACATCCTGGGAAAAACTACAACTTATTACACAGTTTCTCAACTGTGACAACTCCCAGAATTCTCCAGCCAGAAATTCTGGAGTTGAAATTCACCTGCTTTAAAGTTGTCAAGGTTGGGAAATCCCAACTTATTAGAGACCAGATATGGTGGCAAGCATCTAGCCATTTCATCACCAGAACCAGGCCTAATAAAATTAAAGGTAAAGGTTCCTCTTGCACATATGTGCTAGTTGTTCCCGACTCTAGGGGGTGGTGCTCATCTCCGTTTCAAAGCCGAAGAGCCAGTGCTGCCTGAAGACGTCTCCGTGATCATGTGGCCGGCATGACTCAATGCCAAAGGTGCAGGGAACACTTACCTTCCCACCAAAGGTGGTCCCTATTTTTCTACTTCTCTATTTTTTATATTCTTTTGAACTGCTAGTTTGGTGGAAGCTGGGACAAGTCACGGGAGCTCACCCCATTATGCGGCACTCGGGATTCAAACCGCTGAACTGCCGACCTTTCGATCGACAAGCTCAGCGTCTTAGCCACTGAGCCACTGCCTCCCCCCAAGCCTAATAGATAGCCATAAATTATTTTGTTTATTTCCCTCTCCCGTGGCTCTTCACAACATCCCTAATCAGGTCATTTCAGGATATTAAGCTATCTTCTGACTAACCACAATACGCCCATCCTTAAAAGTAATCTACGCCAAGAGATTGTGCAAGACCAACATCCTGTGATGTAAATTGTTTTCAAACCTTTTCTCGTCTCCGATGAAGCACATGGTGTAAACACAGCCCATGTTTTGGTTTTTATAGGAGGCGGTTTCCTTGTTTATTTTTCTCTGTTTGTTTTTAATCAGGTCTGGCTTTGGTCTGGCCTCCCTTAGGAAGATTATAAAAACAAACACAGAAACAATTTGGCCAGATCGGTCTTTCCAGAAGGATTGTTGTGGGATGTGAAAGATGATATAAGGCCAAGATTGCAAAACCCACTTCCTCCCACTGGAACTTCAGTAAAAGGAGTCCTAAAATGAGAATATTTTATGGGGCAAAAATGGAAAGATACTACTATAATTTCCCCACAATAGAAGAATAGCTAGAAATACTGGTGAAACTAACACAGATGGCCAAATTAGCTACTTTAATGAGAAGAATGCATCCAATTTTATTTCTACTTGGAAACTGCTTCTAAATTTTGACCTTGAGACAGAACCCCCCCCCAAACTTTGGGATTGTCTGATTAGATAAGTTTATTATTACAGAAATTGTTAGTATATACTAAGTACAGATAATCCTTGACTTGCAACTAATTGTTTAGTGACTGAAGTTAAAATGGCGCTGAAAAAAGTGACTTATGACACAACTTTTTTCACACAACGTTGCAGCATCCTCATGGTCAAGTGGTCAGAATTTGGAGGCTTGGCAACTGGCATGTACTTATGACAGTTGCAGTGTCCCAGGGTCACATGATCCCCTTTTGAGATCTGACAAGCCAAGTCAATGGGGAAGCCAAATTCACATAATAACCGTGTTACTAACTCAATTCACATAATAACCGTATTACTAATGTGTTGTTACTAACGATTCACTTAACAACTGTAGCAAAATGGCTGTAAAATGGGACATTCTGAGCTCTGTCGTTGAGGACTATCTATATGCAAAAGTAAAAAAGTTGAGGCTGTAATGTTATTAACTTTTATTATTATTTATTATTACTGCTGAAAAAGAGATGGAAGTTTAATGCTTTCTTTTTCTTTGATTACCCTTTATCCCACATTTTTCTCCTTCCCCTTTTCCCCTTCCCCACTACCTTTATTTCCACTTGTATTTTAAGTTGGGTAAATTTAATAAAATCATATACAGAGAGACAAAATGGGCCCTACAGATCAGCAGGTAAAACCAGCTATATTACTTGAGGTTTACTCACCCTGGCAGGCCGCACCCGCTCACTTGGGCCTCTCAGGGAGGCCAAAGCCCTCAGAACATCTGGCTGTTTGCCCAGTTCCACTGCAATCCGGCTGCCTTATTTTTTTTTTTTTCCCTAGGAAACTTGAGAAGCCCGAGAAAAATGCCAAATGCCCTGGAATAAAAGTAAATAGCTTGTTTCGGTCAGCGTCTGTTTCTTTGAAGTGGAAACTGCCCTCAAGACAGGTGTGGTTGCAGATGGCCGCTGACTTCAGCAGTACCTGTTCCCTTGGCAAGCCTGCGGTTGGAGGAATATAATTCTGGGCTGCTAAGGCAGCTGTCCCGCTTGGTTCCAAAAGATTAAGGGTGGGGGCAAGAGTTTATCTTCTTGAAACGTTCAGTGGTTTTAATTTTACAATTAAGGGGAGGGTGAGGGGGATTGGCAAAGGAGAAAAGAGCAGCCCCACCTTTCATGAAAAGAAGGGCTAAGCAGGCAAAGGGCCAGAAACTTTGGGCCAAGAAGATCGGCTGTGCATGTCTAGCAGGAGGGAACAGTTGAAAATCGGACAGAAGGGGAGACGGTTTCTCCATGTAAGGGAGGCATTCAGTGGATGTGTTCCTTGGTCAAAGCCCGACTCAGGAATGGCTCAGGAATTCTGGGAATTATGAAGTCCGCAGATCCTGTCATAGTTGCCCACCCCGATCTATGCGTAGGTAGCCCTCAATTTACAACATTTCCACTGCTAAGCAAAACCGTTTTAAAGTGAATTTAGCCCCATTGTACACCTTTTCGTGCCACTGTTGTTAAGTGAGATCACTGCCAGTCAGTAACGTGTTTATGTGAATCTGGCTTCCTCTCAATGACTTTGCTTGCCAGGTCGCAAAAAAGGATTGCATGACCCCCCCTTCCCCCCCCCCCATGCTGCAACCATCAGTTCACACCAGTTGGCAAATGTGTGTATTTTGATCACGTGATCTTGGGATGCTGCAATGGTCTCTCCAGTGTGAAGAAAACGGTCAGTGCTCTTGTAACTTGGAATAGTCACTAAACGAAACGGTTGTAAATCGAGGAAGACTTGATAGGAGTCAGGAGATTTGATGGCAACGCATAATCATTGCACACACCCACACACAACCCAATGGAAGATGATGGGCCACAGGATAGTCCACCCCTCGGAGCAAACGTTCATGCCGGCTACCTCGACCGCCTCTGCCTGCTTTGGGCTCGGCAGGAGGGCGGCCACCTGGGCTACCTGGCCAGCGGGGCAGAAGGAACGAGGCGGCCACAACCAGCCACGGCTGAGGCGCTCTCATTAACCTCGCCCCGGCAGGCGGCCAGAGAAGCGCGTGCCTCCCAGCGTGGGATCACCTGGCGGGCGCCCGGTTGGGCATCGCCCCTCGACGGCCACCTGGCCTCACCTGCGCCCTTCCGAGACGGCCACGCCCACCCTGGCCCCGCCCCCCGCCGTGGATAGGTTGCCGATGCTTTGGGTGTGCCCCGCCATTCGTCCTTGGGGTTCCTCCCGGCGGCCCCCCCTCCTCCCACCCCGGGCCCCGCCCTCGAAGAGCTCTAATTGGCGGGTCCTTAAAAGGGTAAATGGTGAGCAGCGGCGCGCCCTGTCCGTTTCCGGCTGCGCCTGGCGATTGGAGGAGTCGGCTGTTTGTCTCGCAGGCTTACGCGTTGCCGTGCGTGGTGCTATTGACGGGGGTCGGGCGTGAGAGGGCGACGGGGATTGGCTGAGCGAGCCCGGAGGGGCGTGGCCCGAGGGCGCCCGCCCGCCGCCTGCCTGGGGAAGGAGCCAAACCAAGATGGCGGCGCCTGAGGCGGCCGGACCGGGGCTGACCACCGCGGGCTGAAGCCGCGCTCGAGCCAGAGCATGTCGGGGCCGGACGAGCGGGAGCCCGGCAGCGGGGTGGCGGCGGCCGCGGCGGCCGGCGTGGCGGCCGCGGGGCCGCTGGTGCTGGGGGACGCGGTAGCGGCCGCGGCGGGCCCGGGCCCTGAGGAGCCGGGCGTCCCGCTCGGGGTCGGCGGGGCGGGCGCGGGGGGCGGCGGCGGCCGGCAGGGCCAGCCCGAGCCCGGCGGCGACCGAGACTCCGACGCGCCGCCCAAGAAGCGGCTGAAGCTGCCCGGCGGGGCCGAGGGCGGCGGCAGCGGCGGCGGCGTGAAGCTGGAGGAGCGGCTCTACTCGGTGCTGTGCTGCACGGTGTGCCTTGACCTGCCCAAGGCCTCCGTCTACCAGGTGGGGCCCGACCCTCCCCTCCCTTCCTGGGGTGGGTGGGTGGGTGGGGAGGGGGATTTCCCGCTGCAGATTATGGGGAGGGGGCGGCCTAGTCCCGGAGGGAAGGGGGGGCGAGCTCTTCAACCCCCCCCCCAAAACCAGGGCTGGAAGGAAGGGCTGCCTGTTTCCTGACACCCCCCCCCTCCTCACCTGGACTGCATGGCTGGGAATGGTGGGCAGGTGAGCCTTTGGGGGAGGGGCCTCTGCAGCAAAGTCTGGCATGCAAGCCCCCCCCCCCTGAATTTTAAGAGCCTGAAGGGATACCTGGAAAAGGTGCTTTCCTGCCCTAGAGCAGGGTCTCCAAGCAACCTTAGCAACTTTAAGACTTGGGGACTTCAACTCCCAGCATTCCCCAGCCAGCTTTGCTGGCTGGGGAATGCTGGGAGTTGAAGTCCCCAAGTCTTAAAGTTGTCAGGTTTAGAGATGCCTGCTCTGAGAAAAAGCATCCTGTAAGGTGCCCCATACATGAATCTCTATAGATTCTCCATCATCCAGGCCCTGGTTGTCCCAAAGGTGCTTTTTTTCCCCCCAAGAGACAACTGGACTTTGTTTTTTTCTTTCAAGACATTTTGCTTCTCCTCCAAGAAGCTTCTTCAGCTCTGACTGGATGGTGAGGAACAGAAGGATATAGGCGACCCTGAGGACACAGATAAACCTCCCAAGTGGCCTCAATGGCCCTCCAAAAGGATGCAAAGGACCAGCTGTCTGCAAGGAGTATAAACCCTTCCATTCCCCACCATCCAGTCAGCTGAAGAAGCTTCTTGGAGGAGAAGCGAAATGTCTTCAAAGAAAAAAACAAAGTCCAGTTGTCCCTTGGGGAAAAAAAGCACCTTTGGGACAACCGGGGCCTGGATGATGGAGAATCTATACAGATTCATGTATGGGGCACCTTACAGGATGCTTTTTCTCAGAGCAGGCATCTCCAGACCTGACAACTTTAAGATTTGAAAGGAAGTCCAGTTGCCTCCTGTAAAAGCACTTTGGGCTGCCCTATAGATGGCTGTTTTTAGAAATAATAGAGCAATTGCAGGAATGAACCTTCCTTTTTCTTGGGGTGGGGGCTGCAGTGTACTTGTGTGATAAAGGTAAGTTAAAGGTGTGGTGTGCTGGCTTTTTGAATGGAAAGCAAGGAAAGAGGGAGGATGGGGATGTCTTTCTTGGGGTGGGTGGGTGGGAGTGGAGGTTGGCAGTAATCTGTGTGATAAAGGTAAGTGAAGAATGGTGTGTCGTGCCAACTTTTTGAACAAGAACGCAAAGAAGGGGAGGATAGGGTTGCTGGGAGGCTTAGGATGGAGATGTGTTAAAGGCGTCCCATTCGCCCTAGGGTGACTCACTTGTGTTTTTACAGGTGTTGTGTAGACAATATGCTGTCCTTTGCATAAAGGTAGAAAACACATTTTCTAGGTTGTCCCTTGCCCCTCCCATCTCCTCATCTTCCCCTTTTGTCTGCTCATCAGGTGTGGTTCTTCTTATCGTAACATCTCCCTGTTGGGCCTTTAAGGCCGGCAGGCTTTAGCGTCAGTTTTTGGAACACAGCCCTATAAAGTTTTTTGATTGAGCCTTATTTTGAGATACAGAGCTCTGGGGAAAGAAATGGTTCCGAGGGTTTTTTTTTCCTCCTGTTAAAATGTAAAATTCCAGGAAGAAGGCTTTCCATAGTGAACAAAAATAAGTGCTGCATGAGTTGGTCTTTTGTAGTTGGATTTATACATGTTATTATTTTGTCATAAAAATTGGGTTCAAAAACATCCTTTATAATTGGATAGCAGACTTTTAAACCATCTACTGCATTTAATGTTCTTAGTAGTCACTGGGGCATTATCTTTTCTGCTTTTTCCTTTTGTAATTGTCCATGGGAACATTTTGTATATTGATGTTTTTGCATAAAGATATATACTGTAACCAGGCACCTTACAGAAAAGTTTTGGAGACTGAAGGATGGACGTATAGGAAAGAAAAGAGGAACTTATGAAGCCAATACATTGATAGGTTGGGTTCACAGAGGTTACTTGTTGGCAAACGTTTGTTGAACAGGTATGCTTCTCTCCCCAGTAAGGTGTTCTTAATATTTTGCTGTTAATTTTTTTAAACAACTACGTGTTCAGATAAAACTGGACTGGAACACAGAAGAATTTGAACCTTTTCCTCCCAAGTCCAATTGATTTCTTTTTCAAAATGTAAATGTTAAGATTTTGGGGCTTGGGACTGAAGTAAGTAATTGCAAAAAAACTTACAAAAATGAACAGGGAGAAGTTAAAGTTGCTTTCTAGTATGAAACGAAGAGAGGCCACAAAAGAAGTATAGACATTGTTTAACATTCAGAATCCATGAGGGGGGCAAGCAGGTATTTTTACAATTCATAGTAAATCTCCTGACTTAAAAAAAACGTATTTTAGATTTTCCAAGCTATTGGATGAATCAAGGTGGTGGTATTGGGTAGTTAGTCGTTTTTGTCTCTGTTCTGGCATGAAAGAATGTTCTGCAAGGTAGCATAGGGTGGTCGGTCAAGCTGCATCCCCTTCTTATCCTTCCAGATAGTTCTTTTGAGCAGTCTTTTTTGTTTTTGTTTTCAGCTTGAGTGGAGCACTAAAGTCCTTGTGTGTCCAATCACACTTGGCCAATAATGAATTCTATCCTATTTCTCTTTCCAGTTCCTGTGATCATTTTAGGTCAAAGAAGCCAAAAAAAAAAGGCTCTTTGGACAAGGCAGCCAAGCAAACAAGCCAACAGTTAAATGGACTTTTGTCCAGTTATGCTTTAACGACTCCTTTCCTGGGAGAGGGAAGAATGGCCATCTGTTTTCTCTTCCTCCTCAGTTCCAGCTTTAAATGCTTGTTTATATGTAATGGATATATAACAGGGACAGAATTCATCCAAGTTGTGTGACCATGTAAAATAGTGGTGTATAATCTGTGTTGTTAAATCTCTATATAGAAAGGTCATGACCATGGTTATGTGGCACCTCAAATCTCCATGGTATTTTCTGCCTGTTGCATAGAATTGTGCCATCATAAAATGATGGTGAAGTACACATAATTAAACTGTGGGCTAATAAAATTATTTGTAGTAGTAAAACCCCTGCACTTGGAATTTGGTGATGGTTGCCCTCTTGCCTAAAATCACCTATAGTAGAAGAAGTCTAAACAGGACAACTTTAAGACTTGTGAACTTCAACCCCCAGAATTCCAGCCATGCTCGAAGCATCTTAAAGTTGCCAAGTTTGGAGAGTCCTGCTCTAAATAACAGGCTTGACAGGTCTATATATCAGAGCTTCATGAATGTGCATGCTTCTACCTTCTCTGCTATTTTCCGGTGCTAAGTCTTGTCCCCATAGAAGTCAACCAGGATTGGAGTGCCAAACAATAGATCCTGCTTCCCCTTTTCTTTTTCTTTGCCTGGATATCAGGAGCCTAACAAACCTAGTTAGTGTGGCTAGTAAGGAGATATATTTGTGGCAGCGAGGCTTGTAGTTTTCACTTGCGTTTTTTTTTCCCTGAAGATTCCAATTATTCTATTGATAAAAAAAATGCTTTGAGCTATTTTGGAAAACCATTGTATGTCTCCGTCATAGGGGGAGGGATGGTTGGAGGCAGGGGGCAGCCTGTTTTTTGGGGAAGGAGGTGTGGCTATTTTTCTACTTCTGGCTCCTAATTTTCAACCCACAGAACTGGTGGGTTGGAGCCCTGGAGTTCTACCCGTTGCTGCTGAATGCCACGCCTTGCTTCATGATGATGGCGAATGGGAAGACATAACCTGGCTTGGCACGGAGTGGGGTCATTTACCTCTCAAACGTGTCTTTCTGGGTGTCCCACCAGCTCAAATGTGGGATCCTGCTGGCATCAAAAGTGGCTCTGCCATGCAGGCAACTAGATGGGAGGTCTTAATGGTAAAGTTGGATTCTAGGGACCAGACGGTAGTGCTAGTCGTGTGGCACACCCCCTGCAACAGGGCACTTTCTCTGTTTGAGCTCCTTGGCATGATCCTGGGGTTGGCAAGGTGGGGTTTCTGAGGCTGATTGTTCTCTAGGACCTTGGTTTGCCTAAGAATGCATGTAACTCTGGATCTACCCTATGACATCCAGCGTCCAGTGCATCACTAGTTTTTGTTTGTTTCCTCTTGATCCGAGGCTTTAGAAATGTTAATGTCTGTCCCTTGTCATGGTCACATCGTGACTGCTTATAGGGCAGAAGTCTCCAAACTTGGCAACTTGTGGACTTCCAACTTCCAGAATTCCTCAGCCAGCATAGCTCCACAGGGAGGAAGGACCCATTTGATTGAGCTGCCTTTAGGCCCTTAATGGAACTCTATGGTTTCCAGGATGTGGTGGCTCAGTGGCTAAGATGCTGAGCTTGTCGATTGAAAGGTTAGCAGTTCAGTGGTTTGAATCCCTAGTGCCGTGTAACAGGGTGAGCTCCCGTTCCTTGTCCCAGCTTCTGCCAACCTAGCAGTTCAAAAGCCCAGAAAAAATGCAAGTAGAAAAATAGGGACCACCTTTGGTGGGAAGATAACAGCGTTCTGTGCACCTTTGGCGTTGAGTCATGCCGGCCACATGACCACGGAGACATCTTCGGACAGCGCGGGCTCCTCGGCTTTGAAACGGAGGTGAGCACCGCCCCCTAGAGACAGGAACAGCTAGCACATATGTGCGAGGGGAACCTTTACCTCTTTACCCTATGGTTTCCAGAGAGTTGCATCGAGAGTTTTTAGAATGGATGTCAAGCAAAGTTTGCCAAGGCCTTAACCATCTGCTGAAATACTGTATTTTCCTGCATATAAGACTACTTTCTAACACACAAAAATCTTCTCAAAAGTCAGGGGTCGTCTTATACGCCGGGTTTCATTCTCCTGTAACCAGGCAGACCAGCCCATAAGGCTCTGACGAGCCTTAAATGGCTCTGAGGAGGGTTGTCTTATACGCCGGAAAATATGGTAGTAGCTTTGCTTTAAATACAGTTGTACCTTTCACTGACTTTCCCATCAGAATAATGACCAGGTGAAAGATCCCTTTAGACCCTTCTTGCAAGGGGGTTTCGTTTTCTGCAGAGCGCCAGAGAACAAAGCAAACCCAAGGGATGCCTAAAGCACCAGCGGCACAGGATAAACCTAATCAATAACAGATAAGACCCTTTGCACTGATCTCTGCTGTGGCAATCAGGCAAAATATCACTATTTCTCCAGATTTTCCTGTGGATAAATTATGGTCCACTGACTCCTTTCAAAGTGGACAAAGATGGGCAGGAAGACCATCTCGGGGGCTACCTTGAGGGATTTTCCAGACAGGGCTTGACACCTGCTGATTCTGGCTCCATCCTCTAACATTATTTGGGGTGCATTTTGTGAGGCTTGAGGGAGCTTCCTGATTGATGAAGGCCTGGGGTGGGGGAAGAGAGGGTATGTAACCCCTTCTTTGCAAGTGGCGGTGAGGCACCTTTTTCTCAAGCCATTGCTTAACCCAGGTATACTGGACAATTGTTGATCACTCTCTAACCTCCCTTTTGGTTGTGGCAAAAGTTAGTTAGGCTGCTATTGCACACAACCTTGGAGGACCACTTAATCTAATTCTATATGAAGATGGAATTGATGGTGCATTGATTTATAGCTATCTCTTCAGAGATTGTTACCTTCAGTAGCCATGCAAATATGCCTTTTCAGCCACTCATTCCCCCACCCCTTCTGCAAAAGCGTACCCCTGATACATAATTCACCCCATCCTTTCTGGCTTTTAGGAAGCCAGTGAAAACCTACTTATTCCACCAAGCCAAGGGTTGTGAGTTTGGACTTCCTTTTATTATTGTTAATGTTGTTATTCAGGACTTCCGATTCCACAGGAATATTTCCAGTTGCTGTTTTTAACTGATTGTATGTTTTAATCTCAAATGTACTGGAGGATTGTACATTACTTGGAGTCGCAGACTGGAGCCACTTAATTCACCCAATAAATAATTGCTGTAATTATTTAAAGTACTCACTGCTTTCCTCATTGGGACTCAGAAGTTATTTTTTGAAAGTTAGTTGTTCTTGGTTTAAAATCTGTAGAACTGAAGAAGTAAGAGTGATATTCTCTTTAACACTGTAGGAATAGAAAGTTGAACAGAACAAGGGCTGGTATAAATTGAGCCATTGTTCTATTTATTGTTTTTGCTACTCAAGAAATAGGGTAAGTATGATCAGGAAAAGCCTTAGTGGAAAAGACTTTTTCTGGCTCTTGGTCATTATGGAGAATATGGAGCTATAGCACAACAGGATGTAAAGTGACTTCTGCTTTTTTCTGTGGCTACAATATTTCTCAAAGCTACAAAAAGGGCATAGTGCATTTTTCTTGTTATTAAGAAATATGGCTGCCCCTTTGGAAATAATTGCTAAATAAACATGGAAAAAAGACTATTCTGTATCCAGGCGGAAGAGACCACACCATAAGTCTCTCTGGATCTTAACAACTTGCGATATTTCCTTATCTCTGAAAATATCCTGAGGAGAAAATAGCAGAAACCTGACCTCTTCCTCTCTGTCTCTGTAGTATTAAAACACTAGAGCTTGATAAAATCTAGTTTTATAAATTAATAATTCTTAATCTGAAACTTCAGGGATCTAGAAAGCTTGATTTGCAACATCATTGAAACAATTTGATTCTGGAATCCCTCTGGAAAATGGCTGATCTCGAGTCCAGCTATGTTCTGGCTCCTAACAACCTCCTGTAGGCAGTGACAAGCAGTTAAATTGGTGAGTCTGGGTGTGTAACAGAATAACAGTTGGAAGGGACCTTGGAGGTCTCAACCTGCTGCCCAAGGCAGAAGACCCTATACCAGTTCAGACAAATGACTGTCCAATCTCTTCTTAAAAACCTCCAGTGATGGAGAATCCACAACTTCCAGAGACATCTGCCTTCAGATGCTTGTAGTGCCAACCCTTTCTTTTTAGCAACTATTACATTAATTGGACAAGCTCCTCTGAAGTGATAGCTGGGTGAACAAATATTTCATATAACAAGAAGCTGGCAATTATACTGAGCTATGCTTTTGAGGTTTGAAAACCTCCCACAAGAAATTTATCTACTTATTTTTTCCAGAGGGTTTCAACATCTGTTGGCAATAATGGCCAGGACCTTCCTCTGCGGTGTCCCTCGTATCTTGGGTGGAGGTGACGTTGTTTGAAAGTCACAAAGAAGGAAAAGAGTATGATAATTGGGTAAAGAGGGAGTTCTCTTACTGAGCTGGGAGCTATCGGACAGATAACAAGGCAGTTAAAACAGCAGCTGCTTTGATTGTAGAATTTGGGGGAGTTTCCTTGGAGTTGCAGTCAGTTATTTTTTTTAAACACTGACCTACAGTGAAAAGGATTATATCTTTATTATGCAACTGTGATTTAAAAGAAGCGGTAGTGCAGGACAGGTAATCCTCGACTTAACAACCACAACTGAGCCCAAAATGTGTATTATGCTAAGTGAGACATTTGTTAAATGGTTTTTGCCTCATTTTACAGCCTTTCCTGGCACTGTTGTTAAATGAATCACTGCAGTTGTTACGTTAATGGCACGGTTGTTAAGTGAATCTGGCTTCCCCATTGACTTTTTTTGTCAGGTCACAAAAGGGGATCATATGACTCAGGGATACGGCAGCCGCTATAAATATGAACCAGTGGTCAAGCACCTGAATTTTCATCACATGACCACGGGGATGCTGCAACAGTCATAAATGTGGAAAACGGCCATGAGTCTCTTTTTCAGGGCCGTTGTAATTCTGAAGAGCCACTAAATGAACTGTTGTAAATCAAGGACTACCTGTAATATAAGGAGTTGAATGACTGGCTGGCCAAAAGTCTTGAATGCTATAAACATCCAGGAAAGGCCGTCCTTTCTAAAAAACTGGGAATCGTAAATAGCCTTGTAGCAGATGGGAATCAAGATGGTGATCAAGATGTTAGACTCGGAAGTTGAAAATCTTTCCGGAGGGGCGAATCTCTTCCATGACGCCACCCAGAACATGCAGCCCATTCAGCAGGATCAATCAGAATAGAGCTGGAAGGGACCTTGGAGGTCTTCTAGTCCACCTCCCTGCTCAAGCAGGAGACCCTGTACCATTTCAGACAAGTGGCTGTGTCCTGTCTCTTCTCCAAAACCTCCAGCGATGGAGCAGCCACAACTTCTGAAGGCAACTTCTGTTCCACCAGTTAATTGTCCTCACTCTCAGGAAGTTTCTCCGTAATTCCAGGTTGCTTCTCTCCTTGATTAGTTTCCACCCGTTGCTTCTTGTCCTGCCCTCAGGTGCTTTGGAAAATAAATGGACCCTGTCCTCTCTGTGACAGCCCCTCAAATACTGGAAGACTGCTATCATGTCCCCCCTAGTCCTTCTTTTCTCTAGGCTAGCCATCTAGCCAGTCGTAAACTTGGGTAGGGAGCATTTAAATATTAATGCAGTCTATACCAGGATGGGCAGTGGTGGCCCCTTTACCACCTATGGACCTCAACTCCCAGAATTCCTGAGCCAGCCAGGCATGCCTTGAAGTGCACTGGTTGTAAAGGGGCCATCATTGCCCACCCCAGGTCTGTACCCCTCTTTCAGCAAAAGTGTACAACTCATACCATTGAAGAGCCTTGAAACCAGACTGAAACAAAAGTGAGAGGATGACTATGGTAGAAAAAAAAAACAAGTTAAAATAATGTTTTTTGGATATGCCTTTATTTTATTCTCCCATGGTGTGTAATGGTGTGACATACCTGGAATCACTGCAGGGATCCATGCCGCCCTTCAGCGTGTGCAACTCTGGTCTGGAAATGGATGCCGTGATGATGGAGAGGCCAGGCTGTTCTCTTCCTCTCGTGTGGTCCTCCAAATGCTTCTTTTCAGCCTGGGGTTCCTATAGGGCAAGGGTCAGCAACCCACGACTCTGGAGCCACATGTGACTCATCCCTCTGCTGTGGCTCCCTGTCGCTTAAAATATGTGTCACAACTGCCAATGTGCGACACCCACCAACCCAACCGTGGATAAATCCAAGAAAAAAAAAGTGTCAGAAGAAAACAGAATCTTTAATTCAACTCTATATGCTAGTTTTGTGGTTGCTCAGGAAATAGGCATGGAAAGAATTTTGTGGCTCCCGGTGTTTTCTGTGGGAAACGGGTCCAAATGACTCTCTGACTGTCCCTGCTATAGGGCTACCCTGAATTGCACAGTACGAGGCACAAAAGTGCCTTTGCATTGCCTCCTTTGTCTCAGTCGAGTCTCCTGCTAGAGCTGGGGGTTGGACTAGACGACCTCCAAGGTCCTTTCCACTTTGGTGATTCCGTTATCCACTTAGTGGCTAAAAGCTTAAATCAAATTATTGGAGGTTTTTGAGACGAAATTGAACAACTGTTTGTCTGAAATATTATAGACTTTCCTGCTTCAGCAGGGGCTAGGACAAGGAGACCTCTATAGACTCAACTCTTGAGTTAGACTCAATAGAGTTCTATTTGAGTTGAGTTGAGTCTCTATAGACTCAACTCAACTCTCCAACTCTGTTATTTTTGGTTCTTTTGTGTCAAAGATTTTAACTGCAGTGGGCAAAGGCCACTCCCTGGCTTTATACCTGAATATACTTGTTCTGCTTTTCTGTACCATGAAGGTGTGAAGCTCTGTGTATTTGGCATTTGGAATTAGAATAAACCAGGAAAGCTGGCTTCCTGTTTCTCTCTCGGGAAGACTTTCAAAGGCTTGGGCATGCCTGCTAGATGCCATGGGGCACAGTCCTTTCAAGGCCACAGGCCTGCCTGGGTTTCTTAAACATTGCGGAAAGGGTCGGTGCCACAGGAATTTGGACCCACTAGTTGCTGTTTCTCACCAGAAAGCACGTGCAGCACAACAGCAGCAAAGGAAGGGTTTGTCCAAGTATGTGTGGACTAATCAAACATGCCATTTTGTGCCCAGAGGAGAGAATTTCTGCATTATCAATGTTAGCTTCAACTGGTCAGCAGGTGGGTCAGCTCTTTTCAACATGCTGCCCTTTTAGGTACATGAAGACTAGAATACCCAGAATTCCTGGCTACTCTGGATTGACACCTGGGAGCAAAGGAGGGCAGCCTTTTTCAGGTTAGGTTGCAGCTGTGCTTCCTGTCCCGCCAGAAGGCTAACAGGGTCTTTTGTTGGTAGAGTGGCCTTAGAAGATAAGGGATTGAAGAATGACCTGACTGGATCAGGCCAAGGGCATTGGAGTCTGCCATTTTGTTTCTCTTGGTGGCCAACCAGATACTTCCACAAGGCTGCAAGAAGAAGAGGGAAAGGGAGGATCTCTTGTGACTGTTTGGAAGCTGCTCCTTGAACTCCAGTACGCCTTTAAGAGTGGGGCTTTCACTCTCCCGAAGAAGAGCTGCGGAGGCTGCCTTAATGGAGGGAATGCCATGGACAAGGTCTGGGGTTAAGCCTTCTCGGTGATGGCCACTCTCCTTCTCCTGTGGTAGAGCCTGCCCACCATATCTGGTCCTTCTTCACCTTTTTGGCTTCCCCAAGGCTTGGACTTCAACTCCCATCATTCCTGGCTGGCTCAGAACTTCTGGAAGTTGGAAGTCCACGGAGCATAAAGAGACTGTTTGGGAGATGGGGAAGTTTGGGCTATCCCCCAGGGCTGGCACCGATCGATGGAGGAGTTCTTGAATGTCGAATCGCTTCAACATTCTTCAGCCCACTTGTCTGAAATGGTATAGGGTCTTCTTGAGCAGAATGGAGCAGGCCCCTTCCCGCTCTGTTCTGATTGATGGATTAATTACTCAACATCTTACTTTTTACTGAGATCAATTATGAAGTCACTAAAATGAAAATGAGAACTTTGTTTCTTATTTCCCCCCCCCCCTTAAGAAAACGACCCTTTTATTCCTACTGTTTCTTTTCTGGTTTTAACCAGTTAGTTACTTGGTTTTAACTGCTCTGTCTGACTCTTGGTTCTTTCAGTTGTTGGGTGTTCATCTTGTATCAGGTTTGATGGTATCAAGCCAGCCTGTTCGTTGCTTGACCCTTCTTCTTGTTCCACTAGCCATTCCTAGCCTCATTGCCTTGTCCAATGAATTTGCATGCATAACATGGTCAAAGTAAATCAGACATGGTCTTATGATTTTACCTTTTAATGATATGTCTGGTTTTGTACAATTTAACACCTCCCTGTTGGTTGTTCTGGCTGTCCATGGTATACGTAGTAATTTACACCAAGACCCCAGTACAAAGGCATAAATTCTTCTTCCATCAGCCATTCTTAATGTCCAACTCTCACACCCATACATCATTACAGGGAAGACTGTTGCTCTAACTAGCCTGCTTTTGTATTTATTTATTCTATATTTTTAAAAAAGTTAGTAATCCTTAAAAGTACAAGTCAAAGCTTTTGGGAAATCCAGGCATGTCATGTTGATGGGGGCAACTCCATTTGCCCATTGACACTTTCCTCCTGCCTAGCTACAGGCAGCTCCATTCGAATCACATGTAAAGCTGGAGGGTTTCCCTCCCTCTAATGCTCATGACTTCGTATTTATTTAAACAGCAGGATACAAGTGATTTTGGCTGCTCTTGAAAAGCTGAATAGAGGCAGCCTTGGTTGATGCTTAAATGGAAGGCCCAGCAGAGCTATAGGCCAGACGGGGAAGTTGGAAAAGCATCGTAGAAGAAGACATTAGTAAAACCAGTTCAGTATTGTCCACCAGAAGACCACCTGGATGTATCCATGAAGTCAGGAGTTGGGCTTGATTCAAAAGATTATAGATAAGTCTTTGAAGGTGGAACATTGAGACTTTCCTGGGTAATTTGCTGGCTCCACATTCCGGGATGTTAATTAATTTTCACCTGTTGAGTCACAATAACTCAAAGATTGGATGCCTTTCCTTGACAGCCGATTTCCCTAACTTGAAAGCGATCCGTGTTTCCATAGTATAAGGGCCTCAAAACAATCTTCCATCATCATCTGCCTGGTGTAAAAAAAACCTGTAAAAGAACCCTCTCCACCTTCCTCCGTTCCCAGAGAGGCCCTCAGAGTTGATCCAGTGCTGCCCTGGTGCCCTTTTTGGAAAGCCTGGGTTCTGACCTTGAGGTGACATGGGCACTGGGTTTAAAGCGGGAACGTTGAATGTGATTGTGGTCTGTAAAATGCCTACTCAGAGGTGGGCAGAATTCTGAATTGTTTCTCTGTTCATGCTGTTTCTTACTGGAAGAGGCACCATCTTCTTTTTGTAACCGCAAAAGATGACATGAGGCCACTATCGAACAAATACAGCCTTAAAATGCCAACGCCTGAGAGGCCTTTGGTGCCCCCTGAGCTTGGTGGTTTTCTTGCAGATGCTTCATTACCCAAACTAGGGAACACCAGCAATGCTAGTTCAGCAATGAAACATCTGCAAGAAAACCACCCAGCTCAGAGACCCCCGAGGACCCCTCATGTCAACCCTGGCCTACAAAGATTCTCCTTTATCGATGCAGCACTTGCCTGCGAATCCTGCGGAGGGCAGGGCTGAGCTTGTTGAAGGTAGCTAAAAGGCAGGCAGGTGTGCTTCTCTGTTGGAGAAGGCCTCTGAAATTCTGCTTTCCCTTTTCCCCCACAGTGTACAAACGGTCACTTGATGTGTGCAGGATGCTTCATCCACCTGTTGGCAGATGCCCGGCTGAAGGAGGAGCAGGCTACCTGTCCCAACTGTCGCTGCGAGATCAGCAAGAGCCTTTGCTGCCGAAACCTGGCGGTGGAAAAAGCCGTGAGCGAACTTCCCTCAGAGTGTGGCTTCTGCATGAGGCAGTTCCCTCGCTCTCTTCTGGAGAGACACCAGAAAGAAGAATGTCAGGACAGGTAAATGGCACAGATTGCTTTTTTACAGTGGTGCAAAAAAAGAAAAAGAGAGAGAGAGAGAGAGAGAGAGAGAGAGAGAGAGAGAGAGTGAGAGTTGAAGGCAAAACTACTAGAGCTGCCTTTGGCACTCTGTGATGGTGGAAGAATGCAGCTCCCGGGATCCCCAGTCAGCCCGTGGGAGGTGACCCTGTCCCTTGGGATTCTGGGAAAGTGGAGCTTTTAAGAGAGCCTCTCGCCTTGATTGCCTGGAATAATAGGTAGATCCTGGAGTGCTGGTGGCAGGGACATCTGTGCCAAGGGAGGTGTTCAGAGGGGAATTGTAGGGTGGGTTGCCTGATGTGATGTGTTAAATTCTGAGAGGATGGAGCATAATTAAAATAAAAACCTTCCCATATTATGCTCTTAATACAGGGGGTCTCCAAATAGGGCAACTTTAAGACTTGTGAACTTCAACTCCCAGAATTGCTCAGTCAGCCATGGCTGAAGTCCATAAGTCTTAAAGTTGCCGTGACTGAGGGAGTTGAAGTCCAAAAATCTTGCCAAGTTTCGAGGCCCCTGTTCTAATAGAACCTTACCTGATTATATAAATAAGGGGAGCAGCCTTGGGCTAATCCAATGTTTCTTGCAAGTTTCTGCTAATTACGCTAGTGAATGAGTCAGCTGTTAGTCTTGAACTCATTAGAAAAGGATTTGAAGATCTTACTCTTGTAATACCATATGAAGGATCTCTAAAGAAAGGCTGAAGTTGGGCAGCTCTTTGCTGATGGTTCTTCTTTTAAATGTGGAACATAAGAAGTTTCTATAAGTAGTTTTAGCTGATCCTGGAGGCCACTCATTGAAACTGACAATAGGTTTAGGACAGACAAGAGAGATTGGCTTCATATCATTTATTCCCGATTGAAAGGAGAAAGTGCATGTAGGAACGTAGTGATCCTGGATTTAGAGGCTTCTACAATCTATAAAATCAGATTCATTCTATTCCACAGTTCAACCCTGAGCGACAAATTCTCTCTTGTCTTGGTACATTCTATTTAGTTTAAATGAATGTTGGGCTCTGATCTGTGGTAGGATCAGACGGGCCTGGTCATTTCTTTCATGGAACAAATCATCTCCCGGGCAAACCATGAAGCCTCTGTGCCTCCGAGCGTTGCCCTGTCCCGTTCTGGCTGACTACGGTCTCCATCGTGCGGCCTTTTCTTCCCGCTCATCGCAGGCCTGCCCCGCTTTCCATCTGCAGGGTGACTCAGTGCAAGTACAAGCGGATCGGGTGCCCGTGGCAGGGCCCTTACCACGAACTCACGGTCCATGAAGCAGAGTGCACCCACCCTACCAAGACAGGGAACGAGCTAATGGAGATTCTGGATGAAATGGACCAAACGCATAAAAGGGAAATGCAGCTCTACAACAGCATCTTCGGTCTGCTCAGCTTCGAGAAGATCGGTTACACAGGTAATGATTGGGGCCGCCCCGGACGCCAGCACTGACGGGGGTGACTCTCCTGCTTTTGTTTTTCTCCTCGCCTCTCATTTCGGTGGTATCTGTTGATTAACTTATTTCTCTTACCTAACATGCAGAGACTTTGCTGGCCAGACAGGGCTGCTACCCCAAATGTTGATTCCTGGAGATTTCCCTCTGGTTGGCTTGAGAATCCAAGTTTAAGGGAGGCCCCGTGGCTTAATGGCACAACATTAAAGGCCTGGGCGGGAGGGAGCTGGGGCGTGGGGGCGGGATTGGCAAATTCTGTGTGTCCAATTGGGGCCGCTTGAGGAGAACCACAGGGGGCTCTGAGGTGTTCTTCCTTCTGCTGATTACGCCCCTGCAGCCCTGGTGACATGGGGAAGAAGGACCGTTCCTAAGTGCAGGTAAGATGTGGCAGTCGGAGACGGCCGACGGACCCCCAAAAATATTAATACAGATTTATGATGAAAATCAGCGTGGGTTCTGCTCCTTTCTCTACTTCTGTGCCTACTAAATATTGAGGCTTCTCTCGTTTGGAATTCTGCTGTTTTTAATAGCGTGTATCCGATGAGCTTTATGCAAAAGCCCTTCCTTTTGGGGTGAAATGTTTCAGTGTTTCTAGCTTCCATGTCGTTCAGTTGGGTGAGTGGCCTCTTGGTTGCTGTAGGCATTCTGAAAGTTTGCAGTGGCTTGTCATTTCCTGGTATGAAAAATGTCTTTGGTTTCCATGACCTCATCCACAAAGCTCCCAGCCTCTGCATGCGTTCAGTGTCAGAAATGTACATACACCAGGTGGGGAAGGAAAGCAATGTCGGTTTAGCCCGGTGGATCAAAATTGCCTTCGCAGGTAAGCTTGGGACTCTCTTTCTCCGAATCTCCAAGGAGGCTCAAAGCAGGTTCCGCAGAATTGCATGGAAAAGGCTCTGTTGATGGCTGTGGGGTTTCTTGAGGAAAATAGATGCTGAAATCTCCTTTCCTTTCCTATAAATATTCACGTTTTCTACAGAAAGAGTCGCCTTGGATATAATCCGCTCTCGGACCCAACCAAGGCTGGAGCCTCAGAGAACACACCGGAGTGTTTTTCTTAGCCAAGTTAAAGGTGCTTAGAGCTTAAAAAGAAACAAAATGGAGTCCAGGGGAACTCTGGCTGTGAAGAAAGGTGACCAGCTCTCTCTCTCTGCTGAAACCTACTTGATCCTAGAGCTGGAACTGTTTGGGAGGGGAGGGGGGAAGCGATCCAAGGAGGAGATCCTGGTGCTGCCAGATTTGGACTCCCTAAGGCAATGGCTCTCCTGCAGAGCCCAGCAGCGCCCTAGGGGTAGCGCTGAGGGGCCGGGGGTTGGTGGAACGGGGTACAGCCTGCCCAGGTTGAAAGTCGGAAGCAGGGAGGTGGCGATCCCCCCTCGGGATGTTCTCAAACCCCTGTGCCCCTCTGCCTGTGAGAGAAGAGAGGCGCAGACCCTCCTCTGCTTGGGAAAGAGACGGCCAGGTAGCCAGCCAGGTGGTGCTTTAACACGGAGAGAACGAAAGTGCTGATTGTGTGGCTTGAATAACTCCATCGCCTCCTTTGTCCAGGTTTTGCTGCCGTGCCCTCCTAACCGTCCTCTGGAAACACCGACGAAGCCAAACTTGCCCACAGAGGTGCCCCGTCCCTGAGTTTGTGCTGGGAGAACTCCATTGGTTTGGGACACCAAAGACTTTTAAAAATTACCGGGCCGACAATCTTGATATAAATTTGAATCGGCCAAACACTCGGTGGACTCGCGAGGGTTTTAACAGACTTGATACTGGACTGGGCTAAACCATTTTTTTGGGGGGGGGGGGCATCTAAAACTTGAATCTTCAAAATGATTCGGTGTACTGTTCTTTGTCTTCATGTATCCCACCTCAGGCTGCTCTGCCCTGTTTTTTAAAACAAAAAACCGGAAGTTTCTTCTCCAGCCACCTAGTTTGGTTTTGCATTTTGGATGATGCCTAACTCTGCCTTCTCATCTGTGTATTTTGAATTGGTAATAAAATAAAGGTGCCATCATCCCTGCCTTGTCTGATTTGGTTTTTATGCATCACCTCACTTGGTCTGGGACCCGTAAGGGCTCAAGGGCCATCTGCCTTCTTGCCTTGGGGAGCCATCCCCTTGGCTGCTCTTTGGGCTCTCCAAAATCTCGCATGGATACTGGAAGAGGCCTTCAAGCTGCTGTCCGGGAAGGCCTGGCCTTGGCTGTGACGTCACGGGGCACGGCAAAAGTGCTGGCGGTTGGTGGCCGTGGAGAACGGCAGCCGCTTTGATGCAAAGAGCCGGATGAGGCCAGAAGACTGACGAGGCCCCCGCGACAAGAGCTTCTGCCCCTTTGGAGAAAGCAGAGTGGCAGCCATCCTGCATCTAGACCTCGCCTGTCCTCGAGTCTCGGGTTGGCTTCTTGTCATGTGGCCGAGGGAGTTCTTCCGTGGCAGAGGCCCCGAGGCTGCAGATGGGGGGCTTCCTTCCTTTTCCGTGGTTGGATTGACCATCTCCGAGCTTCCCTGTTGCTTCTCTCTCTCCCCCAGTCTTGAGCCACGATGAAACCGTGTTGTAGTTTTTGCTGTGATAAGATGTATTGATTTTTATCTGCTTTTCTCCTCCTCCTCCCTCCACTCCCTTGAACCAAATTGCTTCTGCCCCTCCCTAGCTGTGAATGGCTACCCTCACCCTTGTCTCCTGTCCGAGAAGGCCACGCACAGTAGCTACAGGTAACTTGAGCTTTGTTTCTTCCTGCTTCCGGTTTCTCTCGTGTAATTGTGCTTTTCCTTTTTTTTTTTTTTTTTTTTGTCTTTTCTGTCTCTCTTCCCCCCCTCCCCCCCCCCCCATGCCCTTCCTTCTCGCTGTCTTGCAGAGGTCCAGTTTCGTCCATACCGGACCGATGACTTCATCACTCGCCTTTACTACGAAACGCCCAGGTTTACGGTGCTGAACCAGACGTGGGTCTTGAAGGCCCGGGTGAACGACTCGGAGCGCAACCCCAACCTGTCGTGTAAGCGCACCCTCTCTTTCCAGCTCATCCTGAAGAGCAAGGTCAGCTCGCCCATGGAGTGCTCCTTCCTGCTGCTCAAGGGACCTTACGACGACGTGAAAATCAACCCGGTCATCTATCACTTCGTCTTCTCCAACGAGAACAACGAGACGGAATACATGCCGCTCCCCATCATAGACTCTGTGGAATGTAACAAACTCCTGGCCGCCAAGAACATCAACCTGCGTCTCTTTATATTCCAGATACAGAAGTAAGCATATAAGCTAACCTGGGAGAGTGACCGAGAGAGAGCGCGAGAGAGAGGGGAAACAGAGCACGCACCACTGAACCAGAGTTACCTCGTATGGCTGCCTTGGCCCCGTTCCAATTCCACAATTATCCGATTATTTTAACAAAAAGAGGACGTTTTTGCATGTGAGGTTTGACTCCCCCCGTTTGTGCCCCCCCTCCTCCCTCAAGAAGGTGACCAGGGAGTTAGCTTGATGCAGGGTACTGAGGAGGCCTGAAAAGGGGGGAGGTGTGTCTCAAGGGGATCTACCAGTCAATACAGTGTGAAAAGGCCGCATCTGTGTCATGGTTGTGTGTGATCTCCATGATGGGGTGGGGAGCGCCTCCTGTCCGTCCAACCTGATGGGGTGTCCTTTGACCCAAGTATTACGTAGCATCTGGAAACGCTGGGCAGATCTTGTTGCATCAGGGGGAAAGGGGGTTTGTGAGGGGGATTCTGCAGTTAGATAGCTTCAGGGACCTCTAGGAACGGGGGGGGGGGTGAGGAAAGGGGGGTGTTGTCAGCCAACCTCTACTTGGAGTGCATGCCACATGGCCAGAATGCCAGGCTCTGCCGAGTGGTGCTTCATAGTGAGAACGAGCAGCAGAGCACCCCAAATGTCCACAAATGTATCGGTCCAGAAGGTTCTCCTTGCTGGCCTTCCCCTCGCCTCCTTCCCAGCTTTTTTCACTGTGGCTGAGCTATATAAAGTCAGGTTTCTGGGAGGCCAACGAGAGAGAGAGAGAGAGAGGCCTCCTCAACGGTTGCTCCCTTCTGACAGGAAGCAGCGCCCTCCAAGTAGCTTGAATTGCACTTCAGAAAAGCACCCAGAGACCCCCTTCCGGTGGTTTCCTGACGCTGTCCTCTTGATTAGCACCCCCAGCCCAATAACCCCTCCCCAGGCTAAGAAGTGGCATCGAACCGACCCAAATCAGTTCTTCTCGGAATGCAGGGTGATTTCTTTTGTCCGTTTTTGGGGAGCTTTCCCAGTATTTTGAACAACCCGTGTGCAAAATGAGTTCACAGGCTCTTCTAGTAATTATGCAATTTTACAGTGTGATTTTGTGTACCTTTAAAAAAGAAGAAGAAGAAGAAGAAAAAGAAGAAGAAGTATATATAAATATAAATATATATATATATAGCAAGTTTATGGATGAGGATAGTGGGAGACATTCACCAAATTTCAGTGAGATCTACAGGGATATTTGCTTCTTGCTTTTAAAAGCCTATTTTAACGTGGGAACCGGTGGTGGATGGCCGTCTAGTATGTATCATGAGAAATACGTTGATTGTGCTGTCAATCTTCTTTCTTTTCCTTCCAAACCCTTAACCTGGCATACCCACCTCACGTTTTGTTCTGTTTTAAAGGAAGCTTGCGACCACAGTTAACACTTTGTACGAACTAATTGGATCAGGTATGTTTTACAGACATGTGAAACGTGTGTGGCAGGCACTTTCCTCCCTGCAGCTGGTAAAGAATAACAGCGTATGGTTTCTGTTCTCACCGTTCCTCTTCCTCCTCTCTCCTCCTAACTCCTGGCCACAATTCAATTTTAGAAAAGCCCACAACAGCCTTTGAATCCTGGGCCACTCACGGTTATGTAACCGGCCCTGTCCGCTGCTAGGCTGGCTCTTTTTGTTGGTTGGTTGGTTGGTTTTTGCAAAAGCTGGTGGGCTGTCCTACACAACTTCAGAATTCAGTTTGGCGAGTCAGAAATGCTGCCCTAGGGGGGCTTGTTTGATTTGGTTTGGCTGAAGCCAAGAATATGCGCGTTTTATGACTTCTGAACTTCAACTCCCAGAATTTCTGAGTTGAAGGCCGTATAGGGGCCATAGCTGCCCACCCCCTGTGATAGAGCGTTGGTGAGGACTTCACCAGAATGCCTCCGGGAGGTTCCAGCTGCTGAGGAGATAACAGATAATAGTTTTGCCCACAGCTTGGCTTGGACGAAAATCCTTATTTTGCTGCTTGTTTTGAAATTTGACAACTGGGTGAATAGCCCAGCTGGAATCAGTAGAGGAAGAACGGTTTCAGTTCCAGTTTGTGAAGATTCGCAGGCAGGAATTCCCAGAGCCCCCAGATCAGGTGGCCTCAGGCTGGACTCGCTCTAAGGTTAAACCAGGAATTACCTCTGGATCTCTGCGAAGAAAGCCGCAGGTGCTTTCCCTCTCCCCAGCTGGCACGTCTGGGGTTCCTTAGCCTTTTGGCTAAGGTCAAGTGGAAATACCCATTCCCTCTTGTGACTGGCACTTCTTGACTGCCAGCGGTCTACAGGATCGGTCTTTGGAGAGTAGTGCCCCTAAGTTATCTCGATTATAGGCCTGTGGCTCAGTGGCAGCTGGGGAGAGCCCTCTTCCTCCCCAAAACCTTTTCCGTACATATCTGGAGCCCAGATAATGATTGTGGGGCACGTCTAGTTGCAAAGGGCAGGCAGCTGCAAATCTGGAAGAGGTTCTTTGTCTGAGGAGCAGAGCCCCTATAATTTCCAAACTTTATTTCATTAGCGTCTCTCTCACCTTTGAAGGTAGGGAAGGCAGAGCTGTCCTCTCCAAGCCGGCGCAGTCAACAGGCTCTCCCACCACAGGCCTTGAAACAAGAAGCCCGTTTGACAGTTGGTGGTGTGTAAAAGAAACTTCCACTGCCTGCCTTCCATTTGTGCTCATTCTCTGTTGGGGTCAACCTGACCTTGGCAGAAATACAGGCCCGATCTGCCTTGTTTTGCAGCCAGTCCGGGGGCTGCAGGTGTCCAGGTGGGAGAGGAAAAAAAGAGGGATTCTTTTCAGAGAAGAAGCTGGCTGTATTTTCCTCGGGAACAAAATTCTGTCAGAAGATTCCCGCGTGGGAGCCAAAGTTAAGATTCCACCCAGCATGCTGCCGGCCCACCACCCATCGCCATGCAAGGAGGCCTTGCCCTGCCCGTCAGGTCTTCCTGGGCCTGCACATCCCTCCTTCCCATTGAGAAAGGACAGGACAGAGGAGGAGGAGGTAGCAGCAGCTACCCCAAGGAAATGCTAGAGGGAAGTGGCCGTCTCCAAGGCCAGGCCCCGCTTTAGAAAGGACATAATCAAGATCTGGACATAAGTGCCAGACTTTCCAGAGGAAAAGGGAGGGGGCTTTAAATTTAGAGCAGGGGTATTCAGTTATGTCAACTTTTAAGACTTGGGGACTTCAACCCCCAGAATTTCTGAGCTAGCTGGCTCAGAAATTCTGGGAGTTGAAGTCCCCAGGTCATAAAGTTGTCATCATTGCTCAGCTCTGTGAGAAGGTGGTGCATAGGCGTCTTTGGGGGCTTCTGGAGTAAGCAATATTTCAACTTGCCTTCTAAGGGTCATTTAGAGGAATCCAGCCTGCAGTGGTCATCATTGTCTTTCCCTCTCCCCCTTTTTTCCCCCACTTTCCCATTTTTCTGAATACATCATGGAGTCTGAAAGCGTTTGGGCAGCTGATCTCTTTAGTATTTTAGTTCGTATCAGCTCTCCTTGGAAATGGCCGAGTCTGTACTCACAGGCGTAGGCTTTTCATCCTGGCCCATTCAACCCTTTTGGTCCCAGCCTCGTGACAATTGCAGTCCAGTGTATTCGGTAGGTGCCAGGTTGGAGCAAAGTAGTAGTAGAGGTTTGGGTGTGTAGCCCCTTGGAGGGAACTTAGGTATGTGCATCTCACACAACACACCATGGCTATTGTCATTTCCCCCCCTGCTGTAAGAAGGGCTGCAATACTTCTGGCTTTAAAAACGCCCTACCAGGTTTTGGGCAGGGGGGGGTGGAGATTGTAATTATTTCAGTGCAGCTGGTCTTTTATTTTATTTTATTTTATTTTATTGGTGGGAAAGCCTAGCAGAGGATTCTTTAGGAGTAGTTGGTCTACTGACATCTATTCCTTTTCTGCAGTGCCACGTCCGGTGCACTTGTTTCATTGTTGGGTGGGTGGGGCCACAGGGGGTATGGGTGACTCTTGTCCCTTGCAGCTTCTCTTTCAGTACAGCTTTCTTCTTAAGATCAGTGCTAGCTAAAATCCTCCGCCTGACTCCCTGACTGTGGTCCCGAAGACCTGACGAATCTTTGCTGGGTTCTAGATCAAGGGCGTGCAACCGTGGCGACTTGGAGACCTGTGGACTTCAGCTCCCAGAATTCCCCGGCCAGCTATGTCCACAAGTCTTGCTGGCTGGCTTGAGGGAATTCTGGGAGTCGAAACCCACAAGTCGCCAAGGTTGGGCGCCCTTGATTAGAGAGTGAAGAAGAAGCCACTTTGAAGGCAGAATAGACACCTCGGAGGAACCAGAACTCAGAACCATAATCAGATTTTGTGTTTGCAAAGCCTTGTGGGAAGTGGGCGCCTGGGGACTCCCCGTCCAGCTAAAGGTCATCACTGCCAACACCTTTGATTTTTTTTTTTTACCTCCATTCTCATCCCTCTCTCCTTCCGCTGTCTCCCTTCTCTGGGACTCCGTCCGACTTCTGCTTCGGTAGCTGAGCCTTACCTGTCTAGTTCCGGCTAGACGTCGAAAAGATTGTAGCCTGCTTCTCTCCGCCGGGTGCCGACGTCCGGCGGGCCACAAGAAAAAGGAAAAAAAAAACCCTCCTTACAGTATTCACTGTGGGTAATTTATTTAACTAGTGAATGTAGCGTTTGAACTAATTTAAAACTAACGGCTTGTTTGCAAGGTTGTCTGTCCTTCGTACTTGGCTCAGATTTCACGATTTATGTTCCTGGTTTGGGGGCGTGTGGGGGGGGAAGGCAACTTCGGGGTTCAGAACCCAGCTAGGAGCTCCTGCTTGGAGGAGGAGAGAGGTGAGATGGGGGTTCACTCTCCAGGCATTTTTTTCTATTGCAGGGCTGGCTGTCAGGACCACCCACTACCCCACCCCCTGGACACTAGGGAGAATAGCTGGGGTGGGGGGTGGCAACAGCCTTCACACACCCCTTGGGAGCCTCTCCATCACTTCTCCCGCTTCCTTCCATCCATCCGTCCGCCATGTGTCCTCTCCCCCCCCCTTCCCCCAAATCTTTGTGAGCACTAAACCTATACCTAAATGGCTTTTAAAAATGAGGAATGGTTTTAATGTCGTTTGGGAATGAGTTCTTTTGTTCTTTTGTGGTCTGCGTTTCAAGTTTCTGTATGTAATGTAGTTAAAAAAAAAAATTGCCAAACCACACTGTCTCCTTGTGTGTGTGTGTGTATGTGTGAAAGAGAGAGAGAAAGAGGGAGAGAAAGAGAGAGACTGGCCTTTCAAGAAGCCAGAGGGCTGTCCGAGAACCATCTTCTGGGAGGGAAAAGCCCCTCCCCTTTTATAAAATAAAAATGTGGTCTTTGGGGCATGGCAAATCCCCCTCCCTTCAACCACTGATGATGTTATTTAATTGGGTCACGAAACGTCTGGAGAAAACGACTTAGAGAGCACCAAGGACCCCACAACCGTCGTCATCCTCCTCCTCCTCCTCCTCCTCTCCCTTCTAGCACTGATGATGTTCCCTCGTTGGGTCATGAAATAGAATAGAATAGAAATCTTTATTGGCCAAGTGTGATTGGACACACAAGGAATTTGTCTTAGTGCCTACGCTCTCAGCGTACATACAAAAAATACATTCGTCAAGAATCACAAGGTACAACACTTAACGATAGTCGTAGGGGACAAATAAACAATCAGGAAACCATATCAATACAAATCGTAAGGATACCATGACTGCAAGAACACTACCAAGAGCACCCACCTTCCCTTTCTTCCTCCTCCTCTCTGCAAACCCCTCCTCCCTTGTAGCACTGATGATGTAACTTAGTTGGGTCAGGAAACGTCTGCAGGAAAACGACCAAGCACAGGAAGCATCCACAGTGGAAGAGGGTGCTCCCAGAGACTTGCGTGGCCACTTCGCTCCCCGTTTCAGGAAAGCATTTAAAACCTGAGGCCCAGTTGGGGCATTTTCCACTCGATGGGTGGGATGCAGCTTTTAGGATGGGGGTGTCCAGCCTTGGCAACTTTTTAGACCTGTGGGCTTCAACTCCCAGAATTCCCCAGCCAGCTCTGCTGGCTGGGGAATTCTGGGAGTTGAAGCCCACAGGTTTTAGATTGGACACCCCTGGCCTAAACTGAATCAAATGTAAACCTGTGCCCACAGGGTTTGGGACAACATTCATTTTTCTTAACCCCCCCAAAGACATGCTTAAGACCTTCAGCATTTTGTCCCAGTAGGACTGATATTTCTACTGCCCTACCTGGGGCTTTCTGGGAGGGGAAGGACCCACCTGGAAAACACCCCCTTGGGAAGAGAACCTGGCATATGCAGCCCACCTGGTCATCAGCTCTTCATCCCATCCTACCTTTTGCTTCAAGACCTCTCTTGTAGAGCCTGTGAAGGCGGCTTGGGCCCTGCCATTTCCGTGTAGTCGGCCTTCTCTTAGAGCCACTGATGACCATCTGCACCTGTTCCTGCCTTAAAAGGGGGAGGGGGGTTTTGGTAGTGCAGTAACCCCTAACTTGGTTCAGGATGCCGCTGCTGGCCCCAAAGAACTGTGGGGGGTGTTCTTCCACCTGACCGGCCCCATCTTCCTGGCCGGGCATACCACCGAGGAGACCATCAGAAGCCCTTGCCATGGTTTGAAATTGTGCATTGAGTTTTGTGGGCATTTAAATAAGCCTGGAAGGTATCCCAACAAGAAGGAAAATGTCTCTACTGGTAGACCTCGACTTAGAATAGTTCTTTTAGTGACCATTCAAAATTACAATGCTCCCCCTCCCAAAAAAAGGGGGGGGGACTTATCACTCTCTTTCACATGACCATTGCAGCATCCCCTGATCAAAATTCAGATGCTTGGCAACTGGCATGTACTTAGGATGCTTGCCGTGTCCCAGATCATGTGATCTCCATCTGCGACCTTCTGACAAATGCAGTCAAAGGGGAAGCCAAATTCATTTAACAACCGGGTTACTAACTTACCAACTGCAGTGATTCACTTAACAACCGTGACGAGAAAAGTCATCCAATGGGGCAAAACTCACCTAACAAATGTCTCTCTTAACAATAGAAATCTTGGGCTCCATTTTGGTCACAAGTCGAAGACTTTCTGAACCTTGGAATTTTTTCCCCATCAATTTTTATTTTGTTCAACAGATTAAAACACAAAATCCAAAACAAGGGACAAAACCAAACCAAAACGTTAATAATGAGAATTTTAAAACGACCACACTTTATCCTCCCTAGTTGGACGCTGGGAAATCTGTTGCAACAATTAATAACTTCCCACTCTCCCTCTTGCAAAGCAGGTCCAAAATTTTTAAGCCTCTTATTTTCTGTTGTGGGATTCTGAATCTGATTTAGAGAGCAGCCTATAAGTAGAAATCTTCCTTGAACAAATTTGAAACGAAAGAAATGCCACCCTGTGGAAACAGCCCCTAACCCCAGGATGGACCAATCTCTCAAGAAAGCCTGTGATAGTCCTCCCCCTCCAGTCCCCCCCACCCCAAGTGCCTGCCTGCCTTCCCAATGAGGATGCTGGGAGGGAGCCAGATCACCCAAGGTTTGTGTTTCCAACACAGACACACACACCACACCCCCCCCGGTGAAGAGCTACCTACGAGACATTCCCTTCTGTAGCCATTTGAAACCCCTATTCGTTCACACAGCAAGCAGGTGCTGGCTTAAAGGAAATGGCAGACGATGGGTGAACGTCGGCCCCATGGAGCCTCCAGGGTTGGAGAATCCCCTCAACAAGGATGCATCACTCGATACGCTCAGAAAGAGTTGAAAAGCAATATATAAATCCTGCATACTGGGACACCGTGTCATGTGCAAAAACCCCACCATTGCTACCATAAGATGTGCTTAGATGTTTGGCTGTTTTTTTAATTGCAAGCCTCTGCCTTTATTCCATCACTGAAATAAAAGGGGTCCAGGGCGGATGGAAGAGAACTGGGCCGAGTGGGAGCTTTATGACCTATTTGACTTCAACTCCCAGAATTCCTGAGCCAGCAGGAATTCTGGGAGTTGAAGTCCAAAGGCCAAGTTGCCCATTTGTGGCCTAGAAACAGGTTGGATAGAAAATATATCTATTCAGGGAACAGAGAATAAATTTCTTAAATATTTCTAGGTTCAAACCTTTCCCGTGCACCAATGATGATACTTGCATAATGGCAAACATTCAATGGCAAAAATGTACTGGATAGAAGAGAGCAGGAAGGGACCTTGGAGGTCGTCTAGTCCAACCTCCTGCCGAAGCAGGAGACCCTACATCATTTCAGACAAGTGGCTGTCCAGTCTCTTCTTAAAATCTTTGTGATGGTTTTTAAAAAGAGATCGGAGAACCATTTGTCTGAACCGGTATCGATCTCCTGCTTGAGAAGGGGTTAGTCTAGAAGACCTTCAAGGCCCCTTTCAACTCTGGAGATGTTCTATGTTCTAAATCGCATAAAGAGGAGCTGAAGCTGCTCCGGTCAGTCCCTGTTACAAGGGTTTAATTGAAAATGGACTGCCTAAAACTTTCCAGCTCTCCTTTGAACCACAGCTCGGGGCTGCTCCACCCAGTTCCCTGCAGGTTTGGGAGCCCACGCAACTTAATCCCTGTTACAGACCTCCAATTCAATCAGAATAGGCTGGAAGGGACCTTGGAGGTCTTCTAGTCCAACCCGCTGCTCAGGCAGGAGACCTTATGCCATCACAGTCAAATGGTTGACCGTCTCTTCTTAAAAACTTCCCGTGTTGGAGCCGTCGCAACTTCTGGTGGCAAGCTGTTCCACGGGTTACTTGTTTTCATTGTCAGGAAGTTTCTCCTTAGTTCCAAATCGTTTCTCTCCTTGATCAGTTTCCATCCATTGTTTCCTGTCCTGCCTTCAGGTGCTTTGGAGAAGAGCTTGATTCCCCCTCTTCCTTGGGGCAGCCCCTCAAATCTTGGTAAAACCGTCATCATGTCTCCCCTGGTCCTTTTCATTAAACTAGACATACCCAGCTCCTCCACGCCGGATCCTCCTCTGCAGTTGGGGACATAGCTGGGAAGGGGATTTGGAAACGGGCTTGCACGACCCTCTGCTGCAATGCAGAGCCCCCTCCCTCCGTCCAGGGCTGTCCTGCCCACGGTTCCCGAAGGAGGCTGAAGCCGGTTCAGCCATGGATGGGCATTTGCAGGAGAAAGGGACACCAGAGTTAAGCCCAATGTTTGTCAATCTGGCCACTTTTAAAATGGGTGGACTTCAACTCCCAGAATTCCCCAGCCAGCAAAGCTGGCTGGGGAATTCTGGGAGTTGAAGTCCCCCCCCCCCCGCTGCCCGACTCTGCCCATATCCCGCTCTCTTTTGCTCTCCGATAGCCCCCACCTCCGGGAAAGGGGCGTGGCCCGGGGGAGGCGGAGACGGACTCCTCTCACGATTGAATGGCCTCCAGCCAATGGCGAGCGGGCGCGGTCTTCCGCCCGTCCAATCAGGGGACGCGGCGGGGACGAGCGGGAATTCGGCGCGCGGGCGACTCAAGAGCGCCGGGATGGGCGACCGGGAAGTGCGGCGTGAGTGCTTATTGGCGGAGAGGGGGGGGGGTACTACAAATCCCATCCTCCGCGGCCACCCCACCCACCCACCCACCCAACCCTCCGATCCCCTCGCTTCTCCCGTCCTGGCCGCGGGAGACCCATGCTCCACGGCCAGCGGGGGGGCGCCCTGGATGATGGGTGCTGGAGTCCCTGACCGCTGGAGGGCTCCTGGGTGGGGAGAGAAGCGGGAAAGCAGCCTTGGCAAAAAGGGAACCTTCTTTTGGCCCGTGGGAAGGAGGGAGGGAGCTCCTGCGGTGGTTCCATGGGGTCCCCCAGAGGTCCTCTAGTCGGACCCTTGCAGGTGGAGCCCCCTCCCTCTTCCGGGATCGCTTTCGAGATGGGGGGGAAGGGAGCAAAGAGCCAGAAAAGAGCTGCGGATTGTGAAACTATTGCAGGGATCAAAGCGGGGGGGGGGCACAAGTGGGGAAGGGGCCAGACGGGGGCGGGGGGCAGACCCTGGACACCACTTAGGTCGTGGGGGGGGTCTTGAAGGCAGCCCCCCCCCCAGTCTTTTCTGCCTTCTTCCCAGAGGGTGTTGGGTGGCCAATAGATCCGGTCAGTGTTTGAATGTAAAACCATTTATTTAGCGTATGGCACCAAATACAACATGGATAACGGTAGTAAAATATAAAATATATAGTACAATATAAACTATAAAAGAGCACAGGATACTATGCTCCGTGCCTGATGTGAATACGCAGTCAATTTTGTCAGGAATTCAAGAAAGTTGTATATAAATTACAGGTTACATTTTGGAATACGCTGGTTCACGAGAATGGAAAAAGTGCTCTATATACAGGTAGCCCTCGATTTACGACCATAATTGAGCCCCAAAATTCTCTTGTTAAGGGAGGCATTTGTTCAGTAAAAGGCATCCTGTTTTATTTATTTTATTTATTTATTTATTTATTCAATTTCTATACCGCCCTTCTCCCGAAGGACTCAGGGCAGTGAACAGTTAAAATGACATACATATAGAATGTGAATATAAATCATTAAGCCAGTTTGGCTCAACAGTTAAGAATCTTCAGCATAAAGATTTAAAAAATTAGAAAAGATTTATGCCAGACCGGCTTGGTGAAAAAGAAAGGTCTTAAGTGCACGACGGAAAGTACGAAGATCTGGGATCATTCGTATCCCTGGGGGTAACCTGTTCCAAAGGGTAGGTGCCCCAACAGAAAAGGCTCTTTCTCTGGGAACCACTAGTCGGCATTTATGGCCTTTCTCCGCTGCTAAGTGAATCACTGCAGTTGTTAAGTCAGTAAGACGGTTGTTAAGTGAATCTGGCTCTTCCCTATCGCCAGAAGGTCTTAAAAAGAGATCACGTGACCCCCAGGGATACAGCCACTGTCATAAATACGAAGCAGTGGCTAAGCATCTGGATTTTGATCACGTGACCATGGGAAGCTGAACCAGTCATAAGTGTGAAAAATGGTCATAAGTCATTTCTTCTAGTACTGCTGTAACTAGACAAATGGTTTATGGACTATCTCTATTTAAAGCTTGACTTTGACCTGGAAATAAAAAGGTCCAAATTTGCTTATCAAACTGGGGCTGAAAATGACCCACATTAGCATGCAGACATAGCTGCGTTACAGCCAAGAATTGATGAGCATTACAAAAAAATACTGCAGTAAGATTATCTCAGGCTCAGGACCCCTTAGGGATGGTGGATGATGGTTAAAAAAAGAACCGGACTAGACCAGTCCAATAAAGGGATGCTTCTAGGGATTTTATGTATTTATTTCCTAAATAGGTCTTGTAGTCCAGCTCAAGCAGGGGAGCCTATACCATTTCAGACAAGTGACTGCCCAGTCTCTTCTTTAAAAACCTCCAGTGGTGAAGCGCTGTTGATGGAGCTTATTTTCTACTGCTTGCGTTTGCATTATATTGAATTCCAGTATGACGTGGTCACTTTTCCCCAAAGTTCTGGCAACTTCAACTCCCTCTATCACTTCTTCTCTGCTAGTAAGAATTAGATCCAGTATAGCTTTCGTTCCCTCCTCTACCTTTGGGATGACAAAGTTGTCAGCTAGGTTGGTTAGGAATCTATTTGATCTCCCACTCGCTGCAGAGTTGGTCTCCCAGTTGAAATCCGGATGGTTCTCCCATGGCTACTGGGGTATGCTTCCTACATACTGCCCTTTGGAATGAACTGCCCCCGGAAATACGCAAGATCTCTGACCTCCAGGTTTTTCACTGTGCCCTCAAGACCCTACTGTTCTAACAGGCGGGGCTGTCTATTTCAATGATTTTAAATTGGAGTTTTAACCTTGGGTTTTAATTCTGCCCGAAATTGTCTAATGATTTTAATAATTTTAATTATGATGTCTGTATATTTGTGTTTTAAATTGGCTGTACACCACCCCAAGTACTTTGGGAGACGGGCGGTATAGAAATAAAATTAACATAACATAACATAACAAAACATAACATAACATAACATAACATAACTAACATACATTTGTTAACTGGTTGGCAAAAGAGCATCTATTTCTTCTGATTGGTTGGGTGGCCTGTCATATACACCTATGGCAGTGTCACCTTTTCCCCTTTTATATTGACCCATAAACATTCTGGAGGAGTTTTATCTTTGATCACGTGCATTTCTGTAGATATGTAGTGATCTCTTACACACACATAGTGCAACTCCACCTCCTCTTTTTGTAGATCTGTTTCTTTTGAACACTTTGCATCCATCAGTACATTCCAGTCACGGGTTTCATCCCACCAGGTGGCTGTAAAGTAGCCTGTACAGGTATCAACTATGTAAGAAAGTAAAGTATTCTGGCAGGTATCAACTATGTCATACCTGCCCTCGTGTACTATTGCTTCTAGTTCACCCTGTTTGTTCCCCAAGCTTTGAGGGTTTGTATATAAGCATTTAAGACTTTTGTGCCTGTCCATGGGCATGGCTGCTCCATCTCATATCCAGGAGCCTGGATAGCTTAGCAGACTAAAAGCCTGTTATTAACATTCAGTTGTCTGCAATTACTATAAGTTGGAATCTCACCAGGCTCAAGGTCGACTCAGCCTTCCATCCTTTCTAAGGTAGATAAATTGAGGACCCAGTTTTGTGGGGGCAATAAGATGACTTTGTATAAAAATATACAAAAGTATGAAGGCTATTGCTTAACGAATTGCAAGCCACCCTGAGTCTCCGGAGAAGGGAGGTATATAAATTAATTAAAAAATAAATCTCCCAGTTATTCCCTGGGTTTTTCTTTTTTGCCATCACTCCCTACTTATTTATTTATTGGTTTAATTTATATGCCGCCCTTCTCCAGAGACTCAGGGCGGCTTACAATGCGTTAAGCAATAGCCTTTGTACTTTTGTATATACCTGCTTAGTAGGGCTTTTGGCCCCCCCCCCCCCCCCCCCAGTAGTGCTCTTTTTTATACAAAGTCAGTTTATTGCCCTCACAATCCAGGTCCTCATTTTACCTACCTTGGAAGGATGGAAGGCTGAGTCAACCTTGAGCCTGGTGAGATTTGAACTCGCAACAGGCAGCTGGCAGCTAAGTGGTACTTAACAGCACTTTAGTCCGCTGCACCACCAAGGCTCTTCATTCTTCAATTTGTTTTCTTGGGATTTATGATTGGTTTTGTGATCCTGTCTGTCTGTATTATTTTTACAAATAACTCAGGGCAACAAACAGATTTAATATGCCTGACTTCCATCTATTTTCCTCACAACAACAACCCTGTGAGGTGGCTTGGACTGAGAGAAGGTGGTTGGCTTTCACGCCTATGCTGGGTTTAGATCGTGGTGATTAGTCCAAAGTCACCTAGCTTTCATGCCTCAAGTGGGACTAGAACTCCCAGTTTCCAACGTCACCCAGTCGGCTTTCATGACTAAGGCAGGATTTGAACTCAGGGTCTCCAGCTTTCTTGCCCAATTCATCTTTTTAATTCTGTGCTGAGATTTGTGCTTCTCCTCTTCGTCTCCTTCAGAAATCCAGAAGAGTAAAGAGAAGGCCCAGCGGAAGGGAGACCAGAAGGAAGAAGCTGCTCTCTGCAACCAACTCGGAGAGATTTTAGCCCGTCATGGTGAGCCTCCCAGGGGAAAAAATTCCTCAGCGCAAGTGCGCCTGGCAAGCTGCTAAAAGTGGTCCTCAACTTACAACAGGTCACTTAGAGACCATTCAAAGTCACAACGGCACTGAAATAAGAGACTTACGACTGTTTTTCACACTTATGACTGTTACAGCATCCCCGTGGTCACGTCATCTACATTCAGAGGCTTGACAACTGACTCCCATTTACGACGGTTGCAGTGTCCCGGGGTCATCATGTCCCCTTTTAGGACGTCCTAACAAGCAAAGTCGGTGGGGAAATCGGATTCACTTAACAACTTCCTTACTAATTTAATAACTGCAATGCTTCACTTGTCAACCGTAGCAAGAAATGGGGCAAAACTTACTTTAAAAGTGTCTCGCGTAGCAGGCAGAAATTTTGGCCTTGATTGTGGTCATAAGTTGAGGAATATTGTATTTCAAACAGCATTGGAGGAAAGGTGGGGAGACAGAATCCAGTGACTCTCTGAGGTTGTTAGGCCAAAGGAACCGTTTACAGGTAGTCCTCGAGTTACGACCACAATCAAGCCCAAACTACTTTGCTAAGTGAGATGTATGTTAAGTGAGTTTTGCCCTTTTTTCTGAGCTTTCTTGCCACCGTTATTAAGTGAATCATTGGAGTTAAGCTATTAGGATGGTTGTAAGACGTGCCTTCTCCACTGACCTTGTTTGTCAGAAAGTTGCAAAAGGGAATCATGTAACCCCTGGATACTGTGGCCGTCATAAATATGAGCCAGTTGCCAAGCGTCCAGATTTTGATCATGTGACCACAGGGATGCTCCAAGGGCTGTAAGTGTGAAAAATGGTGATAGGTCACTTTTTTCAATACCATTGTAACCTCAAACAGTCACTTTTTAAAATTGGTTTTAATCTGGGATTTTTAAATTTGGGGTTTTATATTGAGCCAAATTATTTAATATTTTTAATTTTTAAATTGTTGTTTGTCTTTTGTTTTTAATTAGGCTGTGCACCGCCCCGAGTCCTTCAGGAGAGGGGCGGTATAGAAATAAAATTATTATTATTATTATTATTATTATTATTATTATTATTATTATTATTATTATTATCATCATCATCATCTATTATTATTATTATTATTATTATTATTATTATTATTATTATTATTATTATTATTATTATTTTCTTGCACACCATCAGGATTCAGACAAACCTCACCAGAAGAGTGAAATGAAGGCCTGGCCATTCATCTCCACCATTGCTTCATAATAGAATAACAAGAGCTGGAAGGGACCTTGGAGGTCCTCTAGTCCAACCCCCTGCCCAAGCAGGAGACCCTCTACCATTTCAGACAGGTTGCTGTCCAGTCTCTTCTTAAAAACCTCCAGCAACGGAGCACCCACAACTTCTGGTGGCAAGCTGTTCCACTGATTAATTGTCCTCACTGTTAGGAAGTTTCTCTTTCATTCCAGGTTGCTTCTCTCCTTGATTGGTTTCCATCCGTTGCTTCTTCTCCTGCCCTCAGGGGCTTTGGAAAATAAATAGACCCCCTCCTCTTTGGGGCGGCCCCTCAAATACCAGAATACAGCTGTCATGTCCCCCCATGTCCTCCTCTTCTGAACTTTTATAGAATATAGAATGACAGAGTTGGAAAGGACCCTGGAGGTCTTCTAGTCTAACCCCAGGGAGGAGACTCTATACCCGTGATGGCGAACCTATGGCACTGGGAGCCATAACTGTGGGCACGAGAGCGTTGCCCTACCTCAGTCCAGCATGCTGGCCAGTTGATTTTCGGGCCTTTCGGGCCCACTGGAAGTCGGGAAACGGATTGTTTCCAGGCCTCGGGGGGGTGGGGAGGCTGTTTTCGCCTTGCCCAGGATCCTAGAAAGGCTCTGGAGCCTGGGGAGGGCAAAAAATGGGCCTACCGGGTCCACTGTGCCAACATGTGCCAAAAGTGGGGGAGAGCGGGGGGGGGTGTCATGCATGCATGCATGGGGGGACGGGGCACATTGAATTATGGGTGTGGGCATGTGCTCATGCAATCACCCCCCACTACCCTTGCTTTTGGCACACGATGGCAAAAAGGTTAGCCATCACTGCCCTTTACTGTTTCAGACAAAGAGACGGTCCAGCCCCTACTGGAAAACCTCCAGTGATGGATCTCCCCACCCCACCCCAGGCCTCCTGTTACATTTACGAGAGCTCTTTCCTCTGCCCCCTGACCTTCCCCGCTGCCCCTTCCGCCCCGCAGGACGCTTCCAGGAGGCCCTGGACGAACACAGGCTGGAACTGCAGCTCCTGGAGAGTGTGGAGGACATCATCGGCTGTGCGGTCGCCCACCGGAAAATTGGGGAGTGCTTGGCTGAGCTGGAGAGCTATGAAGCTGCCCTGAAGGTAGGAAGGCCAGGAGGCGGGAGGGAGCACCGAGTGGGAGGGCCCTCCAGGCATTGTACAGGTAGTCCCTGACTTACGACCGGTTGCTTAGCAACTGGTCCAAAATGCCCCCTGGTCACATGGACTCCTGCGTGGTAATGTGACTGTGTTTCAGGCACTCAGCATCCAGCCTGCATTTACAATCGTTTGCAACATTTATTTTATTTATTTTGGCTGTTCACCACCCTGAGTCCGTCAGGAGAAGGGCGGTATATAAATTTAATAAATGAAATGAAATTTATTCATTCATTTCATCCAGTCATTTATTTATTGGTTGATGTGATTTCTGTCGCCTCCCATCTCAGCAAACGATTCGGGGGGGACGGGGGGGCTATAGAATAGAATAGAGTAGAATAGAATAGAATGGGACAGAATAAATAGAATAGAATAATAGGACAGGACAGAATAGGGCAGAATAAATAGGACAGGACAGAATAGAGAGAAAAAAGAAGAGAAGAAAATATTGTTTATTGGCCAAGTGTGATCGGACACGCACAAGGAGTTTGTCTCCGGTGCATAAGCTGTCATATAATTGCTTAACACGTTGTAAGCCACCCTGAGTCTCTGGAGAAGGGCAGCATATAAATCGAACAAATAAATAAATAAATAAATAAATAAGCAAGTGATAAATCAGGATCATAATCATAAAATACAATCATTGTAAATCACAAGATTCCACACTCAATGATACTCAAAAGATACTAAATAAAAGCAATCAACATAGTCATAATAGGATACTAAACAATCGACATACATCATAAGATATACCGTCAACGACAAAGTTACAGTCATAAGATGCTAAAGGAATGGATAATAGGAAAGATGAGAAGGATAATAGTAAAGCAGCCCTTCTAGGGGATTTGTCATCCCAGGGCATAAGACAGTGTTGTGGGAATTAGTTGTTTAGCAGAGGGATGGCATGGGGCGGGGGGGCGGGAAAATGCTAGAAATTAAAGCATCCCACAGACACACGAACACAAATTACGTTTTTGCTCAAAACCAGTGTTTATGTTTTTTGGCAAAAACACCCCATAGTGAATGACCGCTATTAAAAAGGTCATAAAATCACGCCAGTCATCACGCGATGACTTGCTTTACAATTGTTATGGGGCTCTATTATGGTTGCAAGTCAAGGAATGCCTGTGCTTAATGGCCAGCCCAGCCAATGGGAATTTGAGATGGGTGCAGCCTCCCTTCCATCTCTCTCGCCAGCACCAGCGCCGCCATCTGGAACTGGCCTGCACCGTCTCCAACGCAGTGGAGCAGCAGAGGGCTTGGGCCACCATTGGCCGCACCTACATGTTCATGGCCGAGAATGACCAGCTGGGGGAGGCCCTGCAGGAGGCGGAGAAAGCCTTTATGAAGAGCTTGGCTATTCTGGAGGAGAAGCTGGAAGGTACCATGGAGGGAGAGAGGTGGGGAGGCAGGGCAGGGTCTCCTGGGACACCAGGGGTTGGTATCCTCCGTGCTGAAGGTGGAACAAGATCTTTGGGGGTTTAAGAGTTTCCTCCTTTCTTGGAGGCTTCCTGAGTTGGGGTGCTCTCTTCTCATAAATGAAAGCAGACATGCATGTCCAGGGATAATGATGCAAGATCTGGTCAGAGTCCGTCACCGGGACCAAAAGTTTATTCTTCCAAAGTGTCGGGGTCCTGATGCAGCCCGTTCTTGGGGAACTACTTCTTCTCTCCAGAAAGTGTGCACTCGGCTACTCGCACATTGTACCGGTGAAGGAGAATATTCATAGCTCAGGGTTGAAATGAGGGGTCCTTGATGCTCTCTGAGCTTGCTTGTTTTCTTGGAGATGTTTCATGACCCAACTGGGTAACCCCATCAGTGCTTGAGGGGTGTGCAGTTTGCAGAGAGGAAGGGGTGGGAGGACAAGAAAATGGAGGTGGAGGATGACGACTGTGGGGTCCTGGATGCTCTCTGAGCTTGCTTGTTCTCCAGTGCGCGGAGCCGAGAATCCAAAGGATGGGCTAACTCTGCCTTTCTGTCCATAGACTGAGTCCTTTTAAAACTTTGCAGCCACGCCTCTCTTGATTGTCCCCCACTTTTGACTCAGTTTGAGCCCAAGAGAGTTGTGTTTTGAAGAAGAGTTCCTCAGAGCAAACAGGCAGAGTTATATTCTTTGGATTCTCGGCAATCAGCTGTTTGGCACCAGACCAGCACAGAATTAGCAACAAATCAGCTGTTTTTCGGAGAACAGCATGGTGTTCGGGCGAGCAATACAGTCGATTCAACACAGGAGCTCTCTTGAGTTTGCTTGTTTTCTTGCAGATGTTTCATGACCCAAACTAGGTAATATCATCTGTGCTAATAGCACTGATGATATTACCTAGTTGGGTCATGAAACGTCTGCAAGAAAACCACCAAGCTCAGAGAGCAGCAAGGATCCTTCTACACATTGTATTTATGTGGTTCCTATTAATTGTTAATTAGGGTGTTGATGGCCGGCTATTAAGTTGTTAGTTGTTTCCTTGTGTCGCCACCTCTCGGCTCCTAAGCACCTGACAGGCTGAGGGTCAGTCACCATTCTAAAACTAAAAGCTGCACACACACTAGGAGCTGCATAAACGCAACAGGTGGAACAGCCCGTTCTAGAAGTGGTGTAGTAGGGTCTCCTGCTTGGATGGGGGGTTGGACTAGATGACCTACAAGGTCCCTGTTAAAAAAACACCCAGTGCAGCCCTTCTGGAGAGAGAGAGAAAGACGTTCCCTGAGGATGGGCTCCAGCATGAAGCTTGGAAGAACAAAGTTTTGCTCCCAATCGGACCCTGCAAACTCTCCTCTCCTTGCAGGGCAGGTGCCGCAGCGGGAAGAGAGCGAGATGCGAGCACGGCTCTACCTGAATCTTGGCTTGATCTATGACAGCCTGAGGAACCCAGCCATGCGCACCTCCTACATCAAGAAGAGCATCTACATCTCAGAGTAAGGGGCCCCGGGGTGTGTGTGTCTCTCTCCCTGCTCCACCTGGGTCAGCAGTGAGCCTTCGGGAAGGTTGTAAGTGTGAAAAGTGGTCATAAGTCACTTTTGCAGCGCCGTCGCAAATTCTAGCGGTCACTAAACGAACGGTTGTAAGCTGCAGACTTCCTGCAGAGGCCAATTGCCAAGCATCCCAATTCTGCTCATGTGACCATGGATGGGGAGGCTGCAACGGTTGTCAGCGTGAAAAACGATCCTGGCTTCCTCTTTTCAGGGTTGTAACTTCAAACGGTCACTAAATGGACTGTTGTAAATCAAGGACTAGCTATATCAGGCAGTTCAACTTCTTAGCATCTGTGTCTCCTAATGGCTCCTCTTCCCTTCCTTCCTTCCTTCCTTCCTTCCTTCCTTCCTTCCTTCCTTCCTCCCTCCCTCCCTCCCTCCCTCCCTCCCTCCCTTTCTTTCTTTCTCCCTCTTTCCTTTTTACTTTTCTCTCATTTATATTTCACACATTTCTGAACTGCCCATTTCCTTTAAAGAGGGATTATGGAGTCTACAATAAAACATCAAAATAGAAAACAGCGTATATATAATGAACAGTTAGGGTTGGCATTTTAATTCTAATCCTTGGACTCTGAAGATAAGGGGGGCTCTTTGCTGGCAATGAGGGACACCGTGACCCATCCAGCAGGGCGTTGCCCTGGTGCCCACTGCCTCTTCCGCCTCCTAGGCAGGCCCACCTGTCGGAGGACCTCTTCCGGGCCTACTTCAACCTGGGCAACATCCACTTGCGGGAGAAGGAGCATTCGCAAGCCATGCGCTGCCTGGAGCGAGCCCGGGAGTGTGCCTGCAAGATGAAGGAGAAATACATGGAGAGCGAGTGTTACGCCAGCATTGCCCAGGTACGAGAGTCACCTTGAGAAGGGGGCTCACCTGCACCCCACCAATCCCAAGCTCCTCTGCCTTCTTGCTGTGCGCAAGCGTGGCTAAACCCTAGAGCAGGGGTGTCCAACCTCGGCCGCTTCTAGCCTCGTGGGCTTCAACTCCCAGAATTGCCTCCCACCCTTGCCCTTGGTTGCCCACAGGTCCTGCTGGGTCTGGGGGATTTCGTAGCTGCCAAACGGTCCCTGAAGAAGGCCTACCGCCTGGGCTCCTGGCAGCCCCAGCAGCGGGACAGCGTTGCCCGCAACCTGCGCTACGGTGAGTGCTGGTGTCTGTGGGTCTGGCCTCTGGCAATCGGGTTAGAGGCTGCCCCCTGCCCCCTCACCACTCTGGTGTGACTCTTTCTGCCCGGCAGCCACGAAGGTGAGTCGCTTGCAAGAAGCCCTGGAGGAGGCAGAGGCCACCAGCGACCTGGGGGCAGCCTTGGCAGTCTCCGAGCAACTGGGGGACCTTTTCTGCAAGATGGGCGAGTATCGGCGGGCTGCGGAGGCCTACGAGAAGCAGGTAGGGTCCGGCTGTTCAGGGACCAAGGTTGTGGAGGAATCCAGAGGCGGGGGAGAGAAAGAGGCCAACTGCCCCTGATTCTGACCCTCAGCTCAGCTGCTTCTCTCTTGATCAGAGGTCTTCAAACTTGGCACTTCTAAGAATTTAAGAATTCTGGGAGTTGAAGTCCACAAGTCTTAAAGCTGTCAAGTTTGAAGACCTCTGCTCTTCATGGTTGGAGGGAGGAGGGTCAGCCTCGGAGTTGCCCCTGGGCTGACCAGTCATCCCTAGTCTTCCCAGTTGGGGCCAGGCGGTTACTCCTTAGAATTTGGCAGCAGCCAGTGCTAGAATATTGGCTATCTGCTCTAGAACCGAGCATCTTGGCTGCCGAGGCTGGACAGAAGCAGGAAGTCTGATCCAAACCAGAGGAGGTTGGGATTCGGGTCAGGTCCTGATGAAAGGTAGATGTAGAGGTAGATGAAATACTTAGTTTAAATAAGAGTGATGTAAGGAGATACAAGATCCCAAGGGAGGATCCTGTATGGGAGAGTGGTCAGAAAAGTAACAAGAGTTGAAATACTAAAAAGGGCAAGAGATGACGGATAGATATAGAATTCTTCTTAATATAGGACTTGCCTGACCAAGAGTTAGAAAATAGAGATAGGAGTTAGAATGGGGAAAATATTACTACAGATATTACTCAATACTATATTATAATTACCATATAGACGCCAATATTAGAGGCTGAAAGATTATTATCAGACATACTTGAATAGTATTATTATTAGTATTGTGTATAAATTATTGCGCGCGCAAGACCTATTTATTCCAACAAGCCGGCCTGACCTAAGTTATTTTCCCCTTTTAATTATGAATTTTAATTTGTTTTAAATTATTGGGGTTTTAATTGTCAGCCAAATTATTTAATTCGTTTTATTCTATTTTAAACTTTTGTATTTATATGTTTTATTTATGGCTGTACGCCGCCCTGAGTCCCCCAGGAGTAGGGCTGTTTATAAATCTAATAAATAAATAAATAAATAAATAAATAAATAAAATGATCATTACTATTATTATTTTAACTACAATTATTGATTTCAGAATTATGATTATTTTGTAAATCTAAAATGACTCAGACAATACACTGCTCACTAAGTACTTAGGTATATGTTAAAAGAAAATAAAAATAAAATAAAATAAAATAAAATAATAATAATTTTAAAAAGTCATGATGAAATCTTCGTCAGGCAGAGGGATGGGAGCCCGGCCGATGCAGGATTCAGGTCTCTTTCTGGAAGACATCCAGGACCCTAAATGGTGGGGTACTTTTTCAGCTCGGCCATGCCAAGGCCTTGGGGCGAACAGAGCAGGAGCTGGCTGTGATTCACGTCTCTTTGGCGGCCACCTTTGGGGACCTCAAGGACCATGCCCGAGCGGTGCAGCATTACCAGGCAGAACTGGCCCTGCGGCGTGGGAACCCCCTGGAGGTAACGGGGGGTGAGAGGAAGAGAGCTCCAGGTGTGCCTCTGCAGGATATTTTCTCCCCCAGCCAATGCTGAGACAGTAGCATCACGGAGGGAGAATGCTAATACAGGAATCTCCATCTTGGGTGCTTTAAGACTTGTGGACTTCAACTCCCAGAATTCCCCAGCCAGCGCATGCGCTGGCTGGGGAATTCTGGGAGTTGAAGTCCACAAGTCTTAAAGCACCCAAGATTGGAGACCCCTGAGCTAAAAGACTGTTTAAAGTTGTGCAGTGGTTAGAATGCAGTATTGCAGGCAGACTCTGCCGGCTGCCAGCAGTTCGATTCTCACCTCAAGGTTGGCTCAGTCTTCCGTCCTTCCGAGGTGGGTAAAATGAGGACCCAGATTGTTGGGGGCAAAGGGCTGACTCTAAACCGCTTAAAGAGGGCTAGGAAGCAGTATATAAGTGCTATTGCTAAGCGGGAAGGAAGGATAGGAAGGAAGGAAGGGCAATGGTGGCAGAGTGGTTAGAGTGCAACATTGCAGGCTGTTTCTGCCCACTGCCAGCAGTTCAATCCTGACCAGCTCGAGGATAACTCAGTCTTCCATCCTTCCGAGGTGGGTAAAACGAGGAGCCAGATTATTGAGAGCAAGAGGCTGACTCTCTAAACTGCTCAGAGAGGGCTGGAAAGCACTGTGCGACGATATACTGTATGTGTTTATAAGTTCTACGGCTATTAAGCCTGGTCTGTTCTGCCCACACCAGGAGGGCAAGACCTGGCTGAACATCGCCCTGGCCAAGGAAGAGGCTGGCCAGAGCTACTCGGAGTTGGAGCCCTGTTTCCAAGCCGCTCTGCAGGCTGCACAAAAGGCCGGTGACCAAAAACTGGAGGTGAGTTCGGTTGGGTGGTTGTGTATTTTTTGCAAAAGGCGGTTTTTGTCTTGGCGATTTTGCAAAAAGAAGGGGGTGAAAAACAGAAAAGGATTGTAGTCCCAAAGGTGATTTTTCCAAAAGGCGTGCTTGAAAACGTTTTGCTTCTCACCCAAGAAGCATCCAGTTTTGGTCACCACACTATAAAAAAAGATGTGGAGACTCTAGAAAGAGTGCAGAGAAGAGCAACCAGGATGATGAGGGGACTGGAGGCTAAAACCTACAATGAACGGTTGCAGGAACTGGGCATGACTAGTCTAGGGAAGAGAGGACCAGGGGAGGCAGGATAGCATCTTTCAATATTTGAGGGGCTGCCCCAGAGAGGAGGAAGGGGGTCAGGCTATTCTCCAAAGCACCCGAGGGCCAGACAAGGAACAATGGATGGAAACTGACCAAGGAGAGATTCAACCTGGAAATAAGGAGAAATTTTCTGACAGTGAGAGCAATCAACCCATGGAACAGAAGTTGCCTTCGGAAGTTGTGGGAGCTTCATCACTGGAAGCTTTCAAGGAGAGGCTGGACTGCCATCGATCAGAAATGGTGTAGGGTCTCCTGCTTGGACGGGGGGGGGGGGAGTGTTGGACTAGATGACCTCCAAGGTCTCTTCCAACTCTGTTAATCTGTAAACTTCTTCAGGTCTGATTAAAGAGTTTTCCAGGAAAAAACAACAACCAACTTCAGTTGTCTTTTGGAAAAAGCACCTTTGGGACAACTATTACATGGACGATGGAGGATCTGAACTTAACGTGGATTTCTCCAGGTGGGGGTGAGGGTCTGTTACCCTGGAGGCATCTTAAAAGGTTGCAGACAGAGGGAGATGTGACAGTAGGACTCACTGCAAATGAGAGAAATTAGCAGAGGCATAAATATAGTAGTTGTCCGTAGAGATTCTCCGTCATTGAAGTCCCGGTTGTCCCAAAGGTGCTTTTTCAAGAGGCAACTAGACTTTCTGGTTTTTCTTTGAAGACGTTTCACTTCTCATCCAAGGAGCTTCTTCAGCTCTGGGGAATGGAAGGATTGATACTCCTTGCAGACAGCTAGTCATTGGCATCCTTTTAGAGCAGTGTTTCTCAACCTTGGAAGCTTGACGAGGGGTGGACTTCAGCTCCCAGAATCCCCCAGCCAGCAGCGCTGGCTGGGGGATTCTGGGAGTTGAAGTCCACCCCTCGTCAAGCTTCCAAGGTTGAGAAACACTGTTTTAGAGGGGCATTGAGGCCACTTGAAGTTTTATCTCTGTCCCCAGGGTCGCTTGAGTGGGGCAAATGGTCCCTGTGGTCTACAGAGTTTTTCCTCTGGAAATCCATTCCTGTTCCTGCAGCCTTCAAAGGGAAAGGGGATGAATTTGGCATGGTGAATGGTACGGGAGCAGGAACGGATTTCCAGAGGGGAAAAAGGGAAATGGTGATTGCAGACCATACGACTTGGGCAATTTGCACCACCCTTGAGGACACACATGAATCTCCAAGTAGCCTCAACAACCCTCTAAAAGGATGCAAATGACCAGCTGTCTGTAAATCAGTAATAATAACAGTAACAGAGTTGGAAGGGACCTTGGAGGGCATTTAGTCCAGCCCCCTGCTCACGCAGGAGACCTATACTAGGGATTTGAACCGCCGAACCGCCAACCTTTCTGATCGACAAACTCAGTGTCTTAGCCACTGAGCCACCTAGCCAGGCTTCTTCCATTCCCCATCCTTCCATTTCTAACTATCCAGTCAGAGCTGAAGAAGCTTCTTAAGATGAGAAGCGAAACGTCTTCAAGGAAAAAACAAGGCAGTCCAGTTGCCTCCTGAAAAAACCCCTTTGGGATAGATAATTGTCCGGTTTCTTGGGAACCATGAAAGACACGTGGAATTACTTCTGAGTAGTTTGTTTTATTTTGTTTCTCCTTGTTAAGGAATTCGCAGAGCAACCCTAGAGTAGCAAGGGTGTGCCCATGAAAGCGACTGAGAGCAGTTGCAAATAATCACAGCCAACACACAGATACACTGAGTTGTGTTTACTTTTTAGGAAATAGCAATTGGCACAGTCCAATAAACAGTCCAGGTCATACACAGATAAAGCAAGTATGTAGTAAAATAATAGTCTAGGGATAATCCAATAACAAAGTCTTCTTACCAGTCGTCATAGTCATATATAACTGTTTATTGTGTATGACTACGACGACTGGTAAGAAGACTTTGTTATTGGATCAAACAGTAACAAACACAGCAAAGAGCAATAACGATCAGCAAAGAGCAGTTAATGGTCAGCAAAGAGAAACAAACCATGTTTCAAGCTCCCACTTAAGGACATTGGCTACAGAGCTAACCAATCAGGACACAGTATGATGCAATACAGCAATACAGTCTTAAAGTTATATTGAGGGTTTATATATTGCCAACCCAACAAGTTAGGTAACTATTATTTCCTAACACTCCTCTATATGGACAGTCCTTGACTTACAATCATGCACACTGATTGTTCATAGTTGCAACACCACCGACAAAGGTGACCTATGACGCCTTTTCACACTTAATGACTGTTGCAACCTTCCCCTGCTCAGCGGGATCAAAATTCAAACCTTTACGCCGGTTGCAGATCGGTTCTCATACTTATGACCATAGTAACATCCTGACACTAGCCTGTAATTCCAACAATTAAATCCCTGGGTCATGTGATTACCACTTGTGAACATCACAGCTGGCATCCCACAAGCAGAGTCAATGGTGGGAAAGTCGGATTCGTTTAATGACCGCATTTACAAATACAGGTTACAAAAGGGGATCACATGATCACAGTCCAACGGTTGTAAATACATGCCAGCTGTGAAGCGTCCAAATTTGGATGGCAAATGACCAGCGGAATGCCGCAACTCTGAACAAACATTATGCCAGCTGGATACCGCAGTGGTCGTAAGTGTGAAAACCGATCGTAAGTCAGTTTTTTTCAGGGCCCTTGCAACTTTGAATGGTCACAAAACGAAGGGTTGTAACTCAAGGACTACCTGTGGAATTTCTTCCTTGGAAAATAAGATTTCTTCTGATTTCTTCTATTTTGTGTAACAATGGAAAATGAAGAGATCCCTACAGATGAAAACGTTATAAAAATGTTACAATGTGCAGAAATGGATAGACTAACATTCAGAATTACGGAGAAGGACAAAACTGAATACTTTCTAACATGGGATTTGTTTTATCAATGGCTAACTAGCAGAAACAGAAGTTAGAAACTTAAAAGCAAAAGGAAATGATTAACTATATTGGAGATTTATTATTTATTTATTTATTTGTTTGTTTGTTTGTTTGTTTAGATTTGTATACCGCCCTTCTCCTTGCAGACTCAGGGCGGTGAACAGCCAAATAAAAATAGTACACAAAAGTTAAACAATTTCTTTAAAAAGCATATAACTTTGGCTAAAAATTAAAACCATTAACCATTAAATATTTAAAATACCCAACCCTATAATACAGATCTTAAAAATTCAGCGGGGTCAGGCTAGACCAGCAAGCTGAAAGAGATGAGTTTTCAGGGCCCGACGAAAAGTCCGGAGGTCAGCAATTGTTCTCAGTTTTGGAGGAAGATCGTTCCAGAGGGTAGGGGCTGCCACAGAGAAGGCCCTCCCCCTGGGGGTCGCCAGCCGGCATTGTCTGGCTGACGGCACCCTGAGGAGACCCTCTCTGTGGGAACGCACCGGCCGGTGGGAGGCTATTGGCGGCAGAAGGCGGTCCCGTAAGTACCCTGGTCCTAAGCCATGGAGCGCTTTAAAGGTGGTCACCAACATCTTGAAACGCACCCGGAAGTCCACCGGTAGCCAATGCAGCTCGCGCAGGAGAGGTGTCACATGGGAGTGTCCCGTCGCTCCCATAATCCCCCGCGCGGCCGCATTCTGCACTAGTTGGAGCCTCCGGGTGCACCCCAAGGGGAGCCCCATGTAGAGAGCATTGCAGTAGTCCAGGCGAGAGGTGACGAGTGCCTGAGTGACTGTGCGTAGGGAGTCCCGATCTAGAAAGGGCCGCAACTGGCGTATCAGGCGAACCTGATAGAAAGCTCCCCTGGCCACAGCTGTCGTGTGATCCTCCAAAGACAGCCGTGGGTCCAGGAGGACGCCCAAGTTGCGCACCCTTTCCGTGGGGGCCAATGATTCGCCCCCAATAACCAGCGATGGTGTCAGCTGGCTATATCGGGACGCCGGCAGCCACAGCCACTCGGTCTTGGAGGGGTTGAGTCGAAGCCTGTTTCTCCCCATCCAGACCCGCACGGCTTCAAGGCACTGGGACATCACTTCCACGGCATTGTTGGGGTGGTCTGGGGTGGAAATGTACAGCTGCGTATCATCAGCGTACTGATGGAACTCCACCCCAAAACCACGGATGATCTCACCCAGCGGCTTTACATAAATGTTGAACAGGAGGGGCGAGAGGACCGATCCCTGCGGCACCCCACACACTAGGCGCCTTGGGGTCGACCGCTGCCCCCCTGTCAACACAGATTGCGACCGGTCGGAGAGGTAGGAGGAGAACCACCGTAAAACGGTGCCTCCCACCCCCAGTCCTCCAACCGGCGCAACATGATACTATGGTTGATGGTATCAAAAGCCGCTGAGAGGTCTAATAACACCAGGATAGAGGAATAACCCCTACCCCGGGCCCGCCAGAGATCATCCACCAACGCGACCAATGCCGTTTCGGTGCTGTATCCAGGCCTGAAGCCGGACTGGAGCGGGTCTAAATAGACAGCTTCATCCAGGTACCGAGGGAGCTGCCATGCAACCACACTCTCAACAACCTTCGCTAAAAAGGGAAGGTTGGAGACTGGACGGTAATTAGCCAAAATAGCCGGGTCCAGGGAGGGCTTCTTGAGGAGGGGCCTCACCACCGCCTCCTTCAAGGCGGCCAGTAGGGCACCCTCACGCAAAGAAGCATTTATGATCTCCTGGAGCCAGCCTCGTGTAACCTCCCGGGAGGCCAGCACCAACCAGGAGGGACACGGGTCCAATAAACATGTGGTTGCATTCAGTCTCCCCAAGGTCCTGTCCACGTCCTCGGGAGCCACAGGATCGAACTCAGCCCAGATAACACTCTCAAGACCTGCCTCAGTCACCTCGCCCGAACTAACCAACTAATCCATTAAAATGGATACGTAAATATGTGATTATCATTAGTTATGTTATCAATGTTTATCGTGGTTATGAATATTGTTATCAATACTATTTCTCAAAAACAATTGTACTCAGACAACACACTCTTCATATAGACATCAAAATTTTATGTTTAATATTAAAAAAAAATACAGCAGCAACAACAAAAACTTGTGGACTTCAACTCCCAGAATTCCCCAGCCAGCGGCTGGGGAATTCTGGGAATTGAAGTCCACAGATCAGAGCGGGCTTCTTCCATGCTAAAAGTCACCAGGCTTGAGGGAATTCTGGGAGTTGAAGTCCACAAGTCTTAAAGGGGCCACGTTTGGAAAACGCCGCTCTATACTTAGTTCTTCGCTTGACTTAGCTCCAGATTGACAGCTGTCCTTCAAAACGATCACACCGATTGCTTTTTGCCAGCTTCAGATCTTGCGGCATCTCCAAGCCTCCCAGCAGAGATGCGGCTGCCCGCCGGCGGCCACAGCCAAGACATCAGCCCTTCTGCAGGCACTCTGCGCCTCCCACAACCATCACTCGGACGGGGAGAGCAGTGAGGAAGAGGAGCTACACAACAGCCAGGCCTTGGAGGCCAGCGACTCGGAGCTCTCCGACAGTGGTGAGCCTCATGGATGGCGTAGGAGGAGACTGATTCTTTTGGCCCTGGACAAGCAGCTAAGTCCTCTATTTATGGCCACAATTGAGCCCAACGTTTCTGCTGCTGAGCGAGGCGTTTCTTAAGTGAGTTTTGCCTCGTTTTATGACTTTTCTTGCCAGTGAACCACTGCAGCTGTTAAGTGAGAAGCATGGTTGTTAAATGAATCTGGCTTCCCTCTTAACTTGGCTTGTCAGAAGGATCTTGTGACTCCGGGACACTGCAACCGTCATAAATACGAGTCAGTTGCCAAAGTCTGAGTTTTGATCTCATGGATGCTGCAAATGTCATAAGAGTGAAAAACAGGCATTCTTTTCCAGTGCCCTTCTAACTTTGAATGGTCACTAAATGAACTGTTGTAAGGAGTCCAGTTTTCCTGCTGGGAGTTGGTCAAGGGGCAAGGCGCAATTTTCCTGTCTTATCAAATGGTCACTTAACGTTTGTGAGTTCCAGCAAAAGAAGGAAGGCAGGGATGAGGATGCCACCTTAATCCAGGTTAGCCCAGGCTCTGCCTGGTCCATCCAAAAGCAGCCAGGCACCAGCCTGTGCCAGGGAAAAGCTCCTCCCTCCAAAAGTGGCAGCTTTGTAGTCCTGGAATTGGACCTTGACTGAGGAAGCCAGGAAGACGATTCCACACAACAGCGCTGGGCCAACCAGGCTAGGGAGCCACCAAACAAACCTTATTTTCATCTCTGTGGCATTCCCTGCATCAACCCTCTCTTGGTGTCTATTCTCCGTCATCCATGGTCCGTCATGGTTGTCCCAAAGGGGCTTCTTTCAAGAGACAAGTGGACTTTCTGGTTTTTCTTTGAAGATGTTTCGCTTCTCATCCGAGAAGCTTCTTCAGCTCTGACTGGAGGGTGGGGAAGGATGGAAGGATTGATACCAGACAGACAGCTGGTCCTTTGCATCCTTTTAGAGGGTCGTTAAAGTCACCTGGAGCTTTACCTGTGTCCTGAGGGTCACCTGAGTGGTGAAAATGGGTGTGGAGCCTTCTTGGAATTGCTGAAAGGACCATGTTGTAGACTGGAGATAGGTGATGTCTACAGAGGGAGAGGGATACGACATCATCTATCTCCAATCTACAACACAGTCCTTTCAGCTGTTCCAAAAAGGCTCCACACCCATTTTCACCACTCAGGTGACCCTCGGGACACAGGTAAAGCTCCAGGTGGCCTTAACAACTCTCTAAAATGGGTTGCAAACTTGTTTGAGGGCCGCATCAGGGTTGTGTTTGACCACGGGTGGCCGGGGGTGGGGATGGCCCGCTCAACATCACTTGTGTTGGGGGCACCTGTGGTGGCCAAGTGCTAAGGTGGGACTTCCCTGAGACCCTCCACTCATTATAATCTATCTTCCTTCCTTCCTTCCTTCCTTCCTTCCTTCCTTCCTTCCTTCCTTCCTTCCTTCCTTCCTTCCTTCCTTCCTTCCTTCCTATATTTTCTTTTTCCTTCCCTCTTCATTCTCCTTAATTCTTCCTTCCCTACTTTCCTTTTTCCTTCCTTGCTCCCTTCCCATCTTCCCATCTTTTTCTTTCGTCTTTCCCTTTCTCCTCTCCTGTCCCTTCTCACATGCTCATTTCCAGGATGGCCTTGAGTTTGATACCCCTGTTCTAAAAGGATGCCAATGACCAGCTGCCTGCAAGGAGTATCAATCTTTCCATCCCCCACCATCCCGTCAGAGCTGAAGAAGCTTCTTGGAGGAGAAGCGAAACATCTTCAAAGAAAAACCAGAAAGTCCAGTTGCCTCTTGGAAAAAAAACACACACCTTTGGGGCAACCCTCTCTTGGGTTTGTCTGGAAAGCAGCCTCAAAACACAGCTACTAACGGGGAGCAGGATGACAGTAGAAGGGAGGTGTTATATAAGAGAGAGACACGGACGTTGTGTGGAGCGGAATTTGCAGGGGTTCGAGAGGGTCTCTGCCCTGGAGCCCTCTGGGGCCCACCCAGGAGGACCTTGGAGCCCCTGATGCTTCCTTTGACCCCCTGCGTCTCTTCCAGGTGAAGAGGAGGACATGGAAGGCTACGGCAAAACAGTCCCTGGACGGCGCAGAATCAGCAAGGTCAGCTTAATTAGGCGGGGTGGACGTCAGGTGTGAAAGACACCCCCACCCCCCCACCCTGTGAAGGTCTAATTAAGATGGCTTATCACTCAACAGCCTACGCGCAGGAGTCTTAGCAGCAGAGATAGATAAGAGTGGCGGGAATTCAAGGGAGGTTGTGACCATGTAAGGATTCTAGGCTGATACCTCCTTTGGCTCCGCCCCAAGTTCTGCCTTCCCTTCTCCTACAGTGGGGCGCTTCTTTGACGCCAGGGCTTTGGGCTGGCATGGCGGGTGGGTGGGTGCTTGTTTTTCCCACGGAAGGGACACACGCGGCTCTTCCTTTCCTCAGTGGAACCAGCGCAACGACAAAGGCGAGACTCTCCTGCACCGGGCCTGCATCGAAGGGAATCTGCGCCAGGTCCAGTATTTCCTGGAGAAGGTCAGTCTGGGGCAATTCATTTTCCCCAGGGGTCACACGGGAAACTGGGACCGCCGTGCAGGACCGAACCAAAGGCTTAATTCTGCTGCCGGTTTACGCACGCGAGTTATGTATGCTCAGACTTTGGAGAACAAGCAACAATTTCATTTTTAATGTGTGCCAGTGTGCCCACAGTAAAAGATGACAAGGTTATGTATGTATGTATGTATGTATGTATGTATGTATGCATGTGTCTGTTTATCTATCTATCTATCTATCTATCCATCCATCCATCCATCATCTATCTGTCTGTCTATCTATCTATCATCTATCCATCCATCTATCTATCTAACCATCTATCATCTATCTATCTATCATCTATCTATATTATCTATCGATCGATCTGTCTGTCTACCTATCCACCTACCCATCTATCTACCCATCTTTTGTCACAGTCTCTCTCCACCTACCTACATATCTACCTACCTACATATCTACCTACCTACATTGCTTACCTACCTATCCATCTACTCATCTACCTACCCATCTTGTCTGTCTCTTTCTCTCTCTCTCATCCACCCACCCACCTACCTACCTACCTATCATCTACCTTATTTTCTAAGTTCCAGTTGACCTCAGGTGGGCTGGACTGGGACAGCCAAAGGGCCAGATGTGTCCCAAGGGCCATAAAATGCCCAGGTGTGGTCCTGGGCTTATAGGAAAGATGGCCGAGGGAGGGGAGAGGGGAGCCCTGTGCTTGAAGTCAGGTGGGAGGGGGCTGTTTCTCGTCTGGCTCATCCCAGCTTCGGGTCCAGTTCAAGCCCACGTCTTTTGCCTCTACCTAGAGAATTGTGAGTGGCTGTGGGAGACACGTGCCTGAAGGAGCACCCCGTCTTTCCCCTAAGCTCACGCTCCATAGTTGACCAAAATAATTATTCAAAGGGCAAAACCCGTAGAGCAGGTTTTAAGCCTCTTTTATAACATGTGGACTTCAACTCCCAGAATTCCCCAGCCAGCCGGCATTCTAACAAAACACACTTGGAGTCTTTGGGGTGTTGCCGATTAGGGCAGGGGTGTGCAACCTTGCAACTTTTTAAGATGTGGACTTCCAACTCCCAGAATTCCCTTAGCTTTGCTTCGCTGGCTGGGGAATTCTGGGAGTTGAAGTCCACAGGTCTTTTAAGTTCCCAAACTTGGACAGCCCTGATTTAGAATTAATATACAGAAGGGAGACTGTGAAATTCCTGCAGAGGTTAGTTTTTCCTTTCCTACTTACCAGTTAGTCAGAACTGGGGCTCCACCCTAGAAGGAGAAATGAAATTAAATGATGAATGTATCTTTTCCTTTATGTACACTGAGCGCATATGCACCAAGACAAATTCCTTGTGTGTCCAATCACACTTGGCCAATAAAAAAAAATCTCTATTCTATTCTATTCTATTCTATTCTATTCTATTCTATTCTATTCTATTCTATTCTATTCTATTCTATTCTATTCTATATTTCCTATGAGAAGAGTTTCCAACAGAGGGGAGCAATAGCGCAAACTTGGATTGAATTAAAAAATGTTCCTTTTATAGCCCAAATCTCCAGCCTTCCTTTCCTCTTTCTGTGGCAGGAGCATCCTGTAAACCCCCGGGACTATTGCGGATGGACCCCTCTTCACGAGGCCTGCAACCACGGGCACCTGGGTAAGTGGGGACTGGGGTGTGGGTTCTGCCCATAAGCAAAGAGGAGGGGCTCCACCTATTCTGCAAAGCATCTGAAGGCAGGAGAAGAAGCAACAATGGATGGAAACCAATCAAGGAGAGAAGCAACCTGGAACTAAGGAGGAATTTCTGAAGAGTGAGGACAATTAAATCAATGGAACGTCTTGCCTCCAGAGCAGGGGTGAAATGCTCCCGGTTCGGCTCATCGGTGAGCAGCTCTGCCTGCCTGCCTGCCTTGTCCCTTCTTATTGCAGGGGTCTCCAACCTTGGCAACTTTAAGACTTGTGGACTTCAACTCCCAGCAAAGCTGGCTGAGGAATTCTGGGAGTTGAAGTCCACAAGTCTTAAAGTTGCCAAGGTTGGAGACCCCTGTTCTGTTGGGTAAGTTTTTTCCCCCTTTGGGAGCTTTAAAAAAAATAGTTAATTGGGGGTTTTTTAGTTGTTCTTTTTTTAGACCTAGCCATTTAAAGTTTAGGAAGTTTTAAATTTAGCTGCTTTTATATAAAAATAAATTAAAATAAAGTAATATTTCTGCAGCTTTCTGAGATTTAGTGTGTTTCTGTAGTGTTTCACCCTAACTACATAAACACACAAAATCTCACCATGTATGTGGAATTTTGTATGTGTAAAGTGTGAAAGTTGTTTTTTGGGGCTTTTTGTGGCTGTGTAAGATTCCTGCTTGTTGAAGGGGCCATTGGGTCTAGCACAGCTGCTTTGACATTGTGGGTGAGCCTGTTGTGTTGTGTTGTGTTTTGTAGGTTAAAAAAGGGCAAAGAAGTGGCATTGACTTGGCCACGCCCACCCAGTCACCTGACCATCAAGCCATGCCCACTAATTAAGCCACGCCCACGGAAGCGGTAGCAAAAAATTTTAGATTTCACCCCTGCTCCAGAGGTTGTGGGGGCTCCATCACTGGAGGGTTTTAAGAAGAGACTGAAAAGCCATTTGCCTGAAATGGTATGGAGCAGTGGTGAAATCCAAATTATTTTACTTCCGGTTCTGTGGGCGTGGCTTGGTGGGTGTGGCAGGGGAAGGATACTGCAAAATCCCCATTCCCACCCCACTCTGGGGCCAGCCAGAGGTGGCATTTGCTGGTTCTGCTCAAAATTTCCGCTACCGGTTCTCCAGAACCTGTCAGAACCTGCTGGATTTCATCCCTGGTATGGAGTCTCCTGTTTGAGGAGGGGTTGGACTAGAAGACCTCCAAGGTCCCTTCCAACTCTTTCGTTCCGTACGGAAGACCATGTTGGACGTAACTTCCTTGCATCCTCCAGAGATCGTCCGCTTGCTGTTGGACCACGGCGCCACCATCGATGACCCCGGGGGCCCGGGCTGTGAGGGCATCACCCCGCTGCACGATGCCCTCAATTGCGGCCACTTTGAGGTGGCCGAGCTCCTGGTCCAGAGCGGGGCGTCCGTGCTGCTGCGCAATGCCAAGGTGAGGAGACCCCGGGGGGGTGGGGGGTTGCTGAGCGTGATGGGCAAGGCTGAGTGTGGCAGGAGTGGTGTGGCTTTATTTGAGAGGTTGGCCAGCTAGGGATCTGGAGAAGAAGAAGGTGATCCTTCCTCACCATTAGGGCCTGAGATTTTTCTTCTCCATACGGCCAGCCCGTCCTCTGCCTGGCGAATCTCTCTCTGCCCCTTTGCTGTATTACGTATTTTATTTATTTTTATCTTGTGATGATTATTTGTATAAACAATTCCACCTCCTTCCTATTTTCTTCACAACCACAACCCTGTGAGGTAGGTTGGGCTGAGAAAATGTAATTGCCCCCAAAATCACCTAGCCAGCTTTCATGGCTAACACAAAACTAGAATTCACTGTCTCCCGGTGATCGGCCCAAAGTCACCCAAATGGCTTTCATGCCTAAGGCAAAACTAGAACTCCCAGTCTCCCAGTGATTGGCCCAAAGCCATCCAAATGGCTTTCATGCCTAAAACAGTACTAGAACTCACTGTCTCCTGGCGATCGGCCCAAAGTCACCCAGCCAGCTTTCCTGCCTAAGACAAAACTAGAACTCACCATCTCCTGGTGACTCGCCCAAAGTCACCCAGCTAATCTTCCGTGCCTAAGGGGCGGTAGTAGAACTCACCATCTCCTGCTTTCAAGCCTGGCACCTCCACCACTAAACCAAACGGGCTCTCTTTGCTGTTCCTTGAAGCCTCCCCCACCCTAAAGCCCCTTGCAAAGTGAGGAGTGAGGACCCCTTCCTCTGTCCCCCCCTGCCCCCCAACCAATGGATGCAGAGCCTGCCCTGTTCTGTCGGCAGCCAGGTGGAGAAGGAAGGTCCCTGCGGGATGCAGGGGAGAAGTAATTTCGTGGGCTGAGGTCCCCGGGTGTTTTCTCCTCCCTCAGGGCCTGAGCCCCTTGGGGACCCTCCAAGCCTGGCGGCAGCTCTACGAAAAAGATCTGGATCCGGAGACCCGGCACCGCTGCAGGGCCATGGAGAGCTTGCTTCGGAAAACCATGGCAGAGCCAGGTGAGGCTGCACCCAGGAGGAAGGTGGGAGGGGCAGGGGGTTGCCGTACTCGGAGCCAGCCGTACTCGGGGGTGTACATCCTTGCTGTGAGAACTTGTAGAGAACTCTCTTGGCTCTCTACACCAGTGGTCTTGGCCCCTTGAAGATCTGTGGACTTCAACACCCAGAATTCCCTCAAGCCAGCCAGCAAGACTTGTGGACTTCAACTCCCAGAATTCCCCAGCCAGCATACGCTGGCTGGGGAATTATGGGAGTTGAAGTCCACAAGTCTTCAAGTGGCCAAAGTTTAGAGACTCCTGTTTTAGCAAGTCAGAGGAGGACTGCAGGATCACCAAGAGAGCCTGGCTGCTATCGTTCAGCATCTCGCTGTCCCCCTAAATGATAGGCAGCCCCCCAAAAGAACAGCAGCAGTGGAAAGAGGCAGGTGATCCCCTTTCCTTTCCTGGAGCTTCCTGGGACCCTCACACTGCGTGGGCTTGACCCAACTCCCTTACAGGTTCCCGGCCCCCGCCTCCCCGAGGAGAGACCTCCAGCCAGCTCTTCGATGCAGAGCTTTCCGAGTCCCAATTGCCCTGCTCTCTGAGCCCCCCTCCGAAGCCCACGGGCACATGGCAGCGCCATCAAGAGGCGGAAGAGGACTACATGGCCCCTCTGCGGCCGGTGAAGAAGAAGCAGCGGCTGCTGGAGCAGACCCCGGTGGGACAGGCAGGGCTGGCCCCCCCTGCAGACTATCAGGCCGCCATGCTCGGGCTGGGCAGCGCCCCTCTCCGCCTCCCTCTGAGCCCCGAGCGCCCCAAGGGACCCCCCAGGCCGGCCCTGATCCCAGCGGAGGAGTACGTCGGGGACGATTGGTTGGAGGACGACCTGGCGCCCAGCACGGGGTCTCGCAAAAGGACTCGCCGGAGCCCAGCCGAAGCTTGGAGTTCTGGGTCGGAGGACAGCGAAGTGGGGGCTACTTGCCAGCCCCCTGAGAACACCACCAGGAGGAGGAGGAGACCCGCCCGTCAGACTCGCCTCACCCTAGACCGGACCCTGCTGGGGAGGAGCCGAGGGGCCGGCCCCCCACCAAGAGCAGACCCTCCCGCTGAGCCCAGCGGCCTTCTGGAAGGAGCTGGCAGCAGCCCCACTCGGCGGGGAGTCAGCCCACCCTTGGGTGCCACGCAGGTGAGATTTGGGGCTGAGCCCCTCCCCCCGTCCTGAGCCAGGCAGGGGCCCAAAAGCAGCTTCCTCAGCCTCTGCTCTCCCCTCCCTCTACAGCTGCCGTCGCCTCCTGTCCGAGTGCGAGTGCGAATTCAGGACAGCATCTTCCTGATTCCAGTGCCACAAAAGTAAGGGCAGGGGAAATCTGGCTGACCTCTTGGCACGCGGCTTCCTCCGGGATGGGTCGATTGGAAGTCCAGCCAGTCCCAGCCTGCTTTGTTAAATGAGGGGCACTATCTTGGAGTCCCTAGGGTGGGAGAGTCTCAAAGTTTACACACACACACACACACACACACCAGTGGTGGGTTCCTCCTGGTTCGGCCGAGGCGGTAGTGACGATATGACGTCACCGAACCGGTTCTCTTTGTTCGGGTGCTGGGCCCTCCCACCCCGCATTATTCTTACCTTTTATTTGGCCCCACCCCTAATCTGTTGCTGCCTCCTGAGTCCTAGCTGATGGGCTAGAAGGAAAAAAACTGTTTAAACTCTTGCCGCCCTACAGCTTAAACTTCAAAGGGCCGCCCTACAGCTGATCAGTGTTAAAAGGCAGTGTGGTGGTGCCTGCAAAAACAGATGAGTCGACCGGTACAGCTCTGCAAGCAGTTAAAAGCCTGGTAGACCAGTAGCTCCGCTAAATCCTAAAGAATTGTCACATGACCATCAAGTCACGCCCACAAAATAAGCCACGCCCACAGAGCCGTTAGTAAAAAAAAATTAGAGCCCACCCCTGACACAGACATACACACTTGGTCTTGGCATAGCTGGATATTATACGGGGCAGGGGCCGGGAAGCCATAATGCTGCCTGACCCCACGTAAGAAGCGGGTGCGTGTCTTTCTCGGAGAGCCCCTGCTCACCGGTGTCCTTCCTCTTCCTGGCAGTGAGGGCGAGAGCCGCCCCGTCTCGTGGCTGGCCGAGCAGGCTTCCCAGCGCTACTACCAGACCTGCGGGCTCTTGCCCCGGCTGACCCTCAAGAAGGAGGGGGCTCTGCTGGCTCCTCAGGACAGCGTCCCGGACGTCCTGCAAAGCAACGAGGAGGTGAGCAAGCCGCCCTTTCGCCCACTGTTTTGGGGGATGTCGCAGGGGCCCGGGGTCAGGGGCGAGGAAACGGAACAAACTACAAAGGTAGAGTTCCTACAAAGGGTAGGAAGACTGAACGTGGGTTTGGGATGCTCTTGATGGAGGAAGCCCTGGCCGAAGGAGGGGAGGAGGGGGTGCCTTGGGACAAGCCACGTAACGTGGCGACAGATTCTGTGCTTCTGAACAGGGGGCCCCTGTGCAAGGGAAGGAAGGGGAGCGGCCAGGAGACCAGCTCCTGGGGAGGGGGCAGTCCCTTCTCCTTCCAGGCCAGCTGACCTTCCCGCTCTCTTTGTCTGCCTCAGGTCTTGGCTGAAGTCCAGTCCTGGGACCTGCCGCCCCTCCTGGAGAGATACCGCAAGGCCTGCCAGACCCTGGCCGTGGGTAAGCACGCAGCCTTCCTCTGCACGGCGCTCTCTTCATCATCGTCATCATCATCTTTTAATGATAATTCCTTGAGAGGTGTTTTAATGGCGAGATGCCCTTCCTGTCGCCAGTGTGGAGTTTTGTTCGGCAAAAATATTCTCACTGTGCCCAGAGAGAGAAATATCTGCCTCTACCTAGGTTCGAACTCACAGCCTCCTGTTTGTGAGGCGAGAACTCCACCTCTAGGCCTCCGCACCACTCTGCATGGCGCTCTCTTGATATATTTATTCCTGTCAGGAGCATCCATATTAAAATGTTACGCGCAGTTGTGAGTACAAACCTAGGAACACAAGATTTTTAAAAGCTTAGTTTAGGCAGCCCGTGCCCAGAAGCACAGGGTGAGCATGTTTGAACAGTCACAAAACAGATGGTCTTAAGTCAAGGACTCCGTGTATGGAATACAATTCAAAGAGCCTCAAATAGCTCAACAGGCTAAATAGCCTGTTATTAACATTCAGCTGCCTGCAATTATTGCAAGTTCGAGGCTCAAGGTCAACTCAGCCTTCCATCCTTTCTAAGATGGGTAAATTGAGGACCCAGTTTGTGGGGGCAATAAGCTGACTTTGTATAAATATACAAAAGTATGAAGGCTATTGCTTAACGCATTGTAAGCCGCCCTGAGTCTCCGGAGAAGGGCGGCATAGAAATCAAATTTTAAAAAAAATGTTGCTTCCTGACGTATAAGTATGGCTCATCTTGTGTTCGTTCTGGGCTCCAGGATTAACCCAGGTGACCCTCCGATTGGCCCATATATCAGTTGTGAGAACATTATGGTTGGATCGACCTTTAAAAGATTTGTGTTAGGAGTCAGAGCCTTGGTGCTCTGCGAGCTCAGCTGTTTGTTCACAGACATTTCATTACCAAACTAGGTAACAGTACCCGTGCAGGAAGGCTTCCAAGCACAAATGATGTGATCTAGTTTGGTAATGAAATGTGTGCAAAAAACAACTGAGTTCAGAGAGCACCAAGGACCCCACAGACGACAGCTGCTTCCTCCTCCTCCTCTTCTTCTTCTTCCTTCTCCTCCTCCTCCTTCTGCTTCTTCTTTGCTTCTTCTTTTTCTTCTTCTTCCTCTTCCTCTTCTTCTTCTTCTCCTTCCTTCTCTTCCTTCTCCGTCTTCTTCTTCTTCTCCTCCTCCTCCTTCTTCTGCTTCTTCTTCTTTTTCTTCTTCTTCTTCTTTTGCTTCTACTTCCTCTTCCTCTTCTTCTCCTTCCTTCTCCTCCTTCTCCATCTTCTTCTTCTTCTTCTCCTCCTTTTTCTGCTTCTTTTTCTTTTCTTCTTCTTCTTCTTCTTCTTCTTCTTCTTCTTCTTCCTCTTCCTCTTCTTCTTCTTCTGCTGCTTCTGCTTCTGCTTCTTCCTTCTCCTCCTCCTCCTCCGTCTTCTTCTTCTGCTTCTTCTTTTCTTCTTCTTCTTCTTCTTCTTTCTTCTTCTTCTTTTCTTCTGCTTCTTCTTCTTCTTCTTTTTCTTCTTCTTCCTCTTCCTCCTCCCCCCTCACTCCCTTCTAGCACCCATGACATTACTTGGTTTGGTAAAAAAATGTCTGCATGAAAACCATCAAGCTCAGAGAGCACCCAGGACCCCACAGCCTTCCCCCTCCTCCCTTCTAGCACGGATAACATTCCCTAGCTGGGTCTTGAAACGTCTGCATGAAAACCACCACGCTCAGGGAGCACCAAGGGCTCCTCAGTCCAAGGTCGAGCTACACGTATTCTCTTCCATCGGTACTAAAAGCCCCTTTTACAAGACCTGTTTCAAAGGTTGCACTTCCAGCCCCTCCTCCGTTCAGTGGAACTCCTCCGTGATCGGACCATGGCCTCATTTGCAAGTCACATTAAGCTGAGGTTTAATGGAGGAACAAAACCACCATGAAGCCATGGTGGACACCCATGGTAGATGCCCATTTTACTCTCTCCTGCCTGCTTTTCCTTCCTGCGAGCGGATTGTCTCACCCGCATCCGTTTCTCCCCCTCCGACCTGCAGGAGAGCACCCGTTGCTGGGGAAGCTCTTGGAGCGCCAGGAATCGGCCTCGTCCTTCAGCGTCTCCGGCACGGCTCTGCGCCACGGCCACCTGCGCCCTCTCCTGCGGGCCCTCAAGCTGCAGGCTTCCCTCCGCCAGCTGTGCCTCTCTGGGACTGGGCTGGGGGACGACTCGGCCGAGGAGCTCCAGGCCACGCTGGGGACCATCCCTGGGCTGAAGCGCCTGGATCTCTCGGCCAACCGGCTGGGCTCTGACGGGCTCCAGAAGTTGGCTGCGGGCCTCTCCGGCTCATCTACCTTCCAGGTACCATAGAATGGCATGCTCTGCAGGAAGCCTGCGTTTCATTTAAAGGCTTCCATTCATAAATGGTCTCCTGGGCTGAGATGCTAAGGAGGGAAAGGAAATGGAGGGAAAAGGTCCATGGAGACTCTCCGCCATCCAGGTCACCATTCTCCCAAAGGTGCTTCTTCCAAAAGGCCCCTGGAGTCTCTTGGAGGTTTTGCCTTGAAGAGGTTTTGCTTCTCATCCAGGAAGATGAAAGGAATTGAACTGGGGAACTCAGAGGAGAAGTCAGAAGCAAAATAAACAATAAAGTCCGGTTGCCTCTTTTGAAAAAGCACCTCTGGGAAATCAGTACCCTATTTCCTTAACACCTTTGAGAAGATGGATGAATGAGACAGGAGGGAAGGAAGGGAAAAAGGCATGGAAAAGATGGGAAGGAAGGAAGGAGGATATCACTGATGACGTTACCTAGTTGGGTCGTGAAATGCTTGCAAGAAAACTTATCAAGCTCAAAGACTCCCAATTCAAGCCCGAGCTACAAAGATTCTATCAGTTATTATTTGGGGGCCTCCCTAGTAGCTTTCCTGACCCTCCAGTTCCTGGCAAGTGCTTGGCTGTCCCTTCACCCCCTTTCCTCCTTCCAGAACTTAGAAGAGCTGGATCTCAGCTTGAACCCCTTGGGTGACGGCAGCTCCCAGTCTCTGGCCTCGCTGGTCCAGGCTTGCCCTGTTTTGAGCACCCTTCGACTGCAAGCCTGCGGCCTTGGCACCACCTTCCTGGAGCCTCACTCTCTCCTGCTGGCCAATGCCTTAAAAGGTAGGAAGAAGGGATAGATGGGGTGTTCAGGGACCCTTCTGGCCACCGAAAGAAAGACAAGGGGTGAAGGGGAGGTCTTCAGAACCCGGGGTGGGGGTGGGGGTTAGACATAAAACCAGAAATATTTCTGCCAGAGAAATAGGACAAAGGGAATGCATACTTAGTATTACATGTTTTGACAGCAGGGAGAATGGTATCTGCACAACATTGGACAAATGAGGAAACTCCTACAGATGAAAATATAATTTTAAAAAACATTAGATTGTGTGAAAATGGATAGTTTAACATTAAAGATAAAGGACACAGACGATACAAAATGTCTTTTAGTTTGGGATTTGTGTTACCAATGGCTAGATAATAAAGGTAGAAATTAGAAATTGGAAGAACACCGTTAGATACAAGTAAAGAATATTATTATTACTGTTATTATGTATATGTAAATTGACTCAGACAATACACTGTTTATTAAGCACTTGCATATGTTAAAGAAAAATGTATAAATTTAAAAACAAACAAAAAACCCAAGGGGTTTTTTTGCTTGAGGATCGGGGGACAATGAGCCCCTCCCGAAGCTAAAAAGTCCAGCAATGGTGTGGCCCTCAGTACTTCCCTTGTTCTCCTCAATGCATGCTATGTTCTCACCCTCAAACATCTGAAGATGTTCCCCTCCTCCTGTTTCCTGGCAGGAGCCGTGCACCTCAAGAGACTCACTCTGTCCCACAATGCCCTGGGCTCCCGTGGCCTTGGGGTGCTGCTGAAAAGCCTGCCCTTCGAATCGCTGACCCATCTGGAGATGGGCTCCCTGGAACTCAGGGCGGGGGACCGGCCACACCTGAGGGACGCCGTGGTCAGGTATCTGACACAGGTTGGTGCTCTCTGATCGCCTAGGTGGGGGTGTCTGCGCTGTGGAATTTGGGGGATGGGGAGAAGATCAAACACACAGGACCCCCAGACTCAATTCTGAATCTTCTCGGGACAGGAAGGCTGCGTTCTGACCCACCTGGGACTCTCTGGGAATCACCTGGATGACGACGATGTATCAGAGCTCGCTAGGTAAGAAGGCTGCACTTGCTCCGTTGTGGGTGTGAGAATGCAGAAGAAGGAAGTCTGGAGTAATAAGCAAACCCTGATATTCTTGGCTCAGAGACCTTGGATGGTCGCAGGGACCATCTCCCCAGGCGGACAACTGGACAACTGGACTCCTGTTTGGTTCTGCTACACTTGTAGTCCTCCTTGTTGCCATCCCATAGCGGATGTTCTCTGCGCTTTGGGGCTTCTGAAAACGAGGGGTGGGAAAATGAGGGGGTCAAGCTACTCTCCAAAGCACCAGGGCAGGAGAAGAAGCAACGGATGGAAACTAATCCAGGAGAAAAGCAACCTGGAATTAAGGAGAAACTTCCTGACAGTGAGGACAATTAACCAGTGGAACAGCTGGCCTCCAGAAGTTGTGGGTGCTTCATCACTGGAGGTTTTTAAGAAGAGACTCGGCAATCACTTGTCTGAAATGTTAGAGTATCCCAACTCTGATTATTCTATTCTATTCTATTCTATTCTATTCTATTCTATTCTATTCTATTCTATTCTATTCTATTCTATTCTATTCCCTTTCTTATTCTCTTCTCTTCTCGCCTCGCCTCGCCTCGCCTATCCTATCCCATTCTATTCCATTCCATTTCATATTTTCTCTATTCTATTCTATTCTATTCTATTCTATTCTATTCTATTCTATTCTATTCTATTCTATTCTATTCTATTCTATTCTATTCCCTTTCTTATTCTCTTCTCCTCTCCTCTCCTCTCTTCTCTTCTCTCCTATCCTATCCTAACCTATCCTATTCCATTCCATTTCATATTTTCTCTATTCTATTCTATTCTATTCTATTCTATTCTATTCTATTCTATTCTATTCTATTCTATTCTATTCTATTCCCTTTCTTATTCTTCTCTCCTCTCCTCTCCTCTCCTCTCCTCTCCTCTCCTCTCCTCTCCTCTCCTCTCCTATCCCATTCTATTCCATTCCATTCCATTTCATATTTTCTCTATTCTATTCTATTCTATTCTATTCTATTCTATTCTATTCTATTCTATTCTATTCTATTCTATTCTATTCTATTCTATTCTCCATTCTATTATTTCTATTTCTGTCTCTATTATTTCTATTTCTACTCTATTCTCTACAGCTGGAACCAAAAGCAAGCAAGTCCTCTTAGGTGAAGGATTGAGCTCTCCTTCACAGTTGCTGATGGAGGTTGGTGGGGCTGGACTTGTGGTTTCAGGCAGTTGTGCGGACCCCTCCTCTGCGCCAGGCCCTTGTCTGGAATGGTATAGGGCAGTGTTTCTCAACCGTGGGAACTTTAAGACGGGTGGACTTCATCTCCCAGAATTCCCCAGCCTATACAGGAATTGAAGTCCACCCGTCTTAAAGTTGGGAAACACTGGTATAGGGTTTCCTGCCAGAGAAGGGGGTTGGACTAGAAGACCTCCGAGGTCCCTTCTGATTGTGGTATTCATGTTAAGTCACATCCACCACTCAAGAGGTCGTTCTCTCCGCAGGAGCCTCCTCGCTTGCCTGTCCTTAGCCTCGCTGGACCTGTCGGCAAACCCCGCCATTGGCATCCTTGGTCTCCGGACGCTGCTGGTCACCCTGGAGGAGCGGAAACAGGGGCTCCAGTTCCTTAGCCTGGCTGGTGAGCTCGCCAGAGTTTTCTGCAGCCGTTGCCCCCCCCCCCCCCCCCCCAAAACCAGGGCATCCTGTCACTCTGCCCTGTAGCTTAGTAGCGTAACACAATGAGTATCTCCAGCCTCTATCTACTCTGAGAAGCCTTTGGTGTTTTCTTGCAGACGTTTCAATACCATATTTGCTATCACTATCAGTGCTGGTAAGGAATGGGGTTTGTTCAAATCCCATTCCTTAGAAGCACTGATGGCGTTACCTAGTTTGGTAATGAAACGTCCACAAGAAAACAACCAAGGCTCAGAGAGCACCATTCATTCATTCATTCATTCATTCATTCATTCATTCATTCATTCATTCATTCATTCGTATACCATCCTTCTCCCAAACGGGACTCAGGGCCATGATCAGCCAAAATTTAAAATACATATAATACAAAAGTTAATAAAGCTAAAAATAAATTAAATCAACAGCCACCCAATTTAAAACCCCGAGTTTCTAAAATTAATAATTCCCATTAAAAAACCATTTAGGCTAGGCCGGCTTGGTGGAATAAATAAGTCACCAAGCTTCAACCCTGAGCTACAAATATTCTCCTCTCTTATTTGTGTCCGTCCTTCACAAAAACGAAGGAATAGGTCGGCCTGCTCCTCTTTCACAGCCCAAGTCCCAAATTCGCTTCCTTCTAGGAAGGATCCGAAGGAAATCATACAAATGAAATGAATAGATTCAGATCTGTTTTTCCTCCGTTGCCAGTTGGCTTCTGGAGTTACTCCACAGTGGAGTAAGGATGCCACTGAAAGAAACTGGGCAACACTTTAACTACAAGTTTCCCATTTCTATCTGCTGTTCATTTCAACAGTTTGTCTCAAATGTTTTAATTGCCCGTCAACTGCGTGTTTCAACTTTGTGCTCCACTGTTTTCCTGTTTGTAATTATTTTATTGTGCTATTTATGGCATTATTCACTCGCTCAATAGTGAGACGGGCGAAATATAAAAATATAAATAAATTGAAGCTCCCTTTGCTGCTGAATGGGGAGAGCAATGCCTGCGCTTGAGACAGAAGAAGCTGAGTTGCCACTAACAGGTTTCCTCTCCCTCCCGTTTTCTCTAGGCTGTTCTGTCCGTGGACCCCTGGAGACTGTCACATGGGCCAAGCTCTCCTCCCTGGTGGGTCAGCTGCAACTCTGCAGCCGGCAGCTAAGCAGGAGCGATCAGCGGGATGTGGCCGAGCTCTGGCACAGCCCGGCTAACACTTCCCTTCGTTCTGTCACCCGTCACCACAAACTTTTCTGCCAGAGTCTGTAGCAGAGGCAGCCCCTGAAGAGGTTGGGAGGTCGGTCGGTCGATGGAGGACCGAGGAATCGGGGACACGAGTGGCTGCGTGCCACTCAAGCCCCACCCCAGGACGGATGAATCTCAGTGGAAAGAGTGGAATAGCTCAGCCGACTCCAGAGGAGATCCTGAGTTGCAGACGGGCTGTGGATGACTGCCAACCCGGCTTGTGGAACTGAGAATTTGGGTGCCTGCAGAGAGAATTTGGGTGGGAGACAAGGCATCTCCTCCCTTCCGTGGACAAAGCTGCGTTTTTAACTAACCATTCTTATCATTCTGTCCTGCGTCCCACTGTCCCGTATTTATTGAAGGGCTTCTCTGGCACGGGATGCAAGGAGAGCTGGGGAAGGCTGCAGGCCCACCCCCCCACTTAAGCTTTGGGGGGAGGGAGAGAAGAGAGGGAGGGAGGTGAAACTTTATTTGTAACCTTGAGACGAGGAAGAGGGATGGTAAACAATCTCTTGAATAAATCCAATATATGCCAGGTTTAATTGTAGAAAGATTTTATTTGCTTCAGACCCACAAAATTTTGCCTCTCTGAGGCGAAAGCAAAACCCAAATAAATACACGTAACCCCTCCCTCAAAATAGGCTACTGTTCCCCAATTCAAGGCTGCGAAAGGAGGGGCTGGTCCACTGCCCCCCCACCCACCCCCATAGTGAAAATAGCTGCAATGCAGCCCACACGAGAGAGAGACGTCCCAAAGGCTTCGCTCTCCTCCAATGGAAGGAAACGGGAGCCTCGGCCTTCAGGCGCCCGGCAGCCTTTGGAAACCGGGTGCGTCCGCGTGGGGGGAGCCCCGAGGGCCCCTGTTGCATCTTCCCCTCTTGAGGGACGGGCACCTCTGGCCTGGCTGCTCTCGGCCTCACGAGTGCAGGAAGCGGTTGAAGGCATTGTAGGCCGACTCCAGGTCGAAGAGCATTTGGCGGACCTGAGAATCATCCAGCTCGTCGGAAGCCGACATGCCGCTCAGGGTCTGCAACCTAGAGAGAAATGGATCTGGGTCACAGGAGGAGGGGGCCCTGCTTTGCCCACCCCGCCTCTCCTGGAGGAGGAGAAAAGACTAACGTTCAGTTAATACTGATGATGTTGTCTAGCTGGGTAATGAAAGGTCTGGGGGGAAAAAAACCCTGCTCAGAGAATGCCAAGGACCCCACAGTCGTCATCTCCTCCTCCATGCAGCCAACCCCCTCCCTCTTTGCACTGATGATACTACCTAGTTGGGTCATGAAACGTCTGCAAGGAGACCGCCTGGCTGAAAGAGCACTGAGGGTTACCCACAAGGAGAAAAGAAACGGCTTTTGTTTCTGCACCTCCTGGGGCTTTGCTCGGTCCCACCCCTGCAGCCCCCCCTTCCCCTCAAACAGGATACAGGGGCAGAAGCTGGCAAGGGTGCCCTCGGCAGGGAAGAGCTCACCATTGGCTCACTTTCTGCCGCCCCTCAAAGTCCGGGGGCAAATGGCTCATGCGGTTCATAGTTTCCATCAACTCCCGCAGGTCTGGCTGGATCTGGGGGGCAGAAGCAAAGAGGGCAGTCGTTTTCCTTGCTCCGTTTCTATTATTTCTTAGGGAGAGGAAAAGGAAGGAATGGGAGGGTGGGAGGGAGGGAGGGGGATGGATATGGGAGGGAGGGAGGGAGGGTGAGAGCCTTGAACATGGGCAGAGATAACACTGCCAGCTATCGCCTGTTTGCCATCCTATCCCTGAATGTGGCTTCAGCGCAAGTGAGCCGCAGTTGGTTCAGAGGTCCCCCCCACTCCCTCCAGAGGCCGCCTGTGTGACCAAGAGCCCCTCTCCCTTTGCTCACCTCATCCATGGCCCGGATCTCCAAACGCAGCTTGTCCATCACGGTGATGAAGAGCTGGGAGAGAGAGAAAGCCAACCAGCCCCGGTCAGACAGCACGCCAGAGGCACCCTGCAGAAAGTGGCCCCCAGGTCGGTCATGCCCCCCCCGCCCCCCGCAGCCCCCAAACCTACCGATACAATGTCCGCAATGCAACGGTTCAGGTTGCCCTTGTCGTCCTTGATAGTGATGGGCCGGTCCTCCTTGATCCTCTCCATGGCCAGCGGGCAGTCCAGCTGGGAGGGGAAAGGCGGCCACTTCTTATAAAGATCTTCCCCCCCTCCACTCCAAAAGGGCCCCCCCCCCCCCGCTTCCTCTGCCACCAGACAGAAAACTGATGGCTCAAATGCTCCTCGTGCAACAACCCCCAAATCTGATTTCTTACCCGGAACCTGCGGCAAAAGTCATCGATGGAGTTGATCTCCAGTCCCTGCACCTGCTTGAAGGCGGCCTTGTACTGGACCAGGAGGCGGGAACAGGCGGCCGTGTACCTGGAAGGAAGGGCCGGGGTCCACAAGTGAGTGGCGGGGATGTAAGGTGAAGCTTTGCCCTGTCTGGTAGTGTCTGATTCGAAGGGACGATGCTTGTCTCCGTTTCTAAGCCGAGGGAGCCAGCATTGTCCGAAGGCAATTTCCATGGTCCAGGGGCCAGCATGGCTAAACACTGAGGCACATGGAACGCTGTTCCCTTCCCACAAAAGTGGTGCCTATTTATCTACTCGCAGTGGCATGCTTTCAAATTGCTGGGTGGGTAGGAGCTGAGGCGAGGATGGGAGCTCAACCATCACACGGTGCTCGGGTCTCAAACCCGGGCTGGCAGCTTTAACTGCTAAGCCATCATGCCGTTCCCTCTGGCAAAGAGGAGGCGTCTTTTATTCACTTAAAACATTGATTACGGCTGCCCATCTTTCAGTCAATTCTGGGCAGTTCCCAATTCAAGTTTCAAAAACATAAAATCACTTTAAAATTTTTAGAATTTTACAACCAGTTAAACAAAATACGTATTTATTTGTATGTATAGTCTTGTGCCTCCTTGGCAGTACTTGGTGATAACTAAGTTTGTACAGGTAGTCCTCAACTTATAATTATTCGTTTAATGGCCATTTGAAATTACGCCATTCTGAAAAAAAGATTTATCATCATTTTTCGCACTTGGAACCATCATAGCAGCCCCACCGTCATAAGATCAAAATTTGGATGCTTTATAATCACCACGTACAGGTATCCTCCGCTTACAAGTTCATTTAGTGATTGTCCAAAGTTACATCTTCACTGAAAACAGCGACTTATGACCATTTTTCACACTTATGACCATTGCAGCCTCCCCATGGTCACCTGATCCAAATTCAGGCCCTTAGCCACTGACTCATTTTTAATGTCGTCGGTGTCCTGGGGTCACGCGATCTCACTTTGCGACCTTCTGACAAAGTCCGTGGGGAAGCCGGATTCACTTAACAACCGTGTGACTAACCTGACAACGGCAGTTGATTCACTGAACAACTGTGGCATGAAAGATTGTAAAATGGGGCAAAATCCATGTAACAAATATCTCACTTAGCAACTGGGCTCAATTGTGGTCGTAAGTCGAAGACTACCTATATTGCTGCAGATGGAACAGGCTGACAAGAATCCATTCAAGGTGCTGGAAGTATAAATGGTCCATAGAAAACGGGGAAATGGTTCATTTCCCCCCGTTTCCAACTGCCCTGAGCTGTTGAAGGAATGTCAAAGACCAGATCGCCCATCACATCCCACCCTGATCTCTGGAAGCCTCCAACCAAGGAGGACAAGACCACCACCTGGCCCTTCACTTCAGAACTTTTTCTCTCCGCAACGGACCTCTTCTCTTTCTTTTCCTTCCTTCCTTTTTCTTTCTTTCCTCCCTCCTCCATTTATCACGGTCTAGGGTTGCCTGCCTGAGCAGGGGAGGTTGGTCTAGATGACCTCCAAGGTCCCATCCGACTCTACCACTCTGTCACACTCGCCATGAGGCCTTCGCACTTACTCATTGGGGTTGACACAGTCCTTGATGTAGGCCTTCTCCAGGGCTTGCATGGTCTTCACCACAGCAAACAGCTCAGCCATGTTGTCGTACCTGAAACCAAGAGGAGCAAATTGGGACCACTTTGGCTCTGCAAGGTTTGGCCTCCCAAAGTGGGACAGAGGCTGCTGGTCCTCCCTGCCCCTCCCCCAGTTGCAAACATTGTGGCCAAATTAATTGCAGGCAGCCCTTTGACCTCCAGTGGCTTCCCATTCGGAGATGCCTGCAAATCTGTATAGGGCAGGAGTCTAAGAGAGAATTCCCCAGCCAGCATGTGCTGTCTGGGGAATTCTGGGAACTGAAGTCCACAAGACTTTTGTTGCTGTTGTTCAATATACTTTTTATTTATTTACTAAGCATAAAATACATTTTATATACGCATGCATTGTGGATCGATCTATCTATCTACTACCTCTCTCCATCTTCTGTCTGTCTGTCTCTCTCCATCCATCCATCATGCATCCATCCATCCATCTTTTTTGACAAAAATTTTATTTTTTAAACAAATATATAAAAAAACAAATAAAAAACCACCTTCAATGTAAATACAAACAGTGTGTCAGTTGGTTACAAGACTTTTGTGCATCTTCACTCTATTCATATAAATCCATGTGTTGTTATCCTCATTAATCATATGTTTAACTATGGCTGTTTTTTCCCTCATTTCATACAGAATAATCTAGGATTTAAGTTGATTTGTATTATTGCCTTCATTCTCCTAAATCATTCCAATAACAGCACATCTTTACATTGTATTTTATATAATTCTACATTTCTTGCATTGGAAAAATCTCTACCTTATTTCATTTCCATTTCTTTTTATCTAATCATTGGTAAAATAAATCCACAAAATAAGTCCAAAAGTCTTAAAATGGCCATCATGGTTGGAGCCTTCTGGCACAGGGGATCATTTCTGGAGGGGACACAGAGTTACTGGATGGCAGGACGGGTGACACCTCAAGTTAATAAGTAGAAGAAAGAAAGAAAGAATAGCAATGGCACCTAGACTTATATAATGCTTCACAGGCCTCTCTAAGAGGTTTACAGAGTCAGCAACAATCTGGGCCCTCATTTTACTGAGGAAAGAAGAAAATGTAAATGAATGAAAGAAAGTATATAAGAAAGGGACGGAGGGAGAAAGAGAAAGAAAAAAAGAGAAAAAGAAAGGGAAAGAAAGGGAGAAGAAAGAAAGAAAGGAAAGAGAAGGAGGAAGGTAAGGAAGGAGGGAGGGAGAAAGAGATAAAGAGAAAGAGAAAAAGAAAGGAAAGAGAAAGAAAGGAAAGAGAGAGAGGAAGGTAAAGGAGGAAGGAGAGAGGGAGGGAGAAAGAGATAGAGAAAGAGAGAGAAAAAGAAAGGAAAGAGAAAGAAAGAAAAGAGAGAGAGAGGAGGTAAGGAAGGAGGAAGGAGAGAGGGAGAAAGAGAAAGAAAGAGAGAAAAAGAAAGGAAAGAGAAAGAAAAAGAGAAAGAAAGGAAAGAGAGAGAGGAAGGTAAGAAAGGAGGAAGGAGGGAGGGAGAAAGAGATAAAGAGAAAGAGAGAGAGAGAGAGAAAGAAAGGAAAGAGAAAGAAAGAAAAAGAGAAAGAAAGGAAAGAGAGAGAGGAAGGTAAGAAAGGAGGAAAGAGAGAGAGAAAGAAAGATAAAGAGAAAGGAAAGAGAAAGAAAAAGAAAAAGAAAAAAAGGTAAGAGAGGGAAGGAGACAAGGAGGGAGAAGGAGAGATAAAGAGAAAGAGAAAGAAAGAGAGGAAGGAAGGAAGGAAGGATATAAATGTAAATAGAAGGGAAAAAAGAAAATACAAAGGATAAAGACTCACTTTTCCCGTTCTCGGGCGTTTTTGTACAGCTTTACTTCCTGCAAGGAAATGAAGTTCAGGCTTCACCCCACAACCTGCCCAGGGCTCAGAGTTTGGGGGAGGGGCTGCATGAGACAGACCCCCCCCCCACATAAAGCAGCTGGAAGCCCTGACCCCTCCCCCACCCCGCCTCCCCTCCCTCCCCGACTTGCCTCGTAGAGTTCCGGCTTGTTCCCGGGGGCTGAAAGCGGAAGGAGAGGAGAGGTGAGGGTCGCCCCCGAGCCTCGCCCAGCCCCCCCTCCCATCCCCCCCCCTCCCCCCGCGGCCTCACCTCCCATCCCGGCGTTGGCGGGGATCCCGTGGAACATCCTCCCTGCTCGGCCGATCGGCTGGCCGGGTCTGCCGCTTCCCTACTTCCGCCTCCTCCTCCTCCTCCTCCGCTCGGCGCTCGATTGGACAAGGCGGGAGCTGCGCGCGCACCTCGACCCGAGAGCTACGAAAGGGAAGAGCGGCGTGAGAGCTTCCGGGAGTCTCCTCTCCCTCCTCCGGCGGATAATGCCCCTCCCCTCCTGCGACGCTGCGTGGAATGAAGAGCCTCCCACGCCCACCCCACGAACACGGGAAAAGCTGAGGCAACTCTCGAGAAGGGCTCGGCTTCTATTTGGGGCCCCGTTGCCCGGAAGGCAACCCGAGACCCGCAAGGCCAAGCCGGAAACGGCGGGCGAGGAAAGCGAGAGGAGGCGCGGAGGCCGAAGGAAAAATCGGAGTGGCGTTTCCACCTCCCGGGGTGGGAGAAAAGCGGGGCCGGCTCTGACGGGCAACACCGGGGGGGGGAGGGGAGAACGGCTGGTCTCCTACCCTCCCGTGGATCTCCGGCAGGTAGCCACGCCCACTTCCGTTTCTGCTACCATAGACGAAGGGAGGGTAGAGCGGTCGGCTTCCGGGTGCTTGGCGCGGTGCATGTCGGGAAAGCGCGGTCTTTTCCTGAGGCGAATTGAGGAGAGCCTTCCGTCAGAAAAGGGTCGAGGCCTCGTTTCTCGCGCGTTTTTTGTCGCCTTCTCCGAGGAGGCTCCGTGAGGCCCGGGGCCGCTTTCTAGGCCGCCGGAGTCCTCGGGGAAGGGCCGAGCGTGGCCTGGGCCGGCCTGGCTATCTCTCCGCGGCCTCTCGGGCTCCTCGCAAGCCGGGAAAGGGCGGAGCTGCGGTTGCTCTTCCTTCCCTTGGGGCGGACGGGGCGCCTCTCCACCGGCCCAGCCAGCTCCTGGAGCCCCTCGGGAGGCCTCAGCCGGCCTGGTTGACCCCGCGTGGAAGGAGAGTTTGGGGTGAAGGGAGGGACGACGAAGCCCATCATCCGCGGCGGGTAGAATAAACCCCTTTGGCTTATTTATATATATGATATAAGTAATAAATGAACCAGCTTTATGCCCCCGGCTGCCTGAGCAGTGAACTCTCTTTCTCCCTCTTATTACTATTTAATAATATTTTATTATGTTTCTCTTAATAAGCTCTTGGATCTCAGCACAGGTAGTCCTCGACTTATGGCCACAACGGAGACCAGAATTTACGTTGTTAAGCAAGGTGGTCAGTAAGTGAGTCATGCCTAATTTTTCCTGCCACAGGTGTTCTTGCAGCTGTTAAGTGAATCACGTGGCCGTTAAACGAATCCAGCTTCAGAAGGAAGGTCCCAAATGGCGATCACATGACCCTGGGATGCAGCAACCTCAAAAATACCTCCCAGTTGGAACTTCCGGTGGCATCCCCGTCGTTGCTGGGCGGCTTTTCTTTATGGCCGCCGGCTTCACCGTTTGTAGAGCTGCTTTGCGATCGGCAAAGCGGCTTGAAAATCCTCCCTTCGGATCGGAAGGGAGGACAGAGCTGGTAGCGTCAGGTTGAGCTCCCAGAATTGCTGCCAGGGTCTTTTTTTTGCCCTGGAAAGCGTTCTGAGAGAGGGCTCCCTTCCCAGTCTACCGAAGCTCCGATCGGCGAGGGACCTCTGTCTTGGACGGAGCGAGACGACAAGAGCAACTCCACCTATTACAATCTACAGTTTCTCTGCAATTAAAGCATTTGGTGAGATCTGGACTTTTTTCTAAGAACTTAAGTATTTTTAAGGGATTTTTTAAAATTAAGTTTAAGTCTCTGAGTGAAAGTGTCTGGAAAATGGCGGCTGGCTAAAGCGGAGGAAGTGAAAGTGAAAAGAGAAAGTGCTAATTATCAGTTTGCCTGCCAGTAATTGAAAGTAACATACTTGCAAGAATTTAAATTGGAAAATATAAGTGATTTGACTCCTTTTTTGCAAAACGGGGGAGGACAGGAAAAGGAGGAAGATTTTCTTTTTTTCAGAGACTAAAATCCTGTTCTAGCATGGCTTCAAAAAAAGCGGGGGGAGATTCCCCCACACACCAGACAGAGGAAAAGTCAGCCAAATTACCAGCACCAGCTCAGAGTCAGACTCAAGAAAGTGGGACTGAGGAATTGAAAGTTTTTATACTTAACATACATAAGTCACTAGGAGAGCTTTCTGGAAAAATAAGTAAAATGGATGAAAAGATGGAAAAAAAATCAAACAGAAATGAAGGAGTTGGTTGAGGAAAAAATTGACAAGTTAAATCAGAATGTGGCCAGTGTAGCTGTTGCTTTTACAGATGCTTTGTTAGTGGTGGAGAAAAAAGTGGATGATTTAAATCTTGAAGTGGAATCTAACAAGAAAGAAGTAAATGAAAAAATCTTCAAAGTTGAGGTCAAAAATCAGAGGTTAGAAGATGAAATCACGATGATGCAATTTTGGAATATGGAGTTTGCTATAAGACTGAGAGGTTTAAGAGAAGATAGTAGAGAGAATCTGAGGGCAGCTTGTGTGGAAATATTGGCTAAGATTTTAAAAAGTGAACCAGACTTAATTGCTAACAGAGTTGATAAGATCTACAGGGTTAATTCTCGTGTGGCAAGACAAAGGAATTTGCCAAGAGATGTAGTGATTTATTTTACTGATAGAAGGCTGAGAAATGACATCTTGCAAAGTTCTTTCCACACCTCTGTTCAACATGAGGGTAGCCAAATTGGTGTTTTTAAAGATGTTAAGAGATCGGAAAGATTTTGGGTTTTTGGTAAATGAACTGAAAAAGCGTCAGATTCCATTCAGATGGGATGCTCCTGTTGGCATTATTTTGAGATATGAGGATGTAAGATACCGTATTAATTCGGTGGAAAAAGCAGAATATTTTTATATGTTCTTAAAAAAACTTCAACACCCCCACGTTCATCTACACTTTTATCTGTAGAAGAAATTCCTAAAGAGAAGGACTTTGAAGGACGGTTTGACAGCAGTATATTATAAAACTTTACAATCAGAATTGGTTGAGCATCTTAAGGACTTGTTTTGTGGCAAGCAGGGGGGCAAAATACCCCCCTCATGGAAGACGGCTTTTATTTCATTGATACCAAAGGAAGAGGGTTCTACAAAACCAGAAAATTTTAGACCAATATCTCTTCTGAACACGGATTATAAAATTTATGCAAAAGTATTAGCCAACAGACTGATGCCAGTTATTCAAGATGTGATTCACGATGATCAAGCAGGTTTTATAGAAGGTAGATACATGAAGGACAATGTCAGGCAACTTATAGACTTATTGGAATATCTTGGAAAAAATAAATAGATCCCTGCGATGCTGGTGTTTTTGGATGCGGAAAAGGCCTTTGATCGAGTCAACTGGGACTTTCTAAAAAAGACTTTGCATAAAATGGATTTTGGGGATCAGTTTATACAAGCGATTTCAGCAATTTATCAAGAACAGACTGCACAAATTGTTATTAATGGGAGTTTAACTACTAATTTTTATATACAGAAAGGAACTAGACAAGGTTGTCCGCTATCCCCATTGTTGTTCATTTTAACTCTAGAAGTGTTGTTGAACTCTCTACGGGACTCTAACAATTTGAATGGAATAGTTGTAAGGCAAAAAGATTACAGAACAAAAGCATTCGCAGATGATCTGGTTGTTACCCTAACACGACCTTTGGAATCAATCATACAGATGAAAAACAGAGGAATATGGTCTGGTTTTAGGTTTTAGTCTGAACCAGAAAAAGACTAAGATGATAGTTAAAAATATGTTGGAACCACAAAGGAGTGAACTGGAAAAGTTGGCAGGCTTTGAGATAGCTACAAAGGTGAAATATTTAGGAGTTCTGGTTGCAGCTTCTAATATAAAACTTTTTCAAAATAATTATGAGGAATTGTGGCATAAGATTCAAAAGGACCTTGAGACTTGGAAGAAACTGCAACTATCTCTACTTGGCAGAATAGCAGTTATTAAGATGTACGTTCTACCTAGATTTCTGTTTTTGTTTCAAATGATTCCGGTGCTTAAAAGTGATAAGATTTTGATGGAATGGCAAGCAGGTTTAAATAAATTTATTTGGAATGGGAAAAAACCAAGAGTTAAACTTAAAATCATGCAAGATGTTCGTGAAAGAGGTGGCCTCAAAGTTCCAAACCTATGTTTATACTATGTGGCAGCAGTGTTGACACAAGTGGGTGATTGGTTTGGTACAACGAAAATAGAAATTTTGAATATAGAAGGCTATGACTTGGAATTTGGTTGGCATACATATTTATTCTATGAAGATAAGTTGGATAGAGTATTCAACAGTCACATTTTGAGACATGCTTTGATGAGAGTTTGGAAGAAGCACCAGCTTCAATTGGATTACAAAATACCTTTGTGGTTGGATCTTGGGCAGATTATGCCAAATATAAAGTCACTCGGGGGGATTTTATACAAAGAGATGCTTTTTAATGATGGGGGCAGATGGAGTTTGAAACCTCTGAATATGCTGTTGGAAGAAGGGACGAATTTAACTTGGTTGCAGTACCTTCAACTTGAAGCGAGATGGAGAGAAGATCAGAAAATTGGACTAATGTCACATGAAGAAGATTTGGTGACTCAGATAAAATGTAAAGGGCCGATGCATATTAAGCGAGTGTATAATTTATTGTTAGAAAGAGACTCAGAGGGTGAATTAGTTAAAGATTGTATGATAAAATGGGCACAAAATTTTGCAGAACCAGTAATGTTGGAAACATGGGAGAAGATCTGGGTCCAGAATGTTAAATTTACACAAGCACAGAATGTGAGGGAAAATTTTTATAAGATATTTTATAGATGGTATTTAGATCCCAAAAAATTATCATGTATGTATCCAAATGTTCAACCTAAATATTGGAGGTGTGATTGTTTGGATGCAACATATTTTCATATTTGGTGGACCTGCAGAAAATTGAAAGCATTTTGGATTAAACTTTGGTGGGTTATGCAGAACATTTTGAAGAAGAAGCTTGAATTTTCTCAAGTTTTTTTTGCTGGGGATAGTTAAGGATTGCTCACCGACTGAAATGAGATTGATCTTATATATGATTACTGCAGCTAGACTACTGATTGGTCAATACTGGAAAAAAGATAGTGTACCTACTATAGAGGAATAGATATTGAAGATGTCTAATTTTGCAGAAATGGCTAAGATTTCTGCATACCTAAAAGACAGGACCCATGAAGCCTTTGCTAAGGAGTGGAAGAAATGGGTAGTGTACATGCAGAATAAATATCAAAGTAAGAAGTTTCAACTAGCATTTGACTTATATCTATTAATTATTTTATTAAATATTTGAATTTATATTTTTATTACGCTATATATTTATATTAATATTTAGATACATTATAATGTTAAAAATAAGTTTATATATCTGATAGATTAGCCTTATTTTACTTTTTAAAATAATATTACTAAGATCGAATATTGGGAATTATATTTAATGTTAAACATTTATATGATATTTTATCCTAAAAATTTATGATGCTCAAAATTAGTTTTTTTATATATTTGTTATATTTGCAATATTTATTAGACTGTTAGGAGTTCTTACAAATGATTTATGGTTACTATATATTTGAATTAGGGGGGTAACAGATGTTAGAAGTCTAGATCAATTTTTTTTATTACTTAAGGTTAAATTTGTTATATTTTTAGCTGGATCTCACCTTTTTTTTTGTTGTTGTTTGATGTTGATTGATATATATGTTTGGTTAATAATGGAAGCCAGGGGGGGAAGGGGGGAGGGATTGGGGGGAAAGGGAGGGGGTGGTAGCTGGGGGGGGGGGAAAGGGGTATAAAAATTGTATTGTAAAACTTTTTCAATAAAAAAAAAAATACCTCCCAGTTGCCAAGCACCCAGATTTTTATTGTGTGACCATAAGGATGCGGCATGGGTTGTAAGGGTGAGGTCGCTTTTTTCCCCAGAGCCATTGTAACCTCAAATGGCCACTAAATGATGGTTGTAAGTCAAGGACTAACTATCCGCTGCTTGTCTTTTAAAAAATTTAATTTATATGCCACCCTTCTCCAGAGACTCAGGGCGGCTTACAATTTTTTTTTTTTTTTTAATTTGATTTATATGCCGCCCTTCTCCGGAGACTCAGGGCGGCTTACAATGCGTTAAGCAATAGCCTTCATACTTTTGTATATTTATACAAAGTCAGCTTATTGCCCCCACAAACTGGGTCCTTAATTTACCCACCTTAAAAAGGATGGAAGGCTGAGTCGACCTTGAGCCTGGCTAGGATTGAACTCACAGAAATTACAGGCAGCTGGTGTTAATTGCTGCCTTTAGTAGGAGGCATTAGCCCCCTACGCTACACAGGCTCGGTTAAGCAATGCGTTAAGCAATAGCCTTCATACTTTTGTATATACCTGCTTAGTAGGGCTTTCGCCCCCTCCCAAGCGGTGTTCTTTCTCATACAAAGTCAGCTTATTGCCCCCACAATCCGGGTCCTCATTTTACCTCCCTCGGAAGGATGGAAGGCTGAGTCAACGTTGAGCCTGGTGAGATTCGTCTTGAGCTACAGAGCTCAGCATTTGTTTGAATTGCAGGCTGGGGTTGTCTGAAAGCTGTGGGTGGCAACAAGCTTACTTACACACACACACACACACACACACTTCTTGGCCTGCCCCATGGTGGTGCTCTCATTCCATGATTTCTAGATCAGGAGTGATGGAAGTTGTAGTCCAATGCCTCCGGTGGGTTTGGCGCTTGGACAAAGAAGAAAAGATGCTGCTTTATATAAATGCGGGGGGGGGGCGGTCTTTGAGGCTCACTGAGTTCACTCAGGTTGCCAGCAGTGGTTTCCCAGCAGGCTGAAAGAAAAATGAGGTTCAAGCATTTGGATGTAAAACGTATAGTGTCCAAGGGCCCGGTGGGCATCTTTTCTTACGTCTGGAAACAATTATTAACTTGTTTTTTTGATGGCAGGTCAAGGCCATGTGGAGCAGAATAGCAAGCCCCATGGGTGTGACTGGAGACAGAATATATGACTTCCCCCCCCTCCCCTTCCCAGTTTTGGTATTTTTAAAAGAGGAACATGAAGCAAATTTGAAGACCTTTGCAGACTCTCAAAAAGGGGGAGCGGGGTCAGTGGGGGTGTAGGTTGCTCATCCCTCTTGCACTCTCCGTCTGCCAAAAGGCAAATGCTTTGCTATCACTCGACTTAAATTGTTTGTCAATGATTTCCATTACCTAAATTATTATTTATTAAATGTCAACAAAAATCTTAAGAGAAAAAAATATTTCGTGATTCTTCCTTTATGTAAATTTTATTGCTTACAAGTGGATTTGCACAGTGTTCTTACATTTAACCGAACAGCTTGTTACAGAGTGTGTAGAAATCTACTGAAGCGTCGGTGAAACGGACAATCTGGTTGTTAACGACAGTCCTCTGCAGTAGAGTAATTTTCATTTTTTGCGTTAAAACGCCAACGGAAAGCTATACATTCTTTCAAACGAAACGGCTGAAATGCTAAGGAACAGGCTGGCCTACCTAAAACTACCAGCAGGACTTTCGAGGGACAAAAACATTCGAACAACACCAACACGGCCACGAGCACAAGGTGATCAATACGCAGGCCTTTGTATCGGGTGTTTCGGGAGCGCAAGGAGATTGTTACAGAATCAGCAACGTGGCTTCCTGGGCTACCGTTTACTTAGGAGGCTGGCACTTTTCCATGCCAGCATAATGCATCACGGGAGGAGTGGCTTCAGACCCAGGAGGCAGCCTGTCCTCAAAACCTGACCACTTCCCTTTTGCATGTTTCCCCCACCCCGCTAAACACTACACAAGAGCCACGAGAGTTGTGGAAATGTTGCAGTTCCACCGTGGAGTACAACCACAAAAGATGGAGGCAGCCCAGCAGATGAGGCATGGAAGGCCAGGCGTCTGTTGCATGCAGAGCAGTGGGGGAAGCAGCTGGACGGACAACAGGACCGGTCACAGACGGCATGGGGTGAACATGGCGGAGCATTTGGCCTTCCCTTCAGGGCTGGTGTGTAAGCAGCCACATTTTGGAAAAAGACAGAGGGGCCTTCCCTTGGCTTTTTGCTCTTCGGGAAGACGCCCCTCGGATGACATCAGACGCCCATACAGCTTACCTTCCAAAACCAAAAAGGGGGAGCTAAGGGTGCCAAGGGAGGGGGGCCCGGGTGTCCTGCGAGGGGCGCTGCCTCTCGTCTGAGCAGGCCGGAGCAGCTGCAATCACAGGGGGATGCTGCACCAGAGGTGGTTTCGTCCTCTAAGAGCTGTGATTGCGCCGTCAAACTGAAAAAGAGGCCTTGGTTACAGTGAGCACGTCCAGAGTTCGGCTCTTTTAATAGGCTGGCCAAAAAATTAAAAAATATATAAATTCCCTAGGACTTCTCCCCAATTCATGTCCCCGGGCCAAACGTATCAGTCACCCCACTCAGCAAGCTGGCAACTACAGTACATGTTAAATTGCCAGCTGTTTATTGAGCTTTTGAAGTTATTTGTAGGACAGGCTAAACATTTAAAATCCACCCCGTTGTGCAATGGGTGCTAATGAAAAGACATCGGAAAATGGAAATATCTTGACCAGGAGGCCTCAAGGAGGGAAAGGGCAGTTGGCAGATGCAAAAGGAGGGGAGCAGGTACATTACAATAAAAATTCTAAGTTGCCTAGGGGTGCCATCCATATTTTTTTGTTTTTCAGTTAATAAAATATCACTATCATCGCTATATTACAGAGAGAAATAGTTCATAGAATAACCAACTCTTCTATTACAATTTCAGAAATGTGTTTTTAAAAACCCTCTCCTTTTAAAATGCCCTTAATATCTTGTGCTATACTAAATATATTTGTATCATCTATATACCCGCTGTGCAGCAAAAATACACTTTTCCCCCAAAGTCTGGGCTTTAGACTAGACATATTTTTTTAAGACATGAAAAAATACTGCAGGCTTTAAAGCTCAAAAAGAGGCTTTTTTATCAGAACAGTGCAGGTGACCACTATTTGCAGAAGCACAGAATTTTGAGAAAGCAAAACTAGGGTTCAGATTAACTACTGTGGGCACATGCCAGTTCTTCAACCTGGCTTAGTATTTAGCATCATCCTTTAGTAATGATAGCAAAGGGCCCACCTCGTATTGTTTAAGGTGCTCAAGATTTACGTTACAAAAAAGGTTTTGATGGGAAACGAGCCAGCCCAGAATTGGATAGTTAGCATGGTCACTTCTGGACAAAGTGGAATGATAAACCTAAGCACGACCTTATTTCCAAACCGTAAAACCAACTGCCCAAAAATAAACCATCTTCCGCTTTTCATTTTTCTTCGCAACAGCTTCGAGAATAGTGTGTACAAAATAAAGATATTTCAGGTGCAATCCCAGCCTAACTGCCCTTCGTGTTCATGGCCGTTTTTGAAAACTCGATTAAATTGCGGCAAAGAGTGAAGAGAGCGAGGAACTCCTGGGCTCTACACAGTGTGTGCTCTTAAGACTAAAATAATTCCCAGTAGAGGACCCTCAATACACACAAAGGTCCGGAAACTTCATCTCATAGACGGGAACAGATTGGTAATGGGGGCAGCCGGCCGTGATGGTCAGGGTCCCCGAAGGGCTGGGAGGAGGCCTGTAAAAAGAAAGACCCCAGGGTTATTATACACAGACTCAGCTGGGCATTCTGCCTTTTGGGCTGGCTTGGGACCCCGACTTTTTAATCAAGTCAGATCCAAAGCGGTTTCAACTGAGGAAATGTATTTCTTCCTAAATTCTCATTTTTATTGTCTGCTGATGGCTACTGGAGACAGCTTGCAAACTAATAATACTTGAACAGGAAGAAATACATGGTGGGAAAGCAATTAAAGCCAACAGAGACTAACACAAACTCTGGTTAACCCAGCAATTGATTCTCACTGAGAATCAACTTGTCAGAACAAGTTGATATTACACGTAGTCCTTGCTTAATGACTGCAGTTGGGACTGGCGACTCCATCACTGTTGTAAAGTGAAACATCCTGTGACTACGTTTGGCTGACAAAGCTGTAGTTAAATGAGTATGGCTTTTGACTTCCTGTTGGCTTCTCCAGTGACCGCTTGTCAGAAAGTTGCAAATGTGACCACCGAATTCTGCAACCATTGTAAATTCACACCAGTTGCCAAGCCCCCAAATGCTGCGACACTCGTGGAAAACCAGTCCTAAGTCACTTTTTTCCAGTCCTCTTGTAACTTTGAACAGTCACTAAACGAACTGTTGTAAGTAGAGGACGTACCTGTATTGTCCTTCGGTCACCCCTGAATTCCCACCCTTTCCACCTCGTCACTCCCGAATTCCCATCCTCCAATTTTCCCAGCCAAAATCCAGCTAGTCCTTCGGCATTTCTCCTTACCGAATGGTGAGCTCCAGGATCTGAGCCAGTCGGTCATGGAGGAGGTTTGCCTGGAGAGAGAAAACAGATCAAGTGAGATCGGGTGACGGTCAAGGCGAGATTCCTTTCGGTGGGACAGTCTCAAGAGTAGTGGGGGCTCCATCGCTGGAGGTCTTCAAGAATAGATTGGATAACTATTTATCAGGGATGGTATAAGGACTTGTGCTCTGGGCAGTGGGTTGGACTAGAAGGCCTCCAATGTCCCCCTTCCAGCTTTAGGAGTCTGTTGCTCTTAGAATTGTAATAATATCAGCCTAACAAAGAGAAGGACCAGGGGTGAGAAGATAGCAGCCTTCCAATATTTGAGGGGCTGCCCCAAAGAAGAGAGGGGGTCATCTTATTCTCCAAAGCACCTGAGAGTAGAACAAGAAGCAACGGATGCAAACCAATCACGGACAGAAGCAACCTGGAACTAAGGAGGAACTTCACGACAGTGAAGACAATCAATCAGTGGAACTCCTTGCCTCCAGAAGTTGTGGGTGCTCCATCGCTGGAGGTTTTTAAGAAGAGACTGGACAGCCACTTGTCTGGAATGGGGTAGGGTCTCCTGATCTGAGTGGAGGGTTGGACTAGAAGACCTCCAAGGTCCCTTCCAACTCTGTTACTCCGTATCCTATTCTGTATTCTCTTCTTGAGGCATCTCATATCCCGGATTATCCCCCACTGAAGGTCCCTGATAAAGTTGGAAAAACCCTCTCTGGCAGAAAAATGCTACAACACGCCACCTTCTCTCTTCCTCCACCTCCCCAGGAGAAGAGGAATTTTTTGGCCACCAACTACAACTCTTTTCCTACCGTATCGTCAAGCAGAAATCTTTCACAGGGAGTTTCTTACTCAGCCAGGGGTTTCAATCTAGTAGCCCTCCTCTGGATGCCAGTTCCCATCCGTAAGAGGGTCAGCGAAAGGGTCTGCCCCCTTCCTCACGCTTTGCCCCTCCTCCTGCCCTGGTCTCACACTCCATTACACAGAATAAAACATGACAATGCAAAGCTTATTTTGCATCAGGTTGTTCCTCCCAGCCCTTGTAGGAGAAGGTGGCACCATGAGCGCCGCCAGCCGAGAAGAGAGACCCCAGCTTAGCTCGTGATGTGGGGTTCTCACTCTCTAAGTAGACCCTCCAGCTGCCTTGCAAGGCTATCTGGGCATCACCAAGCAGAGGGATGTTTTGGAAGAAAACGTTGCTTGTTCTGTTCAGCTCACCTTGGTCTCGCACTGTGCTGCGATTTCTTCAAAGGGAGCTTTCTGAAACTTCTCAATGACCAGGCGCCTCTTCTCCTTCTCCTGCTCTTCAAGGCCGGTGTTATCTTGGGAAGTTGATAATTTTTTAAAAAATTGAGAAAGAGAAAGAGAGCAGAGTAAAGGCCCCGTTCCCAAAACACGTGATGAGACCACTTCCCCAAACACCCTGGTTGAAGCACTCCCAGGCGCTGGGACACCATCTCAGCCTGGCTATGCCGGAGACCGCATAGGTCTCCTTGAGAGTAAAAGCAACGGGGGTCTCCCAAGGGGAGCTAGAGACCCCCCCCCCCAAGAATTCTGGGAGGTCCGGGGATATTTAGCCTTCCACTGTATCTGAATAAATGAGCATTTCTGAGTTACTCATGTTAGGCACTAGGCTGCATTTTGCTATGCCGTGTGAAATAAATAAATAAAAACCTAATAAGTGAACAAAAAAAAAAGCTTGTTTTTAGTTGGGAGAAATATTAGTTCAGACTCTTTAATGAATGGACCTGATCCAGTTTGGAGCCTAATTCGTCACATCATTAATATTAACTATTAAATGTGTAATCGTATTTTCGCGTCCCTAATGGTCCCAAAGGGGCTTTTTCCAAAGGACAACTCGACTCTCTTGTTTTTTTTCCCCTGAAAACGTTTCACTTCTCCTCCAAGAAGCTTCTTCAGTTCTTCAGAATATACAACTACACTACTTCAGAACTGAAGAAGCTTCCTGGAGGAGAAGCGAAATATTTTCAAGGAAAAAAACTCAAGAGTATCAAGTTGTCTTTTGGAAAAAGCACCTTTGGGACAACCAGGACCGGGATGACTGAGAATCTCCAGAGATATTCCTGGTTGTTTAACTGAGGAGAAACAATCCATAATAGTGAGGATTATGATTACATTATTGGGGGCAAAATTGCTGCTTGTTAAGAGTACGATAGAACAAGGAATGGGGGTAGGATACATACGTTACTATAAAATATGATGCATTTACCTATTGCCTTCTTCAGTGCTTCAAAGGTAATTTCCTCCGTGCTGTTAACCTGGGGGGAGCGGGGGGTGGGGGGAAGAGAGAAATATTTTGCTTAAATGCACCAACAGTTGAACAAAAAGGAAAATAAAATAATTTACTGTGTTTTACAGCTGTGGTTTAGCAAGAGGGAACGGCAAGGAGGAAACCATGAATTAAGCCACATAGAAGCCATTATTAGTTGCTTGAGAGGTGGAGCCTGCCAGGAGACTCAATAATATTTTTGAGTTGCAGAATCTGCCAGAAAATATGGGAAAACCACCCAAAAACCAAGAGGAGAAAGCTGATTTGGGGAATGTCTGGAATCTGTTCTTTCTGTCAGAGGGGATGATATAAAAAGGGTTGATTAAAATGATATCCAAGCTTCTGCACCTGCCTTGTTCACACTTCATTAGGTTGAATCTGTAAACAGTTACACATAATTGTGCCTGGAGAGGCAATTTGGTGTAGTGGTGAGGGTGCTGGCCTAAAAACTAGGAGACTAGGAGTTCTAGACTTGCCTTAGGCATGAAAGCCCTCTGAGTGACTTTGGGCCAATCACCAGGAGACAGTGAGTTCTAGTCCCACCTTTGGCATGAAAGCAGCTCGGTGACTTTGCACCAATCAGCAGGAGAAAGTGAGTTCTAGTCCGGCCTTTAGCATGAAAGCTGATGGGGTGACTTTCGCCAGGTGCAAATGGATGGAAGGATAGGTGCAACTAATAGGGTTAGGGTTAGGTGAGATCACTTAGGACAAGGCCCTCCAAACTTGGCAATTTTAAGGCTTGTGGACTTCGACTCCCAGAGTTCTGGGCACTGCATTCCCCCATTGAATTCTGGGAGTTGAAGTGCCTAAGTTGCCACGTTTGGAGAGTCCTAGCCTTAAAGGGACAAGAAAGACGAAAAGCTTTTCTGAAGCTGCACAATGTCCATGATCAAACTTACCTTATCTTCTGCGCCGTTTCCAGGAAGGATGTCCACCTGAATGGACACGGTGTCCACGATACTCTTCCTTCGTGACAGCCTGTCCTCATCTGTATATGTAACATCAGAAAAGTTCAGATTTCTCATTGTGGGTGATATAAATTATAGCATACAATATATCACATTCTGGTAAGTTAGGCATGGATGAATGGATGGATGGGCAGCTGGACAACTAGATAGAAAGAGTTTGATGATATAGATGGATGGATAGATAAGGTAAGTAGGTAGGTAGGTAGGTAGGTAGGTAGGTAGGTAGGTAGAAAGAAAGAAAGAAAGAAAGAAAGAAAGAAAGAAAGAAAGAAAGAAAGAAAGAAAGAAAGATAGAAGATGATAGATGAGACAGATGATTAATGATAGAGAGATATAATAGATATAAAGGAATAGATTGATGATAGAGATGGATGGATGCAGATAGATAGATAGAAAGATAGATAGATAGGTGATAGAAATAGATTGATGATAGAGATGGATGGATGGAGAGAGAGAGATGATAGATGATAGAAATAGATTGATAGAGATGGATGGATGGAGATAGATACAGTAGATAGATAGAAATAGATTGATGATAGAGATGGATGGATAGATGATAATTAGAAATAGATTGATGATAGAGATGGATGGATGGAGATAGAGATGATCGAGGGATAGATAGAAATAGATGATAGAGGGATGGATGGATGGATAGATAGAAATAGTTTGATGATAGAGATGAATGGATGGATAGATGATAGATACAGAGAGAAATGAGTGATGAGAGGTAGGTAGGTAGATAGATAGATAAATAGATTATAGGTTTCAGGAATTAGGAGAATGATGAAAACCTGTAGAGAGTGCAGAAAAGTCCTTGAATTACAACCAGTCACCTAGTGACCATTCGAAGTTATGACAGACCTACCTGGGCGGGATTGATTTATTTATTTATTTATTTATTTATTTATTCATTCATTCATTCATTCATTCATTCATTCATTCATTCATTCAATTTCTATACCGCCCTTCTCCCGAAGGACTCAGGGCGGTGAACAGTTAAAATGACATACATATAGAATGTGAATATAAATAATTAAGCCAGTTTGGCTCAACAGTTAAGAATCTTCAGCATAAAGATTTAACAAATTAGAAAAGATTTATGCCAGACCGGCTTGGTGAAAAAGAAAGGTCTTAAGTGCACGACGGAAAGTACGAAGATCTGGGATCATTCGTATCCCTGGGGGTAACCTGTTCCAAAGGGTAGGTGCCCCAACAGAAAAGGCTCTTTCTCTGGGAACCACTAGTCGGCATTGCTTTAGTGATGGCACCCTGAGAAGGCCTACCCTGTGGGAGCGTACTGGTTGGTGGGAGGGTATCGGTTGCAGAAGGTGGTCTCGTAGATACCCAGGTCCTAAGCCATGGAGGAGTTTGAAGGTAAGAACCAACACCTTGAAGCGCACCCGGAAGACCACCGGAAGCCAGTGCAGCTCGCGTAGGAGTGGTGTCACATGTGAGCGCCATGTCACTCCCAATATCACCCGCGCAGCTGCATTCTGGACCGGTTGGAGCCTCCGTGTGCACTTCAAGGGGAACCCCATGTAGAGAGCATTACAGTAGTCCAGACGGGAAGTGATGAGGGCATGAGTGACTGTGTGTAAGGAGTCCCGATCTAGAAAGGGCCGCAACTGGCGAATCAGGCGAACCCGATAAAAAGCACCCCTGGCCACAGCTGTCATATGCTCTTCTAAAGACAACCGTGTGTCCAGGAGGACACCTAAGTTGCGAGCCCTCTCTGTGGGGGCTAATGACTCGCCACCAATAGTCAGCGATGGTATTAGCTGGCTATATCGGGACGCCGGCATCCACAGCCATTCAGTCTTGGAAGGGTTGAGTCGGAGCCTGTTCTTCCCCATCCAGATCCGCACGGCTTCGAGGCACTGGGACATCACTGCAAGGGCATCATTGGGGTGGTCTGGGGTGGAGATGTAAAGCTGAGTATCATCAGCGTAAAGATGGCATTGCACTCCCAAACCACTGATGAGGTCACCCAGCGGCTTCACATAAATGTTGAACAAAAGAGGTGAGAGGACCGACCCCTGTGGCACCCCACAAATAAGGTGTCTTGAAGTCGACCTCTGCCCTCCTGCCAACACAGACTGTGACCGGTCAGAGAGATAAGAAGAGAACCACCGTAGAACAGTGCCTCCCACTCCTGGCCCTTCCAGCCGGCGCAGCAAGATACCATGGTCAATGGTGTCAAAAGCCGCTGAGAGATCTAATAAAACCAGGAAAGAGGAACAACCCCTATCTCGAGCTCTCCAGAGATCATCAACCAATGCGACCAATGCTGTTTCAGTGCTGTAACCAGGCCTGAAGCCGGACTGGAACATCTAAATAGACAGTTTCATCCAAGTACTGCGGGAGTTGCTGCGCCACCACACTCTCAACAACCTTTGCCACAAAACGAAGGTTGGAGACAGGACGGTAGTTTGTTAGAACAGCCGGGTCCAGAGAGGGCTTCTTGAGGAGAGGCCTCACCACCGCCTCTTTCAAGGTGGAAGGCAAGAAACCCTCACATAGAGAAGCATTTATTATCTTCTGGAGCCAGCCTCGTGTAACCTCTCGGGAAGCCAGTACCAACCAGGAGGGACACGGGTCCAATAAACATGTGGTTGCGTTCAACTTCCCCAGTAACCTGTCCACATCTTCAGGGGTCACAGGGTCAAACTCATCCCAAATAACATTCTCAAGACTCGCCTCCATCACTTCGTCTGAACATAACTAGTCAGAGTCCAAGCCTTCCCGAATCTGAGTGATTTTATCGTGTAGATATTGTACAAAATCCTCAGCTCGACCTTGCAAGGCGTCTTCCCGTGCTCTTAGATGGAGAAGGGAGCGGGTCACCTTAAACAGGGTGGCTGGGCGATTATCTGCCGACGCAATAACAGCGGAAAAATAGTTATACTTTGCCGCTGCTATCGCCACTAAGTAGGTCTTAATAAATGATCTCACTAGTGTTCGGTCAGATTCGGAACAACTGGCTCTCCAACTACTCTCTAGGCGTCTTTTCCGGCGTTTCATCCTCCTCAACTCCTCGGAAAACCAAAATTTATGACCTGAATTTCAAGTTGTGCTGCTCACCACACACTCCAGTCACATGACTGCACTCCAGTCCCATGGCAACCAGGCGCATTTATAGAATTCTGGGAGTTGAAGTCAGCCAAGGCTTAAAGTGGCCAAGGTTGGAGACCCCTAGTCTAGTGGGAAGGCAGAACAGCTTGCTTCCTCAAAATGGCTGCCTGAGGGAAGCAAAATCTGAAGGGACAGGTGTGTAAAAGAGAAGCAAGGAGCCCCCAAGGTCTCTTCAAGAGGGCCGCAAGGATGGCGGCCTTAAAGCTCCAGGAGAGCCAGGTGCTGTGGGAGTTGTAGTTCAGCAACATCACTTCTCAGCCATAAATGGCCGATCGCAAACGGAAGCGGTTTCATCCTATCTATTCAACAATCCAGGTCCTCAAACCGAGCGGTTTCCTCTCCGGGCTGTTGCGGCCAACAATTGTCACGAGTCACACATGCATCCGCTGGAAAAACTATATCCAAAGATTCTCACCTGTCACCTGGGGCACGTAAGGCACCGACAGCCTTTCCACGCTGTAGCCGCTGCCGCCTAAGGATTCCACAATCTTGTGAGTCAGGAAGAACAAGCTTTTGTCATCCTTATCGAAGTTCGGGGGAATGCTGTAAAAAAACCCAAAAAACTTTGTTCAAAATGGAAAGGAAAATCAATGAGATTATAAGCGGATCAACTGAACAATGGAACAGAGCTGGAAGGGACCTGGGAGGTCTTCTAATCCAGCCCACTGCTTAAGCAGGAAACACGTGATGGTGAACCTATGGCACGCCTGCCCCAGGTGGCACATGGAGTCATATCTGTGGGCATGCGAGTGTTGGCGTAGCTCAGCTCCAGCGTGCATGCGCACACTGGCTAGCTGATTTTCAGGCTTTCCAGGCGCATCAGAAGTCAAGAAATGAGTCTCCGGAGGGGGGGGGGAAGGAAGCTGTTTTCACCCTCCCCAGGCTCCAAGAAAGCCTCTGGAGCCTGGGGAGGGTGAAAAACGGGCCTACTGGTAACCTTTTTAACTTTTTGCCAAAAGTGGGAGTCGTGCATGCATGGACGGGAGGGTAGGGCATGGGGGGCATTGAATTATGGGTGTGGGTACACACGTGCGTGACCCCCCCCCCCCGTGCTCCCCTACCATGGGACAGCAAAAAGGCTACCCATCACTGCCCTAGGCCATTTCGGACAAATGGTTATCCAATCTCTTTTTAAAAACCTCCAGAGATAGGAGCACCCACAACTTCTGGAGGCGAGCCGTTCCACTCAATAATTAACAAAACAACAAGAACTGGAAGGGACCTTGGAGGTCTTCTAGTCCAACCCCCTGCCCAGGCAGGAGACCTTATACTATTCTGGACAAGTGGCTGTCCAGTCTCTTTTTTAAAATCTCCATTGTGTTGTGACTCCGACCCCTGAGCCTGACTTATCAGAGGGAGAAGACTCCGAAAGTGAAGGAAAGGAGCTGGCAAGGCCTCCCTCTCCAGCACTCTCCTCTCTGGCAATGCCTCAGGTGTCCTCCGAAGGCCAAGAGATATGCCAGGAGCAAGGCATTTTGGAGCAGCCGCAGTCAGACAGCGACAGAGATGAGTTTTGGCTGGATCCCCGACAACGTCGGAAGGATAAGTGTGCACAGCAGAGGAAGAGGCGTGCCAGAGATTAAGCTGAGTCCCTGGACCACACCCCACAAGGGATAAAAGGGGGTGTGGTGGCTATTCAGGCCTTGGGACGGACAAACTGAAAAGCTAAGAAGCCATACAGTGTTTCTGGAACCCTGTTATATGCTCTCCTTGGATTTATTTGGACTGGACTTGGACAATTCTTTGGCTTTGTGGACTTATTTTGGTGTATCGGACTGAGGAGAAAAACCTCCCTTTGTGAGTAAAATCTTTTGGCGGGCAGCTATTGGGTTGCTGCCAATTCTGTTATCTCAGAAGAATTCCTGACTGCTGGTTTCATTAACTCCTGACTGACTGTTTGTGTGGGTGTGTGAGACGGGGTCAGAACAGATGGAGCACCCACAACTTCTGGAGGGAAGCCCTTCCGATGATAAATCGTTCTTACTTATTGCCTTAACAACATCCTTCAAGTTTCCCCCTGAACTTTTCAAAGTTCTCCTTTCAGTCCTCTCAACTTCCTTCCTCTTGGCTGAAAGGGAATTTGGCTGAAATCTTTAATATCTTACTGTACTGAAATCTTGGTTGAGGTTTTTTTTTTTTTTTTAATTGGTAATATCCTAGGAGGCCAATCCAACCTAACCTCTGTTTCAGTAAAAACGCTTCAAGTCCATCTCTTGGAATGTCATCGTAAAAAATGAATCTGCTCTACTGCATCGCTGGGCTTTGAGCAATCCGTCCAGGGGGAAAAGACATTTCTCAAGAAAAATGAATACAAGAAAAGATGACAATACAGACGCTTCATTTCTGGAATGTCCCAAGGGGCTTTTCCCCCCAAAAATCAACTGGACTTTCTTGGGGATTTTTTTCCCTTTGAAAATGTTTCACTTCACATCTCAGAAGCTTCTTCAGTTCATGAAGAACTGAATGATGAACTGAAGAAGCTTCTAGGATGAGTAGTGAAACATTTTCAAAGGAAAAACAAAAACCAAGGAAGTCCTGGAAGTGACTTTTGGAAAAGGCACCTTTGGGGTGGGCAACCACGACCTGGATGATCTCTGAGAATCCCCACAGACGCTGCTGAAATGGCTCTGGGGCGATACTTAGATTTGGGTTGGGTTTGGGCATCTTTTCCCCACCATTTCTGCAGAGGGTCCCCGTGGGATGTGCGGCCCTGTGCAAACGCATCATAAAAGCGCATTAACAATCTGCTCTTATCCTGTTTGCATTTTGATCAAATTCTTTTTTCCCTCATTTTCATCATTCGAAACAGGGAGAGGGAGAGGAAGTTTCAGTATGTATTTATAAGTTGGGATCTTTCAGAGAAGAAATGTATCCTTGTAGACTACGGAAGCACCCAAACTACCTGGGGACCAAGGACTGGGCTTTGGCCATGATTATTCCCCCACCTCTAGGCTATTGACTGAGGGTGGGCTATAATGTTTAATTCCTGGGTGGTCTCTGTGCTGGGTTGTTCTCTTGTCATTTTCTTGCAGATCACGATGTTACCTCGTTGGGTCATAAAACATCCACAAGAAAAGAAGCTCAGAGAGCACCAGATCCCACAGTCCTCCTCCTCCTCCTCCTCCTCCTGCTCTCCACAAACCCCACTAACACTGATGATGTTACTTAGTTGGGTGATGAAACGTCTGCAAGAAGACAATCATGAACCCCACAGCCCTCCACTCTGTAAATCACACGCCCTTCTAGCACTGAGGATGTGACCTACGGTAGCTGGGTATGTCAAACCACGTAGTCAGGTTGTATTGCTATTATCTTTCCCATCTTTCCCATTACTTATTCCTTTGGCATCTTATCATTACAATTTTGTTGTTTGTACCTTGTGATTAATACGGATTGCTCTTATTTAGTATCCTGTGACTATTACTGAGTGTTGTATCTTATGATTTATGATGATGGTATTTTATGATTACAATCATGACTTGATTGTATGTACACTGAGAGCTTCTGCACCAGTGAGAAATTCCTTGTGTGTCCAATCACATCTGGCCAATAAAGAATCCCTCCTTTCTTTTTCCTTCCTTCCTTCCTCTCTCTTTCCCTCCCTTCTTCCTCCCTCCCTCCCTTTTTTCTTCCTTCCTCTTCCTTCCTTCTTTCCTTCCTTCCTCCTTTCTTTTCCTTTCCTCCTTCCTTTTTCCTCCCTCCCTCCCTTTTCCTTCTTTCCTTTTCCTTCTTTCCTTCCTCCCTCTCTCCCTTTTTCCTTCCTTCCTTCCTTCCTCCCTCCCTCCCTCTCTTCCTCTCTCCAGATCCCATCCCATCCTATCTTATCCAACATCTGCAAGGAAGCCACCCAGCTCAGAGAGCGCCAAGGACCCCAAAGTTCAACGCTAAGCGACAAAACTTCTCTTCCAAAGTTTCGCTTCCTTTATCAGCCAAACCCGAGACATTTACCTGCACTTGTCTCGAAGGATGGTTTCCGGCAAAAAGTAGGGCGCTTCCACTGTTCTGGTTTCAATCACCTGCGGAAACAATGGGGGCAAAAAGCCCCTTTCAGAGCCCTGGTTAACCGAAATCTCTGGCTCACCATTTTTGCTGGCAGAGAACGTGAAGCTGCTATGGCCCACCAGTAGCCTGCCTGGATCATGGCTAATCCCGACGAGGAGGAGGCTGGTGTGGGGTCGCACCAGCAAGCAGCCTGTACAGCCGGCGCTTGCGTCGGACAGCGAGGAGGCTGAAGAGGATGTGATGCCAGAGGCAGAGACTCAGCCAGGGCTTTCAGAACCTCCAGAGGCTCCTTCAAGTGGAGAGAGCGAAGTGGAGGAGCCTCTCCTCAATGCTCGGGCACGCAGGGCTGCCAGAAGGCAGGAGTGGCTCCTCAAGAGGCGGAGGAGGAGGTCTCCTCGAGAGTAAGGTTTGAGGATAATTGCACACTCCCTTAGCCTAGTTAAGTTGTACGTAGTTAGTAATTTCTTGCTGGAAACAACGTGTAATTATTAAAGAGAATTTTTGAAGAGTGAGTGTCTTATCGTATTTTGTCTTCTGGGCTGCTTGCCAACCTTTGCCGGACTTTGTTTATTCTTGGTACGTTATAATTTTGATAAGGACCATCTGTTCTGCCCCAGCTTGGGAGCTGGGGCAGAACAGAAGCTAAAGTGCCCCGCTGGCATATGCAGCTGGGTTGCCACCTGGAGGAGCCTGGTTTCTGAGGTTGCGCGGATCCCACTGACTCTCCCTTGTTCCTGAAGCAGAGGGCTCGGTAAAATTTGGGGGCCCTGAGCTCTTGGTCCTCCTCTGGCTCCGTGACTCCTTGATAAAGGAATTCTCATGCCCAATGTGGGTGATGACCACACAGTTGTCCTGGGTGAGCTCTCAAAGGAGCGGATTACAGGGAGTCCTCGGCTTTCGACCCACAAGGGAGCCCAGGATTTCTGTTGTTAAGTGAGTCATCTGTTAAGTGAGATTTGCCCCATTTTATGCCACTGTTGTTCACTGCCTTGTTAAGGTGACTACCTTAACAAGGTAAAAAAGCACCTTTGGGACAAGGGTGACCTGGAGAATGAGAATCTCCATGGACCTCCAAAGGGTGACATGGTCCTTCTTTGGCGCACCCAAAATGGCTCCCTGCCTGCTGCGTGCCCCCACCCCAAACGTTCCAAGGAAGAAGGGCCCCAAATGGAATAAAGAGGGAAAAGGGAGAAACCACAATTTTGGCTACCCACCTTGCTGATGTGCTGGCAGAAGGCCGGGATGGCGATCATCTGGCTCAGGAAGTTGAGGTACGCGGCCACCAGCCCCATGATGCTGCACCGGTTGAACATCGGCAGGCTGTCCTCGTTAAGAATGGCAATGTCCTTTGGGAGGAGAAAAAGGAACAGAGTCAAATACACCAAATATTTCCTTGGAAACCTTCCAGGCAGGCAGGCAGGTGTGAATCGTTGCCTGCATTTTATTTTTCTTTTACGGATATTCCTCTACGCCCCTCATCACCCCCTAAACAGGCTCTCCCCCCGCCCCAAGCCAGGCCTTCCTCCCCCACCTCTGAGGTACCTGCAGGGCGATGGCCAGGCGGATGAGGTCGGTGACCACTTCTTCGTTGGCCAGCTCGATGGTGATCAGGGCCAGCGACGTGTAGAGCAGCTCAAAATTCTTGTGGACGTTGTCGTATTCTTTGCAACCCAAGTAGACGTGTCGGTACAGCTGCTGGGCATGCTGCTCCAGGACAGGAGGAGGGAAGGGGACACAAGGCAGCGGGAAGATGGGATGCGTGAATGTTAAAGAGCAGGGGGTTTATGCTTCCCTCCTCTACTCCTTTTCTTCCTTTCTTCACTCCTTCCCATCCTATTTCATTTCCTCCCTCCTGTTTTTCCTTCCTTCCCACTCTGCCTCCATTCTTCCCCCTTCTCCCTCCCCTTCTTCCCTCCCTCCCTCCCTTCCCATCCTGTCTCAATTCCTCCCTTCCCTCCTTCCTTCCCTCCCTCCTTTCCTTCCTTCCTCCCTCCCCTCTCTCCTTCCCTCCTCCCTACCCTTCCTACTTTGCTGCCTCCCTTTCCTTCCTTCCTCTCTCTTTCCCTCGTCTTCTTCCTCCCTCTCTCCTTTCTTTCCTTCCTTCCTTCACACCCTGTCTCCATTCCCCCCTCCCTCCCTTTTCTACAGCCACCCATCTCAATCAATCACTTCGGGCAGCTTACAACTCCCAAAGTATAAAAACAATTAAAGCAATACAAATCATTACGAGAACAATTTTAAAATATCCCAAATAAATATACACAGCAGCCAAGATAATTTGTTCAGCCAGAACAAATGAAGCCAGCCAGGCTTTTTAAGCCCACAGGGCAGAAAATTCCACCCAGGGGAGCCACCCAATGGAGTTTGACCTGCAATGGGTAATCTGCTAGATTTCCACACGTGGGCACTTTAAGACTTTGTGGACTTCAACTCCCAGAATTCCCCAGCCAGCATGCGCTGGCTGGGGAATTTTGGGAGCTGAAGTCCACAAAGTGCCCACATGTGGAGAGCCCTGTTTTAGATTGAATTTGAATGTAAGTCTTCTCCATAAATTTACCTTTTTCATAAAGCTCACGTCTTGGCGGGAAATTTTGTCTCGCTTTATCTTCAGATCAGACACATCTGGGATGATTCTAGAATGGGGGAGGGGAGGGAAAGGACTTGTTTCTTATGGGAACAAACAAGTGATAGCTACAGCGAACAACTTGCAATCAAGGAAATGCTGGAAACTTCCATCATCCATCTATTTATCTATCTCTCTATCTCTTTCTCTCTCTGTCATCTATCTCTCTATCTCTCTTCTACCTGCCTGTCATCTGTCATCTATCATCTATCTATCTCTCTATCATCTCTCTATCTATCTCTCTATCTCTCTATCTTCTATCTATCTATCTATCTATCTATCTATCTATCTATCTATCTCTATCTATCTATCTCTCTATCATCTGTCTATCTATCATCTAACTATCTATCTGTCATCTGTCATCTATCATCTATCATCTATCTATCTCTCTATCATCTATCTGTCATCTATCTATCTTCTATCTATCTATCATCTATCTATCTATCTATCTATCTATCTATCTATCTATCTATCTATCTATCTATCATCTATCTCTGTCTATCTCTCTATCATCTGTCTATCTATCATTTAACTATCTATCTGTCATCTATCTATCATCTATCTATCTTCCATCATTGATATATTTATCCATCCATCCATCTCTAACAGATTAACGGAACAGATTAACGGATTAACAGAAGGGACCTTGGAGGTCATCTAGTCCACACCCCCACTCAAGCAGGAGACCCTACACTACTTCTGACCGATGGCAGTCCAGTCTCCCCTTGAAAGCCTCCAGTGATGAGGCTCCCACAACTTCTGAAGGCAACTTCTGTTTCATCAGTTGATTGTTCTCCCTGGCAGAAAACTTCTCCTTATTTCCAGGTTGAATCTCTCCTTGGTCAGTTTCCATCCATGATTCCTTCTCTGGCCTTCGGGTGCTTTGGAGAACAGCTTGACCCCCTTCCTCCTCTCTGGGGCAGCCCCTCAAATATAGTTCATTTCCCTGTTTCGGCTACCCAGAGGCCAGGACCATCCTTACCGTATCCCTCGAAGCTTTGCTCTGTTGTCGTGCCGGTCAATCAGGTTGTGTAGGATCTCCAGGACCAGCTGCCGCAGCTCGGAGTCCTCCATGAGGGAGGTGGACAGCAGAGGGTCCAGGAAAGGCGCCGAGAGGACCGAGGCGATGCTCTTCGCATTGTAGCCGGAGGTCACCTGCCAAGGAGGCCGACAAAAAGGGGTCCCCAATTGGTCTTGCATAGGGACAGCAGGCAGCTGCTCGAATGGGCTCAAAGGGCTACTCAAGGCATACTCCACCGAGGACTCCCAGGATTCAAAGATACAGGGAGTCCTCGCCTTACGACCACAATCAAGCCCAAGATTTCCATCGCTAAGCCAGACAGTTGTTAAGTGAGTTTGGCCCCATTTTGCGACCTTTCTCACCATGGTCGTTAAGCAAATCTGCCTTTTCCCATTGACTTTGCCCGGTCTAATGTTCAATATCTTTACTGATGGATTAGCCCTTGGGCCGTATCGAAGTGCAGAGTTCCAGAAACAAATTATTACTAAAATTTGGGGGAAAAAAAAGGAATTTAAAATGGAATTGGATAAAATGCAATTTAAAATGAAGTTGGAATAAAATGCGATTTAAAATGAAATAAAATACAATCTAAAATGAAGTTGGAATAAAATGCGATTTAAAATGAAATAAAATACAATCTAAAATGAAGTTGGAACAAAATGCGATTTAAAATGAAATAAAATACAATCTAAAATGAAGTTGGAATAAAATGCGATTTAAAATGAAATAAAGTACAATCTAAAATGAAGTTGGAACAAAATGCGATTTAAAATGAAATAAAATACAATCTAAAATGAAATTGGAATAAAATGTGATTTAAAATGTAGTTGGAATAAAACGCAATCTAAAATGAAATTGGAATAAAATACAATAATTTGAGATATAGGTAAAATGTGATAAAATTATATTTCGGCGCCAGCCCTGCAATCTACCCCAATCAGCCCCACGTATGCACTTCGCCCAGTCAGAACGTCGGCAAAGGGGTATCATGTGCCCCCCCGGGTGCATTGCAACCGTCATGAGTCCATGCCAGTTGCCAAGCATCTCAATTTTGATCACATGACACGGGGATGCTGCAACGGTTGTAAGTGTGAAAAACAGACAAAAAGTTCCTTTTTTCAGTGCTGTCGTAACTTTGAATGGTCACTAAGTGAACGGTTATAAGTCAAGGACTACCTGTACAACAACAGAAACCCTGACTGGCAGGGTTTTATTCACAGTACAGGGCTTTTCCCACCCATGACTTCCCAAGGTTACCCTAGAAATCATCAGCTGCAGCCTGCAAGGTCAGGGGATGCTGGGAGCTGTAGTCCGTGATCAGGAAATTAACTTGATTGCGATCTGCCACCCATTTGATCCTCTAAAGAGGCTCTCCAAACCTGGTAACTTTAAGATGGGTGGACTTCAACTCCCAGAATTCTTGTGGACTTCAACTTGTGGACTTCAACTCCCAGAATTCCCCAGCCAGCTGGGTAGCCACCCTGAAATCCGGCATCTCATCCCACGCCCTCCAATCCCAGAATCCCTTCTTACCATCAGCAACGACCGCAGCAGCATGATTTGAATCCTCCTGGTTCCCAAATCCCTGCGAGAGCAGAAAGAGCAAAGAAAATATGATATCTGGGAACAAAACGGGGGGGGGGGGGAAAGTCCAGGGCTGCAGCTTGTCAATCAAGGCTGGGGCTGCCCGCAAAGCAAGCAGCATTCCTGGCTGGAAAACCATCCAGTGGGACAAGACACCATTGATCTTGGGGCCCTGACCTCACCGGCCCCTGCCTCTCTCTCTCTCTCCCATTCTGGAAAGACTTTTTAAAAAAGTTATCCAAGACAGAATTTGCAGAAGCAAAATACACCCAGAAGGGACTTGGTTTCAAATTTCAGAGCGGGGAGGGGAGGATGTTACAGAGAGGAGGAGGACTGTGATGGGGCCCTTGGTGGTCTCTGAGCTTGGTTGTTTTACTGATCTCAGAAGGATGGAAGGCTGAGTCAAACCCTGAGCCGATCAGGATCAAACTCCTGGCAGTAGACAGAGTCAGCCTCTAACCACTATGCTACCATGGCCTTTGCTTTCTCCTTCCTTCCTTCCTTCCTTCCTTCCTTCCTTCCTTCCTTCCTTCCTTCCTGTTTCTTCCTTCCTTCCTTCTTTCCTGTTTTTTTCTTCCTTCCTTCCTGTTTCTTTCTTTTTTCCTTCCTCTTCTTTCCTTCCTTCCTTCCTGTTTCTTCCTTCCTTCTTTCTTTTCTTTCTTCCTTCCTTCCTGTTTCTTCCTTCCTTCCTTCTTTCCTGTTTTTTTCTTCCTTCCTTCCTGTTTCTTCCTTCCTTCTTTCTTTCTTTTCTTTCTTTCTTCCTTCCTTTCCTTCCTTCTTTCATTTCTTCCTTCCTTCCTTCCTTCCTTCCTTCCTTCTGTTTCTTCCTTCCTTCCTGCCTTCCTTCCTATTTCTTCCTTCCTTCCTTCCTGTTCCTTCCTCTGTTTCTTCCTCCCTCCCTCCCTCCTTTAGTACTTAGCAATAACACTTGTACTTATATACCACTTCACAGTGCTTCACAGCCCTCTCTAAGCAGTTTACAGACTCAGTTTATTGCCACCACCAATCTGGCTCCTCATTTTACCCACCTCGGAAGGCTGAGTCAACCTTGAGCCGGTCAAGATCAAACTCCTGGCAATGGGCAGAGTTAGCCTGCAATACTGCATTCTAACCACTGTGCCACCAGGGCTCCTCCTATTATTAATACCAGATTGCAGAAAGACAAACAGAACAGAATGAGGAGACGAACCCAAGTTCGCTGGTGTCCAAGGTGTGGGAGGTCACCCCAAACACGGGGACTTTCCCCATGACGAACATCATGATCTCTGACCGCTGGTAGTCGGGCAAGTTACTTCCGAAGAAACCTACGAGCAGAATGAAAGGCAAAGGGAGGATGAGACCCTTCCAGCTACTCCTAAGAGAGAGAACAGCACTTAGACTTATATACCACTTCACAGGGCTTTTACAGTCCTCTCCAAGCAGTTTACAGAGATAGCCTCTTGCCCCCAACAATCTGGGTCCTCATTTTACCCACCTTGGAAGGACGGAAGGCTGAGTCAATTGTTAATTCAAAAATAATGGCAAGGAATTTTTTCACATCTTATGAAATCATTGGACCACTTTTTAAAATTATCCCTTAAAAATGGTTCCTCAACCATGGCCAATTTAAAATGGGTGGACTTCAACTCCCAGAATTCCCCTTTGCTGGCTGGGGAATTCTGGGAATTGAAGTCCACCCATTTTAAAATGGCCGAGGTTGAGGAAGCATTGCTTACCTTTTCAACAGTCGCTTGAAAACTGTTTGGTTTTGGTTATTTTTTTTTTCATTCTGAAGATTCCTGCTTTTTTTTTTTAACTATCAGTTTTGTTCTCAGAAGGTCTTGAAATTTTCATCTTGTCTTTCTTATTTTTATTGTTCTTCTTGTTAACCATGTGCTCTAATATAGTATATAGCTGTTGGGTTAATAAATTGGGAATAGATCTAGTAGTTTAAAATTTGGGGGTGGGGGGAACTGTTTCCCAAGAGGTGGGAAACTAATATTCTTGTAATATATTAATCAGTATTCAGCTAGGGGTAATAAGATGTGTTGGGTTTTTTTGTAATGTACTGTTCAAGGCCTTGTTTGTTTTTCACCTATTCTTTTTTAAAGTTTTGTATTTATATTTTAATTTTTTTTAATAAAATAAAAAATAAAAGGATGTGAGGGAAAAAGGCTCCTGTGTTCTTCAACCTTCGCTGGTGAATTCTGGGAGTTGAAGTCCACCCATCTTAAAGCAGGCATGGTTGAGAAACGCTCCTTCAAAAGCAGGAAATGAATGCAAGGACAACCCAGGTCCCTTCCTAGCTCCACCTGTTGGAGTTACCTGCAAGAGCTACATGGCCTTAGAAACAGTTTTTTAAAATCCAAATAAGAAACTAGAACCTGACTTTTAATTATAACATGTATGCTTGATTTGCAAATAAATCGGAGACGCGAGTGATTCACTCTGTCAATCAATATTTTTGTCAATCATCAGAACAAAAAGCGGCCTGATTTTATGTTAAGAGGGGTGTATTCATAGTGGGGTGCAGAAGGAATTGGGGGTGAGCTTTAAGAGGAAGGGGGAAGTGCTTGTGATGACTCGGGCTATGGCACTGAGATAACACAGGCAGTTCAAACTGCCCCTTTATTGCTCCAAATTTCCCCAAACGCTCCCACGTTTCTGGCAAGTCCCAGAGCAAAGTGATCACACACACACCTCAAGCAGCCTCTGGCTGCAAACAGTCCAGCCCAATGCTGTGAGCACCATGGCTACAAAGCAAGAAATCCAGAAAGAATGCAAGGAATCCAGGAACGTTCAAACATCAGCACTCAACACTCCAAGAAGTCAGCATTTGTTCCTGACGTCTCCTTAAGTCTCAGTCCCCAGGTGTGCCTTGTGAAGATTGGGTGGGGTGCTCTCCTCCCGAGTAGTTGGGTCAGCCTGAGCTGTTCTCGCCTTCTCTCCACTCTCCATGCTCGAGGATCAGGAGGGGGCGGTCCTTGCTCATCACCTGAGCTCTTTCTCTCATGTTCACTGCTTAGCCTCTCTTGGTCCTCCTGCCCTTGTTCCTCCCTGCCTACAAACAGTCCCAATCCTGAAAGGCCTTGGCCTGCTCTTCCCCACATTCCTCCGAAACTGCCCCCTCGATCTCTGTAGGCTCCAATTCCGGCTCGCCTTCCTCTGCAAATTCAGGCACTGATCCCCTTCTTCATAGACCAGAAACATTTCAAGGTTTGAACACCATTTGCAGAATCCTTGTTTCATCCGTAACATTCATTGGTTTGACTGAGTTATACAGCGGTCATAGAGAGGAAATACCAGAGGGGGTAGGGTGGGGGACTCTTATTTTGCACCAAGGGGATGAAAAGGTACAGAAAGAAAAGAGGACACCAGGTGAGATTCCACCCCGGACACTGACCGATGGTCTGAATGATGGCGTTCTGGACTATGCGCTCGTCGTTGTCCTTAGAGGGGGCCGTGAGGGCAGCGTGCCTGTGATTGCCCCTCGTGTTGCCCAGTTCAAAATCCACACTCAGGCTCAGGTGCTTCAGCAGGGTGTTGAAAACCTCCAGGACGGTGGGTCCTGCCCAACGAAAGCATGGTAAAAAAAAAAATTTATTAAAAACATTGGACATAGATGTGACATCACTGATCCCAAACATCTTCTAACACTTTAAACTAATCCATAATATACTAATGATAATATAATAATATATTCCTTACACCTTATATGCTATTTAAACATTGTATAATAATAATTTATACCTTATTCCTATACAAATTATACATATCTATACCTACATATACCTATCTCTACAATTCGCATACATATTTATCTACAATAACGTATATAATTCTAGTCTAACACTACACATTTGTCTCGGCTATCCTCCTTTTATCTAATCATTCATAGAATTTTGCCCAGATTTTATAGTACAATATTTCGCTTTTATCCTTGATTTTCAAGGTGAGTCTATCCATTTCTGCGCAGTTAAAAATTTTTAGTAGTATTTCCTCTTCATTTGGGGTATCTTTCTCTTTCCACTTCTGCGCAAAGGCTATCCGTGCCGCTGTCGGTATATGCAGTAGTAGATAATTTATGTCTTTCTTGTATTTGCCCTCTGTCATTCCCAAAAGTAAAAATTCCGGTTTGACTTCTATGTTTATTAACAAAATTTCTTCCAACCAACCCTTTAACAGATTCCAATATTTCTTTGCCTTTGGGCATTCCCACCACATATGTTAGAAGTTCCCCGGAGCCACCTCACACTTCCAACAGGCCAAAGAATTTCCCTTATTGATTCGTACTAATCTTGTGGGGGGGGGAGGGGAGGTGCTACCTATAAAACATCTTATATAAATTTTCCTTATATGAAGTTGCTAATAATTTTTTAATTTTTTCCCAGAGAGTCTGCATATTGTCCAAATCAATACTATGCCCAAAATATTTACTTCAAATTATCGTTTCTTTGACTTGTTCCTCAATCATATCTTGTTCCAATAAATAGCAATATAATTTACTTATGGTCTTGCCCTCCCTGCTTAATAAAATCTTATTTAATTGTGATAATTCTTGCTTTATACCCCATTCCTTTTTGTCTTTGCTAGAGGGTGAATTTCATGCCTAAGGCAAAACTAGAAACTTTCACGCCTAAGGAGGAACTAGAACTCACTGTCTCCTGGTGATTGACCAAAAGTTACCCAGCTAGATTTCATGCCTAAAGCGGGACTATAACTCATTGTCTCCCGTTCATTGGCCCAAATCACTCAGATCACTTTTATGCCTAAGGCAGGACTAGAACTCACCATCTCCTGGTCATTGGCCCAAAGTTACCCAGCTGGCTTCCATGCCTAAGGTGGAACTAGAACTCACCATCTCCTGGCAATTGGCCCAAAGTCTAGTGGTTAAGGCACCAGGCAAGAAAGCAGGAGGCCGTGAGTTCAAATCCTGCCTTAGGCCTGAAAGCCAATTGGGTGACTTTGGGCCAATCACCAGGAGACAGTGAGTTCTAGTCCCACCTTAGGCATAAAAGTCACCTGGGTGACTCTGGGCCAGTCCCTCTCTCTCTTTCTCAGCCCAACCCACCTCACTTCTTCGTAGCCAGCTTCCATAGCAAAAGAGGGACTAGAACTCACGGTCTCCCACTTTTTAGCCTTGCAGTTTTAACTCAAACCAAACAGAGGTCAGAGCCCCAAACCCCACTCCCTTCTAGCACTGATGATGTTCCCTAGTTGGGTCATGAGACATCTCCCCCTTCCCCAAAAACCCCCCACATCAAACACAGAGAGCTTCAAAGAAGCCACATGTCTATGGAGATTCTCATTCATCCAGGTCATAGTTGTCCCAAAGGGGCTTTTTCAAGAGGCCACTGGACTTTTTTTTTCTTTGAAGACGTTTTGCTTCTTATCCAAGCAGCTTCTTCAGGTCTGATGAGAAAGGAAACGTCTTCAAAGAAAAATCAGAAAGTCCAGTGGCCTCTTGAAAAAAAGCAGCTTTGGGAGAAAGAAGCCACAGTTCAACTCTCAGCCACAAATATTCTCTTGGTGCCCTTCAGTTTTCCTGCGAATGCCTTCTGACACTTTCCCAAGGCTAAGAGAGGGGGACCGGCCCAAGGCCACCCAGTGAATTTCGTGCCGAAGCCTGGAGGGGATTTCACCATTTCCCAAGCTTCTAATCTGGACAAGCCCAGGCAGTTCTCCATTTCCAGAGGTGCATCTGAGGGCATCCTGAGTGGAGGCCATTTTCTGAGCTTCAGTGTTGCCACATTGGAGCTGAGGGCTAGGGAGGGCGGAATAGAGAGAGACGGGGTTTGTAGCCAAAACAAAGTACTTTCTCTTAGGAACCAAGATCATTCCCACAGGTGGTCGGAGAGAGGAGGAGCAAAGTTACCAGGCAACTGGAGGGCACAACTGATTGTTTGGAGAAGTGGGAAAAACTTTTAATTAGGTGAAAATCGCGGGAATATTCAGAGTCGGTTTTCACCAGCCTGTGCCAATATATCCAATCAACCAGTTCTTTGAGGAATCTACCTGCCTCGGAGTTCTATTTATTATGGGTGTATTACCTGACATTGGCTTCTCCCTACAACTGAAAGAAAGCTGACTCACCCAAATGGCCTTTTTGCCTACGGCAGAACTCGCACTCAAGTCTTCCCATCCCAAGTTTGGCACCTTACTCACTAGACAAACCAGCTCTGTAAGCCACGAGCACCAAGTCAAACACCTCTTTACGTCATGACATGTTCACCTGATTCAATCCATCACTGCCCAAATTCCTTATTATCAAACTTCTTAGTCTCCGCCTGGGAGAAAGTTTACTTGCTGGACTTGTTATGAACCCAAGACAGTTTTTTTAACTTTAATAAGAAAAAGACGCTAGCGGTACCGAGGTAGAAAATACAGGTGGTCCTCGATTTATATCGTTTAGTGCCCGTTCGAAGTTGCAATGGCACTGGAAAAAAAAACGTATGATGGTTTTTCACACTTATGACTGTTGCACCATCCCTGTGGTTACGCGATCAAAATTCAGAGGCTTGGCGACTGACTGATATTTATGATGGTTGTGATGTCCCGGGGTCACATGATTATGGGACTCCCTTTTCATAAGCAAAGTCAAGGGGGAAACTGTCAGTGTTTGCAGCGATCCAACCAGCACACAAGTAAATAATTCAGCAGGATTCATTTCTAGAAGAAACTTGCTTATATACAACAATATAAAGCACGATGCATGTATACAATACCCATGCAGCTCTTGCAACATGATAGCAAGGACAAGGACAACCAGAACCAGAAGAGCCTGGTGGCGTAGCAGCTTAAGTGGTGTTAAAGTGACACCATCTGCCTGCATTTATTGCAAGTTCGAATCTCACCAGGCTCAAGGTTGACTCAGCCTTCCATCCTTCCGAGGTAGGTGAAATGAGGACCCGGATTGTGGGGGCAATAAGCTGACTTTGTATAAAAAAGAACACCGCTTGGGGGGGCCGAAAGCCCTACTAGGCAGAAATATACAAAAGTATGAAGGCTATTGCTTAATGCATTGTAAGCCGCCCTAAGTCTCTGGAGAAGGGCGGCATATAAATTAAATTAATTTTTTTAAAAAAAACTCAGAATCCAGAAGCACAGAAGCAATAGAATCTATAGTCCAAGGACAAACTAACTCTTATACACAGACTAGTTAAGCTAAGCCATGGCTAAGCTCCAAGCCATCTTCCCTGGCTCACAACAGATCCTGTTTCTTAGTCACCAAGCAGTTCCCATTGTTGGAATAGCAATCCCAGCCCATAATTACACTGACAGAATCCACGTTACCAGTCTAACTAACAACTGCAGTGATTTACTTAACAACAACTTATTTAGCAATAAAAGTAATCAAAGCTCAACAAATGTCTTGCTCAGCAAGCTAAATTTTCAGCTCTACTGTGGTCTTAAGTCTAGGACAAACTTGTACTAACGGACACACAATTTGTGATGGTATCTGAAAGAGACAGGACAAGGAAATGGTCAGATAAAAGAGGATTTAGCTGCATAATAGCTGGAGAAAGAGAAGCTTCTCAGGCTGTAAAAACAGACGGCGGGAGATTTGCACTCTCAAACCTGAAAGATTCTGTTAATGTAGCCTTACAAAAAAATAGAGTGAATTCATTTGGTTGTGTTTCCTGCCTGGTTTACCTGGGGAGGCTAACACAACGACAGCTCTAGGCTTTTTTAAAAGAAAAAAAGATAAAAGAAAATTAGGGCCATGAAAGAGCAACTTCACAACCGAGAATCCTTTTGCCAGCTCACTTTCTGTAGACCAGTGTTTCTCAACCTTGGAAGCTTGAAGATGGGTGGACTTCAACTCCTAGAATCCCCCAGCCAGCAGGGCTGGCTGGGGGATTCTGGGAATTGAAGTCCACCCATCTTCAAGCTTCCAAGGTTGAGAAACACTTCTGTAGGCGATCTCTTGCAACAAGATCAATCCCTTTGGGACCCAAAAAAAGAGCCTGGTTTAGCTCTGCAGACTAAGCACCATAATTAAACACCAGCTGTCTGCAATTACACCAGTTCGAATCTCCCCAGGCTCAAGGTCGACTCATTCTTCCATCCTTTCTAAAGTGGGTAAATTGAGGACCCAGTTTGTGGGGGCAATAAGCTGACTTTGTATAAATATACAAAAGTATGAAGGCTATTGCTTAACGCCTTGTAAGCCGCTCTTAGTCTCCGGAGAAGGGCGGCATATAAATCAAATTAAAAAAAATTTTTTTTTAAATGTTCCATCGAATAGTTAAGAGCAGAAGAATGTGAAATAATTCATACTTTAGAACCAGTTCTCATTTTTAAATAAAAGAAAGAAGAAGGGAATTAAAAGAATTTAAAGAAAGAAAGAACAAGAAAGAAAACAACAACTGGGATTAGCAAGTACATTTCTTGCCTTCTCTAAGCAGGAGCCACTGAGCAAAACAACCTTTTGCTCTGGGGAGCAAATCCTCACCATCTGGATCTTCCCTCTTGACTTCCTGGCACCGTTTATGGCCCAATTCTGTTTTCTATCGACATCCAGGCTTCTTCCTCTGCTCCCAATGCCTGTCTTTCTCAGTTCGGGATCCTGCCGCCTCTCGACTGCCAGAAGTAGCTAAGGCGAGCCAGAAGATCCCGGATCTCATCCCCAGCTCAATTATCCCTAATTAGCCTTTAATAATAGGATCCACATTCTTGCTTACTCAAGTGGTTCCTGTCAAAATTCCACAACAACAGAGTAACTTTAGCACCCAAATCCCCGTGGGGAGGATCATTCTATACCGGGAGGAACAGCAGACAGAGTCCTCGGCTTACGGCCACCATTGAGCCTAACAGTTCTGTTGCTAAGTGAGACGCCCGTTAAAGTGAATTTTAACCCTTTTCCCAATCATTCTTGCCACCGTTGTTAAGCGAAATCACCGCAGTTCTCAATTTGGTATGAACTCCATCTGGCTTGCCCATTTGTCAAGAGGCCGCAAAAGGGGATCGCTTGACCCCGGGACCGTCATAAATGTGAGACAGATGTAAATCATCCGTATCTAAATCACTTGACCACAGGGATGCTGTGACCGTCATGAATGTGAGTCAGTTGTCCAGCGTCTGAATTTTGATCACGTGGCTGTGGGGGATGCTGTAACGGTCGTAAGTGTGAAAAATGGTCATAAGTCTCTTTTTTCAGTGCCGTTGTAACTTTGGTCGCTAAATGAACTGTTGTAAGTTGAGGACTACCTGTAGATAGTCTTCAACTTGCGACCATAAGTGAGCCCAACCTTTCCATTGCTAAGCAAGACAGTTGTTAAGCGAATCATGCGGTCATTAAATGAATCCAGCTTCCCCTGTTCACTTTGCTTGTGAGAAGCCACCTGGGAAGGTCACACAAGTAGTCCTCACCTTACGACCACAATTGGTCACAAAATTTCTGTTGCTAAGTAAGACAGCGAAGTGAGTTTGGCCCCATTTTACAACTTTTCCTTCCACAAGGAATTTTTCACATACCATCACAAGTTGATAGTTTATGCAGGTAGTCCTTGAGTTATGACAATTGAGCCCAAAATTTAGGTTGCTAAGGAAGGCATTTGTTGACCTACAAGGTCCCTTCCTACCCTACCCTACCCTACCCTACTCTACCCTACCCTACCCTACCCTACCCTACCCTACCCTACCCTACCCTTATTCTATTCTATTCTATTCTATTCTATTCTATTCTATTCTATTCTATTCTATTCTATTCTATTCTATTCTATTCTATTCTTGCCACAGTTGTGATTTAACCTGGTTAGGTGAATCTGGCTTCCCACACTGACTTTGCTTATCAGAAGGTTGTACAAGGTGATCACATGACCCAGGACAATGCAACCGTCACAAATATGAGTTCCTTGCCAAGTTGTCTGAATTTTGATCATGGGACCCTGGGAATGCTACAAGAGTCGTAAATGTAAAAAACGGTCATAAATCACTTGAAAATCACTGAAAAGTCAAACGGTCACTAAATGAATGGTTGTAAGTCGAGGACTACCTATCCACCGGAAGAAGCCACATGTCCAACTGCACATTCCTAATAACCAACCAGCCATTTGTGTTCCTTTCTCGAAACTGCAACTCCAGTGGGGCCCGGATGGATTTGATTGGACTCACCGATGGATCCCTTGGCTGCAATGGCCACCGCCTCCAGCAGGACTTGGATGATCCCAGCTCGAACGCGGGGAGAGTCTCGCTTGCAGCTGTCCAGATGTGCCAGAATCTCCTGTATCACGTGGTGTGAGTATTGGGCCTTGGAAGGAAACGGGGGGAAAAGGATACAACATTGGCACCACTTCCAGGTTAGTAGTCAAGTCACAGTTCTCCACACTCCAGGGAAGGCAAATGAAATTTTTGGTGTCTCCGAGTCCAAATGAGAAATGGGAACCAAAGAACAGGTTTGGGGCATCCCGAAAAACGAAAAGGAACAGCTGGAAAATCAAAGGAATAATGTCTAAAACAGTCTTGGTCAACCTTGGAGACTTGAAGATGGGTGGACTTCATTTCCCAGAATTCCCCAGCCAGTAGGCTGGGGAATTCTGGGAATTGAAGTCCACCCATCTTCAAGTCTCCAAGGTTGACCAAGACGGCTTTAAAGACTCACAACCGCAACTGAGCCCATCATTTCTGTTTGTTAAGCGAGAGACTTTCGTTAAGTGAGTTTTGTCCCATTTTACGACCTCTCTTCCACAGTTGTGAAGTGAATCCTTGATACGGTTCTGTTACTAACAAGATTGTTAAATGAATCCCGGCTCTCCCCCCCCCCCCCGCTGACTTTGCTCATCAGAAGGTCGCAAAAAGGGATCACATGACTCAGGGACTTCAACCGTCGTGAGTACATGCCAGTTGCCAAGCATCTCAATTTTGAGCCGGTGACGCTGGGGACGCTGCAATGGTCACAAGAGCGAAAACGGTCACTTTTTTCAGTGCCGTTGTAACTCAGAACGGTCACTAAACGAACGGTCGTAAGTCGAGGAGTAGCTGTACGTCAGGGCATGAAAGAAAGCCCCATTTTCAGTGGCTAATAAGAATGCGGCAAGTAGGAAAGCTTTCAACTTCTGCCTTAAAACAAAATTTCAGGCTTCAAGATGGCTGAATGTACACACACACACACATCAAAGATAATGTTAGCCAAAAGAAAAATTTCACACCGATGAAAATGCTTCTCTGCTTTAATATATAAAAAGCACACCTGGCTGCAAAGAAGGTCTTACCTGGGTTTGAACAGGGCAGACTTACCTGGATGGAGTACATGATGACCTTAAAACAATGGACGGCAAATTCATTTGGGTCCCATAGTTTGTGATGGCCTAAATGTCTGTTAAAAGCAAATGATTTGTCTGTCAGTGCTACGATGCGCGCTGATGACGTTACTTAGTTGGGTCGAGAAACGTCTGTAAGAAAACAAGCTCAGAGAGCACCAAGGACCCCTCAGTCTCCTCCCCCTTCCTCTTCCTCCCAAACTCCACCCCCTTCTAGCACTGATGATGTTGCTGTCAACTTGCAAAGCTTTCAAGTTGCCATGAGCAGGAGGGAGGGAGAACTGATAGAGCTGATTGACTTCCCTAACTGAAGTCACATTCCATACATGCTTCCTGACTGCAATCAGAAGGAGGGTGTTGGATTTCACAGCCAGCCAAAGTGGTTCATTGGAGAATGTGATTTATGACATGGCCAGGGAGGAGGGGAGAGACAGGGTCATTGGGGAACGTAAATCTACGTGGGATTAGTTCTAACTGCATCCCAATATTGCCGAAATGGTGCTCCTAATAAATGACTGTATTTCTTTTGAAGTTTAGCTCATGGCTCATGAATTAATTAGGGCATCTTTCGGAAACTTCACAGTTGCCTAGTGTGGGTCATGAAACATCTGCAAGAAAACAGCCAATCTCAGAGAGCACCAAGGACCCTACACTGTCCTTCCGTGTCTTTCCATAATTGACTCCAGAGGGAAAGTTAAGCAGTGAGGTGCGAGGCTGCACTAGTTCACGCTGCTTTTAGTTCTTTCTATGAGCCAGTCCACTTTCCAAACATGGATCGACAAAGAATGAAGCAGAAATCAGAATGGCTCAGGAGGAGCCTTTGTGTCAGGAGCCGCAGCTGTCCTGCCCCGCTTATCTCTTACTCCTAGCAAAATCCCAAAGGTTCTGGAGGATCCTACTTACGCGAAGACCGGCCTGACAGCATTGCTCATGTTCCCATAAGTCGCACGGCCCAGCAATTCTCGGAAGCAGTTCTCGGCCAAGACAGCAGGATTCTCCTCTTTCTCACCTGATGGAGAGGCTGGTGGTCCAATTCGACTGGAAGGAAAGGAGACATTGCTGGGACAGGAATGCCAAGCCTGGCAGGGATGCTGAGGGCCACCAGCACTCCCAGAGGAGACATCTGGCTCCCCTGAGCTTCTTTCCTTCTTGACTGCCCCTTGCTCATGCCCTCTTTGTTAACCAGGGAAACCTCACCCAGTGCTCAACATTGGTCACCATAGGTCAAAAGAGGTTAACATTGGCCAACAGTGGTCATCATTGGTCAACCAAGATCAACCAAAATCAACATTGGTCAATGAAGGGCAACAGAGGTCAACCAAGGTCAATAGTGATCAACCAAGGTCAAGAGTGGTAAACATTGGTCAATTGAGATGAAGAAAGTTCAACAGTGGTCAACATTAGTCAACAGTGATCAAAAGAGGTCAACAGTGATCAATATTGGTCAACTGAGGTCATCATTAGTCAACAAAGATCAAACAAAATTAACATTGGTCAATGAAGTGCAACAAAGGTCAACCAAAGTCAATAGGGATCAACCAAGTTCAACAGTAGTGAACATTGGTCAGTTGAGATGAAGAGAATTCAACATTAGTCAACAGTAGTCAACAGAGGTCTACAGTGGTCCGTAGTGGTGAACCGAGGTCAACCAAGGTCAACAGTGGTCAACAGAAGTCATGATTAATCAACATTGGTCAACCGAGTTCAACCAAGGTCAAGGGGAAGCTCAAAGGAGGACGAAGTCACAGCTTTCCTCAAGGCAGACATACCCATCAGGGTCTTCTGTCTTCTGCATGTTGAAAAGCAGGGAGGGGACGATCTTGTCCATGTGCTGAGGCTCCCAGATGGTGGCCCGCAGCTCATCATTTACAGTCTTCCGCACAACTCCCTGGATGCCCCTGATGCCAGCGATCCGGATCCTTGTGGGAAGAGGCAGAAATGTCAGGTAACTCAAGGGAAGGGGTGAATGTGTGACAATTGCCCTACAAGTCCTATTTCCAAATTAAATCCTTCTGTGCAGACAGAAGGGGAGGGGTCTAATGAAGTGAAATGGGGATGGCGGACAGAATACATGCCTACAGAAGTCAGCACTTTGGCTGCTCCTCTTCCTTACTACCCCTCGTCCTTTTTATTGCTCAAGCTGCCATTTACAGAATCCAAACTAACAGGGTTGGAAGGGACATGGGAGGTCTTCTAGTCCAACCCTCTGCTCAAAGAGGAGCCCAAATGGTTGTCCAATCTTTTCTTAAAGAGCTGTGGTGGCTCAGTGGTTAGAATGCAGTATTGTTGGCTAACTTTGCTCACTTTGCCAGGAGTTCAGTTCCCTCAATCCTGACCAGTTCAAGACTGACTCAGCCTTCTATGCTTCCGAGGTCAGTAAAATGAGGACCCAGATTGTTGGGGTAAGAGGCTGTCCCTGTAAACCGCTTAGAGAGGGCTGTGAAGCACTAAGAAGTGGTATATAAGTCTAAGTGCTGTTGTGATTGCTAAAAACTTCCAGTGATGGAGCGCTCACAACTTCTGGAGGGAAGCCATTCCACTGATTAATTGTTCTCACTGTCAGGAAATTTCTCCTTAGTTCCATGTTGCTTCTCTCCTTTATCAGTTTCCATCCATTGCTTCTTGTCCTGCCTTCTGCTGCTTTGGAGAATAGCTTGACCCCTTCTTCTTTGGGGCAGCCCATCAAATATTGGAAGACTGCTCTCATGTCCCCCCTCTAGTCTTTCTTTTCACCAAACCAGACCTACCCAGTTCATGGATTCAGCAGTCACAGCACAGCTAATTTTTTTTCAGCTAATTTTTTTGAAGCTGAGGAACGGCTCCAGTGCAAGCTAGGCGAATTGTAACGTCGGGGACTGTGGTGGAATGTGGTCTGGATTCCTGGGAAGGAGTGAGAGGCTGCATTCCAGAGGACCAAGAGTCAATGATGTTTAGATCATATGGTTGGGAGGAAGAGAGTTAAGAAAGCTCCTCTCTAGAAGTTCTCAAGATATACCTTCGATGATGCAAAGAGTCTGCTTTAATTCGGCAAGATTCTGTCTACAGGTGAGGAACAATAAAGAAACCTGCTAAGAGACTCGTCGTGTCTGTCTTAGACTTTGGGCCCTGCCCAGCCCCTTCCACTGGGCTCCCCACTGGTGGCAACGACAGGGGGATTCTTGTTGAGGGGCTGGATCTTTCTCCAACTATTTTCCTAGAGTTGTACTGCATATGGCACTGGTGAATTTCCACTTATTAAACTATAGTATATGTAATGGAATTGCTCCGTTGGGTTTTCGCGCAGCTTGAAGCTGTCTCAAAGTGCTGAGCCACTTCTAGCAGGGTTTTTGTGAGGAAAAGTCACACAAAGTTCACTGCCCATCATTGTAAAGTGCTCCCCCCCACCACATCGTTTGCGATGACCAGAGGCACTGGGCAAAAAAAAGGAACAGCTCCTTGATGTTCTCTGAAATCAGCACATGTGGAAAAAATGTGCTCAGATGACCTTAAAATGCAGAATATAGTCACAGGGGGCCTGATGGCTCAGCGGTTAAAGACGCTGAGTTTGTTGGCTAGAAAAACCTGAGACCAATGGTGAAATCCAAATTCTTTTATTACTGGTTCTGTGGGCATGGCGTGGCTTGGTGGGTGTGGCAGGGGAAGGATACTGCAAAATTCCCATTCCCTTCCCACTCCTGGGGGAAGGATATTACAAAATCTCCATTCCCACCCCACTCCTGGGGGAAGGATATTGCAAAATCTCCATTCCCACCCCACTCTGGAGCCAGCCAGAGGTGGTATTTGACAGTTCTCCGAACTGCTCAAAATTTCCTCTACCGGTTCTCCAGAACCTGTCAGAACGTGCTGGATTTCACCCCTGCCCGAGACCAGAGTGCTGTGTGATGGGTTGAGCTCCCATTCCTTGCTCCAGCTCCTGCCCATCTAGCAGCTCGAAAGCATGCAAATGTGAGTAGATAAATAGGTACCACTTCGGTGGGAAGGTAACAGCGTTCCGTGTGCCTTTAGCATACAGTCATGTTGGCCACATGACCACAGAAACGTCTTTGGACAACACTGGCTCCCTCAGCCAAGAAACAGAGATGAGCAGCGCCCCCTAGGACATGATTAGAGAGGGAAAAGCTTTATCTTTCCTTTTAGAAACTGTCACAACTGTTCCTTCCATCACTGTCGATTTCAGAAAAGGCAAGCACAGCCATATACCTCTGTGAATTAAGAATTCACCTGTGTAGGTGGTTAGTAGTATCAAGTTTCTGGGTGTGCAACTAAGGAGTAGGCTGCCTTGGCTGCTCAACAGTGAAACCCTGCTAGAAGCAGGCACACTAGTGCCTGAATTTACTGCATCGCATGAGAAAAGTACATCTTCTTCTCTCTGTCCTTACCACTTTCTATCATCGAGAGCATCCTGTCATATTGCATCACTCTTTGGTTTGGAAGCCTTACTACTTCGGTCAGGAAGGTGGTGCAGAGAGTGGTGAGGACAGCAGAAATTACTGCAAGTTCACTTCCTCCTATCCAGGACGTAGCATATAAGCAAAGCTTGAGCAGGGACTGCAGTATTCTCTGGGACACTGCACATCCTCCCCATGACTGGTTTTTCTTCAGGGGGGGTGAGGGGGGGCTTCGTGGTATCCGAAGCAGAACATCCAGATTCAGTCACAGTGTTGTTCCGTATAGCATCAACCTTGTGAACTCTTAAGTCTCTTCTTTCCGCTACGCATTCAAAATGGACTGTGATTTGTGTGTCTGTGTGTGTATAGGACAAGAAGCAATGGGTGGAAACTCATTAAGGAGAGAAGCAACCTAGAAGGAAGGAGAAATTTCCTGACAGTGAGAACAATTAACCAGTGGAACAACTTGCCTCCAGAAGCTGTGAATGCTCCAACACTGGAAGTTTTTAAGAAGAGATTGGACAGCCATTTGTCTGAGATGATACAGGGTTTCCTGCCTAAGCAGGGGGTTGGACTATAAGACCTCCAAGGTCCCTTCCAACTATTCTTTCTTCTCTTTTTCTCCTCCTCCTCCTCCTCCTTTTTTTCCATATCTGTCATCGGACTTTGGCGATCATGTTGGAGATCCTATTTTTATCAACAGCCGCACGAAAAAGTGCTGCTAAGTTTTGTCCAAACCAATCCCTTACATTTTGAAGCCACGATGTTCTTCTGCCTGGATATTCTATTCTATATATGCATATATAAATATATACAGCATTTCTATATGTATGTGCATGGAGATTTATATACATACATACACACATACATACATACATACATACAGATAGATATAGAGATAGAGATAGAGATAGATATAGAGAGATAGATATAGAGAGATAGAGATAGATATAGAGAGATAGAGATAGACAGAGAGATATATAGATATAGATATAGATATAGATATAGATATAGATATAGATATAGATATAGATATAGATATAGATATAGAGAGATATAGAGAGATAAGAGAGATATAGATATATAGAGATAGAGATAGAGATAGACATAATGTGTGTTCATGGAAAAAAGTAACCCTAATCTTATCTTAGAAAATGGAGCAACACCGTGTTTGGCTGAGAGTCAGTGGAGAAGATTCTTGCTTCGCTAATTTAAGAAACAATTGAAAAGCTCACACTCACTCTCACCCATACAACCGCATACACAACTGCACACAACTTACTCGTTCCGTATTTCCGGATCGTCGTGGCAGGAGTGGCACATGGCACTGAAGCGGGACACAAAGAAGTCGTAGCGGCGATGATAGGATGGCGTATCTTCTTCGATGTTCGCAAACTTGACAAACTGCCAGGAAGAGGAAAGGAGGCGGCCAGACACAAGATTAGGGACAGAGCAATGACGAGCTCCGAAAAAGCACAGCCCGTCCCTGACTTATGACCAAGACTAAGCCCAAAATTTCTGCCTCCAAGCCAGACAGGCGTTCAGTGAGTTTTGCCCCATTTTACGACCTTTCTGGCCACCATTGCTAAGTGAATCACTGCAGTTGTTGAGTAATGCTTAAGGGAAGTTAAGTTAAGGCAGTGTTAAAGCAGAGCTGGCTGGGGAATTCTGGGAGTTGAAGTCCACCCATCGTCCAGCGGCCAAGGTTGAGAAACACTGAGTTAAGGGAATCCAGCTTTCTCTCTTTCGGTCAGCTGAACAAAAGCAGAGTCAGGGAATCCTCGACTTACAACACTGATCATTCAAAGTTACAATGGCGAACTCAAGCGACTTAGGAAAGTTTTTCACACTTACGACCGGTCGCAGGACCAAAATTCAGACGCTCGGCAACTGACTCATATTTAGCAGTGTCCCGGTGGACCATATGATCCCCTTTCGTGACCAGACTCACTGGTCCACAACCGTGGCAAGTAAGATGGTAAATCGGGGGGCAAAACCCGTTTAACCCATGTCTCACTTAGTGACAGAAGTTTTGGCCTCAACGGTGGTCATAAGTCGAGGACTATCTGCACACTGGGGGAGAAGAATTTGAAGAAAGGCTGCTGCTGCTCCATTCTGCCTTTCCCCTGCGGCCTCTTTCTCCCTGTTCCTCCAACGCTGATGGAGGCATCCCCGGATCAAAGCCCCTTTTAGGAAAAGCGGAGCGCTGACTTACGGAGTTGGTCCCCAGGACTTGCAATTCGGGGTCTCCGGACTCCAGCAGTTTGGCCACCATGTGCAAGAAGCTCTCCACGAACGGCTTGATGCTCTGCGAGTGGCAGGCCATCAGCAGCTGGTCCAGGGCCTCCATTGCAATGAAGACGTACCTGGGCGGCAGGAGAGGAGAGGAGGGAGAGGCTCAGGGGAGGATTTTGCACCCTGGCCAAGCAAGGGCCTCTTCCACCAGGCCTGCCCGTGGCTGCCGAAAGGATAGATGCCCCTTTGACAAAAGTGGTCCCAAAAGATAAGGAGGAAAGGAGATATTTCTCCCCACCACCCCTTCAAAAGTCAAAGCAGTAAGGTTTTCTGCTCTGGCAGGGGGTTGGACTAGAAGACCTCCAAGGGCCCTTCCAGCCCTATGTTTCTATGACTCTATGATCTTGGGGTTGGATTAGAGGATCTCTAAGGTCCCTTCTGGTCCTATGTTTCTATGATCTTGGGCAAGGGGTTGGATTGGTCCAGGGGTCTCCAACCTTGGCCACTTTAAGACTTGTGGACTTCAACTCCCAGAATTCTGGGAGTTGAAGTCCACAAGTCTTAAAGTGGCCAAGGTTGGAGCTGGCTGAGGAATTCTGGGAGTTGAAGTCCACAAGACTTAAAGTGGCCAAGGTTGGAGCTGGCTGAGGAATTCTGGGAGTTGAAGTCCACAAGACTTAAAGTGGCCAAGGTTGGAGCTGGCTGAGGAATTCTGGGAGTTGAAGTCCACAACTCTTAAAGTGGCCAAAGGTTGGAGCTGGCTAAGGAATTCTGGAAGTTGAAGTCCACAAGTCTTAAAGTGGCCAAGGTTGGAGCTGGCTGAGGAATTCTGGGAGTTGAAGTCCACAAGACTTAAAGTGGCCAAGGTTGGAGCTGGCTGAGGAATTCTGGGAGTTGAAGTCCACAAGACTTAAAGTGGCCAAGGTTGGAGCTGGCTGAGGAATTCTGGGAGTTGAAGTCCACAACTCTTAAAGTGGCCAAGGTTGGAGACCCCTGGACTAGAAGACTTCCATGGTCCCTTCAGAACCCAGAATTCTAGGAGCTTTCCAGCACATATTGGTGCTGAAATACACATACACATACACACACACACACACACACACACACCAGGAAGGAGGTCAAAAGAAACACTTTGAGAAAGGGAGCCGAGAAGCCCCGAGCCTTCTCACCCGTAGCGATGGCGGATGACATCCCGGCTTAGCCTTTCCGCCAAGTAGGCGCCAATCCGATCCAGCTTCTCTGGGGCAGAGACCGCGTAAAAGGTCAGCTTCTCCATGTCCGATTTGACCAGGCCATCCTGGGCAGCCAAGAGGACATGCGGGTTGGTCAAGCAGCGATGGGGAGCTTTCCCCTTGACCGTTCCCTTTTGGAGGATAGGCCTCAACAACCCCCACCCCACCCCCAAAAGGAGTAGCCACGGCTGGGGCGGTCAGTCTGGGACCGCTTTAAATAGGATCTTGGGCAACCCCAGAGAGAGAAGGCAGGAGAAGAATAAAGAAATAGATAAAAGGAACAAACGTAACCTTGGAACTCCTGGAGGTTTTTAAAAGGGAGGGAGAGGAGGAGGAAGGAGGTGGGGAAGAGGGAGGGAGGTGGAGGAGGAAGGAAGAGGGGAAGGGGAAGAGAGTCGGGGAAGGAAGGAAGGAAGGAAGGAAGGAAGGAAGGAAGAAGGGCGAGAGAGAAGTAATGTTATCTCAATCTCAGAGGTCGGCAAACCGCACTGAGTAAAACGGTATCTCCATAAAATCCTTATCTCATCAGGACAGTAAGACAGGATATCCGGCAGAGACCCTATCTCAAATATGCAAGACCCTGAGCATTGTCTGTTACAGGAAGGAAAACACGAAGAGTCCACGTGAAAATCATGAGCTTTCTTTAGCCAATAAGAATGAGTAAATGTTTTGCCATACAGTTGTAAAATGACAATAAAAGGGAGCCTTTTGGATGGAGTCATGTGCCTTCCCCAAGGTACCTTTCACCAGGGTGCCTTCCCACCAAGGCGCCCTCCCACCAAGGGGCCTTCTCATGAACCATCGTTCCTGCCTACGCGTCTTTGTTCATTGAATCAATAGAGAAGGAAGAAAGGAAGGAGGGAAGGAGGGAGGGAGGGAGAGAAGGAAGGAAGGAAGGAGGGAGGGAAAGAAGGAAGGAAGGAAGAAGAGAGGGAGGGAGGGAGAGAAGGAAGGAAGGAGAGAGGGAGAGAAGGAAGGAAGGAAGGAATGAAGGAGGGAGGGAGAGAAGGAAGGAAGGAAGGAAGGAAGGAAGGAAAGAAGGAAGGAAGGAAGGAAGGAGAGAGGGAGGAAGGGAGGGAGGGAGGGAGCCTTGCTTAGGTGTGCCACCTGTTCTAAAGAACCCTTCAAGGCTAAACACAGAGGAATGGAAAGGCAAAGACAGTTGTATAGCTGGCCACGAGTCACCTGGCCTTTAAAAAAAACAACAACTGCAATTCCCAGCAGCCACAGCTCCCGCAAGAGGAGCCAAAGGGCCCAAGTCCTCCCAATGCAGAGACCCAGCCAAGGTGAACAGCCCAGGCAGGGAATCAACCTGCCAAGCGCCCGTCTTGCCCAAAAGAAACTGGCAGGCAGGTCTCTGCCGATGCCCAGGTGCTTCCAGGCCACCTCCCAACCGCCTAGCGACAGAGCCGCAGATCAGGAGCTGCCGGGAGAGGCCCCCCCACACTTACTTTGGGGTCCTCGGGGAAGATGTTGTCCACCAGGCGCTTGTATCGCGGGCGCAGGGCGGCGCAGCAGCAGCAGACTCCTGCGGAAAATACGGGCGGTGAGAAAGAGACCTGCATTGGCGAAGGAGGCCGTTCTGTCTGCAACTCGGAAAATACCATCGCTCTCTTTGCAAGTTTACAGGGTGCAGAAAGGGGCATGTGGGGGGGACCCTGCTTGGCATCTCCCCACAAGTGTCCCCAAGTCACTTTCAGAAAACCACGAAATGGCATTTGGGCCTCTATTTGGGGTTGCCACCGGTTTACGGTGGGAAAGAGCTGCAGCTGAAGAGAGGGATGGATGGATGGATTTTCTCTTTGTATGCAATAAATGCTTAGTGAACAGCGTACTGTCTGGGTCAGCTGGTTTACACAACAATTTTAATTAATTAAACTGCTAATTTCTACCTCTATTGTCCAAGCGTTGATAGAATGGGTCCCAAGTTTGAAAATATTCTGTGTCTTCTTTTATTTTAATGATGAATCGGAGCAATGAATCCGTGGAACAACTTGCCTCCGGAAGCTGTGAATGCGCCAACACTGGAGGTTTTTAACAAGAGGTTGGATAACCCTTTGTCTGAAGTGGTGTATGGTTTCCTGCCTAAGCAGGGGGTTGGACTAGATGACCCCCAAGGTCCCTTCCAACTCTGTTACTCTATTCTATTCTGTCTTCATTGTTAATCTGTCCATTTCTGCACAGCCTAATTTTTTTTAATTATCTCTTCTTCTGCAGGTGTTTTCTCATTTTCTCAGTATTATAAATATAATTCTTGCTGCTGTCAAAACATGTAATGTTAAATATATGTTCCGTTTATCATACTTTCCTGGTATTATGCTTAACAAAGATAATTCTGGTTTGTAATTTACATCAGTGTTTCTCAACCTTGGTAGCTTGAAGATGGGTGGACTTCAACTCCCAGAATCCCCCAGCCAGCGCTGCTGGCTGGGGGATTCTGGGAGTTGAAGTCCACCCATCTTCAAGCTTCCAAGGTTGAGAAACACTGATCTATATGGTGCTTTGGATCGTCTTCATGCTTAAGGAGGCCAGGCACACTTTTAGTAATGTCCTACAAATGATGTGTGTCAGCAGCTGGTAGTCCTCGACTTATGACCGCCATGGAGCCCAACATTTCCGTCGCTGAGATGGCATTTAAAGTCAGCTTTCTTAAGTCATAGCAGGGTTGAAATGTAAAATGTGTTACTACCGGTTCTCTGGGCGTGGCTTGGTGGGGGGGAAGGGGTTAATGTGACTGGACGGGCGTGGCCAACTTTTTTCTTTTTTTAATTTTTCAAAGCATTTTTTCTAATGCTTTGAAAAGCCTCTGCTGATCAGGCAACTCAGCTGGGATCGTCAGAGAGGCTTTTTAAAAAAAAATGCTTTGAAAAGCCTCTCTGACGGTCAGGCAACTCACTTGGGATCGTCAGAGACTTTTCAAAGCATTTTTTTAGTACCTCTTTGGCCAAGAGATTGCAGAAAAAAATGCTTTGAAAAGCCTCTGAGGATCCCAGCTGAGCCGCGCAATCATCAGAGGCTTTTTTTTTTAACTTTTAAAAGCATTTTTTCATTGGAAGAGGTTGTAGAAAAAATGCTTTTAAAAGTAAAAAAAAAAAGCCTCTGATGATTGTGCGACTCAGCTGAGCATGGGGAGTGGGGGGGGGGGAGCCTGCAGGGATTTTTGCTACCGGTTCTCCGACCCCACCCGCCGCCATCACTACCAGATCAGGTGATCCGGTCTGAACCGGGAGCATTTCACCCCTGAGTCATAGGTCACTTTTTTCAATGCTGTCGTAACTTTGGTCACTAAATGAACTGTTGTAAGTCGAGGACTACTCATACATGTGTAAGTAGACCTTTAAATCACCCCAAGAATGAGATCTGATCCTGGCAGAGGGAGCAAGTGTAAACTGGGAAGCCCTCGAGAATTCAAGCATTTTTTTTTCTTAAACACAGTTGTCAGAATGAAAGATACTATGGGGAAAACCATGCAGATACTCAAAGAGTATCTAGTCAAACAGTGGGGGGGGGGGGGGAATCCCCAAACAACTTAAGGTCAAAGCAACCTTCAAACCAGAAGCATTTCCAGAAAATTTACACTAATCTCTGCTGGGCAGTGGACATTCCTATGAGAAACATGGGTGAACATTCCTAAGGACAGCAATAAAATGCATGTCTGGCCCACAGCAGCTGCTTTTCTGTGTGCCCAACAGCTGCCTCCAGATGTGTCTCACTAATAATTCAATTCCCTGGCAGCTATTGGGGTGAAACAGATCAAATAAAGCTTTTTTTTAAAAAAAGAAAAACTGGAGGCCTTGACGCTAACTGCCAAAACGCCTTCTTAATTCTCAAGAAATTCAGCATCTGTCGATGAACTTGCAAAGGGAAAACATCTGGAGGATGTTTGTGAACTGCCTCCCTGAAAGGTTCAGCCTTGATGAATTCAATTATAATCAAGAAATGCAGAAAAAGCAAAGGTTCTTTTAAGCACAAAGCGAATGTACCAATATCCTAGATTAGAAGAAGCTGTTTTCACTCTATTGGAGTATCTCCCCTCCAGGGACGCCACTGGCTCTTTGCTCCATCAAAACCTACCTTTCCGTTACGTTGATCAGATTATTTCACGGCGCAGGAGGGGAGAAGGAAGAAGTTCTTGGGGGAATTTTATACTCTTAGGTTCGGTGGCCAGAACGAAGCGATTGTGGAAGTATAAAAATCTCATTAATATATTTTTTTCAGACATTGGAAAAAACATAAACCAATTTAATTTGTTGGTTTTTTGCAAATGAGCCAGCTATTTCTGAAGAATTCTGCGAACAATAAGTCCAGTTGTCCTCCTCCGCATGTGTGATGTCTTCTCCCCATATTCCTGCCCCATTGCTTTATTTGGACAGGGTAGGCCACAATGGCCCCTTGACGACTTTTGGACTTCAACTCCCAGAATTCCCGAACCAGCTGGCTCGGGAATTCTGGGAGTTGAAGTCCACAGGTCATCAAGGGACCATTGTGTCCCACCCCAGGTTTATGAGGTAAACCCCACATTACTTCCAGACTGCCAACAACTGCTTCTTGCACAACCACGAGAAAAACAAAGAGGAAACTGCACAAACTCCGCATCCGTTTTGCGCATCGCTGCTCTCCTGACTTTGGAAGAATCTGATCTCCCATCAGGGTCTCGCGCGCAAGAGGGGATATGTCACCTACCAAAACATGAGCAGGGCCCCGGTTCCCAGGCGGGGTTGTAGTCGTAAGACCTGTCCGGCTCAGCTACGGGAACAGCCGCATAGGTCCTCATCCTTGCCAGCTTGTGTCACTCAGCCTTGTGGCTGCCTCTGACTCCCCCGTGTCCTTTCAGCATCGCTGAATTCGGACACCAACATCCAATCCGCAATGGATATCCACACTCAGGTTCCACCAGAACAACGTGGCCAGGTGTGCAATTCCGTTAATAATGCAGGGCCCTGGAAAGAGGAGACCGGCTGACGTCCCGTGGCCTCGTCCTTCTCGTGCACTCAGAACCGTCTGCGCACTTCGCAGTGTGACTCGCGACTGGAGCCACGGTGTCACTCCGCAGGAAAAACACACAGGGATGCAACGTTTATTCTGCGCAGCAGAGGAAGAGCGATGAACAACAAGCCTCCCAGCAAGTCAAAACACGTCCTGCGAACCGCTCGAGAAGAAAAGTCACGGCTGCTCCTGAAACCTCTAATCATCATTAGAAGTTGTGCCAGCTCCGAAGTGCGGCTTGGCTTTGCTGTGGCAACAGAGGTGAGTGCGATGCCTCCACGGGGATGCAAGGGTTCGGCCTTCAAAGGACTGGATTTCCATGGGCCGCCGTTTTTCTCTTGCAGACCCTTTATTTTACTTGATTGATTGATTGATTTTGGCCAAGTGTGGTTAGACGCACAAGGAATTTGCACAGAAGCACTTGCAAAGCAACACAATATAATAATAAGAAGAAGAAGAAGAAGAAGAAGGAGGAGGAGGAGGAGGAGGAGGAGGAGGAGGAGGAGGAGGAGGAGGAGGAAGAGGAAGAGGAAGAGGAAGAGGAAGAGGAAGAGGAAGAGGAAGAAGAAGAAGAAGAAGAAGAAGAAGAAGAAGAAGAAGAAGAAGAAGAAGTTGTCGTCCTTGGGAAGTCAATAAATAAGACAGAAATGCCAAATCCACTCTGAACATCTGGCTGACTGGATGATGAACCATAATAACAACAACTGGAGCGCCACTTGAAGATTGACAAATTCACCATCGGTCAATTGCGAAAGGCGGTTTCACTCGGAACAACTTCCATCCTCTGACGATATCAACACTATCAAACACCCACATCTGCCTCGTTCTTTGGAAGGACTTGAGAGGTAGACAAAAATGCAAATCCAATCTGAACATCTGGCTGGACTGTGCAAAGAACCATAAAAGCATCTGGAGAAGCACTTGAACACCAGCAAAAGGCAGCTTTACTTGGCACAGCTTGCATCCTACAATGATATCTGTAACACCATCACATGTGCCTATCCCAGGTCCTTGGGTGGGTTTTGATGGCAATAGCACTTAGAATTATATACCGCTTTACAGTGCTTTATGGCCCTCTCTAAGCAGTTTACAGAATCAGCCTCTTGCCCCCAACAGTCTGAGTCCTCATTTTACTGACCTCGGAAGGACGGAAGGCTGAGTCGACCTTGAGTCTCATCATGATCGAACTGCTGGCTGTGGGCAGAGTTAATCCTTCAATAGCCAGATAAAAATGCCGAATCCAATCTGAGCATCTGCCAGACTGTGCAACTAATCACAACAGCAACACACAAATGGTTGCTTTTATCCGTAGGTTGCATATAAATTATATTTATTATTTTAGGGAGATTATGAAGCTTCCCTGCCATGAAGCATTTGCAAGTCATCGTTAACCAAATATCTCTTTAGGAAAGCTTTGGGGATGACACAAGAGATTTGAGCCGAGTGCTCAAATCCTGTTGGGAAGAGGGCCCTTCTGATAATGCAAAGGAACCTACTGCATCCTGAAAGCTATCAACAAACCGGCCTCAACTCCAATCTGATCCCGGCTTCTACAAGTCTCCACACTTTCGTAGATTATTTCTGATCTTCATCTGATGCTCCACTGCCCTTCGGCTGCTCCGAAGGGTTTCAGCGCCTCCAAAGCAGAAGTCACACGGACCTATTTCCATATCCAAGGAAAGGAATCATCCTCTTTTAACGACCCCACAATCCCTTGCAGGGTGGAGTCTGGGCAACTGAATGGAGCTGAGTGTTTAACTGGCCGGATGCCCTTCCTGTTGCCAATGCGGAGTTTTGTTCAGCAAATATATTCTCATTGTGCCCAGAGAGAGAATTAACTGCTTCTACCAAGGATCGAACTCACAGCCTCCTGATGGTGAGGTGAGAGCTCCGCCTCTCGGCCACTGCACCACTTCGTCCAAGGAAAAGAATGCCTATTTTATAAAAAGAAGCCCGTCCCTGGGTCTCTAGTCGGAGCCAAGCAAGAGAGGTGAGAAAAACCCAGTGGAACCCATTCACATGAGACCCGGTATTGTAATGCTTCGAGCGGGATCAAAATTTCATCCTTAGAAAACTTCTCGGGAAGACAGCGGTTCAAAGCCTCCGTGTCAAAGTCCCTCTGTGCCATTGCGAGAGAAAAAAAAAACCTACTGTTCCCATCAAACCGTTCCTTTTCCTTGGCAATAATAATAATAATAATAATAATAATGCTTACATCCTCCGACGATACCTGAACAGTTCCTAGGTCCTTGGTTAGGACTCGAGCTGCTGAGCTATTAATCAGCCTCAAAGGCTGTGAATCTCACTAAAGATTAACCGATAATAATAATAATAATAATAATAATAATAATAATAATAATAATAATAATTGTTTCAGAAAAGAAAAGATGTTCAGAGACACTAAAAGCAAAAGAATAAAGGCAGGTTTAGCTGAAACACTCGTTCCAAAATCTCTATATCAGTGTTTCTCAACCTTGGTAGCTTGAAGATGGGTGGATTTCAACTCCCAGAATCCCCCAGCCAGCGCTGCTGGCTGGGGGATTCTGGGAGTTGAAGTCCACCCATCTTCAAGCTTCCAAGGTTGAGAAACACTGCTCTATACGATAAGCTCCTTCACTAAAATTTTGAATTGGGCATTCCGTGATTTTTTTCCCCCTTCATTTTGGGCTTAAAGGGTGAAAATGTTTCTCGACCTCTTCTGCTTTTATCAAATCGAAAAAGTATGTATGTATTCGAAGAATAAATATTCACATAATTCAACCCCCATTCAGCCTCTCAGATTTCCCTGGAGTTGCAGAGACTGACCGCAAATGAAGGTACCGAAACGTTTCCCCTGAAGGATTATTTTAACTGCCGAGCAAATAAAATTGTGAATACTTTTCCGGATAATAATGATCCAGACTCTGGCGGATTCGGTGGACGTGAAGCCAGAAATTAATCTTTAGAAATAACCACCGTGTTTCTCCTCCCCCCCAACACCTCCATTATTTTTGCAAGGAGCTTAAAAGACTCTGTGCACATATTATTATATTAACAGATTTCTGTACTCACGTCCCGGCATCATAAATCGGTCATTTGGCCTCTATTTCCCACAAGCTGATAATCTGTATGAAAGAAAGAAAAACAGACCACGTCAGAACCGTTTCACCGATCATGGAAAGCTTTAGCACCAATTATGTTAGTCCTCAACTTACAACTCTTTGCTTAGTGACCATTCAAAATTACAAAGTGACTTACGACCGCTGCATCATCGCCGTGGTCACGTGATCAAAATTCAGAGATGCTCGGCAACTGTCTCGTATTTATGATGGCTGCAGTGTCCCCGGGAAGTCACTTTTTGCGACCTTCTGACAAGCAAAGTCCATTGAGAAGCCAGATTCACTTAACAACCGTGTCACCCACTCAACCGTTGTAAGTCCATGCCAGTTTCCAAGCATCTGAAGTTTGATCACGAGGCTGCTGCAGGTGTAAAAAACGGTCGTAAGTTACTTTTTTTTAAGCGTCGTAACTTCGGCCACTAAACGAATAATTGTAAATTTGAGGACTGCTTAGGAAGCTTACTAATAACCTTATATTTAAAAATGAAAACAATTATCCTGACGATTCTATGAAATAGAACAAACTGAGACCTAAAGCGGGGAAGTCACGAGTCTCAAAAGGGTAATTTTACTGGCTAAAAATAAAGAAGCAAAAGGAGAACATCAAAGTAGGTTAGGAAATAGGAGACCTCAGGGCTATGCAGCACCTTGAGCCGCTCATTTCTACGTGCCACTGCTTAAAGCACCTTCAGACCATACAGGTAGTCCTTAACTTACAACAGTTCATTTAGTGACCATTCAAAGTTATGACGGCACTGAAAAAAGCGACTTACGACCGTTTTTCACATCTATGACCACTGCAGCGTCCCCGTGGTCGCTTAATCAAAATTCAGACGCTTGGCAACTGACTCATATTTACGACGGTTCCAATGTCCTCGGGGTCACGTGATTCCTTTGTGACTTTCTGACAAGCAAAATCCACGGGAAACTTGAATTCACTGAACAGCCATGTTGCTAACTGAACAACTGCAGTGACTCACTTAATAACCTTGGCAAGGAAGGTTATAAAATTCACTGTCTCGCTCAGCCACAGAAATGTTGGGCTCAATTGTGGTCATAAATCGAGGATTATCTGTACCTGCAGGAGGGGAGAGATGACTCAATTCGGGGTTTAGTTTAAGCAGTGGTTCTGATCAGAAAATTTTCAAATCAGATTTCAATCAAAGCCAAACCCTGGGAGAACGGAGCAGTGGACTTTCCTGGGGTTTTCATTGTTGATTTTTTGGGGGGGTTTGGTTGTGTTTAGGAGGTAGAACTCAAGACTTAGAACTTAGAATAACTTTATTGTCACTGTTTTTTAAGTTTTTTATTAATTTTTTAAAACATGAACATAAAACACATTTTTTCAAAACAAAGCTTTTGATCCGGTCACAAATTAATACAAATCACTAACAAATCTTATCAGTTTGATTTATTAGTTCGATTTATATATGCCGCCCTTCTCCCGAGACTTAGCGCGGCTTACAATGCATTAAGCAATAGCCTTCATACTTTTGTATAAAACTGCTTAGTAGGGCTTTCGCCCCCCACACCCCCAAAGCGGTGTTCTATTTTATACAAAGTCAGCTTATTGCCTCCACAAACCGGGTCCTCGTTTTACCTATCTCAAAAGGATGGAAGGCTGAGTCAACCTTGAGCCTGGTGAGATTTGAACTCGCAGTAATTGCAGGCAGCTGGCAGCTAAGTACTATTTTAACAGCAGCAGTTTAGTCCACTCTGCCACCAGGCTCATTGAAAATCTTAATTTTCAATTAACACAACTTAATATTTTACTCAGTTATTTCCCTCAATTTTATTTATTTAGCTATGCCATTATCCCCAAAAACCCGTTACTTAAATCTTAAATCCTAATCAATTATAATTCCATTTTTCTCTTTCATTTGCTTAGATGGAAATATTTTAACAATATAAATCATCACAATTATTATAAACCTTCATAAAGTAATTAATTCCAGCATAATCATTTTATTTTTACTAATGAACTCAACATTTATAGTCTTTATTTCTGTTATTAAACCTAACTTATTCATTTTATTTTAACTATTAATCTCAACATACTCCTCCTTATTTGGCTATCCCACCTCATTTTATTTTGCTATAAAACCCAACTTTATTGTCATTTTGAATGCACACTAATCAGCATACATTAAAATGAAATTGCATTGCCTGAGGCTCTCAAAGGGTCACCACCTCCAATATACACTCCATAAACATGATAATAAATAAAAATATATAGACCCATATGCTCACATTATATTACCGTGTTTCCCTGAAAATAAGACTGGGTCTTATATTAATTTTTGCTCCAAAAGATGAATTATTTTCTGGTTAGGTCTTATTTTTGGGGGAACACGGTACTAAACGCATCCATCCGACTATCTTAACTGGGGGGCTAATATTACGAGCATCCTGAAAAATCATGCTAGGGCCTATTTTCCGGTTGGGTCTTATTTTCAGGGAAACAGAGTTTATGACACAGAGAAACAACAGTCTAGTTCAGATACAGGGCAAGAAAAACAAATCTTGAGCCACAGTTAAGGTATCGCTGAAAAGCAGGAGGAGAAGACCCAATTTTGTTAGATCTAAGAGCTACTTCCAATATTTCTACAGCTAGATCAGCTGTTTTGAAGCCTCCAAAACAGAGCTTCAGAAAAAAAGCCTCCAAACAGAGCTTCAGAAAAAAGCCTCCCAAACAGAGCTTTAGAAAAAAAGCCTCCGAAACAGAGCTTCAGAAAAAAAGCCTCCGAAACAGAGCTTCAGAAAAAAGCCTCTGAAACAGAGCTTCAGAAAAAAAGCCTCCAAAAAAAGGGGCCAAAGTTGCACGGCCCTGAAGTGGACTAACACATTATGGTGACATTACAAGAATCAGCAGTTTACAAACATCAGTTTCATCAGAAAAATAGCATTTTTGCCCTGGGCAACCTTTCCATGGTGCTTCCGTAATTGAACAGTTGGGATGGATTGATTGATTGATTGATCTACAAGGCGAATTCTTGCCCATTGGACAAGCCAATATCAGCCTGGCAACCAAATCTAGGTTAGTCCACTAGATTATGCTCCCAGAGGCCATTGATGGTTGTGAAAGCCGGACCTTAAAAAAAGCAAGGCAGGAAGACAATCGAAGGGTTTGAGGTGGGGCGCGGGAGGAGACCCTATTTGGATGGCAAAAGTGACCAACGCACAAATAATGGAGCATGTGACACCAGATCTGATCCTGGGAGACAAAAATCACCAACAGCATCTCACTTATTTTAGCCGTGCCATGGGGAGGGAATTCACAAGAGAAAGGAATTAGGTTTGGAAGAATTAGTGGTAAAAGATGGTGGCTGGACACCAAGAAGCAGCCCTTAAGAATCGCAAAGAATCGGACTCAACTGAAGGGATCATCATTTCTTTCTCTCTTTCCTTTCCTTTCCTTTCCTTCCCTTTATTCTATCTCCCCTCCCTCCCTCTATCTATCCATCTATCTACTGACCGTATTTTTTGGAGTAAAAAAGAGGGTGAAAATCTGGGTGCGTGTTATACTCCTAAGGTAGCCCCGCCCAGCCTCGCAAACAGAGGTTTCAGAGGCTGAAAAAAGCATCAGAAACGAAGCTTCAGAAAAAAGCCTCCGAAACAGAGCTTTAGAAAAAAAAGCCTCCAAAACAGAACTGCAGAAAAAAGCCTCCAAAACAGAGCTTCAGAAAAAAGCCACCAGAGTTTCAGAAAAAAAGCCTCTGAAACAGAGCTTCAGAAAAAAAGCCTTCAAACAGAGTTTCAGAAAAAAGCCTCTGAAACAGAGCTTCAGAAAAAAAGCCTCCAAAACAGAGCTTAAGAAAAAAAGCCTCCAAAACAGAGCTTCAGAAAAAAAGCCTCCAAACAGAGCTTCAGAGGCTTTTTTTCTGAAGCTCTGCTTCGGAGGTTTTCAGAGGCAGGGACAAAAGTTTTTTCTGAAATGGAGTTTCAGAAGTTTCAGAGGCAGGGGAAAAAAAGCAAGGCACGGAGCTCCTAACCAAGGAACCTGTTGCTAAAATTCACCTCTGGGATCAGCTGATGGGGGGTATTCCGGGAGGCCGATCCACCTGCCAATCAGCTTTTTTCTTATTTTCCTCCCCAAAAACTAAGGTGTGTCTTATACTCCGAAAAATACAGTACCTACCTACCTACGTACCTATCTACCTACCTATCCATCCTCTATCTACCCACCCACCCACCCATCCCTCCTTCCCTCCCTCCCTTCCTTCCTTGACAAAGGAAACCAGGCCACCAAAGAACACAATGGCTGGAAACCATCAAAACTGAGGGTGGAGGTCCATTCTCTGAGCTTGTGGGTGGGTTTCTCTACGTTTCATTTCCAGGCTAAGGAACCTCTTTAGCAGAGTTTAGGGGGTGTCACTGTCGGTGGTGTTCTGCTTATAATGAAATGAGCCCGGTGGAGCAGCGGACTAAAGCGCTGTTAAAGTAGCACTTAGCTGCCAGCTGCCTGCAATTACTGCGAGTTCGAATCTCACCAGGCTCAAGGTTGACTCAGCCTTCCATTCTTTCAAGGTAGGTAAAATGAGGACCTGGACTTTCTTTTTTTTATATTAGATTTCTATGCCGCCCTTCTCCGGAGACTCAGGGCGGCTTACAATGCGTGAAGCAATAGCCTTCACACTTTTGTATATTTATACAAAGTCAGCTTATTGCCCCCACAAACTGGGTCCTCAATTTACCCACCTTAGAAAGGATGGAAGGCTGAGTCAACCTTGAGCCTGGGGAGACCCGAACTGGTACAACTGCAGACAGCTGGAGTTAATAACAGGCTTTAGTCTGTTATTGTGGGGGCAATAAGCTGACTTTGTATAAAAAGAACACCCGGGGGGGGGGGGGGGCAAAAGCCCTACCAAGCAGTTATATACAAAAGTATGAAGGTTATTGCTTAATGCATAGTAAGCTGCCCTGAGTCTCCGGAGAAGGGTGGCATATAAATCGAACTAATAATAATAATACTAATGATAATGATAATAATAATAATAATAATAATAATAATAATAATAATAATAATAATAATAATAATGGCTTCCTGTGGTCTGATGGCCTGCTGATGGGTCTGGTGTGGGTTACGTCAGGTGAGGATCTTATAATGGGCCTTGTGACGGGGAGGGTCACACCAGGTGAGGGTCTTCAGATGGGTTGGTCCATTCCGCTGAAGATGTTACCTAGCCTGATAGGTTAGAAACCCACCTACAAGCTGGGAGAACAAACCTCCATCCTCCTTCTCCACCTGAGCTACAGATATTCCCCACTATCTCAAACCATCAAAGCCGACACCAGCCAGAGCACAGAACGACACAACGAAACAGCGCAAGATCGGAAGATGTGGGGAGACACCCCCCCCCCCCACCTCCTCTGGCCCAGAGAATCACCACGAACCGGACACGACTGAATGGATCACATCCTCCTCCTTCTCATCGCTCATCAATATCGCCAAAGATTCCTTGCAACGAAACAGAATGGAAACGGCAGGCATGACAAAAGCGTAGAATTCAGGCCGGAGTCTCCTTTGAAAAGGATCTGCCCGGCTTCAATTTTTGCTCACCACCTTTTCCAGATTTAATTTAAAACATTTTCTTCCCCCACTCCCATCTAATGGGAACAAAATATGCCATCCTATCCTGGTGGGAGGGTTTGGGAAGGAACAGAGCTTATGTTTTATTTTTTTCCCCTGTGCCGTGCAGCCAGGAGAAAGGCAGGAAGGAAAGCTTCTGTACCTTTTGAAGTCTCGTTCTTTAAAACGTGCATAATAAACACAGCTATCAGGGAGCAATTAGTGAAGCAAAAGAAGCGATGGATCAGGGTTGAATTTGGATCGCTGAATCCCGACGCTTCAGAAAAATAGTCCTTTAGCTCAGGGGTTTCCAACCTTGGCAACTTTTAGATTTGTGGACTTCAAGTCCCAGAATTCCCCAGCCAGCGCATGCGCGCTGGCTGGGGAATTCTGGGACTTGAAGTCCACAAGTCTAAAAGTTGCCAAGGTTGGAGACCCCTGCTTTAGCGTCCTATGTAGAGTTTCTCCCAAATACCAGCTGCTTGGAGACAGACACAGATACTCGAGTTTTGCTGCCTCTGAGCTCTCAAGGATGCCGTCATTTATTTTAATTGTATGTATTTTATGTTTCTTTCAGCTTTCAGAACTCCTGTTTGCAACTGATCTTTACTACGCTGGTCTGTGACCATAAAAAAGGGTTTGATTCTAGTCCTTTCGTGGGAACGAGTTGCAGCTGTTATCCTCAACTAGCTGCTGGCCGCTATTTTCCAAAATAGTTGCTTTCAGGAAACCGACAAAGGAGAATATCTGTAGCTCAGGGAAATCAAAAGCCATCGGTTAATATTTCAGACCCGGGGGGGGGGGGCAGGGGGAATAGCCGGGGCGGTTGCAGAGAGGAGGAGGACTTGGTGGTCTCGGAGTTTGGTGGTTTTCTTGCAGACCCAAATTAAGGGACATCGTCAGTGGGAGATGATGTTACCTAATTCGGGTCATGGAACTTCTGCAAGAAAAGCACCAAGCTTGGAGAAAACCATGGATGGATGGATGGATGGAAGGAAGGAAGGGGCAATGATAATGGTACCTAGCTGGGTAATGAAACGTCTGTAAGAAAAGAACCAAGCTCAGAGAGAGGAAGGGAGGAAGGAAGGAAGGAAGGAAGGAAGAAGGGAGGGAGGAAGGGAGGAAGAAAAAGAAAGAAAGAAAGGAAGGAAGGAAGGAAGGAAGGAAGGAAGGAAGGAAGGAAGGAAGGAAGGAAGAAAGAAAGAAAGAACATTCAGCTGCCTGCAATTACTGTAAGATCGAATCCCACCAGGCTCAAGGTTGACTCAGCCTTCCATCCTTTCTAAGGTGGGTAAATTGAGGACCCAGTTTGTGGGGGCAATAAGCTGACTTTGTATAAATATACAAAAGTATGAAGGCTATTGCTTAACGCATTGTAAGCCGCCCTGAGTCTCCGGAGAAGGGCGGCATAGAAATCGAAAGAAAGAAAGAAAGAATGAAAGAAAGAAAGAAAGAAAGAATGAAAGAAAGGAAGGAATTTAAAAAAAGAAGAAAGAAAGAAAGGAAGGAAGGAAGGAAGGAAGGAAAGAAAGAGGAAGGAAAGAAAGAGGAAGGAAAGAAAGAGGAAGGAAGGAAGGAAGAAAGAAGAACATTCAGCTGCCTGCAATTACTGTAAGTTCGAATCTCCCCAGGCTCAAGGTCGACTGAGCCTTCCATCCTTTCTAACGTGGGTAAATTGAGGACCCAGTTTGTGGGGGCAATAAGCTGACTTTGTATAAATATATACAAAAGTATGAAGGCTATTGCTTAACATATTGTAAGCCACCCTGAGTCTCCGGAGAAGGGCGGCATATAAATCGAAAGAAAGAAAGAAAGGAAGGAAGGAAGGAAGGAAGGAAGGAAGGAAGGAAGGAAGGAAAATGATAATGTTACCTATATTATTGGGTAACAAATTGGGTAATGAAATCTCTGTAAATGATGTAAAAGAAAAGAACCAAGCTCAGAGAGAGGAAGGGAGGGAGGGGGAGATCATTGGGGGCCATGAAAGAACCCAGCTCAGAAAGTCCCAAGGGTTGGCGGAAAGCTTGGTGTTCCAGTCTAAGGGAGGCTTTGTCCGCAGATGCTCCCTGCCGTTTCCGATGTGCTTCCTGAGGGGCTTTTTGAGGAGACTGTCAGCCCACCATGGAGTTGTCGCCTGATGTGTCCTCGGGCTGTGCAAGGATTGCATAAGGCACCTTACGGTGACCAGCCCTGACGGACCTTCCTGATGGACCATCCTCCAATGCGCGGCCGGGGGGGGGGGGGGAGAAATTTGTGTAGAAGAGGAAGAGTCCTTTTTCAGCTGGGTGGCTTTCTTGTAGATGTTTCATGACCAAACTAGATAACATTATCAGTGCTAGAAGGGGGAGGAGGAGGAGGAGGAGGGTGGGTCCTTGGTGCTCTTGGAGCTCAAGGGTTTTCTCTGCTTTCTAACACCGATGATGTTTCCTACTTGGGCAATGAAGGAGAAACGAGAGCACTATGGACCTCACAGTCCTTCCCTTCCTCTCTGCAAACCCCTCTCCCTTCTAACACTGATGCTGTTAGGTGGCTGGGTCGTGAAACGTCTGCAAGAAAATAGCCAAGTTTAGAGAGCACCGAGGCTTCACTCTTCTCCTCCTCCTCCTCCTCTCCACAAACCCCACAGCCTTCTAGCATGGATGCTGTTCCCTACTTGGGTCATAAAACGTCTGGCAAGAAAACAGTCAGAGAGCACCAAGGACCCAGAGCTACAAATACCATCGCATACTCCAAATGCCGGCCAAGGGCTACTTGTGAGGAGGCACCGTTTTGACCAGGCAGGCAAATGAAGGGGGGGGGGGCTGCTGGGCAAGCCCCCTCCCTTCCAGAGTCCAGCTCTTTCTGTGCACAGTAGGGGTGGGAAGGGGGGCTCCTAGGGGTTGAAAGGGACAGAATGCAATCCCATGGGAGAGCCGAGATCAAAACTCGGGAAGTCCACCCATCTTCAAGCTTCCAAGGTTGAGAAACATTGCTATAGGGTTTCCTGCCTAAGCAAGAGGTTGGACTAGAAGACCTCCACGGTCCCTTCCAACTCTTGTCATTCTGTCATTCAGTTATTGCTGATCCTCCCCTCTTCTTGAGCCGAGGGACCTCTGTCCATGTTTAAAGAGCCCTCGTCCTTCCCACCATCGGCATCTTTGAGACCGAGGATGTTTTGATGCCCAATAGAGGAGAACAACAAAGGAAACCGGGATTTGGAGGCCAGCCTTCCCTCTATCTCGGTATTTCTCAACCTTGGAAGCTTGAAGATGGGTGGACTTCAACTCCCAGAATCCCCCAGCCAGCGCTGCTGGCTGGGGGATTCTGGGAGTTGAAGTCCACCCATCTTCAAGCTTCCAAGGTTGAGAAACACTGCTCTAGCTGGTCTCTAATGGCTTGCCCGGATTGCCTGGGGGGAGGGAAGGAAGGAGAGCAGCTGGTCCCCCTCCCGGGACCCTCAGGGAGGCCCCAATCAGTTCATTTGATCCACCGATGACTTTTCTACGCCCCCCCCCTTTACCCCCTCCTGCCGAGAGGCGGTTGACAATCCGCAAAGGCTACCAAACGTTACAATGTTGCAATCATCAAAGCATTGAAAAATCAACACTCAGGATCCGAAGCGTCCCCGGGGAAAAGGAACTGGGGGGCGGGGGGGGGCGGTTGGGCACAGTAGGGGGGAGGGGGGCTCTCCCCGGCTGCAAAGCCCCCCTCCCGCACCCAGGTGACCCCCCCCAGCAGAACAGCCTCCCCCCCCCCAAAAGACCCCGCTCCAGCCCAGCCAGGGGTGCAAACTGCCCCCTCTGGCTGATCCCCCCCCCTTTCTCTGCGGCAAGAGGCGCCCGCCTTCGCCAACCGGGCGCCCTCCGGATTGGGGGGCGGGGGGGTCCCCTTAAACCGCTTGGGTGGGGGAGGGCGGCGGTGAGGGGCCGGTCTTGGGGGTCCCGGGGGGGGTTTTGGCCCTCGGTGCCCCCCTCCTCCCCCTCCCCCCGCCCTCGGACTCACCCAGCGGCCGGACGCAGCGAGCGAAGCAGCCGCAGCGGCAGGAGCGCCGCCGCCACCTTGGCCCGCCGCGCGGTGCATTGTGGGCGTGGTAGTTCTGCGCGCCGGGGGAGGGAGGGGCCTCCCCGCCTGCTCCTCCCTCCCTCCCCCCCCCCCCCCGTGGAGCGGAGGAACGCGGGTTTGGAGCGTCGTGGGAACCCACCCGCGTGTTGAATGCGCTGCTTGACCCCCGTCTCTGCCTCTCCCGGGAGTTTGGGGGGGGGGGTCTTTGTCCCGGTCCATCCCTGCAGAAGTGCTGGGGACGAAGGGCGTGAGATGGGGGCGTCCCGGAGGACCCCCAGATTGCCAATCGGGGCCCTCTAGGGCAGGGCCTCGGGCCGTGCAGGAGCAGAGGTGCTGCATTCCCAGATGGCGGAGACCCCCAACCCAAATCTTATTAATCATTGTATTATTTTTTTTAAAATGTGATTTATATGCCGCCCTTCTCCGGAGACTCAGGGCGGCTTACAATGCGTTAAGCAATAGCCTCCATACTTTTGTATATTTTTTATACAAAATATATTTTTTATATATTGCCCCCACAAACCGGGTCCTCATTTTACCTACCTTAGAAAGGATGGAAGGCTGAGTCAACTTTGAGCCTGGTGAGATTCGAACTTACAGTAATTGAAGGCAGCTAAATGTTCTTTCTTCCTTCCTTCCTTCCTTCCTTCCTTCCTTCCTTCCTTTTTCTTTCTTTCCTTTCTTCCTTCCTTTTTTCATTCCCCTTCCTTCCTTCCTTCCTTCCTTTTTTTAATTTGTTTTCTATGTCGCCCTTCTCCGGAGACTCAGGGCAGCTTACAAGGCATTAAGCAATAGCCTTCATACTTTTGTATATCTATACAAAGTCAGCTTATTGCCCCCACAAACTGGGTCCTCAATTGGCCTCCCTTAGAAAGGATGGAAGGCTGAGTCAACCTTGAGCCTGGGGAGATTCGAACATGCAGTAATTGCAGACAGCTGGTGTTTAATTACAATGCTTGGTCTGCAGAGCTATCCAGGCTCTTTTGAACTTTATTAATAATGTTATGCCTGACATTAATAATTTCATTACTGATAATATAAGAACTCGGGTTCTCTGGGCAGATTGCAAAAATATCTCGCTTTTTAAAGAATAAATTTACGAAGGGGATGATAATAAAAAAAAATCGCTGATGGATACAAATGGCAGAAATGGTCGGGGAAGAGCAAACGCTTATCCCGGTGTTGCAAAGCATGTAGGGAGCCTTTCGAGCAGCTTTTCCTGGGCATCGCATGCAGCTGTCCACAAGGGTTAAATGCATCAGGTCATGTGGAGAAGGGTTTCTGGGCATAAACAGAGCGTCCCCAAACGGAATCCGCGTTCTATGCAGAACTTCAAGGTGTAACTTCAGTTACGACCACCAGGTGGGGCTGCTGCTCCGTGAGAGGTTAGAGGCGATTCTAAGCCCCCTCCTTTGCCTTATGAATGACAGCTCCCATCATTTCCAGGGGGACTTTGGGGAGGGGGCATTTGGAGACAATTGTGGGGGTGGGGGTGTCAGACCCAGCTTTGTTTATTAAATTGTGACTTCCACTTGCATTCTGCAAAGCCTGGGCCTGCCCTGTCCTATCTCCTCCAGGCAAGTCCTGGATTGCAGGATTGGGGCCCGGATGTGATGCTCTCACCTGTGGCCAGTTTAAGAGGGGACAACGTCAACTCCCAGAATTCCCCAGCCAGCATGCTTTAAAGAGGAGTGGGGTTTAACTCCCAGAATTCCCCAGCCAACATCTTTAAGCTGGGTGGAATTCAACTCCCAGAATTCTCCAACCAGCATGCTTTTAAGAAGGGTGGACTTCAACTCCCAGAAACCCCAGCCAGCATTCAGGGGGACTTCAACTCCCAGAATTCCCAGTATGCTTTAAAAGGAGGGGAGGACTTCAATTCCAGGAATTCCCCAGTCGGCATGCTTTAAAAGGAAAGGTGGGGGGGCTTCAATTCCCAGAATGGCTGACTGGGGAATTGAAGTCAGGTTCTGAAGCTTGGCTACCCCTGGTAGAGGGTCTCCTGCTTGAGCAGGGGTGGACTAGATTAGAAGATCTCCAAGATCCCTTCCAACTCGATTCCTCCTTTCCTAGTCCCCTCTGGGGTTAAAGCCTCTTCTCAGAGCCTCTCCCGCTCTGCCAATAATAAAATTGTGATAACGCGACCCAGGTGGGACTTGAACCCACAATCCCCAGCTCCGGAGGCTGATGCCTTATCCATTAGGCCACTGGGCCCCCTTCCTTAGCTCCTTGCTGCCGCTGCTCCTGCAGCTAACAGCGGGGGTGGAGGGGGGGGGGCAGAGCCAGCCTTGGCACTGAAAGCGGATGACTGGATGCCGTTGAATTCTCTAGCGGAGAGGAGAAGGCGGAGAAGCAGGGCTGGCACGCGGAGGGTAGAGGCTGTTGCTGCTGCTGCTTTGATGATGTTGTGTGGATCTCAGGAGACGAAGCCCAGCCGGATTCTGCCACCGAAACAAGCTACGATGCCCGTCTGGTCGTGAGCCAGCTTGCAAATCGGAATCCGCTTCACCCGTTCAAGACTTGCCAAGAGAGCCAGGCTGCAGAAGGCGGATCTCAAAATTGGAGGCTGATTTTTTTTCTCCCCAGGAAACACACGGCCAGATCTGGTTTTTAAAAAAATCACAGCCACAATGGTGGGAAGTCAAAGCTCTTCCCTTTTTATCCGATGATGGCTATAAAAAAAAAAAAAACAATGGCAGGCAATCCTTGTCTTCCAACAGTTCATTGAGTGACCGTTTGGCGTTAACGACGGCACTTCAAACAGCAACTCAGGACTGGTTTTCACACTGAACGACCGTTGCAGGTCACGTGATTTCTGTTTGGAAGCTTGGCAACGGACTCACGACGGTTGCCGCATCCCCACAGTCACGTGATCAGAACTCATATTTATGACGGCTGCAGTGTCCCAGCGTCCCGTAGTCCCCTTTTGAAACCGTCGGACCAGCAAAGTCGATGGGGAATCCGGATTCGCTGAACAACCGTGTGACTCATTTAACGACGGCAGCAATTCGCTGAACAAATGCGGCGAGAAAAGTCATAAAATGGGCCGAACTCTCCGAACGACTGTCTCGACTTACAACAGTTCATTTAATGACCGTTCAAAGTGACAACAGTCCTCGAAAGAGTGAGTTACGACCCCAGTATGTGGGTCGTAAATCAAGGACTGTGTGTAGATATAAGTTCTAAGAATCCGAAGGAATCTGGGAGCAAATTTTCCCTCTCGGCAACTTTATTCGAAGTCTGATTGGCAGGATAACCTGGAACGAAACGCCTTCGTTGCTAACTGGTCCTTCTAATCTTTTGCCACCACAAACCTCACCCCGCCAGCCGGGCCTCGAACAACGTCTCAGGTGCAACCGCAGGAATTTAGACGTAAGCAAAGGGACCCGCTTGGTCTGGAAAACAAATATTTGCCTTTGTGTTAGGACTCCAGGCGAGACAAAATTAAGCCAAGGCTTGCACCAAAGGATGTGTGCAATGATGCAAGAATTTGTCTTGTGTAAAAATAAGATAAATAGACATTATTCCATAAAAGAGAGCCAGTTTAGTCTAGACCAGGCTAGAAAGCAGGAGGTTGTGAGTTCTAGTCTTGTCTTGCCTCAGGCATTAAAGCCAGCTGGGTGACTTTGGGCCCAATCTCCAGGAGACGGGGAGTTCTAGGAGACTGGGAGTTCTAGTCCCACTTTAGGCATAAAAACTATCTGGGTGACTTTGGATCAAATCACCAGGAGACTGGGAATTCTAATCCAACCTTAGGCATTAAAGCCAGCTGGGTGACTTTGGGCCCAATCACCAGGAGACGGGGAGTTCTAGGAGACTGGGAGTTCTAGTCCCACCTTAGGCATGAAAACTATCTGGGGGACTTTGGGCCCAATCACCAGGAGACGGGGAGTTCTAGGAGACTGGGAATTCTAGTCCAACCTTAGGCATGAAAACTATCTGGGGGACTTTGGGCCAAATCACCAGGAGACGGGGAGTTCTAGGAGACTGGGAATTCTAGTCCAACCTTCGGCATGAAAACTATCTGGGGGACTTTGGGCCAAATCACCAGGAGACGGGGAGTTCTAGGAGACTGGGAGTTCTAGTCCCACCTTAGGCATGAAAACTATCTGGGGGACTTTGGGCCCAATCACCAGGAGAGTTGAAGTCCACCCATCTTCAAGCTACCAAGGTTGAGAAACACTGCTGTAGATAGACTTCAACTTACGACCATAAGCGAGGCCAACCTTTCCATGGCTAACAAAAGTCAGTTGTTAAGCGAATCATGCTGTCGTTAAATGAATCCAGCTTCCCCCGGATTCACTTTGCGTGTCAGAAGCCGCCTGTGAAAAGCGTGAATTGATTGTGAAGTCGTTCTGAAAAACAGTCCTACGGCACTTTTTCCAGTGCCGTTGTAACTTTGAACGGTCACTAAACGAACGGTTGTAAGTCGAGGACTAGCTGTGTGTTGTTCCTTTCGTGGACAGGCTAGTCCTCGACTTCTGGCACTGAAAAAAGTGCACTTACAACTGCTCCTCGCACTTACAACAGTTGCAAAACCCCTGTGACCATGTGATTAAAATTTGGGCACTTGGCAACTGGCATGTACTTATGACGGTTGAACTGCTCCCGGGGTCACATGATCCCCTTTTGCGACCGTTTGGGGACCCTAAGGCCACCCTGGCCCCAGGGAGCCACCAACGCCTGCAAAATGCCAATCTGGCAACAACAGAAGGACTCCTTTTGTGTCCATCTTCAGAGTCTTCCAGAACACCACTTAATACAGGGAGTCTTTGACTTCGCTTAGCGACTGTTCCAAGTTAACAACGGCACTGAAAAAAAGGGACTTACGACCATTTTTCACACGTATGACCATCACGTGAATTACATTCAGATACTCGACAGCTGACTCACATTTATGACGGTTGCACTGTTCCTGGGGTCACGTTGTCCCCTTTTGCAACCTTCTTACCAGCAAAGTCCCCATGGGGGAAGCCAAATTCGCTTAACGACCGGGTTACTAATTTAACAACTGAAGGGATTTGCTTAACGACAGCGGCAAGAAAGGCTGTAAAATGGGGCGAAACTCACTTAAACGAATGTCTCGCTTAGCAGCGGAAATTTTGGGCTCCTCGGTGGTCATAAGCCGAGGACGAGCTATATTTATGACAGTGTTCCAGGAGGTCACATGATCCCCTTTTTCGAACTTCTGACGAGCCAAGTCAATGGGGAGGCCAGATTCATTTAACGACCATGTTCTTAATTTAACAACTGCAGTGCTTCACTTAACAACAGTGGCAAGGAAGGTTGTAACATTTGGCGAAACTCACTTAAACGAATGTCTCCCTTAGCAACAGAAATCTGGGGCCCGTTGTGGTTGTAAGTTGAGGATCTGCAGAAATAAGAGACGGAACATCCCAATCCATTTCCCTCGGTCAATATTGGCTCAGATATTTATAGAAAAAATGTCAACATGTCGGTTTATACGTGGTTTCTTTCGCAAGTTTCGTTTTCACACGCGGGTTGACAACGTTTGTTTGTTGTTTTCGGGAGAAGTTTACTTTTGTCAGATGCCAAAGTGGTTTACTCACGGAGGGCCCTTGGGAAACTTTCCTAATCTTATCGCATTGCCAGAAATTTCCTGTGGCTTGTTTGTTCAGTTGCACAAAGGGAAGAGAGTCTTAGACCGTCCCGGGGATCATTTAATCCGTTCTAAATCTGGGTGCCTTCTTATCACCTGGGTTGCTTAAGTCCTGGCTGACTCGGTTGCTTTAAGCAATATTTATTTTCTGATCAATGGGATTCCTTTCCTAGAGAACAGCGGCGTCCAATCTTGCCAACTTTAAGACTTGTGGACTTCAACTCCCAGAGTCCCCCAGCCAGCATGCTTTAAGAGGGGAATTTAATCTCCCAGAATCCCCCAGCCAGCATGCTTTAAGGGAGGGGGACTTCAACTCCCAAAATTCTCCAGCCAACATGTTTTAAGAGGGGAATTTCATCTCCCAGAATCCCCCAGCCAGCATGTTTTAAAGGGGGGGAACCTCTGTTCCAAGAATGGCTGGCTGGGGAATTCTGGGAGTTGAAGTCCACAAGCCTTAAAGTTCCCAAGATTGCATTCCCCTGTTCTCTAGAAGCTGTTGCTCTCTAGGATTTAAAGGGGACATCCCTTACTTAATAATTCCACTATGTTATATTCTTCAGCTATCAGAAGGATTTTCTCCAGGCTGGCGGAAAAGGAGGGGAAGGGGATTCTTTCCTCCTTCTGGGTCTCTCAGAGGAGTGGGCAAAAAAAATCCAGGGGGGGGGCAGAAGCAGAGGGAAATAATGCCCCCACTCTTGGTCACTCTCCCAGCCTCCTGGGTCCATGCTTTTGGCAATTTGGAGGTACATGGGTGGGAATTTCCCAGCAAATCAGGACAATCCGTTTACTGGAAATATCCTCTCCCCCCCCCCCCTCCCCCGCAATCGGTCCCTGATCTGGGAAGGGGGGTCGTGCCAACTGGAGCAGAAGCAACTCATTGATTGCCCCTGCCGGAAGTCTGGGCCAGGACTGGCAGCTAAACTGACCCAGCCAGCCAGTAGTACATACAAATAAGAGCAAAGCTCATTCCTTTTAACACTGATGATCACCTAGTTGGGTAATGAAATGTCAGCAAAAAATCCAACTAAGGTCCCAGAACACCCAGGACTTCACAGAAAGGAAAGGAAAGGAAGAAGGTATGAGGAAAAGAAAGGAAAGGAAAGGAAAGGAGGAAAGGGAGAAAAAAGAAAGGGAAAGGGAAAGGAAACAGAGATGGAAGGGAGAGAGGGGAAAGGAAGGAAGGCAGGAAGAAGGTAGGAAGAAAGGAAATGGAGGGTGGGAGGGAGAGAGGGAGGGAGAGAGGAACAGAGGGAAGGAGAAGGGAACGTGGAAGGAAGGGAGGAAAGAAGGAAGGAAGGAAGGAAAGAAGGAAGGAAGGGGATACAAAGAGAGAAAGAAAGGAAAAGACGAAAATCTCAGCTGCTTCATTCTTTTTGGCAGCTACCCAAAGGTGCAGGCCATTCCATCTTTATTTCTTCTTCTTCTTCTTCTTCTTCTTCTTCTTCTTCTTCTTCTTCTTCTTCTTCTTCTTCTTCTTCTTCTTCTTCTTCTTCTTCTTCTTCCTCCTCCTCCTCCTCCTCCTCCTCCTCCTCCTCCTCCTCCTCCTCCTCCTCCTCCTCCTCCTCCTGCTCCCCTCTCTGATTCTTCTTCTGATTCTTCTTATTATTATTCTAATTCCAATTTAATTCTAATTTTTCTCCTTCTCCTCTTCCTCCTCCCTATTCCTTTCTAGCACTCATGAAATTACCAAGTTGGGTAATAAAACGTCTGGGGAAAAACTGCCAAGCTCAGAGAGCACCAAAGGGCCCACAGTCCTCTTCTTCCTCCTCTTCCTCCCCCCGCTTTCTGCTTCTCCTCCTCTCCACAAACCCCACTCTCTTCTAGCACTGATGATGTTATCTAGATGGGTCATGAAACATCCACAAGAAAACGAGCTCAGAGAGCACTAAGGACGGCTCTCCTGCTTGAACAAAGATGCTTTTTAAAAATATATTAAAATTAGGTTTTATTTCCACCAGGTACTAGTGTGTCCAACTGGCACCACATTATCATCACTGCTTCATTATCATTGCTAATATAGGACTAGTTCCCAACCCAACCTGGGTCTCCAGAGGAGAGGCCTGTGGCTTGGCTGCCCTTCATGGCTGTCCTGCTTTGCCCACCCCCCCACAACCCCAGGGTCTTTCCTGAATGGTGAGTCCCAGGATCTATGCCACTACCCACCCACCCCAGTTGCTAAAATCTCTGCCAGGATCCAGCTTCAGCCTGTTTTTATGATGCCTTATCAGTTCTTCTGGGATCAAGGGGCAATCCAGAGGAAGGGGGCAGGGGGCAAAGGGCTCCCAGCTGGCAGGGGCAATGGCATTACGTTTATGGAGGTGGTGGGTCAGGAGGAGATCTGCCCCTTCCCTGCAAGTAAACAACACCCAAGCAGATTCCCTGTATGGTAGCAAAGGGCAATCTGCGGATCTCTTGCACTGTCAGCATAGAATCCTAGGGCTGGATGGGACCTTGGAGGTCTTCTAGTCCAGCCCCCAAGCAGGAGATCCTATAGTATACCATTCTGGACAAATGGGTGTCTGGTCTCTTCTTAATGTCAAATGCTTGCTTAGCATGAATTAATTAAGCTGGATGTTTCATGCTTGGAATGGAGAGCTACAACTGAGTGCGATTTGCAAGCCGAACTTAGAACAAGAACATAGAATCCCAGGGCTGGAAGGGACCTTGGAGGTCCTCTAGTCCAACCCCTTGTCAAGGCAGGAGACCTCATTGTATCCGGGACAAATGGTCGTCCAGTCTTATCTTGAAAAGCTGCAGGAACGGCGCACGCACAACTTCCAGCAAACCCTACAACCACCGCCCCTCAATTTCCCCAGAGCCATGGTTCCCAACCTTTAAGGCGTGTGGACTTCAACTCCCAGAATCCCCCAGTCACCCAGTATTTCTGAAACCCAGCAACTTTGAGACGCGTGGACTTCAACTCCCAGAATTCCCCAGCCAGCCTGGGGAATTCTGGGAATTGAAGTCCACACGCCTTAAAATAGCCAAGGTTGAAAAACCTGCCTCAGAATCCCCTTCGGGTTGAACTCAGATCCCAGTGACTTCCCAGCCAGATCCTTCTTTCTTTTTTCCCCCTTGGGACACAACAATTTTGTCATCTTGCACTTCCTCGTCTCAGCCAAGGGGATTCCCCTCGCATGGATGAATCAGTAGTGAGGCTTTCCAAAGTCGGCTGCAGTGGGTCACGTCGGCTGTCCCGCCAGAGCTTAGCTGCAAATATCCTAAAATTGACTGATTCTGGGATGGGTTTTTTTCCCCCTTGTTTTTATTTTTTCCTGAATTTAAAAGCAAAACGGGTGGTTGATTTTTGATTTCCCCTTTCAGCTTAAAACACCCATTTTGTTCTCCAACTCCCCCAAAAGAGGGAAAAAGCTGGAAAAAATTGATTGATTGATTTATAAAGATTTTATTTTTTAAACAAATACATAACAAAAAAACAAATAAAAAACCATCTTCAATTGCAAATACAGTGTGTTTGTTGGTTACAAGTCTTTTGTTTATCTTCACTTTATTCATATATATCCATATATTATTATCCTGGTTAATCATATGTTTAAATATGGCTATTTCTTCCCCCATTTCATACCAGATCTTCTAAAATGTGAGTTAATTTGTATTATACCCTTCATTTCATCCTCTTAAAATCATTCCAATAATAGTACATCTTTATATCATATTTTATATAATTCTACCTTATTTGTGTCAGAAAGATCATATTTCATTTCCATATCTTTTTATCTAACCACTGACGTTTGAAATTAAAGAACAAGAAGATAAACAATATTATAAGATATGGGACTTATTTTATCAATGGTTAGATTTATTTATTTTTGTTGTTGTTGTTGTTTCCTTTACCTGGAAATATTTTGGATAGGGCTTCGTTGCCAAAGCTTCCTCAGATAGTCTTCTATTTATGACCACGACTGAGCCCAAAACTTCTGTTGCTAAGCGAGACGGTGGTTAAATGAATTTTCGTCCCGCTTTATGACTTTTCCTGCCACACTTGTTAAATGGATCGCTGCCATTGTTGTTAACAAATATGGTCGTTAAGGGAATCCGGCTTCCTCACTGACTTTGTTTGTTGGAAGGTCGCAAAACGGGATCATGTGACCCCCGTCATAAGTACGAGTCAGTTGCCAAGTGTCTAGATTTTGATCAGTTGAATGATCAAAATGCTGCAACGGTCATAAGTCTGAAAAATGGTCATAACTCCCTTTTTTCAGTTGTAACTTTGAAGTTACCAACGGCCCTGAAAAAAGGGACTTATGACCGTTTTTCAGACTTAACGACCGTTGCACATCCCATGAATCAAAATTTAGAATTCGTACTTATGACCGGGTCCTGTGATCCCGTTTTGTGTCCTTCTGACCAGCAACGTCGATGGGGAAGTCCGATTCACTTAACGACGGTGTGACTAACAGAACAATTGCAGGGATTCACTTAACAACGGCAGCAAGAAAGCTCGTAAAAACGGGGCAAAGCTCACTTAATAAGTGTCTCGCTTAGCAGCAGAAATGTTGGGCTCTGGTGTGGTCGTATGTCGAGGAGTGCCCATCACTTCTCTTGCCTCGATTGGATCAGCCTGGAAGAGGGGGGGGGCTGGTGGTCTTCTTGTCTTGCGGAGGTGCTTCCAGGGTGGGCTGGTTGGGAGGCCGCAGGGCCAAGGGACCCTCTGGGGCGGCTCGGCTTTCACGTAGAGTGTCCTATTTATTTGGACAATAATGAAGCTGCAGGTGTCCCTCGTTTTCCTGCTGGGCAACAGCTCCAGCTCCAGATGATGACAGCGGGTGACTCAGGCATCCCTTCCAAGGTTGGTCGCTGTCTCTGCGGGGGCTTCGTCCTGGCTGCTGAGATCTCCGCTGGTGGACGCCTTCCCCTCTCCTTGCCAACACGAGGACCCTGGAGTGCGGGAAGGCCTGGAGGCTGCCACACATTCCCCATTTCTTCTGCCAGGAACTACGCTCTGTTCTGCTCTGACGTCTCCCATGGACACCTGTCACTCTCCGGGATGTGCAAAATCCATCCTATCTTCCTTCCTTCCTTCCTTCCTTCCTTCCTCCCTCCCTCCCTCCCTCCCTCCCTCCCTCCTTTCCTTCCACCCTCCCTTCCACCTTTCCACCCTTCCTTCCTTCCCCCGTCCTCCCTTCCCTCTTTCCTTCCTCCCTTCCACCCTTCCTTTCCCCCTCTCTCCCTTTCCATTTCCTTCCTTCTTTCCTTCCTTTCTTCTTCCTTCCTCCTTCCCTTCCTTCCTCCAATCTCCTTCCTTCCCTCCCTCCTTTCCGTCTTCCCTTCCACCCTCCCCACTTTCCATTTCCTTCCTTCTTTCTTTCCTTCCTCCTTCTCTCCCTCCCTTCCTCCCTCCAATCTCCTTCCTTCCCTCCCTCCTTTCCTTCTTTCCTTCCTCCCTCCCTCCCTCCCTCCTTCCTCCCTCCCTTTCCATTTCCTTCCTTTCCTTTCTTCCTCCTTCTCTCCCTCCCTTCCTTCCTCCCTCCCTCATTCCAATCTCCTTCCTTCCCTCCCTCCTTTCCTTTCCTTCTTTCCTTCCTCCCTTCCACCCTTCCTTCCCCCTTCCTCCCTCCCTTTCCATTTCCTTCCTTTCCTTTCTTCCTCCTCCTCTCCCTCCCTCCCTCCCTTCCCTCCCTCCCTCCCTTTCCTTGCCTCCCCAGACCAGTTTCCTTTTGGAGGCTCTTTCTACTGGTGTTTTTTCTCCTACTTCCCTGACAGCCTGAAACCCGAAGGGACTTTGAACTGAATCTCTTCCCATCCATCGTCCTCCTTTTCCATTGGGTCATTGATTAGTTTCCCCCTGTAGCTCCAGAGGGAGAGCCAGGCCGAGCAGCCCCACTGGAGATGACCTCATCAGATTACAGAATCAGAGTTGGAAGGGACCTTGGAGGTCATCTAGTCCAACCGCCCACCCAAGCAGAAGACCTTACGCCGTTTCTGACAGATGCCAGTCCAGCCTCTTCTTGAAAGCCTCCAGGGATGGAGCTCCCACAACTTTTGAAGGCAACTTTGGTTCCATGGGTTGATTGTTCTCACTGTCAGAAAGTTCCTCCTTATTTCCAGGTTGAATCTCTCCTTGATCAGTTTCCATCCATTGTTCCTTCCCTGGCCTGTCCTGGGCTTTTCTCTGCTTCCTGAATAAGCTCAGACCCAGAACTGGACTCCTGGACCCCTTCAGAAGCTGGACGCTGTTGACCCAAATGCCCAGAATAGTTGCTTTGTTCCTCAGAGCTTCATCTTCACTACTATAGCTAGTCCTTGATTTACGACCACAATGGAGCCCAAAATTCCCATTGCTAAGTGAAGCATTTGTTAAACGGGCCTGGTGGCTCAGCAGACTAAAGCATTGTGATTAACACCAGCTGTCTGCAATTACTGTAAGTTCGAATCTCACCAGGCTCAAGGTTGACTCAGCCTTCCATCCTTTCTAAGGTGGGTAAATTGAGGACCCAGTTTGTGGGGGCAATAAGCTGACTTTGTAGAAATATACAAAAGTATGAAGGCTATTGCTTAATGCATTGTAAGCCGCCCTGAGTCTCCGGAGAAGGGCGGCATATAAATCAAATTAAAAAAAAAAAGGAAGGAAGGAAGGAAGGAAAGAGGAAGGAAGGAAGGAAAGAGGAAGGAAGGAAGGAAGGAGAACATTCAGCTGCCTGCAATTACTGTAAATTCGAATCCCACCAGGCTCAAGGTTGACTCAGCCTTCCAGCCTTTCTAAGGTAGGTAAATTGAGGACCCAGTTTGTGGGGGCAATAAGCTGACTTTGTATAAATATACAAAAGTATGAAGGCTATTGCTTAACGCATTGTAAGCCGCCCTGAGTCTCCGGAGAAGGGCGGCATATAAATCTAATTTAAAAAAAAAATCCAGGTCCTCATTTTACCTACCTCGAAAGGATGGAAGGCTGAGTCAACCTTGAGCCTGGTGAGATTCGAACTTGCAGTAATTGCAGGCAGCTGGTAGCAAGTTTTTCCCTATTTTTTCTTGCCACTGTTGTTAAGTGAATCCCCACCATTCTTAAATGAGTCACACAGTTGTTAAGTGTATCTGGCTTCCCCGTCGACTTTGATTACCAGAAGGTCACAAAAGGGGACAACGTGACCCCGGGACATGGCCACCGTCATAAATATGAGTCAGTTGCCAAAGGGTTGAGTTTTGATCACGTGACCATGCGGATGTGCAATGGTCATAAGTGTGAAAACCGATCATAACTCACTTTTTTCAATGCCGTTGTAACTTCAAATGGCCACTAAATGAATAGTTGTAAATCTAGAACTCTACAGTCCACCAGCTGAATGTCTGGGCTTTTAGAAGAGCTGCAGAGGCAATTTTCACTTAAAAAGGCTCTGTTTTTATAGCCCACCTTGTCAGGTAGGTCAGCGTTACCCTGTACCCCCATTTTGAGTGTCAGAAGAAAACTGAGAAAATTGGCTTATTATATCCAGCAACCTGTGAGTTTGGCACTAGGACAGACTCAAAAGGACACTTTCTTCTTATTCAATTCAGGTTCCTTGAATCAATATTTCCCCACTTTGAATAAACATTTGCCCTTCGAAGGATCAACATGGAATTTATCTTGCCACAAAAGAAAAATCTGAATTCTCAGTAAATCAAGCTTTACCTCAAAGGGTGGGTAATTATGGCCCCTTTATGACTTGTGGACTTCAACTCCCAGAATTCTTCAGGTGGCCACAGCAATTTCACAGATATCTTCTTCTCCTGCCTTCAGGTGCTTTGAGAATAGGTGGACCCTTCTTTGTGGCAGCCCCTCGAACACCAGAAGACCAGGGGTGAAATGCTCCCGGTTCGGACTGGATCGCCTGATCCGGTAGCGATGGAGGCAGGTGGTTCAGAGAACCGGTAGCCAAAATCCCTGCCCCCCCCCCACGTCCAGCTGAGCAGCGCAATCATCAGAGGCTTTTTTTTTTAGTTTTTAAAAGCATTTTTTCTACAATCTCTTCGGCCGAAAAAATGCTTTTGAAAGTAAAAAAAAAAAAAGCCTCTGAGGATCGTCAGAGGCTTTTAAAAGCATTTTTTCTACAACCTCTTCAGATGCTTTTAAGAACCTCTGATGATCCCAGCTGAGTTGCCTGATCGGCAGAGGCTTTTAAAAGAAAAAAAGCCTCTGCCGATCAGGCAACTCAGCTGGGATCATCAGAGGCTCTTAAAAGCATCTGAAGAGGTTGTAGAAAAAATGCTTTTAAAAGTAAAAAAGAAAAAATTGGCCACGCCCACCCAGTCACATTACCACCCCCCCACTAAGCCACGCCCACAAAACTGGTAGTAACAAATTTTAGATTTCACCACTGCAGAAGACTGCTATCATGTCACCCCTGGTCCTTCTTTTCTCTAGACTAGACATACCCAATTCCTGCAACTTTTCTTCGTATGATTTATCCTCCAATCCCCTAATCATCTTTGTTGCTCTTTCTCTGCATTCTTTGTAAAATCTCAACATCTTTTTTGTATTGTGGCAACCAAAACTGGACGCAGTATTCCAAGTGTGGCCTTATTAAGGCTTTGTAAAGCAATAGTAACACTTCACCTGGTCTTGATTCTGTCCCTCTGTTGATGCAGCCTAGGATTGCATTGGCTTTATTGTCAGCTGCTGTACTCCTGTGGCTCATATTTAAGTGATTTTCCAAGATCTCTCACAGTTATTACTAGCTGAGCCAGGTTCCACCTATTCTATGCCTGCGCATTTGGCTGTCTTGTCAAAGTTGTAATGCAAAGGTTCCAACTGACGAACCCAAGCAAAACAGGCTCGACAGAAACGGTCCAATCTCCTTATGCAAAACTTTATTGACGACATCATTTTGGCACGTATGGAAGGAAAACCAGATCTAGCTATTTCCCGCGCAAACCCCCATAGTTAAAAGTATAGATTCTCCCTCCCCCTATTAGACCAGGTCACATCCAGGGGTGTGTTGCTACTGGTTCAGCTCCGCCCACTCACCCAGACGTCATCCAAAATGCTCTGCGCATGCTCAGATCCCTCTGTGCATGTGCAGAACCATTGCACGCTCCCAATAGCGAACTGGTAGCGCCAGGATTTGAATCCCACTACTGGTCACATCGTCCAATTGTGTTTCTTAATATTGTTATGAGAAAGTCTTCTCGGCTCTGGCGAACACCAGTTGGAATGCCCTTGGTTCCCATGGCTGTTGTCTCATTGCTGGAAATGCACATTCCATTCTTTCTCTCCCTTTCCCCTCGGTTTGTCGGCAAGCTGAGAACCGAATATGGTTGAAACAGCAAAAGCAAATTTTGAAGTTTGACAGATTCTATCCTGTTGATGCAACCCTGGACTGTGTTGGCTTTTTTTGGCTCACACTTAAGTGGTTGTCCACTAGGACACCAAGATCCTTCTCCCAATTATTACTGTCAAGCTTTGAGGTCATGCCAAGAGCCGTGGCTGATTTCTTTAGGATGACTTATTAAGAGTACTTTTAAAAGCTTCCATCATCGTAATGGAATCTTAAAAGCTTTGAGGAGGACGACTGCTAAGTCCTATAAAAAAAGAAAGTCAACCTGACAACAGCTGGAGATGTGGTTTCTTGTGGCAGCATCTGTCCGGCTGCCTGAGCTTGGCTTGGCACCTCTTTGCCAAGTGTCCTTGGCCGAGACCCCTCCGCCTCTTAAGCTGCAACCTGATAAGGGCAACAGGTGAGTGGACCCGTCCCCTCCCAGGTATTTGGAGAGGGACTACGTCTTGGATGAGATATCTCAGCTATGAGGAAGTGGGCAGGGGTGACGCCCTTGGGCAGCCCCCGAAACAGAGGAGCACAATGGAAGGCGCCTGCCTGTGGCTGAATACGGTGAATTTCCCACACTTAGGAGGCAGAAATCACGCCAAAGTTTCTTTGCAACCTCTTGTAAATGGGAAGACTGACAAAGGAGATTGATGGGAAGAGAAGGAGGCAGGTGCAAAGCCAGGGCAGGTGGTGGCTTTTCTTTTCTTTTTTCTTTTCTTTTCTATCTTTCTTTTTCTTTCTTTTATTATTATTTTATTATTATTACGTATTTTATTATTTCATTTTACTTCATTATTTTCCTTCCTTCCCCATTCTTCCCTTCCTTTTCATTTTTCCTTCCTTCTTCCCTCCCCCTACACTTTCTTCCTCCTTCCCTTCCTCCTTCCCTTCCCCTTCCCATCTCCTTCCTTCCTTCCTCCTTCCATCCTCCTTCCCTCCTCCCCTCCCCTCTCCTCCCCCACCTCCCTCCCTCCCTCCCTCCCTCCCTTCCTTCTCCTTTCCCTCTACCACAGGGGTCTCCAACTGTGGCAACTTTAAGACTTGTGGACTTGGACTTTGCTGGCTGAGGAACTCTGGGAGTCGAAGTCCACAAGCCTTAAAGTTGCCACGGTTGGAGACCCCTGCTCTACCGTACTGACAAAGCAATGTGATACTCTCCCAATGACAAAATCCTTTTGAGTGGCGATGTCGTATCTTGAAGGTCATTTTGACTTTTCTCAAATATGAAGGCAATCATCCACAAACGTCTAAACGTTTGTCCTTGGTTGGCAGGTAGAGTTAGGTATGAAAAGAGAACGGTGGGGGAAAGGACTGATTGGAAAGAGGAGAACAACTAGTCATACTGTGGGGTCCTTGGCACTCCCGGAGTTCGGTGATTTCCTTGCAGACATTTCTTGACCCAACTAGGTAACATCATCAGGCTAGAAGGGAGGGAGGAGGAGGAGGAGGAGAAAGTGGTGGTGGCCTATGGGGTCCTTGGTGTTCTCTGAACTTGGCTGTTCTATTGAAGACATTTCATGATTCATGTAGCCTTCTAGCATTGATGAAGTTACCTAGTTGGGTCAAACATCTGCAAGAAAACCCCCAAGCTCAGAGAACAGCAAGGAACCCATAGGTCCATGATAGAGAACCTATGGCTCCGTGTGCCACAGATGGCACACGGAGCCATATTAGTGGGCACGGAAGCGGTGTCCTAGCCCAGCTCCAAGGCGCATGTGTGTGCTGACCAGCTGGTTTTCGGGCCTTCTGGTCCCACCAGTAAACAGGTCGTTTCCGGTCTCTGGAGGGCCTCTGGGGGGTTGGGGAAGGCCGTTTTTGCCCTCCCCAGGCTCCAAGAAAGCCTCTGGAGCCTGGGGAGGGTGAGAAATGGGCCTACCATTTTTTGCGACAGCAAAAAGATTAGTCACAGTGGTGGGATTCAGGTAATTTAACAACCAGTTCTCTGCCCTAATGATTTCCTCCAACAACCAGTTTGCCAAACTGCTCAGAAAGTTAACAACCGGTTCTCCTGAAGTGGTGCGAATCCCACCACTGGTTAGCCATCCCTGCCATAGGTCAACCCTGAGCTATTGATATTGTCTTCTGTGGGCCACCAAGTCCTAACATCCCAACCAGATAACGCTCTAGGAAGGAGCTGTGCAAAGGGGGACATAAGCTTTCTGGATACCCCCCTGGCAGTGTCCAAAGGGAGGGATTGTTCAGGGCGTCAATGTGCAAGAAAGGCTTTTTGGAACCCCAAATCAGAGCTTAGAGGCTGGGAATGTTGGGAGCCGGGAAACCGAAAGGGCCGGAGAATTGTAAAAAGTGAGCTCGCAGGGCAACGCAAAGCAGGAAGTTCCAAAAGGATCGTGACTCGATTAAGAGGAATCTTTGATCAACGTCGTGGATGGTAAATACAGGCACTCGCCCAGTTATGAGCCAATAAACGCCAGTTGCCTCATTGTTTCCGAAAGAAAAGCAAACTTTATCTCAGTTGATATCTTTATAATGGCAGCTCCTCTGGTGCTAGATAAGATAGAGGTGAAATCCAGGAATTGAGAGATAAAGTTGTAAACAACTCTGAACTTTAGGCTCAACTAACCCAACCTTTTTTTTTTCTTCCTTTCAAGCCACTTTGGACCACTGTAGGTGTAATTATTATTCCCCATCTGGACCCACAGCGATGGGGTGGACTTGCATCCAACTGATGGAGTGAGTCTATTAAGAATAGATTTCTCCTCCAGAGAGAAACCATCTTAAAAGCCCAGATTGTTTGAAGCAGAAAAACTAGATGATAATGGTAACAACAACAACAATAGACAAATGAATACAAAGCCAGAACTGAGAAGACAGCAACAGACAGTAAGTGCCACCTATGCAAAGAACCTGAGGAAACAATGGGTTAGATGCTGCCAGAAGATCTCCTAGCCTGACTATAAGCAGCGGCACGACAAAGTAGCAACAATGGTGCATTGGAAGATCTGCAAGAAATACAATTTGCCTGTAAGCAAGAACTGGTGGGACCAAAAAATGGAGAAAGTCATAGAACATGAAGAAGTTAAATTGCTCTGGGGGACTTCAGAATCCAGACAGACAGGCACCTGCAACGTAACACCCCTGACTTAACAGTTGTTGATAAGAAAGACAAAAAAGCCTGGAGAGTGGAGGTAGCAGTGCCTGGAGACAGCAGAGTAGAAGAAAAAGAACTGGAGAAGATAACAAAATACAAAGACCTACAAATAGAGATAGAACGACTGTGGCAAAAAAGGCAAGCCAGGGTAGTACCAATAGCCATAGGCACCTTGGGTGCAATCCCAAAACAACTGAAGCGCCACTTGAACACTATCATTGGCATTGACAAATTCGCCATCAGTCAATTGCAAAAGGCAGCTTTACTTGGAACAGCTTCCATCCTGCGATGATATTTGTAACACCATCAAACATCCAGATCTGCCTCTCCCAGGTCCTTGGTAAGGACTCGATAGGTAGACAAAAATGCCAAACTCAGCCTGAACATCTGAACAGCCAATACTTGAAAAGCATTGAAGGCAAAGCTGACCAGAAACTAACTTGGAACTGGTTAAGATCAGGAGTACTGAAAAAAGAAACAGAAAGCTTTATTTTGGCAGCTCAAGAACAAGCCCTAGCCACAGACTGCATGAAGGCAAAAATTCAACATGTTACCACCAACAGCAAATGCCGCCTCTGCAATGAGAAAGATGAGACAGTCGATCACCTGATCAGTGGGTGCAGCAAAATTTCACAAACCGACTACCTACAACACCATGACCGCGTTGCTAAGATCATTCACTGGAAATTGTGCCAGAAGTTTGGTTTTGAGTACAGCAAAAACCACTGGGAACATCAGGTTGAGAAAGTTTTAGAGAATGAGAAATTCGAGATCTTGTGGGACTTTAGGATTCAGACTGACAGGCACTTGGTCCACAACACACCTGACATAACAGTAGTTGAAAAGAAAAAAGTATGGTCCATTGACGTTGCAATACCTGGTGATGCACAGATTGAAGATAAGCAGCAAGAAAAAATCACAAAGTACCGGGACTTGCAAATTGAAGTTGAGCGACTGTGGAAAAAGAAATTGTGTGTTGTCCCAATTGTAATTGGAGCCCTTGGAGCAATACCCAAAGGGCTACCCCGCTATTTAGAAATTCTAAATTTACCGGACCTGAACATTTTGACTCTACAAAAAAACACCTTACTCAGAACAGCTTACATCCTCCGACGATACCTTAACAGTTCCTAGGTCCTTGGTTAGGACTCAAGCTGCTGAGCTATTAACCAGCCTCAAAGGCTGTGAATCTCACTACAGATTAACCAATAATAATAATAATAATAATGATAATGTACCTAGGATGCTGGCAGCAACCCATATCAACCATTAGCACCAGTCAATGGTATTTGTGATGCATTTTTGAATGTTCAGTTGACTGAGTTTCATGCTTAATGAATAAAAGAGATAATAATAATAATAATAATGACAACAACAACAATTTATTGATATTGCGGTACCAGGAGACGCCAGAGTCGAAGAAAAAGAACTGCAAAAAATCATGAAATATCACGACCTGGCCATAGAAACTATACGGCTATGGATGAAACATGCCACAGTGATACCCATTGTCATTGGGGCACTTGGTACCATGTCCAAGAATTTCGCAAAACACATCAAGAAATTGCAGCTTCCTGCAATAACACCAGCAGAACTGCAAAAAACTGTGCTACTTGGACCATTGTACATCTTAAGAAGGTGCTTGGTTGATCCCTAGGATGCTGGCAGCAACCCATATCAACCATTAGCACCAATCCATGGTATCTGTGACACATTTTTAAATGTTCAGTTGACTGAGCTTCATGTTTAATGAATAAAAGAGATAATAATAATAATACAGGTAGTTCTTCACTTACGACCACAATTGAGCCCGAAATGCCAGTTGTTAAGTTAGAACTGAAGAAGCTTCTTGGATGAGAAGTGAAATGTTTTCAAAGGAATGAACCAAGAAACTCCAGTTTTTGGAAAAAAAGCACCTTGGTGACCTGGAATCTCCATAAACAGTTCCTGAGTTTTGCCCCATTGTATGACCTTCCTTGCTGCAGTTCTTAAATGAATCACAGCAGCGGTTTATTTATTTATTTATTTGTTTCAATTTATAAACCGCCCTTCTCCTTGCGGACTCAGGGCAGTGAACAGCCAGGATAAAACATGATATACAAAAATTAAAACAATTTAAAAATATTAAATATTTTCGGCCGACAATTAAAACAACCCAATTTAAAATCAATTTCAATTTAAAAACGGAGGATGGGATCAAGCCAGCCCAGCTAGATGAAACAAATGGGTTTTAAGGGCCCGACGAAAAGTCCGGAGGTCTGATATCCTGTGTATCTCTGGGGGTAGGTCATTCCAGAGGGCGGGTGCCGCCACAGAGAAGGCTCTCCTCCTGGGGGTCACCAGCTGACATTGTCTGGCCAACGGCACCCTGAGGAGGCTCTCTTTGTGGGAGTGTACTGGCTGGTGGGAGGCTATTGGTGGCAGCAGGCGGTCTCACAAATACCCCGGCCCTAAGCCATGGAGCGCTTTAAAGGTGGTCACCAACACCTTGAAGCGCACCCGGAAGTCCACCGGGAGCCAGTGCAGCTCGCACAGGAGAGGTGTCACATGAGAGCGCCTCGTCACTCCCATAATCCCCCGCGCGGCGGCATTCTGGACCAGTTGGAGCCTCCGGGTGCACCCCAAGGGGAGCCCCATGTAGAGAGTGTTCGGGCCACGGCCATCATGTGCTCTTCTAAGTTAATCACAAGGTTGTTAAATGAATCTGGCTTCCCCACTGGTCACAAAAGGGGATCACAAAAGAGACTCCACGGGACACTGCAACAGACTCATTTTTATGACGGTCGCAGTGTCCTAGGGTCATGTGATCCCCTTTGCGACCTTCTGACAGGAAACTTAAGGGAGGATTCACTTAACAACTGTGTCACTAACTTCACCACTGCTATGTTTCGTTTAACAATGGTGGCAAGAATGATCGTAAAACAGGGGCAAAACTCAACTGTTTCACGTAGCAACAGAGATCTTGAGCTTAATGGTGGTCGTAACTCGAGGGCAATTTGGGGGCCAAATTGTTCAATACGGTTTTTAAGTGCTTTTAAATTTTGTATTATATTTTTTTTATTGTGGCTGTACACCGCCCTGAGTCCTTTGGGAGAAGGGCGGTATAAAAAATTAATTAAAAGGTTGGAATCTCGTATCCTTGTCCTTGTGGATGGCTGCAGGGAAGCTTCATTGTGTTGGTTGTTGGCTTAGTTGGAAGGGAAAAGCTCCGGTGTGTATTGTGAGTTGGCGTCAGACTTTGGACAGATGCCATCTTCACAGGTCCAAGGGTTTGGCCATATTGAATGGGGTTCTTGACCCTTCGTGGGGGACGGCAAGGATGGGTGATCAAAGTGACTTTTCCCACTTATTGTGGACTTGCAATTATGGTGACAAAAGCTGTTCTCCCAGCCTCAGGAGACAATAGATCCGGTCTGGGGAAGGTCCCTTCCTTGAACACACCTCCAGCTCAACCATTGATGTCTGAACAAAAGAGAATTCAGGGAGGGAATTGAGGCAAGCAGTTTCGAAAAGGATTTCTTGAGGGAGCCGGAGTCAGTAGCCTCTTTTCTTAAAGAAAAAAAAAACACATTTTATTAAAAGTCATGCCATCGCCGAATTGTGACGGTGCGGGGCCGAAAAACAAACTACCCAATATAGAGTGCCAAAATACAGCCTATAAAAGAGATTTTGCTGATTTCGGGCTGTGACAAATGAAGCAAAAATTTATATCTGTACAATAATATTAGTGGAGTTGGAAGGAACCTTGGAGGTCTTCTAGTCCAACCCCCTGTTTTTGCAGGAGACCTACACCATTTCAGACAAGTGGCTGTCCAATTTCTGCTTCAAAGCCTCCAGTGATGGAGCATCTACAATTTCTGAATTTGTTCCAACTGGTTAAGTGTTCTCACTGCTAGGAATTTTCTCCTTAGTCCTGTTATCCGTAATCTAGACACACATTTACAATAGTTTACATTTTGTATTTCACATTTTGTATTTTTATCTCTTGTGTTTTCATAGAAATGTGATGTGAATGTGCCATATCATAAATAAACATTAAAAGGCATACACATATCATCCTCTTTTAATGACCCCATAATCCCTTTTGGGGTAGAGTCTGGGCAACTGAATGGAGCTAGCAGAGTGTTTAACTGGCCGGTTGCCCTTCCTGTCGCCAATGCGGAATTTTGTTCAGCAGATACATTCTCATTGTACCCAGAGGGAAAAATATCTGCCTCTACCTAGGATCGAACTCACAGCCTCCTGATTGTGAGGCACACACATATCCCTGTGCTTGATGTTGGGATATAAACACGTTATTATTCCATTTTCCCACTGAGTTCTATTTTGAAATGTTGCACAAATGATAAATAATCTGAGCACCATAAATATATGCTTTGCTCTGGGATTGGAAATCTCCTGATGCAGCAACAGGGACAAGGCAGGGAAGACCACCCAATAATTACACATGGTCCTCACAAGTATTTGTTTAGTGACTGTTCAAAGTTACGACGACAATGAAGAAAGTGAGTGAGACCCTACAACATCTCTGAACAGATGGAAGTCCAGTCCCTTCTTGAAAGCCTCCAGTGATGAAGCTCCCATAACTTCCGAAGGCAACTTCTGTTCCATCAGTTGATTGTTCTCAGTGTCAGAAAATTCCTCCTTATTTCCAGGTTGAATCTCTCCTTGTTCACTTTCCATCCACGATTCCTTGTCTGGCCTTCAGGTGCTTTGGAAAATAGCTTGACCCCCTTCCTCCTCTCTGGGGCAGCCCCTCAAATATCGGAACGCTGCTATCCTGCCTCCCCTGGTCCTTCTCTCCAGTAGATTAGCCAGGCCCAGTTCCTGCAACCGTTCATCGTAGGTTTTAGTCTCCAGTCCCCTCATCATCCTGGTTGCTCTTCTCTGCACTCTTTCTAGAGTCTCAACATCTTTTTTCTAGTGTGGCGACCAAAACTGGATGCAGTACTCTAGGTGTGGTCTTATTAGGGCTTTATAGAGTGGTATTAGTACCTCATCTGATTTTGATTGTATCCCTCTGTTAATGCAATTTAGGATTCCATTGGCTTTTTTGGCTGCCGCCGCACATTTCTGGCTCCTATTTAGCTGGTTGCCACTAAGACTCCAAGATCCCTCTCACAGTCACTGCTATTAAGCCTGGATTCCCCCAGTTTATATGTGTGTTTTTGGTTTTTCTTACCTAAGTGTAAGACTTGACTTTTCTCTACACTGAATTTCATTTTGTTAGATAGGGCCCAGGGTTCAAGTCTGTCAAGATCCATCTGGATCCTTAGTCTATCTCCTAGGATGTTAGCTATTCCTACCAGCTTAGTATCATCCACAAATTTGGTACATTCCTGTTCTCATCCCCATGGGCGCAGGATCAAAATTTGGACGCTTGAAAACTGGCATGTCTTTATGACAGTTGCCGTATCCCGGGGTTGTGTGATCCCATTTTCTGACCTGCTAACCAGCAAAGTCAGATAGAATAGAATGGAATGGAACGGAATGGAATGGAATGGAATAGAAAGTGGAATAGAATAGAAAGTGGAATAGAATAGAATAGAATAGAACAGAACAGAACAGAACAGAACAGAACAGAACAGAACAGAACAGAACAGAACAGAACAGAACAGAATAGAATAGAATAGAATAGAATAGAATAGAATTCTTTATTGGCCAAGTGTGATTGGACCCACAAGGAATTTGTCTTGGTGCATATGCTCTCAGTGTACATAAAAGAAAAGATACGTTCATCAAGAATCATAAGGTACAACACTTAATGATAGTCTTAGAGAACAAATAAGCAATCAAATCATATTAGGATATATAGATAGGATATATTGATCAATCAATCGATCGATAGATGATGGATGGATGGATGAATGATAGAAATAGAGAGAGAGAGATGATGGATGGATGGATGAGATAGATGATAGATAGATAGATAGATAGATAGATAGATAGATAGATAGATAGATAGATAGATATTCTTTATTGTCCAAGTGTGTTTGGACACACAAGGAATTTGTCCCCAGGTGCATATGCTCTCAGTGTACATAAAAGAAAAGATACGTTCGTCAAGAATCATAAGGTACAACACTTAACGATAGTCGTAGAGAACAAATAAGCAATCAAATCATATTAGGAAACAGTCAATATAAATCGTAAGGATCCCAGCAACAAGGTTACAGTCATACAGAAGATTAATCGTAGTGCAGACTTAGTGAATAGTTTGACAGAGTTGAGGGAATTATTTGTTTAGCAGAGTGATGGAGTATGGGAACAAACTGTCCTTGTGTCTACTTGTTCTGGCGTGCAGTGCTCTATAGTGTAATTTTGAAGGTTGGAGTTGAAAGAGTTTATGTCCAGGATGTGAGAGGTCTGTAAATATTTTTACGGCCCTCTTTTTGATTCACTTAACAACCGTGTTACTAACTTATCTGCAATCATTCACATAATAACTGTGGCAAGGAAGGTCACAAAAATGGCGCAAAACTTCTATAACAATTCTCTCTCTTAGCCACAGAAATTTTGGGTCCAGTTCTGATTGTAAATGGAAGACTAATTGTCTTTGCAACTCTGCTAAAAGCGCAGCAGGTGGACGATAACAGGTAGTCCTTGATTTAGAACTATTTGTTTAGGATTTTTTTAAAAAATTTGATTTATATGCCGCCCTTCTCCGGAGACTCAGGGCGGCTTACAATGCGTTAAGCAATAGCCTTCATACTTTTGTATATTTTATACAAAGTCAGCTTATTGCCCCCACAAACTGGGTCCTCATTTGACAAACCTTAGAAAGGATGGAAGGCTGAGTCAACCTTGAGCCTGGTGAGATTCGAACTTACAGTAATTGCAGACAGCTCGTGTTAATCACAATGCTTTTAGTCTGCTGAGCTGTCCAGGCTCAAGTGAATGGTTTAGTGACCATTTAAAGTTACAACGGCACTCAAAAAACTGACATGGCTGTTTTTCTTTCTTGCTTCACAATGGCAATTTTGGGCTCAATTGTGGTCGTAAGTGGAATAAGAAATAAGAAATATAGTCCGAATAAGAAAATAGCCTGAGCACCATCAATGTCTCAGCTCAGAGATTTCTTCAAGCTTTTTTAAAATTCAGCTCTATAATTTAGGTGGAAAAGAGACTTCCTTCTCAAAGCAAAAATAAAGAGAAAAGCAGAAACTCTTCTCTAGGGTTTAATGGGGAAAAAAAACTTTGAGCCTATATATGTTGATGGCAGCAAAGATGATTTTATGCGCAAAAATGAAAGGATACTTTGATTCCCAAAATGGATGAACGGCTGCAAAAATTGATGGAGTTAGAAGAGATGGCTAAGTGATCTGTTTTGTTTAAAGAAAAAAAAACACACAATTACTTTTGTTTCTACTTGGAAAGCACTTCTGAGCTCTGGGCTCCAGGTGGGAGAAAATGAAACTTTGATTGTGGGTTTTACTGATTAGATAGGTTTGTTGTTATAGAAATGGCTAGTTTACACTATTATGTCAAAGTAAAAAAGTTAAGGTTTGATGTTATTATTTTATTCTTCTGCAATAAAAGGAGTTGGAAGTCAATACTTTTTTTTCTTTTTCTCTTCTTTTCTACATTTTCCCCTTCCTTTTTTCCTCCCCTATCATTCCTACTATTTTCTTTTGTATTTCTGTATCTTATAGTATTAATACATAAAGGAATAAAAGTTTGGCTGGAGAGAAGAGACTTCCTTCGTTCTGGCCAAACAGAAATCAAGGATCCAACTGCAAATTACTCAGAAATTTAGTACATCTGGGGATTATTATAAAGATACGTTTTGCTCTCTGCTCCAGGATTAGAAATCTCTTTATGGAGCATCTGAGCCAAGTGAGTGAACCTACCCAACAATTACAGACAACCCTAGACTTATTCATTCATTTAATGATCGTTCACATTAGAATGGCGCTGAAAAAAGGGACTTACGACTGTTTTTCACACTTATGACCATTTTAGCATCCCTAAAATCATGTGATCAAAATCAGACATGTGGCAACTGATTTCATATTTATGACGGTCGCAAAAGGGGATCACTAACTTAACGACTGCGGCAAGGGAGGTTGTAATATGGGGCAAAACTCACTTAACAACTGTCTTGCTTGGCAGGGGAAATTTTGGGCTCAATTGTGGTCATAGGTCGAGGACTACCTGTCCTATTACAAATAAGAAAATAACCTGAGCGCCATCAAGGAATTTCTTCAAGCTTTTTTAAATTCAGCTCTGCAATTTAGGCGGAGATGTGACCTTCCTTCATTGTGGCCAAACAGAAATCAAGAATCCAACTGCAAATCGGTCAGAGATTTACTAGATCTGGGGATTATCACTAAGTTTTCCTTTGCTCTCTCCTCCAGGATTAAAAATCCCTTTATGCAGCAACCAGAGCCAAGTCAGTGAAGCTCCACCCAACAATTACTGGCAGGATTAGAAAAAGCTGCATTTTAGCGATGGGACGATCTCACAATCACACCAAATGACATAAAAAGGACTTTATTGTTGTGGGCCACGCAATCGAGGAAGGAGGGAAGCCCAGGAAGGTCCTCGAGATGATGTTTGATGGAAAATATAAAGAGGGGCACTTCAGACTTTTTATATAGTCCAAGTTGAATGACCTGGCAGTGATATCTTGATTTGCAAGGGATGCATGGATGGATGACAGTTCATCGATCGGTAGAGATCCTTCGCCTTTATGGTGGCTATATATCAGAGGTCTTCAAACTTGGCAGCTTTAAGACTTGTGGACTTCAACTCTCAGAATTCTCCAACCAGTGATGGGAGTCGAAATCCACAGCTCTTAAAGTGGCCAGGCGTGGAACACCTCTGTGATAGGACATCACAGAGGCCCTATCTTGAGTTATGGGTTGATCTAGAAGACCTCCAAGGTCCCTTCCAACTGTTATAATGTATTCTGTAAAAGTTCAGAAGAAAAGAACTAGGGGTGACATGATAGCATTTCCCAATATTTGAGGGGCTGCCACGAAGAAAAGGGGGTCCATCTATTTTCCAGAGCCCCTGAGGGCAGGACAAAAAGCAACGGATGGAAACTCATCAAGGAGAGAAGCAACCGAGAACTAAGGAGGAATTTCCTGACAGTGAGGACAATTAACCAGTGGAACTGCTTGCCTCCAGAAGTTGTGGGAGATTTTTTAAGAAGAGATTGAACAGTCGCTTGCCTGGAGTGATAAAGGGTCTCCTATCTGAGCAGGGGGTTAGATTAGAAGACCTCTAAGGTCCCTTCCAACTCTGGAGAATGACATTTTGTCATTCAGTTCTGGTTATAAATCAAGGATTACCTGTCCTTCCACTCTCTAATGCCTAGCTATTAATTCATCTTCCAAGGAGATCAACTTTCTACTTAACTGTAAGTGAGAGCGGCCGCACCTCTGTGCTTTCTTGATGCCCGGATCGGCCCAGGAGCAAAGGATAATTATCTCAAGGGTGGGGCCCAATTATTAACCAGCTGAGCTGAATCGATTCTATGTTTGTTGTCGGTCTTGCTGAATAACAACCATAAAAATCAGGTGAACTCTAAGTGGGAGACTTAATCTTTGTGCCTGGGACGGTCACACCTAAAGTTTCCGAGACTTTTTTTCACTCAGGAAGAAGAAAAAAAAGCTGATTCCACCGTGTCATCGGAGAACCTTTGCAAAGTCAACACAATCTCCAAGAGGATCTCAGAAGGATCAAAATCCGGATTTTTTGTAAGGCCCCGAAGGTCATCAAGCCAACCTCCGTTAAGGCAGGAATCTAAATTTGTTAGTCCTTGACTTATGACCACAATGGAGCCCCAATTTTCTTTTTTTTTATTGAAAATTTTTAAAAGTTTACATATATTTCCCCTCCGCCCCATTCCCCCCTTACCCTCCCTAACCCACTCCCCACTTCCCAAAGCAAAATACAGGGTATCACATTTAACAATCATAAGCTAATATAAACTAGTAATCTATAGTCTCCTATCACCCTCTTGAACTTTTAACTCCCTTTTACTAATCTAACCTTAAATGCATTATAAAACTCTCTTAACCCCTTCTTTTTTCAAAAGCTATTCGTAATTTTTTAGTCTTGTATTTGCCCCAATTTTCATGGCAAAGTGAAAGAATTGGGAAGTGAGCCGTATCCCATCTTACAACTTTTCCTACCACAGTTGTTTGGCGAATCCCTGCAGCTGTTAAGTGAATCACACGGTCGTTAAATGAATCTGGCTTCCTCCGTTGAATTTCCCTGTTGGAAACCAGCTTGGGGGGGGGGGTTACAAAGGTGACCCCAGGGACCTTGCAACCGTCATAAGTACAAGCCAGTTGCCAAGCATTCAAATTTTGATCACATGACCATGGGGAATTGGGGATGTTGCAATTGGGGCCAGAGTTTCCATCACTAAGCGAGGTGGTTGTTAAGCGAGTCACTCACACCTGATTTTGCCATGGTTGTTAAGTGAAACTGCCGTCCTTATGCGAATGCAAATCCCTGTGCTTGTAAAGTTGAGTGTTTAGTCATTAAGTGAATCCAGCCCCTCCCCCATTGATTTTGCTTATCGGGAGCCAGCCGGGAAGGTCACCAACAAGGACCATGTAACTGCAACCGTCATAAATACGGTTGCAGGCCCCAAATAAGGCCCCAAATGTTGATCATGTGTTCCTAGGGAGCACTGCAAGGGTCATAAGTGTGAGGAGAGGTCATAAGTCGGGTTTTTTTCCAGCGCCATTGTAGCTTCGGTCACTAAATGAAGGGTTATAAATTGAGGACTGTCCGTTTATGGATTGCAGAGCCCACCAGCCTGCCCCCTCCTCCCCCCTGCCCCCCCCCCTGCTGAAAAGGTCGCTGTGTGATTCAAGAGGGATCGAGTTTCGCACCCAGAAGCCAAAAAAGTTGTGTCATCTTGTGGTTAAAACAGAAAGCAGCCCCCGGCTGAGTCAAATCCTTCCTCCCTCTGTCCGTCTCCTCCCGAGGAACCCAAGGAAGAGAAAAACCACATTGAGCAGGCGTGAGCTCAATGGCCGGCTCTGGGGACATTCCCCCCCACAACCAGCAATGGGTCTGGAGGGGCATCGAAGTTTCAGGAAAGTCCTCAACTTAAAACTGTTCGTTTAGCGACCGTTCGAAGTCACAAGGGCACTGAAAAAAGGGACTTTGGACCGTTTTTCACAATTACGACCGTTGCCTCATTCCTACGGCCACGTGATTGGCATGCAGACACTTGACCATTGACTTGTATTAATGTCTCGTGTGCGTGTGTGTGTGAGTGAGTGAGTGATCCTCTTTTTGTGACCTTTTAACCAGCCAAGTCAAAGGGAAGTCAGATTTGCTGAACCACCATGATATGAACTTAATCGTTGCAGCGATTCACTTAACAACCGGAACAAGAAAAGTCGTGAAACGGGGCAAAATGTCAGTGAACAAATGTCTCGCTCAGCAACATAAAAGGTGGGGGCTCCATTGTGGTCGTAAGGTGAGGACGAGCTGTAAAAGCGGAAACAAACAAACCGACTCTGCCAAATTCTCCTCGAATCCGGATCTTGCAAGCTTTCTACTGTGCCGATGTTCTTGGCTGGGTCAACCGCCCCCCCCCCCATCTCTCCACCCCAGCAGCCGTGGGGGGGGGTCTGTGTCACAACGCGGCTTTCACAAACACCTTCCACACAACTTTTCCTGGCGGGCTGTTTGGCAAACGAAAAGTCAATCTTGCCTCAGGGTCTCTGGAGATCTTACACCATCCAGTTGTCCCAAAAGGGGGAGGAGTTTTTTTGAAAAGATTTCGCTTCTCCTCCAAGAAGCTTCTCCAGAACTGAGGAAGCTCCTTGGAGAAGAAGCGAAATGTTTTCAAAGAATTTAAAAAAAAAACCAAGAAAATCCAGTTGCCTTTTTTGGGGGGAAAAACCCCACCTTTGGGATGATCCTGCCTCATTTCATTTTGGGTGAATTTGTCTCCAAATCCCAGTTTCCTTTGTTGTTCTCCTCTGTTGGGCATCAAAACATCCTCGGTCTCAAAGATGCCGATGGTGGGAAGGACGAGGGCTCTTTAAACATGGACAGAGGTCCCTCAGCTCAAGAAGAGGGGAGGATCAGCAATAACTGAATGACAGAATGACAAGAGTTGGAAGGGACCTTGGAGGTCTTCTAGTCCAACCTCTTGCTTAGGCAGGAAACCCTATAGCAATGTTTCTCAACCTTGGAAGCTTGAAGATGGGTGGACTTCAACTCCCAGAATCCCCCAGCCGCTGGCTGGGGGATTCTGGGAGTTGAAGTCCACCCATCTTCAAGCTTCCAAGGTTGAGAAACACTGCCCTAGACAATTTCAGTCAACTGGCTGCCCAATTTCTTCTTAAAAACTTCCAATGTTGGAACCCAGGAACTCTCCAGTCCCCAAACTGGTTCTCTCTCAGAATCGACCCCCGGATTTTGATGGGACCAGAATTCTTTTAATGATCCAAGAGTTCTTCTCAACATCCCCCCCCCCCTCAAAGTGCACAGGCGACTCATCCCGGCTTGCCGAGGGATTTCCCTGCCCGCCCACAGCAAGTAGGGTTAGGTAAGATCCCAGCACCCCCTGCCACCCCTCCCCACGGGATGAGCTCACAGGGTTAAGCAAGAGCCTGAGCTCCTTCCCTTCCCTTCCCTTCCTCGAGGCTTACTGGCCCGGCCGCCCAGCCTCCTGCTCCTGGCCCTCCTGGCCCCACCTCGCCTGCTCCCCCCTGGCCAAGACCTGCCCTCCAATCTGGGCTGGGGAAATCTGTGGAGCCAGACAGGTTTTGTGGAATGGTTAACCTGGGGCAATCTCATCCTGAGCCAATCACCTGAGCTCAGCAGCAGCCGGAGACTTTTCAGCGCTCGGGCACCTGTTGCAAACCTCCCAGGGCGAAGAAGACACCTCTGGCAGCAGCCGAGCCCTCCTGCCCAGCCATGAGCCTCATCCTTGGGACCCTGATGCTCCTCTGCCTGCTGGGGGATGCCGGCTCAGAACCTCCCCAGGAACCAGTGGTGCAAGAACTCTGGACTCTCCTGTCTGGCAGTCGAGAAGGCGTTCTGCCCCGTCGCTCGGTGGATGCCCTGTTAAATATTGCAAGGTCCCGGGTGCAATGCTCGGCCGTGCCGTGTGAAAAGGTAGAGTGGGGGTAGCAGGCGGGCGGGGTCCTCCTGGCAGCTGGAAAAGGCTGGGTCAAACTCCAGCATGGGTGCAAAGGGCTAGGACGCCGGGCAGGAAGGTGATAGCAACGGCAGCAGCTTTGAGAGAAAGAGGCGAAGGAGAAGAGAAGTGGGGAGTGGGACTTCGTCATGACTTTGCTGACCCCCACACCCGACAGCCCCCAATTTCTTAGCTTCTGTGACAGGGGTCCCTGTGTGAGACCAGGAACCGCAAGGCTGCCACTCGCCCGTGGCAGGCTGGGTTCACACCATCACATCTGCTTGATGGTTCCAAAAGAATACAGAATGACAGAGTTGGAGGGGACCTCAGAGGTCTTCTAGTCTAACCCCCTGCTAACCCTATACCGTTTCAGACAAACAGCTGTCCAATCTCTTCTTTAAAAACTTCCAGTGTTAGGACATTCACAACTTCTGGAGGCAAGCAGTTCCACTGGTTAATTCTTCCCGCTGTTAGGAAGTTTCTCCTTAGTTCCAGGTTGCTTCTCTCCTTGGTTAGTTTCCATCCATTGTTTTTTGTCCTGCCTTCTGGTGCTTTGGAGAAGACCCTGACCCCCTCTTTCTTTTGGCAGCCCCTCAAATATTGAAACACTGCTGCCATGTCACCCCTAGTCCTGCTTTTCATTAAACTAGACGTACACAATTTCTGCAATCATTCTTAACAGAATAACAGAGTTGTTAGTCCAATCCTCTGCAGGAAACCCTATATCACTTCAGACAAATGGTTGTCCTGTTATGGAATGAAGTGACCAAGCAACATGGGTCAGTCAGAGAGAGAGGTTTTATTTGCGCAAAGACTCAAGCCATGTTTGCCAATCTTGGCTCTGAGTAACTTCTCCATGCTTGTATAACACTTATATACTTTCCTAAACAAAGGATTCTGCTAACACAGCAACTTTCCAATATATATGGTTAACATACATTTGTTATTTTTAATTGACATCTAATTACTAAGATTTTACATTATCTTTATCCAACACTCATAATTCTTCTTGTAACTGGCTGAAGTACAAATTCTTCTTTTGATATTTGCTTCTTGTCCAGGTGCTATTCTCTGGCCTAATCACCCTTGACTATGTTTCATGAGGATGCTCCCTTTTCTTCTGACAAGTTAGTGCGTTACTTAGAGTATCAAGGAGGTTATGTTGACTCTGTATTCTCTCTAGCTGGCGGTATTTCCTGTCTTCAGATTATAGTTGCTTTTAGAATATCTTTTAGAATATAGTGAATATAAAGTTATCCAGTGGTCATCCAAACGGTCCCACTTTAGTCCAGTCTCTTCTTAAAAACTTCCAGTATTGGAGCATTCACAAGTAGTTCCACAGGTTAATTGTTCTAACTGTTAGGAAATGTCTCCTTATAAAAGACCCGATAGATAGATAGATATAGAACAAGTGTAGTCTTAATCTGTGACAGCCCCAAACCCAGGGGGGGCTTTGCTCACCCCCTATCGGGGCCTACTAAATTGGCTTCACAGACAGCTTGTCGGGCTTCGCCAGAGGCACCGAGATGGAGGAAGCTGCGGCGCACAGAAACTTCTGCTTTTGAGCATTTTGGGGGTTTTTTTGGAAATGAGTTAGTCGGAAAAACTGTCACCGGATAAGGCGGGGAGGGGGGGCTTGGGGGCTGGCTGGGAGACTGCAGAAGGAGGTTTCACTTAGAGAAAAGAAATGGGTTGGGGGCTGAAATCAGGAGGTGGCAGCCTGGGGAGGAAGTCTGTCTGTCTGTCTGTCTGTCTGTCTGTCTGTCTCTCTTTCTCATAAGTTTACAATATAAAATACAAAAATACAAAGGAAAAAAGTAGGAAAAGGAGGGAAGGGAAAAGGGAAAAGAAAAGTGGGGGAAAGAAAAGGAAAAAAAAAAAGAAATGGCATTGACTCCCAACTCCCTTTGGTGGAGTAGAATAAGATAATTTTATCAAACCTCATATATTACATATTTTAAAAAGATATTACATAAACTAGCCATTTCTATAGTAATAAATCTATCTCACCTGTAAAACCCAAAATCAAAGTTTCATCCTCCCCCCTCACCTTAAGCCCAAAGTCCAGAAGTGATTTCCAGGTAGAAATAAAAGTAATTATGTTTTTTTTTCCTTTAATCAAAGCAATCCATTTCTGCTAACTCCATCAACTTTGGCAGCCGTTCGTCCATTGCGGGAATCAAAACGTCCTTCCATTTTTGTGCATAAAGTAATCTTGCGGTATGGGGGGGGTGGGTTTCTCTCTAGAGGGCGTGATGGGGAGAGCAGGCTGTAGGGTGGGATCGCACCTGGAACCAGTCATGACAAGCACGACGATGCCACAGGTGGTCCTCACCTTATGACCTCAGTTGAGATTCAGGCGAGGATTTCCGTTCTCAAGCAAGGCAGTTTTTAAGTGAGTCACGCCCGATTTTACAACCCATTTTGGCCACAGTTGTTAAGTGAATCATGCCATTGTTAAGTGAAACTGGCTTTCCCCCATTGACTTTGCTTGTTGGACTCTGGTTGGGAAAGTCACAAATGATGCCTAAGCAGGGGGCTGGACTAGAAGACCTCCAAGGTCCCTTCCAACTATTCTATTCTGTTCTGTTCTGTTCTGTTCTATTCCATTTTCTATATTCTATATTCTCTTTTCTACTCTACTCTACTCTATTCTATTCTACTTTCTATATTCTTATTCTATTCCACTTTCTATATTCTATATTCTATATTCTCTTCCTCTTCTCTTCTCTTCTCTTCTCTTCTCTTCTCTTCTCTTCTCTTCTCTACTCTACTCTACTCTACTCTACTCTACTCTACTCTACTCTATTCTTTATTATTCTATTCTATTCTCCATTCCTCTTCTCTTCTCTTCTCTTTATTATTCTATTCTACTCTACTCTACTCTACTCTACTCTACTCTACTCTACTCTACTCTACTCTACTCTATTCTATTCTACTTTCTATATTCTTATTCTATTCCACTTTCTATATTCTATATTCTATATTCTATATTCTATATTCTATATTCTATATTCTATATTCTATATTCTATATTCTCTTCCTCTTCTCTACTCTACTCTACTCTACTCTACTCTACTCTACTCTACTCTATTCTATTCTTTATTATTCTATTCTATTCTCCATTCCTCTTCACTTCTCTTTATTATTCTATTCTACTCTACTCTACTCTGCTCTGCTCTACTCTACTCTATTCTATTCTACTTTCTATATTCTTATTCTATTCCACTTTCTATATTCTATATTCTATATCTATATTCTATATTCTATATTCTATATTCTATATTCTATATTCTATATTCTATATTCTATATTCTATATTCTCTTCCTCTTCTCTACTCTACTCTACTCTACTCTACTCTACTCTACTCTATTCTATTCTTTATTATTCTATTCTATTCTATCCTCCATTCCTCTCCTCTTCTCTTTATTATTCTATTCTATTCTACTCTACTCTACTCTACTCTACTCTACTCTACTCTCAAATGTAAATAACCCTGGGATGCTACAACCATCATAAATACAGGTAGTCGTTGACTTACAACAGTTCGTTTAGTGACTGTTTGAAGTTACAATGGCACTGAAAAAGTGACTTATGACTGTTTTTCACACTTACAACCGTTGCAGCCGCTCTATGGTCATGTGATCAAAATTCAGACTCTTGGCAACTGACTCCTATTTATGACGGTTGCAAGGGTCCTCAGGTCACAGGGTCCCCTTTTGCGCCCTTCTGACCAGCAAAGTCAACGGGGAAGCCAGATTCACTTAACAACCGTGTGACTTACTTAACAACTGCCAGGATTCGCTTAATAACGGTGTAAAGAAAGGTTGCAAAAATTCACTTAAGAAATGTCTCACTTAGCAATAGGAATTTTGGGCTCCATTGTGGTCATAAGTCGAGGACGACCTGTGCATGCTGGCTGCTATGCTCCTGAATTTTGATCCATGATCCTGGGGATGCGATGGTCATACGTGCGAGGACCGGCCATAAATCACTTTTTTCATTGGTGTGGTAGCTTCGAACGGTCACTCAACAAATGTTTGTAAAGAACTATAAAATATAACTATAATAAACTACAAGCCACAAAAGAATAACTACAAAATAAGGAGAAACTTCCTGACAGTTAGAACAATGAATCAGTGGAACAACTTGCCACCAGAAGCTGTAAATGCTCCAACACTGGAAAATTTTAAGAAGAGATTGGATAACTACTTGTCTGAAGTGGTGTAGGTTTTTCTGCCTAAGTATGGGGTTGGACTAGAAGACCTCCAAGGCCCCTTCCAACTCTGTTATTCTCTTCTCTTCTCTTCTCTTCTCTTCTCTTCTCTTCTCTTCTCTTCTCTTCTCTTCTATTTTCTATATAGGAGTCTCCCCCTGAGCTTATGAGACTGATGGGCATTGTCACCCCACACGCCTACAAATCAGGGAAGCCACCAAAAATCAGGAATTTCCCCGATAGCATCTTTGGGATCCGTTAAAGAGAGAAGATGCAGAGTTTGAAAAAAAAAAAATAGGACCTTTTTATCATTTGGGCAAAGATCCCAGCCAGGTCTACCTCTTCCTCTGGTTTTGTTTTGAAAAAAACTCTGCGCTGACATTTTTAGAAGAGGGTCTACTTCTGGGTGGAGGGTTGTGAGATGGAGAAAATAATTTCAGGGTAAGGATTAGTGGAGGGTGGTTTGACTTCGCAGCCAGAAAGAGCTCGAGTTTGCTCATTTCTGCCTATCGAATAATTTTGGGAACTTTAAGATTGAGTGGACTTTAAAAAAAAAAAGATTGGGTGGACTTCAATTCCCAGAATTCCCCAGCCAGCTTTGCTGGCTGGGGAATTCTGGGAGTTGAAGTCCACCCGTCTTAAAGTGGGCAGGTTGGTGAACTGCCATAAAGAAAGGCAGGAAGAGTTCTCTGGCTGTCTGGGAAAAACGGGAAATATCACTTGAGCGAGAGAGAAGCCTTGGGGAAAAGGCTCGGAGCTGCCCTGCAATCCTAGGAACTCGAGTGCGAGAGGGTAGCAGACGCCCAGACGGGTTGTACCCGTTTGTGCCCAAGAAAGGAACCTGTTTCGGTTGGGAGGAAAAGAGAGAATGAGAGAGAGAGAGGGAGGGAGGGAGGGAGGTCTCTTTCTTGCTTTGCTTCCCTTCCCTTCCCTTCTGCATCCATTTACTTCTCCTTCCTTTCCCTTTCTTTTTCCATTTCTTTCCCTCTTTTTCTCCTTTCCTTCCTCTTTCCTTTCCTTTTCCTCCCCTTCTTCTTTCTTCCTTTCTCTATCTTTCCTTTTCCTTTCCTTTTTCTCCCTTTCTTTTTTTCCTTCTCTTCCCTTTTTCCCTTTTCTTTTCCTTTCCTACCCTGCCCTTCCCTTGTTCATCCATTTATTTTATTTTCTTCCTTTTCCTCTTTTCCCCTTCCTTTTTTAGCCATTTACTCCCTTACCTTCCTCTTCTCCCATTCCCTTCCGTATTTCTTTCCCTTCTCTTCCCCTTTTCCTTTCCTTTTGTTTCCCTTCATCCATTTATTTTCTTTTTCTTTTTTCCTTTTTCCCCTTCCCCTTTTTTATCCATTTACTCCCTTCACTTCCTCTCCTCCCATTCCCTTCCATATTCATTTCCCCTTCTCTTTCTCCTTTCCTTTCTCTCTCTTCTTCTCCTTCCCTTCCCTTTCTTTTTTCCTTTCCTTTCCTTTCTTTTCCTTTACTTTCCCCTTTCCTCTCCTCTTTCCTTTCTACTTCCCTTTCCCTTCATCCATTTATTTTCTTCCTTTTCTTTTTTCCTCCCCCCCCCCCTTCCCTTCTCATCAAGTTACTTCCTTTCCCTTTTCTCCTTTCCCCTCCCCTGGTCTGGCCCTTCCTTTCTCTAGACTAGCCAAACCCAAATCCTGCAACTGTTCTTCATCTCTTTTAGTCTCCAGAATGACTCCGGGCAGCTGCCTGGACAAGTTCTTGCGGGTTTTCTCTCGCAATTCCTTCTTCCTGGTACTAAGTATGAATCACTGGCCCAAACTCAGCCAGGATTCGTGCCTAAGGCAGGATTAGAACTCAGCTCTTCCAGGTTCTAGCCAGGTGCCTCTAACAGGTAATCCTCCACTTAAGAATCCTCTGTATAATGACCGTTTGAAGTTACAACAGTCACTGAAAAAAGGGACTTACAGTTGTTTTTCGACACCTATGACCATTGCAAGCCTCCCCGTGATGATGGGATGGAAATTCGAGCCCTCGGCAACTGGCATGTACTTCTGACAGTTTATTGATTTATAAAATAATGAGTAAATAAATAGATAAATAGACAGATAGACATATAGATAGAAAAATAAAATAAAATAGAGCAATAAAATAAAATACAATAAAATACCACCACCCATCTCCTTCCACTTATGACTGTATGACTGTAACTTTGTTGCTTGATTTATGTTGATATTGTTTCCTGATTGCTTATTTGTACCCTGTAACTATCATTAAGTGTTGTACCTTATGAGTCTTGCCAAACATATCTTTTATGTACACTGAGAGCGTAGGCACCAAGACAAATTCCTTGTGTGTCCAATCACACTTGGCCAATAAAGAATTCTATCTATTCTAAAATGACATAAAATAAAAAAATAAGGTAAGATAAGATAAATACAATACAATACAATACAATAAAGGTAAATAATAAAATAAATTATAAAATATAAAATAAAATAAAATCTTAAAATCAGTTGCACTGTCCTGGGTCATGGGATCGCCCCTCGTAACCTTCCCAGCTGGCTTCGTCCAAACAGTTCAATGAGGCAAGCTGGATTCGCTTAATGACAACACAACTCACTTTAACAACTGCAGTGATTTGCTGGACCATCCTGGCCAAAAAAAAAAGGTCGTAAAACGGGACCAACCCTCACTGAACAGCTGCCTGGCTTAGCAACACTCATTTGGGTACCAGGTGGGCAAATAAAATACAACGGGGAAATAAATAAACTGAAATATTGGGGCCCGATTGTTGGTCGTTAAGTCGAGGACTACCACTGCCGCCAGCGTGAATGGCTCGTCTAAATTACTTTGGGGGACCCAGGAGAAGGAAAGAGGATGGAGAAAGGGGTGGGCAGGAGATCCACAGTAAACCGTGGCAGTTTTCATTGCCAGCCCGGAGGAGGAGAGTTGGACCGTGTGATTGAGTATTATTTACACAAACTCTGTGTACGCACTTCAAACTCACCAGGAATCTGGAGAACTTACCGTAATTGCGCTATTGTTCAAGTCGATGTTTCTCAAGCTTTGCAACTTGAAGAGCAAAACTGGCTGGGGAATTCTGGGAGTTAAAGTCCACTCTCGACAAGTCGCTGAGGTTTTGAGCAATAGTAACTGGATCTCTTGCAGTTTTCCCTTGGGTTTATTCTTGTAAGATCCTGCTAGTATTCAGAATCGGAATAGAGCCGCAAGGGACCTGCTCCATACCATTTGAGACAATTGGTTGTCTAATGTCTTCTTAAAAGCCTTCAGTGATGGAGCACTCACAACTTCTGGTGGCAAGCTGTTCCACTGATTAATTGTCCCCACTGTTAGGAGGTTTCTCCTTAATTCCAGGTTGCTTCTCTCCTTGGTGAGTTTCCATCCATCGTTTCTTGTCTTGTCTTGTCTCCACAATACTTGCTCACGACCCAATTCTCTGCATCTTCAATCAAAAAAGTACATTTTCTTTCTTTCGATGGTTCACTTTCCCCAGCAGGATGGGGGAACCCTGACAAAGAAGGACTGGGGGTGACAAGGGAGCAGTCTTCCAATATTTGAGGGGCCGCCACAAAGAAGAAGCAGTCAAGCTATTCTCCAAAGCACCTGAGGGCAGGACAAGAAGCAATGGATGGAAACCAATCAAGGAGAGAAGCAACCTGGAATTAAGGAGAAATTTCCTGACAGTGAGGACAATTAACCAGTGGAACTGCTTGCCACCAGAAGTTGTGGGTGCTCCATCACTGGAAGCTTTTAAACAGAGACTGGAACAGCCACTTGTCTGAAATGGTCTAGTGCAGTGTTTCTCAACCTTGGAAGCTTGAAGATGGGTGGACTTCAACTCCCAGAATCCCCCAGCCAGCAGCGCTGGCTGGGGGATTCTGGGAGTTGAAATCCACCCATCTTCAAGCTTCCAAGGTTGAGAAACACTGGTCTAGTGTCTCCTGCCTTAGCAGGGGGCTGGACTAGAAGATCTCTGAGGTCCCCTCCAACTCTATTCTGTATTGAATTGGACTTCATGCATCAACCTGATGTCCCTGTACCTTAATTTGTCTTAATTCCCTTCCTCTCTCAGTGTACATCTTCTGTTGGGTTTATTATTTGTTTGTTTGTTTACTTAATTACTTACTTATTTTCCTGGCTGGGGAATTCTGGGAGTTGAAGTCCACCCGCCTTTAAGTGGTCCAGGTTGAGGAACTCCAGTTGGTTCTCCTTGGCGTTCATCCTTGTAAGATGTTCACCCCAATTCAGATAGTCCTCGACGTACAACAGTTCATTTAGCGACCGTTTGAAGTCACAGCGGCACTGACAAAAGGGACTTAGGACCATTTTCCACACACAGCATCCTCGTGGCTAATGATCAGAATTCGGATGCTTGGCAACTGGTTCATATTTATGATGGTTGCTGGGATCCCAACGAGATTCCCTTAAAGCCCGCTTAACGTCTCACTTAGTAACATAAACATTGGCCTCGACTGTGGTCGTAAGTCAAGGACCACTTGTAACCCCATCTTCACACCTTCCAGAGATGTTCAACCACAAGGTTGAAGACCATTTTGGAATAAACCTGGTGGACCCCAGGTGGACTGAGAGGAAGACCCTGATAACCTTCTTCTCTTCTGCAGTGCCTCTCGTCCGCAAACATCTTTGAACTGGTAGGGAAGACCACATCTGGAGAGGTCAACCTCACGTCCGCGGAGCTGCTGACCTTCTCGGCAGGGCTGGTCTTCTACTTCTCTGACCCCGTGGATGCCTGCGAGGCCATGATCAAGAAACACTGGGTGTCTGAGGTCCATGATTTCCAAACCAAATTCTTCAATGGAAGCCCCGCGACGGGACCCAACCTGGAGAAAGTTGCCCGGCAGATGGTCCTCATCCAGAAGAATGCCAAGTCTGTCAAAAAAGAGGAGGTAAGTGGGCAGTGGAGGGGCCATAGTTAAATGAGAGATGTTCCCATAGAGATACTGAGAGACTTTCTCCTCTCCTCTCCTCTCCTCTCCTCTCCTCTCCTCTCCTCTCCTCTCCTCTCCTCTCCTCTCCTCTCCTCTCCCCTCCCCTCCCCTCCCCTCCCCTCCCCTCCCTTCCCTTCCCTTCCCTTCCCTTCCCTTCTCTTCTCTTCTCTTCTCTTCTCTTCTCTTCCCTTCTTCTATTCTACCCTATTCTACCCTACCCTACTCTACTCTATCTTTGATAGGGTTAGACATACCGAGCTCCCTCAACCATTAGTTAATTAATTGAATTTATTAGTCACTCTTCATCTGTAGCTGGAAAAAAATCATGGCTGGGCAGAGAAAGGGGGAAGGCCAGCCTAAATTTCTCACCTGCTCTCCTCCGCTCCCCAGCCCTGCACAGAAGTGGACCAGGTCCTTAAAAGCAGCACATCTGTTACCCACCACGTGGCACCGAACCCAGCCGGGAAGGTGTTGGCCTTCCTCTCCTATCACGTCTTACGAGGCGGCTGCTTCGGTGCGCTGCCCCACAAACACTACTTTTTGGATTACATTTTCCAACACTACAGCAACGGGACTCACAACCTCACTCTGGCAGGTAAGTCTCCAAGCTGTGGGTTGCACACCTGGGTGGGAATGAGGGAGGGAGTGAGGGAGGGAGAGAGAGAGAGAGAGAGAGAGGGAGGGAGGGAGAGAGAGAGAGAGAGAGAGAAAGAGAGGGAAGGAGGGAGGGAGAGAAAAAGAGAGGGAGGGAGAGGGAGAGAAAGAAAGAGAGAGGGAGGGAGGGAGGGAGAGAAAGAGAGAAAGAGAGAGAGGGAGGGAGAGAGAGAGAGAAAGAGAGAGAGAGAAAGAGAGAGAGAGAGAGGGACGGAGGGAGGTGAACGCCCACTTTAAGAGACACCAATTCCCTACAATCTCTGTATTTTCTTTTATATGAAGAACGGTTGCAGGATTTGGGTTTGGCCAGTCTAGAGAAAAGAAGGATTAAGGGGGGGACATGATAGCAGTCTTCCGGTATTTGAGGGGCTGCCCCAAAGAAGAGGGCACCTATTTTCCAAAGCACCTGAGGGCAGGACAAGAAACCATGGAGGGAAACGAACCAAGGAGAGAAGCAACTTAGAACTAAGAAGAAATTTCCTGACAGTGAGAACAATTAACCAGTGGAACAGCTTGCCACCAGAAGTTGTGGCTGCTCCATCACCGGAGGTTTTTAAGAAGAGACTGGCTAGCCCCTTGTCTGAAATGGTATAGGGTCTCCTGCTTGAGCAAGGGGTTGGACTAGATGATCTCCAAGGTCCCTTCTAGCCTCTATTCTGCTAGGGATCCCTGGCTTAGGAAATTCGTCTTGAAGATATAACTTGCAACGTTAGGAGATTCTGCCCATAATTTGGTATCCTTGGAAAGGGTGGAGACCCCCCTGTTGTCCTCACTACTGGCTATTTACAGATGTAGTAGAGTTACCATCATGATATGCAGCTGTTCAGAGCAGTCTTCTCTTCTGAATTGACCTATCTATCAACACTGATATTGCTACCTAGTTGGGTCATGAAATGTCTGCAAGAAAACAAGGGGAGTAACAAGGACCTCCCAGTCTTCCTCCTCCTCCCCCTCCTCTTCCCCCTCCCCTCCCTTCTCTTATCTTCAGAGAGCACCAAGAATCCACAGTTCAACCCTGAGCTACCTTCTAGTAATCATCTATTTATTTGTCTATCTACTTCATGACACCATCAATACTTGGGGGACAGAGCCATGGAAGTGAGATATAAATAACAGTAGGCCTGGGCTACCCCTCACCCCTCCCCCATCTATATCAGCTGTGCCAATCTCGACAACTTTAAGACTTGTGGACTTCAGTTCTCAGAATTCCCCAGGCAACCATGTTAGGAGCTGAAGTCCACTGGTCTTAAAGGTGCCAAGGTTGGACACCCTGTTCTCCATCATGACTATGGTAGAAGAGCTAAAACAGACTTCTCCAACAGGGTGGCCTTGAGTTCTTCTGGCCTTCAACACTTCCTAGTCAATGTGGTTTAGGAGACACAAGTCAAACTCATAAGAGACTGTAGTTTGATGGGATTGTACGTCACCTTTGAGGGAATCCAAATAAAGAGGTTAGGACTGTCCCCCCAGATGGACTCAACTCCCATAATTCTTTGGGTCAGGCTACTTCAAATTTTGGAGGGTTGCTTTGTGGCCAACAGATTTAGAGAACCCCAAATTGAGATGATAAGTGTAGAAGAATAGGTAGGATGGGAAGAATGTACAATGACCTCTGACCTTTCTGGATTTACAACAGGGCTAACCAAACTAATGGTACAGTTGGAGGTCGGTCCTGGGAGAAAAGATGGCGGCCATGACCACAGCCATGACCATGGCCATGACCATGATGGGCATGACCATGGTGGACACACACACAATGGCCATGACCACAGTGACCACGTACATGATGGACACACACATGATGACCATGATCATAAAAATGCCACACATGGTGACCATGTACATGATGGACACACACACGATGACCATGACCATGATCATAAAAATGCCACACACGGTGGCCATGAAGATCACAGAGATCACTCAGACCATCACCACGGCAACGAAACAGGCCATCACCACGGCAACGAAACAGGCCATCACCACGGCAACGAAACAGGCCATCACCACATGGCCCCCCATGGAAACAGAAGTGAAAGTTCTCCGGTGCGCTCAAAACGAAGTCCTGCAGACTTGGAAGAACAAGACGTCCACCAGAACATCTGGGACACGGTGAGACATGTCCTTCTTTAGCACTGCCATAGGCATAGAGGTGAGCCCACCAGGAGGTTGATCGGTGTCCTCAGGGCCACCTGAGTAGTGCAAACGGATGTGCAACCTCCTTGGAACTGCTGAAAGGATTGTGTTGTAGACTGGAGAGAGATGATATCATAGCCCTTTGCATCACTCAGTGTTTCTCAACCTTGGCAACTTGAAGATGAGTGGTCCATTCATCTTCAAGTTGCCAAGGGTGAGAAACACTGACTCGGGTGACTCTGAGGACACAGATAAACCTCCAAGTGGCCTCAAGGACCCTCTAAAAGGATAGAAATGACCAGCTGTCTGCAAGGAGTATCAATCCTTCCATTCCCCACCATCCAGTCAGAGCTGAAGAAGCTCCTTGGATGAGAAGCGAAACGTCTTCAAGGAAAAAACCACCCAGAAAGTCCACTTGCCTCTTGAAAAAAAGCACTTGGGTCACCCCACTACTTGAGGTCACTTCAGCCTGCCCCCCCCTCAAGCCAAGTGCCGGTCACTCAAGGACTTTTCTTTCTTTCCAGGTCTGTCTCAGCCCCACTGATATCTTCAAGATTTATGAGATTGACGATGCCCTAGGAATCAGCCGCCCAGATTTCACCCGCCTCAGCCCAGCTCTGGTGCAGCAGCAGCTCAGCAAGGCCTGCACGGCCCCTCGGAAGGTTCCAGAAGAAGGGCGCCTCACCACGGCTGAGAGTGAGTCCATCCCCAGGGGACCCCATTTGCCCCAACCCTCTCTAAACCAGGAGTGTATCCAACTGTATCCAACACCTGGGGACAACCACAACCTAGAACAGGGGTCTTCAACCTTGGCCACTTGAAGACTGGTGGACTTCAACTCCCAGAATTCCACAGCCAGCTTTGCTGGCTGGGGAATTCTGGGAGTTGAAGTCCACCAGTCTTCAAGTGGCCATGGGTGGCCACCTCTGCTCTAAAACTATCAGGAAAATGGCTCCTGCCAGAATCAAACATCTGCCTTGAAGGTCTCCCATGGAGAATCTCCCTTCTGTTCTTCTACTGAAGACCTCTGAGCTTCCACACCCCAATCATGACTGGTCGTTTCTGGTTAGGACTTCCAGAGTTTGAACCTCTAAAGTTTCAAGCCATGTGGAGATGATTAGGATGCTGGTCTCACTAGGAACTTCTCAAAAACCACCCAGAGCCTCCTGAAAAGGTTTCTGAAGCACGTAAGAGAAGGACATCTCCTGGGAACTGGCCACTGACCCATTCTTGCATGGAGGTGAACTCTTTGGTCGCACACACGCACAGACACACAAACACACACACAACCTTAAATGACGTGTGTTGTAAGTGCACCGAGTGCATCTTCTGTACCAGAGATAAATTTCTTGTATGGCTACCACACTTGGCCACATAAAGATATTTTTGTCTTTTCTGTCCTGTTTTCACTATTCTATTCTATTCTGTTCTGTTTTGTTATATTTTGCTTTCCATATTCTGTTCTGTTGTCTATATCGTATCCTGCTCTGTTATCCATATTCTATTCTGTTCTGTTGTTTTCTATATCCTGCTATGTTCTGTTTTCTATAGTCTAGTCTATTCTGTTTTTTAAATTCTGTTTTCCATATTCTATTCTATTGTTTCCTATGTTCTGTTCTGTTCTATTCTGTTGTATTCTATTCTATTATTCTATTCTATTCTATTCTATTCTATTCTATTCTATTCTATTCTATTCTATTCTATTCTATTCTATTCTATTCTATTCTATTCTACTCTACTCTACTCTACTCTACTCTATTCTTTCTATTCTATTGTATTCTATTCTACTCTACTCTACTCTACTCTACTCTACTCTACTCTACCCTACCCTACCCTACTCCATTCCATTCTATATTCTATTCTATTCTATTCTATTCTATTCTATTCTATTCTATTCTATTCTATCCCATCCCATCCCATCCCATCCCATCCCATCCCATCCCATCCCATCCCATATTTTCTCTATTCTATTCTATTCTATTCTATTCTATTCTATTCTATTCTATTCTATTCTATTCTATTCTATTCTATCCCATCCCATCCCATCCCATCCCATCCCATCCCATCCCATCCCATCCCATCCCATATTTTCTCTATTCTATTCTATTCTATTCTATTCTATTCTATTCTATTCTATTCTATTCTATTCTATTCTATTCTATTCTATTCTAATTCTATTCTAATTCTATTCTATTCTATTCCTATTCTGTTTTTTCTATTCTATTCTATTCTATTCTATTCTATTCTATTCTATTCTATTCTATTCTATTCTATTCTATTCTATTATTTGTTTTCCATATTCTATTCTGCTCTGTTTTCTCTGTTCTGTTCCGTTCTGTTCCGTTCTGTTCCGTTCTAGCGTATCCCAGTCTAGTCTGCTTTTCTTGGATTATTCCTCCCTGCCCTCCCTCTTTTCCAGAGTACATCTACGGCTCCCTGGCCACGCTGCTGGTGTGTGTGTGTGCCCTTTTTGGCATCGTGGTTCTGCTCTGCACTGCTTGCATCAGTGCCTACCAGTATGTCATCCAAACCTTTGTCAGCCTGGCCGTCGGCTCGCTCACCGGGGACGCCCTCCTGCACCTCATCCCCAAGGTCCGTGCCGGTGGGGTAGTAGGGGACTTGAAAAGGGGTCCCGAAGGTTTGGGGGAAGGTCACGGGGTGGGCACTCCCTGAGGTGCTGGGTCCGGTTGGTTCCTTCCATCCGAAGGTGGGAACTGAGGGCACGAGAATGAAAAGGGACACAGGTACTCCTCGATTTACATCCGTTTGCTTAGTGACCGTTCGAAGTTACTGAAAAAAAGTGACTTATGACCCTTTTTCCATTGCCGCATCCCCCATGGCCACGTGATTTATACCTGAACGCTGGACAGCTGATTCATATCAGCATCCCGGGGGGTCACGTCATCCCTTTTTGCGACCTTCCGACAAGCCAGGTTCACGGGGGAAGCCGGATTCCCTTAACAACCACGTGACTCACTTAACAACTGTAGCGATCCACTCAACCAAATGTGGCTGAGAAAGGTCGCAAAAGGGGGCAAAACTCACTTAACACGTTTCTCACTTAGCAACCATTGGGTTGAATGGTGGTCGCAAGTTGAGGATAAGCTGTATGTGGGTGTGAGAAGAAAGGGTGGGGGAGGGGCAGCCCCAGATACAACTGAAAAAGAGAGAAACTCTTCTTTATGTTCAGGGATCTAGAATAGAATAGAATGAATGAGCTGGAAGGGGCCTTGGAGGTCTTCTAGTCCAGCCCCCTGCTCAAGGATCTGACAAAGTATCCCAGGAGAGTACTATACAGGTAATCCTCGAGATACGACCGATCACTTTAACAACTGTTTGAAGTTACAATCGGACCCACCACCACCACCACCAAAAGCTACTGATGACCCTGTTTTGAAGTTACGGCTACAGTGGTGCCTCCAGTCATTTGTCCTCACAACCAACCACAGGGGAAAGCTGCAGTGCCCCCTGCCTACCTCCCCTTCCATCCCACCCCTCCCCCCTGAGAACCCATAAGCTTTGGCCCTGCTCCACACATGCCCATCATCCACTGAACACTTACCTTTTGGAGATCTTGCTTAACACACTCCATGGCATAGGACCTGGGTATTTGCGGGACCACCTTCTGCCGCTGATAGCCTCCCACCGGCCAGTACGCTCCCACAGAAAGGGACTCCTTAGGGTGCCGTCAGCCAAGCAGTGTCGGCTGGCGACACTGGCCCAGGGGAGGGCCTTCTCTGTGGCAGCACCCGCCCTCTGGAACGATTTGCCCCCGGAGATACGAAGGATGCCAGATCTCCGGGCCTTTCGCCGTGCCCTAAAAACCATTTTGTTCCATCAAGCAGGGCTGGCGTAAACCCCTCCCCCCCTTCTTAGTCTTTTTAGTTTTTTAGTTTTAAATTGTCAATTGGGTTTTTAAATTGGACTGTTTTTAAATTGTGGGCCAAATGCTATATAATTCTTTTAACTGATTTTAAATTTTGTATTGATATGTTTTTATTCTTTGGCTGTGCACCGCCCTGGGTCCGACAGGAGAAGGGCGGTATACAAATTAAATGAAATAAATTAATTAATTAATTAACGGAGGTCACGCCTTGTGACCATAATGAGCAAGCTCCCTTCCGGTTGTTTTTCAAGGACTACCTTGTGCTACACAGAGCAAAAATGTAATGGAAGTGTAACTAGTAGCTCGGCCAGATCCCACCTCGTGATGTGTAGGCTCCATTACAGTCGTTTCTCAAGGTCCACTTGCAGTTGGGCCATGCAGAAATGAAATGGAAGTGTAATTAGTAGCTTTACCAAACCCAACCTTCTCGTGATATACAATTGCTATGAAAGACCTCTCTCCTTCTGTTCTGGGCTGCAATCACACTCAGACCACCACTCTCATTTCAGTTCTTGGGCCTCCATTCTCACTCCCACACCGAGGGCGATGCCCACCTCCACCATGGACCCGATGCCAATGACAAACTCTGGAAGCTCTTAGCTGTGCTAGGGGGTCTCTACCTCTTTTTCCTCTTGGAGAAATTCTTCACCCTCCTGGGACATTCGCACGAGGAGGTGAGTCGGCTACTTGTTCTGAGTTTCCCACGGCCACAGAATTGGGGGTGAGGGGTGGACAAGAAAACGTATCAAGGAGACGTCCAACCTAGAAGAATTTCCTGACAGTGAGAACAATTAATTAGTGGAATGGCTTTGCTCTAGAAGTTGTGGGTGCTCCATCAGTGGAGGTCTTCAAGAAGAGATTGGACAGCCATTTCTCCAGAATGGTATAGGGTCTCCTGCTTGGGTGGGTGGGTGCGCACACTAGAAGTCTTCCAAGGTCCCTTCGAACTCTGTTATTCTGTAATTCCAAAGCCTCTGAGGGCAGGACAAGAAGCAACGGATGGAAACTCATCAAGGAGAGAAGCAACCTGGAATTAAGGAGAAATTTCCTGACAATGAGGACAATTAACCAGTGGAACAGAAGTTGCCACTAGAAGTTGTGGGAGCTTCCAAGAAGAGATAGGACAGCCATTTGTCTGAAATGATATATAGGGCAAGACTTGTGGACTTCAAACTCCCAGAATTCCCCAGCCAGCATTCCCCAGCAATTCTTGGGGTTGAACTCCACAGGTCTTAAATTTCCCAAGCTTAGATACCTCTGGCATAGGATCCCAATTGTGGCCCTAAATAGAGGATTACCTGAAGTTCTCTGAACCCCTCTGCTGCTATCTGGTGGTCCTCCAAATATTGGCAACTCAAGTCTAATAATTCAATTACTAAAACTTACTAAAACTCTCGTGTGTCACCTTCAATCGCCCCCAACAGTGCATCAGAACACGCACACACACAAATGAGTCAAGCCCCACCCCCAAAGGTTTTAAATTAAGAAATGCATATAAAATCAGGGTACAGGCAGTCCTCAATTTAGGGGTCGAAGCGTTTGTTGGAAGTTACTGTGGCACTGAAAACTTAGGACTGGCTTTTTCACGCTTATGACCATTGCAGCATCCCCACGGTCACACGATCCAAATTCAGACGCTTGGCAACTGGTTAGTCTTTATGACGGCCGCCGTGTCCCAAGGTCACATAATCCCCTTTTGCAAAAGTCCACGGGGAAGCCAAATTCACTAACGATGGTGTTACTGGCTTAACAAGTGCAGTGATTCGCTTGGCAACTCTGGCAAGAAAAGGTCGTAAAATTATCACTTAATCATTGTCTTCTTTAGCAACAGAAATTTTGGGCACATTTGTGAGCGTAAGTCGAGGACTCTCTGTAAATGAAATGGGCTCTTTGGTGATGCCAAATGTACATTTTCTCTCCCTTCCCCCCACTTCCCCCCGCCCTGCATGCCTTCTCTTCCTAGGAGCCCTCTGAATCCAGCCAGGGCCACCAGTGTGACCACGGACTGTCCCTGCAGCTGTACCAGGATGAGATGAAGAGGAGAAAACAAGAAAAAGGAGCTTCAAATGCTGATCTGGTAAATCTCCATGTCCAAGCCCCTCAACTTCCGAGATGGGGGGGGCAGGGAGGAGGAGGAGGAGGAGGAGGAGGGAGAAAAGAACTGTGGTTGCTCTCTGTTGGCTGTTTTCATGCAGATGTTTCATGACCCAACTAGATAACATCATCAGTGCTAGAAGGAGTGGGGTGCGTAGAGAGGAGGAAGAGGAGAGAAAGGAGGAGGAGGAGAAAGGAGAGCAAGAGGAAGAGCAGCAGCAGGAGGAGGAAGATTACGGGGTCCTTGGTGCTTTCTGAGGTTGCTTGTTTCTTGCAAATACAACAAGGGAACATCAGTGTTAGAAGGAGTCGGGAATGTGAAGAGGAGGAGGAGGAAGAGGAAGAAGAAGAGCAGGAAGAGGAGCTCTTCTGAGCTGGGTTGTTTTCTTAGACATTTCATTACCCAACTAGGTAACAGCATCAGTGCTAGAAGGGAGGAGGGTTTGTGGAGACGAGAGGGAGGAGGAGGAGGAGGGCCGCCAGGGGCAGGAGAAGGGCCTAGCAGTTGTCTGAGGCAAGGGTGGACTCACCTTTTCTGAAGGGAATTCCTGCTTTCATGTTTTCTTCAGGTGTTGGTGGAAGAAACGGATTTTGGCCGGCAGGTGCCGAAGACGGAACTCAGCCGGGGTGAGGAGAAGTCTTGGGACCCCCGAGGATGGCCTCCCCCCCGGCCCAGCCCCCTCCCCCCCGGAGATGCTGGGCACTGAGACCCCCAGATTAAAAACAAACCTCCAGCCTTCGTATTCCAGCCCCCCACCCCACCCCCACTTTCCCATCCCCAAGCCTAGCCTGCCCCACATTGCAACCCCCTCCTTCCCTTCTCGCCCCACAGAACTCCGCATGCTGCCCTACATGATCACCATTGGGGACGCCATCCACAACTTTGCTGACGGCCTGGCCATGGGAGCGGCCTTCTCCTCTTCCTGGAAGACCGGGCTGGCGACTTCCCTGGCGGTCCTCTGCCATGAACTGCCCCACGAGCTAGGTGGGCTGCAAGAGGGGTCAGAGGTTGGCAGGGGGTGGGTGATGGTACCCCCTGCCTTGGGGCTGGAGGGCATCTGTAACATCAATAATCTTCCTTCCTTCCTTCACTGCTCTCCCCTTCCTTTCCCTGCCCAAAATTTCCTTCCTTTCTTCTTCCTTCCTCTCTCCCTTTCCCTTTCTTCCCCCTTCCCTTCCGTTCCCTCCCCTCCCCTTCTTCACCCACAATTTCTTCCTTTCCTTCCTTCTGTCCCTGTCTCCCTCCCTTCTCCATACTTCCCTTCCCTTTCCTCCCCTTTCCTTCCCCACCCACGTTTCCTTCCTTCCTCTGCCTCCTTCCCCTTTCTCCCTCCTTCTCTTCCCTTCCCTCCCCTCCCCACCCTCATCCACAATTTCTTCCCTTCCTCCTTCCCTCCTGCTGTGCTTCCCTCCCCCTTTTCTCTCCTTCCCTTCTTCACCCACATCTACCTTCCTCCCTCGTTCCCATCCTTCCCTTTGAGCCTGGCTGTTCCCTTGCAGACATTTCACCACCAAGCTAAGTAACATTATCAGTGCTAGCTCGTTGGAAATGGGAGTCCTGAATTCCAAGGACTGTCTGCAACCATTAACATTGGCCAGAGGCGTTGGCCAGCCTTGGGGGCCAAGCCCTGCCCCCTTTCTCACTGCCCCCCCACTTTTGCCCCCCACCCTAGGAGACTTCGCAGCTCTGCTCCACGCCGGCCTCAGCGTCAAGCGGGCTCTGCTGCTCAACTTCGTGAGCGCCCTCACGGCCTTCCTCGGCCTCTACATCGCCCTGTCGGTCAGCACCGGGGAGGAGTTTGAGGCGTGGATCTTCACGGTGGCCACGGGCCTCTTCCTCTACGTGGCCTTGTGTGATATGGTAAGTGGCACCTCCAGGCCAGGGTCTCTGGGCCAGCCTTGCCCAACCTCTGGCTCTGCGGAAGAGCTGGGCTGCAAAGCCCGCAATGGCCATGTTATGGAATGAAGTGACCAAGCAACATCCCTAGGTCAGCCAGAGAGAGAATTTATTTGCGCAAAGACTCAGAAGCTAGCTTCGCATCTTAGCTTTGAGTAAAGACTTCATGATTACATGACGAATTATATACAGTTTCAAACAAAGGATTCTGCTAACACAGCAACTTTCCGTATATGGTTAACATACATTTGTTATTTTTAATTGACATTTCCTTATTACTAAGATTTTACATCATCCTTGCCAAACACTCATAATTCTTCTGTAACTGGCTAAAGTACAAATTCTTCTTTTGATATTTGCTTCTCATCCAGGTGTTATTCTCTGGCCTAATCACCTTTAATAATGTTTCATTAAGATGCTCCTTTTCCTCTGACAAGTTAGGGGGTCACTTAGAGTATCAAAGGAGGTTATGCTGACTTTGTATTCTCTCCAGCTGGATGTATTTCCTGCTTTCAGAATACAGTTGCTTTTAGAATATCTTTTAGAATATAGTGAATATAAAGTTATCCAGTGGTCATCTAGCCGCTCCCACTTTAGCCAAGGCTGGGAGTTATGGAGGTTGGAATCCAAAAGGGGGGAAAAGGCGTCTGAGAACCAGGATGACTAGAATGCAAATTTGGAGGTTTCTTTGAGGGTGACTCCTTGTGGGGGGGGTGGGGGGAATGAGATACCAAAGCAATGGAAGAATGTCCAAAAGAGGCAAGGGTCTTCCAGTCTACATTGGAAGAGCAAGAGAGGGGAAAGTATTTCTTTAGATCCCACCTTTATTATTATTTACAAATAACTCAAAGCAGCGAACGTGCCTATGACAGCCTTCTCCTCCTTTTTCCCCACAACAACCCTGTGAGGTGGATCAGGCTGAAAGGGATTGGCCCCAAGTCATCCAGCTGGCTTTGATGCCTAAAGCGGGACTAGAATTCACCGGCTCCTAGTGATTGGCCCCAAGTTATTAAGTCGCCTTTCATGGCTAAATCAGGACTAGAACTCCCAGTCTCCTGATGATTAGCCCAAAGTCACCCAGCTGACTTCGATAGGCATCAAAGTCAGCTGGGTGACTTTGGGCTAATTACCAGCACTAGAATTTACCATCTCCTGGTGAAGGAGCCTGAGTAGCGTAGGGGAGTAATGCCTCCTACAAAGGCAGCATTTAAGATCCAGCTGCTGCAATTACTTGCGAGTTCAATCCCAGGCAGGCTCAAGGTTGACTCAGCCTTCCATCCTTTATAAGGTGGGTAAATTGAGGACCCAGTTTGTTGGGGGCAATAAGCTGACTTTGTATAAATATCCAAAAGTATGAAGGCTATTACTTAATGCATTGTAAGCCGCCCTGAGTCTCCGGAGAAGGGCGGCATATAAAGCAAATTAAAAAAAAAAAAGGGGCCAAAGTTACACAGCTGGGTTTCATGCCCAAGGTGGGAGGAGAATTCACCTGATCATTGGCCCAAAGTCACCCAGCCAGCTTTCATGGCTAAGGCAGGACTAGAACTCACCGTCTCCTGGAGATTGGCCCAAAGCCCATATTTTTCAGTGCCGTTGTAACTTTGAACCGTCACTAAAGGAACGGTTGTACGTCGAGGACTCTAACCTCTACCTCTAACCACATATGACCATGATGGCTTCTTGCTCTGCTCTCCCTCCAGCTTCCGGCCCTGATGAACGTGAAGGACAAACGACCGTGGTTACTTTTCGCCTTGCAAAACCTGGGCCTCCTGGCTGGCTGGGCCATCCTTCTGGTCCTCTCCCTCTTCGAGGAGAACATCACCATTTAAGTGCAACGGTCCTGCGGAGCAGCACCAGGCACCCCTTCCCCCCCCCCTTCTGCCCCCCCCCCCCGGCAGGCACGGCCAAATCAGGGACACGAAAGTCAGTGCGGTGTTTGGGGGGCAAATCCGGACCCTGGGGAGGCATCCAGGCTTCACCTGAGCCTCGGCTGTCCATCTCACCTTTTCTACACATTGCCAAAAATTCCTCAGTCGGCTCTCAGGCTTGGCCTGGCAAAGCCCTGATGTCCGAAAAGAAGGAAGCCACGGCCACCTGAAAACCGGTCCACTACAGCAGACAGAAATGAAAGCTCGGCCCAGGGTTCAAATTTCCTCCATCTGGCTGCCTGAATCGGTGGGTCATTCCCTTGGGGCATCCCTGGTTTCCTCCTTACCAGTTTCAATTTTTGTACCAGTACTCCTTGCAAGGATGTTTATCCTGCCTTCACCTTCTATTTATTGTATTTATTAAATCCTTATTCTTGTTCATACATACACCTATCCTCCCCCTCCTCCCCTCCACCCCTCCCCACAGCATTTTTCTGAAGGTGTAGAGTCCATTTTTTTCAGATACACACACATAAACACCCCTTCCATGATACTCAAGAGACACCGGGATTTGGGCCAAACTGCACTCCTTCAAATTCGGCTTTTCCTTCAGACCCACATTCCGGTGCAGCTTTTCACCAAGTGTTGGTTTTATGCTGCCAAAAAGCCCCTTCTTTTCCATTCATCCAGAGGATCAGCCAGATAATTTGAACTCATTGTATTTGCAATGGAATGTTTTGGTATTGCAAAGAAAATTATGCAAGGGAAGTGAATAACTTTCCTATTTAAAAAAAACAACAACTGCTTATACGTACTAGGTATAATATAATATACCCAGAGAAATAAGTACGTTTAAACTAAATAAAGAGACGGACTAGGGGTGACATGATAGCAGTGTTCCAATATGTGGAAAGGGTCAACGAATGGAAACTAATCAAGGATAAAAGCAACCTAGAACTAAGGAGAAATTTCCTATCAGTGAAAACAATCCATCAGTGGAACAGCTTGTCACAAGAAGTTGGGAATGCTCCATCACTGGAAGTTTTTCAGAAGAGATTGGACAGCCATTTATCTGACACAGTGTAGGGTTTCCTGCTTGAACAGAGGGTTGGAGTAGAAGACTTAGTAGAAGAGTAGAAAACTCTGAAGACCCTCCCAACTCTATCATTCTGGATTCTGTAAAAGATCAGAAGAGAAGGACCAGGGTTGACACAATCCAATGGTCCAATGTTTGAGGGGCTCTCACAGAGAAGAGGGGATCATCCTATTCTCCGAAGCACCCGGGCAAGAAGCCATGGGTGGAAACTCATCAAGGAGAGAAGCAACTTAGAATGAAGGAGGAATTTCCAGTGAGGACAATCAACCCATGGAACAGAAGTGGCCTTCAGAAGTTGTGGGAGCTCCAACACTAGAGGCTTTTAAGAAGAGACGACAACCATTTTCTGGGATGGTATAAGAACTCCTGCCTTGGGCAGGGGTTGGATAGATCATCTCCAAGGTCTTGGAGCCTGGATAGCTCAGCAGACTAAAGCATTGTGATTAACTCCAGATGTCTGCAATTAGTATGTTCGGAATCTCCCCAGGCTCAAGGTTGACTCAGCCTCCCATCCTTTCTAAGGTAGATCAATTGAGGACCCAGTTTGTGGGGGCAATAAGCTGACTTTGTATAAATATACAAAAGTATGAAGGCTATTGCTTCACGCCTTGTAAGCAGCCCTCAGTCTCCGGAGAAGGGCGGCATATAAATCAAATTAAAAAAAGAAAGGAAGGAAGGAAGGAAGGAAGGAAGGAAGGAAGGAAGGAAGGAAGGAAGGAAGGAAGGAAGGAAGGAAGGACATTCAGCTGCCTGCAATTACTGTAAATTCGAATCTCCCCAGGCCCAAGGTTGACTCAGCCTTCCATCCTTTCTAAGGGAGGTAAAATGAGGATCTGGTTTGTGGGGGCAATAAGCTGACTTTGTATAAATATACAAAAGTATGAAGGCTATTGCTTAACGCATTGTAAGCCACCCTGGGTCTCCGGAAAAGGGTGGCATATAAATCAAATTAAAAAGAAAAAAAAAGAGAGGCTGGATTACAAACCCAGTTCAGAGGTACACAGGTAGTTGAGATACAGATTAACAGAGTTGGAAGGGACCTTGTAGGTCATCTAGTCCAACCCCCCAGCCCAGAGTTTACAACTTGCAATCCTTTGTTTAGTGACCGTTTGAAGTCAGAGCAGCCCTGAAAAGAATAGCTTATGACCGCTTTTCACACTTACAACTGTTTGCAGCATCCCCATGGACACGTTTCAATTCAGGCGATTGGCAACCGATTCATATTTATGACGGTCGCAGGATCCCGGGCCTCACAAGATCCCCTTTTGCGATCTTCTGACCAGCAAAGTCAATGGGGAAGCCAGAATCACATACAGTTCATCATAACTGTACTCATTCCCTCAGCACCCTGTGGCAAGGAAAGTCATAACATGGAGCAAAACTCGCCCACCGTTTTGCCAAACAACATCACTTGAGTTCAGCTCAATTGTGGTCGTAAATCAAGGAGTACCTGTATACAGTGCAATTTGGAGTGGGTGGGGGGAGTTGGGGAGGGATTCGTGGATATTCAGTGGTAGGATAACACACACTACAAGTATTGTAGCACCCTTAACACCACTTCAGTGGTACTGAGGGAAAAAAACAACTGTAAGGGCTGGAGTCCTGGACAGATGGTCGACTACGGACTTCCATCTTGTGTAACTTTTACCGCATCCTGTCTCGTTGTTAAATAAAACCTATGGATTCTAAGCATTTCACACCAAAAAGTGCGTGTTTTGTTTGAAGAGGGCAGGAACCTGGAAAAATGGTCAAGGCAGACATTTGGGAGGGGGTGGGCTATTTTCAAAGGATGGAGTCTTAAAATTGAGAGGCCCCTCTTCCCCTCACAGACAGGTGGGAGTGCAGATACAAGCTTTGTTGAACTGTCATGAGGGGTCCTTGGGGGTCTCCGAGCTCGTTTTCTTGCAGACATTTCATGACCTAACCAGCAATCTAGCACTGATGCTGTTACCTAGCTGGGTCACAAAACGTCTGCAAGAAAACCATTAAACAGAGAGCAAAATGGACCCCAGAGTTGTCCTCCTCCTCTCCACAAACCCCACTCTCTTCTAGCACTGATAATATTACCTAGTTAAGTAATGAAACATCTGCAAGAACATCACCAAGCTTTATCCTCCTCCTCCCCCCCAAACCCCATTCCCTTCTAGGACTGCTGATGTTCCCTAGTTGGGTCATGAAACATCTATAAGAAAACCACCAAGCTCAGAGAGCACCAAGGACCCCACAGTCGTCCTCCTCCTTCTCCTTCTCCGTTCTAGCACTGATGCTGTTACCTAGTTGGGTAATAAAACACCTGCAAGAAAACCGCCAAGCTCAGAGAGCACCAGGGACCCTCAATAGCCGCATTTTAGCTTCCCTTGTGTAAATTTGTGTGGTTGCCATTTCTGTACCTTCTCCCTGTCGCCCAATTGTGGCTGCTTCCTTTGAGGGAGGCTCTGCCTCTGGCTGGCGGCTTTCCTTGACGTCCTAGCCAGCCTTGTGGGGGAAAGAGGACAGACACCAGGACGGACATCCTAGGCTCTCATCCTGCATCCTATAACCGCCTGGCCCTCAATTTTGCAGGGGCCAAAGCAAAAACACTCTGCACATGTTCAGAAGTCCTTTAGGATGTGACAATAATTTCATAGAAATAAGCTTTGGAATGAAAGAAAAGCCATTTCTGGAGATGGGTGTCCTTCTCAGGGTCTCTGTCCATGGGCAGAGTTGCTCGAGCCCCAATGTTGCTTTTCAGGCAGGAGACTCGAACCCGCTTCCCAACCTGCCGCCTTCCTGCCTTTGCTCCAAAGCAGGGGTGTCCAAATTTGGCCCTTTGAAGAATGTGGTGGACTTCAATTCCCAGAATTCCCCAGCCAGCATAAGCTACAAATATGAGCAGGTTGCTGGCTGGGGAATTCTGGGGGCTGAAGTCCACCACAGTCTTCAACTGGCCAAGTTTTGACACCCCGTTCTAAAACTTCCGCGTCACTGCACATGCGCGGCACGGCCTTCTGGGAGTTGAAGTCCTAACACAGCGGCAATCGGCCATCACCATTGGACAGCTCTCCTTTCCCGCTGCCCAATCAAACGGTAGGAACCGAAGCATAGCGGGCGCCTCACCTCATCCCTTCTTCTGGTCCCTGCCGCCTGTTCTACCCCTCCGGCTCGAGGCCACGCCTCTTCCCCCTCACTCCGCTCTAGCCTCCCATCTCGATGCTTCTTCCTTGCTCCGCAGCCGCGGTGAGGGTTCCGGCGGGCGCGGTTTCCGGCCGGAGTGCTTTTCCCGCTGCTCCCGCCGGTGAGGGGCTCGGAGGTAAGCGTTGCGGCCGGTGGTTTTGGGGGTCTGGGGGCTCCGTCGAGCCCGGGCTGACAGAACTCCCTCTATTCGGTCACATTTCCCCCCTCGGGGGCGTGTTTCTCCGGGACTTGGTACTTGGGGGCAAGAAAAGGCACTCTGTACATGCTCTGAGGCGCCCTCGCGGGGTTTCTGCAAAGAAGGTTCCTGAAGGAACCCAGCCAGCTTCTTGGGTTCATTAATTCATTGATGAACCCGGGTTTAAATACCCGCGATTGGCACGTGTGAAGGCCAAATGTGGCTCTTTTTAGGCTGGGGGCAGGCAAACCGAGGCAGAATAGAAATAGAAATAGAAATAGAGCCGGGAAGGGACCTTGGAGGTCTTCTAGTCCAACCCCCTGCTCAAGCAGGAGACCCTATACAGGAAGGATCATTTTATTACAGCTTATCAGGCGAAAGGGATGTTCAGATATTCAAAGATCCTTCGCTTTCATGTCCTTTTAATAGTTAACTTCACAAAGAAAAAATAAATTGGTTGGGCTATGGATAAAAGTTAATCCCTCCTTTTATTTTTGTTTTATTTCAATACCTGGTTAATTATCCAGGGATCTGGTTCTTGCAAAGCCAAATGAATAATAATAATGATGATGATGATGATAATGTTTTAATAATAAAAACGTTTTGACTCTACAAAAAACCACCTTACTCGGAACAGCTTACATCCTCCGACAATACCTGAACAGTTCCTAGGTCCTTGGTTAGGACTCGAGCTGCTGAGCTATTAACCAGCCTCAAAGGCTGTGAATCTCACTACAGATTAAATAATAATAATAATAATAATAATGATAATGATAATAATAATACCACCTTACTCGCAACAGCTTACATCCTCCGACAATACCTGAACAGTTCCTAGGTCCTTGGTTAGGACTCGAGCTGCTGAGCTACTAACCAGCCTCAAAGGCTGTGAATCTCACTACAGATTAAATAACAACAACAACAACAACTTTATTGTCATTGTACGTGTATACACAGTACACCCACACAACGAAATTCAAAGACCAGGTCCAACACACATAACAATCCCCAAACACACTCCCAGCCACCACAAATTCCCCACCCCTAAACCACCCAAACATCCACACAACAGACCAAGTAATGCTGTCCAACAGCTCACTTACACGGTGGCCCTTGAGTTCATGGCTGAGTGCAGTTATAGTTCTGAGATAAAAACTATTCAGAAAACGTGTGGTCCGAGTTTTAATCGTTCTGTATCTTCTGCCAGAAGGCAACAGTCCAAAAAGATTGTAAGCGGGATGGGAAGAATCTCTGAGAATGTTATGCAACTTCCTCAAACAGCAAAATGCAAAGATGTCAGCCAGGTCTGGTAGCTGGAGTCCGATGATATTCTGGGCAGTTTTAATGATTCTCTGTAGAGCTTTTTTGTCCGCTACAGAGCTGCTCCCATACCATGCAAGAAAGCCGTATGTCAGGACACTCTCAATGGGGCTGCGATAGTAGGACAGAAGTAAATGCTGAGGTAGATTTATCTTCCTGAGCATTCTCAGGAAGTACAGTCTCTTCTGTGCCTTCTTCACAAATATTTTAACATTCGTAGTCCATGAGAGGTCCTCCGAGATATAAATTTTCACAGTCAGTCAGCCACAAAGGTGGTTTCAAGATCGATAACCAAATGCCAGTTGACCCCAAGAGACTTTTTCTGATTGGGAGAAAGGATCCTGCCATCCTTCTGTAACTTTTCTCTTTTCAGTTTAGGGATGTTAGAAGCTATCCTATCAATCCATATGGCTACAGGGTTAAAACGTTTTTCTAAAATCCAGTCTAATGTCCAAAAGGTGCTTTTTCAAGAGGCAGCTGGACTTTCTGCTTTGTCGTTGAAGATGTTTCGCTTCTCATCTCTGGTGAAATAGACAAACCTCCAAGTGACCTCAAGGACCTTCTGAAAAGGATGCAAATGAAAAGCTCTGCCTGCAAGGAATATCAATCCTTCCATTCCCCACCATCCAGCCAGAGCTGAAGAAGCTTCTTGGAGGAGAAGCGATACATTTTCAGAAGAAAAAACAAAAAAGTCCAGATGCCTCTTGAAAAAAAGCCACTTTGGGACAAACACAACCTGGATGACGGAGAATCTTCATAGACTTTTAACTATACAATTGGGGATGAACACCGTTCGAATGGTGTGGGAGTAGAAATGGGTTTCCAGAGAAAAAATTGCAGACTACAGGAACCATTTTCACCACTCAGGCGACCCTGAGGACACAGATAAACCTCCAAGTGGCCTCAACGGGTCTCTGAAAGGACACAAATGACCAACTGTCTGCAAGGAGTATCAATCCTTCCATTCCCCACTCTCCAGTCAGAGCCGAAGAAGCTTCTTGGAGGAGAAGCGAAACATCTTCAAAGAAAAACCTGAAAGTCCGGTTGCCTCTTCCAAAAAAACCCCTTTGAGGCAACCATTTGCGGGACCGCCTTCTGCCGTCGATAGCCTCCCACTGGCTAGTACGCTCCCACAGAGAGGGACTCTTCAGGGTGCGGTCAGCCAGGCAATGTCAGCTGGCGACCCCCAGGGGGAGGGACTTCTCTGTGGGAGCACCAGCCCTCTGGAACGATCCGCCCCGGAGATACGAAGGATATCAGATCTCCGGGCCTTTCGCCGTGCTCTAAAAACTTTTTTTTCCCATCAAGCAGGGCTGGCGTAACCCCCCCTCCCCTTTTTTAACCTTTTAACCAATTTTAACCTTTTTAGTTTTAAAGTGTTAATGGGTTTTAGGTTGGGATGTTTTTAAATTTCGGGCCAAGGTTGTGTAATTCTTTTAATAATTTTTAGATTTTGTATGGGTATATTTTTTATTCTTGGCTGTTCATCGCCCTGAGTCCAGCAGAAGGGCAGTATATAAATTGAATAAAATAAATAAATAAATAAACCATGACCTGGATGATTGAGAATGTTTGTAGACATTTTGCACTGAGTTCAGTATCCAAGTGGGCTTAAAGGCAGCCCCATGAAGAGGTAATTGCAGTAGTCCAGCTGGATAGTGATTAGAACAAGCGTCACTGTCACCAACTGAGACCTTCCAGATGACTGGAGACTCCGTTCCTCTGTAGCTTTGCTCCCTCAGTTGTGTTATTTTTCCTTTAGGGAGGGGGCCAAGATGTACGCCGTCTACAAGCAGGCCCACCCTCCCACTGGGCTGGAATTCTCCATGTACTGCAACTTCTTCTCTAACTCCGAGCGCAACTTGGTGGTGGCAGGAACCTCGCAGCTCTACGTTTACAGGCTCAACCATGACTCTGAGGTACTCCAAATCCCATGCTTATAGGGGTTAACTCATTGGTTGTGGGAAGATTCATTGCCTCTGGGCATCCCCATTGTGCGAATTCCTTTTAGGGAGAAGGATGTTGTGTAGTCCTCAGACACACAGTGAGCTTGGAACTGAAGTGGCCCAGTTGGGTGTTGTTGTTGAGTGTTGGGATACAACTGGGGTGGGGGAGTTCTAATCTAGGATGCTTGTCTGCCTATGGAACCTGGGTCTCTGGAGGTGGTCCTCACAGGTAGCTCCCAACTTCATTTAGTGACTGTTCGAAGTTAAAACAGTACTGAAAAAAGTGACTTATAACCGTTTTTCATACTTTATGACCGCTCAAGCATCTTCACAGTCACATATTCAAAATCTGAATGTTGGCAACTGGCTCATATTTATGACGGTCGCAGTGCCCCGGGGTCACATGATCCCTTTTTGCAACCTTCTGACAAGCAGAGTCAATGAGGAAGCCAGATTCACACAACCTTAACAACTGCAGTGATTCAGTTAACAGCGGTGGCAAGAAAGGACATGAAATGAGGCCAAACTCACTTAATCGTTGTCTTGCTTAGCCGCAGAAATGTTGGGCTCCATTGTGGTCATAAGTCGAGGACTATCTGTACTGACTGCAGTTGGGACCAGCAACTCTGTTGCTAAGCAGTGCGGTTGCTAAGTGTGACATCACTTGAACGCACCATCTGATGACATCAGTTCCAGTTGCAGTCGTTAAACAGTTTGCTGGGGTTCGTTAAGCACAATGTTAACTTGCTACTTCCTGCTGGCTTCCCCAATGACCTTGCTGGGTAAAGATTGCAGATGGCCGTCACACGGACCACAGGACACTAACCCTAAATGTGTGCCAGTTGCCAAGCCCCTGGGTCACAATCAGGTGACTGTGGGGAGCACCGCAACAGCCACAAATTCAAGGCCCAGTTGTAAATCTCCTTTTTCAGCACCATCATAATTTGGAACTCTTACTAAACAGATGGTTGGTAAGTGAGGGCTACCAATGAGGAGGGGGCTGGACTGGGCTGTGGTGGGGAGGGTAGGCAGGAGGCTGGTGGTGAGTCTGCAGCACTGATGATGCATCTCTTCTCTTCTAGAGCACCACAAAAAGTGACAGGAACACAGGTGAGTGGGGAGGGGGAGCCTGCCCTGCAGGCAGAGAATCCTGGGGAATGGAATTGGTGTGGGGGGGGGGGGGGGGAGAAGCAGCTCTGAAGGACATTTGCTGCCCAAGCTCTCCCTCGTTCTCCTCAGATTGTGCCCACACAGCTCGACAGGTGCTCTTTTCAAAGCCCTTCGGGGATTTCCTTTTGGCACCCGCTGTGGGGAGGGGGAATTGTGGGTCTGAGAGCACTTGGCTGCCTCAGAGGTTCTTTTCCCTGCTGAAGCCACTGAGGAACTATGAGGAATCCACTCTGGGAGCAGCCAGTAATTATATGGCCCCTGAACCCTTCAAAGCAAACTCCATCCCTCTTCAGGGGGTCTCGAGTGCAGCTGGGTGCATCACCCATGAACAGAAACCTCAGGACTGAAGCCAGGGGGAGCGGAGCAGACAAGTTGGGACAGCTGGCTAGAGGGGAAGAGAAGAGTCCTCATCACCCCTCCCCTCCCTAGTTCGTCTCCTGCCTTTAGCTCGGTGGTCTTAACACCCTGATATTGGAGCTAAACTGGAAAGGGGGGGAGTTTGGGGCTCGGCAGCAGACTTCAAGGTGGGCCTAAGCCAAGAACTTCCCTTTACAGGTAGTCCTCGACTTATGACCAAAATAGACCCCCCCCTCCCCCCAAATTTGCATTGCTCAGCAAGACATTTATTAAGTTTTGTCCCAATTCCTTGCCACAGTTGTCCAGCAAATCACTGCCGTTGTTAAATTAGCCACACGGCTGTTAAGTGAATCTGACTTCCCCATGGACTTCGCTTGTCAGAAGGTCGTAAAGGGGGATCACGTGACCCCGGGATACTGCAACCGTCATAAATAGGAATCGGTTGCCAAGCGTCTGAATTTTGATTGCATGACCATGGGGATGTTTCACACTTACAACCGTTGTAAGTGTGAAAAATGGTTGTAAGTCCCTTTTTTTATTGCCATTGTATATTTAAAGGGTCACTAAATGAACTGTTGTAAGTCGAGGACTACCCGTACTATTCTAGAGAAAGGAAGGACTAAGGGAGACATGATAACAGTTCCAGTATTTGAGAGGCTGCCCCAAAGAAGAGGGGGTCAAATTATTCTCCAAAGCACCAGAAGGCAGGAGAAGAAACAATGAATGGAAACTCATCAAGGGGAGAAGCAACCTGGAATTAAGGAGAAACTTCCTAACAGTGAGGACAATTAACCTGTGGAACAGCTTGCCACCAGAAGTTGTGGGTACTCTATCACTAGAGGTTTTTAAGAAGAGACTGGACAGCCATTTGTCTGGAGTGATACAAGGTCTTCTGCTCGAGCAGGGGGTTGGACGAGAAGACCTCCAAGGTCCCTTCCAGCTCTCTTCCGATTCTGACTTTGAGATTTATTGATCCCATTTTAGTGGCTGCCCATCTTAACACAAGGTAACCCTGGGCGGCTTGCAATATTAAACCTCCGGTTGTCTTGTGGGGCTCTAATTCATTTCCTTGCACAGAAGGCAGAGGCCACCGGGAGAAGTTGGAGCTGGTGGCCTCCTTCTCCTTCTTCGGGAACGTCATGTCCATGGCCAGCGTGCAGCTCGCAGGGGCCAAAAGAGACGCGCTCCTGCTCAGCTTCAAGGATGCCAAGGTCAGTTGTGGCTCTGTGTGTGTGTGTGTGTGTGTGTGTGTGTGTGTGTGTGTGTGTCTGTATGTAGAGAGGGAGAGAGAGAAAAACCAGACTGTTGGGAGGCCTCTGCTTCTGGAAGAGGGAGGGGGCAGCCCCAGGGCGCAACAGCTCTTGCTCAGAAATGAATAGCACTAGGACTGAGACTTATATACCGCTTCACAGTGCTTTCCAGCCCTCTCTAAGCGGTTTATAGACTCAGCCTCCCCACCCCACCCCCCGACAATCTGGGTCCTCATTTTATCCCTTTGGAGGGATGGAAAGCTGAGTCAACCTGAATCATGGAGTCTTTTTATCTATCTATCTATCTATCTATCTATCTATCTATCTATCTATCTATCTATCTATCTATCTATCATCACCCATCATCTCTCTCTCTTTCTGTCTCTGTCTCTCTGTCTATTACATTTCTGTGCTGCCTATCTTCATTAACACAGCAACTCTGGGGCGCATAGATTCTTTTAAAGAAAATCTCCATCCCTCATGGGCTCCCGGGAGTCTTTTTGCCTGGCAGAAATTAATTGTGGTGACTTTTTTTTAAAAAAATTGATTTATATGCCGCCCTTTTCCGGAGTCTCAGGGCGGCTAACAATGCATTAAGCAATAGCCTTCATACTTTTGTATATTTATACAAAGTCAGCTTATTGCCCCCACAAACTGGGTCCTCATTTCACCTACCTTAGAAGGGATGGAAGGCTGAGTCAACCTTGAGCCTGGGGAGATTTGAACTTACAGTAATTGCAGACAGCTGGTGTTAATCACAATGCTTTTAGTCTGCTGAGCTCTCCAGGCTCTTTTGAAATTCTTACAGTGAAGGAAATGGAACGAAAGACGGAGGGGCCTCGGTCTTTAATTCCCTATTTCCTGTCTCCCAGCTCTCGGTGGTTGAATACGATCCTGGCACCCACGATCTGAAAACCCTTTCCCTTCATTACTTTGAGGAGCCGGAACTGAAGGTATGAATCCGAAGGTTTGCAATTTGATATCCAATGACGACGCTGCGCGGCTTAGAATTGTTAGGCCCCGGGAGACTTTGGGAGGAGAAGCTGAACCTTTCGACAAGTACTGACTCGCATTTATGACAGTCTCAGTGTCCAGGGGGTCACGCAATTCCCTTTTGAGACCTTCTGACAAGCAAAGTCGATGTGGAAACCGGACTCACTTCAAAATCGTGTTACTCACTTAACAACTGCAATGATTTGCATAATATCAGGTCGCAAGAAAGGTCGTAAAATGAGGCAAAGCTCCCTTATCCAATGTCTCACTTAGCAACAGAAATTTTGGGCTCAGTTGTGGTCGTAGGTTGAGGACTACCCATATGCCATATGCTAAATAAATAAACGAACCGGGGCTTGCTTGTTTCTTTCCTCAGGACGGCTTCGTGCAGAACGTCCACATCCCCAAAGTGCGGGTGGATCCAGACGGGCGCTGCGCCGTGATGCTCATCTACGGCACGCGGCTGGTGGTCCTGCCCTTCCGGAGAGACACCCTGACGGATGAGCACGAAGGAGTGGTGGGCGAAGGGTAAGGCGAGCGGGATCTCCTCGGTCACCCCAGTAGCCTGGGAGAGATGGCGTTCCTCCCACATCAGATGGAAGAGGAAATGCTTTTTAATAGGAAATCTCCTCCTCAAGGTTTACTCCTCTTAAGAAAATCATAATAGCAACAGCTCTTAGACTTATATACCACTTTACAGTGCTTTTACAGACCTCTATAAGCAGTTTTACAGAGTCAGCCTATGGCCCCCCAACAATCTGGCTCTTCATTTTACCCACCTTGGAAGACTGAGTCAACCTTGAGCCTAGTGAGATTCAAACTGCCAAATTGCAGGCAACTGGCAGTCGCCTGCAGTACTGCACTCTAACCACTGCAATGGTGGTTAGAGTGCAGTATATTATAATATTATAATAATATTGTGATAGCGATCAAAATAGGAAGGGGATAATTCCATCGGGGGCGGGACGGGGACATCAGCTGGAAAGCTGCCAGCCTGGTGTTCGAGATCCAAGTGCCATGTGATGGGGTGAGCTCCCCTTCCTTTCTCCAGCTCCTGCAAACCTAGCAGCTCAAAAGCACATGAAAGCAAGTACAGTGGTCCTTCGGTGCTTGTCATTAATTGGTTCCTGGCCACACGATGAGCATCAAAAACAATAAGTACCAAACAGATTTTTCCCATAAGGAATAACATAGTGCGTCACAAAGCAGCCGACACCGATAAGTTCTAGCTTGTGTGTCGAATAGTAAACGAACAATGAGTACCGGGACCAGATTTCCGTGTCAAAATGTGTTGAGTACCAAAGCATTTGAGAATCAAGGGACCACTATAGATAAATAGGTACAACTTTGGTGAGAAGGTAACAGTGTTCCGTGCATCTCAGTGTATAGTCATGCTGGCCACTTGACCACGGAAATGTCTTCGGACAATGCTGTCTCCTTCGGCCAAGAAACAGAGATGAGCATCGCGCCCTAAAGTCGGACACGACTGGCCAGGGAAAAGCTTTACATTTTTAAATATTTGCTTTGCTATTCCCTTTTGGGATATTATACAAAGTACAGGAATGGAGTGAGTAAATGCAGGTAGTCCTTGACTTACAACCATCCATTCAGTGACATTTGAAGTCATGACAAACCCAAAAAATGTATTTACAACATAGATTCAAAGTTGTGACAGCCGCTTCTCCTGTGCGGTTCTGTGATCGCATTTTGGGTGTCTGGAAAACAGCACGTCTTTACAGCTGTTTACAGTGTCCCATGGCCATAGGAACGGGACTTACTATGTTTTTTGCTGGAAATTGGCTTTTTCTTACGGTTTCTGGCAAAAAATGCCCATTGCAGGAAAGAGTTGCATAGCAACGGGCTTAAATGACGTCGAAAAATTGGGAGCGGCCATGTGATGAGCCACTTAATAATGGGCACAATTTATGACAATAATTTCGGGTTCAATTATTTTAATTTTTAATTGAATTTTATTATTTTACTTTATTTTTATTTTGTTATTTTATTTTATTTTTATATCACACTTCTTAACTGTCAATCACCCTCCGAAAGGGGCTCCGGGCACTGTACAGTTTAATCAATATGGCCATAAGTGATATAAAACTACCTATAGCAACATTGAGAAATTAATGGCACAAGAAAAGAAAAGAAAAAGAAAAGCAAATTAAACTAGAATTAGTTTGGATGAGACTCCAACTGGCTGGGCAAAGTTTAGAGTCCTCTAGTCATCTGCAACTGCAGATTATTATTAGTTTATTTACGAGTTTGTTTAATACAGAAATCCAATTAAGACTGACCCATCCACCAGTTTGCTTCCTCCTTTAAATCTGCTTTTCCATTTGGTTTTGGGAGATGGAATCCGGTGTCTCTTGAGGCTGGAGAGAGGCTGTTTTGGGCCAATTAAAGCTGAGTCTGGATGGCTGCATGTGGTCTGCCTGGGGAGGGGGCACCTTGTGTCCTCCCCCAGGGTATCTGGCTCCCTGTGAATGGCTGTGCTCCCTCTTTCTCCCTCTCTGCAGCCAGAAGTCCAGTTTTCTGCCCAGCTACATCATCGACGTGAGGGAGCTGGACGAGAAGCTGTTGAACATCATCGACATGCAGTTCCTCTACGGCTACTACGAGCCCACCTTGCTCATCCTCTATGAGCCCAACCAGACCTGGCCGGGGTACGTTCTGTCCACTTTCTTCCTCTGCCCTTCCATGCTGCCATGGCCAAGCTGAGACTGAGTGCCTTGCCGCAAGGGGTAGGGGTGGGGATTCGTTGAAGGCTGTAGGATGAAAGATGCACCTGTGTTTGTGCATCTTCCAAAACAAATTTCTTTTATTTAGGTAGGCATCAAATTTGCAAAGTCTGTTGTAATTCCGGCTCTGACCCAGACTGGACTTACACCACATAATATTGTAAATTAGAAACATCCTTCACAAGTCACATTCTCCAATAAACACTCAATCCACACTTCCCGGTGTCTTCAAACTCCACCTTCCATTCTCGCCAGGAGCAGCCTCCGTTCCCACGGGAAAGAAGGTCACCTACCCAAAACAATCCTCACTATCTATTCCTTCTTCCCAACCTTAAGAAGGTGGCGAGTTCGAAAAACCCACCCCCTTACATATGCAGAGAGAGCGAGAGAGAGAGAGAGAGAAAAGAGAGCCCTTCCTCATTCTCTCCCCTCACCCGGTCCATTCCGGCTCCTAACGGTCTTCCTCCTTTACGTGGGAAGCGCTTCATCGTCTCTCCTTCCTACCGCAGGCGGGTAGCTGTGCGCCAGGACACCTGCAGCATCGTGGCCATCTCCCTCAACATCATGCAGAAGGTCCATCCGGTCATCTGGTCCCTCTGCAACCTGCCCTTTGACTGCACGCAGGCCCTAGCAGTGCCCAAGCCCATTGGTGAGTCGAGTAGCCCTTCCTGGCTTCATGGGGCGGGGGAGCAGGGAAGGCTGGTGTGGAGGCTGTCATCTGCACGCATCCCAAACAGACTCCCTCCAGATGTTCTGGGACTGCAGAGCCTCCTAGTTGGAAACTCCAGAGGTGGAGCACTGAATGGTGGCTGCAAATTACAAAGAGAAGCAGCTTTTTGGTGCAGAATTTTGAAGGGGACTCACACATTGTGTTTGTAAGTGTGGGATGTGTGAGAAGGGAGTCTTTTCCACCCCCTCTCCTCTGCCTCTGTTCTCCTCCCCCCTCCAGGAGGTGTTGTGATCTTTGCGGTGAACTCTTTGCTCTACCTGAACCAGAGTGTTCCCCCGTACGGCGTGTCACTCAACAGCCTCACCAACGGCACCACCGTCTTCCCACTAAGTACGTCTCCATATCTCTCTCTGACTCTTTCTTTCTGCTTTTCCTCCCATAACGACCATGCAGAGATGCTCCTGGAGGTGGAATCCTCTGTGAAAAGTATCTCAAAAGGTTAAATCATGGCAGCTGGACCAACCGTCTGGTGGAGATTCTCTGTCCTCCAAGTCAGGGTTGTCCCAGAGGGGCTTTTTTTCAAGAGGCAACTGGACTTTTTGGTTTTTTCTTTGAAGATGTCTCGCTTCTCATCCGAGAAGCTTCTTCAGCTCTGACTGGACGATGGGGAAGGGAAGGATTTATACTCCTTGCAGGCAGCCAGTCATTGGCATCCATTTAGATCAGGGGTGTCAAACTTGATTTCATTGAGGGCCGCATCAGGGTTGTGTTTGATCTTGGGGGCTGGGGTGGGCGTGGCCAGCTTGATGTCACTCGTGTCGGGAGCCTGTGGCAACCCCAAGGCTTTGCCGGCGAAAACAGGCTCCTGAGCTCCGTTTTCAGCCATGACGGCCTCCTGCAGCCCTCTGCCAGTTAAAATAGAGCTTGGGTGGGCTGCTCGTGCTTCCCCTACCCAGGCCCCATTTTCGGCCATGACAGCCTCCTGCAGCCCTCTGCCAGTGAAAACAGCTCCGTGTGCCAGTCCTCTGCTGTTTCCAGGCCAGCCCCCTGGGCCAGATCTAAGTGCCCCGCGGGCCTTGAGTTCGACACCCCTGTTTTCGAGAGTCCTTGAGGCTACTAGGAGGGTTATCTCTGTCCTCGGGGAACATCTGAGCGGTGCCTCCAAGTGGCCTCAAGGACTCTCAGAAAGAGGACCAGCTGCCTGCAAGGAGTATCCATCCTTCTGTTCCCCACCCTCCAGTCAGAGCGGAAGAAGCTTCTGGGATGAGAAGCGAAACGCCTTCCAAAGAAAAAAAATCAAGAAAGTCCAGTTGCCTCTTGGAAAAAAAAAAAGCAGCTTTGGGACAACTGGACCAAAGTTTATTAAAACGGAGACTTTTCGTGACTCGTCCAAGGAACTTCCTTCAGTCAAAATGAGCATTTGGGTAGGCAGAAAGTCGTTGGAATGAACCCCAATTCTCGCCATAGAGCCTGCAGTCTGTGGGGATTCTCAATCATTTAGGTCAGGAGTCTCCAACCTTGGCCACTTTAAGACTGGTGGACTTCAACTCCCAGAATTCCTCAGCCAGCTGGCTGAGGAATTCTGGGAGTTGAAATCCACCAGTCTTAAAGTGGCCAAGGTTGGAGACCCCTGATCTAGGTTGTGGTTGCCCCCAAGGTGTTTTTCCAGAAAGCAGCTGGATTTTCTCCTCCTCCTATCTGCAATGGTATAGACCAGGTCTCCTGCCTGAATAGGGAGTTGGGCTAGAAGACTTCCAACTCTATTATTCTGCTATCCTGAGAAGGTTTCCCTTTTTGAAGAAGCTTCCTGGATGGGAAGCGAAACGTTTTCAAGACAAAAAGCCCCCAAGAAACTCCAAAGTTCCTTTGGGATGTGGAAAGCTGAAGATTTGAGCTTCTTCACTTCTGCCAGAGCCAGGAAACTAAACTTGGGTGGCAAACCTTAGCCCAGAATCTGACGGGTTGTATTGACTTACATTTATGTCGTGTTTCTTAATGCCAACCTCCCCTTTGGAGAGGGGGCCGAAGGGAGCACTGCTCATAACCGCTCCTCCTCTTGCAGGGTTCCAAGAAGGAGTAAAAATCACTCTGGACTGTGCCCAGGCGACCTTCATCTCCTACGACAAGATGGTGATCTCGCTGAAAGGAGGGGAGATGTAAGAGGCCCTTGGGAGTTGGGTGGCAATGAAATGAAATGAAATGAAATGAAGTGAATTCAATTCAACTCAGTTCAATTCAACTCAGTTCAATTCAACTCAATTCAATTCAATTCAATTCAATTCAATTCAATTCAATTCAATTCAATTCAATTCATTAAATTAAGGCTTGGGTTTGGGGTCCCACAGCCAAAAGTCACTGCCCAGCCAATGGTGGTTTCTTTGCAGACGTTTCTTTTTTTTTTTTTAATTACATTTATATGCTGCCCTTCTCCGGAGACTCAGGGCGGCTTACAATGCGTGAAGCAATAGCCTTCATCCTTTTGTATATTTTTATACAAAGTCGGCTTATTGCCCCAAACAAACTGGGTCCTCAATTGACCTACCTTAGAAAGGATGGAAGGCTGAGTCAACCTTGAGCCTGGGGAGATTCGAACTTACAATAATTGCAGGCAGCTGAATTTTCTTTCTTTCTTTCTTTCTTTCTTTCTTTCTTTCTTTCTTTCTTTCTTTCTTTCTTTCTTTCTTTCTTTCTTTCCTTCCTTCCTTCCTTCCTTCCTTCCTTCCTTCCTTCCTTCCTTCCTTCCTTCCTTCCTTCCTTTTTTTAATTTGATTTATATACCTCCCTTCTCTGGAGACTCAGGGCGGCTAACAATGTGTTAAGCAATAGCCTTCATACTTTTGTATATTTTTATACAAAGTCAGCTTATTGCCCCCACAAACTGGGTCCTCATTTGACCTACCTTAGAAAGGATGGAAGGCTGAGTCAACCTTGAGCCTGGTGAGGTTCGAACTTACAGTAATTGCAGGCAGCTGAATGTTCTCCTTCCTTCCTTCCTTCCCCTTCCTTCCTTCCTTCCTTCCTTCCTTCCTTCCTTCCTTCCTTCCTTCCTCTTCCTTCCTTTCTTTCTTTTTTTAATTTGATTTATATGCTGCCCTTCTCCGGAGACTCAGGGCGGCTTACAATGCGTGAAGCAATAGCCTTCATCCTTTTGTATATTTTTATACAAAGTCGGCTTATTGCCCCAAACAAACTGGGTCCTCAATTGACCTACCTTAGAAAGGATGGAAGGCTGAGTCAACCTTGAGCCTGGGGAGATTCGAACTTACAATAATTGCAGGCAGCTGAATTTTCTTTCTTTCTTTCTTTCTTTCTTTCTTTCTTTCTTTCTTTCTTTCTTTCTTTCTTTCTTTCTTTCTTTCCTTCCTTCCTTCCTTCCTTCCTTCCTTCCTTCCTTCCTTCCTTCCTTCCTTCCTTCCTTCCTTTTTTTAATTTGATTTATATACCTCCCTTCTCTGGAGACTCAGGGCGGCTAACAATGTGTTAAGCAATAGCCTTCATACTTTTGTATATTTTTATACAAAGTCAGCTTATTGCCCCCACAAACTGGGTCCTCATTTGACCTACCTTAGAAAGGATGGAAGGCTGAGTCAACCTTGAGCCTGGTGAGGTTCGAACTTACAGTAATTGCAGGCAGCTGAATGTTCTCCTTCCTTCCTTCCTTCCCCTTCCTTCCTTCCTTCCTTCCTTCCTTCCTTCCTTCCTTCCTCTTCCTTCCTTTCTTTCTTTTTTTAATTTGATTTATATGCTGCCCTTCTCCGGAGACTCAGGGCGGCTTACAATGCGTGAAGCAATAGCCTTCATCCTTTTGTATATTTTTATACAAAGTCGGCTTATTGCCCCAAACAAACTGGGTCCTCAATTGACCTACCTTAGAAAGGATGGAAGGCTGAGTCAACCTTGAGCCTGGGGAGATTCGAACTTACAATAATTGCAGGCAGCTGAATTTTCTTTCTTTCTTTCTTTCTTTCTTTCTTTCTTTCTTTCTTTCTTTCTTTCTTTCTTTCTTTCTTTCTTTCTTTCCTTCCTTCCTTCCTTCCTTCCTTCCTTCCTTCCTTCCTTCCTTCCTTCCTTCCTTCCTTTTTTTAATTTGATTTATATACCTCCCTTCTCTGGAGACTCAGGGCGGCTAACAATGTGTTAAGCAATAGCCTTCATACTTTTGTATATTTTTATACAAAGTCAGCTTATTGCTCCCACAAACTGGGTCCTCATTTGACCTACCTTAGAAAGGATGGAAGGCTGAGTCAACCTTGAGCCTGGTGAGGTTCGAACTTACAGTAATTGCAGGCAGCTGAATGTTCTCCTTCCTTCCTTCCTTCCCCTTCCTTCCTTCCTTCCTTCCTTCCTTCCTTCCTTCCTTCCTCTTCCTTCCTTCCTTTCTTTCTTTTTTTAATTTGATTTATATGCTGCCCTTCTCCGGAGACTCAGGGTGGCTTACAATGCGTGAAGCAATAGCCTTCATCCTTTTGTATATTTTTATACAAAGTCGGCTTATTGCCCCAAACAAACTGGGTCCTCAATTGACCTACCTTAGAAAGGATGGAAGGCTGAGTCAACCTTGAGCCTGGGGAGATTCGAATTTACAGTAATTGCAGACAGCTGGTCTTTAATCACAATGCTTTTAGTCTGCTGAGCTATCCAGGCTCTATTCACCTGACTAGATAACATCATCCGTGCTACTGGTGCTACTGGTGATTACGATGTTGCCTGTTTGAGTAAAATCCCAGCACTAAGGCCCCCACAGTCATTCTCCTCCTCCTCCCCTCCTCCCCCTCCCTTCTAGCACTGATAATGTTGCCTAGTTGGGTAATGAAACGTCTGCAAGAAATCATCCAAGCTCAGAGAGCCCCTAGGACTCCACAGTGTCCTTCTCCTTCTTCCCAGTCCCCTCCTCCTCCCCTTCCCTGCAAACCCCACCTGCCTCATAGCATTGATGAAGTTACCTACCTTAGAGAGCACCAAGGATCCCATAACTGAGCTTCTTGTCCCCCCCACCCCCCCGCCCCAACAACGTCAATCGTAGCTGTATTTCTGCTGGCCACACTCTTTTCTGGTGGAGTGATGGAGCAGAAACTGTCCATTCTGCATTCTGCTCATGGACCAGCGGCTCCCATCATCATCTCCGGTTTCTTCCCCCAGCTACGTGCTGACCCTCATCACGGACGGCATGCGAAGTGTCCGCTCCTTCCATTTTGACAAGGCAGCAGCCAGTGTCCTCACCACCTGTGTAAGTGCCATTCAGCCCGGCAGTGGCCATCTGGGCTGGGAGGGTGATTGATGGATTGATTGACTGATCGATTGATAGGATTGATGTGCCACACGATAAGCGGCTGTAGCATCTGAGTCATTTTATTCTCCTGAGGCTGATGCCTGATGATCATTTAGGTCTTCCTTCCTTCCTTCCTTCCTTCCTTCCTTCCTTCCTTCCTTCCTTCCTTCCTTCCTTCCTTCCTCCCTCCCTCCCTCCCTCCCTCCCTCCTTCCTTCCTTCCCTCCCTCCCTCCCTCCTTCCTTCCTCAACTTGTTCACAGTCCATCTCAGCAGCAGCAACTCTAGGTGACTTGAATAAAATGCAATATAAAACACTAAAACAATAAAGACTTTAAATAAGACTAAGCGGGATGAAGAGGGAGGGATTGAAGTGCGCACAGTGTTCTCTACTCCATCAGCCACTTCCCATGTGCCACACCCCCATTGGGGCCCCAGGCTAGTTGTCCCAGTCGTGTCTTCAAGGCTTTTTGGAAGGCCAAATGATGGGGGCAGATCTGATTTGGGGACAAGATGTTCCAGAGGGCAGGAGCCACAGCAGAGAAGGCTCCACTTCTGAACCTTGCCAGCCGGAATTCCTTGGCCCACAGGGTCTGCATCATGCCCCGTTTGCCAGACAGTGGCTGCTGATCTCTTTGGGGTGAGCCGGTTCCTCAGTTGTCTCTATGATAATTCACCGCAGGACAAGAGTCACACAAATATCAAAGAAATGGTGAAATAGAATCATTTTTTAAAAAGGGGAGACAGAATAAAATGTGAACGATGAAATTAATTTTTTCCCCTTTACTTTAAATAATTAAACTGAATTGTTAAATCATCCTGTGGCCAGTTGTCCTACAGTGAGTTGGCCATGGTGAGTTGTCCTGTTCTGCCACAGATAGGCCTTCTGTCCTGGCCACTTTCTGCAGAGGCACAATTTAGAGCGTTTTAACGAACCACATCCCTGTTTGGTTTGGTGGCAGCAGTGCCTCAGATAGAAAGTCCCTACAGAGAGTGGTGAGGTCAGCGGAGAAGATTATAGGAAGCTTGTTTCCTGTCTTTCAGAATACTTCTTATAAGCTCTATGTGCTTAGAGCTCAAAGCATTGTTAGAGATCCCACACACCCCCTTCACGGTCTGTTCCTGTTGCTCCCCTCCGGGAGGAGGTTTCTAAATATTTTGAGCAGGACTACCAGATTCTATAACCGCTTTGTTCCGTCGGCCGGCCGTCTGGGAAACTCAACAAGATTTGTTTTTCTCCCCGTGGTACATGTATACCTCCGAACTAAACTAGGTTGTTTCTCTGTGTCATATATGTGGGTAAATGCATAATTTTGTATTTATTTGTTTATTTTGTCATGTTTATGTAGTGTCTGTTGGAGGTGGAGACCCTTTGAGAGCTGCATGCAATGGAATTTCATTTTAACGTATGCCGATTAGTGGCCATACAGTTATTCTAAGTCTACGTTCTAAGCCTAATAGCCTGAATCCGTGTCGGTCACCTCTCCGTTCTAGGCTAGTCTGACTTTTCCTCCTCCTTGTCACCCCCCTCCCCCCCCACTTGGATCTCAGATGATTACCTTGGAGCCTGGTTACCTGTTCCTGGGCTCTCGTCTGGGAAACTCCCTTCTCCTGAAATACACCGAAAAGCTCCAGGAGGCCCCGATGAGCATCGCTAAGGACTCTGCCGAGAAGGTGAGCAAATCGGTTAGGAGTCTCTCGATCCTCCTGCACCCACAGAGCTGAGCCCAACACTTAAAGCTCCCTCTTCAGGGTACTCCAGGTAGTCCTCGACTTACAGCAATTCATTTAGTGACCGTTTGAAGTTATAACGGCACTGAAAAAATGTGACTCATGACCACTTTTCACTCTTGTAGCATCCTTTGGCAACTGGCATGTACTTAGGATGGTTGCACTGCCCCAGGGTCACGTGATCCCCCCTTTTGTGACCTTCCCAGCTGGCATCAGACAGGCCAAGTCAATTGGAAAGCCAGGTTCACTTAGCAACAGCATGATTCGCTTAACAGCTTCAGTGATTCGCTTAGTAACGGGCAAAAAAGTTGTAAAATGAGGCCCAGATCATTAAACTAGTTCATATTGATGACAGTTTCAGTGTTCCGGGATCACATGATCCCCTTTTGCAGCCATTTGAAAACCAAAGTCACCGGGGGAGCCAGATTCACTCAACACTGAACAACTGGAGTGATTCACTTAACAACGGTGGCAAGAAAGTCCGTAAAAATTTTATTTTATTTTATTTTATTAAATTTATATACCGTCCTACTCCCGAAGGACTCAGGGTGGTGAACAGCCACAAGATAAAAATACATAATACAAACATTAAAAACCATTTAAAATACATTAAATATTTTGGCCCGAGATAAATTTAAAACACGCCAATTTATAAGACAAAATTTAAAATGACAATTTAAAAGGGAAAGTTAGGCCAGGCCAGCCTGCTGGAATAGGAATGTTTTGAGGGTGTGGCGGAAAATGCGCAAATCTGGGATCCTCCGTATCTCTGGGGGGAGCTCGTTCCAGAGGGCAGGTGCCCCCACAGAGAAGGCTCTCCCCCTGGGAGCCACCAGTCAACACTGTTTGGCCGATGGCACCCTGAGGAGCCCCTCTCTATGTGAGCCTACTGGCTGGTGAGAGGCTACTGGTGGCAGAAGGCGGTCTCGTAAGTACCCTGGTCCGATGCCACGGAGCGCTCTAAAAGTGGTAACCTTTATGGGGCAAAACTCACTTAATCAATGTCCCACTTAGTTAGCAAGATGAATTTTGGGCTCAAATCGTGGTCGTAAATCGAGAATTCCCCATACACCCAGTCCTTACTTGCCCCAATTCCCTAGCCACATGCCAGCTGGGGAATTCTGGGAATTGAAGTCCACAGATCTTAAAGTTGGAGAGTCCACTTTCCAGAAAGTGGGGGGGCTTCCTTGCTGAGACAGACGGGGGGGCTTCGACCAGCAGCAGCAGAAGGGGAATTTGGGGGTCTCCTGCGTCTCCTTGCCAATCAACAGCTCTGTTTCGTTCACAGGAAGAACCCCCCCTGAAGAAGAAGCGCGTGGAGCAGTCCGCCAACTGGTCTGGTGGGTGTCCTGATTTGCAGCCAAGGGGCCGAGTCAGACCCCCACACTCTGTAGGGTCTCGGGGGGGGGGGCGGGGCGGAAGAGTCCTGCTTTGTGTGCATGTTGCAAATGAGCCGATGTACTCGGCATAAGGGTTTTGTTTCCCTGGTCCGTTTTCTAGTGGGGGGCAGCCTCTCCTTCCCTCTCCCCTTTCCCACCTCCAGTGGGCCTTCTGTGTCCTCCTGTTGACACATAGGGTGGACTTGGATGGGGTGGGGGAGGCGGGGAAAGGGGGTCCTTGATCAGCCCACTCAGCCAATATCTGAGGGCTTTGTAAGAACTCTCAGCCATCAGGTTCTCTAGCCTGAAAGTCAGCTGCACTTCATGTCCTGTCTGTCCATCTGTCTCATTGACTGTCTGTCTTTCCTTCCATCCATCCATCCATCCATATTTGACTTTCTGTCTGTCTACTGTGTTTCCCCGAAAATAAGACCTGTCTTATGTTTTTTTGAACCCTGGAATAGGTGCTTTGCCTTATAGCCATGCGCTCAAAAACCCAATTGGGCTTATTATCAGGGGATGTCTTATTTTGGGGGAAACTACCTACCTACCTACCTACTTACCTACTTTATCCATCCACCCACTCGTCTGTCTGTCTGTCTGTCTATATCTATCTATCTATCTATCTATCTATCTATCTATCTATCTACCTACCTACCTACCTACCTACCTACCTACCTACCTATATGATTTCTTTAGCCACCCATCTCAGCAAATGACTCTGGGAGACTCACAATTCAAAGCATATATTACAATTTTTTATTTTTGTTTTTAATTTGATTTATATGCCGCCCTTCTCCGGAGACTCAGGGCAGCTTACAATGTGTTAAGCAATAGCCCTCGTACTTTTGTACATTTATAAAAAGTCAGCTTATTGCCCCCACAAACCGGATCCTCAATTTACCCACCTTAGAAAGGATGGAAGGCTGAGTCAACCTTGAGCCTGGTGAGATTTGAATTTACAGTAATTGCAGGCAGCTGGTGTTAATCACAATGCTTTTAGTCTGCTGAGCTATCCAGGCTCACTTAAAATCTTAAAAACATTCTAAAACCATAAAAACAGTAAAAACCACTAAAACACTGAAAAAAATCAATAAAACATCCCATCCATCCCTATTTGGGTGGGAAGCAAGTAAAATAATAGAGGAGGAGGAGGAAGTTTCTTTGGGAGAAGAGGGGAAGGGGCTTGAAGGAACGATGCTAAAAGGATGAGGCCATCCATCTGTTGTTCCTTATTTCCCAACCTGTTTGGGTGCAGGAGGGAAGTCGGCTCCGCAGGACGAAGTGGATGAGATCGAGGTGTATGGCAGCGAGGCCCAGTCCGGCACCCAGCTGACCACCTACTCTTTTGAGGTACGTCTGCCTTGGTTTCCCCAGGCTCTTTCTGTACCCAAAGGGACACTCGGACACTCCCAAAACCAGACTGGCATTTGAGCCCAGAGCTTTCTATCGATATCACCAAGGGTTGCTTAGAACCAGTGCTCGGAGTTCTGGCCACCCCAGCCTTGCCATGCTCAAGTGGTCGCAACCCAACCTCTCCTCAACCGGCCCTAATTCCTGTCCATCACAACATCTTTGCAAGGATGACCTCCAAACAATTTGATTCCGAAAGGTCCTTTTTCTCTGACATGTGCTGGAGATTTCCTCTGCATTGAGGGCTGCTGAGGTCCTATGTTGCTTCTTTCCACCTCTTTGCTTGGTGAATCCAAAATTTTCAGCCAATCTGATGCTTTTCTCTTCTCTTCCGGAAGGTCTGTGACAGTATCCTGAACATTGGGCCCTGCGCCAATGCTGCCATGGGGGAACCGGCCTTTCTCTCAGAGGAGGTGGGTGTCCGGTTTGCTGCCCCCCCCCCCACAAAGCCTCACAGGGATGCCTGTAATTTCCTTGGGAGAGAGAGGGGGACACTATCTGGCCTCAGAAGAAAAGGTTGTTTGGGGAAGAAAAAAGAAAAACAAAACAACAGAGTTGGAAAAGATCTTGGAAGCCTTCTAGTCCAGCCCCATGCCCAAGCGGGAGACCCTAGACCATTTCAGACAAGTGGCCACCCAGTCTCTTCTTAAAAACCTCCCTTGATGAAGCACCCACAGCAAGCAGTTCCATTGGTTAATTGTCCTCATTGTTAGGAAGTTTCTCCTTAATTCCAGGTTGAATCTCTCCTTGATTAGTTTCCATCTACTGTTCCTTCTCTGGCCTTCAGGTGCCTTGGAAAATAGGTTGACCCCCTTCCTCCTCTCTGTGGCAGCCCCTCAGATATTGGAAGACTGCTCTCCTGTCTCCCCTGCTCCTTCTCTCAACTAGACTAGCCATGTCCAGTTCCTGCAACCATTCATCATATGTTTTAGCCTCCGGTCCCCTAGAAATAAGAAAAAACTGGTTCCTCCACAATCAGCCAGATGTTCGGTCTGGATTTGGCATTTTGGTCTACCTATCGAGTTCTTCCAAGGACCCGCGATAAGAAAATTGGATATTTATTAAATTTATATGCTGCCCATTGCACGGTTCAAGGCGACTCTGGGGGGCTTACATTATAATAAAACATAGATATATAAAAACAAGGATACATCTAAAAAAAAGGGATTCAAATTGCAAAAGATGAAATGTCTTTAAGATAAAATCTCCTGGAGAAAATTGCGGGGGGATTCTTGGAGAATTGAGGGGAGTTTGCTGTTTAAAAAGCGACAAAGGAGGCAGCCTGCTTAATTCAGCTATCTTCTTCTTTTTCCAGTTCCAGAATAGTCCTGAGCCTGATCTAGAAATTGTGGTGTGCTCGGGCTATGGCAAGAACGGTGCCCTCTCCGTCTTGCAGGTGAGTGGTGGTGGTGGGGGGACAACACAGCTGGGGAGTCTCTGCAGACTCCCTGTTCCAGGGAGGAGAGTCAGGGGTCGAGCCCCATTAGCAGCACAGTCTAGGGTTGCCCCATAGAACATGGGAGCACTGATGATGGAATATGTAGCACTTGGGGGTCGAACTTTGGGGTCCTTGGTGCTCTCTGAGCTTTGTGGTTTTCTTGCAGACGTCTCATTGCCCAACTAGATAGCGTTGTCAGAGCTAGGAGGTGTGAACCTCATTCCTTAAAGCCGCGAATATCCTGAAACAAAAATTTAAGAAGTCTCACTCCTGTGCAGGAAGCTTTTGCAAATGTTATGTTCTGGAGATGCTGGACCCTGACATCTCCCTCTCCCTTCCTTGCAGAAAAGCATCCGTCCTCAAGTGGTTACAACCTTTGAACTGCCCGGCTGCTACGACATGTGGACGGTGATCTCGCCCCGGAAGGCGGAGGAACCCACCGTATGTCCAACCTTTGATTTTGGAGGCTTATAGATGGGCATGAAGTCATTGTCTCCTGCAGTTGATTGGCTCTCCTTCCCACTGCCAACTGAGGACAGAAGGCCCTGGCTATGTACAGGTTTCCCAGGACAGGACGGTGGCTTTGCTGGCCCAGCTTTGATCTGTCCTGGAGTGCTTTGCTAGACATGTTTCTGGGTTGTGGGCAGCTCATCCTTCAAGCCACAGAGAATATTCACAGCCCAACAATCCTATTGTGTGTTGTTGAAGCCTAAAGGATGGGAGAGGCTGGGCAGGGAGGCATTTTACCTCTCTTTGACTGCTTGGTTAGTCAGAAAAAGGCCAGACTTCTGTTGGGCCCGGTTAGTGTCCCATTCATCTCCAGGAGGCCTCCAGAGATCCATGAAGAAGGTTTGAAGATGGTTTGGTATTCTGATTTTCACTAATGCTGCCTCCTACATGAGTTTTGTCTCTTCTATCCTCAGTGATCTCTGCCAGGCACGAAGATTGGGGTCCTGATTGTTTTTTTGTGGGGTCTTGTGACCTAGGTTGGTTGTCACCTCTGACCATATCAGTAAGGGGCCCCCTATTGATCTTGGGATAGAGAGTGGACCCTGACAGATCCTCCATGACTTTTCTAGCCGGAAGAAGATACTCAGGAAGAAGGTACTGAGAAGGAGCCTTTTCCACCTGAGCCAGCAGATGATGGGAAGCGACATGGATTCCTAATCCTGAGCCGTGAAGACTCCACCATGGTGGGTGCTTCTCTGTGGCTTGCTTGGGTTGGATTGGATTACATTATATTACATTGGGTTTGGGTGGATTGGCTTGGGTTGAGTTGAGTTGGGTTGAATTCGATTAGATTGGGTTGGGCCAGGTTGGGTTGGAGTGGCTTTGTTTGACTTGACTTGAGTTGCCTTGGCTTAAGTTGGGTTAAGTTGGGTTGAGTTGGAATGACTTGGTTTGACTTGAGCTGTGTTGAGTTGGCTTGGAGTGGCTTGGGTTGAGTTGGGTTGGGGTTGAGTTTACTTGAATTGGAATGGCTTGGTTTGACTTGATTTGGCTTGGCTTGGCTTGGCTTGGCTTGGCTTGGCTTGGCTTGGCTTGGCTTGGCTGGGAGTGCCTTGGCTTGGCTTGAATTGGGTTGGGGTTGAGTTGGGTTGGAGTGGAGTGGCTTGGTTTGACTTGAGTTGGGTTGGATGGGTTGGTGTGGCGTGGCATGGCATGGCATGGCATGGCTTGGCTTGGCTTGAGTTGGGTTGGGTTGGGTTGGGTTGGGTTGGGTTGGGTTGGGTTTGGATGGCTTGGCTTGGCTTGGCTTGGCTTGGCTTGGCTTGGCTGACATGAACTCTCTGAGATGCCCCTGACATACTCAGCATTTCCCTTCCTCGGGAGGTCCTTGGCAGTCCAAAGATCTACCTTAGGCAAGTGAGGAGTGACTTAAGGATGTCAGCAGAAACAACAAACAGAGGGCTGAGTTGGGAACACATGAGGTGACTCTTGGCTAGCGGTGTGCTTTTGTGAAGAGCCATCCCTGCCAGAGTCACTGACCATGTCCCTTCTCAGCAAAGACAACGTCTACCTCATCTGGCTCCCAGCTAGGAATATTTGCCCTCTGGTATTCTTCTCTCTCCCTCTCCTCCCTCAGATCTTGCAAACCGGCCAGGAGATCATGGAGCTAGACACCAGCGGCTTTGCCACTCAGGGCCCCACCGTATATTCCGGCAACATTGGCGAGAACCGCTACATTGTCCAAGTATCCCCTCTGGGTATCCGCCTGCTGGAAGGAGGTGAGTGCAGAAATGCTACCTGGCTCACCTTCCCAGGTGTCCCATTAGGGAAGTTCAATAATTCAGTGGTAGAGGAGGAATTGTCTACACCCGGGGTTCTCAACCTTAGCAACTGGACTTCAACCCCCAGAATTCCCCAGCCATTCATGCTGGCTGGGGAATTCTGGGGGTTGAAGTCCAGATATCTTAATGTTGCTGTAGTTGAGAACATGGTGTAGACCAGGGGTGTCAAACACAAGGCCCACGATCTGGTCAGATCCAGCCCTCTGGGCAGTCTTGTAAAATGTAAGGGGCCGGCCCACATCGCTTCTGCCCAGTCTACCAAATGTGAAAAGGAAACATGGCAGCAGTTTGGGGAGTGGCATCAAGATGGCTATGCCCACCCAGTCAGCCACACCCACCCAATCGGCCATGCCCGCCCAGCCCCCCGAGTCAACCACAGCCATAATGCGGCTCTTCTGGTGTAGACAACTCCATGCCCTACTTTGGATAGCACCACAAAGTTGGCATGAGACAGGAAAGTTCAGTCCCTTAGGAGTGTGACATGTGTTGCGGTCCGCCAGCAGCCTGCGGAGCTGGACAGTGATGAGGCTGAGGAAGAACTTAGGCTGGTCCTGGAGGCTGGGGAAGGCCCGGATGAGGGCTCTGTGTCAGAGGCAGAGATGGGGACAGGACCATCGGGGAGTGATATGCGGATTCCAGAGCCTCCAGAGACTGATAGGAGTGAGGCAGAGGAACAGGAGGAGCCTGTTCCTAATACACACATGAGAAGAGCTGCCAGAAGGCAAGAGCAGCTCAAGCAAAGAGGACAACTCGGGAGTAGGGCCAAGAGATGATTGGCCCCTCCCATAAGGCTTAAAACAGACCAGCAACGGCATTTGGCCTTTGCCGGAAAACAACGTTGGTAGCTTCATCTTCGTCTTGTATTTATTTTTGTATCTGTGATTTCTGAACGTTTGCCAAGAAAGGCCTTTGGCAGTTTGCCTAATTGGACCAAAGTTTGCGATAGGACTGAGGAAATTGTGTTGGGAGGAATTTGCTTTAATTTAGTTGAACGACGCTGGGAAAGAAGTAATTCTCAGCTGTTCGAATAAAGTTCGTTTGTTTTTTCACGGACTGATTTTCCTACTACTTACTTGGGCCTGGGTCACAACAACAGGTTCCCCTCAGGCTGAAACATCACAACCCACAAATGCCTCAACTCTCCGTGCGTCTTTTCCCCAGTGAACCAGCTACATTTCATCCCGGTGGACCTCGGCTCACCCATTGTGCACTGTGCCGTGGCTGATCCCTACGTGGTGATCATGAGCTCCGAAGGCCAGGTGACCATGTTCGTGCTGAAGAGCGACAGCTACGGAGGCCGGACGCACCGCCTGACCTTACAAAAACCGCAGTTGCACCACGTGAGTGAGACTCCGAGCTCCCTGGGGAGTTGTTCTGTTCGGCCTCGTGCCACGAGTCCAGTCATTCCTAGATTGTTGAAAAGCAGCAGCTTCTGGCCAAGTGATGGATCAGCTTGGACACACTGAAGAACATCTGGGCTTTGAGGGACCTCTTGAGTCCCTGTTGGCTGGCATAAATTCCCTGTTGCCTGTTGGCCACATAAATTGTGCGCAGCTCAATCGCATTTGCTTGGTTTCTATCAGGCACCAGCAACCAGAGCTAGAGCAAACAACTTTATTGTTTTCTGCCTAAATTACAAGAATCTGCTTGCCTTCCCATGGGAATGAACAGATAAGGCTTCATGGGTCTTCCAACGTGTCCACTTTAAGACTTGTGGACCTAGAATGGCTGGCTGGGGAATTCTGGGGGTTGAAGTCCACAAGTCTTAAAGTGGCTAAGTTTGGAGAGCCCTGCTCTAGCGGGAGATCAAGCTTAAGCCTCTAGCGGCTGCGTAAAGATTCCAAGCTGAGTCCCTACTTGATGTCTCCTTCCAGCCTCTCTGGCAGCTTCCCAACCATTTCCTTATTTAGGCTTCACAGGGGTGGATGCTTAAGCATGCAAGACGGGCAGCTTCTTTAGATCCGAGGTGACTCACCCTTGGGAGGTGGGTTGTGGGAGCAGTCAGTCTTAATGATTGTTTGGATTAAGGTAGCCAAGGCACTGGCAGAGGTAGCCCAATGGGGAACAGGCTGGTGTTTTAAAAAGTAGAAGTGGAAGAAAGCAAAGGGCCTCGTCTTATATTTCATGTCATGTCATGTCATGTCATGTCATGTCATGTCTCTTCTCTTCTCTTCTCTTCTCTTCTCTTCTCTTCTCTTCTCTTCTCTTCCCTTCCCTTCCCTTCCCTTCCCTTCCCTTCCCTTCCCTTCCCTTCCCTTCCCTTCCCTTCCCTTCCCTTCCCTATCCTATCCTATCCTATCCTATCCTATTCCTACCCTACATTCTTCTCTTCTCTTCTCTTCTCTTCTCTTCTCTTCTCTTCTCTTCTCTTCTCTTCTCTTCTCTTCTCTTCTCTTCTCTTCTCTTCTCCCTTCCCTATTCTATTCTATTCTATTCTATTCTATTCTATTCTATTCTATTCTATTCTATTCTATTCTATTCCTATTTCTATTCTAAATTTTATTTTAATTTTATTTTTTATTATACTCTATTATTGTATTATTTTATTTTGTTTAGTGTAGTTTATTTATTGGCTTATTTAATTAAACTTTTACACTGCCCTTCTCCCCAGGGGGATTCAGGACGGTGGATAGCCAGAAATTAAAACACATATAGTACAAAAGTTAAGAAAAAACTAAAATAAATTAAATCATCGGCATTACCAATTTAAATCCCAAATCTACAAAATCAAAAAATTCCCAATTTAAAACCCAAAATCAATAAAATTAGAAGATTAAAAATCCCCATTAAAACTATTTAAGGTAAGCCGACTTGTTGGAATAAATAAGTCTTCAAGGCCTTGTTTAGTTTAGTGATTGGATTTGCCGGTCTCCCTCACAGAGGGAGAGAGACGGAGTTTCATCCCGTTTTCCTGCTTGGGATTGTCCTTTCTTGGCTCTGACCTTCCTGCCCTCCTCTTGCCTCCCTTCCCAGCAATCGAGGGTCATCGCCCTGTGTGTCTACCGGGACGTTAGTGGCATGTTCACGACCGAGAGCCACTCGTCCAGCTCTCGGGACGAGCTTTCCCTGAGGAGCCAGTCGGAATCAGAGGCGCCCATCCAGGACCTCAGGTGGGGCACCTTTGGAAGGAGGAGGGGGGGCAAGGAGACGCCCACTCTCTTAAAAGCCCCTCTTGGGCTTGCGTCCCTCAAGTTACAGCCATCTGCTTAGTGACCAAAGTTACAATGGCACTGAAAAAGTTACAACTGTTTTTTACACCACCATTATCGCATCCCCCAGGGTCACCTGATTAAAATTCAAATGCTTGACAACTGACTCATATTTATGACGGTTGCAGCATCCCAGGCGGTGGGTGGAGTGGGTGGCGTCACATGATCCCCCTTTTGCGACCTTCCGACAAGCTAAGTCGAGGGGGAAGCCCAAATCCCTTAACGGCCATGTTAGTAGTAATTGAACAATTTCAGTGCTTTGCTTAACAGCTGTGGCAAGAAAGGTTGTAAAATGAGGCACTGCTCACCTAGCAGCTGTCTCGCTTAGCAGCAGAAATCCTGGGCTCGATTGTGGTCATGAGTCGAAGACTGTCTGTATTCAGTGCCCTACCCGTACCTTCAGTGGCAGGGGTCTCCAACCTTGGAGAATTCTGGGAGTTGAAGTCCGCCAGGCTTAAAGTTGCCAAGGTTGGAGACCCCCTTCAATGGAGTCAAGAAACTTAACAGCCTTGAGACCTGGAGAGAGAATGGATGTCTGGGGTCTTAGCGGGGGGACGGGAGGGGAGAGGGGCAGGGGGCAAACCTTCCCCCTTTCCCTTCCACTCCTCCTTTCCTTTCATCCCCTTGTGGGCTACCTGGAGGTAAGATGTCCGTTCCTATCAATGTTGTAAAGACATAAAATCCACCCCTGCAGCAACACGGTGGACGATGAAGAGGAGATGCTGTACGGGGACTCCAGCACCCTCTTCAGCCCCACCAAGGAGGAGCCACGGCGCAGCAGCCTGCCCTCAGTGGACAAGGACTCCCACCAGTACAAGGCTGAGCCAACCCACTGGTGCATGCTGGTCCGGGAGAACGGCACCATGGAGGTAAGCCTGGTTCTCGGGCCAGCAGCAAGCAGCTCCACCAGAATAACAGAGCTGGAAGGGACCTTGGAGGTCTTCTAGTCCAACCCCTTGCTCAAGCAGCAGAAGACCCTAACCATTTCAATCCAGTCTCCTCTTTAAAATCCTTCACTTCTGGTGGCAAGCTGTTCCTCTGGTTCACTGTTAGGAAGTTTCTCCTTAATTCCAGGTTGCTTCTCTCCTGGATCAGTTTCCATCCATTGCTTCTTGTCCTGCCTTCTTTGGTGCTTTGGAGAACAGTTTGACCCCCCCTTCTCTTTGGGGCAGCCCCTGAGATATTGGAACCCCACTATCATATCCCCCCCCCGTCCTTCTTTTCTCTAGACTAGCCAAACCCAATTCCTGCAACTTTTTATTTATTTATTTATTTATATGCTGCTCTTCTCCGGAGACTCAGGGCGGCTTACAATGCGTTAAGCAATAGCCTTCATACTTTTGTATATTTATACAAAGTCAGCTTATTGCCCCCACAAACTGGGTCCTCAGTTGACCTACCTTAGAAAGGATGGAAGGCTGAGTCAACCTTGACCCTGGTGAGATTCGAACTTACAGTGATTGCAGACAGCTGGATGTTAATCACAATGCTTTTTAGTCTGCTGAGCCACCAGGCCCAGATTGATTGATTGATTGATTCGATTTATATGCCGCCCTTCTCCGGAGACTCAGGGCGGCTTACAATGCGTTAAGCAATAGCCTTCATACTTTTGTATATTTATACAAAGTCAGCTTATTGCCCCCACAAACTGGGTCCTCCATTTACCCACCTTAGAAAGGATGGAAGGCTGAGTCAACCTTGAGCCTGGGGAGATTCGAACTAGCAGTAATTGCAGGCAGCTGGGTTTTAATTACAATGCTTAGTCTGCTGAGTTATCCAGGCTCCTCCAGGTTCTTCATATGTCTATAGAGATTCTCAGTCATGGTTGTCCCAAAGGTGCTTTTTCAAGAGGCAACTGAACTTTCTGGACCAGAAAGTCCAGTTGCCTCTTGAAAAAACGTGTTCTTTGTATGTTTTAGCCTCCAGTCCCCTCATCCTCTTTCTTGCTCTTCTCTGCACTCTTTCTAGAGTCTCCACATCTTTTTCACATCGTGGCGACCAAAACTGGATGCCGGATTCCAAGGGTGGCCTTACCAAGGCCTTATAAAGTGGTATTAATACTTCACGTGATCTTGATTCTATCCCTCTGTTAATGCATCCCAGGACTTGCATGGACTCTTTTGGCAACTCCACCAGGCAGTTTGTGACTCCTCCCAGTGCCGTCTTCTCTTTCCCACAGATCTACCAGCTACCTGATTGGCGCCTGGTCTTTCTGGTGAAGAATTTCCCCATGGGTCAGCGGGTGCTGGTGGACAGCTCCTTTGGGCAGCCCGCCAGCCAGGGGGAGACCAAGAAGGAGGAGGTCATGCGCCAGACGGAGATGCCACTGGTCAAGGAAGTCCTCCTTGTAGCCCTGGGGAATCGGCAAAGCCGGCCATACCTCTTGGTGAGTCTTGAGGGCCACCTGCCCCGAGGGGTCCCAACAGCGGTCAGGACCATGTGAGGTTTCCCTTCTCCTATAAAAAGCCAAATTAAAGTGAGAAAATCAGGCAGCCACTTCCGATGGAGTGGTGCTATCGGAAGAATGTGCAGTCAAGATGACCTTGACGGAGAGAGGCGATGAGGAGGTAAACCTTGCAGAAGCTCAGCGGAGGGGAGGTTACCAAAACATTTCAGACAGGATGTCTGTGGAGATTCTCCATCCTCCAAAGCGGCTTTTCCAAAAGGCCATTGCTGGACTTTCTTGGGGTTTTTTTCCTTGAAGACATTTTGCTTCTCATCCCAGAAGCTTCTGAATGACTGAAGAAGTACTTCTGAAGAACTGAAGAAGCTTCTGGGGTGAGAAGCGAAACCTTTTCAAGGAAAGAAACCAGTTGCCTTTGGGAAAAGCAGCTTTGGGATATCTTAGTCAGGAAATCAGAGAAGCAATAACTTCTGATCACACTTAGAAATTAATCCTCCTGTTTTCCCCACAACAACCCTTTGAGGTAGGTTGGGCTGACAGAGAGACTGGCCCAAAGTCACCCAGAGGGTTTTCAAGCCTAAGGCAAGGCTTAGTCTCCTAGTGACTGGCCCAAAGTCACCCAGTCAGGTTTCATCCTAAAAGTGGGATTAGAACTCACAGTCTCCTGGGGATCGGCCCAAAGTCACCCAGCTGGCTTTTGTGCTTATGATGGAACTAGAACTCACTGTCTCCTGGTTTCTAGCCCTCACCACTGGACCAAAATGGCTCTCACTGTCAGTCAGTTCCCTTGGGAAAGGAGCTGAGGGTGGGGGGCTGAGAGCTCGTGCAGTTGGGTCACCAGCGCCCGCAGCCCCAGAGCTGTGCCTTGGGAGCCTCTGGGTTGCAGCGTCTCTCAGCTGCCTTCCCATTTCTCTTGCCAGGTCCATGTGGATCAAGAGCTGCTCATCTACGAGGCCTTCAATCATGACTCTCAGCTGGGCCAGACCAACCTCAAAGTGCGATTCAAAAAGGTAGCCGCCTTTGCAGTTGTGACATTCCTGCATCAGCACAGGGGAGAGAGGGCAGCCACCCACTTCCTCTGGGTTACCTTACCAGGGAAGGGGCAAATTGGAGGGGCAGCCTGCGAGGCCAGCATCCCACCCATAACTGCCCTTCTTTCTTTCACACCTGCTCTCTTGGTTCTCCTCCAATCAGGTTCCCCATAACATCAACTTCCGGGAAAAGAAATCCCGGCCATCCAAAAAGAAGTCCGAGAGCGCAGGGGGCGAGGAAGCGGGAGTCCCCCGAGGACGGGTCGCTCGCTTCCGCTACTTTGAAGACATCTACGGCTATTCGGGGGTAGGTGAAGAATTCCTGGGGGGGATGGGACAGAGGGACAGGCTTTTGGGTTTCTCTGAGGAGCAACTGAGACCAAAGCTTTGGGGGGGGGGCTCTTGGTGGAGACTGTCATGGAAGAGCCGCTTGGGGCGTCTGAATAGGACCCCAAAATCTGGGGGTGGGGTGGGTGGGACTTTATGTACAGATCAGAAGGAGTCAAGAAGGGCAACTCTCAAAGTTCCTTGCACCAGAAGCATCTGTGTTCCTTCTCAGGTGTTCATCTGTGGACCCTCGCCCCATTGGCTACTGGTGACGTCTCGGGGAGCCCTGCGCTTGCACCCCATGACCATAGATGGCCCCATTGAGTCCTTTGCCCCCTTCCACAACGTCAACTGCCCCAAGGGCTTCCTCTACTTCAACCGGCAGGTAAGCCTCGTCCCCAGGGTTAGAACGAGGAAAGTCCCCCTGGCTGGAACACCTGCCGTCCTGCGTTCCTTAGAGCTGACCCAAAACCTGGCCAAACAGGGGTCTCCAAACCTGGCAACTTTAAGACTTGCGGGCTTCAACTTCATTATGGCTGGCTGAGGAATTCTGGGAAGTGAACTCCTCCACAAGTCTTAAAAGTTGCCAAGTTTGGAGACCCCAGTGGTAGAGGGAGGTCTGACTGCGTTCTGCCCTGCAGGGGGAGCTGCGCATCAGCGTCTTGCCCGCCTATCTTTCTTATGACGCACCGTGGCCTGTCCGGAAGATCCCGCTGCGTTGCACCGCCCACTATGTGGCATATCACGTGGAATCCAAGGTAGGACTGGGTGCTCTGGGTAATGCTAGATTGGCTTGGAAATTGAATGTCCATGGTAACACAAGGCAGCCTAGTTCCCTTCCTTTTCCTTCCCCCTTGATTCCTTCCTGCATTTGTTGTCACATGGGTTCAGATTACGCCCTTAAACCTTCCTTCAATATCAAAAGAAGTTCGTTGCTCTTGTGGGACACTGTTCAGGTTGAGGATTTCTGGATCCTCAGCTTGCATAATGGCAAGCTTCACGGTTTCAACGGTTTCTGAGGGGGATCTCTCCCTTCTTTCACGCCACGTATTCCCGTCTCTTCCCTGAGCCTGGAACAAACTCCCCCCCCTCCTCCCTAGGTGTACGCCGTGTCCACCAGCATCAACAACACTTGCACCCGCATCCCCCACATGACAGGGGAGGAGAAGGAGTTCGAGACCATCGAGAGAGGTGAGCGTGCTGGGGGCCGATGGGCGACATCCTCCACCCAGGGGCCTTCCTGGAGGAAGCTCTGCCCAAGCTGAGAATGACCCCGGAGCAGTTCTCCCCTGGTCCTGCCCAGGGAGGGTCTTTGGGGCAAGGAGCATGGAAGGAGCTTTCCTGGACTGCCCACAGACAAGGGTCCCCCAGCTGCTCGGTAGGGTCCTGGGAGAGGAGCGAGGGATGGGCCCTTAAATGAGGCAGGAATGGCTGAATTTCAATATAGTGACTTTCTGTTCACTATATATAGTATAATATATATTATACTATATATAGTATAATATATATTATATATAAGCTATAACCCTTATAGTGTAGGGTTATTAACATAGCACCAAGGACGCCCCAGTCGTGCTTCTCCTCCCTCCTCCTCCTCTTGATGGTGTTCCCTAGTAGGGTAATGAAAGGCCTCCAACAAAACCAGAGAGCACCAAGGACCCCCGCAGTCTTCCCCTTCCTCCTCTTCTCTCCTCTCTTCCTCCTCCCCCACCCTCACACATTTCACTCTCTTCTTGCACTGATGATGTTCCCTAGCTGGGTCATGAAACATCTGCAAGAAAAATACCAAGCTTAGAGAGCCCAAAGGACCTCAGAGTCATCTTCTCCTTCTCCTCCTCCTCCTCCTCCCCCACACAAACCCCACTTCCTTCTCTCTCTTGAAGTGGGGGCCAAACACCGAACAGCCCTCTTTCTTCTCTTCCGCAGATGACCGCTACATGCACCCCCTGCAGGAAGCCTTTTCTATTCAGCTGATCTCTCCGGTCAGCTGGGAGACCATCCCCAACACCAGGTGAGAAGAGGGGAAATGGGGAACCTTGGGGTTAAACTCTGGGAGGCTTTCAGGGGGAGGGAGGGGGCATTCCATTGGCAGAGCCCCGAAGGTAGGATCAGGCCGTTGCCCCATCTGGTCCAGTGCCCTCCCCCCAATCCTTTTTTTTTGGGTTGTGGAGATCAGAGGCTCATGGTCAGGGTCCCAAGAAATAACTCCATAGCAAGCAAGTTCCTCAAAGAATAATTTTATTGAAGATAATCATATTGGCACAAACTGGTGAAAACCGACTCTGAAGGTTCCTGTGATGATGCAGAGCACAGCACAGAGATAACACAGGCAGCCGGCAGTTCAAACAGCCCCTTTATTGCTCCAAATTCCTCCAAAACGCTCTCAACATTTCTGGCCAGTCCCAGAGCAAAGTGATGTCAAACCCCCACACACACCTCAAGCAGCCTCTGGCTGCAAATAGTCCAGCCCAGCGCTGTGGACATCAAGGCTGCATAACAATAAATCCACCAGGGCAAAGCAAGGCGTTCAGGAAGTAAAGGATCCGGGTAATTAGTCCAGGAAGAATGCAAGAAGTTTTGGGAAGTTCAAACGTCGGCATTCCACACTTCAGGAACTCAACGTTTGTTCCCGACAAATGCCCTTCCCCACAGTGTCTCCTTAAGTCTCTTTCCCCAGGTGTGCCTTGTGAAGATGGGCGAGTTGTCGGGTCGGCCTGCGCTGTTCTCGCCTTCTCTCCACTCTTTGTGCTCGAGGATCAGGAGTGGGTGGTCCTTGCTCCTCGCCTGAGCTCTGTCTCTCATGTTCATCCCTGTCTACGAGCTGTTCTAATCCTGAAAGGCCCTGCCCTTCCCCATTTTCCAACGAAGCCGCCCCCTCAATCTCTGTCCACTCAGGTTCCAGCTCATTTTCCCCAGCAGATTCAGGCTCCGACAGGGGCGGTTTTCACCTGATTAAAAAGGGAAAGTTCTCCGTTTTCCCAAACAATCAGTCACATTGTCCAATTAAGGTGCCATCTTGTCACTTGGAAACGACTCCTCCTCTCCCCAGCCACCTGTTGGAATGTGCTTGGTTCCCACAGGAAGAGCCTGAGTGGCGTAGGAGGCTAATGCCTCCTACTAAGGCAGTAGTTAAAATCCAGCTGCCTGCAATTACTGCGAGTTCAATCCTAGCCAGGCTCAAGGTTGACTCAGCCTTCCATCCTTTCTAAGGTAGGTCAATTGAGGATCCAGTTTGTGGGGGCAATAAGATGACTGTGTATAAAATATACAAAAGTATGAAGGCTATTGCTTAACGCATTGTAAGCCGTCCTGAGTCTCCGGAGAAGGGCGGCATATAAATCAAATTAAAGGAAGGAAGGAAGGAAGGAAGGAAGGAAGGAAGGAAGGAAAGAAAGAAAGAAAAAAAAGAGGAAGGAAGGAAGGAAGGAAGGAAGGAAGGAAGAAGAACATTCAGCTGCCTGCAATTACTGTAAGTTCGAATCCCACCAGGCTCAAGGTTGACTCAGCCTTCCATCCTTTCTAAGGTGGGTAAATTGAGGACCCAGTTTGTGGGGGCAATAAGCTGACTTTGTATAAATAATATTGCTTAACGCATTGTAAGCCGCCCTGAGTCTCCGGAGAAGGGCGGCATAGAAATCAAACTTAAAAAAAAAACTATTTTGTTTTGTCTACAACCCCCCCTCCCGCATCTAACTAGGTTATGTTCCCCACTCCCTCCAGAGTTGGCCTCTCTGTGGTTGTGTGATCAAAATTCAGACAATTGGCAACTGACTCATATTTATGACGGTCACAGTGTCCCGGGGTCATGTGATCCTCTTTTGGGACCTTCTGACGAGCAGTCTCCAATGGGGGATGCCGGATTCATTTAACGACCAGGTTACTGACTTTTAAGAGCTGCGCCGATTCACTTAGCGACTGTGGCAAGAAAGGTCACAGAAGGGGACAAAACGCACTTAACCAATGTCTCACTTAGCAACTTGAATTTTGGGCTCAGTTGTGGTCGTAAGCCCCCTCCCCATCCCATCCTCCTCCTCCTCTGCTCTGCAGGATCGACCTGGAGGAGTGGGAACACGTGACCTGCATGAAGACGGTCTCCCTGAAGAGCGAGGAAACGGTCTCCGGCCTCAAGGGCTACATCGCCGTCGGGACTTGCCTGATGCAAGGAGAAGAAGTCACCTGCAGGGGACGGGTGAGACACACACACACACAATACACACACACAATACACACGGCCTCCCTCGCTGCTCTGTGAAGCTTTTCTCTGCCCGTCACAACTCTGCTCCCTGCTCCAATCCCCAGTGTGTGTGCATCCCACACACTCCGGAGGTTCAGCCTGTGAATGACGGAGTTTGTGGAGGGGATCAATGAGCAAGGGATCCTATAGGGCAGGGGTGAAATGCTCCTGGTTTGGACCGGATCACTTGATCCGGTAGTGATGGAGGCGAGTGGTTCAGAGAACCGGTAGCAAAAATACCTGCCCCCCCATCCCCACCCCCAATTGCTCAATTGAGCCGCACAATCATCAGAGGCTTTTTTTTTTTTACTTTTAAAAGCATTTTTTCTATAACCTCTTCGGCCGAAAACATGCTTTTAAAAGGAAAAAAAAAAGCCTCTGATGATTGCACGGCTCAGCTGGGATCGTCAAAGGCTTTTAAAAGAAAAAAAACTCCTTTTTTTCTTTTAAATGCCTCCGACCATCCAAGCTGAGTTTTTTAAAAAGCCTCTGCCGATCAGGCAACTCAGCTGGGATTGTCAGAGCCTTTTGAAAGCATGTAGAAAAAATGGTTTTAAAAGTAAAAAACCCCAAAAAAAATTGGCCACGCCCACCCAGTCACATTCCAGCAAGCCACGCCCACAGAACCGGTAGCAACAAATTTTAGATTTCACCACTGCTATAGGGGTCTCCTGCTTGAACAGGGGTTGGACTAGAAGACCTCTGAGGTCCCTTCCAGCTCTCTTCTGACTCTGATTCCTCCTCCTCCCCCATTGACCCTCTTTGTGCAGATCCTGATCATGGACATCATCGAGGTTGTTCCTGAACCGGGCCAGCCCCTCACCAAGAACAAGTTCAAGGTGCTGTACGAGAAGGAGCAGAAGGGGCCAGTCACTGCCCTCTGCCACTGCAACGGCTACCTGGTCTCGGCCATCGGTCAGAAGGTGAGTCACTCAGGGAGCTGCTTCTTCCCAGCTAGGACTTGGTGCTCTCTCTGCTCGGTGGGTTTCTTGACCCAACTAGGTAACATCATCAGTGCTAGAAGGGAGTGGGGACTGTGAGGAGGAGGAGGGAGGAGCAGAAGAAGAAGAAGAGGAGGAGGAGGAGAAGAGGAGGAGGGGAGGAAGAAGAGGAGGAGGGGAAGAAGAGGAGGGGAAGAAGAGGAGGAGGAGGAGGAGGGGAGGAAGAAGAGAAGGAAGAAGAGGAGGAAGAGGGGAGGAAGAAGAAGAGGAGGGGAGGAAGAAGAGGAGGAGAAGAAGAGGAGGGGGAGGAGGAGGAGAGGAAGAGGAAAGAAGGCTGACGGTGAGATCCTTGAGGCTCTCTGAGCTTGGTGGTGTCCTTGCAGACATTTCATTCCTTGACTAAGTAACATCATCAGTGCTAGAACAGAAGGGGTTTTTTTTACCTAGTTGTGTTATGAAAACGTCTGCAAGAAAACCACCAAGCTCTGGGACTTTGAGAACTGGGGCGAGAAAGGAAGTGAGGAGGGCCTGTTGTGTGTGTGTGTGTGTGTGTGTGTGTTGGGCAGGCAGACCAGAGGGAAGCAGAAGGATTTCATGGGGAATCCAGGCCTCCCCTCCCCCTCTCCCCATCTTTTAATTAGGTTGGAGTATTTTTTTAAAAAACTTAGTTTCTATTGTGTACAAGCTTTGTAAATTTTGAGCCCAACATTTCCATTGACAAGCAAGGGGGTTGCTAAGTGAGGTTTACCTCATTTAATGACCTTTCTAGCCAAAGACATTGTGAATCACCGCAGTTGTCAATTTAGTCACATGGCTGTTAAGTGAATGTGGCTTCCCTGTTGACTTTGGGTCACAAAAGGGGGATCATGTAAATCCCCCCCCCCCGCCCTCTTCCTGGGACACTGCAACTGCCCTGAGTCCATGCCAGTTGCCCAGCATTTGAATTTTGATTATGTAACTGTTTATTATATGCTGCAACGGTCATAAAGTGTGAAAAACAGCCACAGGTCTCTTTTTTCAGTGCTCCTTGTCACTTCGAACAGTCACTAAATGACGGTTGTAAGTCAAGGACTCCCTGTATTGTAAACCAGGGGTCTCCAACCTTGGCCACTTTGCTGGCTGGGGAATTCTGGGAGTTGAAATCCGCCAGCCTTCAAGTGGCCAAGGTTGGAGACCCCTGTTGTAAACCATCCAGAGTTACCTGATGGTAAAATGGGCAGTCAATCCACTTAATCCTAAATGAGAATTAATAGGGGAGCCCAGCCCGTCCGGGAGGTGGGGATCCTGCTTGGGCCAGAAGGGGAGAGACAGCTTTTGTTGGAGATGTTGACTCTGGTGGCCAAGGATGATGGAACAGGTGGCTGGGGGGGGGGGGGTTCTTGTGGGTGGGTGGGTGAATTTTAGAGAGCCAAGGCACAGATTTACCCACCCGCCCGCTTGTCCCCTGGTGCAGATTTTCCTCTGGAGCCTGAAGGACAACGATCTGACCGGCATGGCCTTCATTGATACCCAGCTCTACATCCACCAGATGATCAGCGTCAAGAATTTCATTTTGGCTGCCGACGTCATGAAGAGCATCTCGCTGCTGCGCTACCAGGAGGAGAGCAAGACCCTCTCGCTTGTCAGCCGGGTGGGGACCCCAAGCATGGTGGGGAGGACTGTACACACACACACACACACACACACACACTGTTAAGGAATATGCGCAGAGTAACCCTTGAGTAGCAAGGTTGTGCACATGAGAAACGGCTGATAGTGATCGTGAATAAGCACTGTCAATACACAGACACACTGAGTTGTGATATTCTTTTACTTTTAGGAAAAAGCAAAGCAAAGTCCAATAGACTTTGGTCATACACAGATAAAGATAGTTAAATTGTCAATCCAGAGATATTCCAAGAACAAAGTCTTCTTACCAGTTGTTGTAGTCATATGCAATAAAAGAGTTCTTTTTGGAGTTGCAAACAGGAACAAGTACAGCAGTAAAACAGTAGAAACCAACAAGTAGCAATGATCAAGCAGTGATCATGCAGAGAGAACAGGCAGAGGGGAGCGGAGGTAGCAATAATAATGTCATAAGAAAAAATAAGCCACGATTCAAGCTTTCTCTTAAGTACATTGGCTGCAGAGCTAGCCAATCAGCCATTCCCTAACACACACCCTCCAGCCCATGTGCCTGGGCCTCTGCTCACCTCCCCACTTCTCTCTCTCTCTCTTTTGCCCGCAGGATGCCAAGCCCCTGGAGGTCTACAGCGTGGACTTCATGGTAGACAACGCCCAGCTGGGATTCCTTGGTGCGTCCCAGAGGGGGGACTTTGGAAAGGGGTGGGGTGGGGGGCAACACCCAGGAGGGGGCAAGGAATATTGGAGGGGTGGACAAAGAATGAAGAGGGGCCTTGGAGCAGGGATTGATATGTAAGGAATGACTGGATTTACCAGGGAGCTGTGTGATCCCATGAAGATAACAACTAGTCCTCAACTTATAACAGTTCATTTAGTGACCATTCAGAGTTACGACGGCACTGAAAAAAGTGACTTTTCTTTTGCAGTGTCCGACAGGGACCGGAACCTCCTGGTCTACATGTATCTGCCTGAAGGTGAGAAGAAGCAAAGGAATTTATTATTCATTCAGTTTATCTTCCATCTGCCTCGCCCTGACTCTGGGGGAAGAGAGATGGGCGGAGATCCATCTCTCTTCTAGGGAGATTTGGGTCAGTTCCACCTGGGTCTAAAGTTATTCTCCATCATCCAGGTCAGGCTTGTCCCAAAGGTTCTTTTTGCCAAAGGGAGCTGGGCTTAAATCTTGATTTTTTTTTCCTTGAAAACTTTTCGCTTTTCATCCAAGAAGCTTCTTCGGTTCTAATTGACCGGTGGGGAATAAAAGGATTTCTATTCTTTGCAGCCATCTGGGTTGAGGAGAATATAACAAAGAATATAAATCTTTTTGTTCCCCACCAACCAGAACTGGAGAAGCTTCTTGGATGAGAAGCGAAACGTTTTCAAGGGGAAAAAATCAAGAAAGTTGAGTTGCCTTTTGGAAAAAGGCAATTTAGTTGTCCCTGAGGATCCTCCCTGCCCACCCCAGGCTCCTGTTGGAGCAGCGGTTAGTGGAAGGATGCTGAAGCTTCTTGTCATCAGGGACTGGGAAGGGGGCATTTGGGGAGGGGGCCTCCTCCGGTCAACATCCAGCTTGAGTATCTGAATAAAAGCCTTAGGATCATTTCAGTTCTGAAAAGCTTACTGTTTATTGAATACACTACGTAGGAATGGAAAAGTAAAACTGAACTCTGAACGTCTAAGGCACCAGTTCACAATATTAAACGATGAATTTCCCAGCCCTGCCCCCACCCACAGGCTTCCACCTAGATCAGGGGTCTCCAACCTTGGCAACTTTAAGACTTGTGGACTTCAACCTGGCTGAGGAATTCTGGGAGTTGAAGTCCACGAGGCTTAAAGTTGCCAAGGTTGGAGACCCCTGATCTAGATCATTCTCTTTGTTATGGGAACCATCTGCCTTCTTCTGCACACCTGTTGATCTGGCCTTGAACAGTTTCCAGAGTCTTCCATGGAACTGCAGAAACTTTGTTTCTCCAAATTAACCCATTTGTAGTCAATATTTCCCCTCTCCCTTACTCTAATGGCGTTGAAATAAAGAGGCAACGTAGCAGTCCACGTTTCACCCTTGACGCCTCCTAGTTCCCACCCTCCGAGCAGCCCCCCGGGGCCTTTTGCTTCCCCTGCAGCGAAGGAGAGCTTTGGTGGGATGAGGCTCCTCCGCCGAGCAGACTTCCATGTGGGTGCCCACGTCAACGCTTTCTGGAGGACGCCGTGCCGGGGAGCCCTGGAAGGGCTGGCTAAGAAGACTAATGCCTGGGAGAACAAGCACATCACCTGGTTTGGTGAGCAAGGGGGGGGGGGGCAGGGGATCCTGGGAGACCCAGGATTGGGTGCTTTTCTTGCCCCATTCACACAGCCTTCCTGTGTTAGCACTGGTGAATCTCAAGGTTGACTCAGCCTTCCATCCTTTCTAAGGTAGGTAAAATGAGGACCCGGATTGTGGGGGCAATAAACTGACTTTGTATAAAATATACAAAAGTGTGAAGGCTATTGCTTAACGCATTGTAAGCCGCCCTGAGTCTCTGGAGAAGGGCGGCATATAAATCAAATTAAAAAAAAAAATAGAATAGAAAATAAGAGAATAGAATAGAATAGAATAGAATAGAATAGAATAGAATAGAATAGAATAGAATAGAATAGAATAGAAGAATTAGAATTAGAATAGAAAGAGAATAGAAAGAGGGTTGGAAGGGATCCTAGTCACGTGACTGCAGGACCCTGCAAATGGCTGTAAATGCAGTCTGGTTGCCGAGGCACCCATGGATTTCCACGGTGAAGAGGGCCGAACGTTGGAACTTAAGATTCCAGGTCGCAAGGCCCCTTTTGGGGATCCGTCTAACTCCCCAACGGTTTGCCAAGCGACAGGTCATCAATCAAGGATTACCTGGAGGCTGCCCAGAGTCCTTGGACAGGTGTGCTCTTCCTTCCGCAGCCACTCTGGACGGGGGCATCGGGCTGCTGCTGCCCATGCAGGAGAAGACTTACCGGCGGCTCCTGATGCTGCAGAATGCCCTGACCTCCATGCTGCCCCACCACGCCGGCCTCAACCCCCGGGCCTTCAGGTACTCCCAGGGGCCAGGCCCTGAAGGGAATAGTGGGGGGTGGGGGGGCATCCTTGGCTCTCAGCCACGTCACCTCCCGCTCTCCATCCCCCCATCTAGGATGTTGCATGTGGACCGACGCATCCTGCAGAACGCCGTCCGTAACATCTTGGACGGGGAGCTCCTCAACCGCTACCTCTACTTGAGCACCATGGAGCGCAGCGAGCTGGCCAAGAAAATCGGCACCACACCGGACATTGTGAGCAGCAGGGGCAGGCCTGGGGGGAGGAGGGTAGAGGGGAGTCCTCTTCTTGGGAGGTGGAAGTTGGATGAAACGCAGCCGGGCCAGGACCACTCGCCACAGCCAAATCGCTGCAGGAAAAACTCAACACAAGATAACAGTCCACCATAATAATTCTGGAAGGTAGTTCTTGAAAAGGAACAGGACGAGATCTGGTGGGACTTTGGGATCCGGACAGACATCTGGCCCACCACACACCTGACATTGTGGAAAAGAAGTCTGGTTCATTGACCCAAAGGGGCTTTTTTTTTTTCCCCCAAGGGGCAACTGGACTTTCTTGGAAGACGTTTCTCTTCTCATCCTGGAAGCTTCTTCAGCTCTGACTGGAGGGTGAGGAACCAGCTGTGTCTGCAAGGGGTATCAATCCTTCCGTTCCTCACCCTCCAGTCAGAGCTGAAGAAGCTTCCAGGATGAGAAGAGAAACGTCTTCCAAGAAACAGCTGGAAAAACTAAGGAAATACCCCAGTTTGCAAAATTGAAGCCGAGCGATTGTGGAAGAAGAAATCCATTGTGGTCGTAAGTCAAGTAGTGCCTGTAGTTATCTTGCATGAAGTTATCCGAATTCCAGGGATAAGGCAGCCACTCCGTGTCCCTGGGAGGAGCTGGGGGGGGGGGGGGGAACCCCACTTTCTCTCTTTCCAAAGGGCATCTTATCCTAAGCTCCGCTTCCCCCTTGGACCCATCTTGGCTTCTTTACAGCTCCATCTCCTTCCCTCCCACAGATCCTGGAAGATCTCCTGGAGATCGATCGTGTGACCGCCCATTTCTAGGGGGAGGAGATCCTCTCTTTGCTGCAATGGAGGCAGTTGGACGTCCCCCTCCTTCTCCCCAAATCGTTGCATTGCTCATTGTGTTGGTATTTGTTTTTGATAAAAAAAAACTATAAATGTAAGATTTGTATAAAATGTTCAGGATTTGTAAAGAAACGACGAAGTGGTGTTGACTGGGATTCTGTTTGTGGGGTGAAGCAAGTGCCAGAGGGACCCTCGTGAACACTGCAGGGACAGACCAGTTTGTGGGTGGGGGTAAGTGGGACCCCCCACCCCGAGATCTAAATCTGCCCTCGAGGGAGGAAATGGTTGCAGTTCCACGGAGGGAAGGAAACGATCTTGATTCTGCCCCAAAGGCTTCTTTTGCTTTTCTCAAAAGAAAACTGGACTTTGTTTTTCCTCGAAGAGGTTTCGCTTCTCATGCAAGAAGCTTCCTCGCTTCTGACTGAATGGTGGGGAACGGGAGGAATTTATATTTTGTACATTCATCCAGAACTGAAGAAGCTTCTTGGACAAGAAGCAAAACCTCTTCAAGGAAACAAAAAAGAAAAAACCCAAGAAAAATCCAGTTGCCTTTTGGTGGTGGTGGTGGTGGTGATGGGAAGCAGCTTTGGGACAACCACGACCCAAATCTCCAGATTCTGGCTTTCTTTCCCGTCATCCTGGAATGGAATTTTTCATTTGGAAGACAGTGGTGCTGCTTAGGGAATCCTGGGACTTGAAGTCCCACTGGTCTTAAAGGGGCCAACCTTGGCCACACGGAAGGGGGCCAAATGAGGAACAGGCTGCCCTTTAAGGGGTCACAAAGGGGGTATCGGGATCTGGTCTCTCAAAAGAGTTGGCACGGCAGGCCCTTCTCCCCAGAGCCTGGCAGAGCCAAGAGAAACGGCTGCAAGTAGAGCAAGGATGCAGCCAGGGCTTGGCACACTGGCCAGGCAATGGGTCTTCGTCTCTTTTTCTCAAAGCGGCTGTGGGGATGAAACAAATCCCTCCGTAGGGCTTGTCGTTGGAGAAGGATGGGGGTCTGGGGGCGGCCACATCCACGGCCCACCTGCCCACCCCTAAAGAATCCGACACCCCCCTGCAGAAACCACGATTGGGTTGGCACCTTCGGCTCAGGCTGAACCTGGTCCAATAAATCGGGGTGAGGCTGTAATTGCCAGGTGGGGCCAATGGGGCAGGGGAATTCCTTCTGTCCAGTGGGTCTCTGGGGGGAGGGGGAGGCAGTGCGTGCTTTGGCTCCCATCATCTGTGCAAAAACAGAGTGGCAAAAGAGCTGGAGGACGCGAGAAGTCCTCGGTGCTCTCCCAGCCTGGCTGTTTTTTTGGAGACGTTTCATTACCCAACTAGGTGACGTTATCAGGGCTAGAAAGTGTAAACCCCACACCTTATTAGCCCTGATGATGTTACCTACTTAGGTAATGAAACGTCTGTAAGGAGAGCACCAAGGACCCCACAGTCGTCCTTGCAAACCCCTTTCTCTTCTAGTGCTGATGCTGTTACCTAGTTGGGTAATGAAATGTCTGCAAGAGACCAAGCTCAGAGAACACCAAGGACCCCACCGTTCTCCTCTTCCTCCTCCTCTCCCTTAAGCACTGATGATGTTACCTACTTAGGTAATGAAGCGTCTGCAAGGAGACCACCAAGGACCCCACAGTTCAACCCCGCGCTATAAATATTCTCCTTTATTGGTAGTTGCAGGTCAGCAGGCAAGGAAGAGCTTTTAAGCTTTTTTTTTTAATCCAGCTACAAGAGGAAACTTTCCTGGGCCTGTGAGACTCGGGAACCTAATTAGGTACAGAGTTGATCCAGTGTTACCCCTCCAGACACCTGTGGGGGCAACATGGTTTATCCCCCAACATCCCTCCCACCCCCGTTTGCTCCAGTTATTGGACGGGCCTCACTGGATGCCTCGTTTCCCATCCACCGGCCCCCCAAGGGCCCCAAAGGCAGTTTAGCCCACCAACTGCCTTCCGCCATCCTTTAAATGCAGAACAAAATGGGGGGGGGGCTCCAGAGAAATCCCCCCTTCCCTGTGGATTTGGGTGAAGAGGAAAGAAAAGAGACCCCCCACCCCAACTGCTTAAACAGCATCATTTCTGGCTCATTGAGTGATTTTAAGTTAAATATGGCGAGTTGCCCTTTATGCGGCTTACAATGCATTAAGCAATGCAAATTGCTTAATGCATTGTAAGCCGCCCTGAGTCTTCGGAGAAGGGCGGCATATAAATCGAACCAATAATAATAATAATATTCAAGTTTTTCTGAATTAATTAAAGACGCCCTTCGGTCGGGCTCTGCTCCAGAAAGAGGAGGGGGCTTCCGTGAATGTCCCGGTTTGCGATGCCCACCGACTGCGGGCACGACGGCCATCCTGTGCTTGCCCGCCTGGGTACCCGGGCATCTTCCAGGCCTTTCGCTCAGGCGTGCAGGAGCTCGTAGAGTCCCTCCTGCTCTTCGCTGGGCTTCAGGAAGCCGACATAAACCAGGAATTGCAGTAAGGAGGTAGTCAGCTTCATGGAGGTGACCTGGATTCTGGGGAGGGGGACACACGAGAGCATCGGGTGGGTGGGTGGAGGGCTTCAACCACATGCTTTGGGAGGGGAGAGGGAGGCTAAAGGACAGGGAAACCAAACCCAGTTTGGCACATGCAGAAGTACGGCTAGTCCTCCTCTTATGACGACTCTGTCTATTCAAAGTTACGACAGACCGGTAAAAGCACTTGCAACCCAGGATTAGTAGCTCTTCACTTACAACAGTTTTGAGTCGGGACCATTCAAAGTGACGACGTTACTGGGAAAAGTGACTTACGACCGCTTTCCACGCTTCAGACCGTTGCATCATCACATGGTCAGAATTCAGACGCTTGGCAACTGACTCATTTATGACGGTCGCAGCGTCCCAGGGTCACGTGATCCCCTCCTGCGACCTTCTGACGAGCCAAGTCCATGGCAGAAGCAGGATTCATTTAACCACGGTGTGACTAATGCAGTGATTCACTTAGCAACGGTGGCAAGAAAGGTCGTAATATGGGGCAAAACTCACTCGGCCCATCATGTTCCACTTAGCCACAGAAATCTTGGCCTCAATTAAACTTACACACCGCCCATCTCACTGTTTGGGGTAATTCTAGAGCAGGAGTGTCTAAATGTGGCCCCTTTAAGACTGGTGGACTTCAACTCCCAGAATTCCTCAGCCAGCGCATGTGCGCTGGCTGAGGAATTCTGGGAGTTGAAGTCCACCAGTCTTAAAGGGGCCACATTTAGACACCCCTGCTCTGGGCAGCTATGTTACACCTGGTTGCAATTTATGACATTTTCGCCAGAGACTGTCAAAAGCGATCCCCAGCCACCACAAGGGTTCACTTAACAGCTGTGAAAAATGTCGCAAAATCAGATCCGGTTATTTGGTGACTTGCTTTACGACTCGTAGGATAGGATAGGGCTGTAACTTGACAGGCTCCGTTTAGGGTCGTTAAGTCGAGGGCTAGCTGTCCTTTTACCCTTACCTGAGAGTAAGCTCGAACACAAGGCTGTCCCAAAAAGCCCGGATCCAACGGATGAGGAAGAAGTTGGCCAGCATACCCGATCTCTGGCTGACGGTGCGGCTCCAGCATTGTACCGCACTGGGGAGACAGACAGACAGACAGACAAATGGATGGATGCTCTTGAGCCGGGGGCTGGACTAGACAACCTCCAGGGTCCCTTCCAATTCTGTTATTCTCTTCCATGGGCAGAACCTGGGGAGGGGGCCCCAACCACAGCCTGCCCCCTTTTTTCTCTGGCCTCTTCACCCACAACTCCTGCAAGGGGTAGTAGATAAGAGCGGATTTCAACCCTGGCTGCCCCATCGTGTCGTGGCTGACCCCTCCGGGGTGACCCATGGCTGGCTGGGGGATTCTGGGAATCGAAGTCCACAGGTCTTATTAAAGCCGCCATGCTTGTCCCATGCCCGCTAACCCTGTCCACAGTGTGTCACTTTTCCCCAAGCTGGTATTGGAGGGGTGAAATGCCTTCTGGCTATGGACAGTCCTCGAGTTATGACCGTAATGAAACTCCCACCATTGCAGTCGTTAAGTCGGGACGGCTGTAGAGCGGGTCAGAACAGACCTGTTTTCGCTAACTTTTGCCGCACGTCGTTCAACCAACCCAAGGTTTGCTATGGGGCAGGTTGGACGAAACTGGAAGTTACGTTTGCCGGTTTGTAGCAAACATGTTGTCTCTGGTGATCGTGGGACACTGCAAACAACCGTAAATGCAGGCCAAGGGCCTGAACACCCAAAATGGGATCACATGACCATAAGGGGAGGGAGAAGGGCAGACATCGGTACTTCCAAATCAGGTCGTAAGTAGCTTTTGAGGACTGTGTCATAACTCGGAATTATCTCTAAGCGACCTGTCACAAGTTGAGGACTACTTGTAATTCTAGATATGATCTTGAATAGGTCCCGGAAGTCATTTCACCAAGAGAGGAATGGTTGACGTCTCATCTGCTGGTAGAAGGGATCCTTTCAAATGCGAAACTTTGGAAGAATATTTCTCAACTTTTGACGGCTTTTAAGATGGGGGGACTTCAACTCCCAGAATTCCCCAGCCAGCGAGGGGTCACCAACATTCAGAACAAGAACAGACGTGGCTAGACTACTTTATCGCATTTTTGTAACTTCCTTAATGGATAAGGAGCTTCCTTAATAGATAGTGGGAATGTGGTAGGCGTAATATATCTTGACTTCAGCAAAATAGTCGGCTGGGGAATTCTGGGAGTGGAAGTCCACCAAGGTTTGAGAAACACAGCTTCGCCCACTGCTTATGGCTCACACCTTCTGGCCATGATGTAGTAGCGGTCCACGGGCACCCCCAATGCCACGTTGATGCCACGCACGGTGTTGATGTTCCGGAAGACGAGCAGCATGGAGCGGGGCAGGTCCCTCAGCACCCGCATGACGCAGTCAAAGTGGTGCTTAGCCATGTCACGCATGTAAGCCGTCTCCTCCTGGGTCATCACGTTGGACAGCGCCAGCTCCGCCATGTTGATGGGCCGCTGCAGCAGCATCTCACAGAAGAGGAAGTAATCCTGGGCTGGGAGGAGTGGGGGGTGGGGGGTGGAGGGAAAGGGGCAGTCAGGGATGGAGACACCCGCCTCCCCCGCACACACACCAGGCCAGAAATGAAATGAGGGGCAATTGGAAATCAAGTTGCAAGGAGTCCTTGGTGCTCTCTGAGCTTGGTGGTTTTCTTGCAGACATTTAACCCAACAAAGTAACAATATCAGTGTCCTTCCTTCCTTCCTTCCAGAAGGTAAAAGAGCCTTGGTGGTGCAGCAGCTTAAAGTGGTGTTAAAGTGACACCAGCTGCCTGCAATTACTGCAAGTTCGAATCTCCCCAGGCTCAAGGTTGACTCAGCCTTCCATCCTTCCGAGGGAGGTAAAATGAGGACCCGGATTCTGGGAGCAATAACTGACTTTGTATAAAAAAGAACACCGCTTGGGAGAGCCAAAAGCCCTACTAAGCAGGTATATACAAAAGTATGAAGGCTATTGCTTAACGCATTGTAAGCCCTTCTCCGAGTCTCCGGAGAAGGGCGGCATATAAATCAAATTTTTAAAAAATAAAAATATATAAGACAGGGTCTTATTTTCGGGGAAACACAGTAGGTTGCACAAGGTGAGTTTCAAAAGACTTGGCAGCTGCTCCTATAGGAGGAGTGGGCCAGGGGGCATCTGGGGGCATCCAGAGCTACAAATACTTGGGAATTCCAATAAAAGAGAGGTATTTGTAGCTCAGGGTTGATTGTGGGATCCTTGGGAGTGGGTCCAAGTCCTTGTTTGCACTGATGTTAGTTAGTAATGAAATCTCTGCAAGAAAAAGAGCCTTGGGGGAGCAGCAGACTAAAGTGCTGCCTGCAATTACCGCAAGTTCGAATCTCACCAGGCTCAAGGTTGACTCAGCCTTCCATCTTTTCAAGGTAGGTAAAATGAGGACCCGGATTGTGGGGGCAATAAGCTGACTTTGTATAAAAAAAGAACACTGCTTGGGGGGGGGGGGGCCAAAAGCCCTACTAAGCAGGTATATACAAAAGTATGAAGGCTATTGCTTAACGCATTGTAAGTTGCCCTGAGTCTCCGGAGAAAGGCGGCATATATAAATTGAATCAATAAATAAATAAATAAATAAATAAATAACATTATCTGTGTCCTTCCTTCCTTCTTTTCCTCCCCCCTCCCCCCTCCCTTCCCCTTGCCTCTAAACTTGGCTTTATTGCCAAGCCAGGTAACACCATCAGTGTGCTCTGAGAAGAAACTCCATTCGCCACTAGCATGGATAACGTTACCTAGTTGGGTGATGCAACATCGGCAAGGAAACAACCAAGCTCAGAAGGCACCGAGGATCCCACACTCCTCCTCCTCCTCCTCTCTGCAACCCCTCCTCCCTTCTAGCAGTGATAATATTCCCTAGTTGGGTCATGAAACATCTGCAAGGAGAGTACACCAAGCTCAGAGAGCACCGAGGGCCCCTCATGTCAACCCTGAGCTCCGAATCTGCTGCTTTGAGCTGCAAGCAGGGCAGCCAATTCAGAAGGGAGGCGGCTTCCACCCCTCCGGATTCAGCCCGAAAAGGGGGAGCTGAGAAAAGGGGAAATGAGATTTCTAGGGAGGTGTGTGACCAAAGCAACGCAGCTTGATCTGAGCCGTAACTGGGGCTGGGCTGGTGGAATGTGCTGCATGGATGCATCCAACTCCAGTTGCTCAACCAGTCGCAGCAAATCTCAGTTGCAGACCGCTCCACGTTCCTCCTCACCTTTTACACCCAGCTGCTTGGAATGGAGCTGCATGGAGGCGTCGTCCCGCAGGATAATGGCGCGCCAGAGCTTACACAGAGCTTCTCGGTCCCTGGAGGAGGGCAGAGAGGAGCCGTAAGCAGGGCAGGGGAGGGGAGGGGAGGGGAATGCAGCTGCAGAGTAGTCCTTGAGTTATGACGGCCATTGGGAGTGGAACGTCCACTCAGGGATACCTTACAGCAGGACGTCATGCGATCACATTCCTTAGCGATGGCAACCCTGCGACGTGAAGGGCCGCCTCCGCACCACTTCCTCCAACGGCCCAAGACATTGGGGGAGCCGGCAGGAAGTCGCCACTCCCAGGTGGGTGGCAAGCATCCTGGCAGGCAGGTTAAGTACAGGTAGTCCTCGACTTACGACCACAACTGAGCCCAAAATGCCTGGCACTAAGTAAGACCATTTTTAAGTGAGTTTTGCCCTGTTTTTCTTGCCGCAGTTTCTAAGCGAACCACGCCAGTTATTCAGCTAGTAAGTGAATCTGGCTTCCACATCAACTTTGCTCATCAGAAGGTCGCAAAAAGGGACACTGCGACCGTCGTAAGTATAAGTTGCCAAGCACCTGAATTCTGATCGTGTGATCCCAGAGATGTTGCGATGGTCGTAAGTGTGAAAAACGGCCATAATTCGCTTTTCTCCGTGCTGCTACTTCGAAAGGTGGTTAACTGAATGGTTGTACGTAGAGGAGTACCTGTAGCTGCTGGTCACTGAGCGAGAGGTTGCTACTGGGGGAGTTCTTGCACCCCAAAGGGGATCCTCCTCCCGCCTGGACACCCCCCGCGCCCCCCTGCCCATGCTTACTTCTCGTGAAGGATCTCGTAGAGGCCATGATCCAGGAGAATCAGCTGTGCTTTCCCATCTGGGCCCTTCTGCACCAGCACTGCAAGGCAGGAATGGGGGTGAGAGCAGCCAAACTAAACAACTGCCAGGAGGGGAAGCATCTCTCCCCCCCTGCCCACCCTGCAAGAAACGCCCTGTAAAGCCCACCCTCCTTTGGGCCTGGCTCCCCAGCCCTCGGGGCTCTTCCGACCGCTTGTGTGAAAAGCAGAGTGAGCCAAGTCGGTGCAGGGCCCCCCATAGAATTCTCCATCCCTTCCCTTCCCACCATTCTGCCCCAAACACAACTTAACTCTGTTCCCTTTTTTCTTTCCATCCACACCCCTTTGCTCCTCTGGGGCTGACACCCCCTCTCCCCCCCCACTGGAAGCTCAGGCAGCGAGTTGGGGGCTGGGGTGGGGGGGCTGCAGTCACGAGGCATCTCAGAATCGGCCGGGACAGAGTCCCTGTTGCTCTCTTCAGCTTGGGAGTTTTCTCGCAGGCATCTCGTGACCCAACTGGATGACATCATCCATGCTACGATGATGGAAACCTCACCCCCACCCCGTTCCTTTTAGCACTGATGCTGTTATCTAGTTGGGTAATGAAATGTCTGCAAGAAAACGTTGCCACAAAGAAGAGGGAGAGTCAAGCGATTCTCCAAAGCACCAGAAGGCAGGATGAGAAGCAATGGGTGGAAACTAACCAAGGAGAGAAGCAAATCTGGAACTAAAGAACTAGAATTAAGGGCCTGGAGACTAAAACATGCAGTATGAAGAACGCTGCAGGATTTGGATATGGCCAGTCTAGAGAAAAGAAGGATTAGGGGGGACATGATAACAGTGTCCCAGTATTTGAGGGGCTGCACCAAAGAAGAGGGAGTCAAACTATTCCCCAAAGCACTCGAGGGCAGGACAAGAAACAATGGATGGAAACTAATCAAGGAGAGAAGCAACTTAGGAGAAACTTCCTGATATTTAGAATAATTAACCACAACTATTTGTCTGAGTTGAGGGGGTTGGACTAGAAGACCTCCAAGGTCCCTTCCAACTTCTCTTCTTTTCTGTGTCCTGTCCTGTATTCTATTCCTATTCCTATTCCTATCCCATCCCTATCCATTACCACCAAGCTCAGAGAGCACCAAGGACCCCAAAGTTAAAAGTTAAAAGTTAAAAGTTAAAAGTTAAGTTAAGTTTAATTTAGTTTAGTTTAATTTATCAAATTTCTATGCCGCCCAACTCCCAAGGACTCTGGGCGGCTTACAGCAAAAAATAATACAACGAAGATAATAGGAAAATTATTAAAAAACATTATAAAAACATTTTAAAAACATTAAAAGTCCATGCACAACTTTTGAATTAAAAGTTCAACCCTGAGCCACAAATCTTCTTTATTGGAAAGGGAGCCTCTCTGAATTCAACCTGGCCCATTCGCCCAAGCGTCTCCACCAGAGAATCCCCAGATTCACACACCAAACCACCATCAGGTCCCTGCCAGTGGAGCTGATTCCCCCAACTGGATCACCAGTTCCCAGCTCCACTCGGACTCAGAGCCCCCACTGCTGCAGCCCATGGTTTTCTACTCAGCCTTTGGCACTTAGGTTCCTTGGCTCTAAATATAAATTTAGGGGCCTAGTATCCCCCCCTCCCCCTCCTCGGTGCGACTCTGGGTTCACAACATCGAATTGTAGATCACATCGTGACCCGCTGTAAGCCGAGGGCATCTACCGTTTCAGGATCTGGTTTTTTGTCTCATATAAAAGACTCTGCGCTTCAATGGACAGTGGTACCTGAATACAGATCTTTATAACGTTCATTCTTTTATTGTGATTTTCTAAAGATCTAGGTGAAATGTTAATATATATGGCGAGTCCATGTATGACATGCCATAATAGGCTAAACAAAGTCAATAAATCTTTGTGCCTCCTACCGTTTCCCGGGTGGGGATCCGCGTGGATGAATCCGGTGAAGAAAATCTGCTCGGCAAACATCTTGATCAGTTTCTCTGCAGGCTGCCGGGGGAGAGGAAGGAAAGGGGTCTCAGAGAGGGGGAGGGGAAGGCAAAGGCAGAAGAGCCTCCTCCCTCCAGCAGCAGGCGTCCTCAGGCCTCTCTGAGCTTGGCTGCTTTCTTGCAGTCGTTTCATAACCCAACTAGGCATCATCATCAGTGCTAGCCAGGAAAGGAGCGGCATCCGGGCTGATGATCCCCAATCAGCCTCCCAATGGCAGTCAGGATCCCCCAACCTTCTCCGCCCTTCCCGCTCTCCCCTGGTTCCCCCGGAGACTCACATCCTTGGGGCTCAGGCCCTGCCTTAGCAGGCCCTCCAAGTCGTTGATTTTGCAGGCCTCGTAGAAATCGGCGGTCAGGACCCGCTACGCCCAGGGAGAAAAGGAGAGGAAGTTCAGAGAAGGCCCTGCGCAACGGTCCACAGAAGAGCTTCTGCGACTACAATCAGTCACACATCGATAAATACAGGAGCCTGGATAGCTCTGCAGACTAAAGCATTGTAATTAAACACCAGCTGTCTGCAATTACTGCTAGTTCGAATCTCCCCAGGCTCAAGGTTGACTCAGCCTTCCATCCTTTCTAAGGTAGGTGAAATGAGGACCCAGTTTGTGGGGGCAATAAGCGGACTTTGTATAAATATCCAAAAGTATGAAGGCTATTGCTTAACGCATTGTAAGCCACCCTGAGTCTCCGGAGCAGGGCGGCATATAAATCAAATTAAAAAAAGGAAGGAAGGAAGGAAGGAAGGAAGGAAGGAAGGAAGGAAGGAAGGAAGGAAGGAAGGAGAACATTCAGCTGTCTGCAATTACTGTAAGTTCGAATCTCCCCAGGCTCAAGGTTGACTCAGCCTTCCATCCTTTCTAAGGTAGGTCAATCGAGGACCCAGTTTGTGGGGGCAATAAGCTGTATAAAATATACAAAAGTATGAAGACTATTGCTTAACGCCTTGTAAGCCGCCCTGATTCTTTGGAGAAGGGTGGCATAGAAATCAAATTTTTTAAAAAATAAATTAAAAAAAAAAAACCACACATGAACCCCAGGGCCCCAAATTGCAAAGCAGCCCCACAGCTGTATGAAATTCAAGAAGTCCTTGACTTAAGGGCCATTTGCTTAGCATCTGTTTGAAGTTCCGATGGATGGACTTGAGGTGGGTGGGGGGGTACTTACGACCCGGTTCTGAACTGTCTGGGGCCGCTGGGCAATTGAGTTGCCTTTGTGACTGTTTGCAGTGTCCCAGAGTCACATGGCTGCAATTTACAAGAGAATTTCCTTCTGGTTTTTCAGCAAAACTCTAGCCATCATGAACCACGGGTTCATTCAACAGCACCAGCAGCTGTTGGGTTTTTTGTTTTGTTTTTTTAATTTAATTTATATGCTGCCCTTCTCCGGAGACTCAGGGCGGCTTACAATACGTTAAGCAATAGCCTTCATACTTTTGTATATACCTGCTTAGTAGGGCTTTCGGGCCCCCCTAAGCGGTGTTCTTTTTCATACAAAGTCAGCTTATTGCCCCCACAATCCGGGTCCTCATTTTACCTCCCTTGGAAGGACGGAAGGCTGAGTCAACCTTGAGCCTGGTGAGATTCGAACTTGCAGTAATTGCAGGCCGCTGGCAACTATTTAACAGCGCTTTAGTCCACTGCTCCACCAGGCTCCTATATAAACCAATCCCGGAATTCTTTCTTTCTACAGATTACCCGCTTAAAACGACCAGGGAAGTCCTTGACTTGCAACCAACTACTCATTTAGCGTCTGTCCAAAGTTAAAGACAGCGTGAAAAAAAAAGGGAGTTACAATCCTTTTTCAAAGTTACAGCATCCACATGTCCACGTGATCAGAATCACGTACTTACAACGATGGTCGCTGTGTCCCCGGGGGGGGGGGGGGGGGCGAACCTTCTGACCAGCAAAATCACCGGGGAAGACACTCACTTAACAACCGTGTGACTAACTTAACAACTGAAGTGATTCACTTAACAACGGTGGTGAGAAACGGTCGTAAAATGGGGCAAAACTGACTTAGCAACTGTCTCGCTTAGCAACAGGAATGTTGGGCTGGATTGTGCTCGTTAAGTCGAGGACTAACCTGTAATGGCTTCTCGACTTTTCTACAAAAAAAATAATCTTAATTTCCGGGATTCTTGGGCACCTGGTCACCACCTTAACCTGAGCCTGCCAGGGAAGAAGCCTCAGGTGGAGGCATCCCTCATGGCCAAAACCCAGCCTCCAGTTGCAAAACAAGCCCGAGAACTTGGAAGAGTCCCGTTCCGTTTCACCAGATTCCGTGCCAGACTCCTTCGCGCTGAGAAAGCTTCAAAAGCTTCAAACCTTCCGCACCTTTTAACACTATTCACGGGGAAGGCAATTGCCATAGCCCTTAAACTTATATACCGCTTCACAGGGTTTTCAGCCCTCCCTAGGCGGTTTACACAGTCAGCCTCTTGCCTTGAGCCAGTGAGGATCAAACTCCTGGCTGTGGGCAGAGTCAGCCTGCAATCCTGCATTCTGGGAGGGAGGGAGGAAGATAGCAACAGCACATATATCGCTTGATTGATTGATTGATTAGTTCAATTTATATGCCGCCCTTCTCCGGAGACTCAGGGCGGCTTACAATACGTTAAGCAATAGCCTTCATACTTTTGTATATACCTGCTTAGTAGGGCTTTTGGCTGCCCCCCCCCCTCCAAGTGGTGTTCTTTTTTATACAGTCAGCCTCTTGCCTCCAACAATCTGGGTCCTCGTTTTACCAACTTTAGAAGGACGGAAGTCCGAGTCAACCTTGAACCTGGTGAGATTTGAACTGCCAAATTGCAGGCAGCCAGCAGCCGGCAGAAAGAGCCAGCAGTACTGCGCTCTAACCACTGCGCCACCACGGCTCTTAGAGGTGGGATTAGAACTCAAGAGTCTCCTGCTGATTGGCTCAGAGTCACGCAGCTGGCTTTCATGCGTAGGGTGTGACTAGAACTCGGAACTGCCTAATGATTGGCCAAAGCTGCCCACCTGGCTAAGGCAGGACTTGAACTCACAATCTCTCTCTTTCTAGCTTGATGCCTTAACCACGGAGTTCAACAGTAACAAGGACAAGCGCAACTCCTGCTTTCAAGGCCCACACAGCGCCCCCACCCCCCAATGCTGCCCGCTTCCTCCGAGAGAGGGACGAAGGCCTTGGACCCCAACCAAGGGCAACTTCCCAATCCATTCCCGTCACCGAAAAGGCCTCTCTGGGACTGTCGCCGGGGTTCCCAAACAGATGCTGGAGGATTACACAACGCTCGGTGGCTAATCTGCTCTGTTCAACATCTGGCTTCTCCAGGGGTGGAACTGAATAACTTTAACATCTGGTTCTCTGGCTGGGTAGGCGTGATTGGTGGGTCATGTGACTGGGTGGGTGACATCACTCATCACACCCAGCCCCGCCACCCGGCCACTTGCCTCTAAGGCAGTGGTAGGATTCAGACGGTTGGGGCTCATCCCACCACTGGCTGGCCCCGCCCCTGCCCGTTTTTTGGCTGTTTTGGGGCTGTTTTGGGGCTATTCTAAGGCAGTTTTTCAAAAAACGGCCAAAGTAGCTAGAAAATGGCTCGGAAAACAGGCTGGAACACGAGTGGGGGCGGGGCCAGCCAGTCGCGGGATTTGCCGGTTCGTCAAAGCTTCTCCCCTGCCACAGGTTGACTCCCCCCCCCTTCTTATCCTGGTAGTCTTTGATGGGAGACGTCTATGGAGCTCTGTGCTTTGCCCTCTTGGAAGGAGGCCCCCGGACCCACCTTGCTGCTTTTTTCCCAGTGGACGCGAGGAACCACCACGAACTGGAAGTGCTTCAGCTCCTGGGCGCAACGCTCCCCATTGTGGCCTTCGATCTCAAAGTCCAGTTCCTGGGCCAGGGTCCCCTTCAGATCCTGGGAGGAGAGATGGCAGGAGGGGTGGGGGGTGGGGATCAGCCTGGCCTGGGCAGGAATACCCGGCGTGTAGGATTTAGGGTGCCAAGCACGCTGGGTACCACCCAGAGACCCGTAAGCAAGGCATGGAGGCAGCATCTCTCTCCCTGGCGCAGTTTGCAAACCGCCAAGAATCCTGGGCCAGAAGGCAGACTCTGGCAGCCAAGCAGGCAGTGAGAAGAGGAGCTGCTCTGCCAAGGGGTTGGGCTAGATGACCTCCAAGGTCCCTTCCAGCCACTGGAGCCCATGATTCCTTTGGCAAAGGGGCCTGTAGGTCTCCAGCGCGCAAGCACTCATGGGGGGGATGCGGAGGGTGGGTTAGGAGCAGCAGGCTGAACCGGGGATATCGGCTCCGGTGGGGCTTCATCTCACGCCTAGTTCCTTTCCAAAGCCTTGGGGGCATCTCCCCATAAGCTCTTCAATGCATTCACCAAGATCCCACCACCCTTCTACTGCTGCTCCAACCTTTGCTGGAGTGGGGCAGAGCATGTGTCCAGGGTCCACTCTATTCTTAAAACGGGGCACACCTGGCCCGGACGCCCGGGAGTCATTGAGGGAGCAAGGAAGATGCCGAAAGGGGATCCTTTTAAACCCACCCACCCACCCAACCTTGTCCCTTAACCCTCAGACCTTTTATTTATTTATTATTTATTATTTAATTTCTATACCGCCCTCCTCCCGATGGACTCGGGGCAGTGTACAGCCATTTAAAACATAATACATATACATCGATTTAAAAACCAATTAAAAGTAATAAACAATTTTGGCTCAGAATTAAAACCCAATTAAAACACCCAATTTAAAATCATTTACAAGGATAGCCCAGCCTGGCGGAACAGTAGGGTTTTAAGAGCGCAGCGAAACACACGGAGATCAGAAATCTTACGTATTAGACCTTCCTCGTCCCTTTGGCCAGCCCTGTTCTGAACGGGCCGCCTTCTCTGGTGGGAGATAAAGAGCTTCATGGCTCAGCTATGGGGCAGCCCCCTGGCCCCCAGAAGTGCAGGCAAATGAATTCAGGGTGCTGCAGGGGAGCAAGGAAGCGGCCGAGAGCAGCTCTCTCACGTCAGTGGCGAGATGCCGACGCTGCTCTCTGGGCCGGAGCCCCCCAACCCGATACCTGCAAGACCCAGCTGAAGCCAAAACTGGGGTGCATCTGTTCCACGATCCACAGCAGGAATTCCAGTGTGCGGATGTCCCCGTCAAACCGGTCCCTCAGGTCGATGTACTGCACCTGCACAGGTGAGCAGGAGAGGGTGACCCCCGGGGATCGGGGCGGTCCCGGAGAGAGTCGTAGCTCAGAGCACTGGCACGGCCTTCCCCACCCCTGAGGACGGGAGGCTGGGCCCCCCTAGAAGTCAGAACGGAGGAAGGGAACCTGCAGCCCTCCAAGTCCCAACGTCACCAGCAGCAAGGGATGCTGGGAAGTGTAGTTCAGCCATTCCTACACCCCTCTGTAGGGAATCTCCATCCTCCGGGTGTTAATTGTCCTAATGGTGCTTTTTCAGGAGGCCATTGGACTTTCTGGTTTTTTCTTTGAAGACATTTCACTTCTCATCCAAGAAGCTTCTTCAGCTCTGACTTGGGGGATGGGCAATGGAAGGATTGATACTCCTTGCAAACAGCTGGTCATGGGCATCCTTTTAATGGCCTCCTAGTGGCCTCAAGGACCCTCTAAAAGGATGCAAATGACCAACTGTCTAGCCTTCCATTCCCCACCACCCAGTCAGAGCTGAGGAAGCTTTTTGGATGAGAAGGGAAAAGTCTTCAAAGAAAAAACCCAGGAAAGTCCAGTTGTCTCCTGAAAAAGCCCCTTTGCGACTTCAGGCTGGCACATCCTCGCTTCGCCTGCCCCCTCCCCCTCCAGACCAACCTTTACGGCCACCGGGGTGCCATCGTGAAGCCGAGCCCGGTGCACCTGGGCCAAACTGGCCGCCGCCATGGGCTGGTAGTCAAACTCCAGGAAGAGCTGGTCTGCCCTGGCGCTGAAGTCCTCCAGGAAGAGATCGTCCACCTGCGGCCAGGAAGGGCCAGAAGAGACAGGGAGTCAGCAAGGGCCGTGCACGGAGGGGAGGAGTCTGTGACCCAAGGAAGGGAAAAAAGGGCGGAGCTACCGGTAGCCCTCAACTTATGACCAGTGTCAAGTGTCACTCTACGCTTGCTGGGCTTAGCTGTTATGCAGTGATGCCATGAACTGTGGGGATGGGGGATGCTTGGGAAATAGAAAGTAAATATTGTACCATCTTGAGAAGCTGCCTCAAGGTCATCCAGCTGGAAGGAGGAGGGAGCTGCATGCCAAGCTGGGCTTGGACTAACCTCTCTGAAAACATCTTGCCTGGATTTGATTGGTTGCAGTGAGGTGGGCAGCCAGGGACAGTTTGGGGGGGGGGGGAGTAGAACTTAAGGATTTTGGTGCGGGATTTCTCAGGTTTGGCTCTGCAATATTGCAATACGCTTGACTTCTAATATAACAATAGCTTTCTCAACTCAAATGGAGCTAAGGATCCTTTCTATTTAGAGGTGAGTGGCCACAATCTGGAGGCTGCAGGGAGCGCTCAACTAACGACTGCAATTGAGCGAAAAATATCTGTTGCTAATTTCGCCCCATTTCGCCACTTTTCTTGCCACAGTTGTTAAGTGAGTCATTAAGTGAGTACCCATGGTTGTTAAGTGAATCTGGCCCCCCACTGACTTTTGGAACATTTAAATCCAGCAACAAGATTCAAATCTAATAAAATGGCAAAAAGGAAATGAACGAGCCGCAAGGACCTCTGGGAAGTTTTCCTGATAGGAGAAGAGAAGCCATTTCCGTGGCTGCCAATGGGAAAACGGAAGAGCTGTCTCTTTCCTACTCAAGATCAGACCCCCCACCCCTCTTTGGGGCAGGCGACCCAAGGAAGAGCCCCTAAAAGAGGGGGGAGACGTGGTGACCCCCAGATCCCTGCGTGCAGCAGAAGCATCCCGTAGCTGCCGCTCCCTGCCCCGCTCACCTCCGAGTATCCCCGCCTGAGCGCCTGGTCCTCCAAGGTGCGCAGCGTGTTGACGTACTCCTGGGGCAGGATGTGGTTGAAGGCGCACAGGCCTTGGCCCAGCTTGATGTAGAGACCCCCGTTCTGGATGGCTCCGAAGACGATGCTCTCGGCCGAGCGCTGGTGGCACCTGGACATGGTGGCTACGTACTCCGGGCTGTTCTGACCACAGGGAAGATGGGCGAGGAAGAGCAGGGGGTTAGATCCTTCCCAGCGGATCTCCCAGTGGATGGCATGGACAGCATGACCGGCTGACCCCCCCTCCACCTCCACTTCTACTCCCAACAAGCTATCCTTGTTACAAGAGCCGAGGTGGCGCAGTGATTAGAGTGCTGTACTGCAGCTACTTCAGCTGACTGCTAGTTCAGCAGATCAGCGGATCAAATCTCACCGGCTCAAGGTTGACTCAGCCTTCCATCCTTCCGAGGTGGGTAAAATGAGGACCCAGATTCTTGGGGGCAAGAGGCTATTTAGTATACTGTCTTTGCTGTAAGCCGCCCAGAGCCCTCGGACAGTGGGCGGCCTAGAAATATGATTAATAAAATAAATATTAGTCATATTTATGACTAATGAACTGGAATGAACTGCCCCTGGGGATACGTATGATTCCCGACTTGCATTCCTTTCACTGTGCCCTTAAGACCCTATTATTCCAAAAGGCTGGACTGGCTTAATAAGAATTTGGATTGGGTGCTTTAATTTCTGGGGTTTTTAACTGTGGGGCCAAAATGTTTAATTTGTTTTCAAATTGCTTTTAAATTTTGTATTTCATGTTGGTTTATTGTGGCTGTACACTTCGGGAGAAGGGTGGTATAAAAATTTAATTAATTAATTAATAAAAATAAAAATCCTGGGAGATCTGTAATCTTCGAGAGGAGGAGGATTTCTGAGCTGCCAAACTTCCCTGCCTGGATTACGACGGTCATAAACCAGGGAGGGAGCTGGCTGGAGGTTTGCCTCTGACTGTGCAACTTGGGAGCAATATCTCCTCCTTCTCTTCTGTTGCTGCGGATGCCTCTCCTCCTTTTTCTGAACTAAGCAAATAGGTGCTTAGACCAACACATCTATCGTGCCACCCCATTAGGGGGTAAGCAACCACGTTCCTCCTACAGGGCAACACAATTGCCGACATCATGCAAATGGGAAGCATGAAGTGAGGAATTCTACCCCCCACCTCACTCACACACACAAGAGAGGGTAGGTGGAAGTCCCACTGCAGCTCACAGAGGGGGTGCAACAAAGAATTACAGAATAACGGAGTTGGAAGGGACCTTGGAGGTCTTCTAGTCCAACCCCCTGCTCAGGCGGGAGACCTGGCCTATACCATGCTGGAGAAATGGCTGCCCAGTCTTTTCTTAAAGGCCTCCAGTGATGGAGCAACCACAATCTCTGGAGGCAAGGAGTCTGTAGAAGTTCTCCGTCCTCCAGGTTACAGTTGTCACAAAGGTACTCTGGTCCAACTGGACCTTCTGTTTTTTCCTTTTGAAGATGTTTCTCTTCTCCTCCAAGGAGCTTCTTCACCTCTGACTGGATGGAGGGGAAGGGAAGGATTGCAGACACAGCTGGTCCTTTGCATCCTTTTAGAGAATGTTTCTCAACCTTGGAAGCTTAAAGAGGGGTGGACTTCAAGTCCCAGAATCCTCCAGCCAGGAATTCTGGGATTTGAAGTCCACAGGTTGTAAAAGGGCCACATTTGCCCACCCCTGTTCTAAACTTTTTTGCAAATAATTTCTTAGACAAAGAAAGAACGTGAGTACTGGTAGTCCTTAATTTACAGCAACTTGCTTAGTGACCGTTCGAAATTGCAATGGCCCTGAAAAAAGTGACTTACAACCATTTTTCACACTTACGACCGTTGCAGGATCCCCCACCCCCCAGGGTCACACAATCAAAATTCAGACACTTGGTGACTGATTCATATTTGTGATGGCCGCAGCGTCCTGTTGGGTGTGTGTGTGTGTGTGTGTGTGTGAAGTGATCCCCTTTTTGTGACCTTCTGACCAGCAAAGTTGATGGGGGAAACCCAATTCATTTAATGACCATGTAACTCATTCAATGACAACAGGGATTCCCTTAACAAAGGCAGCAGGAAAAGTCGTAAAATGGGGCCAAACTCACCTAACAAATTTCTCACTTAGCAACGTAAATTCTGGGCTCAGTTGTGGTCGTAAATCGAGGACTACCTGTACCCAGATCTATTTTGCCAGACTTTTTAAGCTGGCTTTGAAAGCGAGCCTGGTAGCTCAGCAGACTAAAAGCATTGTGATTAACATCAGCTGCCTGCAATTACTGTAAGTTCAAATCTCGCCAGGCTCAAGGTTGACTCAGCCTTCCATCCTTTCTAAGGTAAGTAAATTGAAGACCCAGTTTGTGGGGGCAATAAGCTGACTTTGTATAAACATACAAAAGTGTGAAAGAAAGAAGAACATTCAGCTGCCTGCAATTACTGTAAATTCAAATCTCACCAGGCTCAACCTTGTACAACGCCTTAACGCCTTGTAAGCCGCCCTGAGTCTCCGGAGAAGGGCGGCATATAAATCTAATTTTTTTTTAAAAAAACCCTCTGCTGCAACCTGGACTGTTCTCTAGGCTTCACCAGACTGGTTTTCCAAAGCTTGACAAGCAACTGTACCTCATCCAGGCCTCTCAAGACGAAGTGGTCCGTCCACCAGTAATCCAAGGAGATCTGGATTCCTAGCCGCAGGGACCTTGAGGAAGAGAGAAGTCGGGCTGAGAACTGTCCCTTCGGGCCACCTGCTCAGTGCCCATCCTGGGCCTTGGGGGGTGTGGGGGGGGATAAAGCCAGGGGGGGTCTGGGTCAGGTCCAGAAAGCAGCTCCTTCTCCTTTCCATGCTCCAGGGTAGCCCCGCAGGGTTGGAAAGCGCCTGGGTCAGAGATGTCTGGGAGGCAGGAGGTCAGGCCCAGAGTGGTTCTGGCTTCTTTAGTACAGCTGGAAGGTTCATGAGGTCCTTTAGAGCAGGCGTCTCCAACCTTGGCGACTTTAAGCCTGGCGGACTTCAATTCCCAGAATTCCCCAGCCTGGGGAATTCTGGGAGTTGAAGTCCACCAGGCTTAAAGCCGCCAAGGTTGGAGGCCCTGGCTGGGGAATTCTGGGAGTTGAAGTCTGCCGGCTTAAAGCCGCCAAGGTTGGAGACCCCTGCTCTAGACCAGGGGTTTCAAATCTTTCCGGATCGGTTAATTGGCAGAGAGTGATGGTTTTGCACATGCATGCTACTTTCACCACCAGTGCAGCTTCTGGTGCAAAACGCATGCTCAGGGTCATGGCTTCCGTGGCCCGATTCTGAACGGGCTGCAGACATGCACCGGGCCACGTACCCAGGGTTGGGAACCCCTGCTCTAGACCTCCTACCCACTGCTGGTGGACCTTGCAGTGATGGGCAGGCCTTTGTAAGGAGGGAGTTGGGAGCCTCCTTTCTCCGCCCCACCTCCCTCCCCAGGAAAGGGCCGGGGAGGCCTTCCAACAGCCACCCCACCTGACGAAGCGCACTACGCCGCCGGCCACCAACCGCATCTTCCTCTGGTTCTGCTTCCCTGCCAAGCCGTAGTAGATGCCCGTTGCCAGGGGAAGGGCCACCGCTGTTCCCAGAAGGGTCCTCTTCAGCAGCCCCCTCTGTCCGGTAGAGCTACAGCGAAGAAAGACTGTGAAAGAAGACTGTGAAAGAAGCGGAGAGAAACCCACCCACCCCGCATCTCTTCCTGGCAGCCCCAAGCATTCGAAACCCAAGGGCTGCCATACGTGTGTGAACACCCGTCATTCGCTCCCGCTCCTGCCCACCTAGCAGTCTGAAAAGGGTGCAAACCTTAAATAGATCTCATTTTGGTGGGCTCATTAATGGGGATATGGAAGGAGACACCCCCCCCCCGTCCAAACAGGTTGTTCCCTGGGTAACAGTGATGTCACTGGCTAATCCTTTAAACCGGGAAGCGTTCCAGTGCTTCCAACACGGGAAGTAGTAATACAGGTAGTCCTCGACTTATGACCACAATCGAGCCCAAAATTTCCATCGCTAAGTGAGACAGTTGCTAAGTGACCGTTTTGTGACCTTTCTTGCCACCATTGTTAAGTGAATCACTGCCGTTGGTAAATTAGCCACCTGGTTGTTAAGCGAATTTGGCTTCCCCGTTGACTTTGGCCATCACAAAAGGGGATTATTTATTTATTTATTTATTTATTTATTTATTCAATTTTATATAGCGCCCTTCTCCCAAGGGACTCACAAGGGTCATGAATACGAGTCAGTTGCCAAGAGTCTGAATTTTGGCCACCTGACCACGGGGGATGCTGCAAAGGCGGCAACTGCAAAAAAGGATTATTTTTAGTGCCGTAGTGGCTTCGAGTGGTCACTAAACGAATCGCTATAAGTCGAGGACTCCCTGCGGCAGCCCCGAGGACCAAAACCCAACCAGTTCCAAAGCCTCCCTGGGCCACGAGGAGGAAGCCTGGCGTGGCCCAAGTCAGCCTTGACCAAGCCCAGCTACCTGGCCGACTGGGCCTCGGAGCGCCACCGGCAGGGCGGAGAGACCATCCAGGGGCTCCTCTTGCGCTGAAGCAGATGCCGGTGGAAGCGGCACACCTGGAGCTGCAGGAAAGGAGAAAGGGGGGGAGGGGAGAAGAGAAAATCAGCCTGAAGGAAGAAGATCCACTTCCGGGAAGCTCAAGTGGCCGTCATTGTGGAGGGGAGCGGAAGTACTGAAGGTCACGAGATGGGGCGCTGCGGGTCAGCCCCGCCTTTCCCTTATGGAAGCTGAGGAAGGGGGCAGAGCTGGGAAGGGGGAAGCACAGGTGCCAAGCAAAGGTTTCAGCAGCTCCTCCGAATGGGAATGAGAATAGAACAAGAACAAGACAGGGATGAGAACAGAACAGAACAGAACAGAACTACTACCTGTATTTTTTATTTATCATGTGATGGGTGGCTGAGATACAGTTAGATGATAGATAGATGATAGATAGATAGATGATGATAGATCGATCGATAGATCGATCAATCGATCGATAGAATTGTGAACAGAACAGAACAGAACAGAACAGAACAGAACGAAGAGGGAATAAAATCGAAGCATCGAAGGGACTGTAAGCGAGTCACCTGTAAGCAAAATAAGCTCTAATAAAGATTTGCCCCCCCCAAGAAAAAATCTTTTTTTTTAATTTTACAAATCCATCAAGGAGAAAAATAGAATACAGAAAATGATAGAGAACAGAACAGAATAGGAATTACAACAGAATAGAGTAGAATAAACTATAGACAGGATAGAATTTAGAATAGAATAGAATTGAATAGAATAGAACATATAAGAGAATAAACAAGAGAATAAATAGAAGAGAATAGACTGACAGGACAGGACAGGAGAACTGAATACAGAAGACAGAGTAGACAGTTGGAATGGAATGGAATGGAAATTTTATTTGGCCAAGTGTGGTTAAAACACACAAGGAATTTGTCTCTGGTACTGAAGCAATCAGTGTACTTGCAAAGCAACAGAGAAAATCATCATCATCATCATCATAATATCAAAGCATGCAATCAGTAGAAGAGGGAAAGAAGAGATAAGGAAAGGATAAATAACACTGCAGTTCTCTCTGTGGGTTATCTGAAAAGCCCCACAGGTGTCCCAACCTACCCTGTCTGAGAAGGGCAAACAAAGCGGGGGGGGGGGGAGGCTTTAACATCTCCTCTGCAATGGATGGGGGTTGGGGGGGAAAATCCCCACACACTGGAAGCCCCGAGGGGACAGGACGGCCTGGAGAGAGGCCAAGCGGATGGAAGAAATGAGGACATTTCCTCGGCCAGCTCTGCCTCCAGCCCCCGGAGACGCCGGTCCGTCCCACCCCAGCCCGCGAGAGGAGCTCCTGCAGCTGGCCAGCAGGGCAGAGCCTTGACCCGCTGTTCCAGCCCAGAGGGGGCTGCCAAGGTCTTGGCGTGGGTGGGGGCCTTATCGTGGAGGACATCTGCCGGACAGCTCCATGGGAGCAGCCGGGGTCAAGGAGGAAAGGCTGCAGAACAAAGTGGCCTCTCCGCTGAGAGGCTTTCCTGCCTGCAGAGTTTTCCTTACCCAAACTAGGTAACATCTGTCTGCACTTCTGTCGGCCAGGAAACCACCAAGCTCAGAGAGCACCAAAGACCATCTCCCTCCCTCCTTCCTTCCTTCCCTCGTTCCTCTCCCTCTCCCTCTCTCTCTCTCTCTCTCTCTCTCTCTCTCTCTCTCTCTCTCTCTTCTGGGGCCAGCACACCCCACTCCTTACTAGCACCGTTCCCTAGTTGGGTCATGAAACATCTGCAAGGAATGCACCCAGCCCAGAGAGCACCCAGGGCCCCTCCTTTCAAACCCTGAAATGCTACGCATCCTCTCTTTCCCGATTGCCTCTCTCTCTTTCTTAGGAAGCAACACCTAAGCCTGAAGCAAGAAACGCAGAGCCAGGTGCTCTTAGGAGACACACCTGGCAACTGACAGCCCTGATCTGCCACTCTTGGGCAAAGGTTGGCCTGGAGCGGGATTCCAGAGCCTGGGAAAAGGCACGGCTGCCCTTCTACGCTGACGGACAGGAAGGCTTCCCTCCGTCGCTGCTTCTAACTCCCACCGCCCAAAGGAAAGGCCACGGGTACCCTCTCCGAAGCCCAGGCCAGGGATCCAGGAGAAAGGGTCCCTCTGGGCCTCACTAGGTCAACACACACACACACAATCACAACACTGCAATGGAAGGCCCTGTCAGCTTTATGCCAGCCTGGGAAAGGAAGTGCTGTGCTGGAAGAAGAGCCGGTCCAGGAGGAGCTATGGAAACTGGGGGGCAAGGAGGGGTGGGGGCTGCCCAGCTATCCTTGGCTCAGGGCTCCCCAGGCTTTGTGCAAAAGGGGCGCAGAGACACCCACCCCCATGGGAAAATCCTTGTGTGGGGGGGAGGATGTCAATCAGATGGTGGCAGCTTCAAGCTAATTACGCTAAATGGGCCACACACAGGGACACTTGGCATGCCCATTTGAAAGGAGGAGGGAAGGAAGGGGGGGTCCTCTCACTGAGGGGTGGGGCGCTCCTGGCAGAGAGGAGGACTCCAGGGGTCTCCATGCTCCGCACAGCCAAAGCCTGGCTGTCATAATCTGAACCCAAGCCAGCCCAGGCTCCTCCATGGGGACCACCCAGGTGGAAAGAGAGGCGGGGGGGGGGGTGTCTGTTCTGGCAGTCCCGATGCCATCCTGGCACCCAGAGCCTGCTTTCGGAAGCCCTGCCAGCCGGCCACCTGCAAACATGGAAGGCAGAGGGAGCGGATGATGGGGGGTGGGGTGGGCTGAGGCACATGGGTTTCCCAATAGGCAACGCCCACCTTGGGCACCTGCGAGCCCCCTCAGGGCATCCCCTCCAAAGCACAGCTGGGATGGATGTGTGGGCACAGGAAGAAGATTCCCCAGGGAGGAATGAATGGAAGCCCAACCCTGGGGAGGGGGGAGACACCCCATAGTGCAAAGTGGGGGGAGGGCGGCCCCAGATGGGGAGGATCCCCCCTCCCAGAAGGCCTCAGGGCCAAAGGACCCCCCACAACAAGCAAAGAGGGTAAGGGAGGGGCAAGGAGACCCCCTCCCCAGAGACCCCCTCACATTCCCAACAATGGAGGGGGGGCTGCTGAGGGCCATTTCTGTGGGGTGGCAAGAAGCCCCCCCCCCAGGTAGGGAGGGGCAAGGATTCCCAGAGACCCCCGCCCACCCCCCCACCTCATTCCCAGCAATGGAGGGGGGGGCTTCTCTGGGGAGCCAAGAACCCATGGAGGGGGGGGAGGGCTGGGAGGGCACGACCTCCGGGGGGGGTCCAGACTGACCCGGGCGGGGGGGTCAGAGAAGAGCCTCCCCTCCCCCCTTCGCTCACCCCCCCGGGAGGAGCGGAGCGGACCCCCTCCCCAAACGCCGCGGGGACGCTGCAGGGCTCCTAGGGCCCCCGGGGGTCTCCTGGGAAGAGGGTGGGGGGGGGTCCGCGGGGAAGGAAACGGGCGAGGGTCTCACCGTCCGCCGCAGCTCCATCGCGGCGGCTGCGCTTCTCCTCACGGCCCGCAGCCCAGCATGGATGCCCCGCCCCGCGCGCGGGAGAGAGCGCGCCCCGATTGGCCGCCCGATCGGAGGCCCCGCCCGCCCCGCCGCCCATTGGTCCGCTTCGCCACCCGTCGCGGGGAGCAGAAGCCTCGAGGGGAAGCCCCGCCTCCTGGGCGGGGCGGAGAGCGCGTGTTGGGAAGGAGGAGGAGTTTGCGAGGCTCCTCCCCCTGCCAGCCTTGGGGGGAGGGGAAAACCATTTGGAGTAAACCCCTCCCCCCCAAATATTGCCTGAGTCCGACTCCCATGCTGTGTTTTGTGAAGCTTGGCAGCTGGAAGAGGGGTTGACTTCAACTCCCAGAATCCCTCAGCCCAGCTTTGCTTCCACAGGGGAATTCTGGGAGTTGAAGTCCCGCCCCTCTTCCAGTGGCCCAGTTGGAACAAGACAAGCAGTCCTTGACCTACGACCACAATGGAGCCTGCTCCTTCTTGGAGACGTGGGGTGGGAGGGGTAAAGAGCTCCGCAGGCTGTCTGTGCAAGGGGGGCGGGGGAAGACAACCTTAAAAGCCTCTAGGGATGGAGCCCCCACAACTTCAGGTGGCAAGCTGTTCCACGGGTTAATTCTTCTGTCGGGAAGTTTCTCCTTCCTTTTAGGCTGCTTCTCTCCTGGAGTCTCCTGCAGGTGCTTCGCTTCTCATCCCAAGAAGCTTCTTCGGCTGTGGAAGTGGTGCTGAGGAACGAAACGTCTTCCAAAGAAAGAACCAGAAAGTCCTTGTCTGTGCAGGGGGGGGGGGGGCGGGGGTGACATGAAAGCAGTCTTCCAATATCTCGGGGGCTGCCCCAAAGAAAGTGGGGTCAACCTGTTCTTCAAAGCACTTGAAGGCAAAACAAAAGGCAACGGACGGAATCTAATCAAGGAGAAAAGCAACCTGGAATAAAGGAGAAATTGTTCCTAACAGAACAATTAACCATCCCTGGAGGTTTTTAAGAAGAGACCGGACAGCCACTTCTCTGAAATGGTAGCATCTCCTGCTTGAGCTGGACTAGATGATCTCCAAGGTCCCTTCCGGTACTGTTTTGATTCTCTTTTTCTCCTGAAGCCAATTTCCTCCATGAATTGGCTTCTAAGACCCTCTTTTTCCTTCCATGTGTGTTTCTGTGTGTCACGCACATCCTCCCCCACTGTAAGTGTGGTGGAACACACAAGCACAAGGCAAGGATATGCCGAATAACTGGATTCTTGGCTGTCCATCCCCTGGAAGTTTTATATCCCAGCTGCTCCATTCCTGAACAGCCGCATCCAAAGTCCAAAATGTTGTTTTGCAAAAGTCAGGCCGTTCAAAGAGGCATGAAGTAGCAGCGATTCCTCCAGATGTTGGTTTCGGGGGAAAAACACTCCCAATTTCCAGATTTTCTCTGGCTGACAACTTCAGGGGTCCTGGCACGTGCGAGACGATAGGTTCTCCCTGACCATGCTGAACATGGGAAATAAGCAGGAACGCTGAAGGAAAAGGAGCATGGGCAGTTTCGAGGATTGATTTTATTATTATTGCTGGCTCAGGAATTTTGGGAGTTGAAGTTCGCCGGTCGTAAAGGGGCCATCGTTGCTCATCCCTCTTCTAGCCAGTGAAAGTGAGCTCAGCGGTGGGGGAAGCTGGAAACCAGCAACGTGGAAAATAGCCGAAGCCCAGTTATATTGGTCCCAGTGGCCGGAGGAATTCTGTCCCCCAAAATCCTGGATTTTGGGGGACAGATAACTCTGCAGACTAAGCACCATAATTAACATTCAGCTGTCTGCAATTACTGTAAGTTTGAATCTCCCCAGGCTCAAGGTTGACTCAGCCCTCCATCCTTTCTAAGGTGGGTAAATTGAGGACCCAGTTTGTGGGGGCAATAAGCTGACTTTGTATAAATATACAAAAGTATGAAGGCTATTGCTTAACGCATTGTAAGCCGCCCTGAGTCTCCGGAGAAGGGCGGCATATAAATCAAATTTTAAAAAAAATCGAATGACCGGGCTGGGTTACCCAGATGGGGGCAAACAAAACAGTAAAAGAAACAATAGGGAAAGCTAAACGTCTGTAGAGATTCTCTGTCCTCTCAGTTCTCCCAAAGGAGCTTTTTCAGGAGGCGAGTGGAGTTTCTGGTTTTTCTTGGAAGATGTTTCTCTTCTCCTCCAAGAAGCTTCTTCAACTCTGACTGGATGGAGGAGAATGGAAGGATTGATACTCCTTGCAGACACAGCTGGTCATTGGCATCCTTTTAGAGGGTCGTTGAGGCTACTTGGAGGTTTATCTGTGTCCTCAGGGGTCACCTGAGTAGTGAAAATGATTCCTGTAGTCTGCAATTTTTCCTCTGAAAATCCCTTCATGCTCCCCCACCATTCAAAGGGCATCCATCCCAAATTTTGTAGCTAAAGGTCTGTTGAAATTCTCAGCCATCCAGGTCCTGGTTATCCCAAAGATGCTTTTTCAGTGGGCAACTGGACTTCCTTGCTTTTTTGTTTTTTTCTTTTGAAGTCATTTCGCTTCTCCTCCAAGAAGCTTCTTCAGTTCTGGCAAGATAGTGGGGAACGGAAGGGTGTATATTCCTTGCAGACAGCTGGTCATTTGCAGCCTTTTTAGTGGGTTGTTGAGGCCACTTGTGTCCTCAGGATCCCCTGAGTCAGAAGTGGGTTCTACTTACCTTTACTACCGGTATGTAGTGGGGCTGCGCACGCCAGCAAAGCAAACACAGAAGCCTTTTTTTTTAAATTAAAAAAGTTTTACAAACACAAATTTCCCCCTCACTTTCCCCCCCTCCAACCCTCCCCTCCCACCCCCACGATTTCCCAAGGTGACAACCAAATCATACCTGTCTACACTATAAATTTCTACCTAACATTCAACTGAAAGCTATCTGATACTTCCTTGTTTGATATTTGTTCTGCACGTAATCTATCCATTTCTTCCATTCCCACATATAAGTTTCTTGGGTCTGGTCTTCTAAGAATGCTGATATCTTCGCCATTTCTGCAAAGCTGGCCACCTTCAAAGTCCATTCTTCTATAGTAGGCATAGAGTCTTTTTTCCAATATTGGCCAATCAGTAATCTGGCTGCTGTAATCATATATAATATCAATTTTGTTTCAGTCAATGAAGAATCCTTAACTATACCCAGTAAAAACAATTGAGGAGAAAATTTCAGTTTTTTCTTCAAAACATTTTGCATCACCCACCAAATTTTAATCCCAAAAGCCTTCACTTTCTTGCAGGTCCACCATATAGGATAATAAGCCTTTTGATGATGTCGGGATCGGTGGGCGGGGTCTCCCACCAGTTTTACTACCAGTTCTATAGATCCGGTGTGAACTGGGGGCAACCCACCACTGACCTGAGGGGTGCAAATGGTTCCTGTAGTCTGCAACTTTTTCTCTGGAAATCCATTCCAACTCCTGCACGGTTCAAAGGGTCTTCATCCCCGATTGCATAGCTAAAAGCCTATAGAGATTCTCCTTCATCCAGGACATGTTTGTCCCAAAAGGGCTTTTTTGTCAAGAGGCAACTGGATTTTCTGGGGGGTTTTTTCTTTGAAGACGTTTCCCTTCTCACCCAAGAAGCTTCTTCAGAACTTGTTCTGCAGAATAAGAAACTCCAGTTGCCTTTTGGGAAAAAAAGCATTGAAATGGATGATGGAGAATCTCCACAGATCTTCACACCCAATTCTCCCATGTACGACCTTTGTAGGTCAGAGAAACCAAAGGAGGGTCATAATTGCGTTTGAGATTTCACTTTGTGACTGCTTTGTTTAATGACCAAGTGGCTGGTCCCTGTTGTGGTCACTAAATAGCAATAGCAGTTATATACCTCTTTACAGTGCTTTATAGCCCTCTCTGAGCTGTTTACAATGTCAGCATATTGCCCCCAGCAATCTGGGTCCTCATTTTGCTTACCTTGGAAGGATGGAAGGCTGAGTCAACCTTGAGCTGGTCAGAATCGAACTGCTGGCAGTTGGCAGAATTAGCCTGCAATACTGCACTCTAACCACTGCATCACCGCACCCCTTCCTTCCTTCCTTCCTCCCTCCCTCCCCATGCTCTATTCCTTCCTTCCTTCCTTTTTTCCCTCCTTCCTTCCTCATGCTCTATTCTTTCCTTCCTCCTTCCCTTCCTTCCCACTTAACACTGCCCCCTAGATTTATATACCACTTTACAGTGCTTTCCAGCCCTGTCTAAGCGGTTTACAGAGTCAGCCTCTTGCCCCCAACAATCTGGCTCATTTTACCCACCTCGGAAGGATGGAAGGCCGAGTCCACCTTGAGCCAGTCAGGATCGACCTCCTAGCACTGGGCAGAGTCAGCCTGCAATACTACATTCTAACCACTATGCCACCACGGCCCTTCCTTCCTTCCTTCCTTTCCACTTAGCAATAGCATACCGCTTCCTAGTGCTTTCCAGCCCTCTCTAAGTGGTTTACAGAGTCAGCCTCTTGCCCCCAACAATCTGGGTCCTCATTTTACCTACCTCGGAAGGATGGGAGGCAACCTTGAACCCTAAAGGATCACTACCTAAACTCTGCACAGCAACCTCTGTTCCTCAACCGACCCTCCGGCGTGGTTCACGGGAGGGATACTCCCCACCCCTTACCAAGGAGGACTGGCCAGGGAGGAGTTGGGTGAGGCGGTTGTTTTAATGAGACGTCCGTGACTTCCATGGGATTCTCTTTGAGGTGACCTCTCTCTCTCTCTCTCTCCCCCTTTGGTGAGTGACACAGGACAGATCCTGGCAGAACGGCCGCTACTCATCCTGGCTTAGACCGTGTACAGCACGGAGGCAAAGGAGAGGGCGAGGAAGACGCCGAAGGTGTGTGGAAATCCCAGCCAGTCCACCAGGCTACCTGCCACGGTGCTGAAAGCCACTTTACCCAGGACCTCGATAGCGGCCAGAAGGCTGTAGTGGGTGGCCTGTGGGGAAAAATTTGCCTCTTGTCAGAAATGGTGCTGTAGGGTCTCCAGCTTGGGCAGGAGGCTGGACTAGATGACCTCCAAGGTCCCTTCCAACTCTGACAATCTGTAATAAGGAGAGGGAAGCAGAGCAGGAAGTGTGGACAGCCCTCTCCTCCAGGAGGGAGGGAGAGAGGATGGAGTCACTCCTGCCCTGGTCATCTTGTGCTTGGACAACAGATAGTCCTCGACTTATGACCATAATTGAGCCCGACGTTTCTGCTGCTAAACGAGATAGTTAAGTGAGTCCCCCCCCCCCCACCTTTTAAGACCTTTCAGAATTAGAATCAGAATGAATGAGCTAGAAGGATCTCTGCTGGATTGGGGGGGAAACTTTCCCTTTTAATGAGGTGAAAACCGCAGGAGACTTCAGAGTCGGTTTTCACCAGATCCGTGCCGATAGGATACGCCCGAATGAAGCTATTCCTTGAGGACTCTACCTGCCTCGGAGTTCTTGCCTGCAATGGATCTATGACTTGGAGTCCTGACCTTCCGTTGTGGGAAGGCCTGAGACTCCCGAAAGCAGAACCCACCTGGATCTTCTCTGGGGCCTTCTGAGTGCACAGCATCATCTTGCTGAAGACCAGGGTGGTGATGAGACCCCCGATGAAGTGCTGGATGCACAGGCTCAGCACCGCGGCCACTGCAACGAGAGGCCACCCAGTCAGCCCAGGTGCAGGACGGCCGAGCGGCTGCTCGACTTGCAGCAACAAGGGAGAGCTGAAGCTTCGAATCGGGAAAGGCAGCCCCCCACGGTGATAATAATAAGAATGCGGCTGCGCAGGGGGTTATGGGCGCAACTTGTTGTGCCCATGTGGCACGGACTCCTGCACGAGCTGCACTGGCTCCCAGTGGTCTTCCGGGTGCGATTCAAGGTGTTGGTTACCACCTTTAAAGCGCTCCATGGCATTGGACCTGGGTACCTTCATGACCAACTTCTGCCACCAGTAGCCTCCCACCGGCCAGTCCGCTCCCACAGAGAGAGTCTCCTCAGGGTGACATCGGCCAAGCTATGTCGGCTGGCAACACCCAGCGGGAGGGCCTTCTCCTTGGGAGCCCTTTGGAATGAACTGTCCCCGGAATTGCGTAAGATCTCCGACTTCCGTGTATTTCGCTGTGCCCTCAAAACCTTGTTGTTCCGCCAGGCTGGGCTATCAATGCAATGATTTTAATTGAGGTTTTAAATTTCGGGTTTTATATTTGAGCCAAAATTATTGAATAGTTTTAATTATTTTTAATTTATGTTTTGTCTTTGTGCTTTTAAATAGGCTGTACACCGCCCTGAGTCCTTCAGGAGAAGGACGGTATAGAAATAAAATAATAATAAGAGGAAGAGGAAGAGGAAGAGGAGGAAGAAGAAGGAGAAGGAGAAGGAGAAGGAGAAGGAGAAGGAGAAGGAGAAGGAGAAGGAGAAGGAGAAGGAGAAGAAGAAGAAGAAGAAGAAGAAGAAGAAGAAGAAGAAGAAGAAGAAGAAGAAGAAGAAGAAGAAGACAGGACAGCATTGCAAGGCCAGTTACGGGTTATGTTCTTAACCCATAGAATCCCAGGGCTGGAAGGGACCTTGGAGGTCTTCTAGTCCAACCCCCTGCCCAAGATAGGTGTATGATCTGGGCTGTTAACCCTGGTGGTCAGTAGATGCTGAAGGATTCCTGAGGGTGCTTAAGGCCTTCTTAAGAATCTAGCAAGCGGGTGGATTGTTGGCATCAAGAAGCCGTCCAGGTACTTGAAATAAAACATATGAACCATGATTGCAGGAACTGAGTAGGTCTAGTCTAGAGAAAAGAAGGACTAGGGGAGACATGATAGCATCTTCCAATATTTGAGGGGCTGCCCCAAAGAAGAGGGAGTCAAGCTATTCTCCAAAGCCCCTGAGGGCAGGACAAGAAGCAACGGGTGGAAACTGATCAATGAGAGAAGCAACCTGGAATTAAGGAGGAATTTCCTGACAGTGACCATTAACCAGTGGAACTACTTGCCTCCAGAAATCGTGGGTGCTCCAACACCGGAGGTTTTCAAGAAGAGATTGGACCTAACCATTTATCTGGGATGGAATAGGGTCTCTTGCCTGAGAGGGGGTTGGACTAGAAGACCTCCAAGGTCCCTTCCAACTCTGTCATTTGGTTTTTCCCAATTTTGCTATTCGTCCGATGCATCTCTACTGCCGCATCCCTGGACAGAGGGCAAAAGCCAGACCCTGCTGGCCTACCCCAGGGTCATTTCCCATGCTCTTGGTCACTCCAGTACAAACCAGGATGGCTACCTCTTTCTTCCCCTCTCACTTTCGGATCAAGCCCCCCAAATTCTGCGTCGTCTTCTTCCCGAGTGGGATCTGGGGACTCCTGAGTGCCGAAGCCTCCCCGTTCTGGAGCCAGAGTGGGCCCACAGCTCCTGCCCTGGATGGGACCTGACTCACCTTCAAAGGCAGCTGCGTGATCGGTGTAGGCGACCATTACCCAGGTCTGGAAAAGGAGGTTGCAGAAGCGAAGGACCAGCAAGGTTTGCAGAGACTCGGATTTCCTGATGGAGGGGGAAACAAGCCCGAGAAGTCAGAATGGAACAGGAGGAGAATCCAAGGGCATCACGAGTTTGCTCAGGGGAAGGCCTAGGCCAGAGGTCTTCAAACTTGGCCACTTTAAGACTTGTGGACATAGCTGGCTGGAGAATTCTGGGAGTTGAAGTCCACAAGTCTTAAAGCGGCCAAGTTTGAAGACCTCTGGCCTAGGATGATTTGACGGCCGGGATGGGGAAAACGAACCATTCTTAGAAATTGCATCCAGGATGCAAAAAAGGTCCTCCCTCTGGAAAGAAAGAAAGACAGTGTCCCCAAACCCTGAAGCCGGAAGGGAAGTCAAGAGATGGGTTTTAGGGGCTCCAAAATAGCCGGACCACTCCTGACTCACAGCGCTGGGTTCAGTAGCAAACGTTCCCCAAAGGAAGGGCTTTTCGGACTTAAGGACTCTGGAGTCTGTAATTACTCTGCTGGACTTTCAGAGCACTTTTCCCCCCTTCATTCTTTCGGAGTGGGGGAGGAAGCAAATTCCCCTGATTCTCAAAAGAGGGGTCCTTGGTGCTCTCCGAGCTTGGTGATTTTCTTGCAAACGTTTCACGACCAAACTAGGGAACATCATCAGTGCTCAGAAGGGAGGGGGGTTTGCAGGGAAGAGGAGGAGGAAAATGACAATGTGGTCCTTGGTTCTCTCCTGAATTGGGTGATTTTCCTGCAGACGTTTAGGTAACATCAGTGCTAGAAGGGACTGTCTATAAACAGAGACCCAAACCCCAATCCCTTCTAGAATTGTTGGCGTTACCTAGTCAGGTAATGAAACGTCTACAAGTTCAGAGAGCACGAAGGACCTCTCATGTCAACCCGCATGGGCCATTGTCAAAAACGAGAGCGAGAGGGCGAGGAATAGTTTAAGGAAGGGACCGATTCCACCATCCTTCTGGGGATGCCGGATTCTCAATCCCACGATCCCAGGGAGAGATTGATTTCCAAGAGAGAGAGAAAAGGCTCCCCACCATTTACCTGTTGTCGGACATCAGGTGGCCCCCCAGGGAAGAGCCTGCTATGGAAAAGGCGGTGGCCACAATCCCGTTCCAGAAGCCAAGCTTCTGGGGAGAGAAGCTGTGGTCTAGGAGGAAGAGGGGGAACATGGAGACCGACCCCTGTTCACCTGCGGAGAGAATGGGGGTTCAGATCCTGGCGAGGCACCCCAAGGCCAGACAAGGAACAACGGAGGGAAGCTGAACAAGGAGAAATTCAATCTAGAAATATGGAGGAATCTTCTGAGAGAACAATCCACCCATGGAATCGAAGTTGCCTTTGGAAGTTGTGGGAGCTTCATCTCTGGAAGCTTTCAAGAAGACACTGGACTGCCCTCTGTCAGAAATAGTGTACGATCTCCAGTTTGGGCAGGCGGTTGGACTATATTATTATTATTATTATTATTACTACTACTACTACTACTACTACTAATTTTATTTCTATACTGCCCTTCTCCCGAAGGACTCGGGGTGGTGTGCAGCCAAGTAAAAACACAAAATATGCAAACATCATAATTTAAAATTTAAAATGATTTAAAATTATTAAACAATTTAGGCCGAAGTAAGTAAAAACCCAAAGATTAGAACTCCCAATTAAAATTCATTTACATAGACAGCCCCACCTGTCGGAACAGCAGGGTCTTGAGGACACGGCGAAAAACACGGAGGTTGGAGATCTTGCGTATTTCCGGGGGCAGTTCTAGATAATTTGCTTGACATTCACGACATAATTTCTCTTGGCCTTTCTCGGACTCCCCCATCTGGGCCACCTTCCAAGATCCCTTCCAACTCTTGTTACTCTGAGGTGCATGGGAAGGGATCTGGGGAGGGTGGCCCAGATGGGGGAGTCCGAGAAAGGCCAAGAGAAATTATGTCGTGAATGTCAAGCAAATTTCAAGACTAAGCAAAGCGCTGGGTAACTTAGCAAGATGTGTGAACGCATCTCTTGCAGCTTGAGGGGTCGCCGGTGCTCTCTGAGCTTGCTGGTTTTCTTGCAGACGTTTCACGACCCAGCTAGGGAACCTCATCAGTGCTGGAAGGGTTGCATCTCCTAGCACTGATGATATTACCTAGACTGGTAACGAAACTTTTCCAAGAAAACCAAGCCCAGAGACCCAGAGAGGCAAATATTCTCTTTTACTGGCTCTTGCAGTTTGGAAAATGTGGTTCGTAGCAGAAAACGGCCGAGGAAGGCAGACGATCCGGCTTTCTGCAGTCAGCTACTGTCCCAAAGGCATCTGGGTTTCTTTTTCCTTTGGAAAGTTCTCACTTCTCATCCAAGTAGTTCAATTCTCAGTTTTCCAAAAGCTTCTTGGATGAGAAGCCAGATGTTTTCAAAGAAAAAAAAAAGAAAAACGCCCCAAAATTGGGGAGCCAAATTATTTAATTTGTTTTAACTGTCTTTGAAATTTTATATACTTGGTTATTTTAATGTGGCTGTGCGCCGCCCTGAGTTCTTCGGGAGAAGGGCGGTATAGAAATTCAATAAAATAAATAAAATAAATAAACAAGGAAGTCCAGTTGCCTTTTGAAAAAAAGCATTTTTGGGACAAGGGTCATTTGGATGATTGACAATACTCAGCCATGGTTTTTAGCCTCAGGAGGGAACCAAGCCAGGCATCTTTAATGTATGTGTTCAAAATGGACTGTGATTTGTGTGTAAATACAACATATATATATGTGTGTGTGTGCATGTATGGGTATGGGGGGATGGTTTATCAGGGGTGAAATGCTCCCAGTTTGGACCGGATCACCCAATCCAGTAGTGATGGTGGCAGGTGGTTCGGAAAACCGGTAGCAAAAATCCCTGTCCCCCCACCCCATTGCCCAGCTGAGCCGCGCAATCATCAGAGGCTTTTTAAAAAAATTTTAACAGCATTTATCTGTGAGCAAATAAAGATCTGATGATGATGATGATGATGATGATCTCCCAAGCTAAACTGACCTGCTATACAAATCCTTTTCCACAAACAACAGACAGAGGCAGTCCTCGATTTGTAACAGTGACAGAAGTTACATCAGCACTGAAAAAGAGACTTTAGGACCCTTTTTCACACTTATGACCGTTGCAGCATTCCCATGGATAGTCACGTGATTTACGTTCGGATGCTTGACAACTAACTCACATTTATGACGGTCGCGGCATCCCGGGGGTCACGTAATCCCGTTTTGTGACCTTCCAACAAGCCAAGTCCATGGGGAAGCCCGATTCACTTAACAAGCCTGGTTACTCACTTACCAACTGTGGTGGTTCACTTAGCAAAAGTGACAAGAAAGATTGTAAAAGGGGGCGGGGGGGGTGCAAACCTTAACGAGCGTCTCACCTAGCAGCAGAAAATTTGGTTGTAAGTCGAGGACTAATTGTATTAGCAAGGTTCTCCCACAAATAATTCCGCCGTTCCTCGCTTTGGGGAAAGACTCACTGAGAGAAAAATGAATTATTCCTGTAAATATCATAACCTAAGTAACGCCACATTTAACCTTCATATAACCTGATTTGCATAACCAGGTGAATAGGACTTGAGTTAAGCATTATATTCTGGAAAGGAAAAGGGAATTGTGACGCTTGTTTTGAGGAAAATAGATGTTTTGGTACATTCTAAATTGGGTCAGGCTGACTTAAACTCTGTTGAAAAAGAGGAAGAGACTAAATGATCAATTAAGGAGAACAATACTAATAATTATGAAAACATATGTAAAGGGCACTTTTGGAGGGGAATCTTGGAGGAGAACTCCAGGGCGGAACATGTGAAGAAAGCCAAAATGTTATATAAGACCTGAAAACAATACTAAGCGTGGGCATTTGAATTGTGTTGCTGAGCAATACAAAAAACTGTATTTAAACCATGTAATTGAAGTGGTCAGACGTTCTCTCTCTTTCATGGGAGAATCCGTTTGCAAAAGCCTGGAAATATATATATATATGTATATATATATATATATTTTCTGAGGTTTTCGCGTGTGTTTGTATGTAGGTCTTTGGTTATTCGGGTCTTCTCCTGCGTAAAATTGGAAGTATCTTGGCGACGTTTCGACGAAGTCTCATTCGTCATCTTCAGGCTGGTGTTCTCGGCTTCGTGCTAAAGCATGAAGCCGAGAACACCAGCCTGAAGATGACGAATGAGACTTCGTCGAAACATCGCCAAGATACTTCCAATTTTATGCGGGAGAAGACCCGAATAACCAAAGACCTACATATATAGCTTTATATATATATTTTTAATAAATCTGCTTTTTACTTGTTCGTGGTCTCTGTTTCACTTTTTATGAGGTTTGCTGTTTTTTTAAATCTCACACTCACCCAACTTGTAGATGAGGACTAAGCCAGCAGTCCACAGCGTGTCCGGCACAAGGAGAAGCTCATGGAAAAAAGCCGGAAGGCTTAAGCTGCTGTCCTTGGCCAGCCTCTCCTGAGGAGGGGACCCGAGAGGAAACTTGGAGGTGAACCCGATGGCCGCGGCGTATATCAGAGCCAGGTAGACGAAGAGGGCTCCCCAGCCCAGGTGATGGAGGAAAGTGAGCAGGCCGCCTCCAGCCAGGACGGAGCCCAGCTTGTAGGCCACGACCTGGATGCTATTCCCAAAGCCCACCTCCTCTGCTCCCAACATCTGGATGGCGATCCCATCGGCCGCCACGTCCTGGACGGAAGCGAAGAGGTTCATGAACAGCAGAGCGAAGGCCACTCCGAGGAAGTCCACCTCTGGGGTCAGGAAGGAACAGGCCAGGCACGTCAGGGCTAAGCCGCTCATGGTGAAGATCAGCCAGGCCTTCTTGGAGAAATACCAGTCCACAAAGGGGGCCCAGAAGACCTTGAGGAACCATGGCAGATAAAGCAGTTTGGTCAGGCTGATCTTGGTGAAGGAGAGGCCCACGGTTCGGAAGTAGATCGGCAAGAGTCCAGACTGCAGCCCGTAAGGGATTCCTTGCACGAAATACAGCAGGAAGAGAAACCAATATTTGAAGTTCATCCTTCAGTTCCGGTCCACCCTACAGAGAAAGAAAGAAAGACGGGCAGGCGGAAAGCGGTGGATGATGGGAGCCTCTGGAGAGGGCGTCCTTGACTTTACGACCATAACATTTCTATCGCCAAGTTGTTATGGAATGAAGTGACCAAGCAACATCCCTAGGTCAGCCAGAGAGAGTTTATTTGCGCAAAGACTCAAGCTAGGTTCCCATCTTAGCTTTGAGTAAAGACTCCATGATTACATGACACATTTTATACTTTCCTAAACAAAGGATTCTGCTAACACAGCAACTTTCCATATATGGTTAACATACATTTGTTATTTTTAATTGACATTTCCTTATTACTAAGATTTTACATTATCCTTGCCAAACAATCATAATTCTTCTGTAAATTACTAAAGTACAAATTCTTCTTTTGATATTTGCTTCTTGTCCAGGTGCTATTCTCTGGCCTAATCATCTTTAACAATGTTTCATTAAGATGCTCCCTTTTCTTCTGACAAGTTAGGGGGTCACTTAGAGTATCAAAGGAGGTTATGCTGACTTTGTATTCTCTCCAGCTGGATGTATTTCCTGCTTTCAGAATATAGTTGCTTTTAGAATATCTTTTAGAATATAGTGAATAGAAAGTTATCCAATGGTCATCCAATCGCTCCCTCTACATTAAAGTGAGAGCGCTGTTAAGTGAATTTCCATGCCTCATCTGACAGACTTTCCTGCCACACTTGTTCAGTGAATCTGGCTCCCCCATTGAACTGGCTTGTCAAGGCGTCGCAGCTGCGACGGTCGTAACTATGAATCAGTTGCTTGTCAAGGCATCGCAGCTGCGACAGTCGTAACTATGAATCAGTTGCCAAGCCTCTGAATTTCGATCAGTGTGTGTGTGTGGGGGGGGGGGGGGGATTAGCCAGCCACAAGACACTCTCTTTTCCCTTGACTGCATTCATTAAATTAAATTTAAATTAAATTAAATTGTTTAATAAATAAAATAAATCAACAAGGCTGCCCCTTTACTCAACTTACAACAATCCTTTTAGTGCCCCTTCGAAGTGATAAAAGGCACCGACATAATGACCATTTTTCACACTTATGACCGTTGCAGCACCCCACCCCCACCCCCGCCCGTGTTCCCACGATCAAGATTCAGCCGCTTTGGCAAGTGACTCATATGTATGACGGTTTCAATGTCCTGGGGTCCACACTGTGAACCTTCTTAACAGCTGCTGGGATTCACTTAACGACGGTGGCAAGAAAGGTCGAAAAAGGGGCCAACGATCAATTAACATGTCTCGCTTAGCAATGTAAATGTGGGGCTCGATTGTGGTCGTTAAGCAGAGGACTACCTGTGTTTTAAGACCAGGATTATTCAAACTGGGCCATTTGAAGAGGGGGGGGGCCTTCAACTCCCAGAATTCCCCAGCCAGCTGGCTGGGGAATTCTGGGAATTGAAGTCCCCCCCCCTTCAAATGGCCCAGTTTGAAAACAATGTTTAAACAATTCTGCCTGGTTTCTAATGAGCCCCCAGTGCTGCCACCCCGCCCCTTCCAACAAAACCAGGGTCGGGGTCGCACTGAGCCTGCGGAACTCCTTACCACTGGAGGAGACGGCCGCCCAGCTGACGTGTCCAAGGGAGGAGCCGGCCCCACTTGGATAGAAAGGCCCTCAGGGGCTGTTGCTTAAGGCAGGCCAAGCCAGCTTCCCCAACCTGGCGCCCCTTCCAAGAACCCCCATGCCCCCCCCCGCCCCGGCGTTGCCAAGGCAACTCCGCTGTAGGACCCCTTCCGCGCTGCAACCGGCAGGGGGCGCTGGGCGGAGGAAAGCGGCCTTCTTAAAAGAAAGCGGAAGTGACGTAAGAAGGGCCGGCTGGAACGGAAAAGAATAAGACCTGGGCCCTTAGAGGCATAGACTGTCGCCCGTTCATTCAATCATCTGGGAGACTGGAGGAGGAAGGAGCGACGGTGCTCTGTGGAATGAAAGCGTCCCATTGGCCTCTTCTGGTCCTAAAGGGGCGCTCTGGGCTTCACCTCTCTATGTTAATGCCCCTTGAGCTGCGAGAAGCACCGGAAGTGGCGAGTAGAAAGCCGGAAGGAGGAAACCCGCCCCTCGCAGGTTAGACTCTTAGTTCCCAGCTCCGGCGGGGAAATAATTCCGGGAACGATGGTTCCGGCTCAGCGCTTCCCTCCTTTGGCGGAGGCTGCGGTGTTTGAGCCCCGATCGCAAAGGGTCTCTTGGTTGGGCGGGAGGTTGGACTAGATGACCTAAAAGGTCCCTCCCAACTCTGTCTATCCCTTTGGGTTGCCCGAGGGCAGGACCGAAATTCTTGAATATAAATTGAGAGCAAACCCCCACTAGAACTGATGATGTTAAATAGTTGGGTCATGAAACGTCTGCAAGACAATAACTAAGCTCAGAGGGCACCAAGGACCCCACAGTCGTCATCCTCCTCGTAACCGAATAACAGATTTGGAAGGGCTCTTGTAGGTCATCTAGTCCAACCCCCTGCTCAAGCATAAGATCCTCCTCCTCCTCTCCACACCTTACTCCCTTCCATATTGATGATGTTACCTGTTGGGTAATGAAATATCTGCAAGAAAATCACCAGAGAGCACCAAAGACCCATTATTTCAAGTCTGGGCTACAAAGGTTCTTCTTTATTGGCTTCTAACTTCCCTCACTAATTCCACCTCTGGCTACAATAATGGTCTATTGCTCACTCACCCCAATCATCTTCCACCCCAGATTTAAAAATCTGTACAGGTAGTCCTCGACATACGGCCACATTTGAGCCCAAAATTTTCGTTGCTAAGCAAGACAGTTGTTAAGTGAGTTTTGCCCCATTTTAACTTTCTTGCCACTGATATTAAGCGAACCCCTGCAATATTGGCAGCATGGGTGTTAAGTGAATCTGGATTCCTCATTGACTGTGCTTGTCAGGTCACAAAAGGGGATCCTATGATCCTCGGACACTGCAACCGTCCTAAGTATGAGTCAGTTGCCAAGTGTCCAAATTTTGATCACATGACCATGGGGATACTGTAATGGCCGTTTGAAAAACGGTCATAAGTCACTTTTTCAGAAATGTTGTAATTTATGTAGAAAGTCAGTGCCTACCTCTCCTAGAAGAATGAAATGTTTTGGGAAATATTGCAGAATATTATATTTCTGCAAAGGGAAAAATGGAGAAACGTATTATTTTTTTGAAGATTTTTTGTTATTATTTTCAAACAAAAACAACATAAAAACATCATCCTTTCAAACAATTACAGACAGTGTTTCGGTCGGTTAAAATCCTTTTGTGCTCCCATAATCATAATCTTCAAAATATCAATATGTGACAAATGTTCTTTTCCCCTAAAAGAAAACAAGTGTTTACACATTTTATCTTAATTTCATTTCATATATCATATTTCATCTCCATGTTTTATTGTCTATCCATTGATAAAATAACTCCCATCTTCTCTCTATATAAATAATGTAAATGTTTGTTTGTTCAAAATCTAAATCTCCTAAAGTTCTTCACCGATTGCTTTGAAATTTTGAGACAATGTTGCATTCGAATACGCGTGTGTTTTTATATGCCTACTATATATAGATGTCACACCTGTGACAGGTAAAAACATGCTTTGTTGCAAAACAGCGCCATCTGTTGGACGTAAAAGCAACACGCTATACTAAATATTTTACAATTCCATTTCAATGTTTCCGATTTACGACCCATTTACAATTTCCAAATTTCCAATCTTACGATCCCATTTCAATGTTTCCGATTGCCTTGTTAAACTGAATTTGATTGAATTATTTTGTGTGACATTGCGTTGGGATGGAGCTGGGTCGTTTACCATAGCATTCATCTCATGAGTATAGTATAGGCTCCTCCTGTTCCTGTCCTCCTGGTGCTTCCCAGATTTCAGACTCAGTCGGTCCGAGAGGACTTGTTTTGGCTGAGCTGAGCTATTTCATCTCTTTACTGGCTAACGTTGGCCTTAAATTGAAAGATATTTTTTTTTCCATCAGCTTCTGGAGGGCTCCCAGGGATCTGGTCAAACCCTCGTACCAGCGTGAAGGGCTCACGGCTGAGCCCGCTGAGGACCACCTAGGCGGTGATTGCAACACCTCCTGGTGTCCAGTTGAGGTCCTGCCTCCCAGCGTGAACGGCTTCAGAAGAGTCATTGATTGTGTTCCTGGGCTTTGCCCATAGGCCACAGGCACAGGGCTCTCCGTGCCGGCCTTTGTTGGAGGCCAGGAATCACCTTCTTCCACTGACCAAGGCCAGGCTGCGAAATAACAGGTAAGGCCATTCCTTTATTAACGGCTCGCAGCGGAGAGCAGGGCAGCCTCTCCTGGCCCGTCCATTACGAGGCTTCTGGCAGTGACCATTTACTTTGTAGGGTTTTTTTTGCCACCTGCCATTTTGTTTTAGTTTTTTTTGCCACCCGCCATTTCATTTGTAGTTTTTTTTGCTACCTGCCATTTTGTTTGTAGTTTTTTTTGCAGGCTGCCATTTTTCTTTGTAGTTTTTTTGCCCGCCCGCCGTTTTGTCTCACCCCTTTTCCTGAGTGGCTTGACATTTTAATGGGGTTTTTTAAATTGCATGGATTGGTTTTTAAAATTGCAATTTTATGAATTTGGGGTTTTAAATTGACTAGAGCCAAGGATTTAATTCATTTTAGTTTTTCTTATAACTTTTGTACTTTATGTATTTTAATTTTGGCTGTTCACCGCCCTGAGTCCCTCCTGGGAGAAGGGCGGTATACAAATCCGAAATAAATAAATAAAAAAATAAAAATTTCATTGCCTTTCAGACAGAAGCTCTCCCTCCTTCTCATGGCTTCCACGTCCACAGGGTTGGAGTGTCCATTGATCTGCGTTTGAATTGAAATATTTCGTTAGTATTTTGTTTTTTCTTTGCTTTTTACTTCGTGGTTTTTCCTTTTTTTAACGTTTTGCAATTTTATATATTTTTGTTGTAACTTACTTTGTTCTTTTTCAGTGCAATCGATCTGCTTTACTTCATCCAAATAATGCCTCGCAGAAGATCAAACTTAGGCCGTCGTACTCGCGGAGCCGAAGCGGTGCGACGAGTAATTGCAAATCAAACCGAGCAAGAACGGGCATCAGCGAACGAGCGAAACAGACAAAGAATGGCTCGGATACGTGCCGAGGAGCCAGCCGAGCGACGTGCAGCCAGACTTGAGGATGCACGGTTGCGAGCGCGGCGATCCCGTTCCGCAGCTTCGGATCGGTTTCGTTCTCGACAGAATGAACGCGACAGGCTGAGAGCGGCAGAAAGACTTCAACAAGAAACAGCAGGTCAGCGTCAAAGACGACTCCGTGCTCACCCATCACGCGATAACAATCGCCTTGCATTCCGGTACAACCCAGCTGATGATTATAGTCTGAGCCGGCATGTTCTCATCGGCACTATGACTGAATTGTGCCCTTATTGCAAGGCTCTGAAATTTCATGGAGAAACGGCCACACCATCAACACTGCAATCACCATCCACAAAGCTCAGGCCCAATCTTTAGAATTGTGCGGTTTAGATCGACACATGGATTGTTTCTCACATGGACAGTTATATGTTGCGTGTTCTAAAGTTGGCAAACCAGATAATCTCTATATCTGCACAGACAATGGAACAACAAAAAATATCGTATACCCACAAGCATTGTGAAATTAAACATAATAGAAACATGTGCTTTCTCTTTTCTTTCTTTTCCATTTAACCAGACTGAGCCACAGCAACGCGTGGCCGGGCACAGCTAGTTTTTAATATATAAAGCAACTCCTCTCTTTTTACTTTGTGATAGCAATAAAAAAAATTCTTCCAAGTTTTGGCTGTATCAATAGTTCTTCATGCTGTTTTTTAATATGCACTTCTTGTAAACAAATTATGTCAAATTTTAGTTTAATTTATGAAATACTTTACTTCTTTGAATAGCCGAATTTAGTCCATTTACATTTATTGAAATTAATTTTCTTTCTTCCATGTTCATACTTCATATGTAGGTTTTGTTGCTCTAGTTGATCTTACTTCACGTTGTTCTTTACTTTCCGTATTTTGGGAAATATTGCAGAATATTATATTTCCGCAAAGGGAGAAATGTAGAAACATGTATTTTTGAGCCAGTTAGCAGTCCCCATTTTTCCTTAATGGCCCACAGCAGATGTCAGCACTTAAGGAGAAAAAAAGAGCTTATTGAAAGAAGCAGCCAACTAGATGGCTCTATTCATAAGAAAAGCAAATACTGCAGGCAGAAATCCATTCAAGACAGGATATTTTGAAACAAAGGCAGAATGGTAGGATTTGAAGCAGCCTCTCCCCCAAGATCCAGCACATGATGAAAAGCCATTAAGCCACAATAGGAATTGCCCAACACCCTTTCAGAAGACAAGCCCCTTCACTGCACCATCCCAGAGCAGTCCAGACTTCACCTGGGGGCTTAGATAAACAATAAGCCAGAGGCTGACCAGATTAGCTCAGACAAGCACCTAGGATTTGCATTTCCTTTTGCCTATAGAGCCAGCTGACCCCTACATGACCCCATAGGAATCTGACAATAGACAATAGAATACATGTTCTTGCACCAGGAACAGGAAGCTCAAGTTCAAAGCCCAGAAGAGGATATAAAATAACCCTCACTCTCCACTCCATGAGGTCAGCTACCCAGAACCACATGTGCTTGGTGGTTCCGTTCATCTTTAAACCATCTTTCCAATCAGCCTCCATATTTCCAGTGTCTTTTTCCCAGTTTGGAACTGAACCCGATGGATATTTCCTCCCACAATTAGAATGGTCACTAAATGAACTGATGTAAACCAAGAACTACCTCTACTTTGTTATAGTGAAGAGTTTGAAATTAGGAATTTGGGTTGCCCGTAATAGCCGTGCTTACCTTTGGCCCAGTTTTTTTTTTTTAATCCCAGATGTCTGTCTAGGTTTGCTCAAAGTGCATCATTTTTTTTCATGGAGATTACCAATCAGAAATTTGGAGGAAAGGAGGGGAAAAAAAATGACTTGTCAACTAACAAAAATTTCATGACAGACCGACCTAGGCCTCTTTCCCTAGAATTTAGGATTGGCTTTCCACTGGACTTTCAAATCTGCCTTATTTGTTGCAAGAGTCTTGGGTCTTTTCTGTGTGGCTGGATGAGCCATGCCATTGTCTTGCAGGAAGGCCAGTTTGGGGTGGGTGAAGCGCAAGTAGCCCTTAACATCCTCACTGGGGTCAACTTTAGGAAGGACTTAACTGGAATCTGTTTGACAGGGAAACCCATGGCTAAGGGGTGGGGGAGGGAATGGGGCGGCCTTAGGAATGCTTAAATTCCTGCATTGAGCAGGGGGTTGGGTCCATGACCTCAGAGAGCCCTTCCAGCTCTCAGATTCTGTGATTCAGAGGATTATCAAGGAAGGCGTCTCTTCACCCTCCCTCTCCCTCCTGGCACTGTTTTTATACAACACTTCAATGTCCCACTCAAATGAGAAAGATAAAACTTATTTTAAAACTTCATGCTGTTTATATAGTAAAGAACAGAAGAAGCGAAAATTATTTGTTAGGTTAAGTAAAAAAAAATCCGTTTTATTAAAATCAAGTTCTGCCTGGGAAAATCCTGTAATCCAGTACAAAAACATTCCCCTTTTTCCTTAGAGGCATTTACTTAATACGGCTACGTGTGTTCCTTGTCCAGTTCAAATGTCAGAAGGCAAATCAAGACTTCCAACTCTCCTCAGAAAGAGGAACTATCTGTTCTTCAAAAAACACTGAAGATTATAAATCAACGCCTTATCCACTCCCTAAATCCACAGCCCAACCCCATCATTGCCAGAATTCTGGAAGGGAAAGCCAAGAGGTGAAGGAATACTCTTCAAGATTTTGCCAAATATGTAGGAATTTCATATTTTTGGAGTGAATTCAAGATTATTTTTTTAAAGGACTCCCGACCGACTTGTTTAGGCCAGGAGAACTTTCTTCCGTTGCTCCACCTACTATTTTGTAGAAAACTTGGACAATTGCCCAAGGAGAAATTTGGCTGCCAGAGATCTTCTGGAAATGTAATGCTTGCAGAGTGGCCAACAAGCAAGGGAGGGAAGCAGCAGCAGCTGTGCAATGGGGCTTCGCCTCTCCAGATTCTGCCCAGCTCAATTCACTTCCAACGGATGATCTCCTCTGTAGCCAAGCGCATAATCTTATGGAAGTCAAAGTGAAGGTACTTTCTCCAGAAACGACGGTCTCGGCCATAAATCTGAGCTGGGTAGCATGGACTCCCTGTGCAGACAAAGCAACCTCAATGAAGCAAGCACTGCGATAAAAATTAACCCAGGGTTTGCACTATGCAAAGATACAGTAAAGATAGGTGAGCTTTTACATTCTGTGCGCATCGGTGTATAGCAGATCCTCAAATGTTTTAAATGGGGCCAATTCACAGACCCTCAGACCGTTGCGGGGCCAGACCGGTTGAGTGGGCGTGGCTAGGTCATATGACTAGGTGGGCGTGGCCAATTGAACACCCCATTGAACAAATTACACAAATTAAACTTTAATTTGGTTTGCTCCTGTGTTTGTTTTTGTTTGCATGTTGCTCTTTTGTTGCCTTTTCTTTTTACTAGATCATTTTTTCAGTTGTTTAGGAGTCTAGTGGTCCACTTCAGGAAACTCAGTTTTGCAGCAATTCTTCTCAGCCCCAAGGAGCTTACAATCAATAAATATCTGTGTGTGTGTGTGTGTGTGTGTGTGTGTGTGTGTGTGTGTGTGTCTTGTCTCTCTCTCTCCCTCTGTCTATCTTCTGGAGGTGGGGGAGGTGAAAAATGGCCCCATTTTTGGCCTCCCGGGGCATCCTTTCAGTTCCACCCCACGGGAGTTGTGAAGGTAATCCCTGCGAATGGTGGGGGCCAACAGTTGGGCAGGGCAATGTGGGCGGGGAAGCCTCGTGGTCCTGTGCGGGCTGGATCAATGGCTTTGGCGGGCCTTATGCAGCCCGTAGGCCATAGTTTGAGGACCCTTGGTGTATAATTATGTCAACCATCCCATTGCCTTAAACAACAAAAGAAACTCCTGGGACATTTTTTTTTCCTAGAGTATAACTTGATTGAAAAGCCATGGCGATACAGAACTAGAAAAGCCAGTTCTGACGCTTTCGCACACAAACAGCATAAGGAAAACTTTTCCTCCCCCTCCCCGCGACCTCCCATTGTCCACCAATTGGTTGCACCTGCTTTATTTTGGAAACGGCCTGCCTGCCTCGGACATTCCCGGGCGATGACCTTGGGATTTGGGTCTCTCTAGCGCTTCTAGGCAGCACACTTGCATTCCAGAGTTTCCTCCCAAACCTCCCTTCCATGAGTTCATAAATCAAGAAAGATTGGGCCGTGTTAGTCCTGGATTAAAAAAAACCTCAAACCGCCTCCATATCGTTGCCCAGAAAACCACATGCACGTGACATGCTGGGACTTGAACTCTTTTGTTAAAATGACTGAGCAAAAAACTCACTGAAGAGACCTGTGCATTTCTGTGTAATTCAGCACAGTTCAGATTCATTATTAGAGGAACCTTACCAATGCCGTGGAAAATCCTCGCCACAGCCCTGCCGGAGAACTTTTCATCTTGACGGATGGAGAGGAAGTGGCGAACGTCAGCCTGGATTTGCTGTTCCCATTGCTGAAACTATAATTGGGAAGAACATTCCAGGGAAAGTGAAATTAGCACTAAGGGGGCTCCGTAGCAAAGCACAATTTCAGACAAGAGCCGTGTTTTCAGCATTAGCGCAAATGCCGTTAAATTTTAAAAACAGGCAGCCAGGAACGAACGTTTCCTGCCGAGTTCGACTTTATGCTGCTCCAATCGAACTAGGATGGCTTTTTACAATCTGTATAATATCAGTGCCACTCTGTAAAATTTTACAGAGATGCATGAATATTACTTTGAACGTTGACACTGCTTCCCATCAAGTTAGCCTGCAGTTTTTGTAGCATGTTAGCCGAATATTGCTCACTGTTTCAGTTAACGAGCTTGTTCTCCAGAAAAGGAAAGGGTTTTTTTTGTAGGATGCTGATAGTGGCTAGTAGACTAATTTCTGCTAATAACAGCTCCGCAGGATCATCCTCATCATTTAACGACTCCATAATCCCTTGTGGGGTGGAGTCTGGGCAACTGAATGGAGCTAGCAGAGTGTTTTAATGGCCGGATGCCCTTCCTGTCGCCAATGCGGAGTTCTGTTCAGCAGATATATTCTCAGTGTGCGCAGAGAGAGAAATATCTGCCTCTACCTAGGATCGAACTCACAGCCTCCTGATTCTGAGGTGAGAGCTCCACCTCTAGGCCTCCACACCACTCTGCTAACAGCTCTGGTCACCTGCTCCTTAATTGTTTTAACCAGAAATTTCAAGGATTAAATTGATTAAGTATTGTCTTTAAGAAGAGAGCAGGAAAAGAAACCATATTTTCTCTGTCGAAATGTACTGCCTGATAAGAGAGTCCAAATATGTAAAAATATAAAATATAATAAAATATATAATAAGAGAGTCCAAATATAGAAAAGGGAATGGCAATATTGGCGGTGCCTGATGACACACAGAAGGGTAGTTAACCAGACGGAGGCGATGAAGTTTTGGAAGCTTTTCAGGATACATACAAGGAAAAGGCAGTGAATTTCCACAAAGGATGCCAACTTGGGGCATAGAAAGTTGCCTTTTAAACCAGGGCTATCCAACCTTGGCAATTTGGAAGAGTTCAATTCTGTCCGAGACTGTGGACTTCAACTCCCAGAATTCCCCGGTCAGCCATGCTGGCTAAAGAATTCTGGAAGTTGAAATCCACAAGTTGTACAGCTGCCAAGATTAGACACCCCTGCTCTAAGTAAATAGAATAAATAAATACATTCCCTTGGATTAACCTCCACCCGCTGGGGGCCCTCCATATGCATCAGGACCCCACCGCCCAAAGATCCCTAGCAGAGCCACCAATCTGCAGAAGGCCAACCAGGATAGAACCAAGTTGTCAGCATGCGTGATTTGGAGCCAACTGTAGATGAAAAGCTGGATTTTCTTACCTGGACATCCTGGAGATGATCAGCCCCACACTCTGCACCCAAAGAGGTTTCATCCAGCACCGGCTGCTTCTCAAAATAAGCCACCAGCTGGGACTTCAGCTGGCTGCTCCTCTCCTGGTCTAAATGGTCACAGCACGAGGTGTAAGTAGAGAAAGCCACACTGTGGAAAACGACACAGACACACAACAGAGGTAAGTACAATGGAGGTCCAGCAGTACAGGGAGTTCTCGACTTACAACCGTTAGTGACCGTTCAACATTACAATGGCACTGGAAAAAGTGATTTACAACCGGTTTTAATGCTTATGACCATCCCCAGGGTCACATGAACAACACTTGGGCGTTTTGGCAACTGGCTATTCTATTCTAATATGGTCGTTAAGTGAATTTGGCTTTCCCATCGAGTTGGCTTGTCAGAAGGTGTCGCAAAAGGGGATCACGTGACCCTGGCACACTGTGACCATCATAAATATGAATCAGTGGCAAAGTGTGTGAATTTTAATCACCTGACCATGGGGATGCTGCAACGGTCATAAGTGTGAAAAGGGTCCCAAGTCACTTTTTTCAGTGCTGTTGTTAACTTTGAACGGTCACTAAATAAACAGTTGTGAAGTCCGTATTTTGCCAGAATCCACCCAGCCTCCTGTGGGGTTTACAGGCCCTTCCTTCTTTGCAACTGCCTACCTCTGGAAAGCCTGGAAGCAGGCTTGGAGCTGCCGGAGGGCTGCCTTTTCTCGACCCGTGACTCGCTGGTGCAGGAAGTCACACACCCCGTCCAGCTCATCATCGCTGAGATCGCCGTAGGAGCGCAGGTGAAAGGAGAGCTCCCCGAACTCCACCAGGATCTCGCTCTTCCTGGAGCCTTGGGAACCTGAGCAGGGAGACAAGAAAATGGTGGACAACCTCTCGAAATCCCCAGATCCTCCAGCACATTCTGAATCGCTGCCTCTCGGTGGGGGAAGAGGTTCCCTGAAAACACAGCCGACTGCAAGTCCAAAAGGCAACTGGACTTTCTTGGGTTTCTCTTCGAAAACATTTCCCCTTCTCATCCAAGAAGCTTCTTCGGTTCTAACTGACTAGCAGGGGATGGAAGGATTTATATTCTTTGCAGTCACCTGGTCGCTAGCACCCTAGGAGTCGTTGAGGCCACTTGGGGGTTTATCTCAATCTTCAGAGTCACTTGAATCCAGAGTGCAAGTGGGTCTGGAACCTTCTTGGGACTGCTGAAAGGACTGTGATTGGTAAACAGGAGATGAAAGTGGTGGCATATCCCTCCCCTTTGTTGAGAGAGGGGCTGTTCAATTTTAACACAGATCAATTTTAATACCAGTCCTTGGCGCTCTTTGAGCTGGCTTCTTTTCTTGCAGACAAATCATGATCCAAACTCGGGTAATGAAATCATGCTAGCCCTACCGATATCACCTCATTTGGGTCGTGAAATATCTGCAAGAAAGCTCACAGAGCAACCAGGACTCCTCGTTTCAACCCTGAGCTACAAATATTCTCCTTTACAGATACGTAATTATAACACAGGCATTCCATTCCCCAACAGTCAGTTAGAACTAAAGCTTCCTTGGGTGAGAAGTGAAATATTTCCAGATGAAAAAACTATGAAAGTCCAGTTTTCTTTTGGAAAAAGAGCCTTTGGGACCGCCAAGACCTGGATGATTGAGAATCTCCGCAGACATTTCACCGACCGCAAAGGAGACCTCTAGGGCTGAAGAGGGAAGGGATGATTGACAAACACTATGCAGGGACTCTGCTTCTTTTCTGGGCCGTGATGGAGAACTAGCTCAGATAAAAATCTCCCCACAACAGCTGATCAAGCTCCCCGCTGCTTACCGTTCTGCCATGGGCTGTTCCACTGCAGCTGTCGTAGGGCGCGTTTGACTGGCAGAACCTCCCAGCCCATGGAATCGGCCAGTGCAATGACATCGAACTCCACAAAGCTGGCCTGGGTGGCTCTCACCCCTGTCAGGCGCTGCTGGGCCAAGCAGACCGCGAGCGGAGGGCACCTGGAGGCAGGGAGAGACAGCAAGGAAGGAGTCAACCCCCTATGCTTACCAAGCAAACTTGACTGCAGGTGTCAACCCTGAAGCTGACCTGACCGGAGCCATCTTGGAAGCTTCAGTGCTTAGGGGGATTAAAGATAGTTGGGGTTTTGTAGCCAAAACAAAATGCTGTCCCTTGGGAGCCAAGGACGTTCTGACACCTGGTCAGAGGAAGGAGGAGTGATGTCACCAGGCAACCAGACGGCATCTTGATTGGACGATGTGGCTGACTGTTTGGGGCTGAGGGAAAACTTTTGCTTTTAATTAGGTGAAAACCTTCAGAGTCGGTTTTCACCAGAGCTGTGCCTGTATGATAAGCCCGAATAAAACTATTCTTTGAGGAATCTACCTGCCTCGGAGTTTTGCTTGATGTGGAACTATTGCTTGGAATCCTGACAGCATGAATGAAACAAGTATTATACCTTTTCTATACTAGATTTCCCCCAAAATAAGACCCAACCGGAAAATCAGCCCTAGCATGATTTTTCAGGATATTCATAATATAAACCCTACCCCCCCCCAAAATAAGCCCCAGTTAAGATCATCAGCCAGACAGACACATTTAGTATTTCCCCAAAAATAAAACCTAACTGGAAAATAAGTCCTTGTTGGAGCAAAAATTAATCAAAGACCTGTTCTTATTTTCGGGGAAATACTCAGTTGAGGATTTAAGGTTGAGTCAGCCTTCCATCCTTCCGAGGGAGGTAAAATGAGGACCCGGATTATGGGGGCAATAAGCTGACTTTGTATAAAAAAAGAACACTGCTGGGGGGGGGGGGGGCGAAAGCCCTGCTAAGCAGGTATATACAAAAGTATGAAGGCTATTGCTTAACGCATTGTAAGCCGCCCTGAGTCTCCGGAGAAGGGCGGCATATAAATCAAATTTTTTAAAAAAAATTCATCCCTTCCAGCGAACCGGCTACTCTGAAGCCCAGCTGGGTAGAACTGGAGGGCCATCCCAGTCTCATCTCACTGGCAGCTGCCCCTCACCAAGGGGCCCAGACGTTATCCATGTGCTGCCTAATAGTGGCTCCTGAGCTACCCAGAGATCCCAAGCGTAGCATTCAGTGACCGAAAGCCCCATGTCCTGGTTTTGTGTGTGTGTGTTTCAGGGTCCACCCTGAGATTATCCCAGGAGCATGGGCAGGCTTCCTTTTGGCCTGGATCTGTACCCATGATACCTGCTCCCACACTTGCAGACGAGGGCACAATGGATACGGCCTTCTATTTGGCAAATACTAGTCATCTAAGATGTTATCCTAGGTCAGCTGCCCACAACCTTTTGGGCACCAGGGACCAGTTCTGTGGAGAGAAGTTTTTCCGCAGACCAGAGGGACGTGTGGCTTCGCATGCTGCCTGCATCCCATGGATGGGGCTTTGCTTGTTTGTGCAGCCTGCTGCCGGCATGCTGCGGACCGTTGCTGGTTCATGGACCAGAGGTTGGGGATCCCTGTCCTAGGTGATTCCATTGCCACCAATGGACAGCAATGGACGCCCGGTCTAAAGAGTCAGCTTTGACTGAAACAGCTTATAAACCTCTAAAATAAATGACAAAAATGCTGCCAGGGTGGAGGAGAACTGGTTAAAAGTCTGACCTAGGTCCCTTCTGCCCCCAGTTAGGCTGCATGTTTGCACACAACAGGAATCCTGTTCAGGCCCATTGTTCCAAAATGCCAACTGCAGCAAAACTCCCTTCCCTCCCTTTTGGGTGCTCTGTCGCCTCTGCTCTTTATTATAGGTTGTTCTTGTCCAGGTTGTGATGCTATGTGGTTGTTTCTAAGGGTTTTAAATCGCACACTGAGGTGTTTTAAGCTATCTAGAGTCTTCTGGACTGTGGCAGCTGCAACAAATCATCTTCATTCACATCCCAAACCTACGACTCTTGTGTGCTGAATTTGTGGCCTGCAAGATTAAATAAAAGTCATCCTCACACTTACAACCATTTTGTGAAGGTTCTGATTAGTGAACCTCAACGCGTCAGCGCCCTTGAGACTTTCAGCTTCCTCAAAGAGGACATCATTTCAGCATGGGTGATCCTAAGAGCAGCTCTGGCTATTCCCCATGAAGATTAGACAGCTCCCTCCCTCCTTGTCAGAGGTCCAGTTAGGTGTTCTGGCATCTCCTTGGACTCCTCTCCCGCTCTCTGACCAGCACCTGTTGGGATGACCTTGATTCCCACGAGATAGTAGATTGTTGATGTCTGGTCTGACAATTCAGACCAGCTCCCTCCTCCCCACAAAGTGTGTCAAGCTTTAAGAGCCTGGTGGCACAGCAGCTTAAAGTGGTGTTAAAGTGACACCAGCTGCCTGCAATTACTGCAAGTTCGAATCTCACCAGGCTCAAGGTTGACTCAGCCTTCCATCCTTCCGAAGGAGGTAAAATGAGGACCCGGATTGTGGGGGCAATAAGCTGACTTTGTATAAAAAAGAACACCGCTGGGGGGGGGGGGCGCGAAAGCCCTACTAAGCAGGTATATACAAAAGTATGAAGGCTATTGCTTAACGCATTGTAAGCCGCCCTGAGTCTCCGGAGAAGGGCGGCATATAAATTGAAGAAAGAAAGAAAGAAAGAAAGAAAGAAAGAAAGAAAGAAAGAAAGAAAGAAAGAAAGAAAGAAAGAAAGAAAGAAAGAAAGAAAGAAAGAAAGAAAGAAAGAAAGAAAGAAAGAAGCAGAAGAGGCATCAGAATGTCCTATGGTGTGAAAAATAGCTGATTGGTTTAGGATGGGCAGCAAGAACCTGGCCCCATCGGTCAATGCAAGAGAAAGAGCCACGGTGATGCAGTGGTTAGAGCACAGTACTGCAGGCTATTTCTGCTGCCTGCTGGCTGCCTGCAATTTGGCAGTTCAAATCTCACCGGCTCCAGGTTGACTCAGCCTTCCATCCTTTCGAAGTAGGTACAATGAGGACCCAGATTGTGGGGGCAATAAGGTGACTTTGTATAAAAAAGAACATTGCTTGTGGGGGCCGAGCCCTACTAAGCAGGTATATACAAAAGTATGAAGGCTATTGCTTAACGTATTGTAAGCGGCCCTGAGTCTCCGGGGAAGGGCGGCATATAAATTAAAAAAAAAAAAAAAGCTGAGAAACGGAGACAAATGGCTGCAACGGGCCCGATCCATTTCAAAGTTGACCTTCATTGACTGACCATTAAAAATTGCAACGGCACTGAAAAAAAGTGACTTCTGACCGTTGTCCACATTTATGACCATTGCAACATCCCGATGGTCACATGATCAAAATTCAGACACTTGGCAACTGTCTCATATTTTGCAACCTTCTGGCAAGCAAAGTCAAGGGGAAGCCGGATTCACTTTGACGACGTGCATTACTAACTTTGTAACTGCAGTGGTTCACTTAACAAAGGTGGCGAGAAAGGTCGTAACATGGGACAAAACTCACTTAACAACCGCCTTAGCAAGAGAGATTTTGGGCTCCGTTGCAGTTGTGACTGGATTTGAGCCACGGCTGTGAAAGAGCCTGGTTTCTCAATTTCCTGACAGGCTCTCTGACGGGCCTGGTCCTTTCCCCACTTCCTTTCCTCACCTTCGAGAAACCATCCGAAGCTGCTGAGGGCCTCTGTAGCACGAAACCCGGCATGAAGAGAAAGTGGGGTGCAGCAGCTCTACCCAGTGAGAGGGATGCAGTTCCAGGTAGCACAGAAGGGTCTCTATGCCTGAAAAAAACCCACCTTTTGTTAAGTGTTAAAGGACACCAGGCTCGCCAGGTCAACTTGAGAACGTTGTGGGTGGTGCTTTCTATCCTCCCCCCCCAATCACCATTTATTTTATTTTATTATTAAATTTATATACCGCCCTTCTCCTGCTGGACTCAGGGCAGTGCACAGCCAAGAATAAAAAAACATTCCAATACAAAATTTAAAAAAATTAAACAACTTTGGCCCACAATTTAAAACATCCTAAAACCCATTGACAATTAAAAATCTAAGGGGTGGGTGGGTCAGCCCAGCTTGATGAAATAGAAGCATTTTTAGGGCACGGCGAAAGATCCGGAGATCTGGTATCCTGCATATCTCCGGGGGCAAATCGTTCCAGAGGGCAAGTGCTGCCACAGAGAAGGCCCTCCCCCTGGGGTTCGCCAGCTGACACTGCCTGGCTGACAGCACCCTGAGGAGTCCCTCTCTGTGGGAGGCTATCGGCACCATCCAATTTCCACAATCAGACCTGTGCCATCTGTTGACAAAGGGGCTTAGGCAGTCTTTTGTTTTGCTCAGAAAATATGCTCTTTTAAATCAAGCATTGGGAAACCTGTCCTCGTACTTGAAGATGGATTAAGGTCCGGATGACTTGAGCTTCAGTTCAGGCACTAAAGAATCCTATGTTTGTTTGTTTTTTAAAGTTCTTTTCCCAGGTTGCTTCTATTCCAAAACCAAGCTGGAAATCATTTTGGACCGATGCCAAAGGTTTAGGACAACGGAGAACCAGTGAAGATTTGAGAAGCTGCAAAGTTTCCCGGTATCTTATTAAATACTGGCTGGTATTTATCCCGAATCAGATTTGGATTCTTTAGATAAGGAAGAAATTGAGGCAGCAGCAATAAACAGGGAAGATTCAGAAAACCTCTTCAGCTCTTTCTTCTTCTCAAACCATTCTGAACAGCCAGGCGTTTTTTGAAATTTTCTTTTTATTTTAGATTTCCTACCCCGCCTTTATTATTTTTATAAATGATTCAATTTTTCCCACAACAACCCTGCCAGGGGGAGGAGGGTTGGGCTAAGAGAGAGATGGACTGGTCCAAAGAACCCAGCTGGCTTTCGTGCCTAAGGAGGACCAGAACTCACTGTCTCCTGATGATCACCCAGCTGGCTTTCCTGTCTAAGATGGACTAGAACTCCTGACTTCTAGCCTGATGTATTAATCACTAGACCCAACTAGCAGACAACACCCCCCACCCCCCGCTTCCTTCTGATTAGTTTTATTTCATATTTAAAGCTTCAGGAAGACAGTTTTCACGTTCCCATGATTCCTAACACCAGAGGCCCTCACCTTCTTCTCGGAGGTCCAGCGCTTCCACAGTCGGTTGAATAGGGATGGCTCTCTCATGTTTATAACATATTCGCGACTGTTCTGGGTTAGGGGGCTTCTCTGAACTTCCTTCTAGGGCAGTCAGCATCTCTGCATCCTCCACTTCACAGCCCTGGGGATTAAAAATGGGGAGGGAGGAGGAGAAGGAGAAGGCGAAGGAGAAGAATCAGCTGGCTGTCAAAGGGCTCATCAGTCCTGTGGGCTTAGGCCTTAGAAGCCAATGCTGTCTTGTCCCTCTTAGATCTCTTAATATTTTTCCTTTGAGTCATGTGCCTGTTTTTGAAAGTCAGCTAAAGTCCACTCTGAGATTCAGGAACACATAGACAAAATTCTGGGGATGCAAGAAAATGAAGTGGTCCTTCATTGCACAGCTCTGACTATCACAAAATAAAGTAGTCCTCGCTTAATGACCCGTTGCTTAGCAACTGTTCAAAGTTATGGCACCTTATGGATGGCTCCCTAAGACCTATTTTTAAGGGTCTTAAGAATGTCCCCCCCAACGCCATCACGGGATCACTTTAGAGGTCCTTGGTCACCGGTTCACATCTACAGTCAGTTGCCGCGTCCCAGAGTCACATGACCATAATTTTCAGCAGCTTTTATCAGTTTCCGGCAAAATAAGTCATAACATTGGCCATGGACATGTGCTGACCTGCTTCATGACTGCCATGACTTACAACCGTAATTCCAGATGCAATTACGACCGTAAGCGGAGGGCTACCTGCATATTCAACCATGCTGGTACTCCTAAGGAACAGCCTGGTCTCCAGCTAGTGGTCCTCTACTTCACCTGCTGGCTCCTCTTTCCTAATACTTTATGTGATCTTGATACTACAATAGAATGACAGGGGTTGGAAGGGACCCTGGAGGTCTTCTAGTCCAACCCCCTGCTCAGGCAGGAAACCCTATACCATTCCAGACAAATGACTGTCCGGTCTCTTCTTATAAACCTCCAGTGATGGAGCATTCACAACTTCTGAAGGCAACTTCGGTTCCACTGGTTAATTGTTCTCACTGTTGGGAAATTTGTCCTTAGTTCCAGGCTGCTTCTCTCCCGGATTAGTTTCCACCCGTTGCTTCTTGTCCTGCCTTCTGGTGCTTTGGAGAATAGCTTGACTCCCTCTTCTTTGTGGCAACCCCTCAAATTTTGAAAGACTGCTATCATGTCCCCCCTGGTCCTTCTTTTCTTTATTTAGACTACCCAATTCCAGCATTGGTTCTTTATTTGTTTTAACCTCCAGTCCTCACCTTGTTGAGTTCCTGCTGCTTCCGATGAAGCTCTCGGCATTTGCAACCTGGGAAAACCGTCTGCACGAGCCTTTTGATGGTGAAGAAGTCAATCATGTCTGCGTAAATATGGCGCCTCAGTTCATGCAAATCCTCACCCTGGCAAGGAGAAGGTCAACTTTGTGAATGGCGGAAAAATAGCCATTACTATTATTTATTGCCTAGGCCTATGCATGACTGTATCTTTTCCCTCCTCCTTCCCTGAAATATGAGTGCCTCCATTTATTTGTAGGAATTCCTCACATTATTTCTTGGAGGGAATTCCTCCGGTTAAAATAAATAAAATTTTATTTATTTTAAAATTTTAATTAATTTTAAAATTTTAAATTACAGGGCGACGTGATTATCGTTTGATTCCACGAGATGCACAACTGCAAGTTCCATCCGCAAGCATGTTAAAGCTATCCAGGAGCCTGGATAGCTCAGCAGACTAAAGCATTGTAATTAAACACCAGCTGTCTGCAATTACTGTAAATTCAAATCCCACCAGGCTCAAGGTTGACTCAGCCTTCCATCCTTTCTAAGGTGGGTAAAATGAGGACCCAGTTTGTGGGGGCAATAAGCTGACTTTGTATAAAAAATATACAGAAGTATGAAGGCTGTTGCTTCACGCATTGTAAGCCACCCTGAGTCTTCGGAGAAGGGCGGCATATAAATCAATTTTTTTAAAAAAAAAGAGTAACAGAAGTTGGAAGGGATCTTTGAGGTCTTCTAGTCCAACCCCCTGCTCAGACAGGAAGCCCTCTACCATTTCCGACAAATGGTTGTCTTTTCTTAAGTCTCCAGTCTTTTCTTAAAAACTCTAGTAATGGAGCACCCATAACCTCTGAAGGCAATCTGTTCCATTGGCTAATTGTTCTAACTGTCAGGAAGTTTCTCCTTAATTCCAAGTTGCTTCTCTCCTTGATGAGTTTCCATCCATTGTTTCTTGTCCTGCCCTCAGGGGCTTCGGAAAATACGTTGACTCCTTCTCCTTTGTGGCAGCCCCTCAAATATTGGCAGCCCCTCCTCCCAAAAAATATGTGATGCGCATACATATGGCTGGTTTTCAGGCTAAAAGTTTTTCTCTCAATAAACCCCCCCAGAACGAGCGGCACTTTACCTCTGGGTTGAGGAAGAGATGACACTGGGCAGGTTGGCCATCCCTCCCAGCACGCCCAATCTCCTGCACGTAGCTCTCAAAGTTCTTGGGCATGTTGTAATGCACAACGCCGCGCACATCCGACTTGTCCAAGCCCATCCCAAAGGCCACCGTGGCCACCACCACTCGCAACTGGCCAGACATGAAGTTGTTCTGCACACGGCGGCGTTCGTGGGCAGATAAGCCGGCGTGGTAGGCATCGGCCACCCATTTCAGAGGGCGCTGGATGCTCTTTTTCGCTGGGGAGGGGGGAATGAGAGGAGAATGAAGGGGAGGCTCACTGCAAGCCTGGGAGAAACATCAGCCACTTAAACCACGACTCGTTTCAAGGATTCAAAAGGGCTGGGGAAAAAGACCTGGCCTGTTCCAGAAGCAAAGATTTCATGTCTGTTTGGCTATGCTTTAATTCTGGAAGGGTCTTCTCTCAAGAGACGCTGGGTGGGCTCGTGCTCTGACACCATTTTGGCAGTAGGCGAAGGTGTACAGGTAGGCCTCGACTTATAACCATCCGTTTAGTGACTGCTCAAAGTTACAACAGCACTGAACAAAGTGACTTGTGACCGGTTTTTCACACTCGTGACCACTGCAGCATCCCTTTGGTCACATGATCAAAATTTGGATGTTTGGTAACTAACTCATATTTATGACGGCATCCCGGGGTCTCCTTTTGCGACCTTCCGGCAAGCAAAGTCAGTGGGGGAGCCAGCTTTACTTAACAACTATGTGGCTCACTGAATAACTGTGGCGAGAAAGGTTGTAAGATGGGGCAAAACTCACTGTAACAACTGTCTTGCTTAGCAACGGAAAATGTTGAACTCAATGGTGGTCATAAATCAGGGAGAAAAAGAACAATGGAGTTTCTGCCACATCACTTATTCCCCACCCAGCTGTTCCCCAGGTTGGTTCTGCCCAGGGGTGAAATCCAGCAGGTTCTGGAGGATTGGTAGCAGAAATTTTGAGTAGTTCGGAGGACCAGCAAATGCCACCCCTGGCTGGTCCCAGAATGGGGTGGGAATGGAGATTTTGCAATATCCTTCCTCTGCCACGCCCACCAAGCCACGCCCACAGAACCGGTAGTAAAAAAAATTGGATTTCACCACTGGTTCTGCCAATAATCCCCAGTCAGCACTACCTTTGGCTTTCTTCCTTTTTCCAGGGAGTTGGTCCTCCCCCTCTGGCTCTCCTTCACAGGGGGCGTTTCTCAGCTTCACCCCTTGCAAACAGGTGCGGATGAAGGCTGCAATCCGTGCTGTCTCTTCCCGGCGCGTGCAGTACACAATGATTGAGTCCAGGCTTCCAAATCTTTCCCCTTGCAGCAAACTTACGAGAGCCTGCAATAATTAGCATTTTTTTTTTCAACAGATATTCGGAACTGTTTTCTTGGATACCATAGGAAAAGAGGCTACTGTTGTTTGCAAGAAAATAATACCCAGCAGGAAAATATTTCCTATCTAGGGAATCTAGGGAATTGTTTGTGGCATTTTCAGCCTGGTTTTCTTCTCAGTTCTAGGAGACTGACCCCAAACAAATCCCAAAGGTGCTTTTTCAGCTCTTTTGAAGACAGCAAAGTCCACATTTTGGATAGAGAAGGACCGCTGGTTTGAAAGATGGGTAAAAGAGGCCATCTATGTCATCGCTCCTCTCTCAACAGAGGGGAGGGGATATGACATCATCTATCTCCAGTCTGCAACACAATCCTTTCAGCGGTTCCACAAAGGCTCCACACCCATTTGCACTACTCAGGTGACACAGATAAACCTCCAAGGGGCCTCAACGACTCTCTAAAAAGGATGCAAAGGACCAGCTGTCTGCAAGGAGTATAAGTCCTTCCATCCCCCACCCTCCAGTCAGAGCTGAAGAAACTTCTTGGAGGAGAAGCGAAACCTCTTCAAAGAAAAACCAGAAAGTCCAGTTGCCTCTTGGAAAAAGCACCTTTGGGATAACCATGACCTGGATGATTGAGAAGCTCCAGAGGCATCCCAAACAAATTCTCCCAGAGCAATGGATTTCTGAACCCAGATAGATCCATTCCAGAACTCTGGCTACTAATACTGGAAAGCATTCTAAAGGTGTAGCAACTTTTGGATATGAAGTACAAAGCACAGCAGAGCCTGTTGATGGAGAAAACCAGTTTTCTGAGAAAAACCTTAAGATTCAATCTTGTGAGTTTCTGGCTCAACATACACACCTGGCAAAGCTCTTAAAGAAGACTGTCCCCTGCCTCCCACCCGCTCTCTTATATGGAAACATCTGCCTGGGCTCCAGACTCACCTGATCCTTGTCTCTGTCTGTAGAGACAGAGAGACACAAGTTCGGAGGAACTGCAACAGAACGCACAGCCAGCCCTTCGCCCTCTGGGATGCCCAAGTGATGGGCCACGTCCTGTGCCGTTGAAACGGTGGCGGTGGCTGTCAGGCCTAAAAAACACCGCACACCCAAGCGTTCTCGAAGAACCTGCCAGGAAAGAAACGGTGAGGTCATCTAATTTGGAAAGCACGAGAAGCCAACTCTCTTCCACTGGTGGGCTTATCCGTGCCCAGCTGGAGAAATAAAAATGCTGCCCTCGCCTCAAAATTGCACGCACATTTGCACATTGTGTGTTGCTCTTCCCAATTGGAAGAGGAAAGTTTTGATGAGAGAGAGACAGGGACAGAAAGAATGAGAGATAGAAAGAGAGAGAATGAAAAAGAGAATGAGAAAGAGAAAGAAAATAAATGTATGTGAGAGAATGAGGGAATAAAAGTGTGAGAGAGATACAGAAAATGATTGTGAAACAAAGATAGAGAGAATAAGAGAAAGAGAATGAGAGTGTAAGAAATAATAAATGAGCGAGAGAGAATGAGAGATTTTATTCTGCTTCAAAGGGAATTACAAACCCCTTTACTAGTGGCAATAAATGCGATCAGCAGGTCAGCCTTCCCAATCTTTGGGGCATCCTACTTAGATTATCACATGGAACCGTTTTAGAATTATTTTAATTATATGGCCAGTCCTCATCCTAAAATACAAGGCCAGCACAGCCTTGAAGACCTACATATACTTTACTATTATTTTGAGTCCTTTTCAAGTAGAATTCCATTTCTGCTTATAGGGGGCTTTTTCAAGCAGAAGGTCTCCAAAGGAGCCTTGGTGGAGCAGCAGACTAAAGCGCTGTTAAAGTAGCACTTAGTTGCCAGCTGCCTGCAATTACTGCGAGTTCAAATCTCACCAGGCTCAAGGTTGACTCAGCCTTCCATCCTTCCGAGGTAGGTAAAATGAGGACCCGGATTGTGGGGGCAATAAGCTGACTTTGTATAAAAAAGAACACCGCTTGGGGGGGCCGAAATCGAACAAACAAACAATCAAACAACCACTCGACTTATCATCTCCCTTAAAACTTTTACCCTTGAGTGGAGGTGCCACTGGCCACTGAGTTCCTTTTAAAAGGTTTATCCAACCCTGGCAATTTCCAAGTATATGGACTTCAACTCCCAGAATTCTGCAGCCAGGACAGCCACTGCAGAGAACTGGGATTGAAGTCCACTCACCTTCAATTTGCCAAGAGTTGGGAAAGGTCGCTGTAGAAAAATTTTGAGGCAGACAGAGCACAAGAGGACTATTCAGAATGCTGATGGCTCTTGGTCTTTGACCCCAGAGGCCCCTCCTCTCTGCACCCGCCCCACACTTCTACTCATTCATCCTCAGTACCTTACAGAGCCGGAGATAGCATGGGCGGAAGTTATGCGACCACTCGGACAGACAGTGCACTTCATCGATGCAAGCAAAAGCCACGGGGGGCAGCTGGTCAGCGGGAGGGAGGCAGCTGCTGCTCGAGAGGCCCCCTCCAACCAAGGCCTCGGGGGAGAGCAGGAGTACCTGGACTTTCCCGGCCTTTACCTGCAAGCAGACAATCTTGGTTGGTCAGGGACACAGGGGTTCTGTCGGATGCGCCATCTTCAGCTTTGCACTTTGCTGGCATCATGTCATAAATTCTTAGGGGGCAGCAGGGGAGAGGAAGCAGGCAATTGGCATGTGGAGAGTAGGGAGTAGAGAGGAGCGTGTGTGTGTGTGTGTGTGTGTGTGTGTGTGTGTGTGTGTGTGTGAGAGAGAGTGTGACAGGCTTGATAGAAACCAGAGGTCTTCAAGGACACCTAGTCTGGGAAAAGAATGCGAATTGCACCAAGTGACTCTAAACATCTGAGCTGTTCCCAAAAAACCTATAAAGCACACACAGATGGAGAGTCAAGGAAGGAGGGCCAGGGAGAAGGAGAAAATCTGTAATGCTTTGCGCAGGAACGTTAGATCTAGCCTTGCTCTCACTGCAAACAGTAATCCTTAGTAAAAGAACCTATTACTTCAACTAAATGGAGTCGAGGGTCTTTCTTTCCTAGGGACCTAGCTGGGGCACGTCTGACACTTTCATTGCAACCCTGCTCAGAGTTGGACCACAGCCTTGTTGAGCAGGATGACTGAGAATCTCCCTGTTAGCCCATGTTCTCGAAAACAAGTGTTATGAACATCCTGAAACAATTACGAAGGAAAAAGAGTGTTTCACTGCAGGTAGTGGACCATTTGTTTATTGACTATCCAAAGTTACAACAGCACTGGAAAAAATGGCTTATAACTGTTTTTTACATCGCTGTAACATCCCCAATGGACATGTGATCAAAATTCATACACTTGGGAATGGACGGTTGCAGTCATGTGATCCTCTTTGGCAACCTTCAGACAAGCCAAGTCAATGGGGAAGCCAGATTTATTTAACAACCCTGTTAACTAACCTAGCAACTGCAGTGATTCACTTAACAATTGTGGCAAGAAAGGTCATACAGTAGGCCAAAACTTACTTAATAACTGTCTCACTTAGCATCAGCAACATTGGGCTCAGTTGTGGTCGTATGTTTATTTACTGCTTAAGTTCAAAACTGGAGGCTGGCAGGACCTCAATACACCTAACGCTGCCCCCAACTGAGACCACAAATCCCACAGTTCTTAGACCGCATGGGAATTAGGGGTTTTGTGAGGCAGTATAATCTGGAGGATCCTAGTAAAGATAGTTCTCAGGGACCCCAAGGCAGCTTCGCCTCCACGCAGATGGCTCACCTGCTCCATGGCAGCCTCCCTCTGAGTTTTCGACATGCCGGAGTGGACGCAGACGGCTTTCAAGCGCTGAGGGAGGCCTGAGACCTGCAAGGAATACAGACGGCGCCTCATTCAGAGTTAGGCAAACACGGAACTACCAGCACCGTCTCCAGCAAAGGAACAGGAGCCACGTCCCTGCTGCTTTCCCTATGGCTGCAATTGTGGCTCCAGAAAAAAATGCTTGAATTGTGCCGTTTGGCATTGGCCCACCTGTGCCAGCACACAAGAGCCATGCCGCAGAGAGTCTAGGATAACTTGGCATGGCCAACTTGGCACGGGACAAGAGTTACACTAACATCGAAGAAATGGTGGAATAGAATCATTAAAAGGATGCGAAAGGAGGGACAGAATGAAATGTGAATGACAAAAATTAAAATAATGTTTTAAATATTTTCAATATTTAAATTGAATTGTTGACTTGTCCCGCGGCACGCTGTCCCACTTAATTTAACCATGGCAAGTTATCCTGCCACTAGTTGGCGCAATTGAGTTGGACGTACCAAGTGGTCCCATTCTGTGCTGCAGGCCCCTTCGAGTGTTCTGGCTGGTGGGGCCCAGAAGAGCCTTCTCTGCTGTTGTGCCTGCCCTTGGGAACATCTTGACACATGCAGTTCCCCAAATGAAGGCAGCTCCCACCCACCTGACCTCCTACAAGAGCATAAAGACGTGGGCCTGCCAACTGGCTTGGGAGTTTCACAAAGGGGATGATTGATAGATTCACAATAGATCCTACCTCCTTCCCATCCTACTCCCGCCCTCCCCATCTTTTAATTGGGATGCAGTGTTTGGACTTATGTATATGTATTTTAGCTTTTGTATAGTTTTTAAAAGTCTTTTTACGACTGTTAAGCCGCCCAGAGTTACCCTGTGGTAAGACGGGCAGCCAATACATTTTACAAATAAAATAAAGTTAAAAAAAAATGTGTGAAGCTACAATATCCCTCGCCTGCACTTCTTCCCTATAGCTTTCAATGCCAGTCTCTTTCCCTATTATCTTTCATCTTCTTTCTTCTCCCATCTGGCTCTTCTCCTCCTCTTCCCAGCCCTTCCCCAAGCACAACCACTGCCTAAACAGCTGGTTTGGGGTTTGGTATCACCAGGATGCTTTTAGACTCCTGATCGGCCATGCAAGGGTGTCATGTTTCTGTCCCAGAGTCTGGAGGCTGTGTGGATTTGAATGAGGACGAATACCATCTCCAATCCTACCAAGACTGAGTGGCTCTGGGTGTTTGGAGGTGGGGTTGGCTCTTAATTCATCAACCACCTCCAGTGTGGTGCTCCCCCATTGGGGTCCCAGGCCATGGGGCGGAGCCAGCTCTTCAGGCCCTTACGGAAGGTCAGGGGGGTAAGAGTGGACCTCACTCCAGGAGGAAAAGATGTTCCAAAGGGCAGGTGGCCAGCAGACAAGGCTCTTCTCCTAGACCCTGCAGCCAGAATTCCTTGACTGATGGGGTCCCTAGCATGCCTCCTCTGCCGGTCCCAGTGGGGTAAGACAGTTCCTCGAGTCACCTGGAGCCATGCCAAGCAAGGCTTTAAAGAGGATGCACAATTTGGGGTTTTTTCTTGACCTCAAGTTCAAAGAGCAGGTGGCAGCTACGACCAGGAAGGCCTCCATCTGGTATGCCAGTTGCGCCCTTTCCTAGATTGGAGGCTCTTCGGAGAGTCAGTTATACCCAGGCCACCTCACAGCTCTCTACATGGAGCTGCGGGGGCAACTGCGGGGGACCTATGGGCAAGGTCCTCGACCCTGCTTCCTCTTCGCAAGATCAAGCTAATCCTAATGAGTCATTATTCAAGGTTCCCCAGCCTGACATTGACTTTGTTCCATGCCCCGATTTGTTTTCGCAAGTCATTCAGCGACCATGGGAACGCCCTGGGTCTCTGTCTGCACCGTCTGGTCATGACAAAAAGATTGAAGACCACTTAGAACTCAAGGCCCGTGGGCCGGATCCAGCCAGTGCGGTGCTTAGATCTGGCCCGCGGGGCCGACCTGGAAACAGTGAAGGACTGGCCTAACCCTTCCAAGGGCTGCCATGAGTGAGATGTCAAGCTGGCCATGCTCCCCCTGGCCACGCCCCTTAAGGTCAAACACAACCCTGATGCAGCCCTCAATGAAATCGAGTTTGACACCCCTGACCTAGAAGAAGCTTCAGCTGGTCCAGAATGTAGCACCGCATGCAGTGATGTTCTCTGAAGTGCACGGGTTGCTGGTTTGCCTCCGAGTACACGATTCTAGGGGTCGCTCTACAGGCTCCCCACCCCGCCCCCCAAGCTCCCAAGCCAAGGGTGCATTCCAGCTTACTTGGTCGTCCATCAGCGACACCAAGGGAGAGATCACCAAAGCGATACATGGGCTCTGCTTGCTGTACAGATACGCAGGGAGCTGGTAGCAGAGAGATTTCCCCATTCCTGTTGACAAGACCACCAAGGTGGAGAGCCCTGCAAGAGAGTGAAGCCAGCAGTCAGCCTCAGAACTGGCAGCCGTAGGAGCCTTTCCCAGTGCCGGCACTCGCACAGAAATTGCAACCTAGAGGACATCTAGCCCAGCCTCTGCTTGGTGCAAGATTCACTACGACAGCTAGGACAGTGGATCATTGAATTGCTATAGAAAGACTTTCAGGGAAAATCTCCCCACTACACATGATAGCCTGTTTCACTGACTGACCAGTCATACTTTTAAACACGTAGTCTGAATCTACATTGCTGAAGATCAGAGAGGGTTCCAAGAGATCTTGTGAATGCATGAAGAGGAAAACATTTCTCCAAATTGCCAGAGAACAAAACAATAGAGCCAGGTGTCCTTTTCTGACAGGTCCAGAACCCCTCTCAGTTCAAGTGTTGCTGACAGGGAAGTGCCCACAGTGATCCTACAGGGAAAGTCAGTCTAAAGAATTTTTCAAGAATCTCTACCCATCCAATTTGATCCAGCAGACTGGGCATCTGCAGACCCCATCAGCCAAAGAGTGTTGGCTGGCAGTGACTACATGATTTTCTGAGTGGACCCCTGCTCTGTGGACTATCCTCCCCTCGGGGATTAGAATGACACCCCCCCCCCCAACTCTGCTGGCTCTTAAACCTGGCTGTATTCCTATGCCTGGGGCTCTGAATGTGTTTAGATCTTCATTTCCTGACTTTACTGTTCACTGGCTAACTATCTGTATTTACTTTGGATGTTTTTATTGTTATTAAAATGCTTTTTCTTGTCTTAATTTTTTTTTTTTACAATTTTGGAATTGTAAGCCACCCATTGACTGGGCAGCTATAGAAATTGAAAGAATGTATGAAAGTAGCAATGAATGAGTTGAGATGCCTATTCACATACTAGAGCAGACATGGCAGAAAACACAAATGTCATCTGATGTCTGCGTGGAAGGGATTGGGGAATAGGGCCAGGTCTTGCTCAGAAAAGCAGAGGAGGTACCACACCACAATATATTTCTCCTTCTGTTCATTTTTGCAACACGAAATCACACTTCATAACACAAAAAATGCATTTTCTCTAGGCCCCACTGAAGGGTGTGCTCAATAGATAGGAGGGAGCTTCAGGTAAGATGGAGACTCACCATGGGGCAGACCTAACTTCTCTCATGTACAGTGGCACAAGCATTCCAGGAAAAAAGAGAGATGCTTTTTGTGTCTGCCACCCATCAGTGCCACCAGGCTCTGTCAGGAGACTAGGAAAAACCAAGAGCCGCCTGCTTGTCCTTCGGAAATCAGTCTTACCAGAATTACCCGGCCACCACAACAACTGCCAAGATCCAAGTAAGCTAAATATTTTCTTCTTTATGCCTTACCTGAGAGTATCCTCATCACTGCTGTTTCCTGTCCTGGCCGGAAGGAAGTATAGCCCAGCTCAGCCAGTGCTTGGAACACTTCAGGAGGCGTCTCTGGACAAAACACAGTGCACAACCGCAGTTAGGAACACCTGTCCTCAGGGAAGTCTCAGCAGGACGAGCTGAACGAAGACACCTTCAATACACCTTCATTTGTACCCTGTTGCAATTTCAACTATGAAGATACAGACTCTGTACAAAAGATTTCAGATTCTGAAGAACTGACAGCTGAGCAGAGCAGGGCAACTGAGAACTTTAAAGCTGCCTCAATTAGCATACATTCCTTCTATGTTTCTCAGAATAATAACAGAATAACAGAGTTGGAAGGGACTTTAGTCTTCTAATCCAATCCTCTGCTGAAGCTGGAGACCCTATGCCATTTCAGACAAATGGCTGTCCAGTCTCTTCTTGAAAACTTCCAGTGTTGGAGCACACATATCTTCTAGAGGCAAGCCGTTCCACTAATTAATTGTTCTCACTGTCAGGAAATTTCTCCTTAATTCTAGGTTGCTTCTCTCCTTGATTAGTTTCCACTCATTGCTTCTTGTCCTGCCCTCAGGGGCTTTAGAGAATAGCTTGACTCCCTCTCCTCTTTGTGACAGCCCTTCAAATACTGGAAGACTGCTATCATGTCATCCCTGGCCCTTCTTTTCACTAGACTGGCCATACCCAATTCCTGAAATCTTTCACCATACAGTTTTAGTCTTCCTCCACTCCTCTAGAATTTTCCTCACAACTGAGTCTTACCTCTCACCTTCTTATCTGGCCCCAATTTGTAGAAAGGCTCTATCGGTGCAGGTGGAGTGAACGTTTCGGGTACAGGCCTTCCTATTTGCAGGTAACTTTGTTCCTGAGCAGACTGCTCCAGGGTTTCTTGGCTGTTCTCATTCTTGGCTGAAAAAGGAGAATTGACCTAGGAATCTTTTTCAGAGAGAGCATTGTTTATTAATAACCTTAGCAGCAACCCAACCCAACCTCATGGTGATGCTATGTCTTATCTCCTGGATCGAGACAACCCAGTAACATTCTAGAAGCAGATGCTCTGGCATGGTGGATGTAGGCCTAGTCGCTTACTTGAAATTTTTGTGTAAGTGGTGTTGGTCATCTGAGCCACTTCCTCCAGAGTCAACAAGGGTACTTCCTCTTCATCAGCACAGCTCTTGTCCTCCGGCTGGGCATCGGTAGCAGAGAGTCGATCTGTATGGACGACACCAAAGGAATGCAAATAAGGTTTTCTGTTACTGTAGCTTGGTGATTGTAAGTGTCAGTGCTGCCATCCTGCTTTGCCGCACTGATGTCAGATTGCCATGAACCATGGAGGAGAAGTGGGGGAAAGAGCTGGCGGGGGAGACAAGAAAAGGAAACCAAGAGAGACATTGGCTGACCGACCCCAAGGCCACAAGCCTGGGATTGGAATGCGGACCATCGGCGAGCCCACCAAGTACCAAGTACCAAGTTACCAAAACAAAATGTTTGAATTCTATTGGACACCAGGGAGGTAACGGGGAAGGACCTGGGAAAGTGGGGAGTAAGTAGACAGCTTTCAAGGACAAAACCTCAGATCTGGCTTCTTCTATTTTGTAACCCCCTTGGCTTTAGTAAAAATATACCTTTCACTACAAATGAAATCAAAGGCTCTTCTTTTCTAAATGACCAAGTCAGGACAAGCCCGACAGCATGTTTCTGTTATGTTTATTTTGGTTCTGATAATTCTATCAATGCTTTTTTTAATGCCTCTGCTACTGATGAAGCCTAATTAAAACTGGGAAATTGACCTTGAGAAATATTTGATCTATGTAGAAGGACGGCTCTCCCTTCAGCTAATATATCTGGAACAATTTGATTATTCTTTGAAATGCATTGATCAGCGGAATCAGGAAAGAAAAATGGGAAATTATTGGCTCACACTAAAGCAAGAAAAGCAATACGATTTTACATCTGGAATTCAAGCCAAGCATAGTCAGTTATGCAACAAGGCAGAGGTTATTAATTACCAGTTTAATTATTTTAATGCTCAGTTACATTAAGATAAGACGTGTAACTGAATAGTAAATAATTAATTTACTAGGAAATGCTGAATTGGAAGAAATCTCTCAGGAAGATTTAAAAATGCACGACAGAACCAATTATACTGCCAGAAATAATGGTAGAAATTTAACAATACAATCTATGAAATTTGTAAAAGCGCTGGTTGCAGTAAATTCAGCTGAATGGTATAGAGCTTAGATAGATGTAAGTGGTTTACGATTAATCATTTATTTATGTAAGATATTCCTTGATTCCAGGTTGCTTCTCTCTTTGATTAATTAAGCATAAGGACTTAATTAATTCTGTACTGTTACTGAGTTGACAGAATATAGGTTTTTTTCTTAATCATTTTATTCTTTTTTGTCATGTTTATTTTAATCACCACCAATGTATATAGTTTTTTTTTCTCATTAGGTAACCACTGCTGTGCTTTATGTTGGTGGCTGTATTTATAATAAAACTATTATAGTTTTTTTTAAAAAAAACTCTAGATAAACAAGGTAAGGAAGGTTCTTTTAGTTAATTTAGTGTTTCTTTGGCAGGAGAGACCATTGCCTCAATTTCAGAACGGTCTTTTCAGGTCTGGGACTTCAAGACAACCTTGGCTAACTAAGCTGGATTCTGCCACCAGATTTTCCAGTTTGATAACGTCAGCCAGCCAGAGTAGACCCACCTTCACCTTTGCACTGGGAAGACCAATGACCACGACCCCCACATTTGAAGCAAATGTCGGAACTTCGGTCCACGAGCCTGCCACCTCCACCAAACTGATGCCCCTTTTTCTGCCACTTCTGCTTCCACACCTAGGCAGGACCAAAATACAGATGAGGCAAAGAGGGCCTGGTTCATCCTTCCCTACGTAGCTGGTGACTTCAGGGAATTATCGAAGGAGCCGTCTCGCCCCAATGGGACTGGACCACCCCGCTTGTTCCAGCAGAAAAGGCTTCTGCAGACCCCACTGGCCAAGGAATTCTGGCTGGCAGACTCAAAGAGAAGAGCCATTCCCGCGGTGGACCTGGCCCTGTGGAACATCCTGCCGCTGGAAATGAGAACTGCTCCCAGTCTTTTGGCTGGATATAAAAACCTGGTTTTGCCACATGGTTTGGGGCCCCAAGAGAGGTGCCTTCTGCTGGAGGTGGTTGATGGGGTAAGAAGACCCCATCCCCCTGCCATCCATTTCCTTAGTTCCAATTTTTATATAGCATTGTAATTGTAACTGTTCTTATGTTGATCTTTTTTAAGGCTTGTAAGCAGTCCTTATCAGTGTAAGGAGCGGCATGTAACTTTAATAAATAAACAAATTAAGCAGAAGAGAAATTGGGCTAATCTTGCTTGCTCTTTCAGTAAGACCCATGGTTTTAACTTCTGATACAGCTAATCCTCGCCTTACAACCATTCATTTAGTGACTGTCTGAAGTTAAACTAAAACTGAAAAAAAGAGACTTATGATCGTTTTTCACACAACCATTGCAGCTTCCCCAAGATCACCTGATCAAAATTCGGATGCTTGGCAACTGGCATGTACTTATGGGAGTTTAACAACTGTATTGCTAACTTAACAACTGCAGCGATTCACTTAATAACTGTGGCGAACAAGATTGTAAAACGGAACAAAACTCACTTAACAACTGCCTTGCTTAGCAACAGAAATTTTGGGCTCAATTGTGGTCGTAAGTCAAGGATTACCTGTAGTCAATTCTCCAGCATGGGGGAAAAAAAGATGATCAAGTATGAAATCTGAGAACCAATTAAAAGCTCTTAAATGTGTTGACCCACTATGGAGGTTGGCCATAAGGCAACCTACCTGCTTGCGAAGGTGTTTTCCCTTCAAGACGTAGCTCTTTACATGGGATTTTGTTTTCATATTGAGACGGACAAAATTGCCACATTTCTTTGACGGCAGCCTGGGGTGGGAAAACTCATATCAATGCAAAGCAGGAGTCTCCAACCTTGGCAACTTTAAGGCTTGAGGACTTCAACTCCCAGAATTCCCCAGCCAGTTCCTCCCACTAGGAAAAGGTGAGGGTAGATAGATACCTGCAGCTTGGCATGCTGGGTTTTCCACTCTTCTTAGGACAATTTTCCTCAATGAGGTCCCCAAGTATATTTTCAGAAAAAAGTGGAACCATCTCCTTCTCCTCCTCTTGCACTTTGGCAGTGTCTTGGTCAAAGTCGTATTCATCCTTTCCCGGCTTTTGACTGACCCGGTGCAGTTTTTTGATGTTGCTGTCCTCAACCAGCTTCTTAGTCCTTTGCCGCTTTCTACAAATGCCATGTTTAGAAATGTCTGGAGCAACTTCATCGTCAGCTGCAGGATCCAGAGGCCTTTTCTTGCTTGGCATTTTTCCTTTCTTGGTGGGGGGAAGCTGCCCGCTCTGCCCATCACATAAAGCACCACTCAGCCTGGGTGAAGCTCCTTGCAAAAGAAGCTCCTCTGTTTTCCGGCTGCCGTCTTTTCTGCCAATCTCCAGGTCCTGCATCTGCTCATTGGCAGGAATTTCAGCACTGAATGCTACGCTTATCCTTTCTTTGTCTGAATCTGGATTATCCCGTGTGCTCCGTGTATTCAAGCCTTCTGGACTTTGGACCAAGGGCTGCCTCTCTAACATGTCCTGCTGACAATTTTCCTGGGGAGATTGGCAATCTTTCTCCAATTTTCTTTTCCCAGGTTGGAAAAATGGAGCCTGTGTTTGGAAGGAAATGCTTTCTGGCAATCCTTGGCATGGCCCTGCCCCATTAGCTGGGTTTGAACTACAGTCTTGGTTTTGTTCCTCTTTAGTCTCCGATTTTGTCCCTTGGCACCTGTCTAGCCACCCAGCATCCAAACTGCTCAATCGTTTGGTGACAGTCTGTTTTTGCCACTGAAACCGATCCGATGATGGCAGCCTCGGTTTCGGACCAGGAAACCGGAGCTGAGTGCCAGCCAGGTCTGGAAACGAAGAAGGAAGAAGAGGTGTAAGTTCCTTGGCATTAGAACCAGGCAAGTCATTGGGATTAGTTTTTAACGAAGGAACTTCTGGTGATGGGAAAGGCGCAACTTTTTCAATCTGAGCTCCATCCTTCTGTGCTAATTGAACTGGCTTCCTTTTAGGAGTGAGGGATCTCCTTAAAGTTATAGGACATTCCTGGGATCAAAAGTAAAAACAAAAACAAAAACGATTAGTAGAATCAGATGGATATCACTGCTGAAAATTAATATAATATTCTTAGCTTCTTAAATCTAACATTTGTTTTATTTTTGCTGTTTCGCTGTTGCCTGCAATCCCCTTGCATGTTTTATTTATCTGATTTATATGGCCATCCATCTATCCACTCTTAACAGAGTTTCTTAGATAGAATATATTCTTCATGCCACAAGGCAAGAGAACAACTGAGTCAATTTAAAATTGGGGCTCATTTAGCAGGTTTGGGTAGAAATTTGGACCTAATTTTATCCTCCTTTCTCCCCTACCCTACTTACAACACCAGAATTCAAATAATCAAGACTATATAACAGCCTCTAAAGTTATTCTTGTTTACAAATATCAGAAAGTTATATTTAAAATAAGAGATAAATTGGGTCCCTAGGCAAGCAGGCAATCTGATGTTTTTATGAAAAATCAAAGAAAGTGAGGAAAACTTCCTTTTACTTTTCCCTCTGGATTTTATTTCTCTGGTTTATCTTGAGATTCTCTCTGTGTTTCTGGACTCGAATGATACATCTGTAGAAGATTATTTTTCTAACCTTCATTTTATTTATCTGATTTTTTTATTTCTTCAGTCACAATCACACTGTTGCTTTAATATATTAAGGACCCGACACATAAATGTGGACTTCCCTTCCAGATCAAATGTTGGTGAACAGTTCTGAGTTATTAGTAGCTATGAGCCAGATAAATGCTATGGGAGGTATCTAATTAACTCAAAATGAGATGTAAGTCTTATGTTTGATGACAATAGAACAGGGATAAGAAAGAATTTTTTAAAGAGAATTGGTCCCTTTTATTCTTCAATGACTTTCACCCTTCAGAAATCAAGCTACAGTACTTCTACGTTCTAAGCCACAATCTTTTGCACAATATATAATAACATTGCATTGTATCATCATCTTCATTTAACGACCCCATAATTCCTTGTGGGGTAGAGTCTGGGCAACTGAATAGAGCTAGCATAGTGTTTTAATGGCCGGATGCCCTTCCTGTTGCCAATGTGGAGTTTTGTTCAGCAGATATATTCTCAGTGTGCGCAGAGAGAGAAATATCTGCCTCTATCTAGGATCGAACTCACAGCCTCCTGATTGTGAGGCGAGAGCTCCACCTCTAGGCCACCGCACCACTCCATATAATTGCATTGTATGAACTCAGAAAATACAACTATATAGCAACCATAAACTTCTCAACAATCACAAACTTTTCAGACCTTAATTTTTGCACCTAAGTTACATTTCAGCTTCATCCCAAAATGCTGTGCAGAGGCCTGCAAGGCTTCTGGATTCTGCTGGGTCAGTTTAGGAATCTTCTGTCCTCGATTCAGGTGTGATCCCCAGGAACCGAAATCAGGTGCCTTAGAAAAGAGAACCAAGCAAAGAGAAGACAGAAAGACAACTCAGTTGATAAAATCAGTAACAAAAAGACTTTTTCAAAAAGACCCAGGCGGAGTCACATACTTGACAAATGTTTTTTTGGTTGCCCTCTTGTGTGACTGCAGTGGGTGTGATTAATAGTTTAGACTATGCAAATCATGACAGTTGGGTTAAATGGTTACAGTAAATGATTAGGTAAACGACGGTTTGTATATTGTGCAAACACAATCAGTGAGTTTCGGATGCTATGTATAAAACGAGTGAAGGAAATTGTTAACCTGCCATAAGAAATTTCAGGAAAACTGATACGCCTTTCTCCCGCAGGACTCAAGGCGGTGTACAGTCAAGAAAAAATAAAAGATACATAAACATCATAAAATTGATAATTAAAATTATAGCATAGTTTAGTCCAAATAAATAAAACCCAGAATTATATAATATTTTAATCATTCCCAGTTAACATGTTTAGCCATGCCTGATTGAACATCAGGTTCTTGAGGGCACAGCGGAAAGCACGGAGATTAGGGGTGTTTCGTATATCAGGGGGCAGTTCATTCCAAAGGGTTGGAGCCCTCACAGAGAAGGCCCTCCCCCTGGGAGTCGCCAGTAGGCACAATTTGACTGACGGTACCCTGAGTAGTCCCTCCCTGTGAGAACGAACTGGTCGGTGGGAGGCTATTGGTGGTAAAAGACGGTCTCGTAGGTACCCAGGTCCTAAACCATGGAGCGCTTTAAAGGTGATGACTAACATCTTGAATTGCACCCGGAAGACCACCGGGAGCCAGTGCAGCTCGTGTAGGAGAGATGTTACATGGGCGCAACGAAATGCACCCATAATCACCCGCGTGGCTACATTCTGGACCAGTTGGAGCCTCCGGGTGCTTTTCAAGGGGAGCCCCATGTAGAGAGCATTGCAGTAGTCCATACGGGAGGTGACTAGGGCATGAGTGACTATGCGCAAGGCATCCCGATCCAGAAAGGGACGCAACTGGCGGATCAGGCGAACCTGATAAAAGCCCCCCCTGGCCTCGGCCGTTAAATGGTCTTCTAAAGACATAAGTGACTTGTATTAATGTGAACCCATAAACTTGACTATTGTAGTAACTTGGTTTAGCATGTTGTACAAACCCAACAACTGAAATGTTGGTGATGTTTAAGCAAGTTTTGCTTTAAAGGAAGAAGGCGCAATGATCCCCCCCCCCCCCCCCCAAGCCTTCAGGATTGTGGCTCAGACAGAGCAACATATTTGCAAAACCCGGTGGCTCTTTCAATACCTTTTCTGGTGCTAGAAGTTCCTGATTTTCTTGTTGGCAAGTCATGACAGATTCAGGAAGATCATGATGCCCCTTGGATTCTTTTAGAGCCTTGTATTGTCTATATAGTTCTGTGCACAAATGAGAATTTTTGAGCTGAGAATCATGTAGCCAAATCAATTCTGTAGTCCCTCAAATGTACAATCTTCTTTAGGTAGGTTATCCAATTGTTCACTTTGCACTCAAAAACAGCTTCACACTCAAAACATGAGGACAAGGGAGAGGTGGTTTGTGAAACGTTGCCCTCAGAATAAAATGTTTGGCACATCCCAAACAGTGAAGAATCTCTTACTAAACCACTGAAGTGAGTTCAGTTACAACTCACTGGAATTACAGTGGTTAGAAGTCAAGAAGGAAAGATTTAGCTATTGCTCTTCTAAATGAATGAAACTTTAGCTTCAATCCTTAAGAAGAAGAAAAATCACAGATTTCCAAATTTGTGACAATATTTTAGTTGAGAGGAATTGGCAAAGGGTGGACCTGAACAAAAGTTTACTTGATGCTAGTCACCACAATGTCCTCATACTATATTATTATTCCCTCGATGCCCTTCACATTTTTGCTTTTCTGATAGTAAAAACTTAAAAGACGAAGTGATTTCTGACAAAATAGATAGCAATGCAATTACAATGAATATCAACATATTGTAAAATTTTGCAATTAGCATCTAAAATTTCTTTTCATTACCTTTCTGCTGAGAAAATGGTCAAAACATAGCATTTTAAATGTTTGCAAATAACTACCACTTTCCACTGATCAAAACTGATATTCTATCACATCTACTACTGTACTTCCATACACGGGACTATAATGCACTATGGAGAAGAATCATGCTTACTTTTTATTTTTTCAGGAGCATCCAGGACATCTGCCTAGAAAACAAACACAAAGAAATAATTTCAGAAATCTGCTTGGTTTCAGTTGTATTGAAAATGGTTTAATCAGCCTAAACAATTTAACAATGAAAACTATTATAATCCGATATTAAATTACATTCAAAATACCTTGCTGGGCTTCCTCTGCTGCTCCTGAAAAAAAGAAGTCTCCCATTTTTTCAAAAGGACTTTAATCTTGTCCAAAGGGTCCATAGTTCCATTTGGCAATTTCCCAAAAACTGTATGCAAAGGCAGAACGTCAGGTTAATTAGCCCCCAAAAAACTCCATCAGAAGATTTAGCAAGAAATACCATGAGAGAACACAATACAAACAGGACAATACCCAAGTCCTTGAAACAAACATCAATCATCACACAATATTCTTTCAGATTTTGATAAGACAACTTTAAAATTCCACTCTGAAATATTTTATTCATTGTCCTGCAATTTTAAGCATAGATAGAGAATTATTTTTAAAAAACTTTTCATACTCTAAATGTGGAACTGGAGAGCCTTTACAGAGGACAAATATCACGGCTGAGATGGCTTTGTATTTGAGAGTCTGTCCTATCAAACCTATGTCAACAGTTACCATTTATTTTTTTCAAAATGCCAATGTTTAGTAAATTGTGTTCCTTGCAGTCAGTCAGATGTTCAGACTGGATTTGGCCCTTTTGTCTACCTCTTGAGTCCTTCCCAAGGATCTGGGATAGGCAGTTTTGGATGTTTGATGGTGTTAGAGGTACTGTATCATTGCAGGATGTAAACTGTTCTGAGTAAAGCTGCCTTCTGCAATTGACTGATGACGAATTTGTCAATGTCGATGGTGTTGAAGTTGTGCTCCAGATATTTTGGGATTGCATCCAAGGCAATCCAATCCTGTCACTATTGGTATTCAGTTTGTTTTCTTTAATGAATTATCATCATCATCATCATTATGGCTTTTCTTTCTCAGGAAGGCACAAGACACAACAATAGGGGTTTACATGAACCCGCAGACCCTCTGCAGCATTTTTGTCTTTTGATTCGAGAAAGGAAAGTGCACAAGTAGAAGCAGGATGACAAGAATGGAAGCTTTCTTCCATTTGGGGCAGAGGCCTGCTCTGCAAATCTTGAGAATGCCAAAATAACCATTTATAAAGTAATCAAATCAATAATCCCCCTTGCTTTCTAAAAATTGAATGAATTTTTATGAATGAAAAGCAAGTAGACCCCTACTTGCTTTTCAGCAGTGGATGGATTAGATAGATAGATGATAGATAGATAGATAGATAGATAGATAGATAGATAGATAGAGATAGACGGACAGACAAATAAACAACTCTCGCTTTCCAATACATAAGTAAATAAATGAATGGGAGACCCCCTTGCTTTTCAGCAGTGAGTAAATAAATAATAAAATATTGCTTTCCAATAAATAAGTAAATAAATAAATGTGAGACCCCCACCTTGCTTTTCAGCAATAGATGGATGGGTGGATGGATCGACGGATACTGTAGATAGATTAGATAGATAGATAGATAGATAGATAGATAGATAGATAGATAGATAGATAGATAGATAGATTAATAGATGAGAGATGAATGATGATATATAGACTGATAGATTTAGATTGATTGATATAGATAGGTAGGTAAGTAGCTCCAGTAAATATAGATTGATTGATGATAGAGAGAGAGATAGATAGATGATAGGTAAGTAGGTAGGTAAGTAGGTAGGTAGAGAGACAGAGATAGATTGATAGATGAAGAGAGATGAATAATATATATGACATAGGTTGATTGATTGATAGAGATATAGGTAGGTAAGTAGTAGTATAGATTGATGATAGAGATAGATAGATGAATGATAGATGATAGAGATGATATAGATTGATTGATGATATATAGATGATATATAGATGGAGAGAGATGAATGATAGAGATGATAGCTATAGACTGATAGAGATCGATTGATAGAGATATAGGTAGGTAAGTAGCTATGGTAGCTATAGATTGATGATATAGATAGATAGATAGATAGATTGATAGATAGATGATTGATGCAGAGAGATGGATGATAGATGATAGAGATGATAGATAGCTATAGATAATATAGATTGATTGATATATAGGTAGGTAGGTAAGTAGATGATAGAGAGATAGACAGACGTGGAGGAGGAGGAGGGGGGTGGCAGCTCAGGGAAGGGAGCCCTGAGGGGGACTGGGGGGGGGGTGTCGCCCCAAGGAAGAGTGGTGCAAAACAGCCTCCAAAATCTCTCCAATTCAAGAATTGGGACGGAGCCCCCCCACTCCCACCCCCACTAAATTCTGACTGGCAATGGCTTGACTGGGCCGGAGCCTCCCGAGGAAGGTGACACGCGAGGAGGGGGAAGAAGAAGAAGAAGAAGCCGGGCTCCCGCTTTCCCACCGCCGGATAAACCTACAGGGAAGCTCTCCGTCCGAGGCTCCTGCCGAGCGAGCCTGACAGGATTTTCCCGCTCCCCGAAGAGCCGACCAATAAGGGAAGCGCAGGCGCCCCGCTCAGCCAATCACCGCCCATCTCCCGTCTGGGCTTCTCCCTGGAAACGGGGCCCGCGGAGGTAGAGGGGACGTCTGCGCATGCGCGGTGAAGTACGGAAGCCGCCGCGGGACCTTTCTTCTCCGGTCGGAGTGGGGCGGGGGGCGGGGAGAGGCTGGGGAATGGGCTTCTTCGGGGGGAAAAAAAAAAAAAGCGCGGGCCCGACGGAGCGAGGCGCGGGTAAGGGCGGAGGTGCGTGTCGCGGGCGGGAGCGGGCCTCGTTGCCATGGAAACAGCCCCCTCAGAATCTGAGGAGCGTCGTGAGGAGAGGCCCGGAGCGGAACAAGGCCCCAAACCCAGCGTCCTGGTAGCTGCTGAGGGGCTTTTCTCAGGCGCTGCGTGCGAAGAAGGGGAGCCTGGCAGCCGTTAGGCCGGCACGGGCCGCGGCTCCGTCTGTGGGGGGGGGCTCCCCTTTTGTCTTTTATCTTAGGGGGGATCTCCTAGGTTTCGGGGTGGGGGCGCCCAACAATTTGGGAGGGACGCTGAGGGAAAATTAGGGTCTCTCAGACGATACTCATGGGGGGAGGGGACGACGAGCTTGGCAAGATTTGAACGGGGGGGTGTCAACGGGGGGAGGCTATTAAAGAAAACTCCCACCCTAAATATAGGTGGTCCTCGACTTACGACCACGATGGTCCCCCAAATTTTCCATGGCTAAGACGAAGTGAGCTTTGCCCCATTTTGTGACTTTTCTTGCTACGGCTGTTAAGTGAATCCCTGCGGTTGGTTAAATTAATGACATGGTCGTTAAGTGAATCTGGCTTCCCCATTGACTTTGCTTGTGGGAAGGTCGCAAAAGAGGATCACGTGATCACCGCCCCCACCCCTGGGATGCTGCAACCGTTGTAAATATGAGTCGGTTACTGAGCGTCTGAATTTTGATCAGGGGACCATGGGGACCTGCAATGGTTGTAAGTGTGAAAAACGGTCATAAGTCACTTTTTTAAAAGTGGCGTAAGTTCAAATGGTCACTAAATGAATGGCTTTTAAAAAAAGACTGGAGAGCCACCTGTCTGAAATGGTCTGGGGGTCTCCTGCTTTTAAACAGGGTTGGACTAGAAGACCTCCGAGGTCCCTTCCAACTTTGTTATTCTGTATCACTGTATATTCTGTTCTGTATAGCTGCAAGTTAAGGATACCTGTATTTCTTTGCAAGTTTCTCTGCCTTTCCTACATGCCTGCAGGTTTGGTTCGTTGCAGGTTTATCTTTTGTTTTTTTTCTATTTTAATTTATTTCTTTTAATTTATCACATTTTTTAAATCCGCCCACCTCCCTCATAGCGGGAGAAGCATTAAATCTGGTTCATAACCTGTAGATTGTGCATTATTTTACCACCACATTGTGCCAGGTTTAAATGCACCTCTAAGTTTGACAAAAACCTGAAGCATATGCAGATCGTCTTTGACTTGCAACCTCCAATGAGCCCAAAATTTCTGTTGCTAACCGAGAGAGTTGTTAAGTGAGTTTCACCCCATTTTATGACCTTTTTTGCCAGAGTTGTTGAGTGACTCACTGCAAGTTATGTGACATAGTTGTTAAGTGAATCTGGCTTCCCCATTGACTTTGCTTGTTGGAAGATCACAAAAAGAGAATCACGTGACCCGGGAACACTGCAACCGTCATAAATATGAATCAGTTGCCAAGTGTCTGAATTTTGATCACTCAACCATGGGGATAAAAAGGTGATTTAACTATCATTTTTCATACTTAGGACCATTCCAGGATCCCCATGGTCACTAAATCAAAATTCAGATGCTTAGCAACTGGCTCTCTATTACACAGTTGCAGTGTCCCAAGACATATAATCACTTAACAGCTGTCTCGCTTAGCAACAGAAATTTTGGGCTCAGTTGTGTCCTAAATTGAGGACTACCCATAGTTTTTACTTTTATGTCACTGCGGTTGTTAAGTGGATTACATTGTTGTTAAGCAAACCCAACATATTCAATGAATTTTTACTGTTTTCTGAGAGAGGAATGTAATACATCTGAGAGAACCTTTGTAATAAACGTTGAGGGGACTGGAGGGGGCCAGACCCAGGAATCAATGTCAACCCTTTGTTCCTTGTTCTTTTGCACAGGCTTTGATGGAGCCATTCTTAGGATAATTAGTTGACAATTAGGCATTTAAGTTTGGCTCTGATTTGAGGCAGATAACTCAAACTCACAGGTAAGAAAATGGATCTGGTTCCTCTGTCAGCATAGTTATTTCCTGTGAGGATCCGCTTAAGGCTGGCTGGCTGGTTGTCTGTGTGTCTGGTGTGGTTGCAATCTATTAATAATGGATTTGAATGTCTCGGGCTGTGAATTTCTAGGTGTCAGTAGTGGTGTTAGGTTATTCTGTTTCTGTGGCCTGTCTTTTAATAGGTCCCCTATAGGAGTAGATTTGACTCTGTTGATTTGTCTCTTGATCGCACTGGGTGTGTAGGTAAGTCTTCTGAATGCTTCCCTAATGTCTGGATTCCATCAGTTCAGTATCTCTGTCAGATTGGTCAGAATATACAGCTAGTCCAGTGGTGGGATTCAGCCAGCTCACACCACTTCGGGAGAACCAGTTGTTAACTTTTTGAGCAGTTTGGCAAACTAGTTGTTGGAAGAAATCATTAGGGCAGAGAACCAGTTGTTAAATTATTTGAATCCCATTACTGAGCTAGTCCCCAACTGATAACCACAATTGAACCCAACATTTCTGTTGTTAAGTGAGACATTTGCTAGGGGAATCTTGCCCCCATTTTACGCCCTTTCTTGCCACAGTTGTTAAGTGAATCTGGCTTCCCCATTGACTTTGCTTGTCAGAAGGTTGCAAAAGCTGATCATGTGACCTTGGGACACAACAACAGTCATAAGTATGAACCAGTTGCCAAGTGTCTGAATTTTGATCACATGACGATGGGGATGCTGCAGTGGTTATAAGTATGAAAAATGGTTATAAGTCACTTTTTTCAGTGCCATTGTAACTTTGAACGGTCACTAAATGAACTGTTATAAGTCAAGGACTACCTGTTGAGCCTAGCAGTTAGATGATAGATATGATGTTGTGTTCCTGGTGGAAGCTGTGAACATACAGTGTGTAGATTTATCATACTCTATAATATTTTCATATACTTATGAGTAGTTTTACCAAAACATCAAGGAAGCAGACCTCTCTTTCCATCAGAGGTATCCAACTTCAGCAACTTTAAGACCTGTGGACTTCAGAATTCCCCAGCTTTTAAAAGACACCTTTGCAAACCACGTTTCTAACCACGAATTGTCACAAAAATAGCTCATTAATTACTTCTAAATTGGCTGGCTGGGGAATTTTGAGAGTTGAAGTCCACAACTCCTATAAAGTTGCCAGTACTTTACATAGTCTGATGGCAGGGAAGAAATTGCTGAAGACATGATAGAATTTGATCTTTTTTTATACATCATTCATCAGTGAATTTCAAGTAAAGGAGGAATTTTGGATGATGGGAATTGAGAAAGCCGTTGTTCTAAATCAGTCTTGAAAATACTGGCATGAAAGTCAGCTAGGTGACTTTGGGCCAGTACTCCTCTCTCAGCGCAGTCTTCAGGATTATTGTTGTGAGGAAAATAGGAGCAGGCATCTTAGATATCTTTGCATTAAACATTCATTATAAGGGACTGAATATACCACTGATTTGTAGGTGCATGTTATTGCCAAAGATGAAGTAATGGCTTCTGGTGGAAAGCGGAAGACAGATCTACACAGATAGAATAAATCGGAGAAATGTTGGAAATGTCATCAGACCCCAGGATCCTATTACCACATGTTGTGGACATGCGCAGAAGCAAGGAGATATTGGACTAAGATACACACGTGGTTGAAAAAAATGATAAAGAGACATATTGACTTTAACCAGAGATATTTTTATTAGGGATTATACTGGAGACATATAATAAAGAACTGCAATATTTGTGAATCTCTTGACAGCAGCTAGAATTGTATTTGCTAAAAATTGGAAAAGAGAAAAGTTATCTAATGATGAAGAAATTATTAAGAAAATGATGGAATGTGCTGAAATGAGTAAACTGACATTCGAAATAAGAGAGCAGGAAGATAGACAATATTATTTGATATGGGATTTATTTTACCAACGGATAGAGAATAAGAATTGGAAATAATTATGATATAAATGGATGTTGAAACATTTGGAAATAAACTAGAAAGTTTAATGGTAACTTGAAGAGAAGCACAAAAATGCCACCAACTGATAACACTGTCTATAATTGTATGGAATGATAATGTTTTTATGTTTTGTTTTGTTTGTGATTTGAAAATAAAAAAAAATTGAAAAAAAAAAGAAAATGGAAGACAGATCTGATGACCATGGCAAAAAGACCAAGGAACTAATGAGTAGACCAGTCCTTTGGCACCTCTCCAGGTAACAGGAGTGGAGACCATAGGGCAACGGTGTTTTCTGGGTCTGAGCACTGGGAGAAATGGAATTGGCCTTATAAAAGGCACATTTGCAAACCTCATTTTACCTTCATAATAGAAATAGCTCATTAATTATTTTTAAATTATTAGGGATCTTTGGCATGATAGATGTGAAAAATGATGAGACTCTTTAATCCTGATTGAAAGAAAACTTTATAAGCTTAAGTTTTTTTAAAAATCTGATATAAACAGCAAAAAGCTAAATAAGATTTTTTATCTTAAAAAGTAGAGTAAGGGTACAGGTAAAATTGAAACTTAACTTGAAAAAATATTGTTGGAATTAATTATAAAGTACAAAGCACTTTTGTTCTGTTTCGGTTTTCACAAAGCACAGCATGGAGATATAATTTCAAGATTTTAAAAATGGGATACCAGAGGGAAGTAAAGAGTTTAAGTACCGGTAGAGAAAAATGCACAAGCCTGCAACATGATACAATAAAAATACTGAAGAAGACTTTGGAAAAACTAAGTCTAAGAATAATAGTCATGGTATCAACAATCTCAGTATCTTCTATGCTTAGACTATGTCCCAAGTATGTCATTAAAGAAATGTCAGATATAGAACAAATTTTATCTGGCAAGATAGAGGTGTTATCTAAAGTGGATTTACAACTGATAGGCCAAGCATGATTGACCTAGATAATTTGAACCTAATGGTTTTACAAAAGAGACTTGTTAAAGCCTCGGAATGCTCTGTGTGATGGGACAAAGAAAAAATGAAGAGAAATAAAATACAATGACACTATTTGAACAGATACTAAGAATGTAAGATGTAAAAGGAAGGAATATAAAGTTAGTTTTATTTGATCAAGGTAAAGACATATTACTACTTCTGGCTATACTTTATAGACTTTCTGTTGGCACCAGGACTGAAAAGATGATGTGGATTTGTTTATAGACACATGAAAAGATAAATGTAACTTTAGAAAGTGTAAACAGCTTTTAACTTGGTTTATACTTAGGATGAAGATTGTAAATCATTCTATATCTTTTTCCTCATTATATTCTTTCCACCTTTTTTTTTGCACTTTTTGCTTCTATTTTTTCCCCTTTAAGTTTAGTTTGAATTAGATTTTACTGTTATAATCAAAATTCTTAACAACACTGAAGCAGTTCCCATCAGCAAATAGAAACTCAGTCACCGTACTAACTCACATCGGTGAGCACAAACTCAGACATGTCATACTTGTGTTTACATTAATGATGTTGATCCTGACAGCTTATTTGTGAGAACGTTGTTGTATGACACTTCACTGTCCATGGCAGCTAAAGGAGTTTCTCCTCTTCTTAGGGAGCCTGTGGTGTCTCTTATGGGAGTGCTGGTGACATAAGATCTGGGCAGAGTTTGGCCTCAGCTTGTTTGATTATGATGTCATTGTGAGTCTCTTGAGGCTTTGGATGGCATCTGGCTCTGCTCTGCTGAGATAGTTGTGTAAGAATTCTTTTTTTTTCCATTGATGATTGTGTCTTGAGGTTGCTGGCAAAAGCATTCTATATTGAAATCAGTTCACTGTTACATCTATCAAGGGATGGGGTCCACAATCTTTTAGGATTTGATGTGCTCTGCATCAAATAGTCACAAACTATGATTGCTATATCTCAACCTTGTTTCTTTTGTTAAAAGTATTCTTTTAGTTTCACATTTCCTGGTCCCCAAAGAGTTGCATATTTTTGGTGAGTTGGGAGGAGGAGAGAGATAAGTGTCATCCACGAACAGACCCTTCAGCTTGGTGGGGTCTGTAGGTGAATGGGTTCACAATATTTGGGGGTAAGTCTGTGGAGCCCCCCCCCCCCCAATTGTAGTGAGTGAATGCATATAGAAACTTGGACTGCTTGTTTTCTTTTGCCCATAGATTAACACTGCTGTCCAGCTTCAACTTAAACTAAGAAGAGATTTCAATTTAATAATCAGGGTAAGGAAATATATGATGGATCCTCTGTGAGGGGTCCTTGGTGCTTGGCTGTATTTCATTTCATTACCCTATAGGAAGTTAGAACCCACCCCTTTCCTGGAAGAATGAAATATTTTAGGAAATATTAAAAAGGCAGAATATTATATTTTCCTGGATGTGAAATGTTTTAAAGACAAAGCAACTCCCACCTTCCTGCCCCCACCCTTTGTCAATGGGCCAGAGGCAGAAACTCAATCTTTCAATCTTTGAAACTCATCTGCAACACAATAAGGCCTATCTAACAACCGAAACTCACCACAGGGCACCTGGGAAGATTACATCAGCCAGCAAGGCTAGCTAAGACCCCCACCCCCCACCCCTGGGAGTCTGACAACCAATCAGGATACTCTTTCTGGGCCCCAGGAAGTTCAAAACCAGAGAAAGCATAAAACCCGGGGACTTGCTCTGTCTAGACCCTTTTCTGTTCAGGAACTCAAGCCATGTGATCCTGTCCACTATTAAACCATCTTTCCAAGCAGTCTCCATGTTTCCAATGTCTTTTTCCCCACTTGGAGCTGAACCCAGAAGGTATTTCTTCCTGCAACCCAACTAGGTAACGTCATCAATGCTAGTAAGGAGTGGGGTTTTGCTCTCTATTTATATGCTACTGGCTTGCCCTGTCAATGTTGGTATTTCCTTGATTAGGCTGTTTACTATTGACTTGTTTGTCTTGGTAGTACCTTGATTAGGGTATTGTTTCCTTCTTGATTGTTGACCTCATGTTTATCTTGGTGCTAACTTGCTCATATAGCTGCTGATTGCTGGTGGGGAGGTAGTTTTGGTCTTTTTGTTCCATTTTTTGGCTTGTTGATAGCTTCTTTTACATAGTATGTAGATACTGTTTGTGTCTATGTATCTGTTGATGGTTAATTTCTCAGAGGGTTAGGCTTCTGGAATTTCCCTAGCATTCTTGGACTTGGCTTATGGTCACAGTTTCCCAGTTGAAACTATGATTAAGTCTGTCCATAGGTTGTGAAATTAAAGACTTTTCATCATGTCCTCTGCTAGTTGGTGCTCATTTCATCAAGCAGTAGAAATAAAAGGAGGGAAAGCAGAAGAATTGAGTAGAGGCCTTTCTTGTCCTTCCTAATTCAGACTAGCAGTTTAAGCAGTGATAATGCTTTATAAAATAACTGTCCTCATTTTGTGAGAGTTAGGTTGCATTTCTGCTTGTTGAAGAATCTTTTGTCAAATTTAATACATTTTATACGTTAACCCTGTGCATTCCAAAGTCAGTTCCTTTGGTTGAATAGAACTTTCTCTGAGGTAAGAATAAGAGGTGTGATGCCCTGCTTACCCTTCCTGCCTCTCCCAGAAGGACCATCCTCTCAATTCAGTGGAAATAATGGGAATCATTATTTAATAACCCAATCCAATTTCCCATCCCCCACCCAGACTGTTCTTTATCATTATCAGGAATAAGTAGGTAGATTTATATTCTGCCTATTCTCAAGACTTACCTATTTATGGTTTAGCACACTGCAAAATGTGTGAGATTACAGATCCCTTTGACATTGTCTAGCTGAGGTTGTCTCCCCCTCCTCTTTTGACAAGCCCAGGGTCTTTTTAACCCCTGAGCAAAAAATAGTTCCTTCATGAGGTATCCAGCCCTGAGCTGAACAATTTATGGAGCCCAGTCAAATTTGTTTGAGATAAAGTTGCACCTCTTTAAGGCTAGAATTCTTTGGGAGTTTTATGCACAAACTACATTAAAATAAAGAGGAAAAAAACTCTTGAAGATCAAGATACTCTCTTACACAACTACAAAGACCTTAAATGTTAACATTAGTCATTTCAATAGTAGCAATTCAGAGGCAGCTTAATGCTGCAGCGACACTTTCAGAAGATCAAAATGGCCTTATAGGAGCTTTTAAGAAGGCTAGCCATCATCTACCACTTCAAAGGAATAATAATTGGAATGTTGTTACAATGGGGCACAGACTGTTCTCTTGAAACCACTCACTGTATTGCAAGCTGAAGAAATGCTTCCCTCCTGAACCATTTAAAATAGTTCCTGATATTCTTTTTTTTCCCCTTATAGCCATACTTCTGGACAGGCAAATATCTACAAAATACAGTTAGTCCTTCATTCAGTGACCGTTCCAAGTTACAGCGGCACTAGAAAAAGTGACTTATGACTATTTTTCACACTTACGACCGTTGCAACATCTCCATGGTCACGTGATCAAAATCTGGATGCTTGGCAACTGACACATTTATGACGGTTGTCATGTCCCAGGGTCACATGATCACCTTTTGCGACCATCTGACAAGTGAAGTCAAGAGGGAAGATAGATTTTGTTACTAGCGTAACAACTGCAGTGATTCACTTAACAACTATGGAAAGAAAGGCCATAAAAAGGGACAAACCCATTTAACAACTGTCTTACTTAGCCACAGAAATTTTGGGGTCAATTCTAATTGTGAGTAGAGGATTACCTGTATATCTATGGAGACTCCCGTAGACATACCTGCTGTTTTACCTGTATGCCTCCTCCATCAAAAACTCCATTAATTGATTAATTATGCTCTCGTTTTTCTGCCTCAGATTTAGCCATGGAGGAATCCGAAGAGAAGTGTTTTGAAGAGGATACAGTATAGAAAAGCTACCTTTCCTGAGAAAGTCAACTCATTTTGGATAGCACTGCTGACCAAGTCAGAAGAAGCAGCACCAGAAATCCTTAAGAGTTGGAAGTGCTGAATCTACTTTTGGGATACCGTGGGATTCCTTGAGGTCACCTCTCCCCAAAGAGAGGTCATCAGAGCAGCTATCTGTGGAGAAAAAAATCCTTCTCTTATCCCAAGACATCAGGAAACTTCCAGGACCTGTAAGTCTGTAAAAGGGGATCATCTATCATAGAGTTTCATCTTTTGGAGGACCCAAAAAGCATGTAATCCAAGTTTAACTAGGCAGGGATTTCATGTGCTTTTCTTCTGTTGCGGTCAGTGAAATGCGATTGAAATGGGGATTGAAACTCTTCTTTAACTTTAACAAGAGTGAAGTTTGTGGCCCTTTCAGGATTGATTGATTATGTGCCATCAAGTCGTCATCAACTTTTAGTGTGCACATAGTTGTTCTCCATGACAATCTGTCCCTAACTGTAGGAGAAGGAGTGGCAGAACCTGGAGGCGGTGTGTAAAGAGGAATCAGCCTAGAATCCCTATGTAGCCCCAAGCGGACTCAATCCAACCTTTTTTGACTGCCATTGGCCATTATCTCACTTCAGCAGGTACTCGCCATTAGTTGACAATATTCCTGTGCTGTTTAGCAATCAGTTTAATTGGACCTTCACTATGGACTTCCTGGCCTTTCGTGCCTGACATTAATCTGCACCTTCAGTATAGACTTTTAACAGACTGCAGAACGTTGAGTTGGATCCATGCATTTGAGGAAGTAAACAGTAGTCCTAAAGATTGATGCAATAATCCATTTACTAGTTTTTAAGGTACTTTAAGTTGTTGGGATTTTTTTTTTTGGACCAGAATTGACAAATAATAGTTGCTAATATAGAATAACAGGGCTGGAAAGGATTTTGGAGGTTTTCTAGTCCAATCTCCCCCCACCCCCCCCCTCCCACACACACTTCTCTATGAATTCTTTGCAGGAAAGTTGTGGTTTTTTGTTTATAAAGTGCATTATGCATGTCAATTTCTCATTAAACGTTTCTTGAAACAGAAGTCCCTAGGAAGTTCTGAACACTTAGATGGAAGCTTTTTGAGATAGACTGGAGAGAAAGTATCAAGTAATATTATTTTTTTCCACAGCGACCTTCTGGCTTGCGCCCCCTCCATCCAGTTGCTGCCATGTATTCCCTGGTCTTCCTCTGTGCCCAGAAGGTTGTCTGTCACTACTCAACCTTGCAAGATGCCTTGGGCTTCCTCCCGAAAGAGCTGTATCCTGTCCTGTTCAAGGCCGCCTTCATGGATAAGAGAACTCCATCACTCCAGCTATTGGTGCAGACCTGGCCATTCCCCATCCTCAGTTTCCAGAAACTCTTGCGCAAATGTCAGCATTGTGAACGGGCCCTGATCCGGGAGAAACCAAACAAGTTGTGTATTCAGGCCATTATTCTGGGGGTGGTGACGTATCTCATGAAGATGCTGGAGGATCGAACTTGTAGTAAGAGGTATGTGTACCACTTCCTTCCATTCTATTGTCTTCTTAAGTGAAGCGCCGGTAGATACAGAAGGTGCGTTTCCACTGAGGCCAGGAAAATACAGGTAGTCCTTGACTTACAGCAGCCCACTTAGTGGCCATTCGAAGTTACAATGGCACTGGAAAAACTGACTTACGACATTTTTTCCACACTTACGACTGTTGCAACCTCCCCATGCTCAATTCAGACCCTTGGCAACTGACTCATGACAGTTGCAACGTCTGATAAGCCAAGTCGGTGGGGAAGCCAAATTCACTTAACAATTGGATGACTAACTTAACAACTGCTGTGATTCACTTAACAACTGTGGCAAGAAAGGTCATAAAATGGGCCAAATCTCACTGAATCACTGTCTCGCTTAGCAACAGAAAATGCTGGGCTCGATTGCGGCCGTAAGTCAAGGACTACCCATATTAAAACCAGGATTCCCTAAAATTTCTAATTTGTGGTGCATCTCACCTGGCTTTTTCATTTTATAATTATTTTGTAATTCTATTCCACACTTAAATTTCTCTCCAAGACTGTGACCGTCTTACCTGTCAGGAAGGTCATTTTTCATTACTTGTGATTCCCTCACGTGGTGTTAGAACCTTTGCACGTGAAGACAAAGGTTGGATTCACGTGCCTTATGTTCATTTTATTTGCCCAGTCACTACTCTGGATCCTTTGCCCTAAAGATTCTGAGAATACCAAGCTGTACATAATGTGGCAAAACAGTGGCAAAACTATTTTCCTCCAGGGATGCAGGAAATAAGTTTAGCAAAGATCATAGCCAACACAAAGGAATCCTATGTTGTTTCTAGTCCCATCGTAACACGACTATTTAGGCTTGTGCATCAGGTGACCTCTAGGAACGCAGGCCAGCCAACTCCATGGTCAGCTAGAGGAATGCTGCTGGAGGAATAATTATTCCTGCTACTGCTGCTGCTACTGCTTTCACTGTTTTGCTGGTTTCAGGTGTGGCTTGGTATAAAGAAAGACAGAGTCCAGGTATTTACCTCGATAAGCTTTACCCATTTATTACAGCTGAATAAAGACGGGCCTCCCTTAGCAAAGGAGAATCCTGAACTGACTTTGACACTTCTACTTATACATTTGCTACCTTGCCCAATTCTCCCCCCAGAAGCACTGGCATACGCCTACCAGGAAAGCTGGCACACTCTAGAGCAGGGATTTTAAGACTCATGGACTCCAAGGTAGAGTCCATAAATCTTAAAAGTTGCCAAGGTTGGAGATCCCTGCTCTAGATAAGATAAAGAAGTCACAGAAATAGCCACCCATCACCCTTGGAGGCCCTCCAAGGACACTGGGTGTCATTTCAGGGACCTTGGGTGTTTCCTGAGGAAGCTTCCATGGCCTTGAAGGCCTTCAGAGGCAACGGTCACATGGGCACCTATGCTCCTCCCTGAAGACTTTCAATAGAAACCTTAAGACTCCTGGTCAACCTAACGGCTTTCCTTTTTTTGCTCCTCCGGCCAGCAAGGGGCAGCGCTTGCAGATCCTCGACATGACGGGCCTCCAGGACGAAGGGCAGGGCCCAGAGAGCATGAGCCTGTGGTCCAGGACAGTCACACTGGCCAAGGCTTGCCTGGACGTCTCCAAGCAGCAGAGCAAGTGCCTGAAGCGTTCCTCCAAACGGAGGAAGGGCCCCTACAGCAGCTCCGTGGCCCTGCCGGCACCACAGCCCATGTCCGTGGACGTCTGGGTGGACCTTTTTGTCAACAGCACCTCCTACGTGGTGCTGAAAGATGCCCTGCAGATCAACAGCGGCAACGCCCTGCGCCTGCGCTGCCGGGACTTCCGGGCGGAGGAGCTCTCCATCGCCAGCACCGTGGGGCTGCTGGAGTTCCTAGACCCCGCCGGGGTCCGGCAGGTGGACCTGCGGTTCAACAACCTCGGGCTCTCCGGCCTCAGGGTGGTCCTGCCGCACCTGACGAAGTTCACCAACCTGGCCAGCCTGAAGCTGCCCTACAGCAACATTGACGTCCGGCGCCTGACGGTGGGCATGGAAGGGAGCCTGCAGTATTTCGCCACCCAGCTCAGCCGCCTCACCTGCCTCAAAGAGCTGAACCTGGGCTCTTCCAGGCTTTCGGGCAAGCTGCGGCAACTCCTGGGGTAAGAGAGCAACTTAGATCAGCTGTCTCCAACGTAAGTGCCAGCCCAGCACACACGCAACGCCACTCACACGAGTGGAGCTGCACATGCACCAGAGCACCTCTCACACGGCCTGGTTCCAAATAGGCCACGGCCCGATAATGGACTGCGGCCCAGGGGTTGGGGACCCCTGACCTAGATCTAGGGAGGAATTTCCTGACAGGAGAATTAACCAGTGGAACAGCTTGTCACCAGAAGTGGTGGGTGCTCCACCGGAGGCTTTTAAGAAGAGAGTGGACTGCCGTTTGTCTGAAATGCTGTAGGGTTCCCTGCCTGAGCAGAGGGTTGGACTAGAGACCTCCGAGGTTCTTTCCAGCCCTGTTATTTTCTCATCCTGCATAAATCTGGGAAGAGAGGGGCTGTGAATGAGATAGAGAACTAGCAAAGTGGCCACGCTGCCATTCAGAAGCCCAAATTGGCGCCTATCTCTTTTTTTCTTAATTATTTTTTTCTTAATTTGTCCAAATATAAAATACAAAAAGAAAAATGAGAATCATGGGAAAATAAGGAAGGAAGAGGAAAAATGGTTAAAAGGGAAAAGAGGTGAAAGTTTGTGTGATGCTAGGTGTTTCTGGGCTTCAAATTTAGTTTTGCCCTGCTTTTTGTTTGTTTAATTCTCTCCTATGCCACCTTTCCCTTCTTAAGAGACCCATTAAATTGGCGAAGCACAATCTCGGGCCTTGGCATAGATGCAGACCTTGAGAACCTTCGATGAAGCCCCAGTTCATGTTTTGAATTGTAATTTAAAGGGTTAAGGAAAAGGGGGGGAAAAGCGATTCATGGTTTGATTCATTACTTATAATCTTTTAAACACATATCCCTGGTTAAATGAAATAAATCAAATTTTATTTTACATCCTTTTATTTTCATTTTATTAGTTAGGGTCGAGTATTTATCTTTTCATGTTATTTAGTTCATATTGCATGTAAGTTTTGTAAAATTTTATCCTTTTGATATTGTGGTAAACTATGGTAAGATGGGCGGTCAATAAATTTAATAATAGATAAATAACAAATAAATAACACCTGTGACTTTTTGCAGTGCATCCCTGGCGCCTGAAGGACAGGCCGAGGGTGCTCCTCCTCCAGAAACCGCCACACAACTCTTGTGTCCGGGCACAAGGAGCGGGGAGAAGGAGGGGGCCTTGCCTGTCCTTAAGCAGCCTTCTTTTTTGCCGTATATGCAGGGACCTGCGAAGCCCTTTGGAGAGCCTGGAGCTGGCCTTTTGCTACCTGCTGCCCAACGACTTCGCCTACCTCTCCCAAAGCCTCCACACCTCGGCCCTGAAGAAGCTCGACCTGAGCGGCAACAACCTGTCCGACAGCCTCCTCCAGCCTCTGCAGGGCCTGCTGACCGAGGCCGCCTCCACTTTGCTCCACTTGGACATCATGGAATGCCGGCTGATGGACACCCACCTGAACCTGCTCCTGCCCGCCCTCTGCCGCTGCACCCACCTCCGCTACCTGGGCGTCTTTGGCAACCCTATCTCGGCCAAGGGAGTGAAGAACTTGCTCCATAAGACGGTGGGCCTCTTGGACTTGCGGCTGGTCATCTACCCCTACCCCGTGGACTGCTACGGAGACGACCTGCCCTGGCCCCCCACCTCTTCCAACCTGCTGAATGGTTCCGTGGACGAGGAGAAGTTCTCCCGGGTCAGCAACGAACTCCAGCAGATGCTGCTGAGCGCCAACCGGGGAGACGCCATCTGGACCACAAACCTCTGTCGCCACAACAGCCTCGACTATTTCAGTTTATAGCCCCATTGGGCATTGGTACTCTTTTACTCCTAAATCTGGAATAAAGCCCCTCCTCTTCCTCTCTTGTTAGTGATCTGAGCCCACCTGGCAGTCCCGGCAGGTGTAAGCCAGGAGCCGTGCCCGGGGTAACCCTGCAAGCAGCTTCTTAAGAGCCTGCAGGGAGGTTTTCCTGAAACCTGGAAACACGCTTTGCCAATTGTGCTGGGCCCTCAAGGAGCCGGTAAACCGGAGCCGCCTCGCAGGGATGGGGAAGGAGGCACACAGCTGGGGCAGAGGGAGACATTGTGCTCTCTTTCCATCCCTGCTGAAGGGGGATGCCAGCCCAGAATATCTGTCCCAACCATGTTTGTTTGTTTTTTCTCTTCAATTGCAGACCATTTCCAGTGCATGTAGCAATGGGAGGGAGGGGGTCATTTTCCTGGTTGTTTTATTATTTTTTTTACTTCTATACATCAGAATGTAGCATTGTGTTGTTGTGGGGTGAGATAAGAGGGTGCAGGTGGGCGCTTTTCACCTGTGTCATTTGCCCTCTCGCGTTGTCAGATAAGGTGGGAGCAGGCAGTTTGTGGATCTCAAGTATAGAGGGAAACTTCGTTTTATGATGGGCGGCGGGAGGGGGAAGATGACACAACAGCTTTTATCTTGAAATAAAAGACGATGCCTCTCAGAGCAAAGTACTAGTACCTGTCATTTACTTGTGGGAACGGCTGGATTCTGCCTGCGACGTGAGCTGTTTCCAAGGAGCATCTTAAATTAAGTTCATGTTGAAGTTGAATTATAGTTGAGTAGACAAAATTTAAAATTTAGAGCAGAGTGGCGCAGTACTGCAAGCTAACACCGTTACTCCAAGGTGTTTGATCCAGGTTGACTCAGCCTTCCATCCTTCTGAGGTGGGTGAAATGAGGACCCAGGTGGCTGGAGACAAGAGGCTGACTCTCTAAACTGCTCAGAGAGGGCTGTAAAGCACTGTGATGCGGTATATAAGTCTAAGGGCTATGACTATATTTATGGGATGGTTGTCCCAAAGGTGCTTTTCCCAAAAGGCAACTGGACTTCCTTAGTTTTTTCCTTTGAAAACATTTCAGAGAGAAACGATGAGAAGCAAAATGTTTTCAAAGGAAAAGGCCAAGAAAGTCCAGCTGCCTTTTGGGAAAAGCCTCTTTGGAACAACCATAAGTAACCGGTAGAGGATGGTAAGAAGAAGGGGGAAAAAAAACATTGTGACTTTTCTGACTCAGTAGCTGCCCTTTTACCGTGCCAAATTCCCAGCTATCATTGCTTACACCAGTGTTTCTCGGTGCTCTTGGCAGCTTCAAAATGTGTGGACTTTTAATTCCTCAATTTTCCCAGTCCAGAAAATTGCCCAGGTTAAGAAACGCTGGCTTAAGACTATGGCTTTTAGGTTATTAAACAGGAGACAAGTAGGCAGCTCATTCTTCCGACATGCTTCAAAGAAGTCTCCGAGCATTGGTCCCCATCTAACTCAGGGGTCCCCAACCCCCTGTCCGTGGACCAGCACTGGGCCACGGCATGCCAGCAACCAGGCCACGCAAGCAAGCAAAGCCCCAGCCATGGGATGCAGGCAGCACACGAAACAGCCCCACCCACCCACCCACCCACCCCCCAGTCCATGGAAAAACCTCTCTCCACAGAACTGGTCCTTGGTGCCCCAAAGATTGGGGCTCGTTGATCCAACCCATAATGGAATGGGGAGAAGACAATTGAATGAAAAGCCCCCTGGGGTGGTTTGACATGACTTGTGTGCTCTCCTTACTGTAACAACATGGCCACTCTGAAGTTTTCAGGGATACAGATTGTTCTCCACTTAACACCAGTTGGTTTAGGGAATGTTCAAAGTTATAATGGCACTGAAAAGAAGTGACGTACCACTGTTTTTCATACTTACGACCTTTGTGGCATCCCCATGGTCACGTGATCAAAATGCAGACAGTCTTAACTGACTCATATTTATGACGTTTGCAATGTTCCGGGGTCAAGTGGCGAACTTCTGATGAGTAACTCCCTGGGGAAGCCAGAATCACTCAACAACCATGTTACTAACTGAACAATCGCGGTGACACACACACACACACCACTAACAACTCTGGCAAGAAAGGTGGCAAAATGGGGCAAAACTCATTTAACAACAGAAATTTGGTGCTCAGTTGTGGTTGTGAGTGAAGGACTACCTGTAATAGGATCTTTTTTCCTCCTTTCTTAGCAGAAGAGCAGTTTTGATTGGCATGAGGGAGCCAATCGAAACTAAGGACTGACATGAGGATGGCACTAAATTGAAAGTGGTCTCCTCTGAATCCTTAGAGAAAGGCAGGAGAGAAATCTCCGCGCACGGAGAACATGAGGCCACGTGCTTCCCAGGGGCCCAATCCTTTGCAGCCTTCTGAGGCTGTCCTGCAGCAGAGGTCTCTGTATAGAACGGAGGTCTCCAGACTGGGAAGATTTAAGACTGGTGGACTTCAACTCCCAGAATACTCAGTTGGCTTTCATGCCTAAGGTGGGACTAGAACTCACTGTTGAGGCTTCCAAGCCTAATGAGGGACTAGGATTCACCCTCTCCTGGTGATTGGCACCAAGTCATCTAGTTGGTTTTTGTGCCTAAACTGGGACTAGAACTCCCCGTCTCCTGCTGATTGGCCCAAAGCCACCTGGTCAGTTTCCATGCCTAAGATATATACATACAATGTGATAAGCCCAAACATAAATCATTTTGGCTTATCACGTTACACATATAGGAGATGGCCTGCAACAGCCCATAAATGGAGATAATCACGTAAAGGGATACACTGCGCTTGTGAAGCCGCACCTGAATCCTGCAGCCAGTCCTGGTCACCATGATACAAAAAAGATGTTGAGACCTTAGAAGGGGTTCAGAGAAGGTCAGGGGTCTTCAGGATAAACTGTAGAAGGAAAGATTGGGGAACTAGATATGCTCAGGCTAATGAAGAGAAATGACGGGGGGACGGACAGACAGAATAGCACTCTTCCAATACTTGAGGAGCTGTCACAGAGAAAAGGGGAGGGTCAACCTATTGTCCAAAGCACCTGAAAGCAGGACAAGAAGGAACGGATGGAAACCAATCAAAGAGAGAAGCATCCTGGAACTAAGAAATTTCCTGACAGTGAGGACAATTAATCAGTGGAACAACCTGCCTCCAGAAGTTGTGGATGCTCCATCATTGGAGGTTTTCAAGAATGGGAGAGGGTCTCCTGCTTGACGGGGTTGGACTAGAAGACCTCCAAGGCCCCTTCCAACCCTATGATTCTATGTATTGTGAGGAGTACCCTTCTCTGAGCTGTGTGGTTGAGTAGCGACTCAAAACGAGACCCAGCATCCTGTCTATTAATCGGCTTTACATCATACCTGTGAAACGTACAACAAAGATGAGTTCTCCGTTCCAAATATCAGCTGCCCCAATGTTCCCCCAGCAACTCATGCTTGGCTGTGCATAGGCCATGATGCCACAATTGCGGTGACATCACACCTTGAGGTCACGGCTGGCCAGAATTCTCGGCCTAAGAAAGAATTGGCTGGAAGGCCTTACAGGCAGAAAACAGAATAGGGTCTGTGCAAGTATGCCCACTGGGGACAGATATGGTGTTCGGCTGGCTTTGCCAACGATGCAGGAGCCTTCCAGAGGGCACAGGGGGCACCATCCGCTGCCCACTCACCCTCTTCTTTTCTTTCCGCCAGGTCACAGACCAACACGTAGCAACGCAGCTCAACCTTTCAGAGATCAGCCAAAGAAAAAACCGTCAAGGTAGTAGCCCATCCTCCAGGTTTGCGCATCGTATCAATCAGCGTGGCTTTTGTCATTTCCAGTAGGTTTGACTGGAGACAAAGGGCACTGATCTTAGACTAACCAGGGTTAAACCCTCATTGAAACAAGTCTCAGCTTCTTCAAACATGGCTGCTTTCCATAACGTAGCCTCGGCGTGAGGTTTCAGGTCTAGTCCTCAAGAGGACAAATGAGGTCTATTTCCTAACTAAAGTAGGTCCACAGAACTATCTCAGGTTTCATCCGTTCTAGTTCTTGCAAAGATGCATTTCAGGAAATAAAAGCTCTGGGGATACAAAAGTTGAAGGGAAGGATTAAACCTTTTCTCCTCATTGACCAAGATAAGAAGCGTTTGCACGAAAATCAATAAGGCAGGGTTGATACAGCAAATTCACAGGAATGAGTGTTTTCGATAGAAGAGAGTATCTGTAGCTCAGGGTTGAACTCTGCAATCCCTGGTACACTCTGAGCTGGGTTGTTTTCTTGTAGACGTTTTATTGCCCAACTATGTAACATCATCCATTCTAGAAGGGGTTGTGGAGTAAAGGAGGAAGAGGAGAACTGTGGAATCCTTGAGGCTGAGCTTGATGGTTTTCTTGCAGGCATTTCATAACCCAACTAGTGACTAAATTTTTTGACAAAGTGAATCAATTAGTAGACCAGCAAAATGCCCTGGACACAGTATATTTAGACTTCAGTAAGGCATTTGACAAAGTAGACCACAAACCTACTTCTTGCTAAGCTATGGTAGAAAATGTGGGATAGACAGCATCACCGTCAGAAGGATTCGTAACTGCTTGACAAACTATACTCAACGAATAGTCCTTAACGGTACTACATCTACATGGAGGGAAGTAAGCAGTGGGGTACCACAAGGATCTGTCTTAGGCCCACGATCAGTTCTAGAAGAGAGGGGGGTTTGTGAAGGGAAGGGAAGGAGGCCAGGGATGAGGAGGAGGAGAAATATGAGCACTGTGGGGTCCTTGGGCTCTCTAAGTTGTCCTAGTCCCACTCCAGCCCCCCCCCCCTTTTTATTTGATTTATATGCCGCCCTTCTCTGGAGACTCAGGGCGGCTTACAATGCATTAAGCAATAGCCTTCACACTTTTGTATATATTTATACAAAGTCAGCTTATTGCCCCCACAAACTGGGTCCTCAATTTACCCACCTTAGAAAGGATGGAAGGCTGAGTCGACCTTGAGCCTGGCTAGGATTGAACTCGCAGAATTACAGGCAGCTGGATGTTAATTGCTGCCTTTAGTAGGAGGCATTAGCCCCCTATGCTACTCAGGCTCCTTTAACAAATTATCTGTTTTTGCACTTGCTTTTGTTACCTTTCCCTTTAATAAGGGTAAAAATTCAGAATGTCCTTCCTTTTTATCATGCAATCTATAAAAATTATTTATTTATTAGTCGCATTTCTATGCCGCCCAACTCCCTAGGGACTCTGGGCGGCTTACAGCAAAAAAACAATGCAAACAATATCCTGTAAAAAATTTTTAAAAGAACATTAAAAACCCATACACTCCATTCCATGGCTCGGTCTCACAAGATCACCGTAGCGAGATCAAAGGTCCCAGGCCTGCCAGAAAAGCCAGGTCTTCACTGCTTTCCGGAAGGCCAATAGGGTGGGAGTGGTCCAGACCTCAGGAGGTAATTGGTTCCTGAGAGCCGGGGCAGCCACAGAGAAGACCCTCCCCCGTGGGCCCGCCAGCCGGCATTGTTTAGCTGACAGGACCCGGAGGAGACCAACTCTGTGGGATCTTACCAGTCACTGGGAGCTATGCAGTAGAAGGCGGTCTCGAAGATAGCCTGGCCCTGAGCCATGTAGGGCTTTAAAGGTAATAACCAACACCTTGAATTTATCCCTTTCATTTTCTTGACAGTGAAATTAATAAAAACGGAGACTGCTTTTTCATTGAAACGTTTCAACTTAAACTGTAAATCAAATGATCTTCCTTGTCTTGGAGTCATAACTGGGATCTAGCAGACAAAGGCACTTATGTAGAAGCCACAATTGGCCAATAGACATCAGGACCTCCTTTGCTAACGCCTGCCATTTCATCTCCCCCCAGATGGAGACCTACGAGGATCACCCTTGGTGCTCCTATGGCTATCCAAGTGAGGAAGAGGAGGTGACAGATGAAAACATGCATCACCATGACCGGCAGCTGGCCAAGATCAGAGGCCGGAGTAACAGCCGTTCCCGCCACCGATCCTCCTTCCTAGTGGACGAGCTGGACATGCTCATGGACAAGGCGGCCACCACCATCCAGGCCACGTGGCGAGGCCACCTCACCCGTAAGCAGCTCATGACTGAGCAGGCTGCGGCTGCCACCATCCAGGCTGCTTGGAGGCGATACATTGCTCGCGAGTACCATGCTCTACAACGGCGGGAGGTGCCTCCGCCACAAGTCTACAGGCGCCGAAGATCGTCCTCCATCTCCTTTGGGGGGGAGAGAGAATCCTGGGGGCACCCCAGTATGGACAGGGAGAGAGCGGCCCAGATCATTCAGGCACACTATCGGGGCTACATGACTCGCCAGGCCCTCGGTGAATGCCAGCGGGCAGCCACCACAATCCAAGCTCACTGGCGGGGATACCGTACCCGACGGGACTTGACCCAAGCAGGAAGACATACTTATCACCCTGAACGCCCACCGAGGACCTACTACAGTCCCCCAAGGTTTCCAACGGGGACCTACTATGGCCATCCCAGCTACATGCCCGGAAGCTCCTCCTGGGTGGGCCCGTACCCCAGGAAACATTGGCGCAAGTGCCTTGTGGGAGACCCTGAGGAGTGGAAAAGCAAGGTACCACGATCCCCGTCCTTCCTGGTCCAGCGAGAGGACACCGAGCCCTCCCAACCCAAGACGTGTCCGCGCTGTGGGAGATGCACCAGCATCCGTGTGCTTGTGGGTGTGGGCAAAGGGCCACCATCAGAATCGGAAACAGAGGACAGTGAATGCGACAGGCATGCAAGCGTCTCTCCATCCAGAAATGCCCAAAGGATGTCCTCCACCTCCAGACAGGAGGGACCAGCGTACAGCCAGTCCCGCCGTTACGGGCCACGCTTCTCCTATCAGGCGCCTTCAAAAAGCTACCATATACCTGCGGAAGAGCAGACGCGGAGGCAGAATCGGGAACCCAGCGTAGTGGTCAGTCAGCGCCTGGTCCCCAGCACACAAACCTCCGTACGGCTGACACGGGAGCGCACCAACACCCGGAGTTTCTCCTCCACCAGCGTCCAACAGCAGCAGCTGCAACAGCAAGGCATGCCAACCCAGGGCACCTCCGACTGGTTATACGAAAACTACGGGGCCCGCCGGATGGGCGAAGGCCAGAGGCGCGTGTTCAAGACCAGGAAGCAGATGTGGCAAGTGGTACGCGCAGCCACCCTGATCCAGGCCTTCTGGCGGGGCTGGAGGGTCCGGCAAACATTGCGTCTCCAAGAAGAAGCGGCAATCAAGATCCAATCCGCGTATCGGGGTTACCGAACCAGAGCTTACCTGATGGAGGTGGGAATCCTCAGTGAAGGGGATACGGATTAAAACGTTTTCGGGGGACTGGTCCTCTTGGAACAGGAGGGGGGGAGAGGAAGAGGGAGGCTCAAAGGAGAACCCCTCTTTCCACCTGTCTCCCTGCCTCCTCTAACAAGCAAGCTTGCATTCTAATAAATTGAGCCTAATTATGAATGCTTCGCAGTTTTGTTTACAGAGAGTACAACTATTCGTTTAGTGACCATTTGAGGTTAAAACAGCACTAAAACAATGACTTAGGAATGCTGTTCACACTTACAACCATTGCAGCATCCGTGTGGTCATGTGATCAAAATTTGGACACTTGGCAACTGGCATGTACGTATGACGGTTGCAGTATCCCTGGGTCATCCCTTTTTACGACCTCCTGATAAGCAAAATCCATGGGGAAACCAGGTTTGCTTAACGACCCTGTTACTAACTTAACGACTGCGGCGATTCACTTAAAAACTGTGGCAAAAAAGGTCGTAAAATGGGACAAGGCTCCCTTAACAACTGCCTTGCTTACCAATGGAAAAGAGCAGAAAATAATAGAACAATAAAATAAATAATGAAAGAGAACGAACGAGAAATACAACGACATGGTTACCAAAAAAGGAATACGTTCACCGGGCAAATCCTTTGGGGTGCAATTTGTTTAATTTCGGTTTATTTAATATTTCATGCTCTAATCTTTGTACCCGTCTTTAGGGCAGTGATGGGGAACCTTTTCGGCACCGAGTGCCCAAACCGGAACGCAGGTCCGTTGTGTATGTGCATGCACACCAGCCAGCTGGCCTTCTTGGGCAACGGAGCACCGGAAACCCAAAGACCAGCTGGCCGGTGTGTGCATGCCTGTTTTTTGGCCATATTTTGGGTGTTTTCGGGCTGTTTTCAGGCCATTTCAGGCATACACCCATGCAGAGCAGAGCTGAACTGGGGCAATGGTTCGCATGCCCACAGAGAGGGCTCTGCATCAGTGGTGGGTTCCTCCCGGTTCGGCCCGGTTCTCCCAAGCCGGTAGCGGTGACGATATGACATCATGAGCCGGTTCTGCCCCCCCGTACCCTCCCAGCCCCCCGCGTTATTCTTACCTTTTATTTGGCCCCACCCCCAATCTATTGCTGCCTCCTGAGTCCCAGCTGATGGCTAGAGGGAATAAAACTGTTTAAACTTCTGCCTAGGGGTTTCAAAGGGCCGCCCTACAGCTGATCAGTGTTAAAAGAAAACAAATGAGTAGACCAGTGCCTGCAAAAATACATGAGTAGATCAGTGCCTCCAAAAACAAATGAATAGACCGGTACAACTGCAAACAGTTAAAAGCCTGGTAGACCAGTACCTCTGCTAAATCCCAAAGAATTGTCACATGACCATCAAGCCACGCCCACAGAACTGGTAGTAAAAAATTTTAGAACCCACCCCTGCTCTGCATGTCACCTCTGGAATTCGTGCCATAGGTTTGCCATCACGGCTTTAGGTTATTTGTAAGCCGCCCATTTGACAGCAAGACGGCTGGCATATAAATTTAAGAAAATAAATTTGGTTAGAGAGATGCCACCACCAAAGTGGGCACCTTCCCAGCCACGGGCATCGCTGCACCTGCAGCCTGACAGCAAGAAAACATTTCAGCCAGCAGGAACCCTTCAGCATAACCAAGATTCTCTTCCCCATTATCCCCTGCCTCCAAGTCCCTAAAAGAAAACAACAGCCTCAGCAACGATGAGATGCTGGCTATACTTTATTGGCTTCTTTGCTTGGAAAAAAAAATGTCCCACGCAGCCATTTTGTTCCTGTCTCAACTACACAGCTATATTGTTGTCTGTGCTTTTGGGACACAGCTGATTTAATGGTTTGGGGACTGACGGGAAGCAGGAGATGTTACATTAACGCTGGCCGAGGAGTGTAGAGGTAGTCCTCAAACTTACAACCATTTGTTTAAGTGACCGACACTAAAAAAAAGTGACTTATGACTTACACTTACAACCGTTGCAGTGTCCCCACGGTTACATGATCAAAATTCGGACGCTTGGCAACTGACTCACGTTTACGACGGTTGCAGTGACCCGGGGACAAGCGATCACATTTTGTGACCTTCTGACACCAAGCTAAGTCACGGGGGGAAGCCAGAATCGCTGAATAACCGCGTTACCAATTTAACAACCGCAACGAGTCACTTAAGAACCGTGGCAAGGAAGGTTGCAACATGGGGCAAAACTCACTTAATAGCTGTCTTACTTAGCCACAGAAATGTCGGGCTTGACTGCGGTTGTAAGTCAAGGATTAACCTGTAAGGTTAGGAGGTAAGGAGGGTTTTTTCCGTGGGGTCTACAAATGCAGCTGTGCAGCTCAGGATGTGACATTATTTTTATCCTTTTAAAAAAATGATAGGCAAGCCAAAAAAAACCCCACTGAGTGTCCCACTCAGCCTGCGCGAGGGACTGTAAAGGTTGTCCCATCATCACTAAAGTCTTGGTCAAATATGCACAGTTTTGGTCAAATTTGCACAGGGAGTATCTCATCCAGCCTTCGGTGACTTTTTTTCCAAGCTGCATTTTCTCTGTGACCAAAAACCCAGCGCGCAGGTCCTTACGTCCAGTTGCCGAATGCCTGGGAAGGGTCACTGCTAACAGCTGGCAAAAGTTTAGGGGTTGTACATAACCCATTGCTGTCCATTAGCTGTCCTATCACGCTTTTGACAGGCCTAATCATTTGAGGATGTCCAGCTTGGTGGGCAAGGAGCCTCCAAGTCCTGTGTGTTGAGCAACGACATCAGAGGGAGGAAGTGGTAGGATCTCTTTCCCGCTTGGGAGTGTCCTGGAGGAATCTGATTGATCACAGTGAGAAGCAAAATGCTGGCCTAAGGTGACCCTTTCTAGAAAAGCTCTTCAGGTGTGCTATGCTTTCAGATTTGAAGGTGAGTTTGAGGGACCCTCATGAATTGCTCCACAGTCTTTTCAGAGAACAATGGAGAACGGGATGGAGATGACCAACAACGTGAGGGCCGAACATGTCCCAAGGAGTAACCACAAGGTCATAACTCTCGTTGAACATACACGAGTCCGCTCTGCAACCCCTGGGATGGTCCACCAGAGGTCACACGTTCCTCCACTCAAGGCCCTGAACTTAAGCAGACAGTGGTAGGAGGAAGTCAAGAAAACCGCTCCATTGGGGGCAGTCCATTTACCCCAACTTCCATAGCTCCACTCAGCAGTGGATTTCGTACGCTATCTGAGGCTGGAGCATCAGTCCCTGGTTGGTGAAGAGCTCGCTGCCTTCTTGGGGAGCCGCCTCTTCTCCTTCCAGAGTCTGAGTCGCTTGGTCTTGCAGCTGCTCCGGGAAGACCCCTGCCAGGCCTTGGGGGTCCTTATAGGTGGCAAAGAGGGGCTTGTTCCGGTCAATGACAAACATTTCGTGGCCCCTCTCATCTCGGTACTCCTCCAGCTGGGCGAAGGTGGTGGGCCCGTCGGAGTAGTCGTTGACATACAAGATGTTCTCCTCCTTCCTAGCCTTTTTCCGCTTGCGGTGTTTCCGGTAGATCATGATCACCAAAAGGAGGGCCACGAGGGCCAGCAAGGAGATGGCCACGGCGATGGCAGTCTGCGTGGCCATGCCCAGGGCGTGGAAGTCCATGCTCTCCATGTCGTAGAGAGGTTCCTGGCTGATGTCTACCGAAGCCGGGTAGCCCTGCGATTGTTGTTGCTGCTGTGAGAGGTTCACCATGAGGTGGAAGACCACTCGGGCCATCCCCCCGGGATTGGAGGCCTCGCACTCGTATTTCCCAGCGTGGGACACCGTCACGTTGTTGAGGAACAGCATCCCGCTGCCGGTGTCCGACTGCTCGAAGCGCTCCCCGACGCTGCGCTCTCTCAGCTCAAAACTTCCGCTGGGCAGGTGGGTCCGGCTTCCCCTGGAGCCCGCGGCCCGCCAGTGGGCCAGTTTACGCCAGGTCACCAGCGGCTGTGGATAGCCTGAGGCCTGACAGGAGACGCGCAGGTCGTCACCCAGCCGGGCCGTGACTTCGAGGGGCTGCACTTGCACAACCGGAGGGATGCAGATCAAGCTGTTGCCGGAGATGTCGGCGAGGCTTTGGTAGGCCAGGCGGGGCGGCTCCGAACACTCGATCTTCTTGTCCTGGGGACTCAGGAGCCTCTGGCCTTCCTCTCGGATCCAGCTGCTGAGCCAGTGAAGAGCGCAGTCGCATCGCCATGGATTCTCTGCCCGGAAAAGAAAAACAAATATCCCGTCAACAGAAGTCCACTGGCGGTTTTTAAAGAAAAGATTGGTCAGCCGCTTATCTGGAATGGTTTAGGACTGAGCAGAGGGCTGGACTAGAAGACCTCTGAGGTCCCTTCCAGCTCTCTTCTGATTGATTGATTGGAGGTGTCAGATGTTCCAGATCTCTCTCGGTCCTTTCTGCTGAGATATTTCCCCCCCTGACTAAAGGATTTCTCCTTTCCACAACTTTTCTTTCATCCAGGAGGACTACCAAGGGTCACTTTGGACATACCTGTCAGCCTCAGCACTTGCAGACTGATGAGGGGTCTCAAGGTCACCCGGCTGATGGTGCGCAGGTTGTTCTTGCTGAGGTCCAGCAAGGCTAGCGAGGTGAGTCCGGTCAGCGCTTGGTCCTCCAGAGACTCGATGCTGTTCTCTTGCAGGTGAAGTTCCTGGAGCCTCTGCAGAGGGAAAATGAGATTCAGCAGAAGCTGTTCCGGTCCTTATCCCTTGTATCTCAAAACAGGGGTCTCCAAACTTGGCAACTGTAAGCCTTGTGGACTTCAATCTTTTTTTATATCGTGACAATCAAAACAGCATCCAGTTTTGGTCACCACCATGTAAAAAAGATGTTGAGACTCTAGAAAGAATGCAGAGAAGAGCAACCAGGATGATTAGGGGACTGGAGGCTGAAACATACAATGTACGGTTGCAGGAACTGGGCATGTCCAGTTTAATGAAAAGAAGGACTAGGGGTGACTCCAAAGAAGAGGAGGGGGTCCACCGATTCTCCAAAGCACCTGAAGGCAGGACAAGAAGCAACGGGTGGAAACTAATTAAGCATAGAAGCAACAGAACTCTGCTTGCCTCCAGAGGTTGTGGGTGCTCCATCACTGGAAGTTTTAAAGAAGAGATTGGACAATCGTTTGTCTGGAATGGTATAGGGCTTCCTGCCTAAGCAGGGGGTTGGACTAGAAGACCTCCAAGGTCCCTTCCAACCCTGTTATTCTTCTTCTAACTCCCAGAATTCCCCAGCAAGTCCAGAAGGCTTAAAGTGGCCAAGTTTGGCAACACCTGTCTTAGAACATGAAATTGTAGGGTTGGAGAGGACCTTTGAGGTCTTCTAGTCCAACCCCCTCCTCAAGCAGGAGACCTTACCCTAGACCATTCTGGCCAAAGGTTCTTTAATCCTTTCTTAAAAGCCTCCAGTGATGGATCACCCATAACTTCTGGAGGGAAGTTGTTCCACTGGTTAATTGTCCTAACTCAGGAAACTTTTCCTTAGTTCTAAGTTGCTTCTCTCCTTGATTAGTTTCCATCCATTGGATCTTGTTCTGCCTTCTGGTGCTTTGGAGAACAGCTTGACTCCCTCTTCTTTGGGGCAACCCCTCAAATATTGGAATGCTGCTATCATATCAATCCAATCCTTCTTTTCATTGAAGTAGACATACCCAATTCCTGCAATTGTTCTTTATATATTTTAGCCTCCAGTCCCCTAATCACCTTTGCTGCTCTTCTCTGCACTCTTTCTAGCATCTCAGCATCTCACCCTGCTATTTCAACAGGCTGGCCTGGCTGAATAAGAATCTGGATGGGGTATTTTAAATGTGTGGGTTTTTAAATTGACAAGGCCAAATTTATTTAATTTGTTTTACATTGGTTTTTAAATTTTGTATAGTATATTGTTTTAATGTGGCTGAGTCCTTCAGGAGAAGGGCGGTATAAAAATCTAATAAATAAAAAATAAGTAAAATCAAATAATTTTTTAATATCGTAGCATCCAAAACAGGAAGCAGTATTCCAAGTGTGGCCCCATCAGTCCACTATATACAGCAGTATAAAGGAACGCAGCCCATTAAGATTGATGGAATATTGATTTATACAAACCAAGACTTAGTTCAATGCATAAACCTGACATCAGCCTCGGTTACCCAAAACAAGGTGTCAACTCTGTAGCCATCTTGGAAGCTTCAATGCCGCCACAATGGAGATGAGGGAGAGGGAGGGGGAAGAGAGATAGCTGGGGTTTTGTAGCCAAAACAAAATAGTTCCCCCTGAGAACCAAGGACATTCCCACAGGTGGCTGAAGAGAGGAGGAGTGATGTTTCCAAGCAACCGGACCTCACCTTCATTGGACTATGTGACTGACTATTTGGGAAAGGGGGAAAATTTTTAATTAGGTGAAAACCGCAGGAATCTTCAGAGTCGGTTTTCACCAACCTGTGCCAGTATGATATATCCAATAAACATGATTTTGAGGAAACTGCTTGCCTTGGAGTTCTGTTTGCTATGGGTGTATATAATTGCACCACTATTAGCAAGCCATACACAGGTGCAGTAAGTTAGAATACTCTCTGCTGGTGACCTTCTACCACTGGACCATCGGGAGTATTTTAACTTACTACATCTGTGTAGGGTTTGCCAATTGCACAGTGACAGAGAGGGTCAACTCCATTGCCCAGAGGATCATTGGTTGCCCGCTCCTCTCTTTGGAGGGGAGAGGGAACTTTAAGAAAGTTCAAAACATTCTTCAAGATCCATCTCATCCTGGATCTCACCTTTTTTTTTTTTTTTGAACTATTACCATCTGGCAGACGGTACAGGACAATAAAACAAGGACAAATATTCCGAAAAACAGCTTCTATCCCAGGGCAGTAACTATATTGAATTCTGCTGTATAATGCAATATTAATGCAATATCAGGGGTTTTCAATTTCAGTTATATAGAATGTGAAGGATGTGTGTTTTTGTTTTATGTTTATTTTTATAGTTTTCTTATGTATAATGTACACCGAAGATGGCATTTAATTTTGTTGTACGAGGCGCAATGACAATAAAGAGAAAAGTAAAGAGTAAAATGAGAGTAAAGTGAAGTGAATGAAGTGTATCCCTTGGAACCCTGACACAAGGCTTACAAATTGCCAGATACTGTTGTTTGTGGAGGCTGAAGGATCTCCGGCCTCTTTTCCCCCTGGACCCCCAAACAGCCTCACCTCCAGTTCACAAAAGGTGAAATCTGGGAGACGGGTGATCTGGTTGCCGGAGAGATAAAGGACCCGCAGGTGTTCCAGGCCTTTGAAGATGCTGCTGTTGATCAGATGGATCCGGTTGCCATTCAGCGCCAGTTCCAGCAGCCGATTCTGGTGGTGGAAGGCACCGGGCTCCAGGGCGGAGATGGTGTTGTTCTGCATGTAGAGATACCGGAGATCCAGAAGAGAAGCCAGGTCTTGTTGGCGGATCTGGGTGATGCTGTTGTCCTGCAGGAAAATGGTCTGCCCAGCCAGGGAGGGAGGGAAGGAGGGACAAAGGCCAGAGTCAGTCAGTGGTGGGTTCCCCCGGTTCGCACCGGTTGTTGTGAACCGGTGAGGCTCCACCCACTGACCGTGATGTAATCAAAACGCTTCTGTGTATGTGCACAGAAGAGCGTTTAAGCGAAGCAAGCGCAAGTACGCGGCCCCGCTAAGAACCGGTAGTAAAGGTAAGTAAAACCCACCCCTGACGCAGGTCCCTTGTTTATATAAATTACACCTTGAGGTCTCTGGTGCTCTCTGAGCTTCCTTTCAGACGTTTCATTACCCAACTAAGGGAACATCATCAGTATTAGAAAGGAGTGAGGTTTGCAGAGAGGAGGAAGAGGAGGAAAACAGTGGGGTCCTTCTCCCCGTGTTAAGGGTCTTCTCACCTTGAGTCGCTCGTTAGCCCCCTTGAGAGTCAATAAAGTTCCCCCCGTTTGCACTCTGGGTGTGGAACCATCCAAGATAATCCCCCAAGTGGCCTCTACGACACTGAGAGAGCTAACGGCTGATCTTCAAAGTATTAATGACCAAAGGACTGCAAAGAATAAAAAATCCTTCCACTCTCCACCATTCAGTCAGAACTGAAGAAGCTTCTTGGATGACAAGCGAAACGTCTTCAAGGAAAAAAACCAAGAAAGTCCAGTTGTCTTTTGGGGAAAAAAAAAAAGCCCCTTTGGGACAGATTGTTGTATGTATCCTGAGAGCTTCTGCACCAGAGAAAAAAGTCCTTGTGCGTCTAATCACACTTGGCCAATAAAGAATTCTATATTCTATATTTTCATGGGTGTCAAACTCAAGCCCCACGGTGCTTAGATCTGGCCTGTGGAGCTGTCCTGGAAACAGTGAAGGATCGGCCCATGGTGCCTCTGCCAGCGAAAACAAAGCTCAAACACAGGGCTGTCTGTGGCCTTCCCCAGCTCCATTTTCGGCTTCAACGTGCGGCCCTCCAGAGCTCCGTTTTCACTGGCAGAGCGCACGGTCCAACCCAGGCACTCACTGTGTCACTTGTGTCGGGGGTACCAGGGGTGGCCCGAGCGCTCTGCCAGTGAAAACGGAGGTCGAGAGGGCCACGTGAGACCCTCCCAAGCTCCATTTTCGGCTGCGACAGCCTCCTGCAACCCTCTGCCAGGGAAAACAGAGCTTGAGAGGCCATGCGCGGCCCTCCCGAGCTCCATTTTCACTGGCATAGCGCTCGGGGCATCACAGGCACCCCCAACACGAGTGGCGTTGAGCTAGCCACACCTACCCTGCCTCCCCCCCGAGATCAAACACAACCCTATTTATTTCTATTTGTTTAGATTTGTATACCGCCCTTCTCCTTGCGGACTCAGGGCGGTGCGTCCCTTTGAATTCTTGGCGGCTGTTAATGCAGTTAATTAACAGCCGTTGTTGTAAAAAACTGGTTTATTTAGTAAACTAAGGTTTGAATGGACTTTGTGTGTGCTGTGTTCTTTGGGGTCCGTAGCTGGGGCAGAACAATATTCTATATTCTATATTCCACATTCTACATTCTACATTCTATATCAGTGATGGCGAACCTTTTTGGCACCGACTGTTGAGTTCTGGGGGATTCTGGGAGTTGAAGTCCACCCATCTTCAAGCTTCCAAGATTGAGAAATACTGGTCTATAGTGTCTATATTCTATTAGGCACAGGTGGCCTCACCTGGGTGGTGGGAGAGATGCTCCCTGGAATGTCCTTCAGCCCCAAAGAGCCACACTCCACCGTCAGGCTGTAGCAGCGGCAAGGCGCGGGACATACATGCGCCTGGAACACCAGGAGCCCGAGCAGCAGGAGGCAGAGAAGTGGAGACTTCGCCGGGGCCATCCTAGACCAGCTGCAGGAAAGAGAGAGAAAAGAAGAGAACATTGCAACAGGGCTCCCAACACAGGAGAAACTGAGGCAGGTCACCCCCAAGATGGCCAGATGGTACCCTTAAGGCAATCCGGCAATGATGAGGATCATTCAGATGACCTCAAGAGTGCCTAACCGTGCACTTCTTCCTGGTAGTCTTTGACTCCAACTCCTTCCTGTTATATACAGGTAGTCCTCGAGTTTCGGCCACAATTGAGCACAATGGAGCCCCAAATTTATGTCGCTAAGTGAGACATTTGTTAAGTGAGCTTGGCCCCGCTTTACAACCTCACTTGCCGCGTTTGTTAAGTGAATCACTGCCGTTGTTAAGTCAGTCATATGGTTGTTAAGCGAATCGGGCTTTGCTTGCCAGAAGGTCGCAAAAGGGGTCGCGGGACCTCCGGGACATTGCAACCGTCATAAATGTGAGTCGGTTGTCAAGCACCTGAATTTTGAACACCTGACCATGGGGTTGCTGGAATGGTCATAAGTGTGACAAACGGTTGTCTTTTTTCAGCGCCGTCGTAACTGTGAACGGTCACTAAGTGGACTGCTGTAAGTCGAGGACTATCAGTCTCTGAGCAGAGCTGCTGTAGAAAAGCAGCTAAGTACAGAGGTCTTCAAACTTGGCCGCTTTAAGACTGGTGGACATAGCTGGCTGGAGAATTCTGGGAGTTGAAGTCCACCAGTCTTAAAGCGGCCAAGTTTGAAGACCTCTGAGCTAAAATGTTCAACGAGGACATGCTCGGCAACCAGCTGGCTGGCAGGAGGTGTATGGAGCTAAGCTGGGGCAAGGGCTCACGTGGCCACAGAGAGGGCTCTACGTGCCACCTGTGGCCCATGCGCCAGAGGTTCACCATCCCGGCTCTAGGGCAACCCTCAACGAAAGTAGGGGAGCGTACCAAATTTGTGGATGATACTAAGTTGGTAGGAATAGCCAACCCCCTAGATGATATGCTCAAGATCCAGATGGATCTTGACAGACTTGAATGCTGGGTCCTATCTAACAATATGAAATTCAACGTAGAGAAAATTAAAGTCCTAGACTTAGGTAAGAAAACCAAAAGTTCACCTATAAACTGGGTAAAACCAGGCTTAATAGCAGTAACTGTGAGAGGGATCTTGGAGTCTTAGCGGACAACCAGCTAAACATGACCCACACATGTGCGGCAGCAGACAAAAAAAACCAACACAATCCTAAATTGCACTAACGGGGATACAATCAAGATCAAGTGTGGTACTAATACCCCTCCATAAAGCCTTAGTAAGACCACACCTAGAGCACTGCATCCAGTTTTGGTCACCACACTATAAAAAAGATGCTGAGACTCTAGAAAAAGTGCAGAGGAGAGCAACCAGGATGATGAGGGGACTGGAGGCCAAAACATATAATGAACAGTTGCAGGAACTGGGCCTGGTTGGTCTTAATGAAAAGAAGGACCAGGATAGCATCCTCCAATATTTGAGGGGTTGGCACAGAGAGGAGGAAGGGGGTCAAGCTCTTCTCCAAAGCATCTGAAGGCCAGAGAAGGAAGCATGGATGGAAACTGACCAAGGAGAGACTCAACCTGGAAATAAGGAGAAGTTTTCTGACACTGAGAACAATCAACCCATGGAAAAGAAATTGCCTTCAGAAGTTGTGGGAGCCTCATCACCAGAAGCTTTCAAGAAGAGACTGGATGGCCATTGGTCAGAGATGGGGTAAGGTCTCCTTCTTGGGCAGGGGCTTGGACTAGATGACCTACAAGGTCCCTTCCAACTCTGTTGATCTGACCAAAGTTTAAAAAAAAAAAGAACCTGCAGTATGGAGACCCCAGGCTCACAGAGAGCGTACAGATATCTGGGTTTAAGCCCCTGAGCCACACCAAGGGGGCTGTTAGCTTGGTTGGGGCAATGGCTCTTCTACCCCATCACCTGAATCTTCCTCTTCTTAAAGCCCTCCACACCCTAAAGTCCTCTGAAATGCTACCGCATCGGCCTGCCAATGTGCCTCAAGCTGAGCCAAAAGGCTGGAGCGATTGAGGATGGTTGGCACTGCGCCCAGTCCAAGCTCCATCACGTGCTGGATTGGCACGCTGGCACGCCGAAAGCCAAATATAGAACTAAAGCACGAGAAAGCAGAAGGACAAAAGGACCCTTCAGTCAGGACATCGCTTTCAGAACAACAGAAGAACAGAGTAAGAAGGGACCTTGGAGGTCTTCTAGTCCAACCCCTGCTCACTCAGGAGACCCTATTTCAGACAAGGGGCTGTCCAATCACCTATGGAGATTCTCAAGTCATCCAGGCCAGAGTTGTCACAAAGATGCTTTTTTTCAAGAGGTAACTGGACTTTTTGTTTTTTCTTGAAGACATTTTACTTCTCATCCAAGGAGCTTCTTCAGTTCTGACCGAATGGTGGGGAATGGAAGGATTTCTATTCCTTGCAGACAGACAGCTGGACATTTGCGTCCTTTCAGAGGGTCCTTGAGGCCACTTGGAGGCCACTAAAAAGATGCAAACGACCAGCTGTCTGCAAGGAGTATCAATCCTTCCATTCCCCACCATCCTGTCAAGAGCTGAAGAAGCTTCTTGGATGAGAAGCAAAACGTCTTCAAAGAAAAGCAAGAAAGTCTACATTATTGTAGTTGCCTCCTGAAAAAGCTCTTTTGGGCAGCTGTCCAATCTCTTCTTTAAAATGACGGAGCACCTACAACGTCAGTTCCACTGATGAATTGTTCTTGCTATCAGGAAATTCTTCCGTAGTTCTCGGTTGCTTCTCTCCTTGATGAGTTTCCATCCGTTGCTTCTTGTCCTGCCCTCAGGTGCTTTGAAGGATAGCTTGATCTGTTCTTTTTTGGGGCAGCCCCTCAAATATTGAAGCATTTCCCTCTGAATTAGGCGAGGAGGAGTCTTGCAGCCATCAAGGTCCCCATGCTTGTCATCCCAATGTTGACCGAGAACTGCCTTCTTGTCTCACAAACAACACAACTCCAATCCTTTTGATTGCCAGTCCTTGCATTTCAAGCAGGAATTAAGGAAAGACTCATTTTTCAATTCCTTCATGGCTCATTCCTTGGTTAACACCAGCTGGGTTCCTAGAACCCCAGAGTTCAAAAGGGCGTCGGAGGGCGTCTAGTCCATCCTCTGCCCAGTCAGAAAACCTCAGATCTTCCCTGACCAATGACTGTCCAACCTTTATGTGAAAACTTCCAGTGATGGAGGCTCCATCTCTTTAGGAAGGAGCTTCAGAAATTGTAGAATAACAGAGCTGGAAGGCACCTTGTACGTCTTCTAGTCCACAGTGAATGAATTGCATCAGTTGTTGAACATAAACTAAGCCCAAATCCAATAGAAGAGAATACCTATATATCTTCTCCAGCCACCAACACCCAGATAAGCAGGGATTAATACCAGACAATCTAGCAGAAAACAATACCCTTAGCAAGGAATTACTAAGTAGAAAACCATATCCCCCACCAACATTGCCAGGACAAGCTACTGTACATAAACAGAACAAGCCCCACACATACACCAGCAGTGATGATGTTACCTACTTGAGTAATGAAACATCTGCCACAAAAACAATCACACTCAGAAAGCACCTACAATCTTCATTCTCCTCTCTGCAAATCTCACTCCAAGCATGGATGATATTATCTAGTTGGATTGTGAAATGTTTGCAAGCAAAAACCAAGCTCAGAGAACACCAAGGAATCCACAATTGTCGTCGTCGTCCTCCTCCTCCTCCTCCTCCTCCTCCTCCTCCTCCTTTCTGCAAACATTCCTCCCTTCTAGCACTGATGATGTTACCTAGTAGGGTCATGAAATGTTTGCAAGAAAAAAAACAAGCGCAGAGAACACCAGGGATCCCACAGTCCTCCTCCTCCTCCTCCTCCATGCAGACTTTCCTCCCTTCTAGCACTGATGATGTTACCTAGTAGGGTCATGAAATGTCTACAAGCTAAAAACAAGGCTCGGAGAGCACCAAGGGCTCCATAAGCACCAAGAAAATAATATACTGCCCATAGGTGAACCGACCTGTGCTCCTTCTGCCTCAGTTCCCCCACTTGAGGGCTAGAATCATTTCAAGCTTTCCGAAGGGCTTCTTCTGGTGGGGTTCAGAATCTCTAAAGACAAAACTGCAGCCAGGACACTCGGGGGCCCTTGCAAAAGAGAGGCAGATACAGCATGTGATGTATAAGATTATGATCCACTCTGATCCTCCAGGGATAGGGCAGGATTACGGGCAAAACCGATCAGCCTCTTCATCATAGGGGCTTATCAAAAATACTCTTTCTGAGATTACCATGGATCAAGCACGATGGCGGGTCATTAGCAAACCCCGTCACGGGGAAAATATCCACAGTGACCTTGAGTTTTAAAAGCTGGTGGTGGAATTAGGGGAGAAATCCGTTCTCAGGGATCTCCATTCCCCCCCCCACACACACACTCCATGCAGACCCCAAACGAGGTGGGACCTCAACACACCAGATTTCTCAGTTTCATGCTGAACAGAGGTGGGGGACAGACAAGCATCCGCAAGCCAAGTTCTCAGGGGAAGCCGCAACTCCGTTTTTGCAAGAGAATATGTAAGAGAATAATTAAAGGGCTGCTCTTCCATAGCAGCTCAGCTATGACGCAGGTAGTCCTCGAACTACGATCACAATTTTGAGCCCAACGTTTCTGTGGTTAAGGGAAGACATTTGTAAAGTGACTTTTGCCCCCCCATTACAACCTTTCTTCCCATGGTTGCTAAGTGAATCACTGCAATTGTTAGTAATTGGGAATCTGGCTTCCCCGTTGACTTTGCTGGTGAGAGGTTGCAAAAGTGGGGAAATCACGTGACCCCGGGACGCTGCGCCGGTCATAAATATGAATCGGTGGCCAAGCATCTGAATTTTAATGAAGTAACCGTGGCCGTACTGCAACGGTCGTATGTGTGAAAAATGGTCACAAGTCACTTTTCTCAGTGCTCGTGTGACTTTGAATGGCCTCTAAATGGACAGTCGTAAGTCGAGGACTACCTGTGCAAGATAACAGAGTTGGAAGGGACCTTGGAGGTCCTCCAGTCCAACCCCCTCCCCCCCCGCTTAGGCAGGAAAAAACCCTACAGAGGTAGTCCTCAACTTACATCCACTATTGAGCCCAGAATTTCCGTTGCTAAGCGAAACAGATATTGAGCTTCGCCCCATTTTACGGCCTTCTGGCAAGCAGACTGAACGGAGACTCCAGATTCACATCACTGTCTTGTGACTAACTGAAAGACTGCAACGATTCACTTAACAACGGGGCAAGAAAAATCGTAAAACGAGGCAAACTCACTCTACAAATGTTTCACTTAAGCACCAAAAATTTGGGGCTGAATTGCGGTCATAACCCGAGGACTAGCTGTATTTTATGAACCAAGAACAGGGAACATTGGTTGCTTCTGACGGCAGCAGCCTCTGACACGCAATGCCCTTCTCTGAATGCAAATGCATTTTAAAAAAAAAAACAAACTTTTAATCAAAGCTGGAGCAAGAAAATCAAGATGGGTTTTGTCAAGGAAAGTGTGACTGGCATTTTTATGATGCACCACTGGCCAGATCTACCTGGAGCCTCCTGTGTAGAAGCCAAAGTGGGAAGCCCCCACCTCCTTCCCAGAAGAATGAAATGTTTTAAAAAATATTAAAAAGGTGGGATGTTATATTTTCCTAAAGGAGAAGCATGTTTCTAAAGTCAGCAAGCAAATGGATGGATGGATGGATAATTTAACCAAACTTATCTCAGACAAACTCCTAAGATTTGCACATGGTCCCATGGGAGTCTGACAACAGTCAATAGAATACAAGTTCTTGCACAGGAACAGGAAGCTCAAGGGCAAGGCCCAAGAGAAGGTATAAATAACCCTCATTCTCAACTCCATGTGGTCAGCTGCCCAGAATATGTATGTATGTATGTATGTATGTATGTGTGTGTATACACACACATACACACACACCTTGTTTCCCCCAAAATAAGGCATCCCCTGATAATAAGCCCCCCAAAAATATAATTTTCAGGAAAACACGATATATATATATATGTGCCTGGTGGTTCTGCTTCATCAATAAATAGACCCTCTCTTCAATCAGCTTCCAGCCTCCATTTTGTTTTTTCCCCTGGCTCGGAACTGAACCAGATGGATATTTCTTCCAACACCAAGATGCCGCCCAGGTGAACTGCAGGAGAGGATTTTAAAGCCAAAAAAATGATGGCCTGCAGAACCTTAAAAGGGAGAGCCAGAAGAATAAACTCATGTGCATCTATTGATATATCAAGACAAGACGCTGAATCTTTGTGGGCAGGGGGTCTCCAAACGTGGCCACTTGTGGACTTCAACTCCCAGAATTCCTCAGACAGCATATGGGAGGTAGCCTCAAGGCTGGATGAGGAATTCTGGGAGTTGAAGTCCACAAGTCTTAAAGTGGCCAAGTTTTGGAGACCCCTGTTTTAGGGCAGTGTTCTTCAACCTTTGTTGGAAGAAAAATCCAGGTCCAAATGGAGTTGAGATTAGGATGGGGTTTTTTTATACCTTCTCGATTCCATGAGTTTGTGTAGGGGTCATGGCTGGCTCTATAGGCAAAAGGGGAAATGCAAATCCTAAGTGTTTGTCTGAGTTAATCTTGTCAACCTTTGGCTTGCCTAACTGTGTTGCTTATCTGGAGTTTCGGTCTGACCCAGTCTTTCTGAATGGATTACCCAATCTGCATTTCTAAAAGATGGCCTCCTCAGTTTCTGCAGAGAGATTGGGGCTGGTTTCTGCCTTCCTTAAGGTTTTTCCCCCTCCCCCCCAATTTCTCCTTTAGGAAGGAATCCTGCCTTTTTAATATTCCCCAAAATATTTCATTCTTTAGGAGAATGGGTGGGTGCCAGTTTGATACCTCTGTTCTACACCTTAGCCACTTTAAGATGTCTGGACTTCAACTCCCAGAATTCCCCAACCAGCAGAGCTGTGGTCCATTGGGGTGAGGGATGGAGGAAGAGGAGGGGAGGGGTCTGTGAAATTCACCTGGCACAGACAAACCTTGTCAGCACAGGTGGAGGCTCTACCTTCAGTAAACACATCCATCTAGGCCGGTGTTTCTCAACCTTGGTAGCTTGAAGATGGGTGGACTTCAACTCCCAGAATCCCCCAGCCAGCGCTGCTGGCTGGGGGATTCTGGGAGTTGAAGTCCACCCATCTTCAAGCTACCAAGGTTGAGAAACACTGATCTAAGCACCTGTAGCACCTCCAGAGTCACCAAGTTCTGCATGCCCATACATTCACACCAGTAGTGGGTTTCTACTGATTTGGGCAAACTTGTAGCGGCGGCACCAGGAAGCTCCGCCCACCCGCCCAGACATCATCAAAGTGCCGTGCGCTACTGATAGTGAACTGGTAGCGCTGGGAATTGAAACCCACTACTGATTCACACCCTTGGGAACCATTGCAGGCAGTCCTCAACCTACGACGGCTCACAGTGACCAGTTTTCAAAGTTACAACGGCACTGAAAAAAGTCACTTATGACCAGTTTTCACACTTATGACCGTTGCAGCATCCACGTGCTGCAAAATTCGGGCACTTTGGCAACTGACTCATATTTATGACGATCGCAGAGTCATGTGATCCCCTTTGGCGACTTTTTGACAAGCCAAATCAAGGGGGAAGCCAGATTCGCTTAACAACTGTGCGACTAACTTAACTCAGTCATTCACTTAAGGACTGTAGCAAGAAAGACTGTAAAATGGGGCAAATTTCTCTCACTTAGCGACAGAAGTTTTGGGGCTCAATTGTGGTCGTAAATCGAGGACTACCTGAAAAACTAAATTCTTCTGGAGTCTCTGCATACAGATTTAGGACCTGATTCCCCACAATTTGCTAAATCACGTGGCTGAGTTTAATTTGATTTAATTCCATTTAATCTGACGGGGAATTGAATTTTATTCTTACTGATAAAATCAGTAACCTCTCCCCCTTTGAAAGCCTCGCTTCAATTCATTCTCCTTTTTGTCTAAACTACTGTATTTATTTTAAAACTTTAACCCACAGGAGTCCTATGGCCAAGAAACTCTAACCAGAGAAAACAAAGAAAACAAAACCATTGTTTTCAATTGTTTTGAAAACATTCAGCAGAAATCTTTACAATTAATTCTCCACCGTTTTGATTTCCACGAACATCAATAAAAGCCATACAGGATTATTTACAGCTCAATCATCCAAAGCATCCCACAGCTGGAGGCCCGTATTGTGAACAAAATCCCCACCAGAACTCAACAAACACAGTTGATTCTACACATGACAATTGTTGGAGTCTGTAAGTCACCTAAACTTCAAACCTCGGTTTATCAACCGCAATGCCCAATTCCCACCATCCAAATTTTGGCTTTGCGAAAGCCAGTTTCTCTCTTCACTTTGATCATAACTTCCCTCCTTATTTCACCGAGTTCTTCACTGAGTTAATGAATTATCAAAACTTGCAACTTGATTTAAATGAATTTCACCCGTCCTTTCGATGCAAAAGCCTCTATAAGGGACTCCTTGACTTACGACCGCCACTGAGCCAAAAATTTCCATGGATAAGCGAAGCAATTCTTAAGTGAGTTGCGCCCCATTTTACGACCTTGCTTGCTACAGTCATTAAGCGAACCATTACAATTGCTAAGTGAAGCGAACCTGGCTTCCCTTGTCGACTTCGCATGTCAGAAACTGGCTAGGAAGGTTGCAAAAGGGAATCCCGGGACACAGCGACCGTCATAAATGTGAGTCAGTTGCCAAGCTCCTGAATTTTGATAATATGACCACGGGGATGCTGCATAAGTCATTTTTTCTGGAGCTGTTGTAACTACAAACGGTCACTAAATGAACTGTTGTAAGTCGAGGACTACCTGTTCTGAATCCCATCCATGCCCAGAGGCCAGAAGAAGCCTGGATGGCAGATATGCCACCTTGGAGCGCATCAACTGTTGGGGACCAGCCTTGGGGGTGCTGTCAGGATGGGTATCTCCTTCCAGGTGCCTTGAACCCGGCTCCCCCATCCCAGAAGGAGCCTCAGCAGATCTGGGGGTCCCAGAAGCCTCCCAGGACAGCTTAGGAGCATCGCGAAGCGGTGGAACTGCCCGCTACAGACAAAAACAGGACCACTTGGTGAGGGAGTCCCCCAAATGTTTCCTGCCTGAGCAGGGGGTTGGACTAGATGACCTCCAAGGTCCTTTCCGACTCTGTCCTTCTGTGACTTCGGTGATGTGTTATGCTATTGCATGTCTTCCCTTGGGTGGGGTTGATGGGCAAGGCTGGGCTTCCAGGGGGCAGGGAGGCCAGTCTTTGCTCCAGCGCTGAGTCCGGAGCTGGGGGCAGAGGCGACCCTCCCCAGGCGCCAGGGGGGTTCCCTAGGCACTTGGCCCACCCCGTGCCCGCTGCCTTCTGGTGGCCGGGAGTCCCGGCGGCCCATCATCTGCCTGGGCGGCTGCTTCCCCGGCCCCCTCCCTCGGGGAGACGCCCCCGGCCCTGCAGGCGCCCACCCCGCGGCGCCCCCCGCCCTGCCCGAGGTAGCTCCGGGACCCCGCCGCTCACCTGCCCCGCCCGGCTCTCCATGGCATCGGCGGCCTCGCTCCGGCTCCGGCTGGCTCGCCTGGGAAGCCACCGAGTGCCCGGCTCTGCCTCCCGTGCCAGCCGCCGCCGCCCCCCGCCCGCCCGCTGACGTCAGCGCCGCCCCCTCCCCGCCGAGCACCCCCCGCCTGGGCAGCCACAGCCTCCGCCGGGGAAGCGCAGGGGCCGCGGGGCGCGGGGCGGCGGGAACCGGCCGGGACAGAGGGAGAGACGGGCACGGTGGATGGAGGAGTGGGCCGGGGGGAGGGTGATAGATCGGTGGATGGATGGGTGAATGGGTGAATGGAGAAATGGAGGGAGGGAAGGAGGGACAGGTGCATGGATGGATGGATGGATGGATGGATGGATGGATAGAAGGAGGGAAAGACAGGTGCATAGGCGGATGGGTGGACGGATGGGCAGATAGATTGGTAGAGGGAGGGATGGAAATAAGGATGAATGAATAGATCGAGGTTCACAGATGGATGGGTGGACAGGTTGTCAGATGGATGATAGATGGGCGGATGGATGGGTGGGTGAATGGAGAAATGGATGGATGGATAGATAGATAAATAAATGCATGGCTGGATAAAGGGAGGGAGGGAGGGAGGGAGGGAGGGAGGGACAGGTGCATGGATAGACAGTTGGACAGATGGAAGGATGGATGAACCGATGGATGGATGGATGGATGGATGGATGGATGGATGGATGGATGGATGGATGGATGGATGATAAAGGCATGGCTGGATAGATGGAGGGAGGGAGGGAGGCAGGGGCAGGTGCACAGGTGGATGGATGAACAGATCGATGGATGGATGGATGGATAGATAGATAGATGATAAAGGCATGGCTGGATAGATGGAGAGAGGGACAGGTGCACAGGTGAATGGACAGTTGGACAGATGGATGGATGGATGAACAGATCTATAGATGGATGGATGGGCAGTTGGACAGATGGAAGGATGGATGGAGAGATAGAGGCATAGCTGGATAAATGGAGGGAGGGAGGGAGGGACAGGTGCACGGGTGGTTGGATGGACAGATGGATGATGGATGGATGGATGGGTGAATGCATGGCTGGACAGATGGAGAGGGATGGGTGGAGGATGGATGGGGTGATGGAACCACCTAGAAAAAAAGCAAGACTGCCTTTGGGACCACTAACTCCTTTCTGCAACCCCCTCAATCCCCCAGCCTGGTGCCAACCTTGGGGTGGGAGCTAGCCTTAGTTCAGGGTTCAGTGGGGCTGCAAAAGGGGGGAGAAACGACCGTCTCCAGACTCCCACCTGATTTAGCTGAACACCCATCCCTTCAGCTCCACAGACCCCCAGGGAAGACAATTCCCGAGTTCACAGCATCCTGGGGTGGGAGTCAGCCTGAAGGACATCTAGTCCATCTCTCCTTTGTTCCTTAACAGCACCCCAACCACCAAAGTCCTTCATCCCAGACCCCAATTTTGGTCCTTGCCTGTTTTAGGCACAGTGTTGGGCCCTACCAAACCAGAAGCCCTGATCTTATTATGTATGTTTCTTTCACTTTCACCTGTTGGCCTTCTGAGAACGGGCCCAGGTACCCTGATTTCACCTTCTTGCTTATTTTCATATTATCGGAAACTGGAGTTTCACCAGTCTGGGACCCCCAAGGGTCATCTAGGTCCCATCTAGCGGGCAGAACCAATTCAGCTGTTTTTCCAGCCTCCCTTCCTTAAACCATCAAGGAAGTTGCTGTAGCGGCTGTTGTAAGATAGTGCTTAGCACGCACTCCAGAATTTATGCACACACAGTGCCACCCCTCCCACCCCCCCAAAAATAAGGGGCTCAGCAATTGAATTGCTAAAATAAAACAGGGTTATGTTTAGCAAGCATTTTAGGACAGTGATTGCACGTTAGGTGGCTGAGTGTCACTCGGTTTTGTAGTCCCATGGGCCCAGAAGGCAAAGCTGCCACAGAGCAAAATGCAAACAAATACTGTACCCTTATAGGGAGGATACATGAGATGTGGGTGTGGCTAACTGATGATGGCTAATGAGCCAGAAATAGATCTATATTAGTCTCCCAATGAGCAGCATAGGGCCTGCTGGCTGCCAGAAGAAAAAAAAGCCTAGAACTAGTGGATTGTGATTTCACTGAACTAGGGCTGCAGAAAAATCTTGGTTTATGTAGGAAAAACCTGGCTAAGAGAAATACACACACACACACACACACACACACAGTCACCCCCCCCCCCCACTAGCAGTTAAAAGGAAGAAACAGCTGTGATCTCACATTGCTCCTAGAAGCACGAAGCCGAAAACACCAGCCTGAAGATGACGAATGAGACTTCGTTGAAATGTCACCAAGACACTTCCAATTTTACACGGGAGAAAACCCGAATAACCAAAGACCTACCTACCTACCTACATTTTCAGCTGCTCCAAAAACAACTATCGTTTTTCACTTGAGGAAAATAAAAACAAAATCAATCTGGCTACATAATACTGTGTCTACTGTAATATATTTCCTATTTGACCCGGGAGCCGGTATTTGAGAATTGCGCCTTAAAGGGAATAAAAGGCTGGACTAGCTGATCTTAGAAATCCCTTCTAACTCCACAATCCAAAAAGTGAATAACTTGATGGAAGGGGGGAAAAAATCAGGAGGAGTCTGGATGTACCTTTTTCAAGTCATCAATTTTATTTCAAAGGCAAACCTTTGGTGAGAAAATGGTGATTTTTTAAAAAGCTGCCATAGCATACTAAATAACCTTAAAATGGGTGGACCAGCTCCTAGAATAGAAGGGGAAGGAGAAGGAGAAAAAGGAGGAGGAGGAGGAGGAGGAGACAGATAAGGAACAGTGGGAGGAGGAGAAGGAAAAGGAAGGGGAGGGGGAGGGGGAGGAGACAGAGAAGGAAGAGGGGAAGAGAAGGAAGAGGAGAAGGAAGAGGAGAGAGGAGGAGGTTCTTGGTGCTCTCTGAGCTTGTTTTCTTGCAGAAGTTTCATGACCCAACTAGGTAACATCATCAGTGTTAGATTGTGTACCCCAGTATTGGGGTTTTTGGACAGCAGCAGGAGGAGGAGGAGGAGGCAGGGGTGCCCTTGATGCTCTCTGAGGGTCCAAATCTGGTTGTTTTCTTGTAGACATTTCATTAACCAACTAGGGAACATCATCAGTGTTAGAATAGAGTGGGTTTCCTCTTTGTTTAGACACAAGCGGCTTGCCCTTTCAGCATGGGGATGCTAACCCAGTTGTTAAGTATGAAAAATAGTCATAAGTCCCCCTTTTTAGGGCTGTTGTAACTTTGAACGGTTACTAAATGAACTGTTGTAAGTTGAGAATTACCTGAATGGTCAAAACAGCTACATCTCTGTTACCACGGTGATATGTTTTCTCTCCTCTTGCTAGGGCACATCTGCATATTGCAAAAAAGATAAAACAAAACCAAACCCTGGATTGCACAACTGAGAAAGGGCCCAGATGCTCCGCTGTGGTGTGTGTGTTTGTACTGCATCCAGGTTTGGTCACCACAATATAATAAAGGGTGTGGAGGCTCTGGAAAGAATGCACGGAAGAGCAACAAAGATGAGAGGACTGGAGGCTAAAACATAGGAAGAACGATTGCAGGAACTGGGTACATCTAGTTTAATGAAAAGAAGGACTAGGGGAGACAGGATAGCAGTGTATCTCAGGGGCTGCCAGAAAGAAGAGGCAGTCAAACTATTCTCCAAAGCAGCTGAAGGCAGGAGAAGAAGCAACGGAAGGGAAACTGATCAAGGAGAGAAGCAACTTGGAATTAAGGAGAAACTTCCTAACAGTGAGGACAATTAACAGTGGGACAGCTTGCCACCAGAAGTCCTGGGTGCTTCATCACTGGAGGTTTTTAAGAAGAGATTGGACAACCATTTGTCTTAAATGGTATAGGGTCCCCTGCTCGAGCAGAGGGTTGGACTAGAAGACCTCCAAGGTCCCTTCCAACTCTGTCATTCTGTATTTTGTACTCACATTTACAATGGAACACCTGTCCAGAAGCATTTTCTGCATTGTGAATTGATCAACCGCGCACAACAGAAAAAGCTGTTCAGATCCTTTGCAATCAAAGCCGAAGGCGTCACTGGTTCCTGGATCAATTTGTTAATAAAATTTACTTAGGATGGATGCTATTTTTATAGGAACAATTTCTCCAGGGAAGAACAGACAGATTACCCGTGGTACCTTCAGGTCATTATTAAAGATTTATCTTCCTTTTCTTTCTTTCTCTCTCTCTCTTTCTCACACACACACATGGACAGACAAGCAACGGAAGGTGAAAATATAAACCAAGCAAAAAAAATTGTGGCGTTAGAAGCGGATCTATTTGTCTCCAGGGGGAAAAAAAAAGCCTTTGGATCAATTCATTTGACTCACCACAATAAGAGCATTTTCAAATATATAGCTTTTTTATTTTATTTTATTTTTTAACTGGAAGCTGGTTTTGAATGGCTCTTTATTACAAAGGACAATCGCAACAGGGTTTTCTCCCTGCCACAAAAGACGAGGCATGGAGACAATGCTTTGAAAGCCACTGGTTCAGAGGATCAGACTTCTGACAATCCCTTGTTCTCTAGATCCTGCAAACATTAAGGAAGGATTTGCTCCATTCTGTTTCTCTCTGGCTCTTTTGTCACATCACTGAGATTTCTCTCTCCGTGGAGTATCTCTGGCACAATTCCTTCTCTTGAAAAAAAAAAAAAACTCTTTTCTTTGGCACACGTTAGATCTGAGAGCCGAGCCAGAGAAGCAGTGCAGGAATATAAGAAGTGAAGTGAATGAATCCATAAAAAATTAAGATTAACCCAATACTCATTTTCTGAATGTTTGAAACCTTAGTAGTAATATTTCTTCAAAGAGACCATCTTATGACTAGGATTATATTTTGAATTATTCCCCCATTTTGACCTGCAAAAATTATTGCTTAACTAATAATAATAAACTTCAGTAAAATTCCTAAAAATTCAGTAAAATTCCTTAAAAAGTACATACTTTTTAAGGATGGGGAGAAACAGACTCAGGCTCAACCCATCCAAGACCGAGTGGCTGTGGTTTCTGACGTCCTGATATGGTCAGTTGGTGCCATCACTGACTATGGGGGGCGAGTCGTTGGCCCCCACAGATAGGGCCCGCAACTTGGGTGTCCTCCTGGATTCACAGCTGTCTTTAGAAGAGCACTTGACGGCTGTGGCCGGGAGGGCTTTTTATCAGGTCCACCTGATTCGCCAGTTGCGTCCCTTTCTGGATCGGGACTCGTTACGTACAGTCACTCATGCCCTTGTAACTTCCTGCCTGGACTACTGTAATGCTCTCTACGTGGGGCTCCCCTTGAGGAGCACCCGGAGGCTCCAGCTGGTTCAGAGTGCGGCCGTGCGGGTGGTTAAGGGAGTGACGTGGCGTTCCCATGTGACACCTCTCCTGCGCGAGCTGCACTGGCTCCCGGTGGTCTTCTGGGTGCGCTTCAAGGTTTTGGTCATCACCTTTAGAGCGCTCCATGGCTTAGGACCTGGGTATTTACGGGACCACCTTCTGCCACCAATAGCCTCTCACCGACCAGTAGACTCACATAGAGAGGGGCTTCTCAGGGTGCCATCGGCCAAACAATGTCAACTGGCGGCTCCCAGGGGGAGAGCCTTCTCTGTGGGGGCACCTGCTATCTGGAATGAGCTTCCCCCAGAGATACGGAGGATCCCAGATTTACGCACCTTTGGTCGTGCCCTCAAGACCTATTTATTTCAACAGGCTGGCCTGGCCTAACTTCCCTTTTAATTGTAACTTCTAAAGTTGGTTTTAAAACATGGGGGGGGGGTTGTTTTAAATTGTTCTGGGCCAAATTATTTAATGTGATTTATAGTGTCTTTTAAATTTTGTAATTTGCATGTTTTATCTTTTTGGCTGTTCACCGCCCTGAGTCCTTCAGGAGTAGGGCGGTATATAAATTGAATAAAATGGAATGAAAAAATGAAATACAAAAAATATGTGGAGACCCTAGAAAGAGTGCAGAGAAGGGCAACAAAGACGATTAGGGGACTGGAGGCTGAAATATATGAAGAACGGTTGCAGGAACTGGGTACGTCTAGTTTAATGAGAAGAAGGACTAGGGGAGACATGATAGCAGTGTTCAAACATTTCTAATAACAGAAAGCTGGCAAGGCAATATTTTTAATTAAGGTAAATCATACAATGAATGGCTACGGGAACTAGGTATGTTTAGCCTAAGGAAGAGAAGGCTTAGGGTAGATTGATAGGGTCTTCCAATATTTGAGGGGCTCTCACAGAGAGAAGGGGGTCCATCTATTCTCCAAAGCACCTGAAAGCAGGACAGGAAACAACGGACGGAAACTCATCAAGGAGAGAAGCAACCTGGAATTAAGGAGGAATGAGGACACTTAATCAGTGGAACTGCTTGCCACCAGAAGTTGTGGGTGCTCCAACACTATAGAGGTTTTCCAGAAGAGACGGGACAACCATTTGCCTTAAATGGTATAGGGGTTCCTGCCTGAGCAAGGGGCTGGACTAGAAGACCTCCACGGTCCCTTCAGGCTCTATTGTTCTGTAATGTTCTGTTCTGTTCAATAAAGAAGCCACACTGAATTCTTTCTTGCATTCATTGGCTGAGGTCATCCTGGAGGAATTTTAGAAAGCTAACTAAAAAATGATGATAATGATTATTTTGCAGCTCTCTGTAATTTGACACTCAGGTAGGCTCAAACAAGGCAGGGCCTTGGATTTATACTGTTCCTTTTTTAAAATGTACTTAATGGAGAATGTTTATTGCCATTTTAGTGACTTCGATGGATTTTATTTTGTAAAAAAAACAACAACAATTCTTCAGACTGATTGAGGTGTGTAAAAGAAAAATACACATTTTGAAATAACCAGTTGATGAATAGAAATCACGTGTGGAATAAAAGAATGGGGAACGAACATCGCCAGGCCACTGGCGGAGGGGTGGGAGATTCCTGGCCTCAAAAATGAGCTCCTGCCAATCAATGAAGCCCCCTCCCTCGCTAAATTACCTGCAGAGAAATGTTCCGTGCCTGCCTTGCTCTCTGTCTTCTTCAGACTCAGTTTCACCATCCGGCCTTGAAATTTCTACTTTGGTGCCTTCGCTAAGGAAAAGTGTATCGACAGCACTTAGGAATACAAAATACAGAATCACAGAGTTGGAAGGGACCTTGGAGGTCTTCTAGTCCAACCCCCATACAATTTGAGACAAGTGCTTGTCCAGTCTCTTCTTGAAAACCTCACAACTTCTGGTGGCAAGCTGTCCCACTGGTTAATTCTTCTCATTGTCTCTTGTGGCCCACCAGCGGCCTGCGCAGATTGTTGCTGATCCCGAGGACGAGGAGGCTGGTGTGGTGTCGCGCCAGCAGCCTGTGCAGACAGCGCTCAAGTTGGACAATGAGGAGGCTGGAGAAGAGGTGGTGCCAGAGGCAGGGATTCAGAACCTCCAGAGGCTCCTTTAAGTGAAGAGGATGAAGTGGAGGAGCCTCTTCTCAATGCAGGAGCACGCAGAGCTGCCAAAAGGCAGGAGTGGTTACTCAGGAGAAGGTCTCCTTGAGAGTAAGGCTTGGGGCTAATTGGCCACTCCCTTAGCCTATTAAGTTTGCACACAGCTTGTAAAAAGCTGCAGGAAACGACGTTCCTTTGTTAGCTGATCATTGAGTTTGGATTTTCTCTGCAAACCTGGCTTCTGGGCTTTCTGCCAACTCTTGTAACTCTATCTTATCTGTGGAATTTCTGGCAGGTTGTTAAGAAAGTTTTATTAACAATCTGCATTTGCAAAAGACTGTGTTTTGAAGTAAACTGAGTTTTGTTCGGAGTTTGTGTGTGCTACATTCTTTGGGATCCATAGCTGAGGCAGAACGCTGTCAGGAAATTTCTCTTCAGTTCTAGGTTAGTTCTTTCCTTGGTAACTTCTTGTCCTCCCCTCACGTCCTTTGGACGTCAACCCCCTCTTCCCTATGACAGCCCCTCCAATATTGGAAGATGCCGTCATGTCACTCCTACTTCTCTTCGTTAGACTAGAGATGTTCCCAGTTCCTACAATTTGCAAAACAAAGGAAATGTACAGCACCAAGTGATCCCTTTTCCTTATGTGGCTCGGTGTCTCTGAAGGCAAAATGGCAGCCCCCACTGTGTGACTGAGGCCCTGCCCTTCTGTGCACGCCCTTTTTTGAGCCCCTCCTTGCAGACCCCTTGCCAGCCACCAAAAGCTGAAGTTCAAGATAGCCTAGGGTGCAGATAGAATCACCCTGAGAGCAGTGCATGAAGGAGCTCGTGGATGCACCCCAAAACAGATTAAGGGTGTTTTGACTGCATTTGAGCATCCCACGGTAGGTGGGGGACCTTCAGGCAATTTCCCTCATCCTGTGGACATAACTGCTGGGCAGGTATCAGGGGTGAAAGATCGCATCCATATACGAAACTTCAATTAAAATGACTTTATTGCTGAAAGCCCACGCACAGGAATCGTCTCATCGAACTCTTGAGCATCTGCTTGGAGTTAGATAAGGGTCCACGAAATTCAAGCGAGGTTGGAGGTCGCTTGTGGTTACATAGGAATTCTAGGCTGGTTCCTCTTTTGACTCCGCCTCCGGGTTCTGCCACTCCTTCCCCTTCGTCAGGGTTTTTCTCAATGTCAGCAGAAGACCCTCGGGTTCTCTCCGCAAGCAAGGTTACCTTCTTCCTAGCTGCCATCTTCAGAAACTCCCGCTCCCTTTGCTTCCTCCGCTAAGGTGGGCGGATGGCTGGCCGTCCAAGCTATTCTAAGCCTTGCGCATAAATGTGTGTCTCCTTGCATACATTATTTAGGGCTTTTTACTCTGAGCCAAACGTCTCACTGTGGTTTGTTTTGGAGTCATGCCAAGGAGCATCTGAGGGAGGGCAAGGTGGCCTGGCACTGTTTGCTCTTTCCTGGAGGTCTGGAGTCAAGGCTAGAAATAGATGTTCCTTATTCAGACATGCATGCAGGGATGGGGGTGGGAGAGGGGTTGTTGCCAGACTCAGAATACCAGGCAGCTTCTTCATTAAATGCCTCTCCAACCCTGCATTTGCTATGTGTTGTCGCCCTCCCTCAATCCAGATTAACCGCCGGCTTAATTCAATGGTTACATTCACCAACCATTTACCCCTGTGGTGGGTTTCAATTTTTTTTACTACCGGTTCTGTGGGTGTGCCTTGGTGGGCGTGGCATGGCTTGATGGGCGTGGCAGGGGAAGGATACTGCAACATCTCCTTTCCCACCCCACTCCAGGGGAAGGATACTGTAAAATCTCCATTCTGTCCCCAATCCAGGGGAAGGTTACTGCAAAATACCTGGTGGCTCAGCAGACTAAAAACATTGTGATTAACATCAGCTGTCTGCAATTATTTCAAGTTCGAGGCTCAAGGTTGACTCAGCCTTCCATCCTTTCTAAGGTAGGTCAATTGAGGACCCAGTTTGTGGGGGCAATAAGCTGACTTTGTATAAATATACAAAAGTATGAAGGCTATTGCTTAACGCATTGTAAGCTGCCCTGAGTCTCTGGAGAAGGGCGGCATATAAATCAAATAAATAAATAAAATGCCCATTTCCTCTCAATCGGTTGGGACTTGGGAGGCAGAGAATAGATGGGGGTGAGGCCAGTCAGAATTTTTACTACCAGTTCTCCGAACTACTCAAAATTTTTGCTACCGGTTCTCCAGAACTGGTCAGAACCTGCTGAAACCCAGTTCTGATTTACCCCTAGCAAATATGTGTACCATGCTGGCCGAGGGATTCTGGAAGTTGTGCTCCACACCTCAAGTTTGAAAGACAACAATTGAAGTGTCTTCTAAATGGAAGAAGCTGGCCTACTAGGTGGGCTGAATCCATCCAATGAGTATGCAGGATTGCAAAACCCATCTATTCTCCGCTTGTGTGCAAGCAATAACCAGTTCCTTCCTTCCGTCCTCTCTTCCTGTCCTTCCTCGCCTATCCATCCATCCCTTATTTCCTTCCTTCCTTCCTCTTTTCCTTTCCTATCCATCCAATCCATCCCTCATTTCCTTCCTTCCTTCCTCCCCTATCTCTCTCCCTCCTTTCCTCTATCCATTCATCCCTCCCTCATTTCCTCCCTCTCTCTCCTATCCATCCAATTCATCCTTATTTCCTCCCTCCCTCCCTTCCTAGCTGGGGAATTCTGGGACTTGAAGTGCACACGTCTTAAAGTCGTCAAAATTGGACCCCCTGCTATAAACTATTCCAGGGCTATTCAACAGCCAGGAAAATCTTAGCTCCAGATAGGCAAATGAGAAGGACCTTCCTTAAATTGCTCCCTCCCTCCCTCCTACCACTACTACAGCTTGCTGATTTGGGCTCTGGGGTTTTGCCAGGCTGTCAAAGGGCTTTGGCCAAGCTGGATGGACATTCAGGAAACTGCATTTCTAACAGAACTGAAAGCCAGCAGAACAATATTTTTAATTAAGGGAAATCATACAATGAACGGCTAAGGCAGAGGACTTCAAAGTTGGCAGCTCCCAGAATTCTGGGAGTTGAAGTCCACAAGTCTTAAAGCTGCCAACTTTGAAGGCCTCTGGGCTAAGGGAACTAGGTATGCTTAGCCTAAGGAAGAGAAGGCTTAGGGGAAACCTCATACTTGAGGGGCTCTTACAGAGAAGAGGGAGTCAACCAAAGCTCCTGAAGGCAGGACAAGAAGCAAAGGATGGAAACCAATCAAGGAGAGAAGCAACCTGGAACTAAGGAGAAATTTCCTGAGAGTGAGAACAATTAACCAGGGGAACAATTTGCCTTCAGACGTTGTGGGGGCTCCATCGATGGAGGTCTTTAAGAAGAGACTAGGCAACCATTTATAAGGTCTCCTGTCTGACCAGAGGGTTGGACTAGAAGACCTCCAAGGTCCCTTCTAGCCTCAGGTTTCTATTGTAATTACGGTGAGTTTGTTCAAGAGAGTCCAAGATAAAGAAAGTCTGAGGAATCTTGCTCATCATCCAGCTGAGTTTCTGGCTGCTAAGCAAAATTGGGCTTTAGTTTGTTTATATTTATTCATTACATTTATAGGCCACCCGTCACACTGCTGAAGGGAACACTTGGTTGTCCATGGAGCAAGCTCGAGGAAGTGAGAAGGCCCTGCACTTAAGTCGTGCAGTGGCCTGAACACAGACCAGTTCTGCGCACAAAGCATAAAATGATTTTTATTCTGAGAGATTTTGTCCAGGATCCCTGCCCTACTGGGGTTCTGGACGGATGCTTCCAGCCAGACCATTTCTTGAGATGGTCTTCTGGGATAAATGAGGCACCTGGAATGGCAGGAGGGACATGGTTTGGGTTTCTGTCAAGCCAAGGATGCTGAAGAGGGCCAACAAGAAGACCTTCTTGAGATGGTCTTCTTGAATAATCGAGGCACCTGGAATGGCAGGAGGGTCATGGTTTGGGTTTCTGTCAAGCCAAGGATGCCCAAGAGGGCCAACAAAAAGACCTTTATGAGATGGTCTTCTTGAATAATCGAGGCACCTGGAATGGCAGGAGGGTCGTGGTTTGGGTTTCTGTCAAGCCAAGGATGCCAACAAGAAGACCTCCGGGCATTGGAAGGCATTCCTCGCTCTACAATGGCCTCAGATCAATCTCAGCAGCTCGTTCGTGAGAAGGTACCTCTTCTCCTGCCAACGGAAATGAGTGGGCGGCTGACCGGGTCCGTCCTGGTACTCAAAGCAAGGGCTCAGCTCAAAGGCCAAGGATGACTTAACCAATCCCACCCCACCAGCCTTTTCCGGCCCCGGGTGATAAACCCGCCCATTCTCGGCCAACATGACCAGCTTCTCTGGCTGGAAGGGCACGGCCAGGCGTTCTGCGCCCCCACAGAAGGACAGTGACTGCTGGCCTGGGGGTCCTTCCAAGAGGTGCGTGAAGACGATGGGCCGGTCATCGCAACGGATGTAGTTGTGCTCCCGGCCGCAGGGCGACAGGTAAGGGAAGGAGTCCTCGTAGCGGCCGCTGCGGTTCAGCTTCAGCTGCTTGAAGAAGAAGACCAGGAACGGCTTGTCTGCAGGGGGGGAGGGAAAGCATAGGTCGGTCACCGGGGCATGGCCAGGCTCAGTGGGGCAAGAGTAGGGCCGAGAGGGATGGGTGAGTCACTCCATATTGGCTGGGGTGAGAAGCCAGAGAGACGGGGTGAAATGCTCCCAGTTCAGACCGGATCGCCCAATCCGGTAGTGATGGCGGCAGGCAGTTCAGAGAACCAGCAGGAAAAATCCCTGCCACCCCCCCATGCCCAGCTGAGCCGCCCAATCATCAGAGGCTTTTTTTTTTAACTTTTAAAAGCATTTTTTTACACCTCTTTGGCTGAAAAAATGCTTTTAAAAGTAAAAAAAAAGCCTCTGATGATTGCGCAGCTCAGCTGGGATCATCAGAGGCTTTTTTTTTTTTAAAAAAAGCCTCTGCCGATCAGGCAAGTCAGCAGGGATCGACAGAGGCTTTAAAAGCATTTTTTTAACAACCTCTTCAGCCAAAAAAATGGTTTTAAAACTTAAAAAAAAAAAAAAGTTGGCCACACCCACTCAGTCATATTACCTCCCCCACCAAGCCACGCCCACAGAACCGGTAGTAACACATTTTACATTTCACCACTGGTCCCAGGTCACCATGGGTGACCTTCCTGGATGGCCTCCGACAAGCAGAGTCAATGGGGGAAGCCAGATTTGCTTAATGGCTGCGTGATTTGCTTAATGACTGCAGGGATTCGCTTAACAATGGGGGCAAAAAAGGGTGATAAAATGAGGGCAAAATGCAGCGACAAATGCCTGGCTTAGAATGGAGATTTGGGGCTCAGTTGTGGTCAGACTACCTGTATGCCTGGTGGGACCCCAAAAAAGGGCTTTTTCGGAATTGGCCCCTTCCCAATGCAACATCAATCCAGGGGAGGAGGAGAAGGAGGAAGAGGAAGAGGAGGAGGAGGGGGAGGATGAGGATTGTGGGGTCCTTCGTGATTTTTGGTTGTTTTCTTGCGGATGTTTCATGCCTGGATAACATAATCTCTGCTAGAAGGGAGAGGGCTTTGCACCTTCTAGCATTGATGATGTTACCTAGTTGGGTCATGAAACATCTGCAAGAAAGCCACTGAGCTCAGGGACCACTATGGACCCCTCCGTTCGACCCTGAGCTACAAAGGTTCTCGTCTCTCGGTCTCTCCTCTGAGCCGCCAGGGGAGAGTCTCCCCCCTGTACATTTTCCTTTTTCTTGGAATTCGCTCCGGCTGTTCTGCTCGGTCTTGGCAGCCTGCTAAACAACCCTGGCCCGAAGCCCCCCCCCCACACCCCCAGCAGCCTTTTATAAGCACCAGCAGGTACACGACTCATCAATTTGAATTATTCGCAGCGCAGGCTGCAGACCCGTAATTGGGAAGCGGAAATGAAGATGCAGAAAGCCCGGTGTTTGCTTTCGGCCGGGAGCCGGGAGGAGAGGGCCTGGAGGCCGCTGGCAGGAAGCCCAGCTCCCCGATTCAGAGCCTTACATAAGAAGGGCAAATCCCTACGGATTGGGTAAGGCCAGCGGGTGGAACGAAGGCACAAGGTTTGCTGCTTGGTGGAGGAGGAGAGGACAGGAGAGGAGAAAGGGGGGCATTTTTGACAGGTTGTTTAGAGGTTGCAGAGCCCTGGTTCCCCTCTGTTTCATTCCAATGACAGAGAGAGAGAGAGAGAGAGAGGGAGGGAGGGAGGGAGGGAGGGAGGGAGAGAGAACGGAGACCGCATCCTGGAAGAGATGCAGCTGGAAGGGGGAAAAACCCAGAACTCAGGGGGAACTCGGTTGCCGCATTTGTGAAAGCGACCTCTGAGCGGGATGCTCTAGAAATCTGATTGCATTTTTTTTAATTGAATATTTTATTTGGCCAAGTGTGATTAGACACACAAGGAACTGGTCTCCGTGCAGAAACTGCGTACGTGCAAAGCAACAGAAGGATGGAATGGAATGGAATGGAATGGAATGGAATGGAATGGAATAGAATAGAATAGAATAGAATAGAATAGAATAGAATAGAATAGAATAGAATAGAATAGAATAGAATAGAATAGAATAGAATAGAGAAAATATGGAATGGAATGGAATGGAATGGAATGGAGTGGAGTGGAGTGGAGTGGAGTGGAGTGGAATGGAATGGAATGGAATGGAATGGAATGGAATGGAATAGAATAGAGAAAATATGGAATGGGATGGGATGGGATGGGATGGGATGGGATGGGATGGGATGGGATGGGATGGAATGGAATGGAATGGAATGGAATGGAATGGAATGGAATGGAATGGAATAGAATAGAATAGAATAGAATAGAATAGAATAGAATAGAATAGAATAGAATAGAAAATGGAATGTAATATAATGGAATGGAATGGAACAGAATAGAATTCTTTATGGCCAAGTGTGATTGGACACACAAGGAATTTGTCTTTGGTGCAGACTCTGTCAGTGTGCATAAAAATAAAAATAAAATACATTCATCAAGAATCATAAGATACAACACTTAGTGATAGTCATAGGTTACTAATAAGCAATCAAGTCATACTAGGAAACAAATAAAGCAATATAAATCGTAAAGATACAAGCAACATGGTTATAATGATAATTATTATCATCATCACAATTCCAATTAAGAGAGGAGGAGTAAGGAGGATAATTAGAAGGATAAACAATAATATTATAGCCATACGACTTGGGTACATCCAGGTAGTCCTTGACTTACAACAGTTCATTTAGTGACCATTTGAAGTTGCAATGGCACTGAAAAAGGGACTTATGACCATTTTTCATACTTACAACCACCACAGCATCCCCATGGTCATGAGATCAAAGCTCAGAGGTTTGGCAACTGGCATGGACTTATGACGGTTGCAGTGGTTCACTTAACAAAGGTGGCAAGAAGGTCGTAAAGTGGGGCAAAACTCCCTTACCAAAGGTCTTACTTAGCAACAGAAATTCTGGGCTCAGTTGTGCATCATGAGTCAAGGGCTGCCTGTGCAGGCCGACAGGATGATGTATGTATGTGAAATGATGCGTCTGTTTTTAAATTTTTAATTGTATTTTAAATTAAATTCAAACGCTTAATTTAATTTTAATTTTTATATGCTGTTTTTAAATTTAAATATTTTATGCTTAAATAGTTAATTGTCCCATTGGAGGGGAGATGGGCGGTTCAAACATAGGATGAATAAATTGAAAAATAAAACATTTTCAGCCAGACCAGCCGCAGAGCTGGCCCACAAAACATCCCTACATCCCCTCCTGCTGGACCACTTCAGATAACACAAGTGAGTGGTTGTGCTGCTTGAATAGCATCCTTGTGAGATGCAAACTAGGCATGAGATGGAATCTGGCAAGCAGTGCTGAGCAGGTTGCTCATCCCTCCGTGGAAAAAAATTACTTTTATACACCCAGAAGGCCCTCGCTAAAATGGAATGCCTCTTCTGCCTTCCCACCGATTCTTCCAAACTAATGCAAATGTAAAGGAGGGACTTTTTAAATCATTTATGGTGGGCTGTGCTAAAGCAAAGAAATATTGGAGTCGTCATTAGGTACCGGGTTCCTAATACTATCATATGTGGTGGACATGTCCAAAGGCAAAAAAAATATTGGACCAAATATTGGTTAGAAAAAATGATAAAGAAACACACTGATTTTAAACCATAAATATTTTTGTTGTGTATTTTACCAGAACAATATAATAAAGGGAATACGTATCTAATTTTACATGTGTTAACTGCAGCAAGAATTGTACTCAGTGGAAAAATGAAGAGATCATTTCAGATGAGAGTGTGATAAAAAAAAAGCTAGAATGTGCAGAGATGGACAGATTAACACTAAAAATAAAGGAGAAAGAAGAAACAGAATATTTTAAACATGGGACTTGTTTTACCAATGGCTAACTAACAGAAACAGAGGTTAGAAACTAAAAAGATTAAGAGGATGATTGATTATATAATGAAAGCTTTCTAGTATGGGTAAACCATTGCTAATATTATTATGTGATGATTATCAATGAAATGTATATTATGATTACCATTATGCTTATTGACTTTGTTGTTCAAAATTAATTGTACTCAGACAACATGCTGCTTAGTGATAGCAAACCTTTTAGATACTGATTGCCCAAACTGCTCACCCACGCATGCCCAAGCTGAAAGGTGTATGTGCAAAAGCGCACACATGAACACACGTGCACACATGCACAAACATGCACATGGACAGACATGCGCGAACGTGCACATCGCATGCACGGACATGCGCACATACGCAGCAGAGGCCAGAATCCCAACACCGGCAGCGTGGCAAGAGGTAAGATGTTTTTACTTTTGTGAGCTTCTCTTTTGTCGTTTGCAGGGAAACAGCAGCTCATGAAAGAAACGCCATGGGGATCTGACCATGGGGGGATGGTGCGCGTGCCAGTAGAGAGGGCTCCATGATGGATATAGATATTGAGTTTTTTATGTTTATTAAAGAAAAATGTCTGTCTGTCTGTCTATCCATCCCATCCATCCATCCATCAATATTGGAGTAGGATTCATATCTTAATACAAAATATTCCGATCTATCTATCCATTTATCCATCCATCCATCCATCCATCCATCCATCCATATTGGAGTAGGATTCATATCCTAATATAGAAGATTCTTATATCTATCTATCTATCTATCTATCTATCTATCTATCTATCAACTATCTATCCATCCATCCATCCATCCATCCATCCATCCATATTGGAGTAGGATTCATATCCTAATATAGAAGATTCTTATATCTATCTATCTATCTATCTATCTATCTATCTATCTATCTATCTATCTATCTATCATCTATCTATCATCTATCTATCCATCCATCCATCCATCCATCCATCCATATTGGAGTAGGATTCATATCCTAATATAGAAGATTCTTATATCTATCTATCTATCTATCTATCTATCTATCTATCTATCTATCTATCTATCTATCTATCAACTATCTATCCATCCATCCATCCATCCATCCATCCATATTGGAGTAGGATTCATATCCTAATATAGAAGATTCTTATATCTATCTATCTATCTATCTATCTATCTATCTATCTATCTATCTATCTATCATCTATCTATCCATCCATCCATCCATCCATCCATCCATCCATCCATCAATACTGGAGTAGGATTCATATCCTAATACAAAATATTCCTATCTATCTATCCATTTATCCACCCATCCATCCATCAATAATGGAGTAGGATTCATATCCTAATACAGAAGATTCCTATCCATCCATCCATCCATCCATCCATCCATCCATCCATCCATCTATCTATCTATCTATCTATCTATCTATCTATCTATCTATCTATCTATCTATCATCTATCCATCCATCCATCCATCCATCCATCCATCCATCCATCCATCCATCCATCAATATTGGAGTAGGATTCATATCCTAATACAAAATATTCCTATCTATCTATCCATTTATTCATCCATCCATCCATCAATATTGGAGTAGGATTCATATCCTAATACAGAAGATTCTTATCTATATCTATCTATCTATCTATCTATCTATCTATCTATCTATCTATCTATCCATCCATCCATCCATCCATCCATCCATCCATCAATACTGGAGTAGGATTCATATCCTAATACAAAATATTCCTATCTATCTATCCATTTATCCACCCATCCATCCATCAATAATGGAGTAGGATTCATATCCTAATACAGAAGATTCCTATCCATCCATCCATCCATCCATCCATCCATCCATCCATCCATCCATCCATCCATCCATCCATCAATATTGGAGTAGGATTCATATCCTAATACAAAATATTCCTATCTATCCATCCATCCATCCATCCATCGATCAATATTGGAGTAGAATTCATGTTCTAAGACAGAAGATTCTTAAAGTGAATCTAAAGAATACATCCTTTTCTTTCCTGACTGAAAATGGCTTGCACTTTTACTCTTCAAGATCACTTATATTCTTGTTTGGAACGCTAGCATTAGCAGTAGAAGCGGTCTTTGAGCCACGAAGAAGGAAAACGTCTCTAGAGAAAACTTTTTTTTAGCAGAGACCTGATAGCATCCAAGATCCCTTCCAACTGCACAATAGTTACTTTTCTCTACATAAACAATTTGGCAATACGACGAATCAAAATACGATTATTCGTATGCACATAAGTCGTTTATACACATACCTTCCACCTGTTAATCTGTTATCCCCAAGGACCCTACCTTCCCTCAAAGTGTCTGTAATCTAGGGTATAATAAGTAGGCATTACCTTTGAAACACGTGATGAAGTTCTTGACCTTGGCATCATCCAGGAAAAGCTGTGGAACGTGGCCAGGATCGGACGGGGTTGGGTAGGTACGGTGGGGGAAGGAAAACAGAAAAAATGAGTAAAATTGGACGCTCCTCTTTCTGAAAAATACAGCATAGGCGAAGAGAATGGAAAACAAGACCCACTGCCTCAGCAACAAGGAGGATACTGCTCCACCATCTTGGAGGAGGAGAATTATCTCTAGGTTCACACAAGCCACTCTTGAGTCAATCCGTGTGTGCCGCTTATGTAGGAGAAGAGGCTGAGCAGGAAGGTGAGGTCAAATGTGTCATCAGTTTGTAAACACTGTGTTTTCACAAAAGACTCCAAGTCCAGGCCTTTGTGAATTCCATTGATCCTTATCTAGCGCCAATTTAGCCCTGATCGTTAGCTGACTAGATTCTTGTACAGGTAGTCCTCGACTTATGACAATTGAGCCCGAAATTCCTGACGTTGAGAGAGTTGTTATGTGAGTTTCGCCCATTTTACGCATGCTTGCCACAGCTGTTAAGTGAATCACTGCTGTTGTTAAGTGAGTAACAAGTTTATTAAGCAGATTTGGCTTCTTCTTTGTCAGAAGGTCTCCAAAGGCTGCGGGACTCTGGGAGTTGAAGTCCACCCCTCTTAATGGTGCCACAGTTGAGAAACACTGCCTTAGAATTAGAATTAGAATTAGAACAGAGCTGGAAGGGACCTTGGAGGTCTTGTAGTCCAGCTCCCTACTCAAACAGGAGATCCTATATCATTTCAGACAAGTGACTGTCCAGTGTCTTCTTAAAAACCTCCAGTGATGGAGCACCCACGATTTCTGGTAGCAAGCTGTTCCAGTGGTTAATTGTTCTCACTGTTAGGAAGTTTCTCCTTAATTCCAGGTTGCTTCTCTCTTTGATTAGTTTCCATCCATTATTTCTCGTCTTGTCTTCTGGGGCTCTGGAGAATAGTTAGACTCCCCTCTTCTTTGTGGCAGCCCCTGAGATATTGGAACATTGCTATCGTGTCACCCCCACCAGTCCTTCTTTTCTTAACTTCCACATTGGTTTGAGTTATCAAGCCAACGTACGCTTTTCTTTTAATACTGACCCCAACTCATTTCGCTTTAATTCGGTGCTAATTAGATACGCCATTAGCATAGCGGAGGCAATAATAGGAGTCAGCAGATGAGGCTAATGGATTCAAAAGAGGTCCAAGCACCCTCGAGGGCTGGAACGGAGCCGGCATTTTTTCCCGACCTCGAATCTGCCACTTGGCTGGTTCTCGTTTTACCCTGGAGGTCTCCATTGACATTTAGCTCTGAAGCTGACATTGTCAAGAGGCCTCATTACGTGATTTGAATTCCTTCTGAACTGGAGGAGAAACATATTTTGGAGGGAAACAGTCTCTGGAACTCGGAGGGCCAGGTAGTCCCTGATTTACGACAGTTCATTTAATGAATTGTCATTAAACTGTTTCATTTAACTGCCATTCAAAGTTACAGTACAAGGGCATTGAAACACGTGACTTAGGACCGTTTTTCACACTTACGACTGTGGCAACCTCCCCATGGCCACGTGATCAAAATTCGGGCTCTTGGCAACTGACTCACATTTATGACGGTCGCAGCGTCCGGGTGTGTGTGTGTCACATGACAAGCACAATCAACAGGGAAGCAAAGATTCACTTAGTGTTACTAACTTAACAACTGACGCCATTCACGTAACAACTCTGGCAAGTAAGGTTGTAAAATGAGGCAAAACTCACTTAATAACAGTCTCACTTAGCAATAGGAATTTTGGCCTCGGTTATGCTCCTAAATTGAGGACTACCTGGATAGAAGGGTTTTGAATAAGTAGCGCCTACACAGGTCTTTCTTGCAGAGAAAACTACCAGTTGTAGTACTAGAAGCAGGATAACTTAGTGGCGATAAAAGCGGCAAAATCTAACTATTTTGCCGCCCTTATCGCATCATCAGATAATCGCCCAGCCGCCCTGTTTAGGGTGACCCGCTCCCTCCTTCATTCGGGAGCGCGGGAGGATCCCTTGCAGGGTCGTGCTGAGGATTTTGTTCAATATCTGGATGACAAAATAACTCAGATTCGGGATGACTTGGCTGCCGACTGGGTTAGTTCGGGCGAGGTGACTGAGGCAGGTCTTGAGAGTGTTATCTGGGCTGAGTTTGATCCTGTGGCTCCCGAGGACGTGGACAGGACCTTGGGGAGACTGAATGCAACCACATGTTTATTGGACCCGTGTCCCTCCTGGTTGGTGCTGGCCTCCCGGGAGGTTACACGAGGCTGGCTCCAGGAGATCATAAATGCTTCTTTGCGTGAGGGTGCCCTACCGGCCGCCTTGAAGGAGGCAGTGGTGAGGCCCCTCCTCAAGAAGCCCTCCCTGGACCCGGCTATTTTGGCTAATTACCGTCCAGTCTCCAACCTTCCCTTTTTAGCGAAGGTTGTTGAGAGTGTGGTTGCATGGCAGCTCCCTCGGTACCTGGATGAAGCTGTCTATTTAGACCCGCTCCAGTCCGGCTTCAGGCCTGGATACAGCACTGAAACGGCATTGGTCGCGTTGGTGGATGATCTCTGGCGGGCCCGGGGTAGGGGTTATTCCTCTATCCTGGTGTTATTAGACCTCTCAGCGGCTTTTGATACCATCAACCATAGTATCATGTTGCGCCGGTTGGAGGGACTGGGGGTGGGAGGCACCGTTTTACGGTGGTTCTCCTCCTACCTCTCCGACCGGTCGCAATCTGTGTTGACAGGGGGGCAGCGGTCGACCCCAAGGCGCCTAGTGTGTGGGGTGCCGCAGGGATCGGTCCTCTCGCCCCTCCTGTTCAACATTTATGTAAAGCCGCTGGGTGAGATCATCCGTGGTTTTGGGGTGGAGTTCCATCAGTACGCTGATGATACGCAGCTGTACATTTCCACCCCAGACCACCCCAACGATGCCGTGGAAGTGATGTCCCAGTGCCTTGAAGCTGTGCGGGTCTGGATGGGGAGAAACAGGCTTCGACTCAACCCCTCCAAGACCGAGTGGCTGTGGCTGCCGGCGTCCCGATATAGCCAGCTGACACCATCGCTGGTTATTGGGGGCGAATCATTGGCCCCCACGGAAAGGGTGCGCAACTTGGGCGTCCTCCTGGATCCACGGCTGTCTTTGGAGGATCACACGACAGCTGTGGCCAGGGGAGCTTTCTATCAGGTTCGCCTGATACGCCAGTTGCGGCCCTTTCTAGATCGGGACTCCCTACGCACAGTCACTCAGGCACTCGTCACCTCTCGCCTGGACTACTGCAATGCTCTCTACATGGGGCTCCCCTTGGGGTGCACCCGGAGGCTCCAACTAGTGCAGAATGCGGCCGCGCGGGGGATTATGGGAGCGACGGGACACTCCCATGTGACACCTCTCCTGCGTGAGCTGCATTGGCTACCGGTGGACTTCCGGGTGCGTTTCAAGATGTTGGTGACCACCTTTAAAGCGCTCCATGGCTTAGGACCAGGGTACTTACGGGACCGCCTTCTGCCGCCAATAGCCTCCCACCGGCCGGTGCGTTCCCACAGAGAGGGTCTCCTCAGGGTGCCGTCAGCCAGACAATGCTGGCTGGCGACCCCCAGGGGGAGGGCCTTCTCTGTGGCAGCCCCTACCCTCTGGAACGATCTTCCTCCAAAACTGAGAACAATTGCTGACCTCCGGACTTTTCGTCGGGCCCTGAAAACTCATCTCTTTCAGCTTGCTGGTCTAGCCTGACCCCGCTGAATTTTTAAGATCTGTATTATAGGGTTGGGTATTTTAAATATTTAATGGTTAATGGTTTTAATTTTTAGCCAAAGTTATATGCTTTTTTTAAGAAATTGTTTAACTTTTGTGTACTATTTTTATTTGGCTGTTCACCGCCCTGAGTCCGCAAGGAGAAGGGCGGTATACAAATCTAAACAAATAAATAAATAAAATAAATAAATAAATAAGAAGAGTGTCAATACATTTGGACTTGGGGGTGTTAGAGAAGACTCCCGAGGGGATCATGGACAGCCAGGAAAACAAACTAATGGACCATTGAAGAAATCAAACCAAGAGCCTGGTGGCGCAGGAGACTAAAGCCTGTTATTAACATTCAGCTGCCTACAATTACTGTAAGTTTGAATCTCGCCAGGCTCAAGGTGGACTCAGCCTTCCATCCTTTCTAAGGTAGGTCAATTGAGGACCTAGTTTGTGGGGGCAATAAGCTGACTTTGTATAAAATATACAAAAGTATTATTTATTTATTTATTTATTTATTTATTATATTTCTATACCGCCTTTCTCCCGGAGGACTCAAGGCGGTGTACAGTCAAGAAAAAATAAAAGATACATAAACATCATAAAATTGATAATTAAAATTATAGCATAGTTTAGCCCAAATTAAATAAAACCCAGAATTATATAATATTTTAATCATATTTTAATCATTCCCAGTTAACACGCTTAGCCCTGCCTGACTGAATACTTAACGCATTGTAAGCCGCCCTGAGTCTCCAGAGAAGGGCGGCATATAAATCAAATTTTTAAAAAAACAAAAAAAAAAAAATCAGAGTTTTCACTCAAATTACAAATGACCTTGCTCACATGATCCTACTTTGGACATGTGATGTGAAAACCCAGCTCTCTGGAGAAAGCTCTCATGCTGGGAAAGGTGGAAAGAAAGAAAAGGGAGGAAGGAGGAAGGAAGAGGAGGAGGAGAAGAAGCAGGAAGAGGGAAGGAGGAAGAGAAGGAGAAGGAGAAGAAGAAGAGGAATAAGGAGGAGGAGGAGGAGGAGAAGCAGCAAGAGGAAGAGGAGAAGGAGAAGAAGGAGGAGGAGAAGGAAGGAGAAGGAGAAGAGGAGGAGGAAGGAAGAGGAGGAGGAGAAGAAGCAGGAAGAGGGAAGGAGGAAGAGGAGGAGAAGGAGAAGAAGAAGAGGAAGAAGGAAGAGGAGGAGAAGGAGGAGAAGAAGAAGAAGAGGAGAAGGAGAAGAAGGAGGAGGAGAAGGAAGGAGAAGGAGAAGAGGAGGAGGAAGGAAGAGGAGGAGGAGAAGAAGCAGGAAGAGGGAAGGAGGAGGAGGAGGAGAAGGAGAAGAAAAGAAGAGGAAGAAGGAGGAGGAGAAGCAACAAGAGGAGGAGGAGGAGGAGGAGAAGAAGAAGAAGAAACAATCAGCACCAAGAGGGATGGACTCAGTTACAGTGGGAATGGGGCACCATTGGAAGTCTTGAATGGCCAGGCCATTGAATGAGGACCAATCGTCATGGAGAAAATCTATCTATATGCTTGCTAGAAGTCAACGTTGGTTTGAAGACACAATCAATCATTCAGTCAATCATTGAATGGAAAGACCCGGCTCTTTTGAGAAGGTTCTAATATTGGTGAAGACACGAGGAAAAAGCAGGAGACAGCCAGCAGCAAAGAGGGAGGACTCAGTTATTTGGGCAATGCCTGAAAGACCACATTAGGACTGCATTGGGGAAAATCTACCTCTGTAATTGATAATGCTAACAAACGACAATCAATCAATAACTGGCCAGGTGTCAGTGCTGCCTCCGATCAATCCCTAGGAAAGAAAACCCTTGATTCCATAGATTTAGAGAAAAGGTGCTTTTACTAAGAAAGAACTAAATGCAGCAAAAGTCAGGCAAGGGCTGAAGCAAACGCATGCAAAAAGACAAATTGAAAATAGCGCGAGCCCCCCCCACCCCCCCCCAAATAGTCAGGCTAACATAGTCCAATCATCCGCCAGGAGATTGGACGTTTTGAGAACATCTCTGGCCCAGGTGCTCTAGACTGCCATCGTGAAGACCATTTCCAAGGCGGCTGGTCTTGAAAATGTTAAACAACCCAAGCTGGCCTCTGTTGAGTCCAAGCCTCCCCTTGGCTTCTCTTCTCAGCAATTCCACATTCGCACCACCTGCACACTTCCCCATTCCAGTGTCCATTGCTCCCTCCCTCCCCCTTTCCATGGCAGCTGGCAGCAAAATGAAGGAAAGTGAAGATGGCCAGACTGACACCGGGTTTCCATACTTGATGGACAAGTGGCTGAGGGAGGATCCACTCCTTGTTGGAGAACAATTGTCCCAGCTGGGAGGAAGGATCAAGTGGGGGATCAGCTTGGATTCACTATGTAAACACAGGAGGCAAGGACTGACTGCCCCACCTCACCCCATTGCCTTATCTAGTCTTTTCCAGGCCAGATTTGCCAGCTTCCTATATTATTGACAGTGAACAATAAAGAAGCGGCAGTCAAAAAAGACAATGTAATTTAAATTGCATTAACAGAGGGATTCAATCAAGATCACATGAGGAACTAATACCACTCTATAAAGCCCTAGTAAGACCACACCTAGAATACTGCACCCAGTTTTACTCAACACACTATAAAAAGATGTTGAGACTCAGGAAAGAGTGCAGAGGAGAGCAACAGAGATGATTAGAGGGCTGGAGGCTAAAATGTATGAATGGTTGCAGGAACTGGGCCTGGCTAGTCTAGAGAAGAGAAGGGCCAGGGGAGACATGAGAGCAGTCTTCCACTATTTGAGGGGCTGCCACAGAGAGGAAGGGGGTCAAGCTGTTTTCTAAAGCACCCGAAGGCAGAACAAGAAGCAATGGATGGAAACTAATCAAGGAGAGAAGCAACCTAGAATTATGGTAAGGAGAATTTTCCTGACTGTGAGGAGAATCAACCAGTGGAACAGCTGGCCACCAGAAGTTGTGCGTGTTTCATCGCTGGAAGCTTTCAAGAAGGGACGTGTGGCAGGACATATGTCAGAAATGGTGTAGGGTCTCCTGCATGGGCAGGAGGTTGGACTAGATGACCTCCAAGGCTCCTTCCAACAATTGTCCTGCCCTCAGGGACTTTGGAGAATAGCTTGACCCCCCCTCTTCTTTGTGGCAGCCCCTCAAATATTGGAACACTGTTATGTCCCCCTCCCAAGTCCAACAGGCCATACCGATGATGTTGCAATGTCCCGGTTCACGTCAGACCCGTTTGGGCGAATTGGTAGTTGTGACCTGCGGGTGGGCCCACCATGCCTGGCTGCCCGTCTCCAATCCCGTCCTATATCGCTGTGTTTTTGACCCCGTACACATGTGCGGAAGGCAGACGTGAGCGAATTGCCATGTGTTTTGATGGTGTATGCATGTGTGGGATGATGTGTGAGCGAATTGCCGTGTTTTGTGATGCCGCACATATGCGCGGATGGCACACGCTCACATTTTTAGTATTGGGCGAACCAGTTGTTACGGTACGTGACGTCCACCTCTGGGTCACGTGTGTTGGAAGAAATATCCATCCGGTTCAGTCCCAAGCTGGGAGAAAGGCACTGGAAACATGGAGGCTGATTGTTCCTGGTGCAAGAACATGTGTTCTATTGTCTGTTGTCAGATTCCTATGGGGTCATGTAGGGATCATAGCTGGCTCTATAGGCAAAAGGAAATGCAAATCCTAGGTGCTTGTCTGAGCTAATCTGGTCAGCCTCTGGCATTGTTTATCTGAGCTCCCGAGTGAAGTTTGGACTGCTCTGGGATGGTGCAGTGAAGGGGCTTGTCTTCTGAAAGGGTGTTGGGCAATTCCTATTGTGGCTTAATGGCTTTTCGTCCTGTGTTGGATCTTGGGGGAGAGGCTGCTTCGAATCCTACCATTCTGCCTTTGTTTCAAAATATCCTGTCTTGAATGGATTTCTGCCTGCAGTATTTGCTTTGCTTATGAATAGAGCCATCTAGCTGGCTATTTCTTTCAATAAATTCTTTTTTTCTCCTTAAGTGCTGACATCTGCTGTGGGCTATTAAGGAAAATGGGGGCTGCTTTCTGCCTCTAAAAAAACATGTTTCTCCATTTCTCCCTTTGGGGAAATATAATATTCTGCCTTTTTAATAGTCCTCAAAATATTTCATTCTTCCAGGGGGGCTTCCGCTTCCCACATGTGATTCCCCTTTTGCAACCTTCTGAGAAGCAAAGTCAGTGGGGAAACCGGATTCACTTAACAACCGCACGATTCACTTTAACAACTGTAGTGATTCACTTAACAACCACGGCAAGGAAGGTCATAAAAAGGGGGCACAACAACCCACTTGTGTCGCCTAGGAACAAAAAGTTTGGCCTCAACTGTGGTCATAAGTCGAGGACTACTTCCAATGCAGGCTCCCCCCTCCCCCCCTTGCTTGGGGTCCCTTGCCAGCCCTCCCCCTTTGCCCCTCCCCCCAGCCGGAAATGCCCTTTCTAGTCGAACAACCCGCTTACTGGACGCATCCGGTTGACCTTATGACCCCACCACCGCTGTCCCCTCGCCCCTCGGAGGGTCTTTTCCCCCTCCCCCCCATACCTGTCCCTGGTGGTCGACGTAGTAGAAGTACTCGCGGGTGCGCGGCGAGGGGCTCTGGCCTTGTTGGTAGAGAGGTTGCCCGGGACCACGACGGATCCCCGGGCGCAGTAGGAAGCCCAGCCCGCCCCGCAACAGCCGCATCCCGGCTCCGGCCCGGCGGACTCGGCCGCGGCAGAGAGAACTCGGTCTGTAGGCCGGCCCCGCTCCACCGGAAGCGCCCTATGGGGGACTCTTCCGCCAACGGACGCGGTCCCCCGGCGCGCGGAGCCGGCAGGAAGGTTCCGTCCGCGGTGCGACCCCTGCTGGCTGGGACTGGAACGTCCCTCTTTGGCCGCCCCGAGAGCGGAGTCTGGTCCGCGCTGCTTCTGCCGGGGAAGACCGCGTGAGTAGCCCCCCCGCCCAGCTCTTGGGCGCCCCCAGTGGACGCCTGGAGTCTTTTGCACCTCGAGGGGCGTCTGGGCTAAGAGGGAGGAGAAGGCAGAGCCTGAAGAGGGGCACCCCGAGAGCAGGAAGAGTCTGCTGGGGTTGCTGCTCTTCCTCCTCCTCCTCCTCCTCCTCCTTATCCATGTTTTCCTCCTCTTCCTCTCCTGTCCTCCTCTTCTTCCGTCTTCCTCTCCTCCCTCGTTCTCCTTCTCTTCCTCCTTCTCAATCTAGAGCATGCATCTGTTCTTTCTCTTCTACCGCCGCCACCTCTTCCTTCTCCTCCTTCCCCCTTTTTTCTTCTTCTTTCCTTCTCCTCCTCCTCTCTGTCTTCCTCTCCTCCTCCTCCTCCGTTCTCCTTCTTGAGCAAGCATGTTCTTCTTCTTCTACTGCCACCACTAATTCATTCTCTTCCTTCCCCCTTTTCCTTCTGCATCTCTTCCTCCTCCTTTTCTTCTCCTCCTCCTCTCCTTCATTCCTCTTTCTCCTCCCTCCTTCTTCAGCTTCATCTGTTCTTCTTCTACCACCACTACTTAAACCACTTCCTCCTCCTTCCCCCTTTTTCTTCTTCTTTCCTTCTCCTCCTCCTTAGCTTCATCTGTTCTTCTTCCACTGTACCACTACTTCCTCCTCCTCCTTTATTTTTCTTTCTTCCCCTTTCTGAGTCCAGAAATTTCTCTTCCTTCTTATATGTCTCTGTGTAGCCCACTCCCCCAGGAATACTCTCCAGAGAATCCCCAATTTACAACCATATATTTAGCCCTTGTTCAAGGTTACATTGGCACTAAAAAGTGACTTAGGACCAGACTTTGCATTTATAGTAGATTCCTACAGTTTGCAAGTCTTATAGTTGCCAAGGATGGGCACCTCTGATCTACACCAAGAGGTGGCAGAGAAAAAGCTCTGCGTGAAACTGTCTGTGGAGATTTTGAGTCATCCTTTGTCTCAAAGGTGCTTTTCTAAAAGGCAGCTGGGTTTTTCCTTGAGGAAGAAGAAAAGGATATGTCGCTTCTCATCCAAGAAGCTTCATCAACTTCACCATGAACCAATGAAGCTCCTTGGAGGAGAAGCGAAATGTCTTCTTCCACAAAGAAGAAAACATTCCAGTTGACTTTTGGAAAAGCACCTTGGAGATACCTGTGTGAAACTCCACTTCGGTTTCCCCCTCTTCAAAATCTACTTTTCAAAAGAACTGAGCTAAAATTTGAAAATAGGTTTTGGGGCCGCATTTCTCCATCTTGAAAAGTGAGAAGAGTTCTCTCGTTTGTCTTAGGCTGAGTTCATACAGCTTACTGCTTTTTTTCCCCTTTCCTGGTGCTATTATCTGTGTTTACTTCTTTTGCAAATTCTGTTGATGTCAGCAAAAGTAGAAATTGTTTTACGCAAGACTGCCAACGTTATCATTTCTCCCTGGCTTCCTCGTTTATTTTGGCTTTGGAGGTTTAATGTAGTAAAAGGGCTCTTAAATGGTTTTTCATTTTATTTCAGAGTTACACTTGAAATAGGAACCCTTGGCCTGTAGCAGAAGGGATATTGGGGTCTTGGTTCCTTTGAATTCCTTCCCAGAGTTAATTATTATCTTTTTAATTACAGTCGACAATTATCCCAATGAACGTCGCACGAGAAAGAGCAGTTTAATGGGATTTTGCTGGGCTTGTCCTTTCCATGTGTGAAGCGTGTAGTTGAAGATAGAAAGTACATAAATTTTTTAATGCCTGCTAGCAATGCCATTCTCCTAACAAAAGTCATGAAAAAGGGGAAGAAGTACACAGTTCATGCTTGCAAAATTTACACATTTAACAACTTTTTAACCCAGGTCTTCTATAGCAATCCATCTAAATTGGGGTAAAACTTTACTTGTTCCTTCACGGGTGGAGGAATTTGACCATTGGGGGAAAAATTGGTCTCTGGATCTTTTCTAGGAAAAACAAGTTTTTTGGGGACTGCTGCTAATGTCTGTTGCAGTTTTGGCTTCTCTGCCAAAGAAACTGAAGAAAAATTAAGGTCTCGGATCCTATCTTTGTTTGCAAGCATGTTTGACCTTGGCAACTTTAAATTCAGTGGACTTCAACTTCCATAATTTCTGTTTTACTTTTTTTTTTCCTGTTTTACTATTGTAAGCTGTTCAGAGTTAGCCCTACAGCGGAATGAGCGGCGAATAAATTTAACAAATAAATATAACAGAATAACAGTGTTGGAAGGGACCTTGAAGTTCTTCTTGTCCAACCCCCTGCTCAAGTAGACATCCTACTATACTGTTTCGGACAGATGGTTGTCCAAAATCTTCTAAACTTCCAGTGATGGAGCACCCATAACTTCTGGAGGGAAGCCGTCCCCCTGGTTAATTGTTCTCACTGTCAGGAAATTTCTCCTTAAATCTAGGTTGGATCACTCCTTGATGAGTTTCCATCTATTGCTTCTTGTCCTGCCTTCAGGTCCTTTGGAGAATAGGCTGACCCACTCCTCTTTGGGGCAAGCCCTCACATACCGGAAGACTGCTCTCATGTCCCCACTAGTCCTTCTTTTCTCCACACTCCGAATTCCTGCAAACGTTCTTCATACGTTTTAGCCTCCAGTCCCCTAATCTTCTTTGCTGCTCTTCTTTATGTCTACATTTTATATCCAAATATAAATAAAGATGGGTTAGCATATGAGTAAGGAAGCTGGTGGCCTGCCTGTCCAATTTTAAAATTCAATCTCTGCTTTTCTGCTTTTTTTCTTTCTTTTTTTACTGTGGCTATGTTGTTGTTTTTTTAAACAGGAGCGCCTGCTAAATTCAGAAGAGCATGGAAGTGAGCCTTCCAACTTGACCTTTTGTTCTTTGGGCAACCATGTTGAAACCAGCTCTTAAATCCAAACCGGTTCCTGGATCTGCTTCTCCTCGTGATCCCTGTCGGGGAGACCCATGTCCGGATCCCCCTCTGACTGCAGGGCAGCGTATTATCCATGGGCTCCTCCGGAGGGATGTTTTATTCAGCAGTGCTTTGTTAATCAGGCTGGGCCTGACGTTTTACGGGATCTACCAGGACAGAACAATGCTGGTGAAATACACAGACATCGATTATCAGGTTTTCACTGATGCCGCCAGATATGTCACGGAAGGAGAGTCCCCTTACCAGCGGGCCACGTACCGCTACACTCCCCTCCTGGCCTGGCTGTTAACCCCCAACATTTATGTCAGCGACTTGTTTGGCAAGATCCTTTTTGTGGCCGGGGATCTGGTGGCTGCCTTCTTGATCGACCAGATCTTGCTCCTCCGAGGGCTGGAAAGCAGGACGGCTTGCGGATGCGCTGCCTTCTGGCTGTTTAACCCGCTTCCCATGACGGTGTCCAGCCGAGGCAACGCTGAATCTCTCATTGCCAGCCTGGTCCTTGGCACCCTCTATTACCTGGCCAAGAGGCGGCTAGTGAAGGCGGCTGTGCTTTATGGTCTTGCCGTACATATGAAGATCTACCCCGTGACTTACGCTCTGCCTTTTGTTCTCTATTTGCAAAGCAACACAGGAACAGAATTGGACAAACAGAAAGGGAAGGTAGCTTGCATCGGCCGAAGCCTCGGGCTGTCCTGGAGCTGGTTCACGCGGGACGTCCTGATTTTTGCCACCGTCTCCGGGGGCACCTTTGCCACCCTGGGTCTTGCTTTCTACGTCTACTACGGCTGGGAATTCCTGCAGCACACCTACCTCTACCATTTGCTGCGGAGGGACACTCGCCACAACTTCTCGCCCTACTTCTACCTGCTGTATTTGACGGCCGAAAGCCGCTGGAGTTTGGTGCTGGGACTGGCTGCCTTCCTGCCCCAGTTGCTGCTGCTTCTCGCCATCTCCTTCGTCTACCACCGAGACCTGGCTTTCTGCTGCTTCTTGCACACGGCGGTTTTTGTGAGCTTTAACAAGGTCTGCACCTCCCAGTATTTCTTGTGGTACTTGTCCCTTCTCCCCCTGGTCCTGCCTTTCCTGCAGATGTCCTTGGGGCGGGGGGCGGTGTTGCTATCGCTGTGGCTCCTGGGGCAGGGTCTCTGGCTGCTGCCCGCTTATTTCCTGGAGTTTCAAGGCCAGAATACATTTCTGTTCCTCTGTCTGGCGGGTTTGGGGTTCCTCTCCATCAACTGCACGATCCTTGTTCAGATGATTTCTCACTACCGTCCAGAACAGGGCCCCAGAAAAATGAAGCAACTGTAAGTCAGTTTGCTTCTTCAGGCTACAAAGTCACATGGATCTGAGTAGCATCAGGTCGAATGAATCATCATCATTTAGCAACCCCATAATTCCTTGCAGGGTGGAGTCTGGGCAACTAAATGGAGCTAGAGCGTTTACTGGCCAGTTGCCCTTCCTGTCACCAGGGTGGAGTTTTTTCCCCAGCAGATATATTCTCATTGTTCCCAGAGAGAGAGAAATATCTGCCTCTACCTAGGATTGAACTCACAGCCTCCTGACTGTGAGGCGAGAGCTCTGTCTCTAGGCCACCCCATCACTCATCACGTCAAACGAATGAACGCAAGAAATAAAGTTGCTATGAAAAGAGGTAAGAGATGAATAGAACTGGAGGAAGGGCAGAGATGTTATTCCACAGTGGCAAATGGATCAGTTCTCTCTAAGGAACAAATTCGATTCAACATTTGATTCATGGAATAGAAGGTTTCTAAAGCTTTGGGGTTTTATAGATACTTTTTTCACAACCTCCGTCCACTCTGTATATATAATCTGTATGGATATAAGGAAAACAGAAAGTATTATATTAACAAGGCTGTTAAGATGAGAAGGGATGTATTGAACTGAAATGGATTGCTGAGATTTTATTTGGATTTTGGCTGAAGCCTACGCTTGCAAATAAATGTTTTAAATAGAAATTCTTGCACGGTTATGGTCTTCTAATTTTCAGGGTTATGTTTTAAAGGTATTCGAATGGATGCACATATTTTCATGCATTGTGGGAGTGATGTCTTTGGAATTGGTGTGTGTTTGTGTGATTTTTTTGTGTGGCATCATGAGTGTATGATGCAAAATTGAGTTGGCATCTCCGCATATAAATGCAGTCTTTCTCCCCTTTGGCAAGTTTAAGAGAGGTGGACTTCAACTCCCAGAATTCCCCAGCAAGCCAAGCGGTTGCTTTCGTGGAAAGAATAACTTGGTCCTTAACACCAATAAGACCAAGGAGCTTCTATAGTGGACTGTAGAAGGAATAGATCAGATATCCAGCCTTGGCTTATCAATGGAGACCGAATGGAGCAAGTGGCCAGTTTTAAGTTTCCGGGTGTTATCCTAAAAGAGGACCTGACTTGGGGGCACTCACATTGCAGTGCTGATCAAAAGGGTCCAGCAGAGATTATACTATCTGAGACTTCTCAGGAAAGAACAATAACTGAATGGAAAACTGCTGGTGGCCTTCTACTGCTGTACCATAGAGAGTATTTTAGCTTACTGCATCTATGTATGGTTTGCCAGTTGCACAATGGCAGATAGGACAGCACTCCAAAGGGTCAATGTCATTGCCCAGAGGATCACTGGTTGCCCTCTCCCCTCTTTGGAAGAGCTTTATAGCTCCCGCTGCCTTAAGAAAGTCCAAAACATTCTTCAAGATCCATCTCATCATGGATCTCACCCTTTTTTTTTTTTTTTGAACTATTACCATCTGGCAGACGGTACAGGACAATAAAGACAAGGACAAACAGGCTGAAAAACAGCTGCTATCCCAGAGCAGCAACTATATTGAATTCTACTGTATAGTGCAATATCACTTATATAAATTATATATCACTGATATTAATGCAATATCAGGGGGTTTCAGTTCAATTGCATAGAATGTGAAGGAGGCGTGATTTTGTTTTATATTTTTATCTATAATATACTCTGAAGATGGGTTTTAAATTGGGTTCTAAATGTTTTATATAAATTGGATGTTTTTAAATTCTGTTTTTCGAGCCTAAATTATTTAATCTATTTTTAATAGCTTTTAACCTTTGTATGTTATTTGTATTTTATCTTGGCTGTTCACTGCCCTGAGTCCCTCTGGGAGTGGGTGGTATATAAATTCGATAAAATAAATAAATAAGATGGTATTTGATTTCGTTGTACAAGGTACAATGACAAAGTGAACTAAAGTAAGCTAAACAAGTTAAACAAAGAAAGGAAAAGTTTCTTAATAAAGGGTGATATGATCAAAAGCTAGAATAAGTGATAGAAACAAGAGGGAATATTAGTGTATACTTTTTACATCATAAAATGAAAGTAATAACGAGAAAATGTGGAATAACTGAATAATGATAGACTATAAATTAACATAAGTGTGCATTATTATTAGAAATGTATGTGGATTGAATGCGAGGATCATGATTAACTTGATTAATTGCATTTGTATTAGAATGTATGACATTCGGGTGCCACTCTGTCCTTGCATTGATTTGTTATTTATTAAAAAAAAATAAAAAAAAATAAACTAAAATTCTCTTAAAACTTGCCAAAAGAGAGAAACACAAGGGTGTTTCCTAAGGGTTCCAATCAGACCCCCGATGATCAAGGAAGAGGTGTTTGCATTGCATTTTATAGCCCGCCTTGCCCTCCCTGTTTCCAACACAACAGCCCTGCGAGGTAGCAACGAAGGAGATTGGAGGAGACTCAAATAAAGGGCCCATTTATTAGCTGATGCGAACCCGGAAGTGACGGCCGAGAGGAATCAGCGCGCCTCTATAACTTCTCTCTACGTTCCGGTGGGCGTGGCCTCTAGGATCGGCGCGCGTCTGCTACGCTCGGGTGGGCGTGGCTTCGGCGGCTCCGTTGCCGGGCGACGGGGCGGAAGCGCTGAAGGGTCACGGGGCGGTGCATCGCGGCGGCTTCCGGGTCGGCTGCCCTGGAGACAGGCATGACTTCGCTGCGGGCGTTCACTTGCAACGACCTCTTCCGCTTCAACAACATGTGAGGCTCCGGGCCTGGCGCCGGGCGGGGGGTGGGTGGGTGGTCTAGATGACCTCGAGGGTCCCTGGCTGCGGATCTGGGCGAAGGGAGGGGGCCGCGCGCGGGGAAGGGGCTCCCAAGGAAGCAAGAGGGGGGCCCGGGGAGGAGGGGGGGGCCCAAACCGTGTCCTGAGCCCGGTGGGGGGGATGGACTAAATGACCTCAAGAGCCCCCTTCCCCTCTGAGCGCTTGCTTCCCCCCCCCGCCCTCCCCGAGCTCATTGCAGGTCTCCTCTGGCTTCTTCGGGGCGTGGGGGGGGGGCTTTCTCGCTTCTCCCATCCCATTCTGGCCCTGGCATCACTTGGTGGTCTCCTGTCCAGGGACCTGCAGATGAGGCGGCTGGTTGGGAAGGATCCAGCTGCTGATGTTAAAAGCCCTGGCTGGCTGGCTGGCTGGAGGAAGGGAGGAGGGTCTGCTGGGTCTTTCTGAAGCAAGCCATTTGGATCTCCTGGTGGTCTCCCATCCAGGTCCTAACTCAGTCCAATGTGGTTTCGCTTTTTCAAGGCCAGATGTCAGAGGGACATCTCTGAGAATATATATAAATATTTATAATGTATAATACAATGAAATAAGTTATGCAATATTGTATTATATCATATTTACCATTATGTTTGTTTTCTGAGGTTTTCGCGGGTGTTTGTATGTAGGTCTTTGGTTATTTGGGTCTTCTCCCGTGTCTCCTTGCTCCTGGAAGCACGAAGCCGAGAACACCAGCCTGAAGATGACGAATGAGACTTCGTCGAAACGTCGCCAAGATACTTCCAATTCTACGCGGGAGAAGACCCGAATAACCAAAGACCTACATACAAACACCCGCGAAAACCTCAGAAAACATATATATATATAATATACACATATATATACAGACATATATGTACATGTATGTACACACACACACATTTATATATATATATATATATAGAGAGAGAGAGAGAGGGAGGGAGGGAGGGAGGGAGGGAGGGAGGGAGATATGTAAAAATTACAATTAAATTACAATTAAAATAATAACAAAAAAGAGACTGAAAAGGACCCCAAGGTCTTTTTCTGCTATCCGTTTTTTTAGGAGAAGCCTTCTAGAATGAAAACAAGAATTCATTTTTGTTATTTCTTATTTATTGATTGAATTTATATGCTGCCCATCTCACTACTGATAAGGATTTTGCTTGTTGCAAGGATGTGATACTCCCTTGATGGCTCACATTGCTCGCTTCTTGAAGTGTAAAAATGAGAGTTTCCACTCTTATTTCGACTCACTTGTCAGATTTCCCAGAGTGGAATTATCTTTTAATTAGCTTTAATTTCATAGAGTCATGTCAGCATTTGAGGAGGGTGTTGATGGATGGAAGGGAGGGAGGGAGGAAGAAGGAACCCACACCTGTGGCCCTTCTGGTTTGGCTTCAACCACAAAGCCCAGCTCTTCCAAACACCCTTCCTGTAGTTGACTACCATACAACCGTAGAATGATGGAAGGAAGCATGAGATCATCTAGTCCAACCCTCTGCGTTATGCAGAAAGACCAGTTAAACCATCCATGGGAGATGGCCATCCGGCTTCTTCTTGAAAATCTTGAGATGATTTTATCATCCGGAAGATTTTCCTTTTTTATTAATTTATTTACAAACACACAAACACAAATATATGCACACAAAAAACAGACATAGGAACCACACTGAAAAAAAGCAACCTATTATTTCTATTTTATTTATTTAATTTTTAATCCTGCCTTTTATTATTTTGTAAGTAACTCAAGGCACCGAACTTGCCTACCAATACTCCTTTCTCATCTTTTTTCCCAAAACAACAACCCTGTGAGGTGGATTGGGCTGAGAGGGAAGGATTGGACCAAGTCATCCAGCTGGCTTTCCTGCTAAGTGGGGGGACTAGAACTCACAGTTTGCTAGTTTCTAGTCCAGGAGCCTGGATAGCTCAGCAGACTAAAGCCTGTTATTAACATTCAGCTGTCTGCAATTACTGTAAATTCGAATCTCCCCAGGTTCAAGGTTGACTCAGCTTTCCATCCTTTCTAAGGTGGGTCAATTGAGGACCCAGTTTGTGGGGGCAATAAGCCGACTTTGTATAAAATATACAAAAGCATGAAGGCTATTGCTTGCCACATTTTAAGCAGCCCTGAGTCTCCGGAGAAGGGCGGCATATAAATCTAATTTAAAAAAAAACTTAACCACTACACCACACTGGCTCTCTTTTTCTTAATCAATGCTCCTCCTGCTGGTTTCTTGTGTAGGTAGACCATAACTGAGCCCAACATTTTCGTTGCTAAGTGAAATTGTCAAATGAGCTTTGCCCCATTTTACGACTTTTTGTGCCACAGTGGTTATATCGCTGTAGTTGTTAAGTTAGCAGCATGGTTGTTAACTTAATCTGACTTCCCCAAAGACTTTGCCGTGGGGAGGCCTCAATGGTCGTAAGTGTGAAAAACGGCCATAAGTCCCTTTTTTCAGTGCCATTGTAACTTTAAACAGTCACTAAATGAACTGTTGTATGTCGAGGATGTTGCGCTATGAATTATTGCTGTGTTGCTACATACGGTAAGGAAAACATAATTTGATACTACTGTTTGAACAGGGGGTTGGAGTAGAAAACCTCTGAGGTCTCATCCATTCCGATTAAATCTCTTGATCTAGTTGGAGATAAATCCTGCCTTTTAAAGTTTTTCCATCAGACCCTGAAATAAGAAAAACAGGTAGTTCTTGGCTTAAAAACAGTTTGTTTAGTGAATGTTCGAAGCTACACGGTCCACTGGAAAAAAGTGACTTTTTCACACTTACAACCCTTCTCTCAATTTGGACGCTTGGCAGCTGCTTCGCATTTACGACGGTTGCCGTGTTCCGGGGTCACGTGCTTCCTTTTTGCGACTTTCTGACAAGCAAAATCAACGGGGAAGTCAGACTCACTTAACAACCTTGTTAAGTAACACTGTTGCAAAAAATGTCGTCCTATGGGGCAAAGCCCTCTTAACTGTTTCGCTTAGCAGTGGAAATTTTGAACTCTGTCGTGGTCGTAAGTCGAGGACTACCTGTAATTAATTAGCCTGCTACTCCAAAGCTCTTGTCTTCTCACTCGGAGTGCTGGGATTTGCTTCCCATTGCTGTGACGTTGGAGAAAATGACCAGTCATGGTCAGGGAAGAAAGATTATCCCCCTGGCTAAGAAATGTTCCATTCTAGTGCTGCCTTCTCCTTCTCTCAATATTTACAGTGTTTTTTTCTTGTTTTCCACAGCAACTTGGACCCCCTGACAGAGACTGTATCTTTTTTGAGACTTCGGGTTGAAGACATCAGTGGTCAGAGCTGGGATAGAATTCTTTTTTGACCAAGTGTGATGGGACACACAAGGAATTTGTCTCCATTGCATAAGCTCTCAGGGTACATACAGGCAACAAGTGATAAATCATAATCATAAAAAAACCTCACAATCATCATATATCATAACATACAACACTCAGTGATACTCAGATTAACAGATTAACACAGTTGGTAGGTCATCTGGTCCATCCCACTTCCCCCCAAGCTGGAGACTCTACATAATTTCTGGCAGATGGCAGTCCAGCCTCTTCTTGAAAGCTTCCGGGGGTGAAGCTCCCACAACTTCTGAAGGCAACTTTGGTTCCATGGGTTGATTGTTCTCACTGTCAGAAAATTCCTCCTTATTTCCAGATTGAATCTCTCCTTGGTCAGTTTCCATCCATTGTTTCTTGTCTGGCCTTCAGGGGCTTTGGAAAACAGGTTGACCCCCTTCCTCCTCTCTGTGACAGCCCCTCAAATATTGGAAGACGGCTATCCTGTCTCCCCTGGGCCTTCTCTTTACTAGTCATAAAATACAAAATAAGCAATCAACATAAATCATACTAGGATACTAAAAGAAACAGTCAATATAAATCATAAGGTACAAACAACAAAGTTATAGTCATAAGGAGATAGGTAATAGGAAGAGAAGAATAATAGCAATACAGCTCTATTAGGTAGTTTTGACAGTGTTGTGGGAATTAGTTGTTAAGCAGAGTGATGGCATTCAGGAAAAAACTGTCCTTGTGTCTAGTTGTTCTGGTGTGCAGGGCTCTATAGCGTCGTTTTGAGGGTAGGAGTTAAAACAGTTTATGTCCAGGATGCGAGGGGTCTGTAAATATTTTCCCAGCCCTCTTTTTGACTCGTGCAGTATTCAGTATCCTCAATGGAAGGCAGGTGGATGGAATTGTTTTTTCTGCCGTTCTAATGATCCTCTGAAGTCTGGGTCTGTCTTGTTGGGTTGCAGAGCCAAACCAGACAGTGATAAGAGGTGCAAATGTGCTTGTTACTACAAGATACTCGCTAGGGAGTTGCAGGGGCTCCTAAAACCCTGCAAGTGTTTCTCTAAAATGCACACGTCTATTTTTATGGTGGGCTCTTCAGGGGAATACAGGTAGTCTTCGGCTTACGACCCCAATTGAGCCCCACATTTCTGTTGCTAAACAAGACAGTTGCTGAGTGAATTTTGCTCCATTTTATGAACTTCTTTGCCCCGCCCTGTTCAGAGAATCCAAGCAGTTGTGTGGTTGGTAACACCGTTGTTAAGGGAATTTGGCTTCTCCACTGACTTCTCTCGTTAGGAGGTCGCCAAAGGGAATCACGTGACCCTGGAGCGTTGCCACTGTCATAAATATGAATCAGTTGTCAAAGCGTCTGTATTTTGATCACGTGACCCTGGGGATGCGCAACGGTCATACACATGAAAAATGGTCACAAATCACTTTTTTCAGGGCCATTGTAACTTCAAACGGTCACTAAGTGAAATGTTGTAAGTTGAGGACTACCCGTATAACACAGGAACCACGGAAGAAACACACCTACAATGGGAACATGTAATTTCCTACCTAGAAGGGTAAATATTTAACGTTCTGGAATGTGATGGCTTCTTTCATAGATGGATTGCAAGTGTGTTATTTATTTATTTATTTATTACATGTATTTATATGCCGCCCTTCTCCCGAAGGACTCAGGACGGCGAACACAAGTTAAGAAACATGTACAATAAAATCCCATTTTAAACCAAATAACTAATTAATGATAAATAATAAAACCCAGAATCAGAGTCAGCCTATTTGCTTGAACAGCCAAGTCTTCAGCTCCCGACAGAAGGAGCGGAGATCAGGAGCCGTCCAGAGCTCGGTAGGTAATTCATTCCAGAGGGTGGGAGCACCCACAGAGAACGCCCTACCCCTGGGCACCACTAGATGACATTGGCTCGCTGTCGGGACCCTGAGGAGAGCGGCCCAATGTGAGAGAACAGGACGGTGGGAAGCAGGCAGGAGAAGGTCCTGTAAATATCCTGGACCTAAGTCATGTAGGGCCTTATAGGTGAGAACCAGCACCTTGAAGCGGACCCAGAGAACCACTGGTAACCAGTGCAGCTCACGCAGGAGGGGTGTTGTGTTGCTCACAAGGCAAAACTAATGGGAGTTTTGGAGTGATTCTCGTATACGTGTTTGTTTTTTTTAAAATTTATTTGATGAGGCGTCGTTTGTTCTTGAATGCAGACTGGCTGAGATGAATTTTCCTTAACGTAAAACCCTTCGTAGTATGGAATTCCCTTCTACTTGCAGTACTTGGCTCACTGGCCAGAGTATTTTATTGTGGCAGAAGCTCCCGGGGGAGAGCTGATGGGCTACAGTAAGTATGACATCTTCCCTTTTTTTCTATCTTGGACGCTTTGAGAACTGAACCTACAAGCTAGTTCTCGACCTACGACCATAACGGAGCCTGCGATTTGGGTTGTAAGTCGTGATGGTTGGGTTGTAAGTCATGACCGTGCCTGGTTTTATAACCTTTTTTTATAACCGTCGTTAAGCAAACATGGCAATTGTAAAATGAACACAGGGGTCATTAAGTAGAAATATTTGCCAGAAAGTAGAAGTTAAGTGCCAGTTTCGGGGGGAAAAATAGATCATAAATTGTGGTCAGATGACCTCCAGGGTGCTGCAAATCCAGGCTGTGGTTGCTAAGCACACAAAAGGAGAAGTGGAGATTACAATTTAAAATCCAAGTCAAAAAAGTCCCATTTTTGAGGGTGCACCCTATTTTGAATGGTTGCTAAGCAACGGATCATAAATCGGGGATTACCTGTATGGGTTTCTAAATAACTGGAGTTCTCATTCGGTTAGGAAGAGCCCAGCGACAACATGGACTTGAAATTTTCTGCACGTTTTAAAACAGTAATGTGTAGGTTGTCCTTAACTCAGGACCACAATTGAGCTCCCAAATTTCCATTGCTAAACAAGACAATTAAATGAATCACACATTTTTATTAGTAAAGCAGCCGTTAAGTGAATATGGCTTCCCCATTGACTTTGCTTGTCAGGTCGCAAAAGGGAATCACATGACCCTGGGACACTGCAACTGTCATCAGTACATGCCAGTTGCCAAACGTCCGAATTTTGATCACCTGCATTGTGGAGACTTGGAAGGTCATATGTCTGAAAAACGGCCATTTTTTTTCAGTGCCTTTGTAACTTCAAACAGTCACTAAATGAACCGTTATAAATCAAAGACTATCTGTATGTCTAAAAACTACAGATGGCAAGAACGGAATGCTGCTTTCAAAGTCCCGATAACTTTAAAGTGATTTTTCTAACTTAACACCGAAGCACTTTACTTGTTTCAAAAATAAAAATGTTAATCCCGATTTGCTTCATTGACATTTCTCTTCAACCTCGCAGGCTCCTTGCTGGAAATATATTGTGACACCTCCACCTCGATTTAAATTGCCGTTGTATTTTTAATAGCAGATTTAAGCAACTCCCTTTAACTGTGAATGGTGTAAGGTGGCTAGATGAGCATTCATGTTTTTATGGCTTAGATTCCTGCATGATTTGGGCCGGTAGCCCCAGCAGTTCCAGGCTTGGTGGGTGGTTATTAATGGCAAAAGGAAACCATGGAGCTAAGCTGGCCCTAAAGAGGCATTATGAAAAAGTATATGTTTATTCTTACTCTAAGTGGTTCTCTTCATCCTGCTTTGGGGAGCCATAGATGAGTCCCTCCATATTCTCTCTCTGATTTTAGTTCAAGATGGTCTCTTGATCAGCTGAGTAGCAAAAAGATGGAACTCAGTTCCATTATTATTATACTATGTTGACTTATTACCGGGGTTATCTACATTTATATACCTGTTTTAAATTGACTTAGGAAAAACTGACTTGACAAGGAAATTAAAATCTTGTTTAATACCTACAGAGCTTCCCATCATTCCTTCTTCCTCTTTTTTGGAAACCAGTTTTAGTACCCAAAATCAGAATTATTTTGTTCCTCCAAGTGCTAGGCAGATAGTCATTGACTTATGACCACAGTTGAGCCCAAAATGTATGTTGCTAGGTGAAACGTGGGTTAAGTGAGTTTTGCCTCAAGCTGTAAACTTGAGATTTTTTCTCATTAGGATCGTGCTTCTGTAGTGAAATGGTTGCTTTTTTCTTCTGCTGCTGGAATAAGAAAGTGCTAAACGAATGCCCGAACTAACATTTGTGTGGGATGATCACCGCTGATTTCCCTTGCAGTCATGGGCAAAGCTGAAGGATCCGTGGCCAGGGAAGAGTGGCATGGCCACGTCACTGCGCTCTCGGTGGCCCCCGAGTTTCGCCGGTTGGGGCTGGCTGCTAAACTGATGGAGCTGCTGGAGGAAATCTCGGAAAGGTGAGGCTGATTTTGGAGGTTGTGAGCAGGTAGAGGGCTGCGCTCTCTGGAAGGTATTGATTAGGTAAAAATCCTAATATTCAGTTTAGGGAAATGGTCTGGTTCTTAGGAATCGGACCGAGAGGTGACAAAATCTGAAGTTTGGTTTTTATGCTACAACTTGTGAGTTTTGTGGCATTTTTAAAAATAGATGATGGCAAAAGGATAGATGGATGGATGATCATTTTCAATTCATTTAAAAATTACATGGTTGCAGAAAGCACATTTAAATAATACAGAAGGCCAAAGTGCTTTTCCGTGTTATAAGAGCTAGTGATTCTTTACATTTATGGGTGAATTTTATAGCAATAAGAAGACAGTTCATGATAAGAGCTAATTGTAATAAAAGAAACATTCACGTGAAATGTATAGATATAGGTTACCTCATTGTAATTTGAGTGCTCTTAATTTTTCCTTATATTTCATTTAGGAGTTGTAATATAATTAAGACAGGATATAAGAGAGCATCAGTTAAAACATCAATTGTGGGTGGCGCAGAGTTTCTCTCTCTGGGTGCAAAGAGAAAATATCTGCTGCAAACTCCCCATAGGCTTCAGGAAGGGCATCCGGCCAGTAAATGCTCGGCTCCACTCTGTCACCCCGATAAAAGAAGAAAAGAAAAGAAAAAAGAGAACATTAATCCAATCGTTTTCTAGTCAGGGAATCACCTAACACTTCAATTCTTATTTGCCCATAAACAGATACAACTTGCCCTTTACTTAGCGCCATGATTTCTCGTAATAACGCCGTGATAATGTCGCTCTCACTGTCTTCTCACCCTTCCGTTTTCTTTCTTGCTGAAGAAAGGGAGGGTTTTTTGTGGATCTCTTCGTGAGAGTGTCAAATCAGGTTGCGGTGAACATGTACAAGCAACTGGGCTACAGCGTGTACAGAACAGTGTTAGAATACTACTCGGCCAGCAGCGGGGAACCCGATGAAGATGCTTACGGTAAGCGTGCGGATTTTTAGTAGTAAAGGGTATTTGGGATTAACACGACATCAGGGGCAAAGAACCAGGAAGACTCACCGAGTTCAAAGCACTGAAGAGTTTATGATTGATTACAGTACCCAAGAATCTGGCTGACTAATGGTCAAAGCTAAATTGGCACTAGATAAGGGTCAGTGGAATTCCGTGGGGGTAAGAGGGGAGGGGCTGGACGGAGGTCTCTTGTGAGAGCACAAAGATTCCAAAGTGATGACATGTTTAACCCCGCCATCCAGCTCAGCCTGTTCAACTCCGACAGATGATGACATAAATTCCCATTTAAAAAAAAATGTCTTCCTCTCTTTTTGTTTTAAATTCTTACGTGCAAAATACAGAAATCCTGCCAAGCTACACACTTTTATTTTTTTTCAAAAATTTTAATTTATTCAAAAAAGATTAGAATGCAAAACACCAAAATATAAAAAAAAAAAGAAAAGAAAAAATAAAACAAAAAGGACATTAGCAAAAAAAGTGTCTTTAAAAATCCTAACTAAAATCGACACATATACAACTAATATCCTCCCTCATTGAATACTGATTAATATAACAATTTTAGTTTCCCACCCCTTGTGAAACAGGCCAGAAAATTGTCAAACTGTTAAACTTTTCGTAAGGCCCTAAAGACTTATTTATTCCACCAAGCCGGCCTAGCCTAAATGGTTTTTTAATGGGAACTTTTAAATTTTAGAAACTTGGGGTTTTAAATTGGGTGGCCGCTGATTTAATTTATTTTAGCTTTATTAACTTTTGTATTATATGTATTTTAAATTTTGGCTGTTGGGTTAGGTCCCATTGGGAGAAGGACGGTATACAAATCTAATTAATAAATAAAGAATAAATAAAATAAATAAACTACTAAATCTACTTACAATCTACTTAGCCTGTCATCTATAAATTATATTAATAACAAAATGGTTAACAGTAAAAACAATAATAATGAACTTATTATGTAAAAGTACAAGAATAAATTATAATAAACCATACATTTCTTACATTTTATATTTTGATAAATAGCCTTACGTATGTATTTGAGCACTGTATTACAATATGGTTAAATTATAAACATTTAAATTAGCACAGGGGAAATCCGTATATACACATTTATCTGTAATCCAAATTTCCAAAAAGACCATCAAATGGCATAAGTGGGGCAGAACAGATACAGAAAAAAAGAGCACTTGTCAGACCATAATTGGTGGAAAATGGATAATAATAACATGCAATATCCAATTTTACTCCAGATGCTGAGTTTTGAGTATCACTCCTATAACTAGTCTAGTGAAGAGAAGGACCAGGGGAGACAGGATAGCAGCCTTCCAGTATTTGAGGGGCTGAATAATGGATGGAAACTGACCAAGGAGAGAGTCAACCTGGAAATGAGGAGGAATTTCCTGACAGTGAGAACAATCAACCCATGGAACAGAAGTTGCCTTCGGAAGTTGTGGGAGCTTCATCCCTGGAGGCTTTCAAGAAGAGACTGGACTGCCATATGTCAGAAATGGTCTAGGATTCCTGTTGCGTGGGGGGGTTGACTAGATGACCTCCAAGGTCACTTCCAACTCTGTTAATCTGTTAAACTCTTCATGGAACCATAAGTAGTAATGAGACTACCTACAGATAGTCCCCAACTTACAATCATTCACTTAGTGACCGTTTGAAGTTAAACAGCGCTGAAAAAAATGGCTTATGACTATACGTAGCAACCATTGAGGCAGGCCAGGGTCACATGATCAACATGAGAAAACTTGGCAACTGGCATGTACTTAGGACGGTTGCAGTGTCCTGGGGTCATGTGATCCCCTTTTGCGACCTTCTGACGAGCAAAGTCAAGGGGGAAAACGGATTCATTTAACAACCTTGTTGCTAACTTAAGTGCAGTGCAGAGAAGAGCAACCAAGATGATGAGGGGACTGGAGGCTAAAACATACAATGAACAGTTGCAGGAACTGGGCACGTCTAGTTTAATGAAAACAAGGACTAGAGGAGACATGATAGCAGTGTATCTCAGGGGCTGCCCCAAAGAAGAGGGAGTCAAGCTATTCTCCAAAGCACCTGAGGGCAGGACAAGAAGCAACGGGTGGAAACTAATCAAGGAGAGAAGCAACTTAGAACTAAGGAGAAATGTCCTGACAGTGGGAACAATTAATCAGTGGAACAACTTGCCTCCAGAAGTTGTGAATGCTCCAACACTGGAAGTTTTTAAGAAGAGGTTGGATAACCCTTTGTCTGAAGTGGTGTAGGGTTTCCTGCTTAAGCAGGGGGTCGGACTAGAAGACCTCTAACGCCCCTTCCAACTCTGTTATTCTATTGTTCTATTGTCCATTTGCTTAACAACTGTGGCAACAAAAGTTGTAAAATGGGACATATCCCTACCTCTTAACAAGTGTCTCCCTTAACAACAAAAATTTTGAGCTCAATGTGGTCGTAAGTCAAAGACTATCTGTAGCCGTGTCCTTAATAGCTCCCTGAACATCCTCAGGATGGAAACTGGGTGGGCTTTGAATTGTAGATTGTGTTCCTAACCTATATTTTGTTCCATGTCTTTTTTTTCTTTTTTACAGACATGAGGAAAGCTCTCTCAAGAGATAAAGAGAAGAAATCCATTATACCGTTACCACATCCTGTCCGGCCGGAAGATATTGAATAAGTCAATACTGTGGTTGCTGTAAAATATATCGAGAATAAAATCTGTAGATAAATGAGAACCATTAGGATATCTCTAATGCAACGGGGAGCTTTGGAAGAAAAAGGAGAAAGCATATGCAAATATCAAGAGAAGTGTTTTCACTTTTAGGCTGCGCTTCTAAATCTCTTCATGCCCCCAAAGCCTGAAACAATCTTACATCTTCCAGATTTGTCATGATTTGGTTTTTAAAAATATTAATAAAATCTGAAGGCCGTGTTGCTAATAACACAGTACTGATACCATTTTATATTTTAATTGAATTTTACATTAATAAAAATAAAAAAAAGCCAATGCAAGTATAATTTTTTGGGGAAAAATACTTGGTTTAAAATTTGAGGAATTCAAATTGTCGAAATAAAAAGGCAATATGACACAACACTGGAGCTTTTTAAGAAGAGATCGGACAGTCACTCGTCTGAGATGATATAGGGCAGTGATGGCTAACCTTTTTGCCATCGTGTGCCAAAAGCAGGGGGAGAGTGTGGGGGTCATGCACACGCGTGCCCACACCCATAATTCAATGCACCCTGCTCCCCCGCATTCCCCCTGCTTTTAGCACAGTGGGCCCGGTAGGCCCATTTTTCACCCTCCCCAGGTTCCAGAGGCTTTCTAGGAGCCTGGGGAGGGCGAAAACGGCCTTCCCAACCTCCCAGAGGCCGGAAACAGCCCATTTCCTGAGTTCCGATGGGCCCGAAAATCAGCTGGCCGGTGCGCAAATGCGTGCTGGAGCTGAGCTAGGGCAACACTTGCGTGCCCACAGATACGCCACCTGCGTGTGCCACCTGTGGCACGTGCCATAGGTTCGCCATCACAGATACAGGGCTTCTTGTGTGAACGGGGTTGGACTAGAAGACCTCCAAGGTCCCTTGCAGCTCTTATTCTGTTACAATAGAGTAAGGGGAAAGAAGGGAGTTGAAGAAAACACGTCACGCCATAGTTTTCCCTAGGCAAACAAATCAGGCTTTGGCAACCTGACATTGTCCACGTTTGGGGGATTATAAACCCCTATGTTTTCCTCTCAGTGGTAATGCTGGCTTAGTCAACATCTACAAGACAGTAAAGGGGAGTGCACCCCATTGTATCAAAGGTGCTTTTTCAAGAGGCAGCTGGCGCTTGTTTTTTCTTTGAAGATGTTTTGCTTCTCCTCCGAGAAGCTTCTTCAGCTCTGACTGGATGGAGGGGAATGGAAGGATTGAAACTCCTTGCAGGCAGCTGGTCCTTTGCATCCTTTTTAGAGGGTCATTGAGGCACTTGGAAGCACCATTCAGGTGACTCTGAGGACTGAGATAACCCTCCAAGTGTCCCCAATGACCCTCTAAGAGGATGCGAATGACCAGCTGTCTGCAAGGAGTTTCAATCCTTCCATTCCCCACCCTCCAGTCAGAGCTGAAGAAGCTTCTTAGAGGAGAAGCGAAATGTCTTCAGTGAAAAACCAGAAAGTCCAGTTGCCTCCTGAAAAAGCACCGTTGGGACAACCATGGCCCAGAGGACTGAGAATCCCCATAGATGCCCCATTGTATGCTCTTGATTGTCATAGATGGAAGTAAAAAAAAAAAAATCCAGAATGCACTTGAAAGCACCTTGAAAGCGTTCAATAACAACCCTGGCAGAGCCCTATGAATGATAGGTGTTCCAAAATTTACATTTAGTGACCATTCAAAGTTACAAACGACACCGGAAAAATGTGACTTGATGGTTTTTCACATATAAGTTTCTGAAGAGCTGAAGAAGCTTCTTGGAGAAAAACAAGAAAAGTCCAGTTGCCTCTTGAAAAAGCACCTTTCGGACAACCATGACCTGGATGACGGAAAATCTCCATAGTCATCTATCTTATATATCCTCTATCTAACTTTATTATCTATCCCTTTATGTCCACCCTTCTATTTCTCTGTAACTATTTCTGAATCTCTGCATCTTTGTATCTACCCATTTATTCATTTGTTTTATCTATTATCTAATATATCCCCTATCTAGCTTTTTTATCTATCCCCTTATCTCCATCCTTCTCTATCTCTGTAACCATCTTTGCATTTATCTATCTATCAATCTATCTATCTATTTATCATGCACTCATTCATTCTATTATCTATCTCATAATTCTTTATCTAGCTTTTTTATCTATCCCCTTATCTCCATCCTTCTATATCTCTAACCATCTCTGCATCTATCTATCTATCTATCTATCTATCTATCTATCTATCTATCTATCTATCTATCTATCTATCTATCATGCATTCACTCATTCATTCTATTATCTATCTCATTCTTTATCTAGCTTTATTATCTATCCTCTTAATGTCCATCATCTATATCTCTGTAACTATCATTATCATTCATTCATTCTCTCTTTTATCTCTCTTTTATTATCTACCGCTTTATCTCCATCCTTCTATCTCTCTGCATCTCTGTATCCGTCCATCCATCCATCATCTCCATCCATTCATCTATCTGTCCATCCATCCACCTTTCCCCTGTCTATTTATTTCATCCATTCACTCATTCATTCCATTATCTATCTCATATATCCTTTATCTAGATTTATTATCTATCTTTTCATGTCCATCCATTTATCTATATCTTGGCAACTGTCTCTGGTTTCTTTCTCTTTCGCTCTCTATCTCCATCCAGCCATCCGCTGTCTTTCTCTGTCTATATCAGGGGTCTCCAATCTTGGCCGCTTTAAGCCTGGAGGACTTCAACTCCCAGAATTCCCCAGCCAGCAAAGCTGGCTGGGGAATTCTGGGAGTTGAAGTCCTCCAGGACTGGTCCATATCATCCATCCCTCCTTCCATCTCTCTCTCTCTCTCATCTCCCCAGCTGAGGATCACGTGCTCAGGCGAGGGGCGGGGGCGCTGCCGCTCACGCGCGCCGGAAATCCCGCCTCCGTCCGGTGGAAGCGTCGCTCTGGGGGCCTCTATGGTCCGGGGGCCCCGCCTTTTCCTGTTTACTTCCTCTCTTTCTTCCGGGTTGGAGCCCGCTGTGTGGTGGTGGTGGGGCGGGGGGCGTAGCGGGGCCGCAGCCGGTGGGGCCTCCGGAGGAGACGGGCTGGCGAGGGAAGACGGAGGCCGCGGAGAGGTGAGACTGGCGAGGGAAAGAAGGGGAGACTCCCCCGCCCACGAGGTGTGGGACTACAACTCCCATCACCCTCAGCCAGGGTGGGGGGGGGGGGTTGGGGGAGGATTATGTAGTCCACCTCATAGAGGCGAAGGCGAGGGGGGGGGGATGCTGAGAGACCTCTCCCCGCCCCCCGCCTGATTTCCCTTGGCTGGGCGGGAAGGGAAGGAGGGCTGGGAGTGGGGACCACCAGGAGATCCCAGGGAGGAGCCTGGCAGGCAGAAAGAGCCTCCTTCTCCCTGCCTGCCCTCTGGGATTGGCTTTCTCCGCTCCATTTATTCACCTGTTTGTTTGTTTGTTTGTTTATATATATATATATATATATATATATATATATATATATATATATATATATATATATATATATATACACACACACACACACACACACACACACACACACACACACACGTATATGTCTATTTTCTATATATATATAAAAATTTGTATACCGCCCTTCTCCCTGAGGACTCAGGGCGGTGAACAGCCAAGTAAAAACATAAACTACAAACATTAAAATACGATTAAAAAGATATATATATAAATTTGGCCCCTTAATTAAAAATGATAGCAAACAATTAAAAACATTTTAAAAAGTGTTAGGCCAGCCCAGCTTGCTGGGAAAAAAAAGGTTTTAAGGGCACGACGTCTGGGCACGTCTGGGCAGCTCCCAATCAGCAAAATTGGGGACAATGCAACTGTCCTGAAACCACAATTAAAAATGGAATAAAGCCTGCAGCCTAGTCGTTCACACCCAGCCACAAAATCCTTTTAATATGCTGTTGGCTTTGCTAAACATCTGGAAGAAAAGAACCAACCTCAGAGAACACCCAGGACCCCACAATCCCCCTCCTCTGCTCCTCTCCCTCCCCCTCCCTCTTGCTTCCTCCCCCTCCTCCCTGCACACACCCCTCCCTTCTAGCACTGATGATGTCACCTAGTTGGGTCCTGAAACATCTGGAAGAAAACCACCAACCGCAGAGAACATCAAGGACCCCACAATCCCCCCCTTTCTTCCTCCCTCCCTCCTTCTCCCCTCCTCTCCCTCCTCAACCCCTCCTCCTCCCCTCCCTCTTGCTTCCTCCCCCTCCTCTCTGCACACACCCCTCCCTTCTAACACTGATGATGTCACCTAGTTGGGTCCTGAAACATCTGGAAGAAAACCACCAACCTCAGAAAGCACCAAGCATCTCACAGTTCTCCTCCTCCTCCTCTCCGCACCCCTGCTTCTAGCACTGATGATGTTGCCTAGTTGGGTTTATGAAACATCTGCAAGAAACCAAACAAGCTCAGAGACCACCTAGGACACCCCTCCACCCCCCCCCCCCGAGTTCAACCCTGAGCTACAAATAATTCTCTTCCATTGCTTCTTTTTTTTGTTGTTGTCAAAAATGCCCCTGAAAATCTGGAGAAGAGTTCGAACCCGCTCTAGCGAGCCTACCATACAGCGGAGCTTCTAAAAGCTATTTAGAGATCTGTGAAGAGGAATAGGGAGTCCAGATCAATGGAATAATTGTCCCATTCTGCTCTCTTTTGGCCAGGTTTCGCTCGGAATACCGGACTCTGCAGGGCAGAAAGCCAACAGCTAACAACCTGGAGTGAGTTCAAGGAAGGTCACCAGGAGCGCGAAGGGCCTGGAAACAGGTCCTTCGAAGAAGAGTGAAAAGACCTGGGTATGTTAGCTGCAGAAGAGAAGTTTGGGGAGAGAAACAGTGGCAGTTTTTCTGATATCCAAATGGTTGTCGAGGGGAGGAGAGAGTGGGCTACTTGTGTGCTCCTCCGGGAAGGAGACCAGAAACAAGGAGCTGAAATGATGGGGCAGTAGGTAGATGTTAGGAAGAATTTCCTGAAGGACCAGTGGAATAGATAGCTCAGAAAAGTTCCCTTCACCGGAGGGCTCAGAACAGAACAACCGAATAACAGAGTTGGAAGGGACCTTGGAGGTCTTCTAGTCCAGCCCCCGGCTCAAACAGGAGACCCTGTACCATTTCAGACAAATGGCTGTCCAGTCTTTTCTTGAAGACCTCCAGAGATGGAGCATTCACAATTTCTGGAGTCGAGCTGTTTCCTTGGGTAGTTGTTCTCCCAGTCAAGGGTGTCTGCGGAGATTCTCAGTCATCCCGGCCATAGTTGTCCCAAAGATGCTTTTTCAAAAGGCAGCTGGACTTTTTTTCCCTTGAAGATGTTTCACTTCTCATCCCAGAAGCTTCTTCAGTTCACGAAGCAGTGAAGAAACTTCTTAGATGGGAAACAAATCTTTTTCAAGGAAAAAAACCCAAGAAAGTCCAGTTGTCTTTCGAACAGCAGCTTTGAGTCACTGTCAGGAAGTTTCTCTTATTTCTAGGTTGCTTCCCTCCTCAATTCCATCCGTTGCTTCTTGTTCTGCCCTCAGGGGCTTTGGAGAATAGATCGATACCCCCCACCCCACCCCCTGACTCCAACTGAAGCTATATAGCTCTCCTTCTAAACCATCCGGTCAGAACTGAAGAAGCTTCTTGGATGAGGAGCGAAATGTCTTCAGAAGAAAAAAAAACAAAGTCCAGTTGCCTCTTGAATAAACATCTTTGGCACAACCCAGACCTGGATGGCTGAGAATCTCCATAGACCCTCCGTCTAAAATGCTTTAACAGGTCCTGCTACACCAATTGGGGTTGGACTAGATGACCTCTGAGGTACTTAGCAATTCTGTGATTCTATGATTTCGCACTGTATTTAAATAATCTTTCAAATTGTGCCTAGGTAACCGGAGCTCTACTCCGCGCTGGATTAAACCGCCAAAGATGTCTAAAGAGGAAGAAAAAGTGAATTTGCGTCGCCTCGAGCCTGCCATCCAGAAGTTTATTAAAGTTGCCATTCCCACGGATCTGGAGCGGTTAAGGAAACATCAGATCAATATTGAGAAGGTTAATTATTTTCTTTTTTAAAAAAATATTAACCTTCAGGAGGTTAATGGCAGGAGGTGCATACTTCGGGTCCCCTAAGATGGGGAATGTGGTCAGGCAGGACCTAAGAGGAACACTCTCGTACAGGGAGTTCTCGACTTATAACCATTGGTTTAGTGACTGAAGGTACAATGGCATTGAAAAAATTGACTTACGACCGTTTTTCACATTTACGACCGTTGCAGCATCCCCATGGTCACGTGGTCAAAATTTGGACGCTTGGCAATTGACTCGTACTTATGACGGTTGAAGTGTCCGGGGTCAAATTGACCCCCTTTTTATGACCTTCTGACCAGCACAGTTGGATTCACTTTAACGACCGTGTGACTAACTTAACTACTGCAGTGATTCACTTAACAACCATGGCAAGAATGGTCATAAAATGGGGCAAGACTCACTTAGAATGCCTTGTTTAGGTACGGAAATTTGGGACTCTATTTTGGTTGTAAGTCGAGGACTACCTGTATTGGGGGAACATTGCTTCCCTCGAAGTGAGGCTTCGGGGGGGGGTTCCTTAAATAACGACATGTCAACTAGTTTGGGGACCCCTTAAGCAGAGCGGGGCCTGTTGGCTAGTTGTATGACAGTTTAATGGAATGTCCTATGTTTATATCCCTTCCTGCCATTTTTAAAAAATCTTTTAATTAAATTGGTTGTTTTAACGGTTTTTATACATTCTTGGTTATTACTGTGTAGGCCATCCAGAGTGACTGAGATGGGCAGCTATACAAATGTGATTAAAGAAATAAATAAATTTACACCTGTGTTGAAAAATGTCTCTTTGCTATCTCCTTCATCGAAAAGCAAATTGAAATAGTTTGGCTGAATGTAGGGTAGGGTAGGGTAGGGTAGTAGGGTAGGGGAGAGGAGAGGAGTGGAGTAGGAGTAGGAGTAGGAGTAGGAGTAGGAGTAGGAGTAGGAGTAGGAGTAGAAATAATAGAAATAGAAATAGAATGCAGAAGAATAGAAAAGAAAAGAAAATATGGAATAGGATAGAATAGGATAGGTCAGATATGGAACAGGACAGAATAGAGTAGAGTACAGTTCGAAGGGACCTTGGAGGTCATCTAGTCCAACCCCTTGCTAGAGCAGGAAGCCATATATCATTCCAGACAAACGGTTGTCCAATCTCTTCTTAAAAACCTCCAGTGATGGAGCAGCCACAACTTCTGGAGGCAGGTCGTTCCACTGATTCATTGTTCTAGCTGTCAGGGAATTTATTCTGATGAATTAATTTTCAGCATAAACATTCTGCCTTTATCACACTTCCGGAAACTGCTGCTTGTTCAAATTCAGAAATTCACACTCCCTCCAATGGAGAAATGTCTCTTCTTGAGAGTATCCCACTTTCCCAAGAAAAGAGGCAAAAAAATAATAATAATCCTTGGATGGTTTGACTTGGTGCTGATGGAGATGCCATGTTTTTAAATGTTTTTTCCTCCCTGTTGTCTTTAGTACCAGAGGTGCAGGCTGTGGGACAAACTGCACGAAGAGCATATCAATGCTGGCCGTACCGTTCAGGTAAGGAGATGGCGGCTGTAGACGTCTGCTGGAGAAGACAAAATAGCTTTTTTGGGGAAAATGAACCCTTGGTAGATCGTTTCTGGGGAAAGCACAGCTGTGATAACATGGCTATATTTTATTGGTTGGATCGATTTATTTAAAAGACATATAAACTGCCTCAGTCCCGAATCTTTCCACAATCTCAGATGTTGGGCCTGGCTGGGGAATTCTTGGGAATTGAAGTCCACACTTCTTAAAAATGGCCGAGCTTGAGGGGGGAAAAATAGCCGAGCTTGTGATTCCTCCATCTTTTGGGCCCTTTTCGTGTATTTTAAGATTTTCCAACTTTAGCCACTTTGAGACCTATGGACTTCAACTCCCAGCATTCCCCAGCCAGCATGATAGGTAGTCCTGGATTTATGATCATTTGTTTGGTGACTTGTCTGTGGAGATTCTCCGTCCTCCAGGTCCTGGACTTTTTTCATGAGACAACTGGACTTTCTGTTTTTTCTTGGAAGAGGTTTCACTTCTTATCCAGGAAGCTTCCTCAGCTCTGTAAGATGATGAGATTCTCTAGAGCTGAAGAAGCTTCTTGGATGAGAAGTGAAACCTCTTCCAAGAAAAAAAACAGAAAGTCCTGTTGTTTTTTTCCTTGGGAAAAAAAAGAACCTTTGTTTCGTGACTGTTTGAAATTACAATAGCAAACTGATATACGATTGTTGTTCACACTTAACAACCTTGGTCCAGGATCCCCATGGTCACATGATCAAAATCCAGATCCTTGGCAACTGGTTCATACTTAGGACCGTCGCTGCATCCCAGGGTCACCTGCAGTGATTCGCTTAATGACTGTGGCAAGGAAGGTTGAAAAATGGAGCAAATCCTGCTTTAACATCTCAGCAATTTTGCCTGGATGTCAGGTTTTTCCAACTTTAAGCGACTACTTTAAGATGCATAGACTTCAACTCCCAGAATATCCCAGCCAGGGTTACTAAAGGTAAAGAGGCAAAGGTTCCCCTCGCACATCTGTGCTAGTCGTTCCTGAATCTAGAGGGCGGTGCTCATCTCCGTTTCAAAGCCGGAGAGCCAGCGCTGTCCGAAGATGTCTCCGTGGTCCTGTGGCCGGCATGACTCAACGCCAAAGACGCACGGAACGCTGTTCCCTTCCCACCAAAGGAGGTCCCTATTTTTCTACTTGCATTTTTTACCTGCTTTCGAGCTGCTAGGTTGGCAGAAGCTGGGACAAGTCCCGGGAGCTCACCCTGTTACGCGGCTCTAGGGATTCGAACCGCTGAACTGCCGACCTTTCGATCGACAAGCTCAGCCTCTTAGCCACTGAGCCACCACGTTCCCAGCCTTACTACTATTATGTACAATAAATAAAATTCTATTTCTTTGGTGTCTAGTTTGATGCCTAACCGAGGTAAAACGGATGGCTTTCTTTCCAAAATATTACAGCAGCTGCGAGCAAATATCCGAGAGATGGAGAACCTTTGCGCCCGAGTCCGGAAGGAAGATATTCTGACTCTGGAGAGAATGATTGACCCCGTGAAAGAAGAAGCTTCGTTGGCCATCAGAGAATTTTTGCAGCTGCATTCAGAGTCAGCCGAAGTGCTGAAAAGGCAGTTCAGAGAGCAGGAGGCGGCTTTGACCCGGTCCACCACTGTCGGAACAGGTACCGTTTATTTAAGCATTAGATTTTTTTTTTTTATCCTGGCTTTATTAATATTTAACAGCTGTCAGGAATTTTGAACTCAGTTGTGGTTGTAAATTGTGGGTTACCTGTATTTCAGGGTTTTCCAACTTCGGCTACTTTAAGGTGCATTGACTTAAACTCCTAGAATTCCCCAGCCAGCATTACTATTATTATTTATAATAAATAGAATTCATTGCCAGAGTAGGGAATACCCATAGCTCTGGTGTAAGATGAGGGTCCCAACGATGCTTTTTCCAAGAGGCAACCGGACTTTCTGGTTTTTTTCTTTGAAGATCAGAATCAGAATCGAACTGGAAGGGACCTTGGAGGTCTTCTAGTCCAGCCCCCTGCTCAGGCAGGAGACCCTCAGTTGTGGTCATAGGTTGAGTAATTTTTTAAAAAATGCAATTACAGCATGCAGGTAGCAGCCGGTTTATTCTTCGGTCTGAGCGATCCCTCCAGTTCTTTTCTCTTTCCCAGTTTTGACATGCATTATGAAAAAGGCTTTTCAGTATCCTTGTTTTGTTTAGGTTTTTTTGTTCATCTTGCTTATTTTCTGTGCAGACTCGTTTCACGTCACTGAGACCGAGTTTCGCTTCTCATCCAGGAAGCTTCTTTGGCTGTGACCGGATGGTGGGGGAATGGAAGGATGAAGGGATGAGGGTGGAGGTTGTGGGTTGGTTTCTGAATGTTTTGTTACCTGGCCAGGTAACATCTTCAGCGGAGTTTAGGGGAGGTCAGTGGCGTTCTTCTGCTTGTAAGGACTTCAGGTATGGGTGTGTCAAGGGAGGGCCTTGTGATGAGGAGGTTACATCAGGTGAGGGCCATTGGGAGGTGAATGTTGCAGTCCACCAGCAGTCTGCGGAGTTGGACAGCGATGAGGCTGAGGAAGAACATGGGCCAGTCCCGGAGGCTGGGGAAGGCTCAGATGAGGGCTCTGCGTCGGAGGCAGAGATGGGGCCAGGGCCATCGAGGAGCAACGTGTGGACCCCGGAGCCTCCAGAGGCTGACAGTAGAGAGGCACGTATGAGAAGAGCTGCCAGAAGGCAGGAGCAGATAAAGCAGAGAGGACGACTCAGGAGTAAGGCCAAGAGATGATTGGCCCCTCCTATAAGGCTTAAAAGACCAGCAACAGATCTTGGCCTCTGCCCGAAAACAACTGTTGAGAGATTTGCTTCATGTTTGGATGTATTTCGTTCTTGTCAGCATCTTCTGTTCCTGAACTGTTGCCAAGAAAAGCCTTTGGCAGTTTGCCTAATTATCCCAAGGTCAGAGATAAACTGAAGACTGGTGTTTTGAGGAATTTGCTTTCATTTCATTTGGAATACGCTGAGAATGAGTTAATTCTCAGCTGTTTTTATAAAATCTGTTTGCTTTTTTGGAACTGTTTTGCATTTAATATCAACTACATGGGCCTGGGTGACAACAGTTAACCGCTGGGGGAGGGTGGGGGCTTGCATGGGTTGGTGGAGAGTCGGTGTGTCTCCAGTTGGCTGGTTGGATTCTGAGGGGCTCGTAGGCTGGTTGTAGGTTCAGTGGGTCTCTTGGGGGCAATTCCTAAAGGTTGGAGGATTCTGGCTGTCATTTCTGACATTCCTTTTGTCTACTGTAGGATTATTTTTGCGTGGTAGTTGTGTAGTATGTTGTAGTTCAGGTGCTGTGTGTCAGAAGATGGATACCGTTAACGGAGAAAGACGCTGAGCAGCCATTTCTCTTCTGCTTTTCTTACCGTTGTGGTGCTACAGTGTCTCCCGGCCCTTCTGAACAGGGTCCGGACACAACTATTGTGTGTGGTGGGATGGTTGCTTGCAAAGCTGAGGATCTGGTCAGTTTGCTCCCCAAACAGGACAAGCCCTCTGTAGTTGAAGCAACAATTCCTTCCTTAGGAGCGCCAGCAACCCTGGCAAAAAGTTTCTTTCTCTCAGACTGCAGGCTAACAAGTCCGTCTGGCCGGGAGATGAATAATTGTCTGCCACATCTATTCAGTTCTGCCCCCTGCCTTTGATCCCTGCTAGGGTAGGTCTTCTCTAGCAGCGGTGGCTCTTCCATCCGAAGGACTGGCCCATAGATTTCCACTGCTCTCCTCTCCTCTGCCTTCTGCACATCCGCGTGTCAGGCACTGGACCCAGCTGTTCCTCCTCTTCCTCATCAGCCACCTCCAGACCTGGGGGCTGTTGACTCTCCATCTGAGAGCTGACGGACGGCCCAGGCTCCTCTGACAGCTCCATTCCCTCTTCTCCCTTAGAGCTCTCAGGTTGCCTTGATGCTGACCCTAACTCCCACACCTCCTCCTCCTCAGATTTGGCTGCTGGAAGGGCCAGGGGCCAATAGGCCACAACAATGGGTTTGCAGTAGACACGGGTTTCCCGGTCTCTGATACTTATGTAGAATTCTATAAGTATTATAGAATAAGTATATTTTATATATATATATATATATATATATATATATATATATATATGTATGTATGTATGTATGTATGTATGTATGTATGTATGTATGTATGTATCATTGCTCCTGGGAGCACGAAGCCGAGAACATCAGCCTGAAGATGACGAATGAGACTTCGTCAAAACGTTGCCAAGATACTTCCAATTCTACGCGGGAGAAGACCCGAATAACCAAAGACCTACATATATATATATATATGTTTTCTGAGGTTTTCTCCCGCGTAGAATTGGAAGTATCTTGGCGATTGCAGCTGACCCTTCCTTTTAACTGCTAGTGGGGGTGTGAGCTGATTGGGTGGGAGCTTGGCTGTGTTCTGATTGGGTGGAGGTGTGTTCTGATTGGTTAGGGGCTTGGCTGTGCTCTGATTGGATGGGGGGTTGGTTGTGCTCTGATTGGATGGGGGTGTGTTCTGTTTGGGTGGGGGCTTGGTTGTGCTCGGCTTAGTCTGAGTTGCAGGGGGATTTGAGCTGGTGAGCTGCGTTGTTGTTTGGCTTCGTGTTTGTGGTCGTGAGAGCTTTTCATGGAGGGTGTTGGTCTGATTCATGTATGGATTGGAGGGGTTAAAAGTGGCTAATGATGCAGCTGCGGTCTGGCTTCTGGTCCTTGGTCGTGTTTCATTATCAGTGTGGGTTTGAGTCTGCTTTCTGCGTGGACGTGTGGTGGTGACATCCTGTGTGGCTCTTGTGAGTGTGGGTCTGGTGTCATTCATCGTGTTAGGGACTCGTTTGTCAATAAGGGCGGGTCGCCTGCCAGCCATTTGGAAAGAGAGAGCGACTCTGCCTCAGTCCCCCAGCCATTAACTTATATGGGCCTGGATAGCTCAGCAGACTAAAGCATTGTGATTAACTCCAGCTGCCTGCAATTACTATAAGTTTGAATCTCACCAGGCTCAAGGTCGACTCAGCCTTCCATCCTTTCTAAGGTGGGTCAAATGAGGACCCGGATTGTGGGGGCAAGAAGCTGACTTTGTATAAATATACAAAAGTATGAAGGCTATTGCTTAACGCATTGTAAGCTGCCCTGAGTCTCCGGAGAAGGGCGGCATAGAAATCAAATTTTAAAAAAAACCAAACTTACATTTCTGAACATCGCTTTAAGAAGCAGGCGCTTAGCATAATAATTTACCATCCAGATAGGCTGCATTTGAAAATGTTCATGCTAGCCCCACCCTTGGCTTCTAAATCACCTGAGCTTTAGAGCCCAGCTGTTTCTGGAGATGGCCAGATGTGGAAAGTTGATGGAAGAATCCGGTGGGCATTTGTACACTGGGGAAGGCCATAAATCCGTATACAGGCAGTCCTTGATTTACAACCTTTCATTTAGTGACGGTTTGAAGTTACAACGGCACTGAACAAAGGGACTTACGACTATTTTTCACACTTACAACTGTTGTAGCATCCCTGTGATCATGTCATAAAAATTCAGGTGACTCATATTTATGACCGTTGACTCATTTATGACGGTTGCAGTGTTCCGGAATCATTTGATCCCTTTTGTGACCTCCTGATGAACAAAATTAGTGGGGAAGTCAGATTCACCTAACAACCGAGTGACTAACTTAACAACCGCAGTGATTCACTCAATGACCATGGCGAGAAAGGTCATTAAAACGGAGCAAAACTCACTGTACAGATAAATGTCTCACTTAACGATGGAAATTTTGGGTTCAATTGTGATGGTAAATTTACCTGTATCCTTGTATCTGCTGTTGCAATTTTTCTTTTATTCCTCGGGACAGGATGCTTTATAAAATCCGTTGCCACAGCTGCCGTTGTATAATGGTTCTGCCTGTGCATAATATTTATTTCCTGTTTTTCAGTGTTGATAAGGGCACACAGTGACTGTGCGTTGTTTTCCTTCAGAAACTTTCTCTAATGCCGAAGGTGGAGAAAATTCCCTCACCCAGATTTTTGCTCCGTTACCGGAAATCCCCCAGGATCAAAATGCTGCAGAATCCTGGGAAGTGTTAGAAGAGGTAAGTTGCAAATCCCGTCATTATTTTCTGTCAGAGTGTGCACAGTGTGACTATGTGAGACAACCCAGGACCAAATACAGCAAACGGAGGTTTGTATTGAAATAGTGGTTTATCTACAAGGAATATATACATACACGTAGTTTAGTCAGGCCTCAAACAAACAATAATTACAGCACAGAAGCACACACGGAGAGAGAGATACGCCCCAACAGGGCCTCTTCTTATTACAGGCTCTTAAAGTGATATTAGCCCAAAAACCTTGCTGACTCATTCTCAGCATTACATCGTTGTAGCAATTGGTCAGCTCTTAAATCTTTATTTATTTATTTATTTATTTATTTATTTGTTTGTTTGTTTGTTTGTTTGTTTGTTTATTTATTTTTTATTTATTATTTATTTATTTATTTATTTATTTGTCAGATTTATATGCCGTCCTTCTCCCGTAGGACTCAGGGCGGCTCACAACAATAAAACAACCCGACAATAGATAAGATTAAATAATATTAAAAACCAATTTAAAATTCCCAAATCCCCAAATTAACATCCACGGCAGATCAGGGAAGTTGCTGAAAGAGCCATGTCTTTAGGTCGTTGTGGAAGGTGCAGAGGTCGGGGGCCGTCCTGACATTTTCTTTTCAAACACGATGTTCCTGTTAAAATGTCTATTAGAACAAGTAACGTTTTGGCGGACGAAAAGTCTAAAATTTAAACTAAATTATAATTCAAAAGAAAACTTTTATGAGGTGATGCACAGTTGGTATTTAACACCGGATAAGTTGTCAAGAATGCGTAAAGGTGTTTCAAGTGAATGTTGGAAATGCAAATGTAAAGATGGGACCATTTATCATTTATGGTAGACATGGGACAAAGCAAAGAAATATTAGCTTCACATTGTAATAGAGAAGATTCTTAAAGTAATATAAAGATAAAACCAGAGAAATTTCTTTTAGGTCTAATGGACAAAGAACTTGGGGGAAAAAATGGAACTTTGATGTTATAGATGTTGATGACAGCAAGATTATTTTATGCACAGAAATGGACACTTTAATTTCCACTGTGGATGAACGGCTGCAAAAGTTGATGGAGTTAGCAAATATGGCTAAATGGGCTGCTTTGATTAAAGGGGAAAAAAACACAATTACTTTTATTTCTATTTGGAAACCATTTCTGGACTATGTGCTTGAGACGGGAAAAAAATGAAATGTTGGTTTTGCCGATGAGATAGGTTTGTTGTTATAGAAATGGCTAGTGTATATTATTACATAAAAGTAAAAAGTTGAGGTGGTATGTTATGACCTTATTCTAAAAAGAGACCCTTCTCCCCTTTTTTCTCATTTTTTAATCTTTTGTCTTTATATTATATTTTGATAAACTAGTAACAATTTTAAGCAAAAAAAAAAAAAAAAAGAATAAACCAAGTAACGTTTAGGCTTTTTCTTTAGGATCTGATTGAACTCAGCACTCTGGTGACCGAGTTTTCCCTGCTTGTCAATGTAAGTAGAGCAAAGTTTCTTTCTCTTCCCCCCGCCCCCCTCTGGATTCTAACAAAAGAGAACCAGAACCTTACTGGTTTTCTATCCCAAAAACTTTGGAATTCTCTGCCAGAGAATTCAGGGGAAAAAAATATAGACCTATTTACAGATCACAAACAATTGTCCAGGAGGACTATATTTTTGCTAGCTGGGGTCTATTTTAATGCTTCCATTTCTGACTGCAGCGGTGGCGAGGACGGTTGTAAAATGGGGCAAGGTTCACTTAAGAAATGACTCACCCACAGAAATGTTGGGCTCAATTGTCGTAAGTTGAGGACTACCTGATGAAAGAGAGATTCAGCCTAGAAATAAGAGATTTTATGACAGTGAGAAAAATCAACCAATGGAACAGAAGTTGCCTTCAGAAGTATAGGGTCTTCTGCTTAAGCAAGGGGTTGGATTAAATGACTTCCAAGATCCCTTCCAGCTCTATTCTATTCTATTCTATTCTATTCTATTCTATTCTATTCTATTCTATTCTATTCTATTCTATTCCATTCCATTCCATTCCATTCCATTCCATTCCATTCCATTCCATTTCATATTTTCTCCTGTTCTGTTCTGTTCTGTTCTGTTCTGTTCTGTTCTGTTCTGTTCTGTTCTGTTCTGTTCTATTCTATTCTATTCTATTCTATTCTATTCTATTCTATTCTATTCTATTCTATTCTATTCTATTCTATTCTATTCTATTGTCCTCTCCTCTCCTCTCCTCTCCTCTTCTCTTCTCTTCTCTTCTCTTCTCTTCCATTCCATATTTTCTCTATTCTATTCTATTCTATTCTATTCTATTCTATTCTATTCTATTCTATTCTCCTCTCCCCTCCCCTCCCCTCCCCTTCCCTCCCCTCCCCTCCCCTCTCCTCTCCTCTCCTCTCCTCTCCTCTCCTCTCCTCTCCTCTTCTCTTCTCTTCTCTTCCATTCCATGTTTTTTCTATTCTATTCTATTCTATTCTATTCTATTCTATTCTATTCTATTCTATTCTATTCTATTCTATTCTATTCTATTCTATTCTATTCTATTCTCCTCTCCTTTCCCCTCCCCTCCCCTCCCCTCCCCTCCCCTCCCCTCTCCTCTCCTCTCCTCTCCTCTCCTCTCCTCTTCTCTTCTCTTCCATTCCATATTTTCTCTATTCTATTCTGTTCTGTTCTGTTCTGTTCTGTTCTGTTCTGTTCTGTTCTGTTCTGTTCTGTTCTGTTCTGTTCTGTTCTGTTCTGTTCTGTTCCGTTCCGTTCCGTTCCATTCCATTCCATTCCATTCCATTCCATATTCTATTCCATTCCATTCCATATTCTATTCTATTCTATTCTATTCTATTCTATTCTATTCTATTCTATTCTATTCTATTCTATTCTATTCTATTCTATTCTCCTCTCCCCTCCCCTCCCCTCCCCTCCCCTCCCCTCCCCTCCCCTCCTCTCTTCTCTTCTCTTCTCTTCTCTTCTCTTCTCTTCTCTTCCATTCCATATTTTCTCTATTCTATTCTATTCTATTCCATTCCATTCCATTCCATTCCATTCCATATTCTATTCCATTCCATATTCTGTTCTGTTCTGTTCTGTTCTGTTCTGTTCTGTTCTGTTCTATTCTATTCTATTCTATTCTATTCTATTCTATTCTATTCTATTCTATTCTATTCTATTCTATTCTATTCCATTCCATTCCATTCCATTCCATTCCATTCCATTCCATATTCTGTTCTGTTCTGTTCTGTTCTGTTCTGTTCTGTTCTGTTCTGTTCTGTTCTATTCTATTCTATTCTATTCTATTCTATTCTATTCTATTCTATTCTATTCTATTCCATTCCATTCCATTCCATTCCATTCCATTCCATTCCATTCGCAAGATATGCAAATTAAAAAAACGAATCCGTGCTTTCCTCGTAGACTCAGCAGGAGAAGGTCGACCGGATCGAAGAGAACGTCTGCACTGCCGTTGCGAACGTGGAAGAGGGGACCCGAAGTTTATCCAAGGTGGGTCTGAACCAGCTGCTCTCAGCTCACAAGCCGGGAGGACTCCATTACCCATCCTCCCCGGTCAGCTTTTCCTGCTTACAGAGAAAGCGGGGTTGTCTGATGATGCCAAGGAGACCCCCCTACCCTTCCAATGACCCTCTCTGTCTCTCTCTTTTTTTCCAGGCTGCAGCCTACAAGCTGGCTGCCCTTCCGGTGGCTGGCGCCCTCCTGGGGGGAATCGTGGGGGGGCCAATCGGGCTCCTGGCTGGCTTTAAGGTGGCTGGACTAGCGGCGGCATTGGGCGGCGGCGTGCTGGGATTCACAGGTGGAAAACTCATTCAGAGGAAGAAGCAAAAGATGATCAAGGAACTGTCCTCTTCCAGCCGCCCGGATCTGCCCAGGCAGAGCGACCAAGGGGGCAGCTGAGGGCGGGACCTTCAAGCTGTCCCGGCGGGCATCATGGCTGCCCGCCTGGACCAGGTGTCTTCTTCTCCTGCTGGAAGTGTCTCCTGTTGAGAATGTGAAAAGGGACAAAAGCCACCCTGGAAAACCTTCTGACTTGCACCAGGGGGAAGGCAAGCCTGGCACACTTTTGACACACCTCACCTGCAGCAAGGAAAGGTGCGCACCGAAGGAACGTCTCCACCTGTTCTCCTTCAGGGACTGTTACGGTCTTCACCAAATGCCTTTTTCCCAGGTTAAAAACAGAAAGGAAGCCCAGGTAGCTTTTTTAGTCTCTGGATGCTTCTGTTCTTCTCAAGCGCACAAATTCTGGTGTTGTTTTTTTTTTTATACACCTGTCGGTTTTAAATGCTTCTGGCTTCTCGGTGGCTGAATCGGTTTGCAGTGGCAGATTTGGGCTCCTGGCGGAAAGAGACTCGCTGAGATCAGGCGAAGAAGCGCAGAGAGATCTCGCCTTGGGGGGGTGGAGGGGGTTGGTTTGCAAATTTTAATTTTTCCAGACTGGGAAGTTGGCTTCTACCTCTCGTTTTTAAAGTGCCACGGTCAGGAAAAGTCAGAAGAGGCTGTTTTGGGGGAATTCTCTGCTTGTTGCTTATCCGATGTCTAGAACAGTGTTTCTCAACCGTGGTAACTTTCAAAGAAGTGGACTTCGACCCCCAGAATTCCCGAGTCAGTAAGGAATTCTGGGAGTTGAAGCCCGCTCATCTGAAAGTTGTCCAGTTGATTGGAGAAAGCTGGGAGTTGAAGTCCACACGTCTGAAAAGGGAGAAATATTGCCCTAGAACAGAGGTGGGGAACGATGGGCCCTTTATGGCGTGTGGACTTCGACTCCCAGAATTCCTGAGTCAGTAGGTCATAAAGGGCCCATCATTCCCCACCCTTGCTCTAGAACAGTGTTTCTCAACCTTGGACGCTTCTGGGAGTTGAAGTCCACCCATCTTCAAGCGTCCAAGGTTGAGAAACACTGCTTTAGAATATCAAGACAAGTTACTAGGTCAGAAATTATTTGATTTTGGTTATTAATTATTAGTTCCGTGCCAACTGACACCTAAAGGTGGAAACGATCAATTTGCAAAGGGGTGCGTGCACAAATTAAACTACTGGGGAATGTGTGTGTTGGTTGGTTCAAAAGAGCAACATTGCTACGACAACAACTTATTTTTTTTTTCCTCTTTGCACAAAAATACGACAGCATCTCCTCAGCATTCCGAGTAGCCCCCGGAGTCAACGCGGTTCTCTTAAAAATAATCCTCACAATAATAATGCATTTGAAGTATTTTAAAAACGTCTCCGGGACATGGTTGTGGGTTGCGTGTCGGGTGCCATCTTTTGAAGTGGGGCAAAAACACTTTTATTGCATCGTTTGTACAAACGCCGGGTGTCTGCGCATCATCCGATGAGAAATAAAAGCCGTTTTAAAAAAGAAGTTTAAAAAGAAACAGGTTTTATTAAGGGGTTTTTTTTGTGTGTGTGGGGGGGGGTTTGCTGATGTCGCAGTTAGGCGGTAAGATTTGCTGACTGCTGACCCATATTGCGGGCGCCCCGGGAGAAGAAGGCAAAAAGAGGTCCACTGATTTGGGGAAAATGAGAAATTTTTTTGGTCCCCTGTGGGGCGATTCTAGAAAATAAAATACAGGAGACCTCCCTCTGGGTTAGCCTACAGCTTGGTCTCCCATCCAAATATCACCCAAGCCCAACCCAGCTTAGCTTTTGGAGGTCATTCGCTACCTGAATTCACACAAAAGAGGCCAATGGCCAAAAAAACCCCAAAGCTGTCCTGACACGATGCCCTGCAGCGGGCAGCCTTCTCTGCTGGAGCCCTGGACCCATGCTGCTGCCTGCTGGGTCCAGCCAGATGGGCTATGACCTCCTTTGGGATGGGAGATGCTCTGTGCCAGGGTCAGGATGGGCTGGCGAGTTTCACAAAGGGCCACAAGGGGGCAGCAGGACACCAAAAACAGCAAGAGGGACCCTTAGTTTAGCTAAAAGGCTTAACAGGCAGGTGAGAACAGGGGTTCTGGCATTTTGGGGGTGTCCTCACTGTCAGGAAATTCCTCCTTAATTCCAGGTTGCTTCTCTCCTTGGTTAGTTTCCACCCATTGCTTCTTGTCCTGCCTTCTGGTGCTTTGGAGAATAGCTTGACTCCCTCTTTGGGGCAGCCCCTGAGATATTGGAAGACTGCTATCATGTCTCCCCTAGTCCTTTTCTTTCTAGCCAGACCCAAATCCTGCAACCGTTCTTCATACGTTTTAGTCTCCAGGCATTTATAATGTAGAACATAGAATAACAAGAGTCGGAAAGGACTTCAGAGGTCATTTAATGCAATTCCCTGCTCAAGCAGGAGAATCAATATACTATTTCTGATATTTAATCATCCTAGTTGCTCTTCTCTGCACTTTTTCCAAAGACTCCACATCTTTTTTTGTACGGCTATCATGTCCCTCTCCGCCCCCCCCAGTCCTTTTCTCTAAATTAGCCAGACCCAAATCCTGCAACCGTCCTTCGTATGTTTTAGCCTCCAGGCCTTTCATCATCTGTAGTTGCTCTTCTCTGCACTTTTTCCAAAGTCTCCACATCTTTTTTTGTAATGTGGGGACCAAAACTAGATGCAGGATTCAAGGCATGACCTTACTACGGCTTTGTAAACTGGTACTAATCCTTTTTTTAAAAAAAAATTGATTTATATGCCGCCCTTCTCTGGAGACTCAGGGCGGCTTACAATGCGTTAAGCAATAGCCTTCATACTTTTGTATATTTTATACAAAGTCAGTTTATTGCCCCCACAAACTGGGTCCTCAATTGACCCACCTTAGAAAGGATGGAAGGCTGAGTCAGCCTTGAGCCTGGGGAGGTTCGAACTTACAGTAATTGCAGGCAGCTGAATGTTAATAACTATGCTTTTAGTCTGCTGGGCTATCCAGGCTACTCATGTGATTTTGATTCTGTACCTCTTTTTATACACCCCCAGGATTATATTGGCTTTTTTTGGCTAACCCCCAACTTTCTGTGTCACATAAAAGAAACTTGCCTGTTGTGAGATGCTTTTTCGACTTTCTGACCTAGCCTCTCTCTTCCTGGGATTCCCTGGTGGTCTCCCCTCCCAGGGAGGAACCCAGGGCATCCCCCCACCTGCCCCGCCCTGCCCCGCTTTGCTGTTTCAACGAGGGCTGGTTGGCCATCAAGCCCCGAAGCCAGCAGGGGCCTCTAGAGGGCAGCAGAGCCCTGCTTTGGGAGCATCCCTTCCTGCAGGGAGGGAAGTCAGCCAGGCTGAGTCCGCCAACATCTGCTTCTTCATCAGTTTCTGGGTTTCTCCCGGGGAAGGAACCGCTGGCTCCTCTCAGCTGGCAGCTGCAAAAAACGGCATGCAAGCAACTGAAGATGCTGCAGTTGCTGGATGAGAGACCCGGCTGAGCTCTGGGGCATTTTTTTTTAGTTCTGGCTGGAGATGCCTCGGCTCAGGTGGCCTCAAAGGAAGGGTCTCCCCGTCCTCCTGCACAGTGGACCTGGGGAGCTCTGTGCTGCCCGTAAGCTGGCCATCCCGGAGGAAGTTTGGAGGTGGCCTGCAGGCTTTGGAGTGAGCTGCGTGAGCTTCAGAAGTTCGACTCGAGGGATCGGAGCTCGTCGGCTGGAGGCTCTCCTGGTTTGGGAAGTGGGTCTGAGTTGGAATAAAAGGTTGGTCATCAGCCTAGTCAAGGAACTATCAAGAATACTCCCACGCACGCACACGGACTGGGCAAGCCACTTGGAGAGAAACAGGAAGCAAAGGGCACTCCCTTCTAACATGGATGATGTTACCTAGTTGGGTCATGAAACGTCTCAAGAAAACGGTCAAGCTTGGAGAGCACCAGGGACCCCACAGTCCTCCTCCTCCTCCTCCACAAACCCCATTCTCTTTTAGCACTGATGATGTTACTTAGTTGGGTAATGGAATGTCTCCAAGAAAACAACCAAGCCCAGCACCAAGGACCCCACAGTCCTCCTCCTCCTCCCTTTCTCTTCTATTCTGCAAACCCCACTCCCTCATAGCATTGATGTTACCTACTTCGGTTATGAAACGTTTGCAACAAAACCACCAAGCTCAGAGAGCATCAAGGATTCCCGGTTCAACCCTGAGCTACAAACATTATTTTCCATCAGTAAAAGGTGGTTGAGCTTGCAGATCTTCAGAGAGCTTCCAACCATGTGGAAGCCTGCTTAGGCTCCGAGCGAGGGTGTCCTTGAGCTAACCACGATCCAAACTAACCAAGCTTAGCTTTCTTAGATGAACGCAGACTTCTGTAACTATTGTAAGCCCATCCATCCCTTTTAGTAGATTGTCTGGGTCTCAACCACCATAGCTGGCTCATAACAATTCCGCGAAGGCATTCAAAGGCAATGATGAGAGACGGGCAGCACAATGAAGCTGAAGCGAGAATTCTCCTTCATCCTCGCAGGCCAAAGGGCCTGAGCGAAGAGCCAGGGCTTCACGGTTCTTCTAAATGACAGTGGGGAGGGGGCGATCCATCTCTCTCCCCCATCCCCACCCCCAAGCATGAATCGAGCGATCCGGCCTCCCAGGGCGCCTCACCCGGGCAGACAAAATAACATTGGAGACTTTTAGTGTCCACCTGGCCCAGAAGTGGACAAATATTTCAAACCCCAGAAGCTAGAATCAAATTTTGAGGCAGTTGGGAATTTCTTTATCTCCTGTTTCAGCTCTAAGCGGTATTGATTTGTGTTTGATTTCCCTGGAAATAACATGCAAAGCGCTCTTCCAATCCGAGCAAGCTGAGGGAAAAAACCCGTGCAACGTTAAAACTGCAAATTCATTTCTTTGGCTCGACGTCCAGTTTTGCCTACCCAAATCTATTGTTTCCTTCATGACGAGCGGACCCATTTTTGGGGGAAGTTAATAAAATGGGATTGAGTATTCTGTAGGATGGGCAGCCTTCGCTTGGATGTCGTGAAGTAATGGAAGTTCGATTAAAAACTTTGGGTTTGTCGGAAACTAATCAAGTCATCAATAAAGGAGAATCTTTGTTGCTCAGGGTTGAACTGTGGGCTCCTTGGGCTCTCTGAGCTGGGCGGCTTTCTTGGAGACATCTCATGACCCAACTAGGTAGCATCATCAATGCTAGAAGGGGTTGGGGATTGCAGAGAGGAGGAGTGGAGGACTGTGGGCTCCTTGGTACTGTCTGAGCTTGGCAGTTTCCTTACAAACGTTTCATGATCCAACTGCTGAGTTTTAATGGGTATTTTAGCTTTGGGATTTTAATTATTACGGCCAATTTATTGAATCTATTTTAATTGTTTTTAACTTTTGGGTCTGTTATTTTTATTATGGGCTGTACACCGCCCTGAGTCCTTCAGGAGAAGGGTGGTATAAAAATTCAATCAATCAATCAATCAATCAATTAAATAAATAAATAAATAAATAAATAAATAAGGAACATTATCAATGCTAGTAAGGAGTGGGGTGTGACCCCACAAGAGAGAGAAAGGAAAGGAGGGAGGGAGGAGGAAGAGAAGGAAAGGAAAGGAAAGGAAAGGAAAACGGGAGTGAAAGGAAAGGAAAATGGGAGTGAAAGGAAAGGAAAAGGAAAGATAATGAAAGGAAAAAGGAAAGGAAAAGGAAAGGAAAGGAAAAGAAAAAGGAAGGAAAGGAAAGGAAAAAGGGAGTGAAAGGAAAAAGGGAGTGAAAGGAAAGGAAAGAAGGAGAGGAAAGGAAAGGAAAGGAAAGGAAAAAGGGAGGGAAAGGGAAGGGAAGGGAGGGAAGGGAAGGAAGGGAGGGAGGGAAGGAGGGAGGGAGGGGGAGGAGGGCTGTGGGGTCTTTTGTGTTATCTGAGCTTGGTGCTTTCCTTACAGAAGTTTCATGACCCAAACAGATAACATTATCACTGCTAGTAAGGAGTGGGTTGTGCTGACTCCACGAGAGAGGAAGGAAGGAAGGAAGGAAGGAAGGAACGGAGGGAGGGAGGGAGGAGGGCTGTGGGGTCCTTGGTGCTCTCAGCTTGCTGCTTTTCTTGCACCAAACTAGGGAGCATCATCAGTGCTGGTAAAGGGTGGGGTTTGTTCTCGGTTTATATCCTAGTGACTTGCCCTGGGGTTGGTCTTAGAGATTCTTGGGTTGGGCTATTTATCCTTTTTTTGGCAGTTCCTAGATCGGGGTACTGTTTGTTTCTTGATTGTGGGTCCGAGGTTAATCTTGGAGTTGATCTGTGGCTCATCCGGGTGCTAATTGCTGATGGGGAGGTAATCTTGGTCTTTTTTATTCCTTTTTCGGCTTGTCGATTGTCTCTTTTGCATAGTATAATGTAGACCACTGTTTCTCAACCTTGGAAGCTTGAAGATGGGTGGACTTCAACTCCCAGAATCCCCCAGCCAGCAGCGCTGGGGGATTCTGGGAGTTGAAGTCCACCCCTTGTCAAGCTTCCAAGGTTGAGAAACACTGATGTAGACATTATATGTAGTTTGTAAATCATATGTAATTAGTTTGTCAAGAGTGCCATTCTTCTAGAAATTCCCTGGTGTTTTTGGACTTGGCCTGATCTAGGATAGTCACAGTTTCCCCATTGAAACTGTGGCTAAGACTGGCCATTAGACTTCTGTCTACTAGTTGGTGTTCATAGATGCTTTCTGCCAGTCCAAGGAAGTCATGCCAGGGAAGACCTACCGAAAAGTGGATCTGGTGATCCCCTGGATTTCTGCAGCCTAGAGGCGGTGGCCACCATGCAGCTCCCTTCAGGGAAGGCAGGAAGTCCTCCCAAGAGTTCGCTGGTGTCCCTCAATTGAAATATTTCCAGAACCCAAAACTTCATCCACAATTTTTGTAGAGGTCATTCAGTTCAACATTTCAGGCTCGTAGTTATGACGGTCGCAGCAGCGTCCCCACGTCCCGCGATCCCCTTCTGCGACCTTCCGACGATCATCCAAGTCAACGGAGAAACCAGTTTCACTTAACAACCGTGTTTTTAACTGAAAACACAAACAAACCCGGCAGTGTTTCACTTAACAAACTGCGGCCAGAAAGGTGGTTAAAATGGGGCGAAACTCCCTTGACAACTGTCTCATTTAGCAACTGGAGTTTTGGACTCGGTTGCCGTCGTAAGTCGAGGACTCCCTGTATCATATTCAGCAAAAGGAGAGTGAGAACAATTAATCCGTGGAACTACTTGCCTCCAGAAGTTGTGAATGCTCCAACACTAGAAGTTTTTAAAGAAGAGATTAGATAACTTTTTGTCTGAAATGGGTGTAGGGCAGGGGGTTGGACTAGAAGACCTCCAAGGTCCCTTCCAACTCTGTTATTCTATTTCTATTTCTAAAATCTCCACGAGGTCCCCTTTCCTCCCTTGCTTGCTGGGCTCCAGAGGGTTATAACCATCCTTTGCACCCCACAGAGTTTCCTGGCCACAGGATGTGGGTGCTGCCAGCCTGCCCCCTGGCACAGCAAGACAGTAACTGGCCAGCCCCCCCTCCCCAGCTTCTCTCCCCTCCCCCTTTTCACCGATGCCCGGTCTCTAATGGACAGCTCTGAGCCGTCCGGCCGGTCGGAAATGGCTCTTGAATCTTTAATCGAGACAACATTGGCGGGGCCATAAACACAAGCTGACAACTGCAAGACCGTCTCTCCATCTCTTGCCCCCCCCCAAAAGCATGTTCTTTACTTAACTCTGCCATAATGGGTTTAATAGCCCGAGAGGGAGCTGAGGTGAAAGTCGTATTAAAAAATGTATTTCTGAATTTAATTGAGGCGCATCTGTGGGGAGAGATGGAGGAGCAGAGAGGTCAGGCCCCAGGAGGGACATAGAAGGGCCAGGATGCCTTTCGCCTCCCTTCCTGCCTCTCCCTGGGAAAAAGGGGAAGGGGCCGCGGAACGGGTGTGGGGCTCTGGGGAAGGGGAAGGACGGACACCCACCCACACAATTGTCTTTGCACCGGGAGTCTCCCTGTGAGGCCAAATCTCACCCACCAGACTCTGTGGGAGAACTTTTCCCTTCTCTTCCCTTCTTTCTTCCTTTCCTTTCCTTTCCTTTCCTTTCCTTTCCTTTCCTTTCCTTTCCTTTCCTTTCCTTTCCTTTCCTTTCCTTTCCTTTTCTTTTCCTTTCCTTTCTCTCTTTTCCTTTCTCTCTTTTTTCTCTTTTCCTTTCTCTCTTTTTCTTCCTTTCCTTTCCTTCCCTTCTCTTCCCTTCCTTTCTCTCTTTCTCTCTTTTCCTTTTTCTCTTTTTCTTCCTTTCCTTTCCTTTCCTTTCCTTTCCTCTCCTCTCCTCTCCTCTCCTCTCCTCTCCTCTCCTCTCCTCTCCTCTCCCCTCCTCTCCTCCCGTCCCCTCCTCTCCTTCATCCATTCACTTCCTTTCCTTCCATGCCGTGTTGCTCAGGGCAGCCCCGGGAGACCCCGGTGTCCACTTGGGGTTCACTTTTGCGCACTCCAGCCTGGCACAGGGGGTGTGGCGCATGCCCTGACCTTGCCCACATTTCCAGCAGTGGGTCAGGACAGAGCAATTCCAGGGGGATTTTGAAACTAATTAATTAACGCAGTGCCACTTGAAATGCAAAAGCTTCTCTGAATATTGTTTTAATTTGAAATTAATGCTTGTGTTTTTTCTCATTTTCTGCTGCAATCCGTTCTATTGCTCTACGGAGGCCGTTCTAGTTCCGTCAGCCTCTGAGAGCCGTCTGATTGCAGCCATCGAAAAATCCAATAAACAGACAAACAGACGAAGAAAGGCATTGTTGGTGACCTATTTTCCTGGGTTCTTTTTACAATACTTTCCCCAACGAAGTCGCCCCGGGCTGCAATTCCCAAAATGATGGCTGGGAGTTATAGGATAGAGAATAACAGAGGACCTTGGAGGTCTTCTAGTCCAGCCCCCTGCTCAAGTGGGAGACCCTACTGCCCCACCGTCCAACCTTGAGAACTTTAAGACTTTGCCTTCAACTCCTGGAATTTCTTGGAATTGAAGTCCACAAATCTTAAACTTCTCAATGTTGGACACTTCTGCCCTATTCCATTCTGGACAAATGGCTATCCAGCCTTTTCTTGAAAGCCTCCAGTGATGGAGCACCCACAACTTCTGGTAGCAAGCAGTTCCACTGGTTAATTGTCCTCACTGTCAGGAAATTTCTCCTTAATTCCAGGTTGCTTCTCTCCTTTCCATCCATGGTTTCTTCTCCTAACTTCAGGTGCTTTGGAAAAGCATATTTTGACCCCCTCCTCTTCTTTGGGGCAGCCCCTCAAATATTGGAATAGAGCTCTCATGTCCCCCTTAGTCCTTCTTTTCTCTAGACTGGCCATATCCAAATCCTGCAACCGTCCTTCGTATGTTTTAGCCTCCAGGCCTTTGATCCTCTTAGTTGCTCTTCTCTGCACTTTTTCCAAAGTCTCCACATCTTTTTTGTAACATGGGGATCAAAACTGGATGCAAGATTCCAGATGTGGCCTTACGAAGGCTTTATAAAGCGGTACTAATTCTTCACGTGATTTTGATTCTGTGCCTCTTGTTTACGCAATCAAGGATCGCATTAGCTTTTTTGGCTGCTGTTGCACACGGCTGGCTCAGATTTAAGGGATCGTCCGCTAGGATTCCAAGGTCCCTCTTGAACCAGGTGGTGCCTAATCTGTACTTGTAGCTTTGGTTTCTCTTGCCTAGGTATTGCGGGGACCAAAACTGGGTGGAGTATTCCAAAGTGGTCTTACCAAGGCTTTATTAAAGTGGTACAAACACTTCATGCGATCTTCACTGAATCAGAAGAGACCTTAGAGGTCATCTAGTCAAACCCCCTGTTCAAGCAGGAAACCCTATACCATTTCAGACAAATGGCTGTCCAGTCTCTTCTTAAAAGCCTCCAGTGACGGAGCACCCGCGACTGCTAGTGACAAACTGTTCCATCCCTCTGTTTCTATTCCTCTCTTCTGCAGTCCTACATCAGACGGGAAATTATCTTTTCTAGTCTGTTTGTACAGGATAATGTTGATGCCATTCTTCAGATGCTTACCCCATTGAAATTCCATAGGGAAATAGCAGATACAAAGCTTCTCACCATTTTAGTTATATCTGCTGTTTGCAGTTTGGAACACATGGGTTGTGTTCGCCTCCAGTTGAACAAACTGGATAAAGATTTAACCTGTGGGGTTTGCCAAAGACTCTAAACTTGGTTAGCTTCAAACTTACCTAATCTCTTTCAGTATGGCAGTTTTGTGCAAACCTGGCCTCTTGGGTTGGTATAAATATCAATCTATTGCAGCAAACTCAGACAATGGTTTAGTTAAGTATGTGGTGTGAATGTAGTTGGGGCCAAGCATGTTGTGTTTTCCTCTCAAACAGAAAGACGGATGGGAATTTTCCCTTGGTGAACATGAAGTGGGAAGAAAGAAATTAGAAGGACAAAATAGAAGAAGATCATAAACATGTTTGATCATAACAGAGCTAATAAACAAGTTTTAAAACATAATCTATTAAGATACACTGGAAAGATCCACATTGAGATATGTATGATGATCTAACCCCATTCATTCTTTCCTTTCCTTCCCTTCCCTTCCTTTCTCCTCTCCTCACCTCACTTCCTTTCTTTTCCTTTCCTTCCTTTTTCCTTTCCTTTCCTCCCTCTTTCCTTTCCTTCCTTTTTCCTTTCCTTTCCTTTCTTTTCCTTCCTTTTTCCTTTCCTTTCCTTTCCCTCCCTTTTTCCTTTCCTTTCCTTTCCTTTCCTTTCCTTTCCTTTCCTTTCCTTTCCTTTCCTTTCCTTTCCTTTCCTTTCCTTTCCTTCCTTTTTCCTTTCCTTTCCTTTCCTTTCCTTTCCTTTCCTTTCCTTTCCTTTCCTTTCCTTTCCTTTCCTTTCCTTTCCTTTCCTTCCCTTCCCTTCCCTTCCCTTCTTCATCCATTTACCAATACTTTTCCTTTCCTTTCCTTTCCTTTCCTTTCCTTTCCTTTCCTTTCCTTTCCTTTCCTTTCCTTTCCTTTCCTTTCCTTTCCTTTCCTTTCCTCTCCTCCCTTCCCTTCCCTTCCCTTCTTCATTGTTCCCCTCCCCTTCTCTCCTTCCATGGATCCCAGACGAAGAGATGCCTAAGAGAGCCTCTCCTGTCAATGAAATATTATTAGCCTTAAGATGCAGTAAGACATATTTTAATGGGCTGAATTATTGATCGATCGGACTGCAATCCGGCCTTTTCCTGAAGCCTTGAAGGGTTTGCCTGCCAATGTTTGTCTGGCCCAGAGAAGCCCCCACCAGCTCCTCTTCTCGGGGTGGGGGGAGGAAGCCCCCCTGCCCTTGGTGTGATTCAGGTGCATCAAAGACAGGGGCACGGAGGCCACGGGAACCCCCTCCCCGGTCTCCCTCGGACCCCCGTCCTCCTCCCTTCCTCCCATCCAGGCTTCCCGCCGTCTCATCTACACCTTCTCCTGCAACAATCCATGAAGTCCTCGACTTACAACAGTTCATTCAGTGACCGTTCAAAGTTACAAGGCCACTGAAAAAAGTGACTTTAGGATCATTTTCCCCGCTTACGACCGCCGCAGCGTTCCCACGGTCACGTGATCGGAATTCAAATGCTTGGCCACTGATTCGTATTCATGATGGCCGCAGTGTCCTGGGGTCACGTGACCCCCTTTTACGACCTGCTGACAAGCAAAGTCCACGAGGAAGCCAGGTTCACTTAAGAACCACGTTCCTAACTTAACAACAGCAGTGATTCACTGAACAACTGTGGCCAAGAAAGGTCGCACAATGGGCCAAAACTCGCTTAACAACGGATCTCTCTTAGCAATGGAAATTTCAGGCTCAATTGCAGCCATAAGCCGAGGACTACCTGCATTTGTTTTTATTTTATTTTCAATGGATTTGGATTGGATTTGGATTTATTGGATTTATATACCGCCCTACTCCCGAAGGACTCAGGGCGGTGTACAGCCAACAATAAAAATACATACATACAAAATTTAAAAACCAACTAAAAACAGATTAAATGAATTTGGCCCGGACAGAATTAAAACACCCCAATATAATTTAAAATTTTTTTTTTAAATTTAACACTAAAAACGGGGAGTGGTTAGGCCAGGCCCGCCTGGCGAAATAGAAAAGTCTTAAGAGCGTGGCTGAAGGTGGGCAGATCCGGGATCCTCCGTATCTCTGGGGGGAGCTCATTCCAGATAGTAGGTGCCCCCACAGAGAAAGCTCTCCCCCTGGGGGCTGCCAGCCGACATTGTTTGGCTGACGGCACCCAGAGGAGACCCTCTCTATGAGAGCGTACTGGCCGGTGGGAGGCTATTGGTGGTAGTAGGCGGTCCTGCAAGTACTAGGTCCTAAGCCATGGAGCGCTTTAAAGGTAGTAACCAGGACCTTGAAGCGCACCCGGAAGACCACCGGGAGCCAGTGCAGCTCGCGCAGGAGAGGTGTCACATGGGAACGCCATGTCGCTCCCATCACCACCCGCGCGGCCGCACTCTGCGCCAGTTGGAGCCTCCGGGTGCTCCTCAAGGGGAGCCCCATGTAGAGAGTATTACAGTAGTCTAGACGGGAAGTGACAAGGGCGTGAGTGACCGTGAGCAAGGAGTCCCGATCCAGAAAGGGACGTAACTGGTGGATCAGGCGGACCTGATAGAAAATCCTCCCGGCCACGGCCGTCAGATGCCCTTCCAAGGACAGCCGTGAATCCAGGAGGACGCCCAAGTTACGAACCCTCTCCGTGGGGGCCAGTGATTCGCCCCCAATAGTTAGTGATGGCGCCAACTGACTATATCAGGACGTCGGAAACCACAGCCACTCGGTCTTGGATGGGTTGAGCCTGAACCTGTTCCCATCCAGATCCGCACGGCCTCCAGGCACCGGGACATCACTTCAAGGGCATCGTTGGGGTGGTCTGGGGTGGAGATGTACAGCTGAGTGTCATCAGCGTACTGACGGTACTTCACCCCAAAACCACGGATGATCTCACCCAGCGGCTTCACATAAATGTTGAACAGGAGGGGCGAGAGGACCGATCCTTGTGCCACCCCACATATAAGGGGCCTCGGGGTCGACCTCTGCCCCCCTGCCAACACAGACTGCGACGGTCGGAGAGATAGGAGGAGAACCACCGCAACACAGTGCCTCCCACCCCCATCTCTACCAACCGGTGCAGCATGATATCATGGTCAATGGTATCAAAAGCCGCTGAGAGGTCTAACAGGACCAGGACAGAGGAGCACCCCCTGTCTCGAGCCCTCCAGAGATCATCAACCAACGCGACCAATGCCGTTTCCGTGCTGTACCCGGGCCTGAAACCCAACTGGAACGGATCTAGATACGTCGCTTCATCCAGGTGCTGGGGAAACTGTTTCGCAACCACGCTCTCAACAACCTTCGCCACAAAGCGAAGGTTGGAGACCGGACGATAATTTACCAACATTGCCGGGTCCAGGGAAGGCTTCTTGAGGAGAGGCCTCACTACCGCCTCTTTCAAGGTGGCAGGAAAGACACCCTCCCCCAATGAAGCCTTTATAATCCTCTGGAGCCAGCCTCGTGTCACTTCCCGGGAAGCCAGCACTAACCAGGAAGGACATGGGTCCAATAAACACGTGGTCGCGTTCAGTCCACCCAGTATCCTGTCCACATCCTCAGGGGTCATAGGATCAAACTCAGTCCAGATAAAATTCTCAAGACCTGCCCCGGTCCCTTCCCCCGAGACCACCCAGTTGGAGTCCAAATCTTCCCGAATCTGAGTGATTTTGTCATGCAGATATTGAACAAAATCCTCGGCTCTACCCTCCAAGGGGTCCTCCCGCGCTTCCTGGTGGAGCAGGGAGTGGGTCACCCTAAACAGGGCAGCCGGGCGATTATCTGATGACGCAATAAGAGCAGCAAAATAGCTACATTTTGCTGCTTTTATCGCCACTAAGTAAGTCCTAATATGGGATCTCACCAGTGTCCGGTCAGATTCAGCAAGACTGGCCCTCCAACTACTCTCTAGGCGTCTTTTCCGGCGCTTCAACTCCCTCAGCTCCTCAGTGAACCAAGGAGCCAAGTGAGATCGACGCCGGGTCAGAGGCCGCAAAGGCACAACCCGATCCAGAGCTCCGGCGGCCGCCCTATCCCAGGCGGCCACCAGGTCTCCGGCCGAGGCGTGTGCCAGAGCCTCAGGGAATGGCCCAAGCTCCATCTGGAACCTATCAGGTTCCATCAGGCGCCTGGGGCGGAACCATCTTACCGGCTCCACCTCCCTGCGGCGGGGTATTGCGGTTCGAAAGTCAAAACGAAGGAGGGAGTGATCTGACCATGACAAGGGTTCGATGACTATGTCCCCTATATCAAGATCTCTCAACCACTGTCCAGAGACAAAAACCAGGTCCAGTGTGTTTCCCCCCGTGTGGGTAGGGCCATGAATTAACTGGGTCAGGTCCATAGCCGTCATGGAAGCCATGAACTCCCGAGCCACCTCAGACATCTCCCCCACGGATGGCAGGTTGAAATCCCCCATGACCATAAGCCTGGGAGTATCAACCGCCACCGCGGCGATGACGCCGAGAAGCTCGGGCAGGGCTGCTGCCACGTGGCAGGGAGCCAGGTATGTGATCAGCAAACCCATCTGAACCCCATGACCCCATTTCACAAGGAGGGATTCACAACCAGCTGTCTGAGGAACAGTGGCCTCCCTCGGTTTCAGACCTTCTCTAATAATAACCGCAACCCCCCCGCCCCTCCCCTGTGACCTCGGCTGATGAAATGCTTGGAAACCCGGCGGGCACATTTCAACGAGGGGCACCCCCCCCCCCCGTGGCCCAACCAGGTCTCCGTAACACCTGCCAGGTCCTCACCCCCCTCCTGAACAAGCTCACAGATGAGGGGGGCTTTATTTACTGCAGACCTGGCATTGCACAACATCAGCCGAAAGCCCGGGCCCTGAGGGTCTGTGCAACCTAGGGAGCGGGAGGAGCCTTGGGGGCCGGAACACACCACCGCTCGTAAACAGCGGGTACATGTTCCCCTGACACGATATGGCCCCCTGCTCCCGCCATATCTACCTCTCCCACCTACAGTAACGATGTTCAATATACTATCCGGATCCGCTCTAATCCCCTCCACGACCCCGGGTCCCACACTCCCCCCACCACTCTTTACAGCTCGACCCAACCCTCCCCTAGGTGGGTTGTCCCCCCTACCCACTATCCCCTCCACCCCCCTCCCGGAACCCCTTAAAAGTTTAGATAAAAATAATGTGCTGATTATTCTTACATTTTAGAATAAAAGAGAATAGAATAGAATAGAATAGAATGGAATGGAATAGAATAGAATAGAACAGAACAGAACAGAACAGAACAGAACAGAACAGAACAGAACAGAATAGAATAAGGATTAGAACAAGGATTTGAATAAGGAACAGAACAGAACAGAACAGAACAGAACAGAACAGAACAGAACAGAACAGAACGTGAGGCCAGAGTGATTTGTAACAGAGTGATTTGCTCTTTATTCAATGCTGCCTGTGAGGCAACTGTTGCCCCCTGGGTGACGCAGCTCCTTTTATAGGGAAGCTGATCAGCCCACAACCAATCAGGAGACAGTATTTTCCCGCTCCAACGGAGGACCAGACTGAGAACTTCAATTGACAACTATATACAATACATAACGAGTAGAATAGAATAGAATAGAATAGAATAGAATAGAATAGAATAGAATAGAGAAAATATGGAATGGAATGGAATGGAATGGAATGGAATAGAATAGAATAGAATAGAATAGAATAGAATAGAATAGAATAGAATAGAATAGAATAGAATAGAGAAAATATGGAATAGAATAGAATAGAATAGAATAGAATAGAATAGAATAGAATAGAATAGAATAGAATAGAGAAAATATGGAATGGAATGGAATGGAATGGAATGGAATGGAATAGAATAGAATAGAATAGAATAGAATAGAATAGAATAGAATAGAGTAGAATAGAATAGAACAGAATAGAGAAAATATGGAATAGAATAGAATAGAATAGAATAGAATAGAATAGAATAGAATAGAATAGAATAGAATAGAGAAAATATGGAATGGAATGGAATGGAATGGAATAGAATAGAATAGAATAGAATAGAATAGAATAGAATAGAATAGAATAGAATAGAATAGAATAGAATAGAATAGAATAGAAGAATAGGAGTTCAGAATTACAATGGAATGGAATGGAATGGAATGGAATAGAATAGAATAGAATAGAATAGAATAGAATAGAATAGAATAGAGAAAATATGGAATAGAATAGAATAGAATAGAATAGAATAGAATAGAATAGAATAGAATAGAATAGAATAGAGAAAATATGGAATGGAATGGAATGGAATGGAATGGAATGGAATGGAATAGAATAGAATAGAATAGAATAGAATAGAATAGAATAGAATAGAATAGAATAGAATAGAAGAATAGGAGTTCAGAATTACAATGGAATGGAATGGAATGGAATGGAATAGAATAGAATAGAATAGAATAGAATAGAATAGAATAGAATAGAATAGAATAGAATAGAATAGAATAGAATAGAGAAAATATGGAATGGAATGGAATGGAATGGAATAGAATAGAATAGAATAGAATAGAATAGAATAGAATAGAATAGAATAGAATAGAATAGAATAGAATACTGTTTCAGATAAGTGGCTGCCTACTTAAAAACAATTGTAAAATTTAGTTTTTTTAAAATTTATTTTTCATTTTAATTTGGGGATGGGATGACAAACCAGTGTTTCTCCCAGACCTGTTTAAACTCCTTCCTGCTCGGCTCTTCCACAATGCAAACCCAACAGTTTAATTCCGCCCCCCCTCCTGAAAATTCCCAATGCTTCCCCCCCCCTGCCTCCCCCCCTCCCCCGTTCGGAAATGTGTGGTTGTGTTTCTGTGCAGCTGTTTGTAAACATGTGTTTTAATTAGCAACCCCCCAAGCAGGGGAGGGGTGAGGAACGGCTCTTCCTTCGGCTCCCCCCCCTGGGCCCCCGCCAGCCCTCCCCGGGGACCCCCTTTGACGCTGAGTCAGCCCATCGGCTGGGATCCGAGCGGCAGCTTTTATTAATTTGATTAATAACAACGTATGTCAGCGAGGTCATTACCCGCTAATCGGCGATGACAAGGTTGTCAGAGTGTGTCCCTCGGAGGGGCAATTTCCCCCGGACCCCCCCTCCCATGCCGGGTCTCCATTGCATTAATTAAAAATCAGGGGAAGAAATTGGGGTCTCCTGAGGCCTTTGCAAGAACACGGCTCTGCCAGGGAGGAAAGTTGGCTCCCTTCTCCAGACACACACCCTGCAAGTGGCAACCTTCCACGCCTGATGCCTCCAAGCCCTCTGACTTTGCGTTTTGTACATGCTCAGAAAGCCCTTGAGCACAAAACTCCTCGGGGTGGAGCAGGGGAACAAAGGCGGGGACCCCGACTTCCTTCCCTCGGGACCCTGGCCCAGCGCTTACAACAGGAGGCCGCGGAAGAAGTTGTGTCACTTGGTGTGACCCACAACAATTGTTTGCTTGTAGGAGAGGCTGCGACTTATTTTTATTTTTCTGTGCTGAAAATAGTGGGGAAGTGAATGCTTTTCTTCCCTTTCTTTTTTCCTCTTATCCCACCCTTCTCTTTCCCTTCTTTTATTTATGGATTTGTAAACTGCCCGTCTTATCGTACGGTAACTCTGGACGTCTTGCAATATTAAAAGATAGAACTGTATTAAACCTAATAATATAAATTATATAAATAATATAAATACTATACGTATATCTGTGTGCGTGTATATATATATATATATATATATATATATATATATATATATATATATATATATATATGATAGGTAGATAGATAGATAGATAGATATAGATATAGATATAGATATAGATATAGATATATAGATATATAAATATATAGATATATAGATATTTGTCTATGTAAGTTTTCACGGGTATATATGTGTGTACAGGTAATATCTCGGGTTTCTTCCCGTGTAATTGTAAACATATCTTTAGAAGGTTAGTAGCGACGTTTCGATGAAATCACATTCATCATCTTCTGGCTGATGTTCTCGGTTTGGTGCTTATGGGCAAACCCATAATAATAATAATTATTATTAATAATAATTATTAATAATAATTATTGCCCATAAGCACCAAACCGAGAACATCAGCCAGAAGATGATGAATGTGATTTCATCGAAACGTCGCTACTAACCTTCTAAAGATATGTTTACAATTACACGGGAAGAAACCCGAGATATTACCTGTACACATATATAGATATAGATAAACACACACACACAGATGTGGGTAGTCCTTGACGTACGACCACAATTCACTCCAAATGTTATGTTGCTCAACTCATTTGTTAAGTGAGTTTTGCTGCCTTTTACGACCTTTCTTGCCATAGTTGTTAAGTGAATCACTGCAGTTGTTAAGTTAGTAACTTGGTTGTTAAGTGAACCTGGCTTTCTCATTGACTTCGCTTGTTGGAAGGTCACATGACCCCGGGATACTGCGACCGTCATGAATATGAATCACTTGCCAAGCATCTGAATTTTGATCATGTGATCATGGGGATGCTGCAATGGTCATAATCCGTGGTGGGACGCTCCCGGTTCGCACCAGTTCTATAGAACTGGTAGTAAAACCGGCATGAGGCTCCGCCCACTGACCCTGACATCATCAAAACGCTTCTGCGCATGTGCAGAAAAGCGCGTGTGGCCCCCCTGCGAAATGGTAGTAAAGATAAGTAGAACCCACCCCTGGTCACAATGTGTGAAAAGCAGTCATAAGTCCCTTTTTCAGTGATGTTGTAACTTTGAATGATCGCTAAGTGAACTGTTGTAAGTCGAGGACTACCTGTACAGGAGTGTAAGCCAGGGTCTGTCAAGCTTGGCAACTGGAAGGTATGAGGACCACTGGCTGAGGACTTCTGGGAGTTGAAGTCCACGTATCTTCAACTTGCCAAGGTTGAGAAAAATTGGGCTTTTTCCAAAAGACTTTCTTGATTTCTCTTTGAAAACATTTTGCTTCTCATCCAAGAAGCTTCTTCTGTTCTAACCTGAAGGAGCTTCTTGGATGAGAAGTGAAATGTTTTCAATGGAAAAACCAAGAAAGTCCAGTGGTCTTTTGGAAAAACCCCTTTGGGACAATCATGAATTCTTTCTTTCTTTCTTTCTTTCTTTCTTTCTTTCTTTCTTTCTTTCTTTCTTTCTTTCTTTCTTTCTTTCTTTCCTTCCTTCCTTCCTTCCTTCCTTCCTTCCTTCCTTCCTTCCTTCCTTCCTTCCTCTCTTTCCATCCTTCCTTTCCCTTCCTTTCCCTCCATCCCTCCCTCCTTTCCTTCTTCCTTTCTTTCCCTCCCTCCCTCCCTCCCTCCCTCCTTTCTTTCTTTCCTTCCTTCCTTCCTTTCTTCCTCTCTTTCCTTCCTTCCTTCCCCTTCTTTTCCCTTCCTTTCCCTTCCTTTCCCTCCATCCCTCCCTCCTTTCTTTCTTCCTTTCTTTCCCTCCCTCCCTCCTTTCTTTCTTTCTTTCTCTCTCTCTCTTTCTTTCCTTCCTTCCTTCCTTCCTTCCTTCTTTCCTTCCTTCCTTCCTTCCTTTCTTCCTCTCTTTCCTTCCTTCCTTCCTTTCCCTTCTTTTCCCTTCCTTTCCCTTCCTTTCCCCCCATTGCTCCCTCCTTTCTTTCTTCCTTTCTTTCCCTCCCTCCCTCCCTCCCTCTTTTCTTTCTTTCTTTCATTCTTTCTTTCTTTCTTTCCTTCCGTCCTTCCTTTCCCTCCCTTCCTTCCTTCCTCTCTTTCCTTCCTTTCCATTCCTTTCCATCCCTCCCTCCTTTCTTTCTTTCCCTCCCTTCCTCCTTTCTTCCTTCCTTCCTTTCTTTCTTTCTCTCTCTCTTTCTTTCTCTCTCTCTCTCTCTCTCTCTCTCTCTCTCTTTCTCCCTCCCTCCCTCCCTCCCTCCCTCCCTCCCTCTCCTTTTGGAAAAAGCATCTTTGGGACAACCATGACCTGGAGATTGAGGATCTCCAGAGACGATGTTGAGAAACATCGGTGCAAGTTGTTCCTACTTAATCACAATTTACCCAATGCTTGCTTAATTACATTACGATATGGTTTACACAACACATTTAATTGGTCCCAACTGATGTACTCTTATCCATGCTAAATTTGAGGTCTCTTAGTTTGGGTTAAGAATTTTGGACACTTAGCAAGCTGTGAGAACCACTTCCTTTTGGTTAGGATGTTTCCTTGGTGCATTGTGGGAACTGTAAAAAAAAAAAAGTTAATTCAATAACCAAGTTCTGCATTATTAACCAGCAGCAGATGTTGTTGTTTGAGCCAAATTCATCTGGTTGAGTTCAGTAAAAGTCCCCCAAGAGAAGGGACTTCTTCATGCTCTCGGAGCTAAGGCCGATGCGGTCTCAGAGGTGGGGACCAAAATCTTAAATTGTTCCTGGAAATAAAAATCAGAACCCAGCAAAACTGTGGCGTTCTTCCTGGGGAAATTGGTTTCAGATGGAACATTCTAGGCAGCTGGCAACCCAAGGGAATTGTTACCCCAAAACATCTTGAAGTTTCCAGGTTGAGGACGGCCGATCTTGGACAATCCAATGGCCAACTGGTTCTCCTGGGAGAGGATGACCTCCATTTTCTTTCGATGGAGCAGGTTAGAGTTTTGATTCATTTTACCAGGGTGTAATTAGGACTGCAATTGGGATGTGGTGGCTCAATGACTAAGATGCTGAGCTTGTCGATCAAAAGGTTGGCAGTTCAGCGGTTCAAATCCCTAGTGCTGCGTAACGGGGTGAGCTCCCGTGACTTGTCCCAGCTTTCTAGCTGTTTGAAAGCACGTTAATAAAATGCAAGTAGAAAAATAGGGACCACCTTTGGTGGGAAGATCACAGCGCTCCATGCGCCTTTGGTGTTGAGTCATGCCAGCCACATGACCACAGAGACGTCTTCAGACAGCGCTGGCTCTTCGGCTTTGAAACGGAGATGAGCACCACTCCCTAGAGTCGGGAACGACTAGCAGATATGTGCGAGGGGAACCTTTACCTTAATAGGACTTGTGGCTTTGACTTGTGGACTTCAACTCCCAGGATTCCCCAGCTGGAATTCTGGGAATTGAAGTCCGTAAGTCTTAAACATGCCAAAGCTTGGACATCCCTGGTATAATGAATCAAACCTGCCCCATCCTTTCTTTTTCTTCCTTTCCAACTTGCTGATATTTTCTTCCTGGGTCCCCACCCCCGTTTCAAATCTCTCAACCAATCCTGTTGACATCAAGCTTCCTGATCTCTTCCAAACTTCTTCATCCTTCATCTTTCTTTTCCACTCCTTAAGTAATTAAATTTGTGTGCTGTTTCTGGGATTTGTATGTCTTTGGAGATCTCCCTTGGGGGAAAAAAAATACTGGTTTGAAGAGAAAAAAAATCCTCCTGTTTTGGTTTTTACACCCCGTCTCTTTATTGTCCCTGATCTGCAGAGGAATTGAAGTTCTTTGAATTCAAGGAATTGCAAGCAAACTCATGGTGTACTTGAGTTCTGGGTTGAACTGGCTGCTCTGCTTACCTTTTGCTGGTTTCTCCTATGTGCCACACTCTATAGCACCAACATCAAGACTCTGAACAGCAAGTCTTGGAAAAAGTGCAGAGGAGAGCAACTAGGATGATCAAAGGCCTGGAGACTAAAACATAGGAAGAATGGCTGCAGGAATTGGGCACAGCTAGTCTAGAGAAAAGAAGAATTAGGGAGTGGCATGATAGCAGTTTTTCTATATTTGAGGGTCTGCCCCCAAAGAAGAGGGGAAGTCAAATTATTCTCCAAAGCACCTGAGGGCAGTTTTTAAGAAGAGATTGGACAACCATTTGATTGGGATTGTCTCCTGCTTGACCAGGGAATTCGATTAGAAGACCCCCAAAGTCCCTACCAGCTCTGTTCTGATTGAAATGGTCTAGAGCTTGCCTTCAGAAGATAGAAGAGATATAATTATAAAGCAAAAAATAATTTGAAATGAAGGTGTATGTAAATAGAAAATCGGGGCTGCTTGAATACCATCTTAGATTGAATTGAAAATGGAAACAAGGAGGAAGTGGAAAAGGAGAGAAAGGGAAGGAGGGGAGTAGGGAGGTAAGGAGAGAGAAAGAAAGAAGAGAGGGAAAAGGAGAGGAAGAAGGAAGGGGAAAGAAGAGTAGAAGAGAGGTTAGAAAGAGAGGAAGAAGAGAGGAGCGGGGAAAGTGGAGAGGAAGTAGAAAAGGGAAGGAGAGGAGGAATGTGGAAATTAGAAAGAGATAGAAGAAGGAAGAGAAGGGAAGAGGAAGAGGAAAGCTTGTGGTAAAATAAAGGAGAGGACATGGTAAAAGAGCAGGCCTGAACAATTAACAAATGGAAGTAAAAATATAATGAATAATGAATGAATAATGATTAATGAGGGATAAGAGACTGTACATTTAAATATGTTGATGAAAAATAAAAATAAAAAACTTTTTTTATATATTAAAAAAGAAGTTATGTGTGCTCCATCACTGGAGGTTTTCAAGAAAAGATTTGTCTGAAATGTTATCGGGTTTCCTGCAGGAGCCAGGGGTTGGACTAGATGACCTTCAAGGTCCCTTTCCAACGCCATTATTCTGCTCATAGCTCTGGCTGAGAGATGCAAGAGGGCCCTAGTCTCCCTAGAAATTCTTCCTGGGTCTGCAGAGAGAGTGCACAGGTGTGCATGCAGATATAGTGCAGGCCACTGATTTTTAAAGTTAGGGAGTGAATTTTGCTTTCAAGTTCAACCAATATTGTGAGCCATAAACGAAGCCTCACCAAAACCGTCTCGGTTAAGACAAAGCAAGTACCGCATGCTGTGCAGATGTGGCCACTCTCTCTCACGGCTGAGCCCGTGAAGCGAACCCAGTCCGTACATTTGGATGACATGCTTAACTTGGTTACTCAGTGATCCGGTTTACTGCCTAGTACATTAAACCGACTCAGTGGGCCATGAAGGAATCTGCTGCTGGGGTCCTTCCTCTGACTCAGTTCAGTGTCTCCTTCCCCAATGCTGGAAATTCAGCCGAGAGAGTTAGCACTTTCCTCTAAAAAACCCAAAGTCAAAATTACGTTCTTTTTCCACCTCAAGCACCAAAATTCAGAAGCGGTTTCCACGTGGAAACAAAAGGACTTGTGTTCTTTTCTTTCCTCAGCATAGAACATGCATAAGTACTTTTGTATTTCCACATGGAAGCCGTTTCTGAATTTATATAGATTAGATTGATTAGAGTTTTATACAAATGACCTGTTCATATTACTATGGAAAAACAAAACAACGTGATTTGATGCCAGTGCCTTATTTTTACTGTGACAGAGAGCGAGTTGGAAGTCAATGCTTTTCTCTTTTCTTTTCTTTTCTTTTCTTTTTTCTTTTCTTTTCTCTTCTCCGTTCCGTTCCTTTTCTTGCCTTTCCTTTCCTTTCACTCTCTTTTTCCTTTCCTTTCCTTTCACTCCCTTTTTCTTTTCTTTTCTTTTCCTTTCCTTTCCTTTCCTTTCTTTCCCTTTTTCCTTTCCTTTCCTTTCCTTTCCTTTCCTTTCCTTTCCTTTCCTTTCCTTTCCTTTCCTTCCCTTCCCTTCCCTTCCCTTCCCTTCCCTTCCCTTCCCTTCTCTTTTCTTTTGCCTACCTTTCCTCACTTCTCTTCCCCCTTTCCCTCACCTCCTCATTGTTCTTTCATTTACTTCTGTATTTTATAATACTTAATAACCTAATAAAAACGTTTTGGAAAAAAAAGGCGAGATTTAGCACTTTAGAGTGGAAAGCGACCAGAGGGGATCTCCCACAGTTGGATGGACAGAGCAGCCCCATAACACCCGTGTGCCCTGGACTCCATGCTCTTGCGGAATAAACATCCAGCCCCCCACTCTGCTGCCCCCTCCCAAACGGCCCGACCCATTTAATTGCTTAAACAGTAATTAAGAATGCAAGAGGCAGCTAAGGGAACAGGGGTTAATGTCACCACAGGGACGTTAAGTTATTAATTTCCTTATTCTTGGGTGTGAGTGTGAGAAAGAGACTCACAAAAACCAGCCAAAGGGCTGAACCTCAAAATGGTCCAAGAATAACAGAATATCCCACTCCTCAAGCAGGGGACCCTGGTCAAATGGCTGTCCAGTCTGTTTTTGAAAACCTCCAGTGATGGGGCATCCATAACTCTGGTGTGTCTTTTCACCACTTTGGGCCTTATCTTCTAATATAATCAATCTTATAATCATTCAGTTATAATCAATCCACCTTCGTCTTTATGATCTTTGTACTTACAAGCAATATTTATCAATGTATATAAATCTTTATATATATCTATGATAAATACACATCTTTATTACATTTATTAACGATCATCGATCGATCAATATTATACTCAATCCATCAGAATGTGTGTGTGTGTGTGTATCACAGCAGGGCCTGTATCGAGTGGAGGCCATTTGCTCTGTTGGGGACTGAATTTGCGCCGCAATTGTCACACGGCAAACCGTCATAAATAGGAGTCAGCGGCGAGGCATCTGAACTTTGATCCCGTCACCCTGAGGACACTGCAATGGTCGTAAGTATGAGAAATGGTCACAAGTCACTTTTTCAGTACCGTCGTAACTTTGAATGGCCATTAAATGAACTGTTGCAAGTCGAGGATCACCTGCCCAGGGTCTCCTGATTAGCAGCCGACAACTCACAATATTTGTAGACACCTGCAAGGCATCTAAATGAAACCTCATTTAGGTTTTTTTTTAAAAAATTTGATTTATATGCCGCCCTTCTCCGGAGACTCAGGGCGGCTTACAATGCGTTAAGCAATAGCCTTCATACTTTTGTATATTTATACAAAGTCAGCTTATTGCCCCCACAAACTGGGTCCTCAATTTACCCATCTTAGAAAGGATGGAAGGCTGAGTCAACCTCGAGCCTGGTGAGATTCAGACAATTTACAGTAATTGCAGGCAGCTGGAGTTAATCACAATGCACAATGCATTAGTCTGCTGAGCTATCCAGGCTCCAGGTTGTGTGATTGTGTTCCAATTGGCAAGCCTCCGGGGTCTGCACTTTTAGTTGGAGTGTGTGTTTGTGTGTGTGGGGTGTATGTGTCCAGAGGTACAAAGGGAGGGGCATGTTTCTTTCCTGGAACCACGACCCTCCATTCCCACCAAACCTCCAACATCTGGCCTTTCCTTCTGCACGACAAACATGAAACCCCCAGCCTCTGACTCATGTCCTTAGGATTTGCTAATTGTTATTTTTCCCCCACTCCAGACCTCCAAAAAAGCCCCCCCCCATTCTTCTACCTCTCCTCAGAAAGAACAAGCCTGAATTTTTCATTAAAATTACAAACATTAACAATACAAATTCCAAAAGAAGAAAAAAATAACACAAAACCAAAACAAAACTAGACAAGAATACACAAAAAGGCAGGCGTGAAATGCTCCCGATTCGGACCGGATCGCCTGATCCGATAGCGATGGCGGTGGGTGGTTCGGAGAACCGGTAGCAAAAATCCCTGCACCTCCCCCCCTCACTCATGCCCAGCTGAGCCGCCCGATCATCAGAGGCTTTTTTTTTTACTTTTAAAAGCATTTTTTCTACAACATCTTCTGACGAAAAAATGCTTTTAAAAGTAAAAACAAAAAAAAGGCCTCTGATGATCTCGCAGCTCAGCTGGGATCGTCAGAGGCTTTTCAAAGCATTTTTTTTCTGTAACCACTTGGCCAAAAAGGTGATAAAAAAAATGCTTTGAAAAGTCTCTGATGATCCCAGCTGAGTTGCCTGATCAGCAGAGGCTTTTCAAAGCATTAGAAAAAATGCTTTGAAAAGTTAAAAAAAAAAAAAGAAGTTGGCCACGCCCACCCAGTCATATTAACCCCCCACCACCAAGCCACGCCCACAGAACCGGTAGTAACCTATTTTACATTTCACCCCTGCAAAAAGGTGCATAAAAAGAAAAAAAAATTGAAACAAACAAATCATAATTTGTCCCTCTTAGTTGAATAATGACAAATATATCTCGAAGATAATAACTGGGTTTTTTTTCCCCTTTCAGGAAAGGCATTTACAGTACAGGTAATCCTCAATTTATGACCACAACTGAGCCCAAAATTTCTGTTGTTAAGTGAGGAGGCCCAGAAAAAATTACTCCCTTCCTAAATCCTTACTATTGGTGGTGAACAGGATTTCCAAACAGACAGCGTGGGCAATACAGATAGTCCTCGACTTACGACCAAAATTGAGCCCAAAATGTTCTGTCATTAAGTGAGACATTTGTTAAGTGAATTTTACCCCATTTTATGACCTTTCTTGCCACTGCTCTTAAGCGATTTGCTGCACTTGTTAAGTTATAACGTGGTCGTTAAGGGAATCTGGTTTGCTTGTCAAGAGGTCGCAGAAGTGGATCACGTAACCCCGGGACGCTGCGATCGTCATACATATGAATCGGTTGCCAAGCATCTGAATTTTGATTATAGGGCCGTGGGAATGATGCAATGGTTTGTAAGTGTGAAGGACGGTTGTATGTCACTTTTTTCAATGTCGTTGTAACTTTGAATGGTCACTAAATGAACCATTGTAAGTCGAGGACTATGGCCCCTTGCGATTCAGCACTGAATAAACAAATGGACTTTGAAAAAATAAATGGAGGGTTGATAGGAAGAGAGGAAGCCTGGCTAAGCTTCTTTGGAGAGCCCCCCAAGCATGCAGAGCCCTCTCCCCTTCCACCCTTCAAGCTCCTTTGGTTGAATTCCTTCTGATGGGACCTCTTACATTGGAAGGAAGAACCTTGGACATCTTGGAGGCTTTTAAGGTGGGTGAAGGTCTCTGGAGATTCTCCGCCATCCACATCATGGTTGTCCCAAAGATGCTTTTGGAAAAGGCAACTGGACTTTCTTGGAGGGTTTTTTTCTCTTCGCTTCTCATCCACTTCAGAACTGAAAAGCCTTCTTAAACAGACTTGGAAGGGACCTTGGAGGTCTTCTAGTCCAGCCCCTTGCTCGAGCCGGAAAACCTAGGACGTTTCACAAACAGTTCTCTTTTTGAAAACCCCCAGTGATGGAGCATTCACGACTTCTGGAGGCAAGGAGTTCCACTGATTAATTGTTCTCACTTTCAGGAAATTCCTCCTTAGTTCCAAGTTGCTTCTCTCCTTGATTAGTTTCCATCCATGGTTTCTTGTCCTGCCTTCAGGGGCTTTGGAGAATAGCTTGACTCCCTCTTCTTTGGGGCAGCCCTTCAGATATCGAAACAATGCTATCATGTCTCCCCTGGTCCTTCTTTTCATCAAACTAGACACACCCACTTCCTGCAACCGTTCATCGTATGTTTTAGCCTCCAGTCCCCTAATCATCCTGGTTGCTCTTTTCTGCGCTCTTTCTAGAGTCTCCACATCTTTGTTATATCATGGTTACTGTTAGATCGGCGCAGGAATGAAGACGGGACCAGCGGAGTTCATGTAACACGTTTATTAACAGGAACAGAACTGGAGCGGCGCTGCCGGAGCTCTCCTTATATTCGCTCCGGCAGCCGCACCGCCCCCTTGACAGGGATTCAAAACTCCCGCCGGAGGATGCTTCAGCCAATCCCCGGCGGATGTCCTTATAAGGACATAACACTCCTCCCCCCCTAGATCTTAAGCTGTCCATCAACAATAAAGTCACGTAAGTAGGCGGGCCGATTGCGTAGTCTACTAGACCTGCGCAGTCCATTCGTTGGCTGGCCGCCCTCCTGGTCGGAGGGTGCTTCTGCGGCTCCTGTCGCCGTCTCGGGAGCCGGGCTGGATCTGGCCGTCGAGGGTGCGGGCGGTGCTCCCGTACCTCCGGCCAGGTCGCTGACCTCCGCCTGCGGGCGACGCTGGTCTTCTCCATCGCTGCTCCGATCGTTGGATCTCCGCTGTTCGACCGGTCCGGAACTCCTGAGCCACGGTAAGCCCTTGGGGTGCCCTTCGGTCCTCACCGGGTCGGCGTTGGACGGGTCCGGTCGTGGGTGCCGGTTCGGCGGCGGCGTCTGGGTCGGCCCCTCGGGTTCCTCGGGTGAGTTCGGTTCCCTCCCGGGGCTGCTGGTGGGTTGGTTTGGCGTTGGTTCCTCCTCGCCGGTGGGTCGCAGGCCTCCTCCGCAGGGGTGGTGTAGTCCCTCTCTGCTGGGCTGGCGCTGCTGGGTTGGTCGCGGGGTCTCGCCCTCGCCGGGGTGGTGCTGTCCTACCTCGCGGGGGTGGCGACGGCCCTCTCCGCCGGGGTGGCGTTGCTGGGTCGGCTGAGGACTCTCGCGGCCTTCGCTGCAGGGGTGGCGTAGGCCTTCTCTGCGGGGTTGGTGTGTTTCTCCCGGTCGCCGCCTTTCGCCGTCTGGGTGTCGGTCGTCTCGGTCGTCTCGGCTCGGTTGGCGCTGGCCTCCTCTGCTGGGGTAGCGGAGGCCCTCCTCGCAGGGTTGGTTTTCGTTGTGGTTGGGGTGTTGTTGGGGAGACCCCTGTAGTGATGCATGGAGGTCTCCCTCGCCGGTGAGTCGGTGGCCGCCCTTGCGGGGGTGCTGTTGGTCTCCCCCGCTCGGTTGGCCCCGGTCTACTTGCCCTTTCTTTGGGTACTGTCTGTTGTCGGACTGGTGCGGTCCGACCTCGCAGGGGTGTTGTTGGGTGTCGTGGGCGTCTGGGCTTCGGTCCCCCTGTCTGCCTTCGTTAGTGGCTGGGTCTCGGACCTCGGGGGGTCGATCCCGGTCCACCCCTGGGTGCTTCGGGTTTCCCTTCGGACATTGTCCCCGGTCTACTGGCTGAGCTCCGTCTCTGGCTGCTGCGGAGCCCGGGGCGTCCACTCTCCCGGGGTGTTGTAGGCCTCCCTCGTAGGGTTGTGGTAGGCCTACCTCGTCGGGGGCGGGCAGGCCTACCTCTTCGGGGTGTGGTAGGCCTACCTCGCCAGACTGTTGTTCGTCCACTCCCCTCCACCTTTTGCGGAGCTGGTCGATGTGACGTCTCACGACCTGTCCATCTTCCAGCTCTACCCGATAGGACTTCGGGCCGATTGCGCTGTGAATCCTTCCTTTCAGCCATTTTGGTGAGCCGTGGAAGTTCAGCGCATAGACGGGGTCTTCTACGGCGAAGCTGCGGAGCTGGCGGCTGGCGGTTGCGGGCACCTCCGAGTGGTACTGGGGGTGCAGCCTGTCGAGGGGTGAGCGGAGTCTTCTGCCCATCAACAGCTCCGATGGGCACTTCTTGGTGGTTGCGTGCGGCGTTATGTGTTGGGTGAGGAGGAAAGTGTCTATGCGCTCCTGCCAGTCACCCGGTGCCATCTTGGTGAGCGCCTCCTTGGTTAGCCTCACCATCCTCTCGGCTTGGCCGTTTCCGGCCGGTCTGTACGGCGCCGAGAGGGCATGGCGGATGCCCAGTCCTGCTAGGAACGCCTCCATGGGCACGGACGTAAGTTGGGGACCGTTGTCGGAAACCAACACGTCTGGGAGTCCATGCGTAGCGAAGAGGCGGCGGAGGGCGCGAATGGTGGCTTCCGATGTGGTTGATGCCATGGGAACCACCTCGAGCCATTTGGAGAATGCATCAACCACGATGAGGAGGTGGCGCCCCTGCATCGGACCCGCGAAGTCGATGTGGATCCGAGACCAGGGGCTGCTGGGCATCTCCCAGGGGGTGGGCTCCGCTTGGGGGGGTGCTGGTCGGACTTCCTGACACTGGCTACATCCGGCGACCCATTGCTCAATGTCCTTGTCCAGTGATGGCCACCAGACGTAGCTTCGTGCCAGGGCCTTCATGCGGACGATGCCCAGGTGCCCCTTGTGTAGCGTCTCGAGCGTCTTCCGTTGGAGCGCGGCGGGGATCAGCACCCTGTCTCCCCATAGCAGGCAGCCTTTCATCGTGGACAGCTCCTTCTGCTTGCGGCTGAAAGGGCTGTATTCTTCTCCGCTAGGCTGCGCCGGCCATCCCTGCAGGATCCAAGATTGCACTTGTCGGAGTGTAGGGTCTCTCCTGGTGTGCGTGGCCACGTCTGCAGATGTGACTGGGCAGCTGCTGTCGTGGTTGATGTGCAGGAGCTCGAGGGTGGGGGCGGGATCCTCCACGGCGTCTGTGGACGGGCATCTGCTGAGCGCGTCCGCGTTGGCGATGGCCTTTCCTGGTTGGTGAATGAGGGTGTAGGTGTAGCCGGCGAGGAAGATGGCCCAGCGTGTCATTCGCGGCGACATGAATGTGGGTGTTTGCTTGTCGCCGGCGAGGAGGCCCAGGAGCGGCTTGTGGTCCGTGACTATGGTGAAGCTTCTTCCGTAGAGGTATTCGTGGAAGCGCTTCACCCCTGCGACGATTGCCAATGCTTCTTTGTCCAGCTGGCTGTAGTTACGTTCAGCGCTGGACATGGTCTTCGAGAAGAAGGCGATGGGGGCTTCTGTGCCATTGGGCAGTTCGTGGCTCAGGACTGCCCCCACCCCGTATGGTGATGCGTCGCAGGTTAGCCGGATGGGTAGCGTCTCGTTGTATTGTATGAGGACGCTGTTGGATGTCAATAGTCCTTTAATGGCCCGGAATGCCGTTTCCTCTTTGTCACCCCACTTCCAGGAAACCGCTTTCCCCAGCAGGCGATGAAGCGGCTCAGCAACTGTGGCTTTCTGTTGGAGGAATATTGCATAAAAGTTAAGCAATCCAAGGAATGCCTGAAGCTCCGCTTTATTTTTGGGGCTGGGAGCTTCATGGATGGCTTTAACTTTTGATTTGGTGGGGTGTATGCTCTTTCTATCGATGAGATAGCCCAGGAACTCGACTTCCTGGACCCCGATGATGCACTTATCCCGTCTCACTCTCAAGCCCTTCTCCCTGAACCGCTGCAGGACGAGCCTCAGCCGTTCAAGAAGTTGTGCTTTCGAGTCTCCGGAGATGAGCACGTCATCGAAGTAAGGCACTACCCCTGGAACGCCTTGGAGAAGGCGTTCCATCATTGATTGAAAAATCCCCGGGGCGGCACTGACTCCGAATTGGAGACGGTTGCACTTAAATGCCCCCCTGTGTATGACAATGGTTTGAGCCTCCGCCGTTTTAGAATCCACTGGCAGTTGCTGGTAAGCCTGGGCCAGGTCCAGTTTTGCGAAAATCGTGCCCTTGCCTAGTGAGTGCAGGAGGTGCTGCACCACTGGCACAGGGTATGCGCTCTGCTGCAACGCCTTATTTATCGTCACCTTGTAATCAGCGCAGATGCGCACAGATCCATCCTGCTTCATTGGGGTCACAATGGGAGTTTCCCATGAAGCATGATCGATCGGTTCCAGGACGCCTTGGGCGATCAGCTTATCTAGCTGCTCATCTACTTTAGGCCTCAAGGCGAAAGGAACCCGGCGGGGCTTGAGCCGAATGGGGGTTACACCCTGATCCAGATTAAAGGAGATGGGTTTCCCTACGTACTTCCCCAGCTTACCATCGAAGACTTCGCTGAATTCTTCGATGATGGCGTCGAGTTCATCTACCCTAACCTGGTGGATGCCTCCGATGGAAAGCCCCAGCGGCTGGAACCATTCAATGCCCAGCAGGTTCGGGCGGCTGTTCCTCACGATTGTGACTGGCAGCTGGCCCTCGAAGTCCTTGAATGAGATGTGGAGGGTGGTCCTCCCCAGGACGTCGATTGGATTCCCGCTGAAATCCACCATTCTGGACTGCAGGGGTTTGAGCTGGCTTTTGGAGATTTGCGGCTTGAATTTCTTCAGCTGTTGCCAGTCGATGATGGTGAAAACGGACCCGGTGTCCACCTCCATGGTGCAGGGCAAACCCTCGGCCAGCAGCGACACGTTGAATTTGGTGGCGCTGTTGTTGCTGGTGTGTGCTATGGTGGTCTGATTCACCGCGCCATGCCGGGATTCTTCGTAGCCGTCGCCTCTGGGTTGGTGCGAGGACCGTTTGGATGTCCTCTGATTGTCGCGCCGATTCTCTCTGTTCCGTGGTCTGGGTGGTTCAGGGGCTGGATCGGAGGCTCGGCATGCCTCTGCAATGTGCCCCCTCCGCAGGCATCGGCGGCAGGTTGCGTCCCGCCATTTGCAGGATGTCCTGGGGTGGTCGCCTCTGCAACTGCCTCATCGTTCCCCGCGTCGGCCATTTTGCGGGTTTTCCCGCCGATATGGCTGAGAGACCTTGTGGACGGCCATCTCGCCGTCCGAGTCTGATGGTGTGGCGGATTCTTCAGACGATTCGGGGATCGACTGGTGGATCTTGTGGATCCCCTTCGCCTTTTGCATTTCCGCGGCCGCGTGCTCCGAGGATTCGGCAGCGGTGGCCTCCTCAAGCACATCTTTGAGCAGGATGCGTTTCCTACTCAGGAATTTTTTTTGGAGGCCCGCATCCCTCATGCCAAAGACGATGCGGTCTCTCAACGCATTATCTACGTGGTCAAACTCGCAGTTGGCTGCGATTTGACGGAGTGCGGCAACAAAGTCTTTGATGGATTCCCCTTCGCGTTGGTTCCTCTGATGGAAAGTGAACCGGTTCGCTATGGGGGTGCCCGTGGGCGCGTAATGCTCTTGCAGAGCTGCTTGCAGGTCTGTCCAGGACATCTCCTCGATGTCCTGAGGTGCGACGAGGTTCACCACCATCTCCAGGACCTCGGATCCACAGTGGGCGAGGAAGAGGGCCCTCTTCCTTTCGTCGTCGAGATTGCTGTGGCCGTTTCCGCGGAGAAATTGGCGGAACCGAATCATGTATGAGCTCCATTTCTCCCGTCCGGGATTGAATGGAGCGATGGACGAGAAGAGCGCTTGCTGGGTTGCCATCGTGCAGAATGGCGGCGAATCTCTTCAGTGGTGATGGCGATCGTGCCACGCGGTCGATTCCTCTTAGTCCTTCGTCGCCAGTGTTAGATCGGCGCAGGAATGAAGACGGGACCAGCGGAGTTCATGTAACACGTTTATTAACAGGAACAGAACTGGAGCGGCGCTGCCGGAGCTCTCCTTATATTCGCTCCGGCAGCCGCACCGTCCCCTTGACAGGGATTCAAAACTCCCGCCGGAGGATGCTTCAGCCAATCCCCGGCGGATGTCCTTATAAGGACATAACAGTTACTAAAACTGGGTGCACTATTCCAAGTGTGGTCTTACCAAAGTGTTATAAAGTGGCGCTAACACTTGGATGAAAAGCAAAATATTTTGGATGAGAAGCAAGGTGTTTGCAAAGAAAAATAAAACCCAAGAGATTCCAGTTGCCTTTTGGCAAAGCAGCTTTGGGTTGAAGAGGGATGGATCACTGAGCCGTGGCTGAGCAGTGGTTAGAGTGCAGTACTGCAGGCTAATTCTGCCGACTGCCAGGAGTTCGATCCTGACCAGCTCAAGATTGACTCAGCCTTCCATCCTTCTGAGGTTGGTAAAATGAGGACTCAGATTGTTGGGGAAAATAGGCTGACTCTGTAAACCTCTTAGAGAGGGTGTAAAGCACTGTGGATATACGTCTAAGGGCTATTGCTAAGTGGGAGGGAGGGAGGGAGGGAGGAGGGAAGAAGGAAGGAAGGAAGGAAGGAAGGAAGGAAGGAAGGAAGGAAGGAAGGAAGGAAGGAAGGAAAGGAGGGAGTTAGGGATTTAGGAAGGAAGAAGGAGGAAGGAGGAAGGGCCATGGTGACATAGTGTTAGAATGCAGTATTGCAGACTGACTCTGCCCACTGCCAGTAGTTCAATCCTGACCGGCTCAAGGTTAACTCAGCCTTCTGAACTTCTGAGGTCGGTAAAATGAGGACCCAAATTGTTGGGGGCAAAACTGCTTAGAGAGGGCTGTGAAACACTGTGAAGCGGTGCGTAAATCTAAGTATCATTAATATAATTGTTATCACAATTTTTTGGGATACAAAAAGGGCAGCTGTGGCTCCGCAAACCCACACCCTCCAACCCGCCCGAAAATGCCATTCTCATCAAAACGGGGCTCCCCAGAAGGTTGTCTCCAGCCTGATGTAGTTGGAGGGAATTTTACCGGAACAGGCTGGAGAGAGCTGGGCCTCATCTCTCCGTCCATCCCTGTCCGCCACGAACTGCTGCTTAGGAAGTCAGATAAGGACTCTTGGTGCAAGAGCCTATCAATCACAGACACCTGTCAATAAATCCCTGACACAATCAATGGCTGGGGCCCTGGTAATTACATTTTCGAGATCAAATGCATATATAAATGTTTCATTTGGGCAAATGTTCTTTTTGGAGTATGGGGTGTCTAAGAGGGTCCCATTGATCGGGTAAATGGCCCTAGATACGAAGGACTTTGGCCTAAGGAACCGTAGGGAGCCTGAGCTGATGGATAGGTGGATTCCAGACCCACTCTCTAATAGCCCTCCTTGCTGTCTTAAGAACCAGGAGTAGCTTAAGGCATCTTTTCTTTCGATTTCCTGCCTGGAAATGTCCCCAAATTCAGCTGAATCGAACGGTGGGTGAAGGTGTTTGACCAAGACAAGGAAGAAAAAGGTACTGAGGTCTTCAGAGCTGCTAAAGACCTCTTCCTGGGTCTTCCATCCAAGGCCCATTTGTCTGTTCAGGAAACATGGTTGGTTGGTTGGTTAGATGGACAGTCGGAGAGATGGAGGGATGGAGGGATAGAGGACAGATGAATGGATGGATGGGTGAATGGGTGGGTGGACAGACGGAAGGATAGAGGGACAGAGGGACACATGGATGGATGGATGGATGGAGGGAGGGAGGGAGGGAGGGAGGACAGAGGAGTGGCTGGCTGGCTGGATGTTTGGTTGGTTGGATGGTAGGATTATTGGATGGATGGACAGAGGGATGGAGGGACAGAGGGACAGATGGGTGAATGGATGGGTGAATGGATGGAAGGATGGAGGGATAGAGGGACACATGGATGGATGGATGGATGGAGGGAGGGACAGAGGAATGGTTGGATGGATGGTAGGATTATTGGATGGACTGATAGTCGGAGAGACGGAGGGATGGAGGGACAGAGGGACAGATGAATGGATGGATGGATGGGTGAATGGGTGGGTGAACAGATGGAGGGATGGAGGGACAGAGGGATGGTTGAATGGATGGGTGAATGATTGATTGGATGGATGGATGGATGGTTGGTTGGATGGTAGGATGGCTGGATGGACGGATAGATGGACATACGTACAGATGGATGAATGGATGTTTGGTTGATTGGATAGTTGGTCGGTTGGATGGATGTTGGATGGGAGGATGGTTGGATGATTGGACGGTTGAGTGGTTGGTTATCATCTTTCTCAATACCTTGAACCAGGAGATGCTGACCTTCTTCTGATCCAAGCCTTGAGCTTCACAGCACATTGGACGTAAGCAAAGACCCTCGTCCTGACTTGTCACAAGGAAAGCTGGATCAAGCTCCTCTTTGAACTTGATTGTTTTCTTGCAGACGTTTCATTAACCAAACTAGGTAACAACATCAGTGCACTCAGTGTCTGTGACTAACTTAATAACTGAACAGCTGCAGTAATTCACTTAACAACGGTGCCAAGGAAGGTCATAAAATGGGACAAAATGTACTTATTGACAGTCTCACTTAGCAACAGAAATTTGGGGTTCAGTTGCGGTCAGGCCAGGTCCAGGATAGCCACCCAGTCCTTCCAGTACAGGTAGTCCTTTACATATGACCGCAATTGACCCCAAAATTTATGTTGCTCAGTGAAACATTTGTTAAGTGAGTATTGCCCCATTTTATAACCTTTCTTGACACCGTCGTTAAGCAAATCACTGCAGTTGTTAAGTGAGTTATACGGTCATTAAGTGAAACTGGCTTTCCCATCGACTTTGCTTGTCTGAAGGTGGCAAGAGGTGGCCATGGGACCCTGGGACACTGCGGCCGTCATAAATATGAGTCAGTTGCCAAATGTCTGAATTTTGATCCTGTGACCCTGGGGATGCTGCAACGGTTGTAAATGTGGAAAAAGATCCTAAGTTACTTTTTTCAGTGCCTTGCAAACAAACTGTTGTAAGTCAAAACACAATCATACATTTCCACTTTCTCTTTCCTCCAAGAAAGATTTGAGGGGGTCTCTTCCCCCAGACACGCCTCTGTCCCCCAATTCTTTCAGCTGATCATCGCAAGGGAGTTCATGTCCTAATTTATTTTCTCCCCCTCCCACTTTGTCACGTATGTGTGTGTGTGTGTCCCTGCCAATTTACCTTCCTGCTGTAAAGCTTACAAGCCATTTTTTTTGGCCTGCCCAAAATTAACCAGGTTAAACCGTTGGGAAACACTGCAACGGTCACTAGGGGTGAAAAACAGTGCTAAGTCTCTTTTTTCGTTATGACTTCGAACTAAATGAACTGGTGTTCAGTGGAGGACTTGCTGTTCCCAAGGTTGGAAACCGGGGGTGAAATCCAGCAGGATCTGACAGGTTCTGGAGAACCCGTAGCAGAAATTTTGAGTAGTTCTGAGAACCAGCAAATACCACCTCTGGCTGGCCCCAGAGTGGGGATGGAATGGAGATTTTGCAATATCCTTCCGCCAGGAGTGGGGAGGGAATGGAGATTTTGCAGTATCCTTCCCTGCCACGCCCACCAAGACACACCCACCAAGACACACCACGCCCACCAAGACACGCCCACCAAACCACACCACACCCATAGAACTGGTAGTAAAAAAAATTGGATTTCACCACTGTTGGAGACCCCTGTCCTACACCGCTCCAATCCCAGTGGGGTTTGGACTAGATGACCTACAAGGCCCCTTCCAACTCTGTCAATCTGTTAATCTCCCCAGCGAGCTATTCCCACACCATCCCACGACCCAAGCTATCCACCCAGCAAGCAAACCGTTGCAAACCAGTGCAAGCCATCACCATTTAATCGAGAAAATCTCCACGGGCACGAAGCGTAACGTGTGAACGTCTGTGAGGGGCCTGCCTGGGGATGCCTTCATAAGAGACAAGGATCCAAGGAAAGAGATGCAGCAAATGATATCCCTGTGTCTTTTGGCCTGTGTTGATAACGTTTTTTGCTTTCCACCCCTTGGCGCGTGAAGCAAAGCCAGCTCTTCGCTTCCCTTCTTCTGGCTCCACTCCCGGCAGACTTGGCCGGGCTCTTTGGCCAGACTGTCTCTGCCATGGGCCTCCTCCTCCTCCTCCTCCTCCAGCGTCATTGAGCTCCCCTTGTAACCTGCTGACTGGCTGTTTTCGGGGCTCGCCTGCTGACTCGGCGCTTCCCTCGAGGAAGAAGAGGAGGAGGGCTGCTGACTGGCCCACCTGATGGAAACCTGAAACTCCGCTGACCCCTAACCGATGGATTTTTTTGGTCTCCTTTCCCAAAGAGACCCAGAGGAAGGAATCGGTCCAACTCGGATGCCCTGCAGAGATGTTGCAAATTTTTTTTCCTCACAATTATGTTCCTACACGGTGATGGTGTCTACTGATTTGCAAGGGTTTTGCTTCCTGAGTGGATACGGTCGCTTGGATCCTGGAGTGGTGTGGGAACAGGCACGCCTGGGAAATGGAGTGGTGTGGGAACAGGGGTCTCCAACCGTGGGAACTTGAAGGCTTAACACAGAGGTGTCAAACTCAAGGCCCAGGGGCTGGATCCGGCCCATGGGATGCTTAGATCTGGCCTACGGGGGCCACCCTGGAAATAGTACAGGACCGGCCTGTGATGCCTCTGCCAGTGTTAACAAGGAGTTTAAAAGATGTTGAGACTTTAGAAAGAGTGCAGAGAAGAGCAACCAAGATGATTAGGGGACTGGACTGATGAAGAACGGTTGCAGGAACTGGGTAGGACTAGTTTAGTGAAAAGAAGGACTAAGGGTGACATGATAGCAGTGTTCCAGTATCTCAGGGGCTGCCACAAAGAAGAGGGAGTCAAGCTATTCTCCAAAGCACCTGAGGGTAGGACAAGAAGCAACGGATGGAAGCTAATTAAGGAGAGAAGCAACCTAGATCTCAGAAGGAATCAGTGGAATGAGTTGCCTCCAGAAGTTGTGAATGCTCCATCACTGGCGATTTCTTAGGGGCTTCCACAAAGAAGAGGGAGTCAAACTATTCTCAAAAACACCTGAGGGCAGGACAAGAAGCAATGGATGGACACTAACCAAGGAAAGAAGCAACTTTAAAACTAAGGAGAAATTTCCTGGCACTGAGGAAATTAATCAGTGGAACAACTTGCCTCCAGAGGCTATGGGTGCTCCATCACCCATAAGAGGCCATTGCAGCCAAAAATGGAGCTTGGGAGCCTGTTTTTTCTGGCAGAGCACCTCATAGGCGCCCTCAACATGAGTGACATTGAGCTGGCCACGCCCTCTGGCCATGCCCCCCCCCCCAGGTCAAACAACCCTGTGTTTGACCTCAGCAAAGCTGGTTGAGGAATTCTGGGAGTTGAAGTCCACAAGTCTTAAAGTTGCGAAGGTTGGAGACCCCTTCTTTAGAAGACTCAACGCAAGAGCTAGTTCTCCCAAGAAGAGATGGTTTTCCTGGGAAGCCATTGAGATGATGGACCTCAGGTGGAAAAGTAGCAGGAGGCATAAGAAGGAGACCAAGAGGGAGGACTCCCTAAGTCTATTTGGAAGTGGATGGGATCTGTAGTCCCTTGGAATCTTTGTGTAGGAAGAAGCATGGTGCTCTACCATCCATGTTGATGTCCCACTTCGATTCTTCTGGCTAGTGAGAGTTGGGGAGGTGTATAAGTGTGTTTGTGTGAAGGAAGCTTTAGGCTCAGGAAGTGATCAATACAGAGTGTTAAGCGGCATTTCTCCCTATGAATCCTGCTGAGTCTTGGAATAAATGAAATCCAGAAGGACCTCTTGAGGTCTTCTAATGATCCTCTTGATGGCCTTCCGTAGTCAGTCATCTTCTGGCATTCCTGCCTCCCTCTCCAGGGATGTGATTTTCCTCCAGAATTGCTGGCTGCAATTAAACTAAAAGCTTCATCCAAATGATCAGGCTGTCGTGAAGTTCTTGGGCAGGTCCAGAAGGATTCGTGTTAGTTGATCCGTTAGGGAAAAAAATATATAGAGTTTCATATCCTGCCCTTAAAAGAAAACACATATATTATTTACTCCTTCCCTTCATATCTCATTTTTTCTTTAAGCAAGAGCGATGGGATGGTGCAGTAAAAAAAAAGAAAAAGAAGTGAAGATGGCAACCATAGAATAGAATAGAATTCTTTATTGGCCAAGGGTGATTGGACCCACAAGGAATTTGTCTTGGTGCCTACGCTCTCAGTGTACATAAAAGAAACATTCATCAAGAATCATAAGGTACAACACTTAATGATAGTCATAGGGAACAAATAAGCAATCAGGAAACCATATCAATATAAATCATAAGGATACCAGCAACAAAATTACAGTCATAAGTGGGAGGAGATGGGTGGTGGGAACGATGAGAAGATTAATAGTAGTGCAGACTTAGTAAATAGTTTGACAGTGTTGAGGGAATTAGTTGTTTAGCAGAGGGATGGCATTCGGGAAAAAACTGTCCTTGTGTCTAGTTGTTCTGGTGTGCAGGGCTCTATAGCGTCGTTTTGAGGGTAGGAGTTGAAACAATTTATGTCCAGGATGCGAGGGGTCTGTAAATATTTTCCCAGCCCTCTTTTTGACTCGTGCAGTATTCAGTATCCTCAATGGAAGGCAGGTGGATGGAATTGTTTTTTTCTGCCGTTCTAATGATCCTCTGAAGTCTGGGTCTGTCTTGTTGGGTTTGCAGAGCCAAACCAGACCGTTTGATCCTGGTGGGATCAAAGCTTTCTCCTGTTCTTCATAAAAAGCAGAACCCAGAGTTATGACTACACTATCATGGCTGCCATCTTGTCTGTTTTGCCCTGCCCAGGGCATATTTCTGCCTTGGAGAGTGGAGGGCAATACGCATGGAAGGGTCAAATGTTAGCTCCACCACAATCTTGTGAAAACAGGTTGCGTCGTGAATATCAACCAAGGAATATTTGTAGCTCGGGGTTGAACTGTGGGGTGCTCTCTTACAGAAGTTTCGTGACCCAACTAGGGAACATCATCAATGCTAGAAGGGGGGGGGGTTAGAAATGGAAGTGGTGGTGATAGAGGAGGAGGAGGAGGAGAGGAGGAGGAGGAGGAGGACTATGAGGTCCTTGGGGCTCTCTGAACTTGGTGGTTTTCTTGCACATTTCATGACTCAACTAGGTAACATCATCAATGCTAGAAGGGAGTGGGATTTTAGGAATGGTAATCATGGTGGTAGTGGAGGGAGAGGAAGAGGAGGAGAAGGAGGACTGGATGTCCTGGGTGCCCTCTGAGCTTGGTGGTTTTCTTCCAGGCATTTCATGACCCAACTAGGAAGCATCATCAGTGCTGAAGTGAGTGGGGTTTTTAGCTAGTGGTGATAGTGGAAGTGGAGGAGGAGGAGGAAGAGGAAGAGAACGACTATGGATGCTTAGTGGTCTCTGAGTTTAGTTGTTCCCTTGCATGACCCAAAGTAGGTAACTTCATCAGTGCTGAGACGTAAAGCTCACCCACCGAGATTTGTGGTCAAAGGAGAACTTGAACCTGGGGCTTCCAGGATGACGTCCAACACCTCAATCCCAACCACGCTGACTTTCGTAGGCAGCCATCGCCCAACGGAGTTCCCCTCTGAAACAGCCCAGGAAGTCATAGAGCTGTTCCACCTATAACAGCAGAGATCTTACTCTCTGTCATAACTTAAGGCTGCTGGTACCCTTGGATCTCACAATGTGTGAAAACGTTTCACTTCTCCTCCAAGATGCTTCTTCAGTTCTTCAGAATATACAACTACATTGCTTCAGAACTGAAGAAGCTTCTTGGAGGAGAAGCGAAACGTCTTCAGGAAAAAAATCCCCAAGAAATTCCCAGATGCCTTTTAGAAAAAGCACGATTGGGACATCCATGACCTGGGTGACGGACAATCTCCGTAGAAACCACCCTGCTTGCACAGGTAGTCCTCGATGTACGACCACAATGGAGCCCCAAACTTCCATGGCTCAGCAAGGCCGCTGTTAAAGGGAGCTTTGTCTCATTTTACGACCTTTCCTGCCACCATCGTTAAGCGAATCGATGCCGTAGTAACATTGTTGTTAAGTGAATTTGGCTCCCCCCACTTGACTTTGCTTGTCAGAGCGTCGCAAAAGGGACACTGTAGCTGTCATAAATACGAGTCAGTTGCTAAGCTTCTGAATTTTGATCCCGTGTCCATGAAGAGGCTGTTACGGTTGAAAGCGTGAAAATGGTCATAAGTCACAGTTTTCGGTGTCTTCAAACGGTCGCTAAATGAACTTAGTTGTAAGTTGAGGTTTTTGTCACCCTCAAGTTGAGATGGGTTCCTGTTGGGCCAGCCTGAGTTGGGGCCCCCAAAGCCCCCTGCCTCAAAGGCCATCTGCGGCCTCCTAAACTTCAACCAGTCAGTGCAAGCAGTCCTCAACTTACAACAGTTCATTTAGTGATGAAGTTACCATGCCACTGAAAATAGTGATTTATGACCATTTTTCCCCATTGCAGCAACTCCGTGGCCAGGTAATCAAAATTCGGACAAAATTGCCAACTGACTCAGGTTTATGACGGTTGAAATCTCCTGGAGGGTCGTGCGATCTGACGAGCGAAGCCAATGGGGAGGCTAGATTCACTTAACAACCGTTGACTCACTTAACAACTGCAGTGATTCACTTAACAACGGTGGCCAGAAAGGCCGTAAAAATGGGACAAAACTCACTTTAACAGCAGAAATGTTGGCCTTGATGATGGTCGTACATCGAGGACTACCAGCAGCCTGGTCTCCTATATAATGTAAGAGCAAATGAAGGATTGCCCTTCCTGTTTGTGAGTAACTCCGGCGCTCCTTCCATTTATCGGAGCCCATCATCCCTCCCTCCCCCCCTCCCACCACTTAAATGGTTGGAGTGCAAAATGCAAGGACCTCGGGGGAGTCTTCCAGAAGCATCTCCTCCCTTCCATTACGTCAGGCTCTTGTCTGCAATCTCCTGGACATGTAATTATGAGAGCCTCAATTACAGGGCTCCCTGCAGTCAAGTCCCAGCAGGGCCGGAGGGTTAGAGAGGGAGGGAGGGGTGTGTGTTGTGTGTGTGCGGGGGGGGGGGGTGCGGCGGGGAAGAACTTCCTGGTGGTGGATCCTCACAACAGTTTGAGGTTGGGCAGCTCCTCCAACCGATTAACAGGTTAACAGAGTTGGAAGGGACCTTGGAGGTCATCTAGTCCAACCCCCCGCCCAAGCAGGAGACCTTATGCCATTTCTGACAGATGCCAGTCCAGTCTCTTCTTGAAAGCCTCCAGGGATGAAGCTCCCACAATTTCTGAAGGCAACTTCTGTTCCATGGGTTGATGGTTCTCCCTGCCAGAAAATTCCTCCTTATTTCAAGTTTGAATCTCTCCTTGTTCAGTTTCCATCCATTCTTCCTTGTCTGGCCTTCAGGTGCTTTGGAGAATAGCTTGACCCCCTTCCTCCTCTCTGTGGCAGCCCTTCAAAAATTGGAAGACTGCTATCATGTCTCCCCTGTTCCTTCTCTTCACTAGACTAGCCAGGCCCAGTTCCTGTCACTGTTAATCCAACCAACCTTCTTCAACCCTATGGGTCACATAGCCACAGATGGATCTGGGTGGCCATAAAGTAGCTTTAGCCTATTCCTCTAGTCCAGGGGTATCCAACCTTGACTAAGACTTCCAGTGTTCCTCAGGTTAAGACACCCAACAAGGACTAGAATGTAAAACATAGAATCATAAGGTTGGATGAGATGTTGGAGGTCTTCAAGCAGGAGATATTACATCATTATGGACAAATCTTTGTGCAATCTCTTCTTAAAAACCTCCAATGATGGAGCACCCATAACTTCTGGAGGCAAGTCGTTCCACCGATTAATTGTCCTCACTGCCAGGAAATTTCTCCTTAGTTCTAGGTTGCTTCTTTCCTTGGTTAGTGTCCATCCATTGTTTCTTGTCCTGTCTTCTACTGGTTTGGAGAACAGGTTGACCCCCTCTTCTTTATATCAGCCCCTCAAATATTGGAAGATTGCTATCATGTCACCCCTTTAGTCCTTCTTTTCACTAAACTAGACCTACCCAATTCCTGCAACCGTTCTTCATCAGTCCAGTCCCCTAATCATCTTGGATGCTCTTCTCTGCACTCTTTCTAGAGTCTCAACATCTTTTTAATTCATTGTTAACAGATTAACAGAGTTGGAAGGGACCTTGTAGGTCATCTATTCCAGCCCCCCTCTGAGCAGGAGACCCTACACCATTTCTGACAGATGGCAGTCCAGTCTCTTCTTGAAAGCCTCCAGGGATGAAGCTCCCACTTCTGAAGGCAACTTCTCTTCCATGGATTGATTGCTCTCACTGTCAGGAAATTTCTCCTTATTGCCAGGTTGAATCTCTCCTTGTTCAGTTTCCATCCATTCTTCCTTGTCTGGCCTTCAGGTGCTTTGGAAAATAGCTTGACCCCCTCCTCTCTGTGGCAGCCCCTCAAATATTGGAAGGCTGCTATCCTGTCTCCCCTGGTCCTTCTCTTCATTAGACTAGCCAGGCCCAGTTCCTGCAACTGTTCGTCATATGTTTTAGCCTCCAGTCCCCTCATCATCTTAGTTGCCCTTCTCTGCACTCTTTCTAGGGTCTCCACATCTTTTTTATAGTGTGGTGACCAAAACTGGATGCAGGGCTCTAGGGGTGGTCTTACTAAGGCTTTATGGAGGGGTATTAGTACCTTACCTGATCTTGATTGTATACCTCTGTTGACACAGCCCAGGATTGTATCTCTTTCTCCTTCTAACTTCTGAAAAGTTCTTATGGACAGCTAAAAAGACAAACTCATTATTCTGAAGAAGCTCCTGAGGAACATTTCTTGGTCTCCTCCTTTGTCCACCACTCTCTTACCTGGCCTTTTGACGTGGTCTTGGAGGGTTCACCTCACCCTTAGTGTGACACCCCTTACAATAGGGACATGCTGCTCAACATGTCTATGGAGATTCTCCGTCATCCAGGTCCTGGTTGTCCCAAATGTGCTTTTTTCACGAGGCAACTGGACTTTCTGGTTTTTCTTTGAAGACATTTTGCTTCTCACCCAAAAAGCTTCTTCAGTTCTGCTGCTCAACATCTTCTCCACTTTTCTTTTCCAGACCATTAGTAAGTCCTGTCGTGGTTTTATGAGCCCCGTGACTTCTTATTTGCAATTGTCTTCTCCAGTTTAGCTTTTACCTTCCTCCTAATCCCAAGAACACATCCCCAAATTGTTCCTTGGAACGAGGCCTCTTTTGAATTGGCCACCAGAAAATGAAAATTTGAGAAGGCTATTCAGATTCGTGGCAAGGTATGTCAGCTTTTCTGTTTTTCTTCTTTATCTGGCTGCTTTAAAAGAAAAGTTGAAATGTAGACAGGCAGAGAGCTCGCCAAGGTTAAGAGAAATCCCCTTAAGAATCATGATTTTATAGAATGATAATATAAAAACAATAGAGAGCATTTTAAGGAATAAAAATAGGTCATTTTGTAAACAACTGAAGACTGTATTTACATGTACCGCAAGAGACACGATTCCTCCAAGAAATCCCTTTTAATGTCAGTCCATGTTTTTATCCGTTTTAAAGTCTTCAGTACCTGAGGGAAGGCACAGCCTTGGGTCAAGAGCCTGGGAAATTGATCCCCTTAACAGGAAAAGGTTTTGTATTTGTTTATTCTATTCTATTCTATTCTATTCTATTCTATTCTATTCTATTCTATTCTATTCTATTCTATTCTATTCTATTCTATTCTATTCTATTCCATGCCATTATCTTTTATTTATTTAATTTAATTTAATCATTTAATTTATTATTTTTACTTTACTTTATTTGTACCCTGCCTTTATTATTTTTACAAATAATAACTCAAGGCAGCAAACATAGCTAATACCTCTTCCTCCATTAACAACCCTCTGAAATGGCTTGGGCTGAGAGAGAGAGGGTGGGGACTGGCCCTAAAGTCACCCAGTTGACTTTCATGGATACAGGAGGTCTACGAACTCACCATCTCCTGGTGATTGGCCCAAAGTCACCCAGTCAGATTTCTTGACTAAGGCAGAACTAGAACTCGCTGACTCCTGATGACTGATCCAAAATCACCCAGCTGACTTTCATGGCTACAGAAGGACTAGAATTCACCACCTCCTGATGATTGGCCCAAAGTCACCAAGTTAAATTTCTTGCCTAAGGCAGAATTAAAACTCACTGTTTCCCGGTGATTAGCCCAAAGTCATCAAGCAGGCTATTATGCCTAAAGTGGTACTAGAACTCACCTTCTCCTGGTGATTGGCCCAAAGTCACCAGCTGACTTTCATGGCTGAGATAGACCCAGAAGTCATAGTCTTTTGATTTCCAGCTTGTTGCCTCACCCACGAGACCATCCTGTCTCTCAGAGTGTGATTGTGCCAAGGTTGTATACTGTACCTCCAGTGAGCTTTGGGGGTGAGAGCAATTGCACCCCGGTTCACTTTATCTTTGCTTGCAGCTGGAAAGGAGGCCTCCTTACCATCCTCTTCCAGATGCTCCCACCTCCAGCAGACAGAGCATCCTTTGATGGGTTGAGGGTCACATTTCTGGTTACTAAATATTTTTCATTTGCAAAGGGGAAAAAAAGCTAGCTTCCCCCCACCCCCAGACCTTCAAAGGTTAAAGTTTAGTCCTGGGGAGACAGAATATATTTTCTTCTTCTTCTTCTTTTTTTGAGAGCAGTTTTATTTCAGAGGCCTCTTTTCACAGGGGTGGAGGGTGGGGGAAAAAGGAGAAACGGATTTCAGCTTGGGTCAGCGGTCTCTGCTCAAGGAAACCCTTTGGAGCAACGGAGATTAATTTAGCCGGAGGAAGAAGGCAAAGCAAGCTAGAAAGGAGCGCAGGAGGAGGGCAGAGGAGGGTCCCTTTCATAACATCCCAGGGAGGCCCAGAGAAATTAATCACGGGGGCACACGTGCAAAAGTGCCAACTCAGGTGCCAACGAGAAGCCAGAGCTGGTAGGACTCCCAGCTCAGAGAAAAATTGGATTGGATTGCCCTTTGTCATTTCTCAGGTTTATTGAGTTTCTGTCATCTGAAACACCTGGCTTAACAGAGAATCCTGCGACAGGGAGAAGGGGTCTTGAAGGTCATCTAGTCCAAATCCGGGCTCAGTGCGGAACAAGAAGCAACGAATGGAAACTACAGTAGTGGCCAAAATTGTGGAAACCTTTTGGGAAAAGTGTATTTTCTAAAACTAGCTAATAAAACCACTTATTTTTGGGAATAGCTGTAATACCATAAAATTATATATCAATAGAAAGATAATTTAATCAGGAATGTAATGCAATAACTTCTACGAAGGATTTGCTATTAGAATAGCAGTTATAAAGAAGAAAAGTGAAACAAGAAACACAAAAATGATCACCATAGAAAAAACGAGATATACAAAAATGATCCCCATGTCAGTTAATCCTTCATTGGGTAATCTTTAGCATGAATGACGGCCTTACAAGGTCTTCCCATGGAGTGAACCAAGTCTTTGAATTATGTAGCTGTTCTCATGTGAAACCAAGATTGAATGATGGATTCTATGAACTGGGTTTCATTGCCGGGTCGCTTCTGACTAACCAGTTTCTTTAGTCAGTTGACTCCATAGATTTTCCATTGGGTTAAGAAGATCTGGGCTATTCCCAGGCCATTCCAGCAGTGGAATAGGATTATCTTGAAACTCCAAAATAAAAAGTGGTGTTATTAGCCATCAAACCTCCAAAATATACTTTTCCCAAAAGTCTTCCACAATTTTGGCTACTACTGTAATAAGGAGAGAAATTTCCTGACAGTGAGAACAATTAATCAGTGGAACGACTTGCCTCTAGAAGTTGTGGGTGCTCCATTACTGGTGGTTTTCAAGAAGAAATTGGAAGCCACTTATCTCAAATCCTTAGTAAGGCCATGCCTGGAATACTGCATCAGTTTTGGTCATCACATTACCAAAAAGATATTGAGAACAAGTGCAAAGAAGAGCAACTAAGCTGTTTAAAGGCCTGGAGACAAAAACAAATGAAGAACGGTTGCAGGAAGTGGGTTTGACTAGTCTAAAGAAAACAAGGACTAGGGAGGACATGATAGCAACATTCCAGTATTTGAGGAGCTGCCACAAAGAAGAAGGGTGCAAATTGATTTTCCAAAGCACCTGAAGGCAAGACAAGAAGCAATGGATAGAAACTAATCAAGGAGAGAAGCCACCTGGAATTAAGGAGAAACTTCCTAACAATGAGGACAGTTAATCAGTGGTACGACTTGCCTTCAGAAGTTCTGGGAGCTCCATCACTGGAGGTCTTTAAGAAGAGACTAGACAACCATTTATAAGGTCTCCTGTCAGATCAGAGGGTTGGACTAGAAGACCTCCAAGGTCCCTTCCAATTATTTTGCTATTCTGTTAAAGATCTCAGCTATTAACGGCTTTCTCCCCCACTCCCTATGCTGCCTTAAACAGTTTTATTGGAGGGGAACTTATTAACTGCTCCATCGATTGCAGCCGTAACATAGAAATTACTTCAGAGGCCATGGGGACCGGGGAGTGGCTGTGCAATGGCCCACCAAGTCTCAGCGGCTAAATTCAAGAACTTGTAGCCCTCAGCAATCTTTCTCAAGCTGCTGCTCCAAAGATGCTGGACTCTCATTTTCATCCTCGCCAGCCAAGACCCCGAAGAAGTGCTCCATTAAAGAGGATTACCCAGGCTTATGCGTAGGGCAGTATGTGCTTTGAACAATGACCCAGAAGAGGTGATCTCTAGAATGTGTAGAAATCCAGAAATGCAATCCCTTTCAAAAGCAGTCACACTTTTAATACATCTCATTAAAGCAACTGTGTCTTTTTTCCACCCCAGGTTCACCGGGAAGCTTGACCAAAGAGGCAGCTGCTTTAAAGAGATGCTGTGTAAAAGCAGTCACACTTTTAATACATCTCATTAAAGCAACTGTGTCTTTTTTCCACCCCAGCTTCACCGGGAAGCTTGACCAAAGAGGCAGCTGCTTTAAAGAGATGCTGTGTAAAAGCAGTCACACTTTTAATACATCTCATTAAAGCAACTGTGTCTTTTTTCCACCCGAGCTTCACCGGGAAGCTTGACAAAAGAGGCAGCTGCTTTAAAGAGATGCTGTGTAAAAGCAGTGACACTTTTAAAACATCTAATTAAAACAACCATGTCTTTCCCCCACCCTCCAGCTTCCCAGGGAAGCTTGACCAAAGATGTGGCTGCTTTAATGAGACGCTGTGTTCTCACATACTGTTTTTGAATCCTTTTTGAAGCACAAACAGCATGCCTCATTCGACAAATGTCGTTCTCATCACTGTGGATATTCTTGCCAAGGAAATAACACATCAGGTCCATCATGAGAGTGAGGAAGGAAGGATGGCTTGTATTCCAACCAGATTGGCCGGCTGTGAATTTGTTATTAAAGTAGAAGTCCCTTTGAGTTCCCCTGAACTCAGTTTTACTAGAAAAAGAAGACCGCCAAGGTGAATAGACTCAGTTATAGCAACAATGGATGCACCATTGGAAGATCTAAAGAACCAAGTTGGGGACAGATGAATGAATAAAATAGAATAGAGCTGGAAGGGACCTTGGAGGTCTTCTAGTCCAGCCCCCTGCTCAAGCAGGAAATCCTATATACTATTTCAGATAAGTGGCTGTCTAGTTTCACTTAACAACCTGGTTACTAACTTAAAACTGTAGTGATTCACTTAACTGAGACAAGAAAGGTCATAAAAATGGAGTGAAATTCACTTAACAAATGTCTCACTTAACAACAGAAATTTGGGGCTCAATTGTGATTGTAAGTCAAGCACTTCCTGTGTTTACTCCTCACGTGGAAATTCTGTCAGAAAAAGATGAGCTTAAGGCACAGAGATTTCTTCCCTTGGTTCCGGAATCTAATTCTTAAAAGAATTGTTTCAGTTTAATTTTTTTTTCAATTCTTAAAGAAAATGAATGTAGGAGTCTGCAGTCTGCATTTGGGCAGGAATTTTCCTATCTTGGATGGCAAACCTCAGATAAGGAAAGTTACTTGCATGTAGGCAGGATTTGTCATTAGTAAATAAGACCCTAAGTCCATAAACAGGAGGAGAGGAAATGGGATATATGTGTATTAGACTTTAATTAAAGTCTAACATTATAAGTGCTTAGGCAAGCAATGGTTAACCAAAGATTCTAGTTACCTGGAAGATTCTGTGAGCCAATGATATGCTGCCAGGTACGTTGTAACTTGAAAATAACAAACTATATAATGTCACTATGTAAGACAATAAAATGACCACATACATCCTCAACCTTTGTGTGTGCGGTCACTCTACAAGTGATCATTCATTAAAAGTTAAAATGGGGTGGGGGCTGGAAATCTCTTTTCCATTTGGCAAGCAATGATTTAACTTCCGCAAAGACCTTTCCTAAATAATTACTTACTAAATGTATATGCCGCCCATTAAAGCCAATGCTGCAAAATTAGAATTACTTTTTTTTCCCTAAAAAAGCCAAAAGATTGTATGACGACTGCCTACGTAACAGAAGGATTTTGGCTTACGGTGTCACTTTTCAGATATGTACTCTTTCTTTTCAACTTTAATGTTTTATCATCACGCCCTTAACAAAACTCTGTATTTTTTCCCTTATTATTCAGTTTGATATGATAACAGCAAATTTAAACAGATATTTCCATTTGTTTATTTGATTATTGTAACTTCAAACGGTCACTAAACGAACGGTCGTACATTGAGGACCACTTGTAATTCATAAAAAATATTCACCTCTGATGGGATATAAACTGTGCACTGTAGTGGCACCTTGCAATATGGGTACTCCTCAACTTACAGCGGCACTGAAAAAAGTGACCGATGACTTATGACCATGCTCGTGGTCTCGTCATCAAAATTCAGACCCTTGTCAACGGATTCATATTTATGACGGTCGCTGTGTCCTGGGGTCACGTGATCCTGTTTTTGTGACCTTCTGACAGGCCAAATCAATAGGGGAGCCAGATTCACTTAGCATCCGTGGGACTAATTTCACAACTGCAGTGACTCACTTAATGACAGTGTCAAGAAAGGTCATAAAATGGGTAACAAATGTCTCATTTAACAACAGAAATGTTGAGCTCCATTGTGGTCGTACGTCAAGAACTCTCTGTATTGCCCCCACGGTGTCGGTTTGCTAATCCTGTTCATCACCTGTAGTAGAGATTGAGGAAGGGAGTAAGGTTTTTTCGGGGTCTCCTCAGCCTTTAAATCAAGTCATAATTGGGAGGCTGGTAACCGAGTCCGTTCCAAATGGAAACTGACAATATTATTTACAATTTTAAACGGAGAAGGTGCCGCTTCCTCCGGTGGGTTCAGCTCACCCAGAGTTACTGTAGCGTTTGAAATGGTTGGTTGAATAAATTCATTTGGCCATATATCAAACCATTTATTAGGTTGGTTCTTACAGCCAGGAAAAATCCTTTTTCTCCAACTAGAGGTTCTGTCTTACATTGCAAAGGAATCAGAATAGAGTTGGAAGGGACCTTGGAGGTCCTCTAGTCCAACCCCCTGCTTAGGCAGGAAACCCTATACCATTTCAGACAAACGATTGTCCAATCTCTTCTTTAAAACTTCCAGTGTTACAGCACCCACAACTTCGGGTGGCAAGTTAATTGTGAATTGTTTAATGGTTAATTAATGGTTAATTAACTGGTTAATTGTTCTTACTGTTAGGAAATTTCTCCATATTTCCCGAGTTGCTTCTCTCCTTGATAAGAATAGAATAGAATAGAATTCTGTATTGGCCAAGTGTGATTGGACACACAAGGAATTTGTCTCGGTGCCTAAGCTCTCAGGGTACATAAAAGAAAAGATACGTTCATCAAGAATCATAAGGTACAACACTTAATGATAGTCATAGGGAACAAATAAGCAATCAGGAAACAAAATAAAATAAGTTTCAATCCGTTGCTTCTTGTCCTGCCCTCAGGGGCTTTGGAGAATAGCTTGACTCCCCCTCTTCTTTGGGGCAGACCCTCAAATATTGGAGGATGCTCTCATGTCACCCCTACTCCTTCTTTTCTCTAGACTAGCCATGCCCAGTCCCCATAATTGTTCTTCATTTTCCTTGGTGGAGCAGCGGACTAAAGTGCTGTTAAAAAGTAGCCCTTAGCTGCCAGCTGCCTGCAATTACTGCAAGTTCGAATCTCACCAGGCTCAAGGTTGACTCAGCCTTCCATCCTTTCAAGGTAGGTAAAATGAGGACCCAGATTGTGGGGGCAATAAGCTGACTTTGTATAAAAAAAGAACACCGCTGAGGGGGGGGGGCAAAAGCCCTACTAAGCAGGTATATACAAAAGTATGAAGGCTATTGCTTAACGCATTGTAAGCCGTCCTGAGTCTCTGGAGAAGGGCGGCATATAAATTGAACCAATAAATAAATAAATAAATATGTTTTATCCTTCGGTTCCCTAATCATCTTTGGGTTAGTAAAACCACACCTAGTGTTAGATATTTTGTGCCAGCCATGGCAGTTACTTAAAAGGCCACCAGATGGGAGCAAAGAGGGACTTTTGATCCCATTGGTGGGTCAAGGGGCTCCGGCCCCTGCAGCCCCATTGGGGAGAGTTAATGCCCCTCCGGCCCCCTCACACGTTGGTGAGGGAGGGGCCAGGTGCCCCTATAAGAACCCCTGCACAGGGGCTGATCTTATTCTCTTGTTCTAACTTCCTACAGGACCTAACCATGGGCTCAATCCAGGCACGGATGCCTTCGTGCCAGGGAACTCACTTTACTCTACTTTTACTTCTAAATAAAGACTTAATCTGATTGCATCCTTGTGTGCTGACTTTTCTTGGAAGTTCCCTCAACGAACCATCGATCTTCGTGAGATCCCTCACACCTACAGTACTGCATCCAGTTTCCATCCAGCATCCAACAACTGGAGGTCTTCAAGGAAAGATTGGACAACTGTTTTCTGGGACGTTATGAGGACTTCTGCCTTCGGCAGGGAGTTAGAATAGAATCACAGAGTTGGAAGGGACCTTGGAGGTCTTCTAGTCCAACCCCCTGCTTAGGCAGGAAACCTTATACCATTTCAGACAAATGGTTATCCAACTTCTCCTTAAAAACTTCCAGTGTTTGAGCATCCACAACTTCTGGAAGCAAATTGTTCCATTGATTCATTGTTCTCACTGTCAGGAAATTTCTCCTTAATTCCTGGTTGCTTCTCTCCTTGATTAGTTTCCACCCATTGCTTCTTGTCCTGCCTTCAGGGGCTTTGGAGAATAATTCGACCCTCTCTTGTTTATGGCAGTCCCTCAAATATTGGAACATTGCTATCATGTCTCCCTAGTCCTCCTTTTCACTAGGTTAGACATACCCAATTTCTGCAACGGTTCTTTATATGTTTTAACATAGTTGGACTAGAAGGCCCCTTCAGCTCTAGGATTCTAAGAAATATGGGACGAAGGAGAAGGTTGACCTGTCCTTTTCCAAAATAAATACGACCATCCTCTTCCTCCCTGACCAGCAGCAAGCGCCGAATGAGTTATAGATCAGCTGCCCCATCGCATAAGGAATATTTAACAGGCCCGATTGGATTCTGCATTTTATCTCTATCTGTAACCAGTGCATTATGACCATTAATGGATTTTTGAGGCCAGATTGATTTTTCATTAATTTGGTAAAAATCTTTTCCCTCTCCTATATAATTCTGCCTTAAAACGCTCCTTCTGACAGCTCGATAAGTCACCAGCCTCCTAATGCAAGTCTGCCCCGTAAATCTTAAAACGGGGCACTGGGGTGGGGCGGGACGAGCTGGGGGCAGAGAGGGAGGGTGCTGGGCAGCTGCTGGGTTGGGATGGTTGGGGTGGGGGGTGGGGGTGGGAAAAGAAACCTCTCTGGGTTGCAGGGGGCCTGCCTGCCAGTCTGTGTTCCTCATCCATCATATTTGAAAAGCCTCCTTTGAATTATTAACCGGAGAAGTTAAGGAGAAGAATTGGCAGGTGGGCAGGCTGAGCTGCCACCCAGACAGAGGGAGGAGGTTTGCAAGATCCCAGGGGTTTTTGGGGATGGGGGTGAGGAAATTCTTCATGGCCCCAAGTAAAGGGGTTGGCTTGAGATCTGGCAGAAGGACAGAGTTGGAAGGGACCTTGGAGGTCTTCTAGTTCATCCCCTCCGCCCAAGTAGGAGACCCTACATCCTTTCTGACAGATGAAAGTCCGGTCTCTTCTTCAAAGCTTCCAGGGATGAAGCTCCCACAACTTCTCTCTCTCTCTCCCTTTCCTCTCCTCTCTCTAACACACACATCTGTCTGTCTGTCTGTCTGTCTGTCTGTCTGTCTGTCTGTCTATCTATCTATCTATCTATCTATCTATCTATCTATCTATCTATCTATCTATCTATCTATCTATCTATCTGATTAACAGAGTTGGAAGGGATCTTGGAGGTCACCTAGTCCAACCCCCCACCCAAGCAGAAACTCAAGGACGAGCTGGCCGGTGTACATGCGTGTGCTGGCCATCTGATCTTCGGGTTTCAAGGGCTCCAGCAGGCGCAAAGATCAGCTGGCCAGCGCGCATGCGTGCACCAGAAACCAAAAAAGCAGCTAGCGACAGTGCGTGTGCCCACAGAGAGGACTCAGAATGTCGCCATCATGGCCCTGCACCATTTCTGACAAAGGGCAGTCCAGCCTCTCCTTGAAAGCCTCCAGGGATGAAGCTCCCACGACTTCTGAAGGCAACTTCTGTTCCATGGGATGATTGTTCTCCGTGTCAGAAAATTCCTCCTCATTTTTAGGTTGAATCTCTCCTTGATCAGTTTCCATCCATTGTTCCTTGTCTGGCCTTCGGGTGCTTTGGAAAATAGCTTGACCCCCTTCCTCCTCTCTGTGGCAGCCCCTCCAATATTGGAAGACTGCTGTGATGTCTCCCCTGGTCCTTCTCTTCACTAGACCAGCCAGGCCCAGTTCCTGCAACCGCTCATGTTATGTTTTAGCCTCCAGTCCCCTGATCAGCCATTTTGACTTTTTTGACCTACCTGCGTTTCGTGCAGTTTGCAGCAGGACCTGCAAAACTGAAGCCTAGGAAATAGCTGGTTATTTTTCTTCAACTGAAGGAGAAATGGAAATCCAGGGCACTCTGCGCGTGACCCAGAGACTCCTCGCTTGCAGGATCGCCTGCCCACGGTGGCCCTCACCCCCCCCCAATCCTAAACGTGGCTCTTGGTTACTGGTAGGGGTGGACTTGATTTCTATAAACTCCACTAACAGCTGGAGAAAGCCATCTTCAAAGAATTGCTGATATTTTTCTTTTCTTTTGGGAGGAATGTTTCTTGCACCCTCACACCTGCACTTTTGCACACAGAGGTGTGATTGCTGATGAGTGAGCAGCACATGTCCCAATCCGAGCCCTCCCCCTCTGCCAATGGCCTGCTGAAATAATTTTAATCAATTAAAAAAAAAAGGTTGAATAAGTAAAAATGAAAAAAAAAATCAAGCTAATCAAAGGGAGGCCTCCTTTTCCCACTCTGTCAAAACGGAGCCTCTTCAAATCGCTGCTCTTAAATAAGCTCTTTTTTTTTAATGCCTCTTTAACAAGCCTGCAATCTCAGCTTGATTAGCCACCAATTTGCTTATTAAAACCATATTTAATGAGGGTTAACAAGTAAATAATCGATACGCGCTCTGGTCACCGAGGAACGGCGGAAGCCTCAATAAACCCCGTGAATAATCAACTTCTTCGCTAAAAAGACAATCTCGGCTCTTAATAGCCGGGTGCCGCAATTTAGAATTAATGTGATCCAATTGAATCTGGAATAAGTGCCAGCCGATTAGCAGAATCACTTGTTGGGACAAGCAGGAATGGGAGATGTTAGAAAGAAAGTTTCTTTCTTAGCTCAAGTTTTTCTCGCCATGAACAGGTATACATCTGAAGTAGACTCTGCATTTATCTGTGTATATTTATTTATTCTGTTATATTATGTAGTGTTCATTGGAGGGGGAGAGCTGGATGCAAGGAAATTTCACTTTAATGTATGCTGATTAGTGTACATTCAATAGCCATAGCCTTTATTTATTATTTATTTTATTTATTTAAATTTTTATACCGCCCTTCTCCCGAGAGACTCAGGGCAGTGTACAGCCATAGTAAAAACAACATACAATACAAAATTTTAAAAAACAATTTAAAATATATTAAATAATTTGGCCCCAAGTTTAAAACTCCAGATTAAAACACCCCTAAATATTCCTTATCTAGCCAGCCCAGCCTGTTGAAATAGTAAGGTCTTGAGGGCACGACAAAAGGTACGTAGGTTGCGAATCATACGTATCCCCGGGGGGCAGTTCACTCCAGAGGGCAGGTGCCCCCATTGAGAAGGCTCTCCTCCTGGGGGTTGTCAGTCGGCATTGTTTGACCGACGGCACCCTGAGGAGTCCCACTCTGTGGGAGCGTGTTGGTCGGTAGGAGGCCATCAGTGGCAGAAGGCGATCTCGTAAGTACCCAGGTCCTAAGCCATGGAGCGCTTTGAAGATGGTAACCAACACCTTGAATCGCACCCGGAAGACCACCGGGAGCCAGAGCAGTTCGTGCAGGAGAGGTGTTACGTGGGTGCGCTGTGTCACTCCCATAATCACCCACGCAGCCGCATTCTGGACCAGTTGGAGCCTCCGGGTGCCCTTCAAGGGGAGCCCCATGTAGACAGCGTTACAGTAGTCCAGACGGGAAATGATGAGGGCATGAGTGACTGTGCGTAGAGCGTCCCGGTCCAGAAAGGGCCGCAATTATATACCTTAACTTAGACTTATATACCGCTTTACAGTGCTTTACAACCCTCTCTAAGTGGTTTACAGAGTCAGCATATTGCCTCCCTCTGTTGAGGGTGTTAAGGATATTCTTGGCTCAGAACCAATGTTGTGGGTTATTGAGCAGGGTACCCTTTGAGTACCCTTTGCATGAAATGGAGTGGTTGTGAACAATCACAGTCAACATACAAACACACTGAGTTGTTGTAGTCTTTTACTTTTAGAAAAAATAAAAGCAAAGTCCAAAAACAATCCAAGTCATAGACAGATAAGACGAGAGTTAAAAGATCAATCCAGGGATATTTCAAGTACAAAGTCTTCTTACCAGTTGTAGTCATACACAATAAAAGAAGTTCTTCTTGAGTTTCAAAACAGGAACAAGTTCAATATCAAAACATTCAATAAATAGTAGAAAGCAACACATAGCTATGATCAAACAGTGATCGTGCAGAGAGATCAGGTAGAGCATTACAAGCAAATAAGCAGGTAAAATGGTGTAGTATCCACACAAGCCATGATCCTGACTTCCCTTAAGTACATTGGCTACAGAGCTTAGCCAATCAGGATACAGGATGATGCAATACAGTCTTAAAGCAATCTGCAGACCTACATTGTTGGCTTATATATTGACTGACCAACTAGTTAGACAAAATAACCATTTCCTAACAGAGGGAGGTTAGACACAGATGACCTCTTTGACCCCACTTTCAAACCAGGGTTCCTCTCTGTCCGAAATGTGGATTTGAAAGAGTGGCCTGTGTCTTTTAAATGCAGATGGACTGCTGAATCTTGTCCTGATGGACAAAACTGCAAGTGATATAAATCCTTCCCTTCCCCACTATCTGGCCTGAGCTGAAGAAGCTTCTTGGGTAAGAAGCAAAATGTGGTTTTTCAAAGAAAAACCAGAAAATCCAGTTGCCTCCTGAAAAAGCCCCTTTGGGACAACCGTGACCTCAATGATGGAGAATCTCTACAGACTTTTAGCCAGTAAAATCCAATTTTTTTTACTACGGGGCGTGGCTTGGTGGGCTTGGTGGGCGTTGCAGGGGAAGGATATTGCAAAATCTCCATTTCCATCCCACTCTGGGGCCAGCCAGAGGTGGTATTTGCCGGTTCTCTGAACTACTCAAAATTTCCGCTACGGGTTCTGCAGAACCTGTCAGATCCTGCTGGATTTCACCTGCGGTCTCCAACCTTGGGAACAGCTAGTCCTCCACTGAACACCAGTTCATTTAGTTCGAAGTCATAACGAAGAAAGAGACTGCTGGATTTCACTCATGCTTTTAGCCATGCGCTTTGGCATGGACACCCTTCGAATGGTGTTGGAATATGAACGGATTTCCAGAAAAATTGCAGACCACAGGAGCCATTGGCACCACTCAGGTGACCCTGAGGACACAGGAAAACCTCCAGGTGGCCTCAATGGCCCTCTAAAAAGATGCAAATGACCAGCTGTCTGCAAGGAGTATCAATCCTTCCCTTGCCCACCCTCCAGTCAGAGCTGAAGAAGCTTCTTGGAGGAGAAGCAAAATGTCTTCAAAGAAAAACCAGGAAGCCCAGTTGCCTCCTGAAAAAGCCCCTTTCGGACAGACCACCAAAGAAGATGGTAGAAGACGGATGTGATCAAAGCTGACATCAGCCAGTGTGTAAAGTGACTCATCAAAGCAGTAGAAGACGTGGAGAGACCAGCTGGCCCTTAGAATCGCCAAGGGTTGGACACGACTGAATGGGGAACATCATCTTCTTCATCGTCAGACTCCTTGCAGTGGTCCAAAAGGGGTGAGGAGGACTTGAACCCCTCAAAGGAGGATTCTCCCCCTCCAGGCAGAGTTGCAACCGGCCCACCGGCTCCGTCTGGGCAAAGGATCCTGATCACACCCACACACCCCACCCCAGGATCTTCCAAAGGCTGGGAGCTGGCTCAGAACAGCTCAGAAGAGGGCAGGGAGTCTGCCCTGCCAGCGTGTTAAATGGAATAACAAGCATGACAACGACACACGGTTGTGGTGCAGACTTAGGGAAGGACAACGCGGATGCCCCACGCCTGCCTCCCTCTGGGAGCACAACATCTTGTTATCAGTTGTGCTGAGGCTCTTTCTGCTGACGCCGCGATTCGGGGGCAGGCGGAATTTGTGCTGACAAGCAGCAGCGCCAGGGAGATCAGGCGCTCTGTGTGTGTGTGTGTGTGTATGTGTGTGTGTGTGTGTGTGTGAACAACACGGCAGTCCCTGACCCAGAAACTGCCAGCCACACACAGATGCCCCTGAAAAGAGAGGGGGGGGGCAAGGAACCGGCCAGGCTTGGGTTCAGGGAGGGGCCCAGGATGGGCCAACAGGGGTGCCCCACTGCCCAGGCTCTGATGCTGAAGGAGGGGGTGTCCAAAGATTCGCCCCAAAGTTTCGATGGGCTTTTAAAAAGCTCAGGTGCCGTTTTCTTTAGGGAAGGAGTTTTTTCCTTTTTAAAAGAGACTTCTGTAGTTGATGGAAGGAAAGCTTTTGGGGATGAGCCTGGCCTTTCCTCTGGGCAGGGAACAGTCAGGAGGGCAGGCAAGAGGTTGCAGGTGGGAGGGAGAGAAGGGAGGGAGGAAGGAGAAAGCATTAGGGGAGAGAAGGGGAAGGGAAGGAAGATTGGAAGGAAGGAATTAAGGAAGGAGGGAGGGAGGGAAGGAAGGAAGGAAGGAAGGGGGAGGGAAGGAAGGAAGGGGGAGGGAGAGAGGAAGGAGGAAGGATTGGGGAGGGGAAGGAAAGGAAGATTGGAAGGAAGGAATTAAGAAAGGAGGGAGGGAGGGAAGGAAGGAAGGAAGGAAGAGGGAGGGAAGGAAGGAAGGAAGGAAGGGGGAGCGAGGGAGGGAGGAAGGAGAAAGGATTAGAGGAGGGGAAGGGAAGGGAAGGGAAGGGAAGGAAGATTGGAAGGAAGGAATTAAGAAAGGAGGGAGGGAGGGAAGGAAGGAAGGAAGGAAGAGGGAGGGAAGGAAGGAAGGAAGGGGGAGCGAGGGAGGGAGGAAGGAGAAAGGATTAGAGGAGGGGAAGGGAAAGGAAGGGAAGGGAAGGAAGATTGGAAGGAAGGAATTAAGGAAGGAGGGAGGGAAGGAAGGAAGGAAGGAAGGAAGGAAGAGGGAGGGAGGAAGGAAGGGAAGGAAGGAAGGGGGAGGGAGGGAGGGAGGAAGGAGAAAGGATTAGGGGAGGGGAAAGGGAAGGGAAGGGAAGGAAGATTGGAAGGAAGGAATTAAGGAAGGAGGGAGGGAAGGAAGGAAGGAAGGAAGAGGGAGGGAGGAAGGAAGGGAAGGAAGGAAGGGGGAGTGAGGGAGGGAGGAAGGAGAAAGGATTAGGGGAGGGGAAAGGGAAGGGAAGGGAAGGAAGATTGGAAGGAAGGAATTAAGGAAGGAGGGAGGGAAGGAAGGAAGGAAGGAAGAGGGAGGGAGGAAGGAAGGGAAGGAAGGGGGAGTGAGGGTGGGAGGAAGGAGAAAGGATTAGGGGAGGGGAAAGGGAAGGGAGGGAAGATTGGAAGGAAGGAATGAAGGAAGGAGGGAGGGAGGGAAGAAAGGAAGGAAGAGGGACGGACGGAGGAAGGGAAGGAAGGAAGGGGGAGAGAGGGAGGGAGGAAGGAGAAAGGATTAGGGGAGGGGAAGGGGAAGGGAAGGAAGATTGGAAGGAAGGAGGGAGGGAGGGAAGGAAGAGAGAGGGAGGGAGGGAGGAAGGAGAAAGGATTAGGGGAGGGGAAGGGGAAGGGGAAGGGGAAGGGAAGGAAGATTGGAAGGAAGGAAGGACTAAGGAAGACGGAGGGAAGGGAAAAGAAAAGAAGAAAGGCAGGCAGGCAGGAAGAAAGGAAGGTTACTAAATGAATGATTGTTAAGTTGAGTATTGTAAGTTGAGAACTATTGTAGTTGAGTTCTCACAACAGTGAAAACAATGAACAATTAACAGTGAGAACCGTCACCAGTGGAACAGAAGTTGCCTTCAGAAGTCACAGGTGCTCGATCTTTGGAAGTTTTTAAGAAATACTAGACAACCACCTGTCTGGAACAGGGTTTCCTGGTTGAGCAGGGGTTGGACTGGAAGTCCGTCAAGGTCCCTTCCAACAGGGTCATTCTGTATTCTGTAAAAGTTCAGAAGAGGAGGCCTAGGGGTGACATGAGATCAAGTCCCAATATTTCAGGGGCTGCCTCATAGAGGAGGGGGTCCACCTATTCTCCAAAGCGCCAGAAGGCAAAACAAGGAACAAAGGATGGAAACTAATGTAGAGAGAAGCAACCTGGAATTAAGGAGAAACTTCCCAACAAGGAGAACAATGAACCAGTGGAACGGCTTGCCACTAGAAATGATGGGTGCTCCATCACTGAGGTTTTTAAGAGAAGACTGGAGCAGCCACTTGTCTGAAATGGCCTAGAGTCTCTTCCAGCTCTATTCTGATTCTGATTCAAAGGCGGACAACTATGGCGATTGTACAACCCGTGGACTTCAGCTCCCAGAATTCTGGAGCCAGCCTTGGTGTAGCCCCCCCCCCCCACACACACAGAGCGACAAACACACCAACCTTCCTTCCCGAAGCTTCATCCATCAACCCCAGTCTGTAATTGCCCTTCCTTCCTCTCCCTGAGCCTCTGGGACTAGCAACCTGGTGATAAATAAACACCTGAGAAAAAATCTGCTCGACTCCCGTCACGGAATGATTTATCTATTATTTTTATTCCACCTCCAGAGCTTTTCCTTGACAGCTCTGCCCGGAGCTGACAGTCACAGAGTTTTCCACACCCCGATATATTTAATCCTTAACAAGGGAAGTTCAGCGGGAGACCTGCTCTAAGCCCAGCTCCACCACCTGGGGCAGGGGGGAGGGCAGGAGAAGGCCCACCAAGGAGACCTTGGACCTCGGGAGCAATCACAGCTCTGTTGGGATCCTCCGCGGGAGATCCCAGACCCAGCATTGGGTAATAGCTTTATGGAGTTGGTTTTTGTGTCAGCTCAGTCAATTCTGCCGATCTCTTTGGTCAGCTAAAGAGAAGGGCCTGTTAGGAGTAGAAGGATCCTGTACTGTTACTAACAGTAACACAGTTGGAAGGGACCTTGGAGGTCATCTAGTCCAGGAGTCTCCAACCTTGGCAACTTTAAGCCTGACAGACTTCAGCAAAAAAAGGACCCTGGATAGCTCAGCAAACTAAAGCCTGTTATTAACAGTCAGCTGTCTGCAATTACTGTAAGTTCGAATCTCCCCAGGCTCAAGGTTGACTCAGCCTCCCATCCTTTCTAAGGGAGGTCAATTGAGGACCCAGTTTGTGGGGGCAATAAGCTGACTTTGTATAAATATACAAAAGTATGAAGGCTATTGCTTAATGCATTGTAAGCCGCCCTGAGTCTCCGGAGAAGGGCGGCATATAAATTGAAAGAAGAAGAAGAAGAAGAAGAAGAAGAAGAAGAAGAAGAAGAAGAAGAAGAAGAAAAAGAAGAAGAAGAAGAAGAAGAAGAAGAAGAAGAAGAAGAAGAAGAAGAAGAAGAAGAAGAAGAAGAAGAAGAAGAAGAAGAAGAAGGGAAGGGAAGGGAAGGGAAGGGAAGGGAAGGGAAGGGAAGGGAAGGGAAGGAAGGAAGGAAGGAAGGAAGGAAGGAAGGAAGGAAGGAAGGAAGGAAGAAGAACATTCAGCTGCCTGCAATTAGTGTAAGTTCGAATCTCCCCAGGCTCAAGGTCAACTCAGCCTTCCATCCTTTCTAAGGTAGGTCAATTGAGGACCCAGTTTGTGGGGGCAATAAGATGACTTTGTATAAATATACAGAAGTATGAAGGCTATTGCTTAACGCATTGTAAGCCGCCCTGAGTCTCCGGAGAAGAGCGGCATATAAATCTAATTAATAATAATAAAAAAATCTGGCTGGGGAATTCTGGGAGTTGAAGTCCGCCAGGTTTAAAGTTTATTTATTGTTTATTTATTTATTTATTTATTTATTTATTTGTTCAATTTATATGCCTCCCTGCTCCGAAGACTCAGGGCGGCTTACAATGCACTTATAGCAATAGCCTTCATTCTTTTGTATATACCTGCTTAGTAGGGCTTTTGGCCCCCCATAAGCGGCGTTTCTACAAAGTCAGCTTATTGTTCCCACAATCCGGGTCCTCAATTTATCTACCTCGGAAGGATGTGTGGAATTTGGGATCGTAGAATCACCCAGGAGCATAGAAGAAGACAGAGACAGACTTTGTATATAGTTAATATGCTTTATTATATGAAATAAAAAACATTTAAGGCATTATTTCACACATCTGCCTCTGGATTCTTCTATGCTCCTGGGTGATTCTACAATCCCAAATTCCACAGAAAGGCTCTCTCTCTTATGTATTGGTTCCTCATGAGACTTGATCTCTGATCAGGGTGGTCTGTGTGCCCCCTATCCTATGATGAAGACAGAGACAGCCTTTGTATATAGTTAATATGTTTTCTTTTCTGAGGTTTTCGCGGGTGTTTGTATGTAGGTCTTTGGTTATTCGGGTCTTCTCCCGCGTAGAATTGGAAGTATCTTGGCGACGTTTCGACGAAGTCTCATTCGTCATCTTCAGGCTGGTGTTCTCGGCTTCGTTCTTCCAGGAGCAATGTGAGATTAATATGTTTTATTTATATGTAGTAAAAACATTTAAAGCATTGTTTCACACATCTGCCTCTGGATTCTTCTATGCTCCTGGGTGATTCTACGATCCCAAATTCCACAGAATGGAAGGCTGAGTCAACCTTGAGCCTGGTGAGATTTGAACTCGCACTAATTGCAGGCAGCTGGCAGCTAAGGGCTACCTAACAGCACTTAGTCTGCTGCACCACCAAGGCTCTTGGTAAGTTTACCAAGATTGGAGACCCCTGATCTAGTCCAACCCCCTACTCACGCAGACTTGTACTAGGGATTTGAACCGTCGAACTGCCAACCATTCTGATCAACAAGCTCACTGTTTTAGCCACTGAGCCACCTTGGAAGGAGTCAAACCCTCAAACTGGTTTGGTGCCCTCTGAGCTTGGTGGTTTTCTTTCAGATGTTTCATTTATTTATTTATTTATTTATTTGTTTAGATTTGTATACCGCCCTTCTCCTTGTGGACTCAGGGCGGTGAACAGCCAAATAAAAATAGTACACAAAAGTTAAACAATTTCTTTTAAAAAAAAGCATATAACTTTGGTTAAAAATTAAAACCATTAACCATTAAATATTTAAAATACCCAACCCTATAATACAGATCTTAAAAATTCAGCGGGGTCAGGCTAGACCAGCAAGCTGAAAGAGATGAGTTTTCAGGGCCCGACGAAAAGTCCGGAGGTCAGCAATTGTTCTCAGTTTTGGAGGAAGATCGTTCCAGAGGGTAGGGGCTGCCACAGAGAAGGCCCTCCCCCTGGGGGTCGCCAGCCGGCATTGTCTGGCTGACGGCACCCTGAGGAGACCCTCTCTGTGGGAACGCACCGGCTGGTGGGAGGCTATTGGTGGCAGAAGGCGGTCCCGTAAGTACCCTGGCCCTAAGCCATGGAGCGCTTTAAAGGTGGTCACCAACACCTTGAAACGCACCCGGAAGTCCACCGGTAGCCAATGCAGCTCGCGCAGGAGAGGTGTCACATGGGAGCGCCCCGTCGCTCCCATAATCCCCCGCATGGCCGCATTCTGCACTAGTTGGAGCCTCCGGGTGCACCCCAAGGGGAGCCCCATGTAGAGAGCATTGCAGTAGTCCAGGCGAGAGTAGTCATGACCCAACAGAGAGGAGGAGGGGGCCACACTCTCTTCTAGCACTCCGGTTACCTAATTGGGTAAAGAAATGTCTGTAAGAAAACTATCAAACTCGGAGAGCACCAAGCACCCCACTGTTGTGGCCCGTCAGAGGCCTGCGCGGATCGTGGCTGATCCTGACGAGGAGGAGGCTGGTGTGGGGTTGCGCCAGCAGCTGCGCAGCCGGTGCTTGCATTGGACAGCGAGGAGGCTGAAGAGGATGTGATGCCAGAGGCAGAGACTCAGCCAGGGCTTTCAGAACCTCCAGAGGCTCCTTCAAGTGGAGAGAATGAAGTGAAGGAGCCTCTCCTCAATGCTCGAGCACGCAGGGCTGCCAAAAGGCAGGAGTGGCTCCTCAGGAGGAGGAGGAGGTCTCCTCGAGAGTAAGGCTTGAGGATAATTGGCCACTCCCTTAGCCTATTTAAGTCGCACGCAGTTAGTAATTTCTTGCTGGAAACAACGTGTAATTATTACAGAGCGTTTTTGAAGAGTGAGTGTCTTATCGTATCTTTGCCAACCTTTGCTGGACTTTGTTTATTCTTGGTGCGTTATAACTTTGATAAGGACCGTTACTGTGTGTCACAATCCTTGGGAATCCGGAGCTGAGGCAGAACACCCACTCCTCCTCCTCCTCCTCCACCTCCTCCCATGTTACCTAGTCTGCAAGAAAACCACTAAGCTCAGAAGGCACTAAGGACACCACACTCCTCCTCCTGTCAGGGTTCCAAGGAAAACCCCCAACGAAAGAAGACTCTGAGGCTAGAAATTCCTCAAAGTTCCATTTTATCAGAGATGTCATATTGGCACACCTGGGAAAACCCGAATCTGAAAGCTTCCAGGTTTTCCCCACCTAAAAGAAAGCCCAAGTCCCTTCCCTTGCACCCACATGTCCATCACATGCTCCAATCAATGCACCGTCCCAACTGGAGATCCCTCCCAGTCACACCACTCCAGGTGCAGGGGAGGATGTCCTTGACTCTCAAATAAAAGAATGTTATGGCTAGGTATCTCTCCACTCCATACAATCCCTACTTCCAGTTTCTCACAGCACTAAATGTGGCAGCCCTTGAGATCCAAAGTCAAAGATGGCTTCCAGGACTGACACCTCCACCACCACCACCACCTCCTCCTCCTCCTCCTCCTCCTCCTCCTCCTCCTCCTCCTCCTCCTCCTCCTCCTCCTCCTCTGATGTTACCTAGTTGGGTCATGAAACATCTGCAAGGAAACCATCAATCTCAGAGGGCACCAAGGACCCCTCATTTCAGCTTTAAGCTACAAACATTCTCATCTATAAATCCAGCAGTCTTTGCCCTTAGATCGGAAGTAAGAGGTGGTTTGGGACCATGAAATAGGAGTCTCACAACAGGTTTGGTCAAGGCTCAGCTACCTGATTCCTCAACTCACGGGTAGAAGAGGCTTCGGCCTGGGTGAGATCAGGTCAGTTCTTCATGAGAGCTTGCAAACATCTGGAGAACCTCTTGAGATCCTGCCCTTTATTTTGCAGAAGAATTCAATTTTCCCCTGGTGGGATGATACTTTGACTGTCGGCACCAACTCCGCTCTCCTCCGCTCATTACATGCTCCTGTTTCCTTAATTATGCTTGAAGGCGCTATTAATGAATAATTATTGCTCCTAATCAGCCACAGATGGCCTGGATGTTGGAATGAACGCCAGTCCCTCCCTCCAGGTGTGTTATTGGGAAACCCAGGAGGGGCTCGCCATGAACAATTGATTGCTCATAAACCAGCTGACAGGCAAGATGGAAGATCATTTTCAGCTGCGAAGGGGGGAAATATTACAGGCGGAGTCTACGGGCAGCGCTGGTATAAGCCACTGGAACATAAATAAAGGAGGGGAAAATTTTTAATTAAGTTTTTGATCACTAAAGTGTGTCAGAAAGAGATGGGGGAGGCAGAACGATGGGAAAAGACCATTGAGGCAGTCAGCCGAGCCCCTCCCCCCGACAGCAGATTTGGGGGGTGAGGGGAGGGGCACTTATTTCCCACTCTTGGGGCTGAACCCCTTTATCTCTCTTTCTCTCTCCCTCTATTGTTATCTATCTATCATCTATCTATATCTATCTATCTATCTATCTATCTATCTATCTATCTATCTATCTATCTATCTATCTATCTATCTCTATATCTGTCTGTGTGTCTCTGTCTATCTATCTATTCCATCTATTACCTTTCTCTCTCTCTCTCTCTCTCACACACACACACACATTTATATCTATCTATCTATCTATCTATCTATCTATCTATCTATCTATCTATCTATCTATCTCTATATCTGTCTGTGTGTCTCTGTCTATCTATCTATTCCATCTATTACCTTTCTCTCTCTCTCTCTCTCACACACACACACACACATTTATATCTATCTATCTATCTATCTATCTATCTATCTATCTATCTATCTATCTATCTATCATCTATCTGTGTGTCTCTGTCTGTCTATCTATCTATCTATCTATCTATCTATCTATCTATCTATCTATCTATCTATCATCTATCTGTGTGTCTCTGTCTGTCTGTCTGTCTGTCTGTCTATCTATCTATCTATCTATCTATCTATCTATCTATCTATCTATCATCTCTCTCTCACACACAAACACACATCTATCATTTATCTTTATATAATCTCTCTCTCTCTCTCTCTCTCTCTCTCTATATATATATATATATATATAAAAATATACATCTGTGTGTCTCTATCTATCTCTCTATCTCTCTATCTATCTCTCTATCTATCTCTCTATCTATCTCTCTCTTTAATCTCTCTCTCACACACGAACATATCTACCATTTACCTATCTATATCTTCTATCTTCTATCGATCTTCTTCTATCTATCTATCTGGTGAGATTCAAATAATTTAACAACTGATTCTCTGTCCTGGTGGGCGTGGCCATGGTGGCCATGGTGGGCGTGGCCAGGGTGTGTGACAGGTGACAATCTGCCCCCCCCCCCAGCATCCCATTTTGGGCCTAGTAGGCTTCCCTGCACTTACCTGGGAGCCAAAATGGGGCACGTGGGGACCCCTGGAAGGGGTGGAGAGGGGAGGGGCCAGACAGCAATTTAACTACTGGTTCACCCGAAGTGGCTGAATTCTACCACTGTATCTATCTATCATCTCTCTCTCTTTCTTTCTTTCTCTTTCTTTCTCTTATCTCTCTTTCTCTCTCCTCTATCTATATCATCTTTATCTGTATCTATCTATATCTCTTTCTCTCTCTCTCTCATCTCTCTCTCTATATATATGGATCTTTATCTTTATCTCTCTATTATTTACAAATAACTCTAGGCGGCAGACATGCCCAATATTCCTGCCTCCTCCTATTTTTACCAGAACAAACAACCTTATGAGGTGGGTCGGGCTAAGACTGGCCCAAAGTCACCGAAGTGGCTTTCATGGCTAAAACAGGACTAGGGCTCCCAGGCAGCGGGTGAAGGACTCAGGCATCCAGCTGGCTTTCACGCCTAAGGCGGGACTAGAACTCCCAGTCTCCTTAGGGAGGGCTGTCCCTGGAAGGGCTCAGGTAGAGGAATGCCATCCTAGGTGAGGATTACAAATGAAGGGAGCAGACGGGACCTGTGCAACCTGCTCAACCACAGAAAACTAACGAAGGTGAAACTTAACCAACATATCAGCGGTTAAGCGTTTCCCCATGCGGTGGAAAGGCAGCTTCATGGGGAGGGAAAGCTGGCTCGTCCGTCCTTTCTTCGGTCCTTAATATTCCACTTTCTGCCCATCACAGGGCCCTCAAAAGCGCTAACAATGTGTAAAAACGAAACCCAACAAATTAAAAACACAGTCAGAAACCTAATTAAAAGCCATTAATAAAAGAGACAGCGGTTGCCCAACTCAGCAACAAACCAGCTTAGGCATCAAAAGTTTCTCGTACTCTTCAGATCCGGACGATGGCCGGGTGGGGCTGCTGACCGTCTCCCACCCAGGGAGAGGCACCACCCCAGAGGGAAGGCAGCTCCATTCGGAAATTGCTCTGCCTGGCAAGAGGTCCCCCCCACCGCTACTCTGCCCCTTCCTCTTAGGAGGAGGAGGAGGAGGAGGAAGAGGAGGAAGAGGAAGGCCGTGGCAATCAGCGGTGGCCGAACCTGAGTGAGTTCAGTTCTTTTTAACTCTAGGAAAGCCCATTTTACAATCCTAAGGCAGGAAGGGACCTTGGAGGTCTTCTATAGTAGTCCAGCCCACTGCCCAAGTCAGGAATCCTTATATCTTCCTTCCTTCCTTCCTTCCTTCCTTCCTTCCTTCCTTCCTTCCTTCCTTCCTTCCTTCCTTCCTTCCCTTTTTTCTCCTTAACTCACTCTTTTTCTTTATTTTTTTTTCTTTCAGCTTTCTTTTGCTTTCTTCCTCCCTTCCCCTCCTCCTTCCTTTCCCTTCCTATTCCTTCCTTCCTTTTTTCTCCTTAACTTTCTTTCTTTTTTCTTCTTCCTTCCTTCCTTCCTTTTTTCCCCTTAACTCACTTTTTCTTCCTTCCTTTTTTCTTTTTTTCTTTTTTTCAGCTTTCTTTTGCTTTGTCCCTCACTTCTCCTCCTCCTTCCTTTCCCTTCCTATTCCTTCCTTCCTTTTTTCTCCTTAATTCTTTTTCCTTCCTTCCTTCCTTCCTTCCTTCCTTCCTCTCTCTGTCTCTTTCTTTCTGCTTTCTTTTGCTGTCTTGATGATGGCCAAGGAAACTTTTTGGCACTGAATGGCCAAACCGGAACGTGCACGCATGCCCGTGCCCCGGAAACTTGAAGTCTATCTGGCTGGTGCACATGTGTGCGCTGGCCAGCTGGTCTGTGCATGGGCCAGAGCCCTCGAAGTCCAGCTAGGTGGCACCTGCGTGCGCCTGCATACCTGGTTTTCTGGTTTCCGGCACCTGCCTGCCTGCCTGCCAGCTGGTCTTTGTGCATGCCGGAGAGCCGGAAACCCGAAGACCAAGATGGCCGGTGCACACATGCTCTCTGGCCAGCTGGTCTTTGGATTTCCAGGGCTCCGGCATGCACAAAGATCAGCTGGCTAGCATGCATGCACACACCGGAAACCCGGAGAGCAGCTGACAATGGCACAGAAGCCCACAGAGAGGGTTCTGTGTGCCACCTCTGGCACATGTGGTTCACCATCACGGGTATAGGGTGTTAGATCGGCGCAGGAATGAAGATGAGACCAGCGGAGTTCATGTAAACGTTTATTAACAGGAACAGAACTCGAGCGGTGCTGCCGGAGCTCTCCTTATATTCGCTCCGGCAGCCGCACCGCCCCTGTGACAGGGATTCAAAACTCCCGCCGGGGAATGCTTCAGCCAATCCCCGGCGGATGTCCTTATAAGGACATAACACTCCTCCCCCCCTAGATCTTAAGCTGTCCATCAATGATAAAGTCACGTAAGTAGGCGGGCCGATGGCATAGTCTACTAGACCTGCGCAGTCCATTCGTTGGCTGGCCGCCCTCCTGGTCGGAGGGTGCTTCTGCGGTTCCTGTCGCCGTCTCGGGAGCCGGGCTGGATCTGGCCGTCGAGGGTGCGGGCGGTGCTCCCGTCCCTCCGGCCGGGTCGCTGACCTCCGCCTGCGGGCGACGCTGGTCTTCTCCATCGCTGCTCCGATCGTTGGATCTCCGCTGCTCGACCGGTCCGGAACTCCTGAGCCACGGTAAGCCCTTGGGGTGCCCTTCGGTCCTCACCGGGTCGGGGTTGGACGGGTCCGGTCGTGGGTGCTGGTTTGGCAGTGGCGTCTGGGTCGGCCCCTCGGGTCCCTCGGGTGAGTTCGGTTCCCTCCCGGGGCTGCTGGTGGGTTGGTTTGGCGTTGGTTCCTCCTCGCCGGTGGGTCGCAGGCCTCCTCCGCAGGGGTGGTGTAGTCCCTCTCTGCTGGGCTGGCGCTGCTGGTTTGGTCGCGGGGTCTCGCCCTCGCCGGGGTGGTGCTGTCCTACCTCGCGGGGGTGGCGTTGCTGGGTCGGCTGAGGACTCTCGCGGCCTTCTCTGCAGGGGTGGCGTAGGCCTTCTCTGCGGGGTTGGTGTGTTTCCCCCGGTCGCCGCCTTTCGCCGTCTGGGTGTCGGTCGTCTCGGCTCGGTTGGCGCTGGCCTCCTCTGCTGGGGTGGCGGAGGCCCTCCTCGCAGGGTTGGTTTTCGTTGTGGTTGGGGTGTTGTTGGGGAGACCCCTGTAGTGATGCATGGAGGTCTCCCTCACCGGTGAGTCGGTGGCCGCCCTCGCGGGGGTGCTGTTGGTCTCCCCCGCTCGGTTGGCCCCGGTCTACTGGCCCTTTCTTCGAGTACTGTCTGTTGTCGGACTGGTGTGGTCCGACCTCGCCGGGGTGTTGTAGGCCTCCCTCGTAGGGTTGTGGTAGGCCTACCTCGTCGGGGGCGGGCAGGCCTACCTCTTCGGGGTGTGGTAGGCCTACCTCGCCAGACTGTTGTTCGTCCACTCCCCTCCACCTTTTGCGGAGCTGGTCGATGTGACGTCTCACGACCTGTCCATCTTCCAGCTCTACCCGATAGGACTTCGGGCCGGTTGCGCTGTTAATCCTTCCTTTCAGCCATTTTGGTGAGCCGTGGAAGTTCAGCGCATAGACGGGGTCTTCAACGGCGAAGCTGCGGAGTTGGCGGCTGGCGGTTGCGGGCACGTCCGAGTGGTACTGGGGGTGCAGCCTGTCGAGGGGTGAGCGGAGTCTTCTGCCCATCAACAGCTCTGATGGGCACTTCTTGGTGGTTGCGTGCGGCGTTATGTGCTGTGTGAGGAGGAAGGTGTCTATGCGCTCCTGCCAGTCCCCCGGTGCCATCTTGGTGAGCGCTTCCTTGGTTAGCCTCACCATCCTCTCGGCTTGGCCGTTTCCGGCCGGTCTGTACGGCGCCGAGAGGGCATGGCGGATGCCCAGTCCCGCTAAGAATGCCTCCATGGGCACGGACGTAAGTTGGGGACCGTTGTCGGAAACCAACACGTCTGGGAGTCCATGCGTAGCGAAGAGGCGGCGGAGGGCGCGAATGGTGGCTTCCGATGTGGTTGATGCCATGGGAACCACCTCGAGCCACTTGGAGAAGGCATCAACCACGATGAGGAGGTGGCGCCCCTGCATCGGACCCGCGAAGTCGATGTGGATCCGAGACCAGGGGCTGCTGGGCATCTCCCAGGGTGTGGGCTCTGCTTGAGGGGGTGCTGGTCGGACTTCCTGGCACTGGCTACATCCGGCGACCCATTGCTCAATGTCTTTGTCCAGTGCTGGCCACCAGACGTAGCTTCGTGCCAGGGCCTTCATGCGGACGATGCCCGGGTGCCCCTTGTGTAGCGTCTCGAGCGTCTTCCGTTGGAGAGCGGCGGGGATCAGCACCCTATCTCCCCATAGCAGGCAGCCTTTCATCGTGGACAGCTCCTTCTGCTTGCGACTGAAGGGGCTGTATTCTTCTCCGCCAGGCTGCGCCGGCCATCCCCGCAGGATCCAGGATTGCACTTGCCGGAGTGTTGGGTCTCTCCTGGTGTGCGCGGCCACGTCTGCAGATGTGACTGGGCAGCTGCTGTCGTGGTCGATGTGCAGGAGCTCGAGGGTGGGGGCGGGATCCTCCACGGCGTCTGTGGATGGGCATCTGCTCAGCGCGTCCGCGTTGGCGATGGCCTTTCCGGGTCGGTGAATGAGGGTGTAGGTGTAGCCGGCGAGGAAGATGGCCCAGCGTGTCATTCGCGGTGACATGAATGTGGGTGTTTGCTTGTCGCCGGCGAGGAGGCCCAGGAGCGGCTTGTGGTCCGTGACTATGGTGAAGCTTCTTCCGTATAGGTATTCGTGGAAGCGCTTCACCCCTGCGACGATTGCCAATGCTTCTTTGTCCAGCTGGCTGTAGTTGCGTTCGGCGCTGGACATGGTCTTCGAGAAGAAGGCGATGGGGGCTTCTGTGCCATTGGGTAGTTCGTGGCTCAGGACTGCCCCCACCCCGTATGGCGACGCGTCGCAGGTTAGCCGGATGGGCAGCGTCTCGTTGTATTGTATGAGGACGCTGTTGGATGTTAATAGTCCTTTAATGTCTCGGAATGCCGTTTCCTCTTTGTCACCCCACTTCCAGGGAACCGCTTTCCCCAGCAGGCGATGAAGCGGCTCAGCAACTGTAGCTTTCTGTTGGAGGAATATTGCATAAAAGTTAAGCAATCCAAGGAATGCCTGAAGCTCCCCTTTATTTTTGGGGCTGGGGGCTTCATGGATGGCTTTAACTTTTGATTTGGTGGGGTGTATGCCATTTCTATCGATGAGATAGCCCAGGAACTCGACTTCCTGGACTCCGATGATGCACTTATCCCGTCTTACTCTCAAGCCCTTCTCCCTGAACCGCTGCAGGACAAGCCTCAGCCGTTCAAGAAGTTGTGCTCTAGAGTCTCCGGAGATGAGCACGTCATCGAAGTAAGGCACTACCCCTGGAACGCCTTGGAGAAGGCGTTCCATCATTGATTGAAAAATCCCCGGGGCGGCACTGACTCCGAATTGGAGCCGGTTGCACTTAAAGGCCCCCCTGTGTGTGACAATAGTTTGAGCCTCCGCCGTTTTAGCGTCCACTGGCAGTTGCTGGTAAGCCTGGGCCAGGTCCAGTTTTGCGAATATGGTGCCCTTGCCTAGTGAGTGCAGGAGGTGCTGCACCACTGGCACCGGGTATGCGCTCTGCTGCAACGCCTTATTTATGGTCACCTTATAGTCGGCGCAGATGCGTACCGATCCATCCTGCTTCATTGGGGTCACAATGGGAGTCTCCCATGAAGCATGATCGATGGGTTCCAGGACGCCTTGGGCGATCAGCTTATCTAGCTGCTCGTCTACTTTAGGCCTCAAGGCGAACGGAACCCGGCGGGGCTTAAGCCGAATGGGGGTTACCCCCTGATCCAGATTGAAGGAGATGGGTTTCCCTATGTACTTCCCCAGCTTACCATCGAAGACTTCGCTGAATTCTTCGATGATGGCGTCGAGTTCATCTGCCCTAATCTGGTGGATGCCCCCGATGGAAAGCCCCAGCGGCTGAAACCACTCAATGCCCAGCAGGTTCGGGCGGCTGTTCCTCACGACTGTGACCGGCAGCTGGCCCTTGAACTCCTTGAACGCGATGTTGAGGGTGGTTCTGCCCAGGATGTCGATTGGATTCCCGCCGAAATCCACCAGTCTGGACTGCAGGGGTTTGAGCTGGTCCTTGGAGATTTGCGGCTTGAATTTCTTCAGCTGCCGCCAGTCGATGATGGTGTAGACGGACCCGGTGTCTACCTCCATGGAGCAGGGCGAGCCCTCGGCCAACAGCGTCACGGTGAACTTGGTGGCGCTGTTGTCGCTGGTGTGTGCTATGGTGGTCTGATTCACCGCGCCATGCTGGGAATTTTCATAGCCGTCGCCTCTGGGTTGGTGTGAGGACCGTTTGGATGTCCTCTGGTTGTCGCGCCGAGTTTCGCGGTTCCGTGGTCTGGGTGGTTCAGGGGCTGGTTCGGTGGCTCGGCATGCCTCTGCGATGTGCCCCCTCCTCAGGCATCGGCGGCAGGTCGCGTCCCGCCATTTGCAGGATGTCCTGGGGTGGTCGCCTCTGCAACTGCCGCATGGTTCCCCGCGTCGGCCATTTTGGGGTTTTTCCCGCCGATATGGCTGAGAGACCTTGTGGACGGCCATCTCGCCATCCGAGTCAGATGGTGTGGTGGAGTCTTCGGACAATTCGGGGGTCGACTGGTGGATCTTGTGGATCCCCTTCGCCTTTTTCATCTCCGCCGCCGCGTGCTCCGAGGACTCGGCAGCGGTGGCCTCCTCGAGGACATCTTTTAGTAGGATGCGTTTCCTACTCAGGAATTTCTTCTGGAGGCCTGCATCCCTCATGCCGAAAACGATGCGGTCTCTCAAGGCGTTATCCACATGGTCAAACTCGCAGTTGGCTGCGATTTGACGGAGTGCGGCAACAAAGTCTTTAATGGATTCCCCCTCGCGCTGGTTCCTCTGATGGAAAGTGAACCGGTTCGCTATGGGGGTGCCCGTGGGCGCGTAATGTTCTTGCAGGGCCGCTTGCAGGTCTGTCCAGGACATCTCCTCGATGTCCTGAGGTGCGACGAGGTTCACCGCCATCTCCAGGACCTCGGATCCACAGTGGGCGAGGAAGAGAGCCCTCTTCCTTTCGTCGTCGAGATTGCTGTGGCCGTTTCCGCGGAGAAATTGGCGGAACCGAATCATGTACGAGCTCCATTTTTCCCGTCCGGGATTGAATGGAGCGATGGATGAGAAGAGCGCTTGCTGTGTCGCCATCGTGCTGAATGGTGGCGGTCTCTTCGGAGGTGATGGCGCTTGTGCCACGCGGTCGATTCCTCTTAGTCCTTCGTCGCCAGTGTTAGATCGGCGCAGGAATGAAGATGAGACCAGCGGAGTTCATGTAAACGTTTATTAACAGGAACAGAACTCGAGCGGTGCTGCCGGAGCTCTCCTTATATTTGCTCCGGCAGCCGCACCGCCCCTGTGACAGGGATTCAAAACTCCCGCCGGGGAATGCTTCAGCCAATCCCCGGCGGATGTCCTTATAAGGACATAACATAGGGTCTCTTGCTTGAGCAGGGGGCTGGACTAGAAGACCTCCAAGGTCCCTTCCAGTTCTATTCTGACGGATTGATTGAGGCCTCTTCTTGCTCTTTGGGGCCGGAGTTCTCGGCCTCTGCTGCTGTCCATGGGAAGGCCCCAGTCAAGACGTTCAGAGGACCAGAGCCCTGGACCAAGATCTAATTTAGATAAATCACCCAGCGGAACAGCTGACCTCAATAACCATTAGTTGTGTGTTGCTACCAAAGGAAGGGGGGGGGGGGAAGGAGGAAATCACAGAGTGGTCCCAGCTTGCCCCAAACTTGCACCGCCAGCACAACGACAGCGACAACGACGACGATGATGATGGCTGAAGCGGTGATGCTGTAATAGGAGAAACGGGTGTGTAATTTAATGGGGGAAGCGAAGGCCGTGGGGGGGGGGTGTTTGCTCCCTTTCGTTTTAAAGAAACATTATCTGATAGGGAGGCTCGCTCTCTCAAATGCTCCCGTAATGACACCAGAGCAAGCGAGGGCATTAAAAATTCATGCCGGGGAATATTAAAAACTTTTTGCTGTTTGGTTGTTTCGGGGGCCCTGAGCAAATGCGAAAATGTGAGGCTGGCAGGGGGAAGGAGGGGGAGGAGGCTGCAGGGCGCCAGGGATGCTCCCCACCGGGGTATCGCAGGTGTGGGGCGAGGGGTTTGAGCCCAAGTCAGGGCTCTAATTTTGCAAGCATCCTCCCGGTAATTTATTTCCAAGCTCAGGCTCTTCTGAAGCAAAGGGGAGAAATTTCAAGGATCAGCAAAAGAACTTTTTCCTTTCGGCTTCCCAGTGTTTTCCCACAAATGCAGGATCTGCGTTTTTCAGATCGGCCGACGGTTTGATCCGTTGGTGGTGACAGGAATTGACGGGCCGGCCCAGCTGGTTGCCTAAGCCTGACGTTGTGGACTGAGAGAGAGAGGGACCTGCTTCAAAATCACCCAGCTGGCTTTCATGCCTAAGGCGGGACTAGAACTCACCGTCTCCTGGTGATTGGCACAAAGTCACTCACCTGGCTTTCATACCTGAGATAGGACTAGAACTCACCGTCTCCTGGTGATTGGCCCAAAGTCACTCACCTGCCTTTCATACCTGAGATAGGACTAGAACTCACCGTCTCCTGGTGATTGGCCCAAAGTCACCCAGTTGGTTTTCATGCCTAAGACGGGACTAGAACTCCCAATCTCCTGGTGATTGGCCCAAACTCACCCAGCTGGCATTCATGCCTAAGGCGGGACTAGAACTCACCGTCTCCTGGTGATTGGCCCAAAGTCACCCACCTGGCTTTCATGCCTAAGGCAGGACTAGAACTCACCATCTCCTGGTGATTGGTCCAAAGTCACCCAGCCGTCTCCTGGTTTCTAGGGCATCATCACTCCCATCTGGCTCCCTTTTTTCAAGTCACTTTTTGACTCCTGGCAAACTGCCAGATGGACAGCTCCCTGCAGTTTTCTTGGCAAGTCTTTTCCGAAGCCATTTGCCATTGCTTCTTTCCGAGGGCTGAGAGGGAGCGACTGGCCTAAAGCCTCCCAACGGACTTTGCGCCAAATGCAGGAATCAAACTCACGGACTCTCGGTGTCTAGTCCGATGCCTTCCCCACAACACCAAACTGTCTTTTTTTCTACGGTTCAGCAAATATGTTTTTTTTTTTCCACGTTCTCAACCCACAATGTGCAGGCAGTGTGATGTGGGACCAATGAAAGAAGGATTGTGTGATGGAACTGGAAGGGGTTTGCTGGAAGAAGTGAGAGAAGAGTTCCAGGCAGCACAATTTCCCATTTTTAAAATCCCTTTGCTTCTAGAGCCACCGTTTCCCCACTTGACCTGTCCAGGAAGATGCTTGATCTGGCCTAAGCACCTGTGAAAAGTCCCTCTTTCTGACCTGCCGAGAACATCAAATGGTTCCTTCAAATCATCAGAGGCTTTTTTTAAAAAAACTTTTAAAAGCATTTTTTCTACAATCTCTTTGGTCGAAAAAAATGCTTTTAAAAGTAAAAGAAAAAAGCCTCTGATGATCGTGCGGCTCAGCTGGGATCCTCAAAGGCTTTTAAAAGTCTCTGATGATCCCAGCTTTGTTGCCTGATTGTTGGAGGCATTTAAAAGAAAAGAAAAAAAAGCCTCTGCTGATCAGGCAACTCAGCTGGGATCGTCAGGGCCTTTGGAAAGCATTTTTTAACAACCTCTTCACCCACCCAGTCCCATTACCCACCACCATCACCAAGCCACACCCACAAAACCGGTAGTAACGAATTTTAGATTTCACCACTGGTAACAGGGTTGGACTAGATGACCTCCAGGGTCCCTTCCAGCTCTATTCTGATGGAAATGGCATAGGGTCTCGTGATTGAGGGACTAGAAGACCTCCAGGGTCTCTTCCAGCTCTGTTCTGATCGATTGCATAGGTCAATCCTGAGTTGTGGAAGTGGAGGTGCAGGGCTCGGGATCACGTGGCCCTGGGGGGTGGGGGGGGGCGGTGAGGGGTTGCGGATCCTTCCTCTCTGCACAGACGGAGGTTTCAGCTTGCATTAGGCGAGATGCTCAGGTTACCAGCGTCTCTGCTCCGGAATGAGGTCCTGTCTGGGCTGCAAAGAGGAAGGGAGGAAATGTAAGCGAGCAGGATGATAAATCCTCTTCCTCAAGGACTCGTCTCAGCCAGGAGGCACCCGGGGCATTCTGCGGGCAAAGGCAGGGATGGACGGCGGAGGAGTAGCTGTAAAATCACTGAGTTGGAAGGGACCCTGGAGGTCTTCTAGTCCAACCCCTTGCTGAAGCAGGAGACCCTGTAACGCTGTTTTTCAACCTGAGAGCAATGTGAAGATGGGTGAAAAGCTCCCAGAATTCCCCAAGTGGGAAACAGAGTTTGGTTGACTCTCTTCCCCACTAGCTTCTTCTTGCTTGTTAAACATCCAGAGGCTTCATTCAGAAGTTCTGCCCCCTTCCCAGAAAAATGGGGCCACCACAAGCAGGTGGGCCCTGAGGTCCGGAGTGGCTGCTAACAAAACCAGAGTCACACGAGCCACGATGGCTTTACAACTGTCTACACCCAGCGAGGCTGAAATTAACACTATGATTAATTAATACCAGACCACCAATCAAGAAGTAAATAATATCCCGATGAAGGAACTACAAACTGGGGCAAACCAGCTAACAGGAAACCACGGCCTCATCCAGGAACCCACAAGGGCATCCTCACCAACACCGGCACTGCAAACTACTTTATAAAGAGAGAGCAAACTCCCTTCTAGCACTGATGATGTTACCTAGTGGGGACACGAAACGTCTGGAAGAAAACAACTAAGCTCAGAGAGCACCAAAGAGAAGGCAGGCAGGGAGGGAGGGAGGGTGGAAAGAAGGAAGGAAGGAAGGAAGGTGGAAGGAAGGAACGAAGGAGGAAGGGGGAAGGAAGGAAGGAAGGTGGAAGGAGGGAAGAATAGTGGAAGGAAGGAAGGATGGTGGAAGGAAGGAAAGAAGGTGGAAGGAAGGAGGAAAGAAGAAAGGAAGGAAGGATGGAAGGAATGAAGGAGAAAAAGGAAAGAAGGAAGAAAGGAAGGAAGGTAGAAAGAGAGAAGAATAGTGGAAGGAAGGAAGGATGGTGGAAGGAAGGAAAGAAAGTGGAAGGAAGGATGGTGGAAGGAAGGAAGGAGGAAAGAAGAAAGGAAGGAAGGACGGAAGGATGGAAGGAAGGAAGGAGAAAAATGAAAGAAGGAAGAAAGGAAGGAAAGAAGGATGGTGAAAGGAAGGAAGGATGGTGGAAGGAAGGAATGAAGGAGAAGGGGGGAAGGATGGAGAAAAAGGAAGGAAGGAAGAAAGGAAGGGAAGAAGGAAGGTGGAAGGAAGGAATGAAGGAGGAAGTGGGGATGAAAGGTGGAAGGAAGGTGGAAGGAAGGAAAGAAGATGGAAGGAAGGAAGAATAGTGGAAGGAAGAAAATAAGGTGGAAGGAAGGAAGGCTGATGGAAGGAAGGAAAGAGGAAGGAAGGAGGAAGGAAGGAAGGAAAGAAGGTGGAAGGAAGGAAGGAAAGATGGTGGAAGGAAGGAATGAAGGAGGAAGGGGGGAAGGATGGAGGAAGGAAGGAAGAAAGGTGGAAGGAAGGAAGGTGGAAGGAAGGAAGGAACAAAGGTGGAAGGAAGAAAAGAAGGAGGAAGGAAGGAAGGAAGGAAGGAAGGAAGGAAGGAAGGAAGGAAGGAAGGAAGGAAGGGTGACATCACTGATGACGTTACCTAGTTATGTAATGAAACGTCTGGAAGAAAAGAACCAAGCTCAGAGAGCACCAAGGACTCCACAATCCTCCTCCTCTTCATCCTCTCCACAAATTTCACTCCCTTCTAGCGCTGATGACGTGACCACTTTTTTCAGTCCTGTTGTAACTTTGAACGGTCACTAAGTGAACTGTTATAAGTCAGGGACTGGCAAGAGAGGTTGCCAAGGAAGCCGTGTTCCAAGCAGGGCTTTTCCCGGGTTCCCACCGAGCCCCCAAGACGGAGATCGTAACGCCAGAAAGAAAGTCTCCAATGGTGTAGGGCCATGTTTCTCAACCTGGGCCACTGGAAGATGGGTGGACTTCAACTCCCAGAATTCCCCAGCCGGCACAGCACAGCACAGCACAGCACAGCACAGCGGGGGGAATTCTGGGAGTAGAAGTCCACAGGTCTTAAAGTGCCAAGTGGACTCCAAAGAACTGTGGCCGTCGTTCAACACAAGACAACGCAGCAAAGTTGCACTGCGAAGCCTCCCCGATGTCAATCCTTCTCCTGAAATTGCTGGCCTGACAATTCCAAAAAGTGGATATGAAATATATATATAAATTTCAACCAACATTAAGGCGATGAATAATTCAGGAGGCTCTTAACTATGACCAGCAATTTAAATTATTGGATTGTTTAAATTACTGACCTGTTTAAAATATCGGTTGGGAGACGTTTCCTCCTCCAGAACTGGGTTGCGATAAACGGGGGGAGCCACCCGCTCAAAGCCCAGCAGCCACTGGACACATGGACAGCGGAACTGCAATGGCTTCTCCACCGGCCAGGCGCGAGGTGGTCTTCCCAGGAACCAAGTTGTTGCTGTTGTTGTTGCTGCTGCTGTTGTTGTTGCTGTCGTTGTCATTGTTGTTGTTGTTTCTCCTTCTCCTTCTCCTTCTCCTTCTCCTTCTCCTTCTCCTTCTCCTTCTCCTTCTCTTCCTCCTCCTCCTCTTCTTCTTCCTTCTCCCCCTCACCTTCTCCTTCTCCTCCTTCTCTATCTCCCCCTCCCCCTCCTCCTCCTCCTTCTCCTCCTCCCCTCCTCCTCCTCCTCCTCTCCTCCTCCTCCTCTTCTCCTCCTCCTCCTCTCCTCCTCCTCCTTCTTCTTTCTCCTTCTCCTTCTTCTCCTTCTCCCCCACCTTCTCCTTCTCTTTCTCTTTCATCTTCTCCTCTATCTGCTTCTCCTCCTCCTCCTCCTTCTCCTCTCCTTCTCCTTCTCCTCCTCCATCTTCTTCCTTCTCCTCCTCCCAACCTTCTACTTCTCCTCCTCTTCCTCTCCTTCTCCTTCTCCTCTCCTCCTCTCCTCCTCCTCCTCCTTCTCTACCTCCCCCTCCTCCTTCTTCTTCCTTCTCCTCCTCCTCTCCATCTCCTTCTCCTCCTCTCCTTCTCCTCCTCTTCCATCTTCTCCTCTATCTTCTCTTCCTTCATCTTCTCTTCCTCCTCCTCCTCCTCCTCCTCCTCCTCCTCCTCCTCCTCCCTAACATCATTCCCATACTATGACAGGGTCCGCTTGTCAGCATATCTGGGAACCAAGTCTCTCCATCACTGTAATCCCTTTCCACGAACCCATAATTGGACTGGGTCTCTGTTTTTCCGACCTGGGCAATTTAATTATCCCCCCTAATCTGATCTTCTCCTCCTTCTTTGGACTTGACTGACATGCCACTCCATATTTCACTCGAAAACCTGCCCACCACACACCCATGTCACCGGGAATTAATTTTTGTAAGACAATGTTTATATTAACCGTTGTTTTATTGACTTCTGTTGCAGGAGTCAATAGCAGAATTTATGACCCCGGGAGGGACTCCAGTTGACCTCAGCTTCCTCTTGGGTCAATATTCCTGCCCGCGGTCAATAAATTTAGACACTGACCTCAGCAAGAAGTCAATTGCATCTGCATATTCGGAGAGGGTGCGAAGGTTACCAACATCAAGCCTTGGGAAGAAGCTGAAGACCAGAAGATCTCATCTTGTAGAGCAGGGGGTCTCCAAACATGGCCACTTTAAGACCGGTGGACTTCAACTCCCAGAATTCCCCAGCCAGCTGGCTGGGGAATTCTGGGAGTTGAAGTCCACCAATCTTAAAAGTGGCTAAGTTTGGAGATCCCTGTTTTAGAAGACAAGAGTGGACAATCCAGCTCTGTGTGACATTTGATCTCATCTCCGTTCTTGGATCTACTCTCTGGTCACCTTTCTGGTCGAGGCCTTGATGTTTTTGCTACTTCTTTTTTTTTTTTTAAATTTGATTTATATGCCGCCCTTCTCCGGAGACTCAGGGCGGCTTACAATGCGTTAAGCAATAGCCTTCATACTTTTGTATATTTATATTTTATACAAAGTCAGCTTATTGCCCCCAACAAACTGGGTCCTCAATTTATAGAAATTTAATAAATAAATAAATAAATAAATAAATTTACCCACCTTATAAAGGATGGAAGGCTGAGTCGACCTTGAGCCTGCCTGGGATTGAACTCGCAAGTAATTGCAGCAGCTGGATCTTAAATGCTGCCTTTATAGGAGGCATTACTCCCCTACGCTACTCAGGCTCCTTCTTGCTTCTCTACAGCCGAAGGCAGGATGAGAAGCAACAGGTGGGAAACTCATCAAGGAGAGAAGCAACCTGGAACTAAGGAGGACGTTCCCAACAGGGAGAACCATTAACCAGTGGAACAGCTTGCCACCAGAAATTTTTGTGGGTGCTCCATCTCTAGAAGCTTTTAAGAAGAGATTGGACCGCCATTTCTCTGAAATGGTCTAGGGTCTCCTGCATGAGTAGGGGGTTGGACTAGATGTTCTCCAAGAACCCTTCCAACTGTTATTCTTCTCTCCTGCACCAATTGCCAGTTCTGCCTCAGAAAACTGTACCTTTCTTTGTATTTTTATGAAGGTTTTTTATACTGTAAAATACAAAGCTCAGAAAAAAAAAGAGAAAAGAGGAGAAGGAGTGCAAAGGAGAAAAGGAAAGACATTGATTTCCTTCTTTTTTCCTTTCTTTTTTCACTACCACAGAATAACAAGGTAAGGTTACAATCTCAATGGTCTGCTTTGCATTTCCAGGAGATGCTAGCCTTTTCTCTTATAAGAAGGTTAATGTCATCATCACAACCTAAAAATCAAATTTTCATTTTTTTTTTTTTCTGTTTCAGGCATAAACTCCAGAAGACGTTTCTGAGTGGAAACAAAACTATACTCTTAAATTTTGACACTCCTCCTCCTCCTCCCAAACCCCCCTCCCTTCCAGCACTGATGATGTTCCCTAGTTTGGTAATGAAATGTCTGCATGGAAATCCCCAAGCTCAGAGAACCCCAAGGACCTCTCCGTTCAACCCTGAGCTGCAAATATTCTCTTGCATTGTGAGAAGCATTAGTTCTAAATGAATGATTGCACGGCGAGGTCTCTGTGTAGAGGCTTTTAGTCCACCACTCAAACTTTGCGCCTTCCTGATACCTGGCAGGAGGGAGACGGCCGGTGCCAAATCACAGCCCCTTCCCAGGAGAGCAGCCTTCCTCGCCATCCCTTCCTCGTTCAGAAAAAGGGGCTGAGTGTTTTTCCCCTCCTTGCCAAGAAGCTCATCTCTTCTTGCTTCAGATCTGTCCGAACGGTGCAACAGGGCCAGAGTGCACTTAGCAACATGCAGAGCGGTCGTGCTCGCTTACTCTGACATCTGGGGAAGCGGGTGAAAGAGGAAAGAGACCTGGAAGCAGATAAGGCAGAAGATGTTGCAATAAACCCAGGGACTCAGTTTCCCTTCTGTAAAGAGAAATGCCCCCCTACTCTCCCGACCGTCCCCAGGGCTGGTTGTTGGTGGATCAGCCAAGTGGCAGACAATCCTGCCAGGTCTTGGATGCTAAGCAGGGTTGGGGCCGGGTCAGCTCTTGGAGGGAGACGCTAAGAAATATCTGGATGGAAGGCTAGACTGGAAATTCAAGAAACACAGGAAGAAAAACTGATAGAAGAGAATATTCTTAGCTCAGGGTTGAAGTGGAGAGGGGAGGGGTCCTTGGTGCTCTCTGAACTGGGCTGTTTTCTTGCAAATGTTTCATGACCTGGCTAGGGAACATCATCAGTGCTAGAAGGGTGGGGGGGTTGAGGAGAGAAGCAGGAGGAGGAGGGGAGGGAGAGGAAGAAAAGGAATGGAGAAGGGGGAAGAGGAAGAGGAGGAGAAGGCTGTGATCCTTGGTGGCTTTCTTGCAGGAGTTGGAGGCAGTGGTGGTGGAAGAGGAGGAGAAGGAGGACTGTGTGGTTCTTGGTTGTTTTCTGGCAGGCGTTTCATGAGCCAACTAGGGTACATCATCAGTGCTAGAAGGGAGAAGGGCTTGCAAACAGGAGGTAGAGGAGGGGGAGGAGGAGGAGGAGATCTGTGGGGTCCTTGGTGCTCTCTGAACTAGGCTGTTTTCCTGCAGAGTCAGACATTTTATGACCTGACTAGGGAACATCATCAGTGCTAGAAGGGAAGGGATTGGAGGAGGAGGAGGAGAAGGAGGAGGAGGAGGAGGAGGAGGAGGAGGAGGAGGAGGAGGAGGAGGAGGAGGAGGAGGAGGAGGAGGAGGAGGAGGAGAACAAAAACTGTGGAGTCCTTGGTGCTCTCTGAACTTGGCTGTTTTCTTGCAGACGTCTCATGGTCCAACTAGAGAACATCATCAGTGCTTGAAGGGAGGGGGTTTGCCTAGAGGAGGAGGAGGAAGACTGTGGGAGTCCTTGATGCTCTCTGAGCTTGGTTTTTTTTCTTTTTAATTTGATTTATATGCCACCCTTCTCCGGAGACTCAGGGCGGCTTACAGTGCGTTAAGCAATAGCCTTCATACTTTTGTATATTTATACAAAGTCAGCTTATTGCCCCCACAAACTGGGTCCTCGATTGACCTACTTTAGAAAGGAGGGAAGGCTGAGTCAACCTTGAGCCTGGGGAGATTCGAACTTACAGTAATTGCAGGCAGCTGAATGTTCTACCTTCCTTCCTTCCTTCCTTCCTTCCTTCCTTCCTTCCTTCCTTCCTTCCTTCCTTCCTTCCTTCCTTCCTTTTTTTAATTTGATTTATATGCCGCCCTTCTCCGGAGACTCAGGGCGGCTTACAATGCGTCCTCGATTGACCCACCTTAGAAAGGATGGAAGGCTGAGTCAACCTTGAGCCTGCTGAGATTCGAACTTACAGTAATTGCAGGCAGCTGAATGTTCTTCTTTCTTTCTTTCTTTCTTTCTTTCTTTCTTTCTTTCTTTCTTTCTTTCTTCCTTCCTTCCTTCCTTCCTTCCTTCCTTCCTTCCTTCCTTCCTTCCTCTTTCTTTCTTTCCTTCCTTCCTTTCTTTTTTTAATTTGATTTATATGCCGCCCTTCTCCGGAGACTCAGGGCGGCTTACAATGCGTTAAGCAATAGACTTCATACTTTTGTATATTTATACAAAGTCAGCTTATTGCCCCCACAAACTGGGTCCTCAATTGACCCACCTTAGAAAGGATGGAAGGCTGAGTCAACCTTGAGCCTGGGGAGATTCGAACTTACAGTAATTGCAGGCAGCTGAATGTTCTTCTTTCTTTCTTTCTTTCTTTCTTTCTTTCTTTCTTTCTTTCTTTCTTTCTTTCTTTCTTTCTTTCTTTCTTTCTTCTTTCCTTCCTTCTTTCCTTCCTTCCTTCCTTCCTTCCTTTCTTTTTTTAATTTGATTTATATGCCGCCCTTCTCCGGAGACTCAGGGCGGCTTACAATGCTTTAAGCAATAGCCTTCGTACTTTTGTATATTTTATACAAAGTCAGCTTATTGCCCCCACAAACTGGGTCCTCAATTGACCCACCTTAGAAAGGATGGAAGGCTGAGTCAACCTTGAGCCTGGTGAGATTCAAACTTACAGTAATTGCAGACAGCTGGTGTTAATCACAGTGCTTTTAGTCTGCTGAGCCACTTGCAAACCTTTTGTTACCAGACCAGGGAACATCATCAGTGCTAGAAGGGAGTGGGGTGAATGGAAAGGAGGAAGAGAAGGAGAAGCAGAGGGAGAAGGAGAAAAGAAGGAGGAAGGAAAAGAGGAAGAGGAGATGTGGAAGGGGGAGTATGGGGTCTCTTGTTTTAAGGGAAACCCTGCTGGGTTGTTAAGCGAAGATGGCACATGCTCACTCTTTGCCCCCCCTCTCCCCACTTGGGGTTTGCTTGTGGGAGATGCTGGTGAAGAAGATGGCGAACGGGGATCGTATGACCACCGTCATATGGCGAGACCCAGTCGTAACTGCCACTCATTCAACACCGTCATAAGTTTGAACCCTGTGACGGTTCAGCGAGATCCGTCTCTGTGGGGTTTTGAGATTTTTTAAAACTCTGCACGCTGCTCAGAGCCACCTACAGGAGAAGGGGCAGCGTCTCACTTCTTGGGGTAAGGAAAAGGGCCCCAAGACTGTCATTAAGTAAATTATGACCCCTTTTTACAACCTTCCTTGGCACAAGCGTTAAGCGGATCATCGTATTTGTTAAGTTAGCAATGTGGTTGTTAAGTGAATCTGGCTTGCCGGAAGGTCGCAAAAAGGGATCATGACCCCCCCTCCCCCCAGGACACTGCAACCGTTATAAGTACATGCCAGTTGCCAAGCATCCGAGTTTTGATCAGGGTGCCCCAACGGTCGTAAAGGTGAAAAACAGTCATAAGTCACTTTTTTCAGTGCCATTGTAACTTTGAACCGTCACTAAATGAACCGAGGTATGTCGAGGACCTGCATGTATATGCAAATAAAGCAATAATATATATAATATATTTTTTTTTAAAAAAATGCAACCTCTCAGGTCCTGCCCCTCCATGAAATTAATATTTTATTATTTCATTTCATTTCATTTCATTTCATTTCATATTTTATTTTATTTTATTTTATTTTATTTCATTTTATTTCATTTTTTTTCTTTTTTGTTTTATTTCATTTCATTTTATATTTTATTTCATTTCACTTCATTTCATATTTTATTTTATTCTTTCATTTCCTTTCCTTTTTTGTTTTGTTTTGTTTTATTTTATTTTATTTTATTTCATTTCATTTCATTTCTTTTTTTCTTTTCTTTTGTTTTATTTCATTTCATTTCATTTTATATTTTATTTTATTTCATTTCATTTCATATTTTATTTTATTTTATTTCATTTTATTTCATTTCATTTCTTTTTTATTAATATGTTATATTAATAGATGTCTACATTTGGGGTCTTTCAAAATAACTGTTTGGAAGTTATTCCTTATTTCAGGGGTGGGTGAGGCGATGAGGTGAGAGGAACATATCCTGTCAGAAGCCACTTCATCCTCCATGAAAATTCAGCGGAAGCGAGCCCTTCGTGGGGGATCCGCCTGTCCTCCCCCTGGCAGCCAATAGGGGGCAGGCCAACACCGGCCCTGGCGGGCAGGCTGATCCAGGCCCTGCCTAGGGAAGGTCGATGGCATCATTTGTCCGCCCGCTTTCCCCAGTCGATGGCCCTGACACTCCGCAGTCATCACTCTGATTAAGATGCCACACTTGAGTTAAAGCATCCATTAAGATTTGATGAGTAATTGATCAGATCTCCGGGGTGGCTTGGCTGGGGGAAACAGGCCAGGCCGGGCGGGGTGGGGTGGGGGGTCTCCTGCTCACACCGATGCAACCTGCAGGGGCTAAGGGGGAGCTTTTGCAAGCATGCAAACCAAAAACAGGGGTGCACAGATTAGCCCGGCCATGCAACGGGATCTTGGAGTTGTCTCCTGCAGCGAAACTCCAAAACACTCAAAGGCGGGATAAGAAGCAATGCATGGAAACTCATCAAGGAGAGAAGCAACCTAGAAATAAGCAGAAACTTCTTGAGTTGTAATAATTAGTCAGTGGAACGACTTGCCACCAGATGTTGTGAGTGCCCCCCATCACTGGAGGTTTTGAAGAAGAGACTGGAGAGCCACTTCCCTGAAATGCTATAGGGTTTCCTGCTATAGAAGACCTCCAAGGTCCCTTCCAGCTGTTATTCTATTCACCCACAACTTCTAGTGGCAAGCTGTTCCACAGGTTAATTGTTCTCACTGTCAGGAAATTCCTACTTAGTTCTAGGTTGCTTCTCTTCTTGATTAGTGTCCATCCGTTGCTTCTTGTCCTGCCTTCAGGGGCTTTGGAGAATAGCTTGACTCCCCCTCTTCTTTGGGGCAGCCCCTCAGATACTGGAATTAGACCAGTGGTGGGTTTCTGGGGGCGTGGCTTGATGGGCGTGGCATGGTGTGTGAGGGATCTCACGAAGAATGATGGTTCGTTGAGGGCGCTTCCAAGAAAAGTCAGCACGCTAGGATGCAATCAAGTTAAATCTTTATTTAGGAATATAGTAGGTAAAATGAGTTCCCAGGCATGGAGGCATCCATGCCTGGATTGAGCCCATGGGTCAGTCCCATAGGAGAGTAGAACAAGAGAAGGGGGGAGCAGCCCCTGTGCAGGGGTTCTTATAGAAGTCTTTGGCTCCTCCTTTACTGATGTGTGTGTGGGGCCGGAGGGCCATTAGCTTTCCCCAATGGGGCTGCAGGGGCCGGAGCCCCTTGATCCACCAGTGGGATCAGAGATGCCTCTTTGCCCCCATCTAGTGGCCTTTGAAGAAACTGCCATGGCTGGCACAAAAACACTTAACATGATGGGCGTGGCAGTGGAAGGATACTGCAAAATCTCCATTCCCACCCCAGTCTGGGGCAAGGTTACTGCAAAATCCCCATTTCCTCCTGATCAGCTGGGACTCGGGAGGCAGAGAAGAGATGGGGGAAGGGGCAGTCAGAGGTGGCATTTACCAGTTCTCCGAACTATTCAAAATTTCCGCTACCCGTTCTCCAGAACTGGTCAGAACCTGCTGAAACCCACCTCTGAAGACCTCCAGGGTCCCTTCCAACTAGGTTCTATTCTTATTATTCTGTATTCATGGCACCTGAAGATTTTTTCTGCAAGGCTTTTAGGTCTGCTCAGTCCAGACTCTGATGGAAAACAGGTATTCTTCACCTTACAACACTTCACTTAGTGACCATTCAAAGTTACAACAGCACCCCAAAAAAGTGGCTTATGTGCTTTTTTCACACTTACGACCGTTGCACCATCCCCGCGGTCACGAACCTGGCTGGGGAATTCTGGGAGTTGAAGTCCACGAGTCTTAAAAGTTCCCAAGTTTGGAGACCCCTGGTCTAACCAAACATCTGCAGGGATTCCCTTTAAAATCGTGGCCAGGAAGGTCGTACAATGGGGCAAAACTCACTTAGCGACCATCTTGCTCAGACACAGAAACTTTCATGGCCGTACGTTGAGGACTAGCTCTCTCCAAGCTCCATTTTTCTTCCAGCCAAAATGATATTATGGGGTTTTTAACTTTGGGGATTTTAAATTTGGATTGGATTTTAGCATTTTACTGTTATTGTTTTTACTGTGTGAGCCGTCCCGAGTCCTATGGGAGAAGGGCAGCATATAAATTTTAATCATAAATAAATAAATAAATAAATATACCTTGGAACGGGCAGACAAACCCAGAGCAAAGACTCTGGAGTGACATGCTTGGCCAATTCATCTGCCAGGAGGTAGGCATTGGAAAAATGCATTTCCAGCTTCCCAAAAAGAAAAGAAAAACAGGTTTATTCTCGCAGTGCCCGACCACCGATCAGGTTTCCAGGCCTCCCTGCATCCCTAACCTGGCAGTGTGGAGGTTCCTCCCGAGCCAAGATTGAGTGAGCGTATAAATATTCTCGGTTCACACCTCTTGCCACAGAGGCACTCAAGATTGATGGATTCCTTACAGTAAGCAGGCATTGGCAGCAGCCGTTGGGGCTGGTTTATAACCGTCTGGCCGAAAAGATGCCAAGCCTCTCTGACAACAAGGAAGAGCCTTCCAAGGGAGAAAACATCCAGACGGGGTGAAACCAGGTTTCTTAATAGCGGTGACTGTGAGAGGGACCTTGGAGTCTTAGTGGACAATCGGCTAAATAAGAGCCAGCTGTGTGCAACAGCAGCCCAAAAAGCCAATGCAATCCTAAATTGCATTAACAGAGGTATACAATCAAGATCAAGGGAGGTACTAATACTACTCTGTAAAGCCCTAGTAAGACCACACCTAGAGCACTGCATCCAGTTTTGGTCACCACACTATAAAAAAGATGTGGAGACTCTAGAAAGAGTGCAGAGAAGAGCAACTGAGATGATGAGGGGACTGGAGGCTAAAACATACCCAGTTGCAGGAACTGGGCCTGGCTAGTCTAATGAAGAGAAGGACCAGGGGAGACAGGATAGCATCTTCCGATATTTGAGGGGCTGCCCCAGAGAGGAGGAAGGGGGTCAGGCTATTCTCTAAAGCACCTGAAGGCCAGACTAGGAACAATGGATGGAAACTGAACAAGGAGAGATTCAACTTGGAAATAAGGAGAAATTTTCAGACAGTGAGAACAATCAACCCATGGAACAAAAGTTGCCTTCAGAAGTTGTGGGAGCTTCATCCCTGGAAGCTTTCCAGAAGAGACTGGACTGCCATCTGTCAGAAATGCTGTAGAATCTCCTGCTTGGGGGTGGGGGTGTGTGGACTAGATGACCTACAAGATCCCCTCCAACTCTGTTAATCTGATCTGATTAGTTTTCCATGGGACCTGACAGTTGGCAAGGAGAGAGAGATGATGGGTGGAGGGGAGCCTTCCGCGTCTTTGCAGAGATGCCCATTTAGCTGAAGGCATCTTCAGGGCCTTTTGTCCTCTGCAGAACATTCATGACCTGGCTTGACAGCCAGGAGGATCCCATTTAAGAGATTGAACTAAAATTGAACACTAAAATCAGAGGTGAGCTCCCCCTGGCAGAGAACAATGGATCGGAGTTCCAGATTTCCAGGTGAAATGCATGAAAAAGTCACTGTGTTAAGTACAATTTGATCATTGAGCCGATCACCTAGAAAGGAGATCTGGTGCTTCTCAGCCCAGGCAGGTTAATATATATGGACTTCAATTCCCAGAGTTCCCCAGCCAGCTGTTTCCTAGTTCATTAATGAAACATCTGCAGGAAAGCAACCAAGCTCCTAAGAGCACTTCATAGTCCCTTCCTTCCTTCCTTCCTTCCTTCCTTCCTTCCTTCCTCCCTCCCTCCCTCCCTCCCTTCCTCCCTCCCTCCCTCCCTCCCTTTCTCTTTCTCCTCCTCCCTGAAAATTCTACTACCTTCTAGCACTGATGATATAACCTAGCTGGGTCATGAAACATCTGCAAGAAAATCACCAGCTCAGAGAGCAGCAAGGACCCCAAAGTTCAACCCTGAGCTACAAAGATTCTCTTGTGTTGGTACAGCCATCGAAACTCAATCATCTATTCTCCAGACAGACGGACCCAATCTCTCCTTCAATCTCTCTTCATATGACTTAATTTCTAGTCCCCTGATCCACTTCATTGCCCTTCTCTGGCCTTCCTTAAAGGTTGATGTCCAGAACGGAACTATCTCTGTAAAACCTTTTCTAGATCTTCTAGAAAGCGTATACTTTCTTCCTCTTCCTTCTGTGATGAGATCGTCCAGCTCTTTGCAAGGAAGAGCATCCCTAAGTATGTAGAAATTCCTCGGTTCTTTGGCAAAGTGGTGAATTCCGTGGTTTTGCATGAAATATCATTTGAAGCAGAGTCCAGAAGGCTTTCTAACTTTTGCTTCAGGCTGTTTTCGAACATCTGGTACTGACTCCCACCCAACCAAGGTTGATCTTTAGACACAAGCTCTGGTATTTATTTTTCCATTCTGAAATTCTTCCATGTTACGGGCTAGACGGAGACATGGCAACATTTATTTGCGGGGGGGGGGGGGGGGGGAGCGGAACACATGCTCCCCAGAGGCTGGAAATGAATTGCTGCCTAGGTAGAAGTGTTGATAGCTAGTCAATAGCTTTCCTTCATTTCAATTAAAAAAAGCAGAATTCCCTGGGCCCAAATGACCCCATAAAAATGGAAGGAGGGGGGGAACCTTTGCTGAAATTCAGGTGGTCCTTGACCTCGGTGCAACACTTCCTTGTCCTTTTTCCTTGGTTTTTCCTGCTACCTGTTGGAAATCCAAAGTGCTCTTGACTCAGTCACCAGCCCTTTCTGTACGTTTTCGTGGGACCAGAGGCTCTCCCTAAAATCTGAATTTAGAACTTGGGCATTCCTCTCATCCGGCAGCCCAGCGGCCCAGCAGAGGGATTTTTGGGAAATCTTTTGCAAAATGCACTTGACCTATGGCCCATGCAGCCTCTGTGCTCCAGACAGGCCCAGCAATCTTTGGGGATCAGGAGCCCATACATTGATGAAGCACCCACAACTTCTGGAGGCCAGATCTTCCACTGGTTGTGCCAAAGGTGCTTTTTCAGGAGGCCACTGGACTTTCTTGGTTTTTCTTCTTTGAAGACGTTTCGCTTCTCATCCAAGAAGCTTCTTCGGCTCTGACAGTGGGGAATGGGAGGTTTATCCTGTCAAAGCTGAAGAAGCTTCTTGGATGAGAAGCGAAATGTCTTCAAAGAAGAAAAACCAAGAAGGTCCAGTGGCCTCCTGAAAAAGCACCTTTGGGACAACCATGACCTGGATGATGGAGAATCTCTAGTTCAGCTCCAGCGCGCATGTGCGCTCCAGCCAACTGATTTTCAGGCCTTCCGGTCCCACCAGAAGTCGGGAAACTGGCTGTTTCCGGCCTCCGGAAGGCCTCCAGGGGGATGGAAAAGGCTGTTTTTGCCCTCCCCAGGCTCCTAGAAAGCCTCTGGAGCCTGGGGAGGGGGGAAAACGGGCCTACCGGGCCCACCGTGCCATCACATGCCAAAAGCTGGGGGAAGTGTGTGTGTGGGGGGTCATGTGCGCATGCGCGGGAGGGCGGGGCGCATTGAATTATGGATGTGGGCACACGCATCCGCGACCTCCCACGCTCGCCCAGCTTTTGGCACGCGAGGGCAAAAAGGTTAGCCATCACCGTTCTAGGTTGTTCTCTCCTTGATCTGTTACTTCTTGTCCTGCCTTCAGGGGCTTTGGAAAATAGGACATAGCATCATAGAGCTGGAAGGAGCCTTGGAGGTCTTCTAGTCCAGCCCTCTGCTGAAACAGACAAAGGTACAGTTTTCTGAGCTATTACCGGCAATTGGTGCAGGAGAGAAGAATAACAGAATAACAGAGTTGGAAGGGACCCTGGAGAACATCTAGTCCAACCCCCTTCTCATGCAGGAGACCCTAGACCATTTCAGGAAATGGCTGTCCAATCTCTTGTGAAAAGCCTCCAGCGATGGAGCATCCACAACATCTGGTGGCAAGCAGTTCCGCTGGTTAATTGTCCTCACTCTTAGGAAATTTCTCCTTAATTCCAGGTTGCTTCTCTCTTTGATTGGTTTCCATCCGTTGCTTCTTCTCCTCCCCTGTAAGGACTATCTATCCTTGGGAATCAGGATGCCTGCTATTATTTGATTCCTCCAGCAGTTCCCCAACATCTGTCTGGGTTTTGTCAGCCAGGGATTAATTCCCCAAAGGTTGCAAGGCAGCCATCAGTTAAGCTGGCCCAATAATGGTTCGCTTTAAAGCCCTGGTCCATGAAATAACGGCCCCTCGGCCAGGCGTGTCTGCTCGGGCAAACACAGGGCCACCGCCTGCGCAGGTGACACATAAATTTTATTATTAAAATGAACATTTAATGCCTGTACATCAAGTGACGCATGGAAGGAGGGCCGATAAATCAAATGGTTAAACTGGTCTCGTCACATTTAGCAGGACTTGGATTCTTGACCGGCAAATCAACTCAAGGTTAGAGAAGGGATAAATTAGGGAGGGAGGGGGAAGGGGTGGGGGAGACATTTGGGGGGGGCGGGGGTAGAGAAATTGATAGCTCTGAAGGGAGGGTTGATAATGGTCCACTCCGGTTTAACCTGGTTAATTTTGGGCAGGCCAGAAAAAATGGCTTGTAAGGTTTAAAGGAGGATGATCATTGGTGGGGGATATTCGCCCTCCGCCCCGCCCTGACAAAGTGGGAGGGGGAGAGGGGGGAAATAAATTAGAACATGAACTCCCTTACAATGATCAGCCAATGATGATGAGCCTGGTAGCTCAGCAGACTAAAAGCATTGTGATTAACACCAGCTGTCTGCAATTACTGTAAGTTCGAATCTCACCAGGCTCAAGGTTGACTTGTCCATGGTTTCTTGTCCAGCCCTCCGGTGCTTTGGAGAATAATTTGACCCCCTCTTCTTTGTGGCAGCCCCTCAAGTACTGAAATACTGCTGTCACCCCCAGTTCTTCTTTTCTTTAGACTAGCCAGTCCCAAAAGGTGCAGCCTTTCTTCATTTGGTTTCGTTTCCAGGCCTTTGATTTAGAAAAAAACCCAGATTTCCTCCACAAAGCACGCCTGAAATGCCCTGGACTACAACTCCCATGCTCACACCGGCTGGAAGTCGGTAAAAGCACCTCTGGCCAAAACAGAGAAGGCAATGAAGGTGCAGCCAGGATCTCCGAGTGGAATCTCCGGGGAGGCCAGGCTGCATCTGGAGACAAACAGCCCAGCAGAAATGCAAAGTTACGAAAGTGACGTTCTCCAGATGTTGCCAGGCAGGCCTGCAGATGTGCCCAGGTGACAAGACCGAGAAGGATAGTCCCTGGCGGGATGTGTTTAAATGGGCTGGCTGACTGTTTACCTAACCTGAAAATCTCACGCTGCCTCACCTGGGCCAGCCGAGCAGGGGTGCCCTTGGCTGGGGAGCTCCAGCTGGCAAGTGCCTCGGACCCCCGGGACAGAGCAGCTGAGGGGAGAGAGGCTCTGCTCCCTCAGGACCTGGCTGTCTGCGGCCCTCGCCTGATTCTCTGTGACGGGCCCCCTCCTCGCCATGTCCTTGGTGGCACCAAGTGGAGGGAGGAACGCTACTGGGGTTGGAACTTGGAATGGTAGATCACCTGGCGTGCATGGAGAAGGAAGGGGGGAGGAAGGAGGAAAGAAAGGAAGGGAGAGAAAGAGAAGGAAGGGAGGGAGAAGAAGGAAAGGAAGAGAGGGAGGGATAGGGATAGGGATAGGAAGATGGATGGACGGAAGAAAAAAAAGGGAGGGAAGAAAGAAAGAAAGGAGTTGCAGAAGAAGGAGAGGGAAGGGAGGGAGGGAGGGAGAAGGGAGGGAGGAAAGAAGGATGGAAGGAAGGAAGGAAACCACAAATGAAGGGAGGAAAGAAGGAAGAGAGGAAGGACAGTAGAAAGGGAAGGAGGGAAGGAAGAAAGACAGGAAGGAAACAGAGAAGGGAAGGAGGGATGGAGAGAGTGAGGAAGGAAGACAGGAAGAAAGAAAGGGAAAAATAAGGCATCAAGAAGATGGATGAAGAGAGAGGGAGGGAGGATGGATGGATGGATGGAAGGAAGGATGGAAGGAAGGAAGGAAGGAAGGAAGGAAGGAAGGAAGGAAGGAAGGAAGGAAAACACTCAGTTTCTTTGTATTCAATGATGAGAATAACAGCTCAAATTCCTTCTTTTATTTCTTTTGAAAATTTCCTGCTGTGATCCTGGTAATTTTTCTGCTGATTTAATTTATTTTTTTTATATTACATCATTTTATAGATGGGTATTTAAAGTGATAAATTGCTTCGAAGCATCCCAAAAACAGATAACAAACTAATTAGTGGGATAAATTAATGTCTCCAAATATACTTCCTAGAGACGCTCCCTGCAATATATAGACATAATCGTGGCTTCTGGCAACTGGATCAATCAGATGCCACTAATTTTACGAGAGACATGAAATTCATTAAACACCAGGAAAAAAAGTCTGAGAAACTTCTGCATATTAAGCAATGTTGCAAAACTTTAGGATATTTTGGGTGGGCACATCAGTTTACTTCTGGTCAGGTTCTCTTTAGATCATTTTATGCCTGGTGAGTGATCATCAGTTTTGATTCTTCCTAAATTATAATTTTTACACCTGAAGTTTTCATACCATTTTATAAAGCCTTAGGAAGGTCACACCTGGAATCCTGCATCCAGTTTTGGTCACCACAATGTAAAAAAGATGTGGAGATTTTGGAAAGAGTGCAGAGAAGAGGATTAGGGGACTGGAGGCTAAAACATATGAAGAACAGTTGCAGGAACTGGGTATGTCTAGTCTTATGAAAAGAAAGACTAGGGGAGACATGCTCCAATATCTCAGGGGCTGCGCCAAAGAAGAGGGAGTCAAGCTATTCTCCAAAGCATCTGAGGCAGCAATGGGTGGAAACTAAACAAGGAGAGAAGCAACTTAGAACTAAGGAGAAATTTCCTGACAGAACAATTAATCAGTGGAACAACTTGCCCCCAGAAGTTGTGAATGCTCCAACACTGGAAGTTTTTAAGAAGAGGCTGGATAACCATTTGCCTGAAGTGGTGTAGGGTTTCCTGCCTAAGCAGGGGGTTGGACTAGAAGACCTCCAAGGTCCCTTCCAACTCTGTTATTCTAGTCTAGTCTAGTCTATTTTCTATTTTCTCTTCTCTCTTCTCTTCTCTTCTCTTCTCTCCTCTCCTCTCCTCTCCTCTCCTCTCCTCTCCTCTCCTCTCTCTTCTCTTAGACGGTTAGACCCCAAAGAGTTAACTTATATTTTTAAACCCTTCTGGAGGGAAGAAAAATATGTCTCCGAACATAATTTCAGCATGTTGGAATTGAGTGTTTAAAAGTGTTTGGGGAATAATAGAGAGATGGGGAACGCGGTGGGAGGGGACAGCAAATCTTCCTCTCTCTCTCTCTCTCTCTCTCCTGCAAAATAATTGACTTTTATATAAGCAGTAAAGTTTTTATACCTGCGATAATTTACTAGGAAGTTGATATCCATTCATTTGTACAAATTTACATCTACCTTCCAGAACTGACCAGTTTATAATAATAAAAGTCGTTTTAATAGTCATTTAAAAAATGCTACTGAGCAGTCGGATTGTTTTTAATTCAAAACAGTGATTTCTTTCGGATAATATTTTTTACCTTGATCTATTTTCAATTCTTTTCTTTACATTCTGTCTTTACATATGGGATTACAGTGCCCATTATCCTCTGGCAGTGCAGCATCAACCCTTTTTAAAAAATGGACAGGGTTTTAACCATGGGGGAGGGAGGGGTTTAATGCAGATAATCCTCAGTTTAAAATCATTTGTTTAGGGGCTTTTCCAAGTTACAACAGAACTGAAAAATGTTATTTACCACTGGTCCTCACACTTAAAACGTTACCTACCCAACTAGGTAATATCATCAGTGATAGAGGGAAGTAAATTTGCTCTCTGAAAGCAAGTTACATGTATACAAACCATACCAAGGACTGCAGTCCTCCACCTCCACCTCCACCTCCACCTCCTCCTCCTCCTCTTCCACCTTCTTCTTCTTCTTCTTCTTCCCCCTTCTTCTCCTTTTCCTCCTGTCCACGTGCTCCACTCCCTTGTAGTACTGATGATGCTACCTAGTTGGGTGATGAAACATCTGGAAGAAAACCACCAAATTCAGAGAACACCAAGGACCTCACAACCCTCCTCCTCCTCCTCCTCTCTGCACACCCGACTGCCTTCTAGCACTGATGATGTTCCCTAGTTGGGTAATAAAACGTCTGCAAAGAAACCAGGAGGCTCAGAGAGCACCAAGGATCCCCCCATTTCAACCCTGAGCTACAAATATTCGCCTCTCTGGGTACCAAATCCTCCCTTTGTCTAATTAATGCTTGCGGAAACACCATCATAGCAGTTTTCCGAAGGCAGCCCGAGTCTCCGTGGGTCTCACCAGCTCATCCCACCCCTCCCTCCCTCCCCCTTGCACATATTTGACGAAATCATCACATTTATGGCCAAATTGAAATGAAATGCAATTTAGTTCCCGTTAAACTTTCAGTCCATCACCTCCCCGGCCGATCCCGCAGGACCGGCTAACTTAATCGGCCGATGGTGGTAACTTCATTAAGGGTGCCGATTGCCCCCACCCCACTTTTTCTGCTGCGGCTGGAGCCCCTCGCCTGGAATTACTGGAAGATTTGAAGGGAGGTTTTTTTTTTTTCTCTTTCTTTCTTTCTTTCTCTCTTTAGATCTGCTGGCTCAGCGTTTCATCTTCTTTCCTTGAGCGATCCTGGCCCTCTTTTTACCTTTCTGGCTCGTTTCTTTGCGAGGGTTTCTGGTTCTATTTCTTTTCTTCTTTTTTCCCCCCCCTCCCCCATGGAAGGAATGAAATAAAATCTCTGAGCTGGAAGGGAGAGGAAAAAGGCTCCTGGAAAAAGGAAGGAGGAAAGGGGTTCAAAGAAAGGATGGGAGACCAGAGTTCAAAAGCTGACCGCGGCATCCTTTCTGGTTTTCAGGATGCAGGCTAAAATTTTGCATTGTTTCTCAGCCTGGACCACTTGATGACGGGTGGACTTCAACTCCCAGAATTCCCCAGTCAGCCAGGAGAAATTTCTTGACAGTGACATGGGTTGTCTCCCAGAGTTCTGGATGCTCCATTGCTGGAGGTTGCCAAGAAAAGATTGGACAACCTGCCTTTATCCAAGACAGAATTTATCCCAGATAGGCAGGGGGTTGGACTAGAAGACCTCCAAGGGTCCAGCCCTAGGATGCGATGATATTCAAGAGAGTCCAAGATAAAGGAGAACTCTCTCAGGGCCTCCCTCCTTCAGGAGATTGTCTGGGAAGGCTTATTTCTGCCAAAGGGTCCAGAAACCATCAGAAGTTGTAGGAGATCGGACAACCATTTGTCAGGAATGGTGCAGAGTCTCTGGATATGATTGGATTAAAAGATCTCCAAGATCAGCAGTGCTAAGTAGCACCACTCAGGTGCTACTCGAGGACACAGATAAACCTCCAAGTGTCCTCAACGACCCTCTAAAAGGATGCAAACGACCAGCTGTCTTCAAGGAGTATAAATCAGGGGTGAAATGCTCCCGGTTCGGACCGGATCGCCTGATCCGGTAGCAATGGCGGTGAGTGGTTCGGAGAACCTGTAGCAAAAATCCCTTCCCCCCCACCACCCTCCCCATGCCCAGCTGAGCTGTGCAATCATCAGAGGCTTTTTATTAAACTTTTAAAAGCATTTGTCAAGTTTCAAATAAATTGCATTTCAACAAAAAGTCTTTGATAAAATCTCTCATTTATTAAGCACAACAACCGATGCCCGACTCCATCGTAGCCAGCACTGACTTCCGACCCAAAAACCCTCCCTTTCCTTTCCCCCATCCTCTGAACTCATTGGCCATCTTCCAAGTCACTCTACCCCTAGTCTACTGCTCCAGCTCAAAGGAATTTCCCCCCTCCTCTCCCATCTCCTAGGGGATATCATCTCCAGGGAAAATAAGTAGGTGAAAAGTCAAACGTCCCTTGCCAGATGCCTCTTCTCCTCCTTCTATGTCAGCACTAGAGTAAATGCAGCTTGAAGTGCTGACAGCATTTTTCTAAAACCTCTTCGGCCGAAGAGGTTGTAGAAAAAATGCTTTTAAAAGAAAAAAAAAGTTGGCCATACCCACCCAGTCACATACCCTCCCCCCCACCAAGCCACGCCCACAGTAACAAATTTTACATTTCACCATTGGTATAAATCCTTCCGTTCCCCCCCATCCAGCCAGAGCTGAAGAAGCTTCTTGGACGCGAAACGAAACGTCTTCAAAGAAATACCAGAAAGTCGAGTTGCCTCTTGAAAAAAGCTCCTTTCGGACAAGATAGAAGATACTTCCTTTCTCAATATCAGGTGAAAGAAAATCCACATCCAAGATAGTTAGCGATAGCCACAATCCATTTCCTGATTCCCAAGCAGGTAGCTGACATTTGGCCAAGCACCAGCAGTCCTCAGCAGGAGCAACTATTTTTTTATTATTATTATTTTTAAAATTTGATTTCTATGCCGCCCTTCTCCGGAGACTCAGGGCGGCTTACAATGCGTTAAGCAATAGCTTTCATTCTTTTGTATATTTATACAAAGTCAGCTTATTGCCCCCACAAACTAGGTCCCCATTTCACCTACCTTAGAAAGGATGGAAGGCTGAGTCCATTCAGCCTGGTGAGATTTGAACTTACAGTAATTGCAGACAGCTGGTGTTTAATTACAATGCTTTAGTCTGCTGAGCTATCCAGGCTCTATTTTGCAGAAATAGTGCAGAAACTATAAACTATAAAGGAGAATTGAACCAGTGGAATGGAAGTTGCCTCCAGAAGTTGTGAGTTCTCCATCCCTGGAGGTTTCCAAACAGAAATGGGACAACCATTTGTCCAAGATGGTTATAGGGCAGGGGTGTCTGCCTGGGGAATTCTGGGAGTTGAAGTTCGCAAGTCTTAAAGTTCCCAAACTTTAAGACTTGCAAACAGGGTCTCCTGCTTGAGCAGGAGAGGGAGGGGAGGGGGAAATGGCAAGTGGCTTTTAGCAGCTTGGGGTGTTTGGAAGGTCCTGTACGATTCCGCAACCCCAGAAATGGAAGAGGGAGGAGGAGGAGGAGGAGGAGGAGGAGTCAGGGGGACAATTGAGGCTGCTGCTGCAAGAGAAGTCAGAAAGGAAATCCAGTTCTCACATTATAATGCAGTGGCCACTAAAAGAGGGGGGGGAGGAGGGGGAGGAGAAAAAGGAAGAACAGGAGATGACGTCTTATTGGAAAAAGTAGTCATCTCATCTCATCTCATCTCATCTCATCTCAATCCGACTAGGTGCTAGAGTTTTAAAATCCTTTATTGTCAAAATTCTACAAGCTAGGCTCCAGCAGTATGTGGACCGAGAACTACCAGAAGTACAGGCATGATTTTGAAGAGTCAGAGGAACTAGAGATCAAATTGCCAACATACGCTGGATCATGGAGAAAGCTAGGGAGTTCCAGAAAAACATCTACCGTATTTTTCACCCCTAAAAGTGGGTGAAAATTTAGGTGCATCTTATAGACTGAATACGGGCATTTTGGCCCCCTGAACCTTCCGTGCATTGCATTTTCACCCACCCTGGCTCCCAGAAGCACTGTTTTGGCAAAAATGGGCCCATTTTTGTTGAAAACGGAGAAGATCAACCCTTACTACTCTCTAGAAGGCCAGATCCTGAAGATGAAACTCAAATCCTTTGGCCACCTAAGGAGAAGGAAGGACTCCCTGGAGAAGAGCCTAATGCTGGGAACGATGGAGGGCAAAAGAAGAAGGGGACGGTAGATGGAGTCACTGAAGCAGTTGGCGTGAGCTTCAATGGACTCCCGAGGATGACAGAGGACAGGAAGGCCTGGAGAAACCTTGTCCGTGGGGCTGCAATGGGTCGGACACGACTTAGTGACTAACAACAACAAGCCTGGAAGCCATGCCCGGGTGCAGCCTGATCCTCAAAATCAGGAGTCCCCAAATTCTAAACGAAGCCCAGATTTGTCTGGAATGGTATAGGGTCTCCCCCTTGAGTAGCAGATTGGAGTAGAAGACCTCCAAGGTCCCTTCCAACTGTGCTATGTTTCCCTCTGCTAGTAGGAAATCAAGACTCAGTCCAATCTCTGTCTTACGAGAGTGAGGAAGGCTGTCATGGGAGACCACACAGAAGAAGGAGGTTTGAAACCGGAGTTTGATGGCTATTTCCCTCCCTTCAACTCTCCCTTTGTTAAGGAATGCAGAGAGGGGAGGACTTGAGGAGGGGCAGAGGGAGAGGCGAGGCAGGGGAGAAACTCTCTCTTGATGTGCAGATATTCACATGTGACATACGACTTGGGGGAAGCAACTTGGGCGCCTCTGATTTCCTTAATGCTGACGGTTCTTTCTCCTTCTTGGAAAGGAAACTCAGCGGGGAACTTAAAATGTGCCGGGCAGGGCCTGCATCTTCTGGCAGGTGCGTTTCCAATTTGGCGACAGGAATGCCCCAGGCCCAGTGTTTGCATGAAGCAGGTGGGGGGGTCTGTGAAAAGGAGGAGGGGGGAAGGAGGAGGAGGAGGGGAGGGGAGGGGAGGAGGAGAAGGAGGAAGGGGAAGGGGAGGAGGGAGGAGGAGGAGAGGGAGGGGAGGAGGAGGGGGAGACAAGGAAGGGGAAGAGGAGGAGGAGGAGAGGGAGGGGAGGAGGAGGGGGAGACAAGGAAGGGGAAGAGGAGGAGGAGGAGAGGGAGGGAAGGAGGAGGAGGAGACGAGGAAGGGGAAGAGGAGGAGGAGGAGAGGGAGGGGAGGAGGATGGGGAGACAAGGAAGGGGAAGAGGAGGAGGAGGAGAGGGAGGGAAGGAGGAGGGGGAGACAAGGAAGGGGAAGAGGAGGAGGAGGAGAGGGAGGGGAGGAGGAGGGGGAGGGGGAGACAAGGAAGGGGAAGAGGAGGAGGAGGAGAGGGAGGGAAGGAGGAGGAGGAGACGAGGAAGGGGAAGAGGAGGAGGAGGAGAGGGAGGGGAGGAGGATGGGGAGACAAGGAAGGGGAAGAGGAGGAGGAGGAGAGGGAGGGGAGGAGGAGGAGGAGACGAGGAAGGGGAAGAAGAGGAGGAGGAGAGGGGGAGGAATAGAGGAGGAGAAGGAATGGAGGAAGACGAGGAGGAGGAAAGGAGTGGGGTGCGATGGGGATCTCTCTCTCTTTCACACACACACACACACTCACCAAGTTCTGAGAAACTAATAACCCTAAAATCACAGTGACTGGCAAAACTCCTCGTTCCCAGGTGATCCGTGGGGCGTAACATAAAAAGTGACAGAAAAAAGAAGAAAGTGAAGATAAGGAGAGGGAGACATGGAAGAGAGGAAGAGGAAGCCTCAGCCCATCCAACGGTTGACCTTCATCATAGAACATACAATCCTATGATTGGAAGGGACCTGGGAGGTCTTCTAGTCCAACCCCCTGTTCAGGCAGGAGACCCTCTACCATTTCAGACAAGTGACCGTCCAGTCTCTTCTTAGAAGCCTCCAGTGATGGAGCCCCCACAACTTCTGGAGGGAAGCTGTTTCATTTCCCCCGGTCCGCCTCCCACCCCCACCCCCACTCCCACCTGCCCAAACCAGCCTCTTCTTCCAAAGCCAGGCTGGCCATTTGCAGAAAAGACCCTCCCCAGCAAATCTCCAAGGCTGCCGGAGGGGCAACGGGGGCCATCCCTGTTTCCATGGTGGCAGCTCCATGCCGGGGCTGGGAGACAAAGGGCCAAGGGAAAAGAAAGCCCCTTTGTGGCTCCCGGCTGGGTGGGCGGGAGGGGGGGTTGGAACTTGGAGGTGGACCCAAAGTCCAGGCTCTGTGAAAGGCAGGCATGTGAGGAAGGGCAGGAAGGAGGAGGAGAGAAGGGGCCCCAGACCCCCAGCTGGCTTCAGCACCAGTCTTCGCCGTGCTGGGGATGCCAGCCCTGAGGACCCTTAGCTGGCTTCATCGCTGGGCATCCATCCTCCAGTAACCCCAATCCTTTCGGAGCACCCCTTGCTTTCTTGGAGTGATCCTCCCTCCCTCCCTCCCTCCCTCCCATCCATCTATCCTTCCTTCCACTCTCCTCATTCATCCATCTTGTCAATGCCTTCCTTCCTTCCCTCCCTCCCTCTCTCCTTCCTTCCTTCCTTCCTTCCCTCCCTCCCTCCTTTTTTTCTCCTTAGATAGATAGATAGATGATAGATGATAGATGATATGGATGGATGGCTGGATGGATGGATAGACAGATGATAGATGATAGATAGATGATAGATGATGGATAGATAGGGATGGATGGATGGATGGATGGATGGATAGATAGATAGATAGATAGATAGATAGATAGATAGATAGATAGATAGATACCATGTTTTCCCGAAAATAAGACCCTGTCTTATTTTTTTGTGAACCCTGAAATACGCACTTGGCCTTATTTTCAGGGAAGTCTTATTATTTTGGGGTGCATGGAGCAAGATGGGGCTCCTCTTGTCGTCTTACCTGATTTCCAGCTCTGCTGGAAATATTTTCGGGGAGGGCTTATTTTACTGCATGCACTCAAAAGCCCGATTGGGCTTATTATCAGGGGAGGTCTTATTTTTGGGGAAACAGGATAGATAGATAGATAGATAGATAGGTAGATAGATAGATAGATAGATCCTTAAAGCTTCAAGAGAGTGTAAATCCGCTTGGCTGCTGCTATTTCCACCTTGTGGGTCTCTCCCTGCATTTTTCCCCTTCGCAGGTAACTTTCTTCCCTTCGCTTCCTTTAACGATGCTGGGCGGAATTAAGGCAGCCGGTCTGCCCTCCGTGTCGCCCCCCTCAGCTTTTAACACGGTCCTTAAACGCTCCTTGAACGAGGCCTTGTGCTCCCGAGTGACTCCCTGTCGTGCAGGATTGGGGCTTAATTCAATTTTTATATCAGCCCCACTTCCTTAGGAAATTGTGCTGGGCAGCCGCGGATGCTGAATATATCTTATAGCGAGTGTTTTAATATTTAACACCCATAACTCTCGTGCGGTGATCTATGCCTCCAGCCCGGATATTTAACTGCACTTGACAGTTGGCTTTTGACGGTATTAATTGACATCTGACATCAACCGCCTTTAGTGACAGTATTTTCTGGCTGACACGGTACAATATTTAGCATTTGACTTTAATTGATGGCCAGCCGCGCAATTCAATATTTGACAATATCTGACATGCAATAAGTTTCCGTCACTATGAAGTGGTATATAATTCATCAGGACTGACTACTTGAAACACTGAGATATTTTATCCTTGGCAGCTCGGAGCATTTGATATTTAAGGCTTCATTTTTTGTTTAAAAAAGAGAGAGACAGAGAGAGAGAGAGAGAAATGGATCAAACCATCAAGAAATTGCCAAGCTGAGACCCTTCAAAAGCTGAAGTCAACTTTCAATCCCAAAGCTAAAATTCAGAATTTCATGCTTGGTTCTCTCTCCTCTCCCTTCATTCAGTAAGAGGTTGCTCTGGATAGCAGGCAGCATAGAGAAGAGAAGAGAAGAGAAGAGAAGAGAAGAGAAGAGAAGAGAAGAGAAGAGAAGAGAAGAGAAGAGAAGAGAAGAGAAGAGAAGAGGATTCCAAGTAGCAAACAAAACTCTGAGGCAGGTAGATTCCTCAAAGAATAAGTTTATTGGCTATGTCTTATTGGCACAGACTGGTGAAAACCGACTCTGATTATTCCCACAGTTTTCACCTAATGAAAAGTAAAAGTTTGTCACTTTCTCAAAACAATCAGTCACACGGTCCAATCAGGATGCTGTCTAGTTCAGGGGTGTCAAATTCAAGGCCGTGCGTCCCATTTCTGGCCTCCGTGTGTCCCGTTTTCATCCTCTGTGCATCCTGTTTTCGGCCTCCGCACACCTCATTTTTGGCCTCCATGCACCCTGTTTTCAGCCTCGGTGCACCCTGCCCACCAGCCCCACCATTTGGCTAAAAATGGGGCTCATGGAGGCTGAAAACGGGCACCGTGAGGCTGAAAAGAGGGCTCGCGGAGGCCAAAACTGGGGCATGTGGAGGCCAAAAATGGCTGAAGGGTGGGGGCCAGTGGGTGGACGGGGCTTCAGCAATATTCACTCCATACGATGCACAGACATTTCCACCCACTTTTGGAAGACAAAAGAGCAAAAAATACGGTATCTCCATTGGCCCCTCCCTTCCCCTCTTCTCCTGCGCTGAAGTCGCAAAATGGCGTCAGTCGGGCCAGCTTCAGGGCTGACACGCTCATCATCATGCTCAGGTGACTGCATGTCCAGCATTTATGGCCGTTTGCAGCGCTCCTGAGTCACATGACCACATTTTACGACGGTTTTGCGGAAAACCTGGCATTTACTTCCAATTTTTTGGTCAAAGTGGCCCATCGGTCGCAAAAGGGGATCATATGATCCTGGGATGCAACCATCATAAATATGAACCCATTGCCAAGCGCCCGAATTTTGATGACGAGATCGTGGGGATGCTGCAACAGTCGTTAGTGTGAAAAATGGTCATAAAAAGAGTCAAGGTGGTACAGTGGTTAGAATGCACTACTGCAGCTACTTCAGCTAACTGCTAGTTCAGCAGATCAGCGGATCAAATCTCACCGGCTCAAGGTTGACTCAGCCTTCCATCCTTCCAAGGTGGGTCAAATGAGGACCCAGATTGTTGGGGGCAAGAGGCTATTTAGTATACTGTCGATTGTTGTAAGCCGCCCAGAGTCCTCAAACCCCTGGAAAGAATATTTCTTCCCTTGAAGTTGACTCCTTTCTCATCCCAGAGGATGGGAAGCAAAAACCTGAGCCAGCTAAGTCAACATGTCTGGCCACAGACGGAGGGGAGATAATTTAGCTCCGTGTTGTGACCCCACTTAAATGCAAAAATAAACATGTCCCCCCCCCCTTTCTTTTTTGCTTCGGCCTCTCTGCAGCTGGCATGACAACAGACAGACCGAAGGATGGAAGATCTCTCCGTCTTTGCTTCCTCAAATAGATTCCACGGTGGAGTAGAAAGCAAGGGGATTCTTTCTGGAGAACAGCAATACTTTCTCCTCCCCCTCCCCCTCCTCCTCCTCCTCCTCTTCCCTCTTCTTCCTCTTCCTCCTTCTCTTCTTCTTCGTCTTCTTGTCTTCTTCTTTCACCTCCTCTTCTTCTTCCTCTTCCTCCTCTTCTTTTTCCTCTTTTTCCTCTTCCTCATCCTTTTTCTTCTTCCTCTTCCTTCTCCTCCTCCTCTTCTTCTTCTTCCTCTACCTCTTCCTCCTCTTCCTCTTCCTCCTCTTTTTTCCTTTTCTTCTTCCTCTTCCTCCTCTTCTTCTTCTTTGTCTTCTTCTTTGTCTTCTTCTTCCACCTCCTCCTCTTCTTCCTCTTCCTCCTCCTCCTTCTCTTCTTCTTTTTCCTCTTTTTCCTCTTCTTCCTCCTCCTCCTCTTCCTCCTCTTTGTCTTCGTCTTTTTCTTCTTCCTCCTCTTCTTCCTCGTCTTTGTCTTTGTCTTCTTCTTCCTCCTCCTCTTCTTCCTCTTTGTCTTCTTCTTCCTCCTCCTCTTCTTCCTCATCCTTTTTCTTCTTCCTCTTCCTTCTCCTCCTCCTCCTCTTCTTCTTCCTCCTCTTCCTCTTCCTCTTCTTTTTCCTTTTTCCTCTTCTTCCTTTTTCCTCTTCTTCTTCCTCTTCCTCCTTCTCCTCTTCTTCTTCCGCCTCCTCCTGTTCTTCTTCTTCCTCCTCTTTTTTGTTTTCCTCTTCTTCTTCCTCCTTTTCTTCTTCCTCTTCCTCTTCTTTTTCTTCTTTTTCCTCCTCCTCTTCTTCTTCTTCCTCTTCCTCCTTCTCTTCTTGTCTTCTTCTTCTGCCTTCTCCTGTTCTTCATCTTCCTCCCCCTCCCCCTCCTCCCCATTTTTTGTCTTCTTTTTCCTCTTCCTCATCCTCCTCTTCTTTTTCCACTTCTTCTTCCTCCTCCTCTTCCCTCTTCTTCCTCTTCCTCCTTCTCTTCTTCTTCATCTTCTTGTCTTCTTCTTCCACCTCCTCTTCTTCTTCCTCTTCCTCCTCTTCTTTTTCCTCTTTTTCCTCTTCCTCATCCTTTTTCTTCTTCCTCTTCCTTCTCCTCCTCCTCTTCTTCTTCTTCCTCTACCTCTTCCTCCTCTTCCTCTTCCTCCTCTTTTTTCCTTTTCTTCTTCCTCTTCCTCCCCTTCTTCTTCTTTGTCTTCCTTCTTCTTTGTCTTCTTCTTTGTCTTCTTCTTCCACCTCCTCCTCTTCTTCCTCTTCCTCCTCCTCCTCCTCCTTCTCTTCTTCTTTTTCCTCTTTTTCCTCTTCTTCCTCCTCCTCCTCTTCCTCCTCTTTGTCTTTGTCTTTTTCTTCTTCCTCCTTCCTCTTTGTCTTCTTCTTCCTCCTCTTCCTCTTCCTCATCCTTTTTCTTCTTCCTCTTCCTTCTCCTCCTCCTCTTCTTCTTCCTCCTCTTCCTCTTCTTTTTCCTTTTTCCTCTTCTTCTTCCTTTCCTCCTTCTCCTCTTCTTCTTTGTCTTCTTCTGTCTTCTTCTTCTGCCTCCTCCTCCTCCTCTTCTTCCTTTTTCCTCTTCTTCTTCCTCTTCCTCCTTCTCCTCTTCTTCTTCCGCCTCCTCCTGTTCTTCTTCTTCCTCCTCTTCTTCTTTTTTGTTTTCCTCTTCTTCTTCCTCCTTTTCTTCTTCCTCTTCCTCTTCTTTTTCTTCTTTTTCCTCCTCCTCTTCTTCCTCTTCCTCCTTCTCTTCTTGTCTTCTTCTTCTGCCTTCTCCTGTTCTTCATCTTCCTCCCCCTCCCCCTCCTCCCCATTTTTTGTCTTCTTTTTCCTCTTCCTCATCCTCCTCTTCTTTTTCCACTTCTTCTTCCTCTTCCTCTTCTTCCTCTTCCTCCTTCTCTTCTTTGTCTTCTTCTTCATCTTCTTCATCTTCTTCTTCATCGTCTTCCTCCTCCTCCTCCTCCTCCTTCTTCCTCCTTGTCCTCTTCCCCCCGCCTCCTCCCCCCCTTTCTAGAATCTGCTGCTTTCATTTTCATCATGGCTTGAGTAAATCTGCCCATTCTTAGCAACTTGAGAAGCAATTTATTGGTGCACTTCATTGTGTCGCTTGGTGCAAAGACACACAACTTTTTTCACACTGGGACCAGTCTGCTTCTTCCTTCAAGATATATGGACAACATAAATTCCAAAACTGACTGCAACCTGGATTCCAATATAAGTAGAATCAAGCCAAAGATGAGCTATTGATTAAATGTACATTTAATTAAAATGTTATCCATCAAGCAGGTAATATGATTATTCCCCAGGCTTCTAATAATATGCAACTTATTAAAAATTATGATTTGTCAGGGGGCCTTCTGGGCCTTCGAGATTTCCCATCTTTTGATTAGGAAACGGCCCAGAGTGGTTTATAAGATAGGAGGGTATGTTTTAAATAAAATAAATAAGTAAAATCTGTGCTATCAGGGGACAAAATCATTCCCTGGAATGAGGCATTTCTGTTGTCCATTTGTGAACTTCACCCTGGAAGATATAACTTGAGTGTTCATTCTGATAGAAAAGAATATTTGTAGCTCAGGGTTGAACTCTGGGGTCCTTGGTTCTCTCTGAGCTTGGTGATTTTCTTGCAGACAGCTATTTACCCAACTAGGTAACATCATCAGTGTTAAAAGGAAGCATGGTGTTTGGAGTGCAGGAGAAAGGAACAAGGGGGCAGAGGAGGACTGTGGGGTCCAGAGGAGAAGGAGGAGGAGGAGAAGGAGGGGGCCTAAAGAGTCCTTGGTGCTCTCTGAACTTGGTGATTTTCTTTTGCCCACTAGGTGACATCATCAGCATATAAATATAAGAGCAAATCCCACTCCTTCCTAGCACTGATTCAATTACCTAGCTGGGTTATGAAACGCCTACAAGAAAACAACCAAGCTGAGCAGTGGTGGGTTGCCCCGGGTTCGGTCTGGTTCTTGCAAACCGGGGGGGCAGGGGGGAGCTCCGTCCACCCACCTAGATGTCATCATAGACGTTCTGTGCATGCTCAGAAGCTCGGAGTGCATGTGATCCCATTGCAAACCAGTGGTAAAGGTAAGTAGAACCCACCCCCGAAGCTGAGAGAGCACCCAGCACCCCACATTATTAATTCTGTCTATCACCGCAGTCTCCCTCCTTCCAAAACCGTAGGGTTTCGAATAGTGTTTCTCACACTGGGCAATATTAAGATGGGTGGACTTCAACTCCCAGAATTCCCCAACCAGCATGCCAGAGCCCTATTTCCAACAGCTGGCTGGGTTGGGGAATTCTGGGAGTTGAAGCCCAGAAGCCCCTTTATTTATTTAAAATTTAATTTAAATTTATTTAAATTATTTAAATTTATTTAAAATAAAATATAAAATAAAATAAAATAAATAAATAAATAAAATAAAAAATAAAATAAAATAATAAAATAAAATAAAATAAAATAAAATAAAATAAAATAAAATAAAATAAAATAAAATAAAATAAAATAAAATAAAATAAAATAAATAAAATAAAATAAAATAAAATAAACAAACAGCTGGCTGGGTTGGGGAATTCTGGGAGTTGAAGCCCAGCCGTCTTTATTTATTTATTTATTTAAAATAAAATAAAATAATAACAATAACAGTAACAGTAACAATAACAATAAAATAATAAAATAAAATAAAATAAAATAAAATAAAATAAAATAAAATAAAATAAAATAAAATAAAATAAAATAAAATAAAATAAAATAAAATAAAATAAAATAAAATAGACAAACAGCTGGCTGGGTTAGGGAATTCTGGGAGTTGAAGCCCAGCCGTCTTAAGATTGCCCAGGGTGAGAAACACCAGTTTTGAAGAACCAGCGGGAGGACAATTCGGTAGAAAGGATCCAGTGATGTCGTAAATACTAAAAAAAAAGAGAGAAAGAAAAAGAAAATTAATTTTTTAAAAGTGTCTATTAGGAAAAGTGGTTTGCTTTAAAAATGCACCTTAGGAGAACCCCCCACCCCACCCCGAAGCTCCGAGACCTGTGTGCAAAAAAATGCATCTTTTAACGAAGGAAGAAATCCTGATGTTGACCGAATTTAGATTAATCAGCAACTCCCAAGCTTTTATTTATAGGCCAAAGCCGAGTTCCTCACTTGTTCATAATTTTTATGGATCGTTCATATTTTAGAGGCTTTCTCTGTACTCGGGACCCAACTTAACTGCAGACAGTTATATTCTCATAAAACCTGAAATTCTAATGGACAACAGTAAATTTTACCAGGATGATGAATCGCAAGGAATGCATTTACCGGTCTGAGGAGTTGAATAAAAAGGCTGCTGTTCTGGAGGGGGGGGGGGGTGAGGGGGGAGGAATTTAAATCACGATAAAACGCTTGTCATTTTCCTACCAAATGGGATAATTCCATTTCAGAAATCCAAATGCAATACTGAGATTGGCGAAGTAAAGGGAGAGAGGAGATAACATCCTAGATCAGTGTTTCTCAACCTTGGAAGCTTGAAGATGGGTGGACTTCAACTCCCAGAATCCCCCAGCCAAGATGGGTGGACTTCAACTCCCAGAATCCCCCAGCCAGCAGCGCTGGCTGGGGGATTCTGGGAGTTGAAGTCCACCCATCTTCAAGCTACCAAGGTTGAGAAACACTGTCCTAGGTGCATTGGATCTGCCTGTCCAAGAGGAGAGTTCCGTAGGGAACAGTCAAAAAAGTCAAAATGGCCGCTGCCACGTTGTGAATCCAACCCAACCTCTTTTCTTCACGACTGCGAGTTTTTCAACCCTTCCTCTGGTTTTTTTCCCAGCATCCTGGCTGCTTTCTTGAAGTCCACTCGGTTGTGTCTTTCGGATCTACAATATTCCAGGATACAAATAAACAATAAAGGCAGTCCTGGACTTACGACCGTTCGTTTAGTGACCGCTCAAAGTTACAACGACGCTGAAAAAAGTGACTTGTGACCGGTTTTTCACAGTTACAACCATGGCTGCATCCTGCATCCCCCCCCTATAGTCACGTGATCAAAATTACGGACGCTTGGCAACTGACTCGTATTTATGACGGTCACAGAGTCCCGGGATCACATGATTCTCCTTTGCGACCTTCTGAGCAGCAAAGTCAACGAGGGGAGCCAGATTCGCTTAACGGCGGTGTCACTAATTTATCAACGGCCGTGGTTCAAGAAAGGTCGTAAAACGGGGCACTTAACCAATGTCAAAGCAAGATCACGTGAAGTGTTAATACCACTTTATGATGCCTTGGTAAGGCCACACTTGGAATCCTGCATCCAGTTTTGGTCGCCATGATGTAAAACAGATGTGGAGACTCTGGAAAGAGTGCAGAGAAGAGCAACAAAGAGAATTAGGGGACTGGAGGCTAAAACACATGAAGAACAGTTGCAGGAACTGGGGATGTCTAGTTTAGTGAAAAGAAGGACTAGGGGAGACATGATAGCAGTCTTCCAATATCTCAGGGGCTTCCCAAAGAAGAGAGAGTGAAACTATTCTCCAAAGCAATTCAAGGCAGGACAAGAAACAGGTGCTCCATCACTAGAAGAGGTTGGATACCCATTGATCTGGAATGCTGTAGGGTCTCCTGCTTTGAGCTGCGGGTTGGACTAGAAGACCTCCAGGGTCCCTTCCAACTCTGACATTCTGCAGAGATGGCCACTGTTTATCTGTGCACAGGGCGACAAAGGGAATCTCCTAGGAGACTTAAAGTTGCCCCCTCCCTTCCAGAGGGCTGGGCACCTTGCCCTCTCCCCCCCCCCACCCGCCCGCCTCCCCACTGCCCAGAGTTGCACACAAAAGCAACAAATCCCCCAACCCCAGCTCTCCTTTCCTCCCCCCCTTTTCTTTCCTTCTTTTTTTTTGGGTGTCGCTCGCCAATTAAACCGCGCATCTGATGCATTTTAATCTCAACACCGGGAGGCAGACCTTTCAAAAATGCAAGGAGGGGGGTAGAAGAAGGGGTGGGGTGGGGGGAAAGAGAGAGAAATCATCATAATAAAAATAATAACAAAAGACCCCAAAGAGAGGAAAAAGAGGAATGCTTTTTCCCCCCTTTTTTACATTTTTAAGAAAGGCCTCCCCTCCCGTGTCTCTGCCTGACTCGAGGTAAGGAATGAAAAAGTTGTTTGATGCATAATTGATTGGCTTTGGAGGGCCTTGCAAATTGTTAACGAACCTCGGTAATAAGTTGAAGGGAGGTGGGTGGGGGGTGGGCTAGGGGGGCGCCGGGGAAAATGGGGCCTGTTCTGACCTGCAGGGCTGTGAAATCAGGAAGGGGGACCGAGGTGGGGGCGGGGGGGGGCAGCCAGAAGGGACTGGGCTAATGAGAGCATCCGTGGCAAAGCAGGGTAGGAGGAGAAGAGAAAAGAAGAGAGTTGCAAACAGCAAACAGAAAAACAAAACAGGATACAATCCACCAGAGGACGAACCCCGTGATTTTCCTGGATTCAAAGAAGGCTGCTGAGTTGGCAAAATTGAAAGCGGGTTTTGCAATCTACATGCCTCCCCACCCCTCCAAAAGATCTTAATGGGGGCCTTGGTTGGTCTTGGGGGTGGGCGAACCTAATGAAGGGAAGGTGACAGGATAGCAGGCGTCCAATATTTGAAGGGTTGTCACAGAGAAGAGGGGGTCAAACTTTCTTCCAAAGCACCTGAAGGCAAGATAAGAAACAATGATGGAAGCTGAACAAAGAGAGAAGCAATCTGGAATTAAGGAGAAACTTCCTGGCAGTGAGAACAATTAACTAGTGGAACGGTTTGTCTTCAGAAGATGTGGGAGCTCCATCACTGGAAGTTTTTAAGAAGAGACTGGACAGCCATTTGACTGAAATGGTATGGGGTTCCCTGCTTGGGCGAGGGCCCCTGAGGATGGGCCGGGAAGATACCAATGGAAACTCATCAAGGAGAGACCCAACCTAGAACTAAGGAGAAATTTCTTGAGTGTGAGAACAATTAATCAGTGGAACAACTTGCCTCCAGAAGTTGTGAATGCTCCAACACCGGAAGTTTTTAAGAAGAGGTTGGATAACCCTTTGTCTGAAGTGATGTAGGGTTTCCTGCCTGGGCAGGGGGTTGGACTAGAAGACCTCCAAGGTCTCTTCCAGCCTTATGGTCCTATATTCTGTCTTCTATGACTCATCCTTGGGTAGGCTGACCCACGTGGCCATCAGTACCTGTTGAGGTATCTGAGGTCAGGAAGGCAGATCCAGATTATTGCATTCAGGTCATTATCCCATCTATGCTGAGATTAGACTGGAGGTAGTCCTGGGTGGGTGGGTGGGGGGGTCTACAGAGGGTGATTGCAACTGTTGTTTAATGTACATCACACCTGCACCATGCCCAATTCTTGGTCCTGACCTACAAGGTTTGTTCTGTCTTTGAGATATGATGATTGCAGATTTGGAGATGCCACTCAGTGTTGTTATGATGACGTGGGGAGGGCTGTGGGTAAGGAAGGGAGTTCTTCTTTAAGCCCTCATTTTGCATTACTTTCCAGGTGTGTTTCGCGACACCTCCAATCTCAAGATTGGAAATGAACCTCGCCATGGATTTCAAGAGAAGATTTTCCAAGTGTCCATCAAAACCAGATCAGCCCCAAGATGATGGACAGCAGCAACAGAAGAAGAATGTAAAGTGTTCATCCTCGGTCGAAGGTTGGTACCAACAACGTGTTTAAGAGATGGGCACCTGAGAAAGATCATGATTTCTGAAGGTGACATTCTGAAATAGGAATTATAAGGTGAATATCCCAAAGGTGCTTTTTCAAGAGGCAACTGGACGTCCTTGTTTTATCTTTGAAGATGTTTCACTTCTCATCCGAGAAGCTTCTTCAGCTCTGACTGGATGGCGGATAATGGAAGGATTGATCCTCCTTGCAGACAGCTGGTCCTTTGCATCCTTTTAGAGGGTCGTTGAGGCCACTTGGAGGTTAATCTCTGTCCTCAGGGTCACCTGAGTGGTGCCAATGGGTGTGGAGTCTTCTTGGAACTGAGCTATGCTTTCTGCAGAATGTTTTCTGGCTTGTGAACACAATGCGTTGTCTGCATCTCAAACGGCAAGGAATGTAAATCCCTCCATTCCCCGTTGTCTGGTCAGAGTTGAAGAAGCTTCTTCAATGAGAAGCGAAACGTCTTCAAAGAAAAACCAGAAAGTTCAGTTATCTCTTGAAAAAAAAAATCACCTTTGGGACAACCATGGGCTGGATGACTGAGGATGTTTGTATGGTTGTCAACACATTGCTTCTACTTTGATTAAAATCCTTTAGAATGCAAGATGGATCCCACTGGATCTGACCTAAGGCCTAGCTATAACAAAGGAGAAAGGAAAACCGGAGGCTAAAATGTTTAAAGAATGGTTGTTGGAATTGGGTATGTCTAATTTAATGAAGAGAAGGACTAGGGGTGACATGAAGCAGTCTTCCAATATCTGAGGGACTGCCACAAAGAAGAGGGAGTCAGCTTGCTCTCCAAAACCCCTGAGGGCAGGACAAGAAGCAACCATCAAGGAGAGAAGCAACCTAGAACTATTTCATGATAAGGAGAACAATGAATCAGTGGAACATCTGGCCTTCAGAAGTTGTGGTGCTCCCTCACTGAAGGTTTTTAAGAAGAGACTGGGCAGCCATCTGTCTGAAATGGCATCGGGTTGGATTAGAAGATCTCTAAGGTCCCATCCAGCTCTGTTATTCTGTTTAAGTTGTTGAGGTTGGTTCTCTGTCCTGCTCTAGGGCTAACCCTCAGAGCTTCTCAGACTCCTCTAGCTTCCGTGCAGAAGATGCTGATCGACTTGGAAATGTCTAGTTTAATGAAAAGAAGGACTAAAAAAGGGTGACATGATAGCAGTTTCCCAACATTTGAAGGGCTGCCCGAAAGAAGAGGGGATTCAAATTATTTCCCAAAGCACCAGAAGGCAGGACAATGGATGGAAACTAATCAAGGAGAGAAGCAACTTGGAACTAAGGATACATTTCCAGACAGTGAGGACAATTAACCAATGGAACTGCTTGCTTCCAGAAGTTGTAGGTGCTTCATCACTGAAGGTTTTCAAGAAAACACTGGACAGTCATTTGTCCTGAATGGTATAGGGCAGAGGTGTCCAACCTTGAGAATTTTATAAGATTTGTGGACTTCAACTCCCAGAATTCCCCAGCCAACCACCGGGAATTCTGGGAGTTGAAGTCCACAAGGTTGGACAGCTTTGTATAGGAGGGACACATTAACGGTCTTCCAGTATTTGAGGGGCCACCTATCTGAAATGGTATAAGGTCTCCTGCTTGAGTAGGGGGCTGGACATTATTCTGTTATTCTGTCAAACAGACATTCTGTCAAATATCACGGATCATGAATCATGAGGATCTCATACGGCTGAAGCTAAAGATTCTGGCCAGTTTACACCCATCCAAGGATTCATGACTAAAACTCAAGGTTAACTCAGCCTTCCATCCTTTCAAGATAGGTGAAATGAGGACCCGGATTGTGGGGGCAATAAACTGACTTTGTATAAAAAAGAACACCGCTTGGGGCGGGGGGCAAAAGCCCTACTAAGCAGGTATATACAAAAGTATAAAGACTATTGCTTAACGCATTGTAAGCTGCCCTGAGTCTCTGGAGAAGGGTGGCATATAAATCGAATCAATCAATCAATCAATCAATCAATCAATCAATCAATCAATAAAACAGAATTCTGCTTTGTCCTTCAGGTCCTCAGCTGGTATCTGACATCCATCTGACTGTCTCAGCTAAGAGGTATCTGCCAAGTGCCCCACAGAGTGGAAATATCGGAAGTCGGACGTCCAGGATTTGAATGGAGATGTATGTGGACAACAGGCTGAAGAGGCTGAGGTAAATACAGTTCTCCCTGCATAAGGTTTTGACCTCACACCCTGGTATCATGTCAGGGGAGCCTCTTGTACCATGCTGGCTTAGTTTGTGGGGATCTTGGTGTTTTCTGAGCTTCTTGTTTTCTTGCAGATGTTTCAGTGCCCAACTAGATAACGTTATCAATGCTAGAAAGGAATGGGATTTGCAGGAAAGAGGAGGAGGACGATGACTATGGAGTCCTTGGTGCTCTCTAACCTCAGTTATTTTCTTGCAGACTTCTTATTACCCAACTAGATAATACCATCAGTGCTAGAAGGGAATGGGGTTTGTGAAAAAGAGGAGGGAGGAGGACGACTGTGGGGTTCTTGGGGCTCTCTGAGCTTGGTGGTTTTCTTGCAAAAGTTTCATTATCCAAACTAGGTAACATTATCAGGCTAGAAAGGAGGAAGAGGAGGAGGAGGAGGAGGAGGAGGAGGAGGAGGAGGAGGAGGAGGAGGAGGAGAGGACTATGGTGTCCTTGGTATTATGTCAGCTCGGTTGCTTTCTTGCAGATGTTTTATTACCCAACTAAGTAACATCATCCGTGTTAGAAGGCAGCGGAGTTTACAACCGTCCGAGTGGTGCAAATGGGGTGCGAAGCCTTCTTGGCTGCAGGGTGTTTTCTGTCTTGTGTCCCTTCGCCGTTGAAGACGGGCGCAGGCTGTTGGGGATTTGAGATGCAGACAACACAGCCTCATCCCCAGCAGCCTGTGCCCGTCTTCCACAGCGAAGGCTCAACACGGTTGCAGGAAAACGTCTTGCAGAGAGCACAGCTCCACAACACAGTCCTCCTTTCAGCCGTTCCAAGAAGGCTCCCCAGACATTTTCACTACTCAGGTGATCCTGAGGACACAGATAAACACCACTCCAAGTGGCCTCAAGGACTCTCTAAAAGGATGCAAAGGAGCAGCTTATGTCTGCAAGGAGTATAAACCCTTCCATTCCCCTCCATCCAGTCAGAACTGAAGAAGCTTCTTGGTAATGGGCATTTGGAAGGGATTATGATGGGATGTCCAGACGTCAGGGTCAAAAGACCAGGACTACAAATGAAGTTGCAGCTAAACTAATTTATCATTTAACATGCCTATGCACACAACTATACAACTCATAGTTAGCGCTTTCTTGGCATAAGACAAGGATCCATAGAATTCAAGGGAGTGTAGGTTTACTTCGCTTGTAACGCAGTGGTTAGAGTGCAGTACTGCCAGCTACTTCTGTTGACTACCGGCTGCCTGCAGTTTGGCAGTTCAAATCTCACGAGGCTCAAGGCTGACTCGTCCTTCCGAGGCGGGTCAAATGAGGACCCAGATGGTTGGGGGCAAGAGGCTGACTCTGTAAACCGCTTAGAGGGGGCTGGAAAGCACTGTGAAGCAGTATGTAAGTCTAAGTGTTAGTGGTAGGAAGGATGGATGGATGGATGGATGGATGGATGGATGGATGGAAGGAAGGAAGGAAGGAAGGAAGGAAGGAAGGAAGGAAGGAAGGAAGGAAGGAAGAGCCATGGTGGTCCAGTGGTTAGAATGCAGTACTGCAGGCTAACTCACTGCCAGAAGTTCAATCCTGACTGACTCAATGTTGGCTAAGCCTTCAGTCCTTCCAAGGTCGGTCAAATGAGGACCCAGATGGTTGGGGGCAAGAGGCTGACTCTGTAAAAGTGCTTAGAGAGGACTGCAAAGCACTATGAAGTGGTATATAAGTCTGTGCTATTGCAAGGAAGGAAGGAAGGAAGGAAGGAAGGAAGGAAGGAAGGAAGGAAGGAAGGAAGGAAGGAAGGAAGGAAGGAAGGAAGGAAGGAAGGAAGGGCTATGGTGGTGCAGTGGTTAGAGTGCAGTATTGCAGGCTGACTCTGCCCACTGCCAGGAGTTCAATCTTGATTGGCTCAAGGTTGATTCAGCCTTCTGTCCTTCCGAGGTGGGTCAAATGAGGACCCAGATGGTTGGGGGCAAGAGGCTGACTCTATAAACTGCCTAGAGAGAGCTGGAAAGCATTGTGAAGTGGTATATAAGCCTAAGGGCTATGGCTATCGCTACATAGAGATTCTAGACCAGTGATGGCTAACCTTTTCTGGACTGAGTGCCCAAAGTGCGAATGAACCCCCAAAATGCAATGTGTGAGTGGCCCCTGCATACACCCCAACCCCCAAATATGCATGCCCCCACACGTTCCCCGCTCCTGAGCATGCATGCGTGACCCCTGCATGCTCCCCACCCCCATGCATGTGCCACCCCACACATGCACGCTGCCCCCTGCGCATGTATGCGCATCCCCCACATGTGCTCCCTGTATATGCGTGGCAGAGATCTGAAGACCAGCTGGCTGGCAGGAGGTGTGAGTGCATGCATGGCGGAGCTGAGCTTGGGCGAAAGGACACGTGCCCACAGAGAGGGTGCTGTATGCCACCTCTGGCACATGTGTCATAGGTTCACCATCACAGTTCTAGACTGATTCCTGACTGGGGAATTCTGGGAGTTGAAGTCCGCCAGTCTTAAAGGTGCCAAGGTTGGAGACTCCTGTTCTAGTCCAACCCTCCTGATAGATGGGTTTTTTTTTTAATTTGATTTATATGCCGCCCTTCTCCGGAGACTCAGGGCGGCTTACAATGCATTAAGCAATAGCCTTCATACTTTTGTATATTTTATACAAAGTCAGCTTATTGCCCCCACAAACAGGGTCCTCAATTTACCCACCTTAGAAAGGATGGAAGGCTGAGTCGACCTTGAGCCTGGTGAGATTCGAACTTACAGTCATTGCAGGCAGCTGAATGCTCTCCTTCCTTCCTTCCTTCCTTCCTTCCTTCCTTCCTTCCTTCCTTCCTTCCTTCCTTCCTTCCTTCCTTTCCTTCCTTCCTTCCTCTTTCTTTCCTTCCTTCCTCTTTCTTTTCTTCCTTCCTTCCTTCCTTTCTTTTTTTAATTTGATTTATATGCTGCCCTTCTCCGGAGACTCAGGACGGCTTACAATGCGTTAAGCAATAGCCTTCCTACCTTTGTATATTTTATACAAAGTCAGCTTATTGCCCCCACAAACTGGGTCCTCAATTGACCCACTTTAGAAAGGATGGAAGGCTGAGTCGACCTTGAGCCTGGTGAGATTCAAACTTACAGTAATTGCAGGCAGCTGAATGTTCTTCTTTCTTTCTTTCTTTCTTCTTTCCTTCCTTTCTTTTTTTAATTTGATTTATATGCCGCCCTTCTCTGGAGACCCAGGGCGGTTTACAATGCGTTAAGCAATAGCCTTCCTACCTTTGTATATTTTATACAAAGTCAGCTTATTGCCCCCACAAACTGGGTCCTCAATTGACCCACTTTAGAAAGGATGGAAGGCTGAGTCAACCTTGAGCCTGGCTAGGATTGAACTCGCAGTAATTGCAGGCAGCTGGATGTTAACTACTGCCTTAGTAGGAGGCATTAGCCTCCTACGCCACTCCAAATGGTTGCCGTATCTTGTCTTGTAAACCTTCAGTAACTTGGAGGCAAGCTGTCCCACTGGTTAATTGTCCTCACTGTCAGGAACTTTCTCCTTCGTTCCAGGTTGTTTCTTCCTTGATTATTTCCACCCATTGCTTCTTGTCCTGCCCTCAGGTGCTTTGGGGAATAGCTTGACTCCCTCTTCTTTGGGGCAGCCCCTGAGATATTGGAAGACGGCTATCGTGTCCCCCCGATCCTTCTCTTTGGTAGGCTAGATATACCTAGAATGACTAATATTTGTTCTAAGGCAATGGGTTTCAAAGGTTACAGTCAGAAAATCATGACATCATTTAACAATTACAGTTTCATTGGCAAACACAGAGCTTTTTAACCATCCTCAGCATGACTGGCTGGGGAATTTGGGGAATTGAAGTCCACAAGTCTTAAAGTACCCGAAGTTGGACATTCCTGCCCTAAACCATTCCAGAGAAATGGTGTCCCATCTCTTCTTCAAAAGCTCCAGGATTTGGAGCACCCACAACATCTGGAGGCCAGCTGATCCAATGGTTAATTGTCCTAACTGTCAGGAAATTGTAATTCCAGGTTGCTTTTCTCCTTGATTAGTTTCCATGCATTGCTTCTTGTTATGCTTTCAGGGGCTCTGGAGAATAGGTTGAGCCCCTCCAAGACAACCATTTATGTGAAATATTATAGAATAAGAGCCTTGGTGGCACAGAGGTTAGAATGCAGTAATGCAGGCTGACTCTGCCTACTGCCAGCAGTTCGATCCTGACCAGCTCAAGGTTGACTCAGCCTTCCATCCTTCCAAGGTGGATCAAATGAGGACCCAGACTGTTGGGGAAAATATGCTACTTAGTATACTGTCTTTGTTGTAAGCCGCCCACAGTCTTCGGAGAGTGGGCAGCATAAAAATATGACTAAATAAAAATAAATAAAATAAATAAATGAGGGCCCAGATTGTTGGGGGCAAGAGGCTGACTCTGTAAACCACTTAGAAAGGTCTGGAAAGCACTGTGAAGCGGTATATAAATCTAAGTGCTGTTGCTAAGTGGGAAGGAAGGAAGGAAGGAAGGAAGGAAGGAAGGAAGGAAGGAAGGAGTGGCATTAGTGGTTAGAGTGCAGTATTGCAGGCTAACTCTCCCCTGAAGGCCGGCAGTTTGATCTTGACCGGCTCAAGGTTGACTCAGCCTTCCATCCTTCCAAGGTGGGTCAAATGAGGACCCAGATTGTTGGGGAAAATATGCTATTTAGTATACTGTCTTTGTTGTAAGCCGACCACAGTCCTCGGAGAGTGGGCGGCATAGAAATATGACTAAATAAAAATAAATAAAATAAATAAATGCGGACCCAGATTGTTGGGGGGCAAGAAGCTGACTCCGTAAACCGCTTAGAAAGGTCTGGAAAGCACTGTGAAGCGGTATATAAATCTAAGTGCTGTTGCTAAGTGGGAAGGAAGGAAGGAAGGAAGGAAGGAAGGAAGGAAGGAAGGAAGGAAGGAAGGAAGGAAGGAAGGAAGGAAGGAAGGAAGGTCTCTTCCCACTCTATTACTCTGTTATTGTTTCTGGCAGCCTCTCACACATTGGAACATTGCTATCAGTCACCCCTTTTGACTTAATGTTATTATTCTGGACTCATCTTTCTTGTAGATGACTTATGGGATATGTAAGCATCCCATAGCTATGTGGGGGGGGGGAACACCCAGATGAGATGCCCAGTGTTATGTTATGTGACAGCAGTAATGGAGAGACACCTTCCAAGTTCTCACCCCTAGTTGAGAGCAGAAGAGGACCACAAAGGAATTCAGAACTTCCACAGGCCAACATATATCCCGTCACCAGAGCTGGGTACTTATGACACCAGCTACCTCTGAACCCTGAAGTTATTTGACGCAAGAAATGAACAACTTTGATTGAAGGTAAGGCAACCACCTCACCTCCACCTTCTTCTACCACTTGGTCCAAGTCCAGAAGCAATTTTCACTTGGTTCATATCCTTCCTTTTCATAGAAAAAGGAGGTAACTCCACATAAAAAATATTATCGTGCCATTTCTTCTGGAAAACCAGGCGTGGTCTGAGAACATGGAGCGGTGGACACATTATGTAATGGTCAACATTCTTTTTAGTATTTTCTATTAATGAGTTGTAGAGTTGCCTGCATGTCGATAGAGACAGTCAGGGGTGGATATATGAGGTCTGTGTTCATGAAAAGCAAATTAACTACCTTTCTCTCGCCTTCCCAGGGACCTAGAACATAGAACATAGAATAGGCATCTTGGAGGTCTTCTAATCCAAGCAGGAGATCCCTCACCATCCTGGACAAATGGCTGTCAAATCTCAGGGATGGAGCACTCACAACTTCTGAAGGCAAGCTGTTCCACTGGTTAATTGTTCTCACTGCCAGGAAATTTCTTCTTAATTCTAGGTTGCTTCTCTCCTGGTTTAGTTTCCATCTGTTACTTCTTGTTCTTCTTTCAGGTGCTTTGGAGATTAGGTGGACTCCCCTTCTTCTTTGGGGCAGCCCCTTAAATATTGGAAGATGCTATCCTGTCACTCCTAGCCCTTCTCTTCGTTAGACTAGACGTACTCAGTTCCCACAACGGTTCGTCATATGGTTTAGCCTCTCTTGCTTTTCTTTCTCTGTGGAATTATGTTTGACTGGGCTTTTCTAATTTCATTTTTCAGAGTTTCCCAAGGACCTTGAGAAAACTAGAGGCGATCCCTTCTTTCTATCCATGTTACCCGATTGCTGGTAAGTTTGCTATCATTCCACATTGCTTGGTGGCTCTCTCTAGAACAGTGTTTCTCAACCTTGGAAGCTTGAAGATGGGTGGACTTCAACTCCCAGAAGTTGAAGTCCACCCATCTTCAAGCTTCCAAGGTTGAGAAACACTGCTCTAGAAGGTAGAACATACAATAATAGAGTTGGTAGGGACCTTACAGGACTTCTAATCCACCCCCTGCTCGAGCTGGAGACCCTACACCCGTTCTGACAAATGGTTGTTCAGTCTCTTCTTAAAAACTCCAGGAATGGAGTACCCAAAACTTTTGGAGGGAAGCTGTTCCATTGGTAAATTATCCTCACTGTCAGGAAGTTTCTCCTTAATTCCAGGTTGCTTCTCTCTTTCATCCATTGTTTCTTGTTTTGTCTTCTGGTGCTTCGGAGAATAGCTTGACTCCCTCTTCTTTGGGGCAGCTCCTGAGATATTGGAACCCTGCTATCATGCCTCCCCTGGTCCTTCTCTTCATTAGACCAGACATACCCAATTCCTGTAATTGTTCTTCCTCGTGTTCTCTTGTTTTCTTCGTCTCGCCCTTTAAATTCCGAAGAACGAAAAGGAGGAGGAGAAGGAGGAGGAGGAGGAGAAGGACCAGCTGCTCTCAAGAAAGCTGATCTAACAGTCCACAAGCCACGTTCGCATCTTCAGCAGATGGTAACAGGGATAGCTGCTTAGCGCTGCATGTTTGACATCTCCTAGAAATAGCAAGCCATGATAAAGTGGTAGGCCTGTAGCCACTATCATCTGTTCCGGTGTCTTTGGTTGAAAGTGGAAGTCACATGCTCGGTTTCGCACCTCCCTGATGCGAGAACGCTGTTGGGGGTGAGTCACGGTGCATCTGCTTCCCTCCTCCTTTCCCTCTCTCCCCCCACCACCCCCACCCCAATTCCCCATCAGCCCGTAGTGGCGGTTGCCTGGTGCTGTTGCTGCTACGCTCTTGTCACCAGCTTGTGTGACAGGTGAAGTGACACAGACTCGGCAGAGTTGCAAAGCAGGTTGCTCCGGGCTCTTCCCACATGGGGAGGTGAAGTTGCTCCAACAGAAGGGGGAGGAAAGAGCACGTTCTAACATCTGTTCGCTTCGCAGAACAACAACGGAAAGGGTGAAAGGAAGAGAAGAGAAGAGAAGAGAAGAGAAGGGATGGAGATGACCCACAGGAGCAGCGAGGAGATCTTCGGGGGGCTCCACGTTCTTCTGAGGACCCCACTTCTGAACCTCCCGTTCATTTCGGCAAGGTTGTTCTTGTCTTAAATGGTCAAGCAACCAGGTATGGCTACCATCTAAGCAACTTCAAGAGTGGAGATAAGGTATATCTGGTTGGCATCTAAGCACCTTCTGTATCCACTAATGGGACATTCGGACATGATAAAACCTTTCTGGAATGGTATTTATGATCCTTAAGTGGTTTAATTTCTCACCCATTAACTTTATTCTTCAAGGTTGAACCTTGTTTTGGACAACTACATGCAACATGAAGGTCAGATCGACCACCATTCCTTTACCTGAAGGGATTTGTCTTTAGCCACGCAAGGTATGAATCTTCCTTGATATGCCAGATCCTGAGGTTCTTGAGTCTCCATATCGTTCTTTAGTGACTTTCTCAGTAGAAGAGGTCAACATCTCTTCCAAAGTCAAGTGGGAATGAAAGACTTTTGGAGCAAGATCAGAAACATTTATTCCCAGAATAGATTCAAGTCCATTTCAGTCCTTGATTCCAAGGGTTTCTCAGGCTCTGTTTCACAACAGGTTATTGGCAACTTAGGATTCCTTGCTGGAAGTGAAAGAAATGGTTGGAAAGAGGCAGGAAATGACATCAAAGAAGTAGTATTGAGAAATAAGGAGGCCAATCAAAGAAATTAGAATAACAGAGTTGGAAGGGACCTTGGAGGTCTTCTAGTCCAACCCCCTGCTTAGGCAGGAAATCCTACACCACTTCAGATAAATGGTTATCCAACAACTTCTTAAAAACTTCCAGTGTTGGGAGCATTCACAACTTCTGGAGGTAAGTTGTTTCACTGATTAATTGTTCTCACTGTCAGAAAATTTCTCCTCAGTTCTAAGTTGCTTCTCTCCTTGATTAGTTTCTATCCATTGCTTCTTGTTCTACCCTCAGGTGCTTTGGAGAATAGCTTGACTTCCTCTTCTTTGGGGCAGCACCTCAAATATTGGAAGACTGCTATCATGTCTCCCCTGGTCCTTCTTTTCATCAAACTAGACATGCAACCCTAATCATCTTTGTTGCTCTTCTCTGTAGTGTTTCTAGAGTCTCAACATCTTTTTTACATCTTGGTGACCAAAACTAGATGCAGTACTCCAAGTGTGGCCTTACCAAGGCGTTATATTGATGCCTTGAAGAGAATATTTGTAGCTCAGGAACTCCATAAATGAGAAAGCCTTTTCATGAAGACTCTTCTCTGAGTTAAATCACGGGACTGTGATACTCTATTTTCTTTTTAATTACGCAGTATGATTATCCTAGAAAATGATGGAAGCTCCTTCAGAACAAGACAGGGAGGGTGGCCCAATTGAGGAAAGTAGGAATGGAAGCAACTTAATGTGCTACATTGGCCAAAAAAGCCAACACAGTCCTTGGCTGCATCAGCAGACGGATAGCATTGAGATCACGAGAAGTGATACGACAGGTTTATAATGCCTTGATAAAACCATGCTTGGACTACTGCATCCAATTTTGGTCACCAAAAAAGATGTTGAGACACTAGAAAGAGTGCAGAGAAGAGCGACAAAAATTATTAGAGGACTGGAGGGTAAAACAGATGAAGAACAGTTGCCGTTGTGCAAATTGGGTATGTCTAGTTTAATGATGAGAAGGACTAGGGGAGACATGAGAGCAGTGTTCCAATATCTGAGGAGCTGCTCCAAAGAAGAGGGAGTCAATCTATTTTCAAAAGCACCCAAAAGCAGGACAAGACGCAATGGATGGAAGCTAATTAAGGAGAGAAGCAACCTAGATCTCAGAAGAAACCTTGCCTCCAGAAGTTGTGAATGCTCCATCACTGGAGGTTTTTAAGAAGACCCTGGACAGCCATTGGATGGTATAGAGTCTCCTGCTCCAGCCCAATTGGGCTAGAAGACCTCCATGGTCTCATTCAACTTTGTTATTCTGTTATGCAATTAAACATAAATAATTCTGAAGCATAATTTCTAATATGCATCTCTTTTCTCTTTGCCTCCCAACTCATGACACCCTCCCAAATCTTCGTCTTCATGTGATACCTGTTAAGGAAGAAAGAAGACATTCGTGAGTGGAATGCCTTCACGTTCAGGAACAATTTATTGCATGTCCATCTTCTTTCATTCTGTTTTCTGTGTTATCATGAATAATAGCTGGCTTCCTAGGAAATGGACTATCAATCATTCATCCCAATTCATTTTCACGTTGGATTGTTTCCCCCAATCAGCGTCAGTTTGGGAAGGCTGCCAAAATTGATTTGGGTGATCTTCACCCAGGGCTGACCCCTTGGAAGGATACTTGTAGCTCGTGGTTAAATTGTGGAGTCCAAGATGGTCTCTTGATGGTTTTCTTGCAGATGTTCCATGAGCCAACTAGGTACCATCATCAATGCTAGGCGAAGCTAATACTGATATTATCTAGCTGAGTTACCGAGCTGAGAGAATGCCAAGGACATCACAGCCCTCCTCCTTCTCCTCCTCACACCCCACAATCCTCCTCCTCCTCCTCTCGTCCTCCACTACCTCTTCCTCCTTTCCATGAGGACCCCACAGTTATTGTCCTCCTCCTCCTCCTCTTCCTCCTCCTCCTCCTCCTCCTCCTCCTCCTTACCTAGTTGGGTCATGAAATGTCTACAAGAAAGCCACCAAGCTCAGAGAACACCAAGGGCTCCTCATTCACATGTCCTTCAAGTTGGACCACATTTGAGAACATTGTAAGAGAGTCTGACCCAGGGGTGAAATCCAGCAGGTTCTGACAGATTCTGGAGAACCAACAGTGGAAATTTTGAGCAATTCAGAGAACCGGCAAATGCCACCTCTGGCTGGCTCCAGAGTGGGGTGGGAATGGGGATTTTGCAGTATCCTTCCCCTGCCACACCCACCTAGCCACACCACACCCACCAAGCCACGGCCACAGAACCGGTAGTAAAACTGGTCTGACCAATGCCTGGAGATGGTTTTACCTGGACATTCAAAAAAATCCGGAATAAACAATTACAATAAGGGAAGTTTTCTCATGGATCAGCAAACGCTCAAAAACAGGATGTGGAAACTTAGAAGAAATGGTCCGTACTTAACAATAAAGAAATGTAAATTACTATAATGTGCCTCAATTATCTGTATTAGAATTTGTACTTTTAATCCTTCCCCCCAGGAGTTTGGGATTAGCATCTAAATCAGTGTTTCTCAACCTTGGAAGCTTGAAGATGGGTGGACTTCAACTCCCAGAATCCCCCAGCCAGCTGGCTGGGGGATTCTGGGAGTTGAAGTCCACCCATCTTCAAGCTTCCAAGATTGAGAAAAGGATGCCAGACCAGCTGCCTGCAAGGAGTATCAATCCTTCCATTCCCCACCATCCAGTCAGAGCTGAAGAAGCTTCTTGGAGGAGAAGTGAAACTTCTTCAAAGTAAAAGAAGAAAGTCCAGTTGCCTCCAGAAAAAGCACCTTTGGGACAACCAGGACCTGGATGACCGAGAATCTTTACAGACCTTTAACCCTCCCTGTACTCTTTAGGCTTAGATTTCCAGGGACATCCGTAGAAAGACAAATCTTCAAAGAACAGAGACCCGGAGCAGGCCAGGAATCCTCTCCTTCTCTCCCCCTCCTTTCTCCATGACTGAGCTCTCTAAATGGCCCCTGTGAAATACGGACAATCCCGGAGCACCCACTGCATGAATTCCTCTGTCTCTCCTTAATTGGAGCCTTCATCTCCCTCCTGATCTCATAATAATTCAATCGGTACCACTAGGCAGTTTTCGAACAGTTAACTACCCATGCCTGCCACAGCTCATTAGCCACACAAATTCCACCATTAGTTCCATCCAGAAGAGATTTTCAGCATTGCTAGGAAGGGAGAAAGCTGGGCGAGATTCTCCATCAGGGTCATCTGAAGCCTGCCCCCCGCCCCAAATCTTCACCCTTTTGGCCTCCGTTCCTCCCGTAGGGACGGAAAGGTCTTTTTCATGATTCGCTTCCAGGATTGAATCAGAACAGAGCTTGAAGGGGCCTTGGAGGTCTTCTAGTCCAACCCCCTGCTTAAGCAGGAGACCCTCGACCATTCCAGACAAGTGGCTGTCCAGTCTCTTCTTAAAAACCTCCAGTGATTAAGCACCTACAATTCCTGAAGGCAACTTCTCTTCCAGTGGTTAATTGTCCTCATTGTCAGGAAATTCCTCCTTAGTTCTCGGTTGCTTCTCTCCTTGATTAGTTTCCAGCCATTGCTTCTTGTCCTGCCCTCAGGTGCTTTGGAGAATATGTTGAAACCCTCTTCTTGGGGGCAACCCCTCAAATATTGGAATACTACTATCATGTCATTCTACTCCTTCTCTTCTGATCAGAATACAGAATAACAGAGGTGGAAGGGACCTTGGAGGTCTTCTAGACCAACCTCCTGGCCTAACCACTCTCCGTTTTTAGTGTTAAATTTTAATCTGTTTTAAATTATTTGGGGTGTTTTAATTCTGTCTGGGCCAAATTTATTTAATCTGTTTTTAGTTGGTTTTAAATTTTGTATTTATGTATTTTTTATTGTTGGCTGTACATCGCCCTGAGTCCTTCGGGAGTAGGGCGGTATATAAATCCAATAAAATCTAAAATCTAAAATCTAAATCCTGCTTAGGCAGGAAACTGGATACCATTTCAGACAAACAGTTGTCCAATCTCTTCTTAAAAACTTCCAGTAATGGAGCACCCACGACTTTTGAAGGCAAGTCATTCCACTGATTAATTGTCCCCACAGTTAGGAAGTTTCTCCTTAATTCCAGGTTGCTTCTCTCCTTGATTAGTTTCCATCTGTTGCTTCTTCTCCTGCTTCCAGCTGTTTTGGAGAATATGTTGACCCCTCCCCGTCTTCTTTGGGGCAGCCCTTCAGATATTGGAAGGCTGCAATCAAGTCACCTCTGGTCCTTCTCTTCTCTTCAATTCCTGCAAGCGTTCTTCACCAGGAGACCAATCCACGGGAGGACTCTTCAGCTCAAGGAGATTCAAGAAGTCCACCCAGGGCTGTTCCAGTTGATTTAGGCTTTGGTGATGGAAGGAATTTGCTTCGGGCAGCTCCAATCATTGAGAGCTGATGGTCGTTTCAAGGCTGCAGGGGGATGGAATGGAGAAGGCTGACAGTAACAATTGGACCAGCAAGCCAGCTTCTGACCTCCATCACCTTCACGTCCCTGCCAGGAAATGGGAAACCACGATGCACAGACGTGGTTTGCAATCGAAAGGATTGCGAGAGAGCAGAGATAATCAGGCCACCGGTAAGAAGAGATGGAGGCCGGACCTGCTAGACGGGGAGAGACAGGCAGGAGGCAAATTAAAGTTTTAAAAACCTCTTCAGAAAAGCATGGATTCCCTGGAGACTCAGAACATGGTTTATTTCCTTCAGCCAAACAAGGTTGGAACCGTTCCAGAAATGAGATTCGGGACAAGGCACAGGGGCAACACATACAGGGAGTCCTTGACTTACAACTGTTTGTTTCGAGACCGTCCGAAGTTACAACCGCACTGAAGAACGTGACGTATGACTATTTTTCATACTTAACAGCCGTGGCAGCGTTGTTCCTCCTCCTCCTCCTCCTCCTCCTCCACTACCACGACCACCTCGGTAACATCATTATTATCTCCTCCTCTACACAAACTCCATTCTGTTCTAGCACTGATGATGTTACGTAGTTGGATCATGAAAGATCTGGAAGAAAACAATCGAGCTCGGAGAGCACCAAGGACCCCAGAGTCCTCCTCCTCTTCCTCCCCCTCTTCCTCCTCCTCCTCCTCTCTGCAACTCCCTCTCCCTTCTAATACCTTCTAGTTCAGGTAATGAAACATCTGTAAGAAAACCAGCAAGCTTAGAGAGCACAGGAGATCCTTTTCCAGCATTGCAGAGAATAGAATAAAATAGGATAGGATAGGATAGGATAGGATAGGATAGGATAGGATAGGATAGGATAGGATAGGATAGGATAGGATAGAATAGAATAGAATAGAATAGAATAGAATAGAATAGAATAGAATAGAATAGAAGACTGGAATAAATGGAATGGAATGGAATGAGATAGGATAGGATAGGATAGGATAGGGTAGGGTAGGGTAGGGTAGGGTAGGGTAGGGTAGAATAGAATAGAATAGAATAGAATAGAATAGAATTTTTATTGGCCAAGTGTGATTGAACACACAAGGAATTTGTCCCCAGGTGCATATGCTCTCAGAGTACATAAAAGAAAAGATACATTCGTCAAGAATCATAAGGTACAACACTTAATGATAGTCTTAGAGGACAAATAAGCAATCAAATCGTATTAGGAAACAGTCAATATAAATTGTAAGGATACCAGCAACAAAGTTACAGTCATACAGTCATAAATGGGAGGAGATGGGTGATAGGAACGATGAGAAGATTAGTAGTAATCTTAGAAATATATAGAATATAGATAGAAAATAGAAAAATATAGAAAAAGAGAAAATAGGCTTTCAGTAACACCTTGCGGAGGTTAGACCTGCTGGTCCCATTCAGGTTTTTCCAGGGAAAATGATTTAGCGCAAAGCCCTTTGTTGCCATAAATTAAACAGGATCCCAAAATTACATGACATTTAAAATTATTTCAGAATGCACTTAAACTCGAGCCACTCTGAAGATCTGCTTACTCAGAATAAGAACGTGAAGGCTGGTGTAAATCCAATCCATTTCGATTCCCGCCTTTCCTACGCCAGTGTCTCCTCCCGTGGTGTTCTTCGGCATTTTTAAAAAATTAAAAGTCCCGCACATAAATTTCCTAGTCAACTTAAAGGCAGAGGATTTTCACTGATTTCCGAATGCATAATGTTGTGGCCTTGGCCTTGGCTTGTTTCTTTCTTTTTGTCACAAAAAGGCCTCTGTACACGACCATGATTTTCTGGTCTATATCACGACGGTTCCTGAAACAACCAAGGGCCACACAGTGACACGGTCCTTCTTTTGGCTGTTAAAAGAAAGCAAAAAGCCAATACTGTATACATTGTACTTTAGGAAAATGTGCGCATTTGGGGGAGCACGCATGTATCCAAATGCCTAATTTTGCAGAAACGTACCCGCTAAAAATCCAACTGCAGAGTTGTGAAGAGTAGAGTAGAGTAGAATAGGAGTTGGAAGGGACCTTGGAGGTCTTCTAGTCCAACCCCTTGCTCACACAGGAGAACCTACACTATTTCAGACAAGTGCCTGCCTAGACCATGTGGTGGCGGCGGACCTTTTACTCACCGAGTGCTGTGAGTAAGTGCTTTGCACACTTCATATGCACGCATGCCATCTGCGCTAATGCGCGTCTCCTCCCCATATGCTGCGTGCACAACCGTACCATCTGTGCATGCACACAGCTTTTCCGTGTGTGCCCCATGCGCTGCGCATGCAATCTGTGAACAAACACAGATACAACAATACAACATACAAAACAAATAAACATAAATCAAGTCTTACGACTTCCTTTTTACATCGGTAGACTGTTTTTATACCCTTATCTATATATTTACATATAAGGCAATATGATAAACTCCGTATTTAATTTGTTAAGTTCCTTACTTGGTACTCAATTTTTGTCTCCTTGACCCCTTTTGTTGTGTCCCTATGTTTATATTCCTTTCTTTTTCTCCAACCAGTTATACCATTTTTGCCATACTAAATAACAGTCTGTATCGTCGTTTTCTTGTAATTCTTTTGTAAGTCTATCCATTTCTGCACATTCCGTAATTTTGCTCACCAATACTTTCATGCGGATGTGCAAATGTGAAGACCTGAATTGCACGCATGCGCACCGGAGCTCTAAACACCAGCTGGGACGTGCGCACCTGAGCAGCTTCAAGTGAGTTGGGCGACAGCTCACGTGCCCGGAAATATAGCTCTGTGTGCTACTTCTGGCACGCGTGCCATAGATTCGCCATCATGGATCTAGACTCTTCTTAAAAACTTCCAGTGATGAAGCATCCACACCTTCAGGTAGCAAGTTGTTCCACTGGTTATTTGTCCTCAGTATCAGGAAATTTCTCCTTAGTTCCAGGTTGCTACTCTCCTTGATTAGATTCCATCCGTTGTTTCTTGTCCTGCCTTCTGGTGCTTTGGAGAATAATTTGACCCCCTCTTCTTTGGGGCAGCCCTTCAAATAATAATAATAATAATAATTTTATTTCTATACCGCCCCTCTCCCGAAGGACTCAGGGCCGTGTACAGCCTAATAAAAACACAATATATAAACATCATAATTTAGATTTTAAAAATTTGTTAAAATGATTACACTGTTCGGCCGAATAATTAAAACCCCCCAATTAAAACTCCAAATTTAAAAACTCACTTACAAAGATAGCTCCGCCTGTCAGAAGAGCAGGGTCTTGAGGGCACAGTGAAAAACCCGGAGGTCGGAGATCATGCATATCTCAGGGGGGAGTTAGTTCCACAGGGCGGGTGCCCCCACAGAGAAGGCTCTCCCCCTGGGTGTCGCCAGCCGACATTGCTTGGCCGACGGCACCCTGAGGAGTCCCTCTCTGTGGGAGCGAACTGGCCGGTGGGAGGCTATCGGTGACAGAAGGCGGTCCCATAGATACCCTGGTCCTGAGCCATGGAGTGTTTTAAAGGTGGTAACCAGCACCCTGAATCGCTGGAATACTGGAATACTAATGTCACCCCTCAATCTTCTTTTCGTCAGACAACCAAACCCAAATCCTTTAGCCGTTCTTCCTATGTTTTAGTCTCCAGGCCTTGGAAGAAGAGGCCAATATGCAAATCGGACCCAGCCGAAATTATGTTCAGTCAAATGAGAATTTCAGCAACAGTGACCGCTGCTTAATCATTTGCCATTTCTTGCCTGCTGAACCTCTCTGGAGAAGAACATTTCAAGCTCTCTGCAATCCATTTGCCTCTTCACTACCATGGATAATTCGATGTCGTTTACACTCTTCGATTTCCTCACCTTTCAGCCTTCATTCCAGAATTGAATCGTCTGGTTCTGGCCCAGATAATTCCTGAGGATCCCATTGCTCCATCCCTGAGCGGTTTTGACCGTTTCCTTTGACTCTTTTTTTGTGGAGTTTAACCAGGTAATGATCTGCAGTAAAACCCATCATATTTGCTAAGTTTAACCTTTGATGAGTGACTTTTTTTCCCCCAAAAGTTTTGGGGAGAACACCTTGAGTATTAAGTCTACCCTGATCGATGGTGGCTACGCCCGTTGAAACATTTCTGAAGGCTTCACCAAATACTTCCGGTCACGCAAAATTAGTCCTCTTTTAATGACCATTCAAAGTTACGACAGCACTTATGACCGTTTTTCATAGTCACGACCGTTGTAGCCTCCCCACGGTCATGTGATCAAAATTCAGATCCTTGGCATGTACCTACGATGGTTGCAATGTCCTGATCCCCTCAATGAGGAACTTAACAACCAGTGTCACTAACTTAACAAATGTGGTGATTCACTTAACAACTGTGGCAAGACAGATTGTAAAGCTGACCAATTGGCTGAATGAGTGGATGGATTTTTATACAGTTTCTGAGATGGTGGGTGTTATGTCCTTATAAGGGCATCCGCCTGGGATTGGCTAAAGATCCTTTCGGCGGGAGTTTTGAATCCCTGGCAGTGGGCGGTGCGTCTGCCGGAGTGTATATAAGGAGAGCTCCGGCAGCGCACAGGCTGTTCAGTTCTTGTTATTAAAACTGGTTAGTTGAACCCTGCTGGTCACTTCTTCTTTCCTGCGCCGATCTAACACTGGTGACGAAGGTCTAGAGAAGAACCTCCGCGTGGCACGATCGCCATAACGAGCTGAAGTCACTCGACGCGGTCTGAGAAATGGCAACGCCGCAAGCGCCGTTCGCCTCGCTGGCTCCCTTCAACCCCAGCCGGGAGAAGTGGAGTTCGTATATGATACGTTTCCGCCAATTCCTCCGGGGAAACGGTTACAACAACCTAGACGACGAGAGGAAGAGGGCTCTCTTCCTCGCTAACTGCGGCTCCGACGTTCTGGAACTCGCCGTCAACCTCGTCGCACCCAGGGACATTGAAGTCATGTCCTGGGTGGATCTGCAGACTGCCCTGCAAGACCACTATGCACCAACGGGCACCCCCATATCGAACCGCTTTACCTTCCGCCAACGTAATCAGAAGGAAGGCGAATCGCTTAAAGACTTTGTGGCGGCATTGCGTCAAATCGCTGTAAACTGCGAATTTGAGAACGTTGACAATGCCTTACGCGACGGGATCGTCTTCGGGATGAGAGATGCCAACCTCCAAAAGAAGTTCCTGAGCAGGAAAAGACTGTCCCTGAAGGACATTCTTGAGGAGGCTACGGCTGCTGAAACATCCGAGACCGCCGCTGCTGCCATGCTCCAGTCCCGAGGGATCCATAAGATCCGCAAACCGTCATCGGAATCATCCGACGACTCGACCACTCCAACAGATTCAGAGGGAGAATCGACCGTTTTGAAAGTTTCCCGCCCATCCAGGCGGGAAATTCAAAACGATGGCCGCCGCGCCGCTCAGTGCGGCAGTTGCAAGGGACACCATCCCCGCCAATCCTGTCGCTGGCGGGATGCCACCTGCAGACGCTGCCTTAAGAGGGGGCACATCGCAGAGGCATGCAGAGCCTCTGATCCTGTTCCTGAGCCGATCAAGCCCCAGAATCCAGAAAATCGTCGCGACTCCCAGAGGTCGTCCAAACGGTCCTCAATCCAGCAAAAGCGCGACGACCGCAACAGTTCTCATGGCGGCGCTGTGAACCAGACAACGATCGCCCTCACCAGCACCAACAGTGCCACAAAATTCCACGTGACACTGTTGGCTGAAGGCTTGCCGTGCACGATGGAAGTCGACTCAGGCTCCGTCTATTCGATCATCGACTGGCACCAGGTCAAGAGACTGAAGCCGAATCTCTCCAAGCGCCAACTTGAACCTCTGCACTCCAAGCTGGTGGATTTCGGCGGCAACCCCATCGGCGTCATCGGGCGGACCAACCTCCGGATCGCCTTCAAGCAGTTCCAGGGCCAGCTTCCCATAACCGTCGTGGAGCATAGCCGCCCGACCCTGCTGGGCGTGGAGTGGTTCCAGCCGCTGGGGCTTTCTATTGGAGGCATCCACCAGATTAGCTCAGGCGAACTCGACTCACTCATCGGAGAGTTCCAAGAAGTCTTCGATGGTAAGCTAGGGACCTTTTCAGGGAAACCCATCTCCTTTAATCTGGACAAGGGGGTAACCCCAATTCGGCTCAAGCCCCGCCGGGTTCCATTTGCCTTGCGGGCTAAAGTAGACGCTCAGCTAGATAAGCTGATTGCCCAAGGTATCCTGGAACCCATCGATCATGCTTCATGGGAAACTCCCATTGTGACCCCCATGAAGCAGGATGGATCTGTGCGCATCTGCGCCGACTACAAAGTGACCATCAATAAGGCGTTGCCGCAGAGCGCATACCCCGTGCCAGTAGTGCAACATTTGCTGCACTCACTCGGCAAGGGCAAAATTTTTGCAAAACTGGACCTGGCCCAGGCTTACCAGCAACTGCCAGTAGATCAGGAAACGGCGGAGGCACAGACTATTGTCACCCATAGAGGCGCGTTTAAGTGCAACCGTCTCCAGTTTGGAGTCAGTGCAGCCCCTGGCATTTTCCAATCCATGATGGAACGCCTTCTCCAAGGCGTTCCAGGGGTGGTGCCTTATTTCGATGATGTACTGATCTCTGGGGACTCAAAGGCTCAACTCCTGGACCGGCTGAGGCTAGTTCTCCAGCGTTTCAGGGAGAAGGGCTTGAGAGTCCGGAGGGACAAGTGCATCATTGGGGTACAGGAAGTCGAGTTCCTGGGCTATCTGATAGATAGTTCTGGCATCCACCCCACCAAATCAAAAGTTAAAGCTATCCATGAAGCTCCCAGCCCCAAAAACAAAGCGGAGCTTCAGGCTTTCCTTGGATTGCTTAACTTCTACGCTATTTTCCTCCAGCAGAAAGCCACTGTTGCTGAGCCGCTCCATCGCTTGCTGGCGAAGGCGGTTTCCTGGAGGTGGGGACGTGAGGAAGAGTCTGCGTTCAGAGCCGTTAAGCAACTTCTGACCTCAGACAGTGTGCTCATTCAATACAATGAGACACTGCCCCTTAGACTGACCTGTGACGCTTCCCCGTACGGAGTTGGCGCTGTGCTCAGCCATGAACTGCCTACCGGTCGTGAAGCCCCCATCGCATTTTTCTCTAAGACTATGTCTAGTGCTGAGCGCAACTACAGCCAACTGGACAAAGAAGCGTTGGCTATTGTTGCAGGGGTGAAGCGCTTCCACGAATACCTGTACGGACGGCAATTCACCATTGTCACCGATCACAAGCCTCTCCTCGGCCTACTAGCAGGGGACAAGCAGACCCCAGCCTTCATGTCCCCCCGGATGACGCGCTGGTCCATTTTCCTCGCCGGCTACTCTTACAGCCTCGTCCACCAGCCTGGTAAAGCCATCGCAAACGCCGACGCGTTGAGCAGGTGCCCATCCGCCGAATCCGTGGAAGACCCGGCCCCCACGCTCGAGCTGCTGCATATTGACAACGACAGCAACTGTCCGGTGACATCTGCCGACGTAGCGACGCACACGCGAGCTGACCCCATCCTCCGGCAAGTCCACTCCTGGGTTCTGAGAGGCTGGCCGACTCGAATTGACAGCGACGACTTCATCCCGTTCAGCCGCAAGCAAGGGGAGCTGTCCACCATGCGCGGCTGTTTACTATGGGGAGATAGGGTGCTGATTCCCAGCACTCTTCAACGAAGGACTCTTACTGCGCTGCACAAAGGACACCCGGGCATAGTCCGGATGAAAGCCCTGGCACGGAGCTACGTCTGGTGGCCGACACTGGACAAAGACATTGAACATTGGGTCGCCAGGTGTAGCCCGTGCCAAGAAGTCAGAGCCGCCCCGCCTCAATCTGACCCGATGCCCTGGGAGACTCCGAGCTCCCCCTGGTCGCGCATTCACATAGACTTTGCTGGCCCCATTCATGGGCACCACCTCCTCATCGTGGTTGATGCCTACTCCAAGTGGTTGGAAGTCGTCCCCATGGCATCCACCACAACGGAAGCTACCATCCGTGCCCTCCGGCGCCTCTTCGCGACCCATGGACTCCCAGACGTTCTGGTCTCAGACAACGGGCCCCAACTTACGTCCGTGCCCATGGAAGCTTTCCTGGCTGGCTTGGGCATTCGCCATGCCCTCTCTGCCCCTTACAGACCGGCCGGAAATGGGCAGGCTGAACGGATGGTGCGACTCACGAAGGAGTCGCTCGCCAAGATGGGCCCGGGGGACTGGCAGGAGCGCATTGACACTTTTTTGCTTACCCAGCATATCACGCCTCACTCTGCCACCCGAAAATGCCCCGCCGAACTTTTAATGGGCAGGAGACTCCGGTCACCCCTGGACAGACTGCACCCGCAATACTCCTCTGAGGTGCCCGCATCAGCCAGTCGCCAACTTCGCCAGTTTTCTGTCGGTGATGCCGTATTCGCTCTTAATTTCCACGGCTCGCCTAAATGGCTTAAAGCTACAGTACACAGCACAACCGGTCCCAAATCCTACCGCGTTGAGCTGGACGATGGACAGATCGTGAGACGTCATCTCGACCAGCTCCGCAAAAGGTGGAGGGAAGTGAGCGAAAACCACCCCGACGAGGTAGGCCTAAACCACCCTGGCGCAGTAGGCCTAAACCACCCCGACGAGGTAGGCCTAAACCACCCCGCCGCAGTAGGCCTAAACCACCCCGACGAGGTAGGCCTAAACCACCCCGCCGCAGTAGGCCTAAACCACCCCGACGAGGCAGGCCAAAACCACCCTGGCGAAGTAGGCCTAAACCACCCAGACGAGGGAGACCGGCGACCCGAGGGAAGAACAAACACCCCGGCACCTAACCTAACACCAGATCCGGCAAGGCAAGTAGACCGGGGACAACCCAGCAGGGGAAGCCAACGTCAACCCTGAGAAGTGGGCGACCGGCAGCCCAGAGATGGGGACCTCCAGCCAACATTCCAGGAGGCCCTACAACCACCCGCCAACCGCGCAGAAAACCAACCCTGCAAGGAAGGCCTCCACCACCCCGGCAGGGTAGGCCAACACCAACCCGACCAGGTCGAGCAGCCCAGCGGCCAGAGGGAACATTCGGCACCACCACCAGACCAACCGCGCAGAGAGGGCCGACACCACCCCTGCAAGGTAGGCCTACGCCACCCCGACAGAGCCGACCAGTCACCAATTCCGTCCGCCTGCCGCCCCGGGAGTAAGCCGGACTCGACCGGAGAACCCGGGGGCGTAACCCAACCACCACCGCCGGACTCGCACCCTGACCCAGACCGGCGTGACCCCAGCCCAGAGGGAACCCGAGGGAGACCCAGGGACCTACCGTGGCTCAGGAGTTCCGGACCGGTCAAGAGCAGGGACCCACACCGGCGGCTCCACGATCCGTGCAGGAACGAGGCAGACCAGCATCGCCCGCAGGCGGAGGTCCGTGACCCGGCCGGAGGTTCGGACACTGTGCCCGCGTCCTCGACGGCCAGTTCCAGCCCGGCACCGGGGAAGAAGCCCCGAGCAGAGCAGACACCCTCCGTCCGGGAGAGTACCCATCTTGACTGTGAACTGCGCAGGTCTACGCGGGCACGTAGACGTCCTGTTTATCTTAGTGACTATTTCCCTGATCGACTGACTAAGAACTAGGGGGGAGGAGTGTTATGTCCTTATAAGGGCATCCGCCTGGGATTGGCTAAAGATCCTTTCGGCGGGAGTTTTGAATCCCTGTCAGTGGGCGGTGCGTCTGCCGGAGTGTATATAAGGAGAGCTCCGGCAGCGCACAGGCTGTTCAGTTCTTGTTATTAAAACTGGTTAGTTGAACCCTGCTGGTCACTTCTTCTTTCCTGCGCCGATCTAACAGTGGGGATTATGCAATGGCTGAAACGCTCCTAAGGCAGTGTTTCTCAACCTTGGTAGCTTGAAGATGGGTGGACATCAATTCCCAGAATCCCCCAGCCAGCGCTGCTGGCTGGGGGATTCTGGGAGTTGAAGTCCACCCATCTTTAAGCTACCAAGGTTGAGAAACACAGCCCTAAGGAGTTGTGCAATGTAGTGAGCTAGGTGTCCTTTGGTACTCTAATGGTGGTGGGTTAATCCTATTATGTCCTAAAGGCAGGGGTGAAATCCAGCAGGTTCTGACAGGTTCTGGCGAATCGGTAGTGGAAATTTTGAACAGTTCAGAGAACCGGCAAATACTACCTCTGGCTGGTTCCAGAGTGGGCAGGGAATGGGGATTTTGCAGTATCCTTCCCCTGCTACGCCCACCAAGCCCACACCCACAGAACCGGTAGTAAAAAAAATTGGATTTCACCACTGCCTATAGCTCATGTCCTGTTCTTAGAATGTGGAGGGAGAAGGATGTAAATTTTAATCCCCATCTCTGAAGGTGAAGGTGTTTTGTCTGTGAATAGGCTGGATTTCTTAAGGGGCACAAAATATTCATCTCTAAAGACTTCAGGCATCTGAGAAGAAGAAGAAGAAGAAGAAGAAGAAGAAGAAGAAGAAGAAGAAGAGGAGGAGGAGGAGGAGGAGGAGGAGGAGGAGGAGGAGGAGGAGGAGGAGGACGTTTTTTTGGCTGGGGAATTCTGGGAGTTGAAGTCCACAAATCTTAAAGTGGCCATCTTTGGAAACCCCTGTTTCTTGAGCATGGATTCCTTCACTAGACAAATCCCATGACACTATGAGCTTTATGGCATATACACATAGATTTGAATACATTGTTGAGGGTTTTTTTGACCAGGATCATCTTCTGGCATGCAGCTGCTTAAAAACCAAATTTCACCTCTTGAGATGCATGCTCCCACATCTGATGTTCCTGCAGCTTCTTCTTGCAAACACTGAAGGGAAGCCCTTGAATCGCTAAGGTCCCAGGCCTGTAGTTTCCCTCAGCTATTAGTTTGTGGTCAACTCTGATGCTATTATACCCACCAAGCAGTCAAGCTTGATCTTCCATTAGCCTGCAAGGGAAATCAGCGCTGCCCAGCCACAAAACCACAGTCAACCCAAGCCTGGCATTCAGATGATGTTGCCATGGAGAAGAACCCATGATTTGCTGACCACATTGTTGAGGAAATCCTTCCACGAAGAGTTGAGGGCATTCCTCTTGTGGTTGTGGTTGTTTCTTCCTTGGGAGACATTTCCACTTCAACACAGATCTGGAGGCTGCTGGTCTTTCCTTCTCAATCTTTCAGCCTCTGGCATCTCCACTAAAGGTATAAAAGTACAGAAGGAATCTCCACAGACAGATTTCCATAAACCTGAGACTTTAAAGACTTGCTGGGTAAAGGAGGGGTCCCAAGCTATTTTCCAAGGCACCTGAAGGCCAGACAAGAAATAATGGATGGAAACTAAACAAGGAGAGATTCAACCTGGAAATAAGGAGAAATTTTCTGACTGTGAGAACAATCAACTGACGGAACAGAAGTTGCCTTCAGAAGTTTTGGGAGCTTCATCCCTAGAGGCTTTCAAGAAGAGACTGGACTGCCATGTGTCAGAAATGGTGTAGGCTCTCCTGCTTGGTTGGGAGGGTTGGATCAGATGACCTAAAAGGTCCTTTCCAACTCTGTTATTCTGTTATCTGAATGGTGAAGCTATGGGTGCTCCACCATTGGAGGCCTTCAAGAAAAGATTGGATCCTATTTCTCTGGGGTGTTTCTGGGTAGAGGTATCCATCCTTGGGAACTTCAAGACTTGTGGGATTCAGCTCCCAGAATTCCCCAGCCGGTATGGTCTACAAATGTTAAAATTCCCAAGGTTGGATACCCCTAGTATAGTGACTTCTATGCGCATAATTTTGAATTTATTTGTTTATTTTGTCATGTTTATGTAGTGTCTATTGGAGATGGTGGCCCTTTGAGAGTTGTATGCAACGTAATTTCATTTTAATGCATGCCGATTAGCATACATTTAAAATGACAATAAAGTTATTCTAAGTCTTCTGTTTGAGCAAGGGGTGGAAAGAAGACCTCCAAGGTCCCTTCTAACTCTAGTAAAGACTTTTTACAATCTTCTATGTGACACTTACAGGTTGTTAAAAAAAAGGGTTTGATCCAATGACCTCCAAGGTCCACCCTATTACTCTATGTTTTCTATTCCCTGGATTAGATCCACTCGCACAATTTCTAAAAATTGGGCTGAAAACTGAAGAATTTTGCAGATGGATTCACCCCGTTCCCAACTCCAGATCTCACTGGGTGAGTTCACCTGAGGTCCCACAGTTCGCTGGCAATATTTTATATTCTCCATATTTTTTCAGATAAAACACCTTAGGTCAGGTCGAAAAATAAGAGCAGTCAAAGCTCACCCCGTCCCAGAAGACAAAGATAATATCCTTCGGGGAGTGGGAGGGGGGGGGGGGGAGGTTTCATGAAAGGTTCATGTGTGATGGGACTTAGAATAACTTCATTGTCACTTTGAATGTACATTAATTGGGATAAGTTAAAAAGAAATTTCACTGCAGGCAGCTCTCAAAGGGTCACCACCTCCAAGATACACAACATAAGCATGACAGAATAAATAAATACAAAATTAGGTAGATACCCACATATATTATATGACACAAAAAAACAACTTAGTAAATAATTCTATATATGCTTAAGGTGAATCTTGCAAGTTTACCAGACGAATGGCATAGGGAACAAAGCTGTTCCAGAATCTGGTAGTCTGGCTAGATGATAGATGGATGGATGGATGGATGGATGGATGGATGGATGGATGGATGGATGGATGAATGGATGGAGCAGTGGTGGTTGCCCCCGATTTGGACCGATTCGCAAGAACCAGTAGTAAAACCAGTGGGAGGCTTTGCCCACTGACCTGGACGTCACCAAAGTTGATCTGCGCATAGGCAGAAGCTTCTGAGCATGTGCAGAAGAGCACACATGCATGGGCACAATGCAAACCAGTAGTAAAGGTAAGTAGAACCCACCCCTGGGATAGAGATAGATAGATAGATAGATAGATAGATAGATAGATAGATAGATAGATAGATAGATAGACAGACAGACAGACAGACAGATGATAGATAGATAGGCAGGCAGGCAGACAAACAGATGACAGTGATAGAATAATAGAGAGATCAGAGAGAGGGAAAGGGAAAGACGGATGGATGATGAATAGAAGATAGACAGATAGATAGACTTAGAATAACTTTATTGTCACTTTGAATGTACGCTACCTGGTGGCGCAGCAGACTAAAGCACTGTTATTAAGAACAGCTGCCTGCAATTACTGCTAGTTCGAATCCCACCAGGCTCAAGGTTGACTCAGCCTTCCATCCTTTCTAAGGTGGGTAAATTGAGGACCCAGTTTGTGGGGGCAATAAGCTGACTTTGTATAAATATACAAAAGTATGAAGGCTATTGCTTAACGCATTGTAAGCCGCCCTGAGTCTCCGGAGAAGGTGGCATATAAATCTAATTAAAAAAAGAAAGGAAGGAAGGAAGGAAGGAAGGAAGGAAGGAAGGAACGAAAGAAGAAAGAAAGAAAGAAAGAAAGAAAGAAAGAAAGAAAGAAAGAAAGAAAGAAAGAAAATTCAGCTGCCTGCAATTAGTGTAAGTTCGAATCTCACAGGCTCAAGGTTGACTCAGCCTTCCATTCTTTCTAAGGTGGGTAAATTGAGGACCCAGTTTGTGGGGGCAATAAGCTGACTTTGTATAAATATACAAAAGTATGAAGGCTATTGCTTCACGCATTGTAAGCCGCCCTGAATCTCCGGAGAAGGGCGGCATGTAAATCAAATTTTTTAAAAAACAACACTAATCGGCATGCATTAACATGAAATTTTGTTGCATACAGCTCTCAAAGGGCCACCACCTCCAATAGTGTCATTCACTAAGAATATCTCAGAAAGCACAAACACACTCCTACAACCGCATGGAAGCTGTGTAGCACACAGGCCAACTGAAGGTCCTTCAAAACATCCTAAGAAGATCAGAAGACCCAACTACCCCAGAGGGAAAAAGAGGAGTCATCCATTCTACAACTCACAAATGTAAAGATTGCAACAACCCCTAGAGAGGACAGACAGGCAGAAGACTGGAGAAGGCATCCAGGAACACTAACTGGCAGCCAGAAGACAGGATGAAAACCCTTCACATGTAGACAGATTTAACCCTAGTTTCAGTTGGGGAGATGTAACCATCCTAAACCGGGCCGAATCCCAAAATGCCAGGGAATTTCTAACAGCCTGGCACCCTGGCAAATCAGCCATCAATACGCACAGAGACATGAACAGCATCTATAGACGATGCAAAGGAGACCCTCAACCAGCCCCAAAGAGACCAAAAAATGACTCCATCACCTCTCCATCAGCACCCAGGTCAGCATAGATCGACTCAAGTCAACCACAACCCAATGAAGAAACTGCCAAAGGGGCCAACAGCAAACAGCCCAACCCAAGAATCTCCAAGACCACCTCCACCCACACTGACAGGACAAGCCACCAGAATATAAACTGACATCCAACCACACTCTTTACTAGCACTGATGCTGTTACTTAGTTGGGCCTGGAAGAAAACAAGAAAGCTCAGAGAGCACCAAGGACCCCACAATCCTCCCCTTCCTCCTCCTCCTTATCTTCCTGCTCTTCTTTCTCCTCCTCCTTTTTCTCCTCTTCCTCCTCTCCACACACCCCACTCCTTCTAGCACTGATGCCGTTACCTAGTTGGGTCATGAAATGTCTACAAGAAAACTACCAAGCTCAGAGTGCAGCAAGGATTCCTAATGGCAACCTGCAAGTTACAAATATCCTCTTATATTAGACAAGAATAACAGAGTTGGAAGGGACCTTGGAGGTCTTCTAGTCCAACCCCCTTCTCAGGCAGGAAAGTACCTTCCAAATCTTTTATTCTGTTATTTTGAGCAGGAGGTTGGACCAGAAAACCCCCAAAGTTCCTTCCAACTTTATTATTCTTCATTCCAAATTCAATTTCTACCTCAGCAAAGACAAAATGGCTTAACTTGGCTCTCTCGGCCTGCCATGTTAGGTAAATCTAAGCATTGCGGAGGGCCCTCAGAACTGAGGTGACCCCTCAAATCTCTTTGGGTCGCTGATGTTTCGAGGTGGCCTCACTTCCTGCCAAGATGACCAGGAATCCATAAAAGACAGTTGGCCCCTGGTCCCTCAGTGTGTCCAGAAATGGGAAACGGAGACATACTTCATCTCAGCTTCGATGCCCTCGTATTGCCCTTCAGTCTCCTCCAGTCTCAATAAACCTGGCTAATTAGCGTCCTAACCACTCAATTAATTAGGCCCTACACTTAATTATGACAAACTACATTATCTGAATCGGCCCCGAGTCCAATGGACATTAGCGTTGGGTTATGTTCGGTAACAATTTGATTTGAGAGGGAGTTTATTGACCAGAAAAGACATATGATGAGATTAAAATAATCAGTAGAACCAGCTCTGAGCTATTGGCTTGTCGGAGCTGAGGGCTTGGGTTATAGAGGCAGGGAGTCTGATCAAATTAGCTGCTTCATTCTCATTATTAAGAGCATGGCGAAACCCCGAGCGAGATTGGCAGAGAAGGGAAGGCCAGGCAGCGGAGCTGGGCAGGGGGGCAGATCAGAAAGCAAGGAGGCAGGGGTGAAATCCAGCAGGTTCTGACAGGTTCTGTAGAACCGGTAGCGGAAAATTTGAATAGTTCGGAGAACCGGCAAATACCACCTCTGGCTGGCCCCAGAGTGGGGTGGGAATGGAGATTTTGCAGTATCCTTCCCCCAGGAGTGGGGATTTTGCAGTATCCTTTCCCCAGGAGTGGGGAGGGAATGGGGATTTTGCAGTATCCTTCCCCTGCCACGGCCACCAAGCCACACCATGCCCACCAATCCACGCCCACAGAACCGGTAGTAAAAAATCACTGCAAGGAGGTGGCCCCGATTGGGGATGAAGGTCAAGAAGGGTTAAAGGAAAGCAGAAGCTGCATGGTGAGGCCTGAAGCCCAAGCTCAGAGGGGTCTCTTGGACCACAGTCTATTGATGTCTTGTCCCACCTTCCCAGGGGCCAGAACAGCCAAAGAGTATACAAAGGATTAAACATCTGTAGAGATTCTCCGTCATCCAGATCATGCTTGTCCCAAAGGTGCTTTTTCAGGAGGCAACCAGACTTCCTTGGTTTTTCTCTTTTTTCTTTGAAGACATTTTGCTTCTCATCCAAAAATGGTGGGGGAGTAGGAATAGATTTCCAGAGGAAAAAACTGCAGACCACAGGAGCCATTTTCACCACCCAGGTGACCCTGAGGACACAGATAAACCTCCAAGTGCTTCAAGGACCCTCTAATAAAAGGAGGCAAATGACCAGCTGTCCACAAGGGATATCAATCCTTCCATTCCCCACCCTCCAGTCAGAGCTGAAGAAGCTTCTTGGAGGAGAAGCGAAACATCTTCAAAGAAAAACCAGAAAGTCCACTTGCCTCTTGGAAAAAGCCCCTTTGGGACAGTATGCAAAGGGATTGAATTGAAGGCTTGATATTGAATAATCCTTGAACTGGACAATTGAATAGGTGGGCACCTGCCCTGTTTTTGCCCATGACCAGGGACATGTCAGGTGCAAATAACTAGGAGGACCCATTGAATTCAAAGCTCTGAAAAGTTTAGTAACGCTACCGCTACACAAGAATTAGAACAATTAACAATGATGACGTTCTCCATTCAGTCGTGCCAAAGGTGTTCTTTTCAAAAGGCAACTGAACTTTCTTTGTTTTTCCTTGAAGACGTTTTGCTTCTCATCCAAGAAGCTTCCTCAGTTCTGACTGAATGGTGGAAAACGGAAGGATTTATATTCCTTGCAGGCATCTGGTCATTAGTACTCTTTCTGAGAGATTGTGCCTAATTCTTGGAGAGTCTCTAGACCAGGTCTCTACACATAGATATAGATTAACGGAGTTGGAAGGGGTCTTGTAGGTCATCTAACCCCCACCGTCCAACCCCCACTGCCCAAGCAGACCCTACACCATTTCTGACAGTCCAGTCTCTTCTTGAAAGCTTCCCGTTGATGAAGCTCCCACAATTTCTGAAGGCAACTTCTCTTCCATGGGTTGATTGTTCTCCCTGACAGAAAATTTCTCCTTATTTCCAGGTTGAATCTCTCCTGGGTCAGTTTCCATCCATGATTCCTTGTTTGGCCTTCATGTGCTTTGGAAATAGCTTGACCCCTTCCTCCTCTCTGGGGCAGCCCCTCAAATATTGGAAGACGGCTATCCTGTCTCCCCTGGTCCTTCTGTTCACTAGACTAGCCAGGCCCAGTTCCTGCAACCGTTCATTGTATGTTTTAGCCTCCAGTCCCCTCATCATCCTGGTTGCTCTTCTCTGCACTTTTTCTAGAGTCTCAACATCTTTTTTTTATAGTGTGGCGATCAAAATTGGATGCAGTGCTCTAGGTGTGGTCTTACATCTTCTGGTCTTGTACTGCTTCTTTGTTCTATGCTCTGGATGGTGTCAGCTTTGATGGTGGACCAACTAATGATCAAAGGTAAATTATTGCTAGATAGGGGTCAACAGAGTTCATGGGAGGGCTAGAGTTCTTGGAAAAACGCAATCTCTCAAAACTGGTGACATGTTTAACTCCACCTTCCAATTCAGTCTCCTCTTTGCCTTCGGGTTCTCCGCAGATGGAGATCAAAAATAACCACATGATGGAGATAATCATGCTATCAAAGCTTGGCCTCTTTTGAGGTGTGCCATCTCCACCATCTTGACTTCTGGGACCCATCTTTGTGGGTGCCCTACCTGCTCGTCTTTGGACAACTTCTAAACCTGGAGGCCTCATTGAGTTTCTAGGATCATCTGGAGAACTTTCTTCCTCCATCAGCGTGAGACCAGCTGAAAGGTGGAGTTAAACATGTCATCAGTTTCGAGTCATTAAATTTCCCCAAGAGACCCTATGTCCATCCCTCTCATCAATTCTCTCTTCTCTCCACTGTCAGCACACCTTGACTTGGTCTTGAAGATCCATCTGTGAATTTTCAGGATTGCTTTGTGGGTGTAGGTGTGTTTTTATGTGGGAGGGGTGGGCAACTACCTGGACCAGCCCCTGCGGTTTTCTCAGCAAGCTTTTTTGGAAGGGAGTTGGTCCTGGCCTATTGTTTTCCAGAGCTGAGAGAGAGGAACTGGGGAATCCTGGGAGTTGAAGTCCACAGGTCTTAAAGTTGATAAAGTTGGACCTCCCTGGTAGAGGATCTCCTGCCTGGGCAGAGGGTTGGACTAGAAGACCTCCAAGGTCCCTTCCAACTCTGTTATTCTATTCTATTCTATTCTATTCTATTCTATTCTATTCTATTCTATTCTATTCTATTCTATTCTATTCTATTCTATTCTGAATTGGAAGATGCCTGAACACCCAACTGCTGCTTTGTCTTCTCTATGGGAGTTTGACCCCAGTGGGGCAGGCTACTACTTGCTTCTTCCCCATTTGTAAGCCTCCTTGAGTCACCATGGGTGAATAGGCGGTAATATAAATCTAATAAATAAAATAAATAAAGAATTTTCTCTCTGACTTGGGGCCCTTCTTCGGCCCCCCATCCCACCCTATTATTCTGTGTTCTAGCCCTGTTGGACCTTAGTTGAGTGGCTTAAGCATCTTCCTTTCTGGGATCCCTACCAGACCCATCTTCCTCCCCTCCCCTCCCCTCCCACCTTCCCCCCCCCGCCCCCCACCGTTCAGCAGAATCTGCAGACAAAGCTGCCTCTTTATACAGGGAGAAGTGCACATTCTTGCAAGTAGAAGTGGCTCCTGTTGAGAATATAATAACTTATATCACATACCTTTGCATCTCAGGGCTGCCCCAGGTGGTAAGTAATCCAAATGCATTAATCGTAGAGTGGAACAATTTTATTAATAGTTAATGCAGTTAAATGTTTTCAGGTATCGAGATGAACCGCATTAGGAGGTCGGCGTATCCCTCCCTACTGTGGCTTTTCGGGTTACGAGCCCCCGAGGGCTCACCGTTTATCACCTGGTCGGGATTTTGGAGGATCATAAAGGAGTGAATAAGATTGAGTCAGACAGCAAATTCAAGAGAACTGTCTGACACTTCCATTGTTCTTCCGTGGCACAATTCCTGCCCTCCGTTTGGCACTGATCTCAATCTCGGTCCATTCCCAAGCTGCCTGTTTGTCTTCCCTCTCCACTGTATCAAAATGGGATTTTAGTTGGCTGCTAAAGCTGTTAAGAGTTGACCTAATGGACATATAAGATGCTATAAGATGCTCCCGTCCAAACAAGCTCTCAGTGCTGGAAGGGAGGACGAAGAGGAGAAGGAGGAAGAGAACAATAGAATAATCGACTTGGAAGGGACCTTGGAGGTCTTCTAGTCCAACCCCCTGCTTAGACAGGATACCCTACACCATTTCAGACAAATGGTTGTGCAATCTCTTCTTTAAAACTTCCAGTGTTGGAGCATTCACAGCTTCTGGAGGAGGAAGAAGACTTGCTGGTCTCTGAGCTTGGTGGTTTTCTTCCAGATGCTTCATGACCCAACTAGGGAACATCATCAGTGCTAGAAGGGAGTTGGGTTTGTGGAGAAGAGGAGGAGGAGGAAACTGTGTGGTCCTTGGTGCATGATTGTTGCGTGTTCTGTTTGTAAGTGAAGAATTTACCACAGAAAGTGAACGGCAACATTATAAAGCTGAACTGGAAATGTCTAATTAATGAAAAGAACAACGAGGGGGGATGTGATAGCAGTCTTCCAATATCTCAGGGGCTGCCCCAAAAAAGAACAGATCAAGCTATCCTTCAAAGCACCTGAGGGCAGGACAAGAAGCAATGGATGGAAACTCATCAAGGAGAGAAGCAACTTGGAATTAAGGAGAAACTTCCTAACAGTGAGGACAATTAATCAGTGGAAGGACTTGCCTCCTGGAATTGTAAGTGCTCCATCACTGGAAGTTTTTAAGAAGAGATTGGATAGCCATTTGTCTGAAATACTATAGGGCAGTGTTTCTCAACCTTGGAAGCTTGAAGATGGGTGGGCTTCAACTCCCAGAACCCCCAGCCAGCAACGCTGGGAGTTGAAATCCACCTGGGATTCTGGGAGTTGAAATCCACCCATCTTCAAGCTTCCAAGGTTGAGAAACACTGCTATAGGGTTTCCTGCCTAAGCAAGGTGTTGGACTAGAAGACCTCCAAGGCCCCTTTCAACTCTCTTATTCTGTATAATCAATCTCTGGATGAATTCAGTTATAGCAAACCCCTTGGCATCCGTTTGCTGTTGATGTCCATCTCTGCCTCTTCCCAGGGAGGTGTCACCCAGGCCTTTTTAGTGTGTAACACGTGCAGAGAGTGCTCCATAAACAGGTAGATCCAACAGACAGGTAACACACCGGTAGAGCCTCAAAGATTCAGAAACTGCTGCTCTGCTTCTAAAACATGAGCCAGCCGTGTGCAGCAGCCGCCAAAAAAGCTAACACAATCCTGGGTTGTATAAACAGAGGCCTAGAATCAAAATCACGTGAAAGTATTAGTACCACTTTATAAAGCCTTCTTAAGGCCACACCTGGAATCCTGCATCCAGTTTTGGTCCCCACGTTACAAGAAAGATGTGGAAACTTTGGAAAAAGTTCAGAGAAGAGCAACTAAGATGATGAAAGGCCTGGAGACAGAAACATAGGAAGAACATTTGAAGGTTATATCTAGCCTAGAGAAAAGAAGGACCGAGAGTGACATGACAGCAGTCTTCCAGGATTTGAGAGGCTGTCCCAAAGAAGAGGGGGTCAACTTACTGTATTTTCCAAAATACCTGAAGAAACAATGGATGGAAACTCATCAAGGAGAGAAGCAACCTGGAATTAAGGAGAAACTTCCTAATATAAATCAAATTAAATAAATAAAAAAATAACACTGGAACAGTTTGCCACTAGAAGTTGTAGGTGCTTCATCACTGAAGGTTTTTAAGAAGAGATTGGACAACTATTTGTCTGGAATGGTAGGGTCTCTCCTGCCTGAACAGAGGGCTGGATTAGAAGACCTCCAAGGTCCCTTTAATCTCTATTCTGATTCTGATTCTAAACCAGGAAATGGCTGGGAAGGAAAAGCTTCCTGAACCCCGAACAAAAGTCCTGCCATTGACTCTGAAAGAAAGAAGCACTTAGGAAAATGAAGCGATTCCGATGGGTGGAGAGTTCCCCCTTTGTGTTTGAAGGAGAGAAAAGATTTGCAATTAAAGCCCGTGTAAGTGGTAATGAGAAACAGATCTGCATTGCAAAAACCTGTTGGTGCCAACAATTATCCCAAATAGGCCATACCAAGAAACGTGAGAATTCATTTATTCAGAGCAGGGCAGAAAAGGATGGTGACTTAGTGGGAGATATATATGTCAGTGGAAAAGTGGGCTTGGCTGCGTGGAGTGGAAAGGAAGGCCTAGCACACAGACTCTTCCAATACCATTGCACATTTATTTCGACCCATCGAAGACAATATCTCTATCTCAGTCCCAAAGGGGTTTTTTTTCCAAGAGGCAACTGGATTTTCTGGTTTTTCTTGGAAGACATTTTGCTTCTTATCCTAGAAGCTTCTTCGCTTCTTCAACGGAAGAAGCTTCTTGGATGGGAAGTGAAAGATAACCTAGATGACAGAGAATCTCTGTAGACATTTCTATCTCAGAGCCTGGTGGCGCAGGAGACTAAAGCACTATAATTAACATTCAGCTGTCTGCAATTACTGTAAGTTTGAATCTCACCAGGCTCAAGGTTGACTCAGCCTTCCATCCTTTCTAAAATAGATAAAATGAGGACCCAGTTTGTGGGGGCAATAAGCGGACTTTGTATAAAAAATATACAAAAGTATGAAGGCTATTGCTTAACGCATTGTAAACCGCCCTGAGTCTCCAGAGAAGGGCGGCATATAAATCAAATTAAAAAAAGAAAGGAAGGAAGGAAGGAAGGAAGAGGAAGGAAGGAAGAAAGGAAAGAAAGAAAGAGGAAGGAAGGAAGGAAGGAAAGAAAGAAAGAAGAAAGGAAGAAAGAAGAACATTCAGCTGCCTGCAATTACTGTAAGTTCAAATCTCCCCAAGCTCAAGGTTGACTCAGCCTTCTATCCTTTCTAAGGTAGGTAAAATGAAGACCCGGATTGTGGTGACAATAAGATGACTTTGTATAAAATATACAAAAGTATGAAGGCTATTGCTTAACGCATTGTAAGCCACCCTGAGTCTCCGGAGAAGGGCGGCATATAAATCAAATTAAAAAAAAAAGGTTGAATGATGGGGTCCTTGGTATTCTCTGAGCTCTGGATTTTTCTTTATTTTATTTATTTAACAGAATAACAGAGTTGGAAGGGACATCGGAGGTCTTCTAGTCCAACCCCCTCTTCAGCCAGGAAATCCTACACCATTTCAGACAAGGGACTGTCCAGTCTCTTCTTGAAAACTATAGTGATGGAGCACCCCCAACTTCTGGTGGCAAGCTGTTCCACTGATTAACTGTTCTAACTGTCCACAAATTTCCCCTTAGTGCTAGGTTGCTTCTCTCCTTGATTAGTTTCCTTCCATTGCTTCTTGTCCTGCCCTCCGGTGCTTTGGAGAATAGCTTGACTCCCTCTTCTTTGGGGCAACCACTCAAATATTGGAACACTGTTATCATGTCCCCCCAAGTCCTTCTCTTCATTACACCAAGCAAGCTTATCTAGTTAGTTAGTTAATTAGTTAGTTAGTTAGTTAGTTAGTTAATTAGTTAGTTAGTTAAATGTCTATGGAGATTCTCAGTCCTCCAGATCATGGTTGTCCTGTAGGAAGTTAGCACCCACCCCTTTCCTAGAAGAATGAAATATTTTTGGAAATATTAAAAAGGCAGAATATTATATTTCCCTGGATGAGAAATGGAGAAGCATGTTTTACAGACAAAGCAGCTCCCACTTTCCTGCCCCCCACCCTTTGTTAATGGGCCAGAGGCAGAAACCCAATCTTTTGTCAATGGACCTTCATCTGCAACACAATAGCAACAGAAACTAACACAATGGGACCCATCTAGGACAAAAACTCACCACATGGCACCTGGGAAGATTACATCAGCTAGCAAGACCCCCCCACCCCTGGGAGTCTGACAACCAATCAGGATGCTCTTTCGGGGCCCCAGGAAGTTCAAAGCCAGAGAAAGCATGAAACCCGGGGACTTGCTCTGTCTCGACCCTTTTCTGTTCAGGACCTCAAGCCATGTGATCCTGTCCACCATTAAACCATCTTTCCAAGCAGTCTCCATGTTTCCAGTGTCTTTTTCCCCACTTGGAGCTGAACCCAGAAGGATATTTCTTCCTACAGTCCCATAGCTGTTTTTTTTTCAAGAGGCAACTGGGCTTTCTCAAATAACTCTGCTTTAGGCTGCAGTTTGAAAATCCCCAAGAAGTTGTTAAACGAACAAGAATTAAAACTTCAGCTAAACGGATGGAGTAAATTGGAGTTTTCTCAACAAACCAACATGGAGAACATGCAAAGAGCTGGGTGTTAAAACCTTCGGAGGAACTGACGCTGCAGGAGGAGGAGGAGGAAGGAAAGGAATGCAAAACCCTATTTAAAAAAATAAGTGAAGGAGGGGGAGAAACCTGGGGTACAAAATTTGGGGCTGGCCAAGCAGTCCATCTTTTCTGCACTGCCCTCCCCTCCCCTTTTCGGTCAGGGAAGCCAAAGGGGATTCCGTTTGCTTGCAGCTCAGCCTGAGCCGTCAGGTGACAAATGCAATTATTCACCCACTGCATCATAATTACTGCAAATGGTCCATTAAAGGAAAATTATCATCAATGTGATATTATCAGGCGGTGGGTGAATGAATAAAGAAAAGTGCTTATTCCTCCATTGTTCGGTTAATACCTTAGAGACTTTGTTTTGCCTTTGATAAGGGGTGGGTTGGATGCAGAGAGGTGACCCCCCCCCACCACCACAGGGCCGAAAGGGAGGAGGGGAGGCTCTGCTGATGTTGCATGGAGGAATCGAAGGAGGGGAGGAGAAATTTGACAATGTTTTAAAATTAAATTGTCTTAAGACAAACCTAGACAGCATACTAAAAAGCAGAGACATCACCCTGCCAACAAAAGTGCATATAGTCAAGGCGATGGTTTTCCCAGTTGCAATGGATGGCTGTGAAAGTTGGACCATAAGGAAGGCTGAGCACCAAAGAATGGAGGCCTTTGAACTCTGGTGCTGGAGAAGATTCCTGTGAGTCCCTTGGACTGCAAGGCGATCCAACCGGTCAGTCCTAGAGGAGATCAACCCTGACTGCTCTTTAGAAGGCCAGATCCTGAAGAGGAAACTCAAATACTTTGGCCACCTAATGAGAAGGAAGGACTCCCTGGAGAAGAGCCTGATGCTGGGAACGATGGAGGGCAAAAGAAGAATGGGACAACGAGGTGGCTGGATGGAGTCACTGAAGCAGTCGGCATGAGCTTCAATGGACTCCTGAGGATGGTAGAGGACAGGAAGGCCTGGAGGAATGTGGTCCATGGGGTCGCAATGGGTCGGACACGACTTTGTGACTAACAATAACAACAAAAGACAAACCTGGGAAGATCTCACTAACTTTAAAAAGCATTTCTCAATTTTTAAGAGAGGTGGACTTCAATTCCCAGAATTCCCTAGCACAACTGTGCTGGGGAATTCTGGGAGTTGAAGTCCACCTCTCTTAAAGTTGCCACAGTTGAGAAGCATTACTCCAGATGTTCCCCCTAGGAAAAAGTGGACTTCCTCCTAGGACTTCCCGGCCAACCTTGGCCACTTAAAGACGGGTGGACTTCAACTCCCAGAAATCCCCAACACAGCACAGCACAAACCCCAAGGACAGGACTTTGTGAAAGCAGCTACACATGGATAGATATACTTAGTCCATGACTTACGACCATTCATTTAGGGACCGTTCGAAGTTACTATGGCACTGAAAAAAGGGACTTAGGACCGTTTCTCACATTTACGACCATTGCAACATCCCCATGGTCACATGATCAAAATTTGGAAGCTTGGCAACCGACTCGTATTTACAACGGTCCCAGCATCCCAAGGACACGTGATTGACATTCCCAGCATGATTCCAACAAGCAAAGTCAATGAGAGAAGATGGTTTCACTTAATGATGTGTGAATCTAGACAAACCCAAGTCAGGAGTCCTCATATCACCTCAGGCAAATGATTGTTAGTATTTTCTTAAATACTTAAATACTCTTGCGATAAATAATAAATAAATCTCTTTAAAGGGAAGAGAGCTCCAGTCCCTTCGAGCCCTGACAGTGTTACCTAGTTTGGTAATGAAACCAGTGGTGGGTTGCCCACGGTTTGGACCAGTTCGCAAGAACTGGTAGTAAAACTGGCGGGAGGCCCCGCCCACTGCCCTGGATGTCATCATTGGCGATCTGTGCATGCAGAAGCGAGAGCATACATGCGCAATCCCATTGCGAACAACTAGTAAAGGTAAGAAAAAACCTACCCCTGAATGAAACATGACTGAATGAACATTAATAAAACATTTTGCAAGAAAAGAACCAGGCTCAACGAGCACCCAGGACCCCCCCATCCTCCTCTTCTTCCTCCCGGCAATCCCTGGGATTTTATATTTTCTTTTCTCTTCTCTTCTTTTCTTATTTCATTTCATTTATTTTGTATTTTATTTTATTTTAATTTATATTTCATTTCGTTTCATTATTTTATTTTATGTATTATTTTATATTTTAGTGTATCATTTTACATCTTACATATTATTTTATTGTATTGTCTTAGATTTTATGTGTTATTTTAGATTTTATTTCATTATTTTATTATGTTATTTTTTATTTTATTATTATTTTTTATTTATTTTTTATTTCCTTGCCTTTTATGGATTATTTTATTGATTGATTATTTTATTGATTATTTTATTGATTTATTGATTATTTTATTATTCTGTTGCCTTAAGGGAAGGCAGGCCGCTGGTGAGCGCGAGGCAGCGTGGCTGGGCTTCATTTCACACTTGTGGTGGGATTAGCTGAGCTGATGGCGATGCGCTGAGCTTCCCTTCTTATCTCTTCCAAGCACTCTGCTAATTCAGCAAAAGTTCTATGCCCGCCTGCACGGCTGGGTGATTTGCACCCGGTGTCAAGAAATCAGAATTTCAACCTGCTGTTCGTTCTGCCCCTTCCTGTCCGTGAGCTGGCAAGCCTGGCACCAGAGTTATAGAGAAGAATGTGATGTTGAGCAGTCTGCTTTGCCTGTCGCGGTTTAGGGTTTCCTGCCTAAGCAGGGGGTTGGACTAGAAGACCTCCAAGGTCCCTTCCTACTCTGTTATTCTAAAAGATTCCATACTTCTTGATGCTTAATCTCTTTTTAGTCGGTATTTTTGTTTCTATTTAATGGACTTGAATTTTTCCAGAGTCTTGCAAGGATAGGTTCGGTAAGATCTAAATCCGTCCCTCTTAATATGGGGGATGCCTGCATACAGCAGACCCATCTCTCCGTTCTCGTTCAGGTTGTGCAAAGCACGGAGAAAGGATAAGACATCATAAGACGAAGAAATGAAAGCAAAGGAAATAGTTTTAATCTCATTTACATCGACTGCCACTCCCCTCTATCCATCTGTGCATGTCCTCCTTGTTTCCATGCTCTCTGAGACTGGCAATTTTCCTGCAGATGTTTCATGACCCAACTATGGAACATCATCAGTGCTAGAAAGGAGTAAGATTTGTGGAGGGGAGGAGGAGGAGGAGGACTATGGGGTCCCTGGGTGCTCTCTGAGCTTGGTTTTCTTGCAGACGTTTCATGACCCAACTAGGTAACACTATCAATGCAAGAAGAGAGAAGTTACTGTTTAACACCAGACCAACGCTCAAGCAGTCACCAATATTGCAATTAAGTAGTGAACTACCAACTCAGACAAACTATTAAAGAGCCTAACAAGCCTAATCAAGGAATCATTAAGAATTTCCCCACCAACAATGACAGAACAACAAAAATTAATAGAAACAGAGAGCAACGACCCCTCCCTTCTACCACTGATGAGGTTACTAGTTGGGTAGGTAACATCTGCAAGAAAACCACCAAGCTCAGAGAGCACCAAGGACCCCATAGTCATCGTCATTCTCCTCCTCCTTCTCCTCCTCCTCCTCTCCACAAACCCAATTCCCTTCTACCACTGATGATGTTACTTAGTAGGGTCATGAAATGTCTCCAGGAAAACAGCCAAGCTCAGAGAGCACCAAGGACCCCACGGTTCAACCCTGAGCTACAAATATTCTCCTTCATCGGCCGGTGTGATTCTCTCCAAGCAGACCAACTGAGCTCACCCAAGATCAGAGGCGGAGGGGACGGGCGTGAGGCTTTGGGGGCACCCAACCCCACTTGGCACTGAGAGAGAAGAGCAAAGGCCCAGGCATAAGACTCCGGTTACAGCTTTCAAACAACTGGCACCTCTGGCTGGCAAACACCCAAGTTCTGTGATCACGGTGAAATTCACAAGCTGCCTCATTTGCACGGCTGACAGTCTTGCGAGTGCAAAATTTGGGAGCTTAATTGGAAAGCTTTTAAAACTCCCAAGGCAGCCACGAGGAGGAGATTTTTTAAAAAAAAAAAATGGGAGAGAAGTCAGCTTCCCCAACCCGGGCGCCCTCGGGAAGCTTGGATCAGATACGGCTTCCAAAGCTGCAGCCGGCATCCCCCCCTTCCCCAAGCAGCGCCAAGTTACCATTTCAGGATCGTTCCCCCACACGTGCAAAATTACAATGGCAAAGTGCATTCCTCCAGCGCGTTGCTTAGATGGCTAGGCAGCTTCCTCACACGGAGATGCTTCATAGCTGCTTGGGTGAAAGGAAGCCTGCAGCAAGCAGAGCCCAGCTCCACCCAGAGTCTTCTACTTCCTACAGACATCCAGCGACTAGAGATGCTGCTTTCCAGAAAAGGTGTGTGTGTGTGTGTATCCTTCCTCCCCCCCCCCCCTTGATCCCTTCCACCTGCCCTTGGCTGTAATCCTGTAAGTGCACTTTCATGTTGCATTTCCACAGTTTCTCCCCATCCGAGAGGGACGGGCGACAAACTGCATTTATCTCAAATAGCTATTGATCTTTTGGCTCTGTAAAAACGATGATGCTCTTCAGCCTTGGCTGGAGGTTCGGTTGAGGGCCCGCAGCGCAGTTTCCCTAATGCAGCCCTTCCGCTTCCCAAGGATTACAGATCCACTCATCCCCAGCCTGCACGCAAGCTAATCCAGAGATGCCAGAAGCCCTGGTTGGGGATTCTAGCCAATTCAGTGGTTCTCCTTCGGCCCCACAAAAGAGACCTCCCTGCCTAGGTTTATAGAACAACAGAGCTGGAAGGGACCCTGGAGGTCTTCCAGTCCAACCCCCTGCCAAGCAGGAGACCCTATACCACTGCAGACAAATGGCTGTCCAATCTCTTCTCTAAAACCTCCAGTGTTGGAGCACCCAAAACTTCTGGTGGCAAGCAGTTCCACTGGCTAATTGTCCTCACTGTCAGGAAGCCTGGCTAGGATTGAACTCGCAGAATTACAGGCAGCTGGATGTTAATTGCTGCCTTTAGTAGGAGGCATTAGCCCCCTACGCTACTCAGGCTCTCTCGTTTTTGTCTGCTAGTGCTTTGGAAAATGCCCCTCTTCTTTGTGGCAGCCCCTCAAGTACCGGAAGTCTATCATGTTATAGAAATTAAGACTCACAAGATTTCCGTGGGTGATCAGAGAGGTTTATTGCTCAAGGCTCAGTGCAACACAAGAAGCAAAGACTGAACGAATAAAAGATTCTAATGCACTTACTTGTATACATACTTTTAACATCTTATGATGGATTACAAAGCTGACAGCCCACCGCAACAAAGCCCCCCTCCCCATTTCCCTTGCTACTAGATCCTACAAGCGAACTAACGTGTATCCCCTCTTTAAGTAGGATACAGGTGTTCTTGCAAACCTACCTAAGTTTCCTGTCGTTATATCTGTGGTTACCTCTGCTTGGCTAAGTGTGATATTTTGCTCCTGATAATGTTTCCCGAACTTGACAGCTGAGAAAAGTTAGTTATTTCTCTGGTTTTACCTTTTGAACCCAATACTAAAGAAAGGGGTCCTTCAGAGATCACCTAGGCTGACCCCGTATTAGATCCCTTTTATATCCAATTTCTATCTTAATCATGTCACCCCTAGTCCTTCTCTTCTGAACTTTTACAGAATACAGAATGACAGAGTTGACCCTCTGCTCAAGCAGTAGACCTTTTACCATTTCAGACAAATGGTTGTCCAACCTCTTCTTAAAAACTCCCAGTGTTGGAGCAGTCACAACTTCTGGAGGCAAGTAGTTCCCCTGGTTAATTGTTCTCACTGTCAGGAAATTTCTCCTTAGTTCTAAGTTGCTTCTCTCCTTGATGAGTTTCCATCCGTTGTTTCTTGTCCTGCCTTCAGGGGCTTTGGAGAAGAGAGAGACCCCCTCCTTTTTGAGACAGCCCCTCAAATATATTTGTATTTATTTATTTATTTATTTATTTATTTATATTTTATTAAATTTATATACCGCCCTACTCCCGAAGGGCTCAGGGCGGTGAACAGCCACAAGATAAAAATACATCATACAAAAGTTAAAAAAACATTTAAAAATACATTAAATAATTTTGGCCCAAGACGAATGTAAAAGCACCCAATTCATATAGAACTTAAAAGCAGAGTAAAAGCAAATTAAAAGGGAGAGTCAAGCCAGATCAGCCTGCTGGAATAAAAATGTTTTGAGGGCACAGCAGAAGGTGCGTAAATCCGGGATCCTCCGTATCTCCGGGGGAGCTCATTCCAGAGGGCAGGTGCCCCCACAGAGAAGGCTCTCCCCCTGGGGGCCGCCAGTTGACACTGTTTGGCCGACGGCACCTTGAGGAGCCCCTCTCTATGGAAGAGTACCGGTCGGTGAGAGGCTACTGGTGGCAAATATTGGAAGATTGTCACCTGTAGAGTATGGGAACTCTGCCTCCATCCCCACCCCATTCTCTCCTTTATCAGTGAACCTGGATGTACCACCTCAGCCATTTCTGGTCCCCCAACCAGGCCTGGTCCTCAGATCTCCGCTGGGTCTGATTCCTGACTCCTGGCTGCTGTGGAAGAGAAGGGGGCAGGCGGAAGGAAAGCAGGGCTCCCATCTCAAGTCTTGCTCAGGGGCTCTAGGACCACTGAAGCATCTCACTCAGCAAGTTTGCAAGCCCTCATCAATCAAGATCGCTTCCCTTCTGCTTCAGCCCCGGGCTGGACCAGGCCAGCACAAGCCCACGGAGCAGCTGGTGTGACCGGCACGGCTGGGAGAGGCTGAAGCCCATGGCTGGGAGAGGCTGAAGCTCCAGGCCATGCTGACCATGTGGAAGCAGAGTTGCTATTCTGAAAGGTTGCAGAATTTTAACCCCTTTGCTCTTTCCACTGAGCTTGGGCAGCAATGAGGCAGAGCCAAGAAAGGGGCAGAGGAGGCTCCGGTCTTTATTCAGCCTTGTTTTACCCATGGTAGAAAATGTTTGTAGCTCGGGTTGAACTGTGAGTTCCTTGGTGCTCTCTGAGCTTGGGATTTTCCTGAAGACATTTCATGACCCAACTAGGTTACATCATCAGTATTAGAAGGGAGTGGGTTTTGTGGAGAGGTGGTGGTGGTAGAGGAGGAGGGGGGAGGAGGAAGAGGAGAAGGAGAAGGAGAGGAGGAGGAGGAAAAAGAGGAAGAAGAGGAAGGAGGAAGAGGAGAAGGAGAGGAGGAGGAGGAGGAAGAGGAAAAAGAGGAAGGAGGAGGAGGAAGAGGAGAAGGAGAGGAGGAAGAGGAGGAAGGAGGAGGAAGAGGAAGAGGAAGAGGAGAAGAAGAGGAGGAGGAGAGTGATGGTTTCGCTCTCTGTTTATATACAAGAGTCATGTCTTGTCCAACATGTGTCAACAGAAAGCAAACCCAACCCCCTTCTAGCACTGATGGTGTTACCTAGGTTGGTAATGAAATGTCTGCAACAAAACCACCGAACTCAGGGAGCACCAAGGACCCCCGAAGCCTCATTGTGCTGAGTCCCACCCATCATCCATTCCCAGTCCTTCTCTCCTTCCTCATGGAGCCCTGTGCATTTTGGGCTTTTCTTCAACTTCCTCTCTTGTTCTACGCCAGGCTGCTCACCAGCTCCACGAACAAGCCAAACCCAGTTTAAAAGGCCGGTGCTTTTGATCTCTGTGCCCCTTCCCCAGCCCTTCTCTGCCCCCCCGTTTCTTCCGAGCCTTCTGACTTCCTTCCGGTTCCTTGCCCATTCCTTTCTCTCGCTAAAAGTTTGACAGCTTTTAAAACGGGGATGTGGGTTTAAAAACTTTTTTTTTTCTTTTTCATTTGATTAGTGCAGTGTTTTTCTCCGACCTGGCAACTTTGAAGATGCGGTGACTTCAATTCCCAGAATTCCCCAGGGAACGCGCTCTCTTTTGTTAAAAGTCCACTTTTAAAAAGTCCACTTTTTTAGAAGTGTCAGAGTGGATAATCCACGCTGGCTCGGTTCAAGTCAAGTTATCCATTATTCAGGTTGAGTCTCTGTCCTTCACTCTCTTGATGCACTTAAACCAGATGCTTAAAAGGGCAAAAAAAAAGCAAAATAAAACAGGTTCAGACCTTTCATTCTTCTCCAGTACACCTAGTCCTCGATTTACAACACTTCGCTTAGTGACCGAGGCTACGACGACATGGAAAAAAGCGATTTATGACAGTTTTTCACACTTATGTTATGACTGCGGCAGCATCCCTGTGGACACGTGATCAAACTTCCGATGCTTGACAGCTGACTCATATTTTTGACGGCTGCAGCGTCTCAGGGTTACGTGATCCACTTTTGCGACCTTCTGAGAAGTAAAGTCAATGGGGAAGCCAGATTCACTTAACAACCGTGCTACTCACTTAACAACGGGAGTGATTCGCTTAATATCCGTGGCAAGTAAAGTCGTAAAACGGGGCAAAACTCACTTAACAAATGTCTCCTTTAGCAACATAAACGCTGGGCTCAGTTGTGGGCATAAGTCGAGGATAAGGAAAGTGATAATACTGATTTATCCTACAATTTTGCGATCAAGTCTGTCTAAATGAAAGAAAGGCTTAGAACATGGTCTTCTAAGAAAAAAAGGAAGAGTTTTGCACAGAGGATGGAGTACCGTTTAAATAGCACATCGTTTTAGAGGCTGTTTCCATAGAGAGGCATAAGGTCCTGAATGAGGGACCGCAACTGAGCCGAACATTTCTGTTGCCAGGTGACACAGTTGTTAAGTGAGTTTTGCCCCATTTTATGACTTTTTTTACCCCAGTTGTTAAGTGGATTTAATGCCTAAGGCAGAACTAGAACTCCCCATCTCCTGGTGATACTGGTTTTCATACCTAAGACAGGACTAGCACTCCTAGTGACCTGGTGACTGGCCTAAAGTTGCCCAGTTAACTTTCAAACCTAAGGCAGAACTAGAGCCTGAGTGACGTAGGAGGCTAATGCCTTCAACTAAGGCAGCATTTAACATCCAGCTGCCTGCAATTACTGCGAGTTCAATTCTCACCAGGCCCAAGGTCGACTCAGCCTTCCATCCTTTCTAAGGTGGATAAACTGAGACCCAGTTTGTGGGGGCAATAAGCTGACTTTTTATAAATATACAAAAGTATGAAGGCTATTGCTTAACGCATTGTAAGCTGCCCTGAATCTCCGGAGAAGGGCGGCATAGAAATCAAATTTAAAAAAAAAAAAACTCACAGTCTCTTGTTGATTGGCCCAAAGTCACCAGCTGGCTTTCATGCCTAAGGCGGGACTAGAACTCACCATCTCCTGGTTTCTAACCTGGTGTCTTCACCACTAGACCAAACACCTTCCATTTTGACTTTTTTGACCGTGCTTTGCAGACACCCCTGAATGTGCCTTAAGCCCAGAGACCCTGAGCCTATTAAACCTAAAAGCTACTCAGAGGCGAGCCACTTCCTCTTCAATCTTATTAATTCTACAATTGCAATCCTTTTCCATTTACTGGGAAGTAACGTCTCGTTTAGTGGGAGTCTAGACTCGCAGCCAAAATCTTAATGCAACTTAGAGAAAACGGACTCAAAAGTGCTCCTTGGGGCTGCCCTGTGCCCTCTCTGCCCAAGTACTTCAAATGCGAGAATTGGCCACAGGGAGCGTCGCAGATTTGCACGAGTGAAATACAAGGCCCCGCCTTGATTGAGTCCTGCGGGTTAAAAAACAAACAAACAAACCTGAAATATTGAGCATAAAAAATTATTAATTGCAGAATATGAAAACACGCTTTCAGTGGCTTGGAACTTGGAACGGTCACTAAACTGTTGTAATCCGAGGCCTTCCTGCGATACATTGCAAAAAATTTTTTAAAAAAATAATGCATTGCAAAAATAAAAAAAACAATGCACTGCGAAAATAAAAAAACAATGCATTGCGAAAATAAAAAAATAATGCATTGCAAAAATACAGTAAGATAATTCATTGCAAAAATAAAAAAATAATGCATTGCAAAAATTAAAAAAAATAATGCATTGCAAATGAATGAATAAATGATGCCGGGATGACCGATAAGGCATCTTCCGCTAAAGGCAGCCGAATTCTGCAAAAAAAACCCGGCCATCTTGCAGAATTTGACCCACTGCCTGCAGGTGCTCCTTGGAGCATTTCCTCCTGTCCTGTCATTACGTCCTGAGACCTTTGAGGCATACAAAAACCCGAGAGAGATCCAGAGGGATGATGGATGGATCAAAGAACTCACACGCCAGCCTTCCCAACCGCTGTGACACAGATGTAGAATGGTTGCGTGGTGCTGTTTGCCTCGACTTCCCCCCAGCAGGGAGGAAAACTGTGTCCCTCAACTCCAGCAGTACCATTGCAAGCCCCTGCCTCTCCTTCAGACGATGCCCGGCTTTGGCAAAATCTTGCAATCTGGAATTAAGAATTAGAATAGAATAGAGCTGGAAGGGACCTTGGAGGTCTTCTAGTCCAGCCCCCTGCTCAAACAGGAAAACCTAGGCCATTTCAGATAAGTGGATGTCCAGTCTCTTCTTAAACACCTCCAGTGATGAAGCACCCATGATTTCTGGTGGCAAGTTGTTCCACTGGTTAATTGTTCTCGCTGTTAGGAAGTTTCTCCTTAATTCCAGGTTGCTTCTCTCCCTGATTAGTTTCTTGTCTTGCCTTCAGGTGCTTTGGAGAATAATTTGACCCCCCTCGTCTTTTTAGCAGCCCCTCAAATATTGGAATACTGCTCTCATGTCCTTTTCTTTAGAGTAGCCACACCCAAATCCTGCAGCCGTTCTTCATATGTTTTAGTCTCCAGGCCTTTGATCATCTTAGTTCCTTTTCTCTGCACTTTTTCCAAAGTCTTGACAACTTTTTTGTAGTGTAGTGACCAAAACTGGATGCAGGATTCCAGGTGTGGCCTTACGAAGGCTTTATAAAGCAGTACTAATACTCCAGGTGAATTTGATTCTGTGACTCTGTTAATGCATTTTAGGATTGCATTGGCTTTTTTGGCTCCTGCCACACATGACTGGCTCATATTTAAGGGATCGTCCACTAGGTCCCTCTCACAGTTACTGTTTTTGAGCCAGATCTTGCCTAAACTTATACTTTTGATTTTTTTTCTAGGAGACATCCAAGGTCTCTTCCAACTTTGTTATTCTGTATTCCTATCTGCTGCAAGAGAATTCACAAGCCTTCCCTGCCCCTCTCCAATAAAACATATTTTAGACACCAAGAAAATCCAACAAATCAAACTGGATTCAGATTTTCCCTGCTGTAGAAATCTGAGGAAACCCACTAGATCCAGTGCCCCAATCAAGGAGAGATCCAACTTAGAACTAAGAAGAAACTTCCTGACAGTGAGAACAATTAACCAGGGGAACATCTTACCACCAGAAGCTGTGTGTGTTTCATCACTGGAGGTTTTCAAGAAGAGACTGGGCAACCATTTTCCCCAATGGTGTAGGATTTCCTGCTTCAGCAGGGGGTTGGACTAGAAGACCTCTGAGGTCTCTTCCAACTCTGCTATTCTGAACTTTAAGGCTTGCCCATCAGCATGCCAAACTCACCAAGAATCCCTGACTTTCCCAAGCTTCTTGGAAGGAAAGGAAAATTCATGGAGTCAATAACAGCTCAGCATTTAATTTTCCGCCTTCAAATTTTAATCAGAGACCGACTCCAGCTCTCATTAGCTTGATTTGAAACGGAGAAGTCAAATTAATTGAGCTAATTGGAATTGGCACTTGCACTCACGAAAGTTACCATCGGTGGAAGGAACGAAGTGCTTTCTAGGAAATAATTGCATGGGCCACAGGGGAGAGAGAGGTCAAAAAAGGCAAGATGGCAGCTGCAACGCATCAAAAGGGGGTGGGGCCTTTGTTTAAAAAAACAACTTTTTTTAAAAAAACAACAACACCATGGAGGACTTGGATCAACAAATCAAGAATCTGCAATGCTGGGCTGATTTCTGCCCTCCCCAATGAAAGGGTGGGATCTGCTTCCAGGGTTAGGGTCTCAGAAGCAGCAGCCAGGCCACCCAGGAACGGTGGGACCAGAGCATCCAAAAAAAGGGGAACCCCCCACTCCCCTGGTTATCCCCAGCTCTTTGACAAGAAGATTTCAGGACACAACGGGAGTTCCCAAGACTTGGTGAATCACAAACACGTTGCTTTGGTTTAAGCGATCTGGGAATTTTGATAAAGGTATTTAGAAATCTCCCCCAGACCCCAAGAATGAGGAAGAAGCAGAAGAAAGAAGAGAGAAGCTATTCTCCAAAGAATCAAAAGGCACGTCGAGAAAGAATGGATGGAAATTACTCAAGGAGAGAAGCAACCTGGAATTGAGGAGAAGCTTCCTGACAGTGAGGAAAATTAACCAGTGGAACAGAAGATGCCTTCCGAAGTTGTGGGTGCTTTATCACTGGAGGTTTTTAAGGAGGAGACTGGGCAGCCTTACCTGTCTGAAATGGTGTAGGGTCTCCTTCTTGAAAAGGACTAGAAGACCTCCAAGATCCCTTCCAGGACTATTATTCTATGTTGCATGTTTTAGAAGAAAGGAGGAGGAGGGGGAGGAGGAAAGAGGGGGAGGGGGAGGAGGAGGAGGAGGAGGAGAAGGAGGAGGAGGAAAAGATGGAGGAGGAGGAGGAGGAAGAGGAAGAGGAAGAAGAGGAAGAGGAAGAGGAAGGAGAAGAAGGAGAAGGAGGAGAAGAAGAAGAGGAAGAAGGAGAAGGAGAAGGAGAAGGAGAAGAAGAAGGAGGAGGAGAAGACGAAGAAGAAGAAGAAGAGGAAGAGGAAGAGGAAGAGGAAGGAGAAGGAGAAGGAGAAGGAGAAGGAGCAGGAGCAGGAGAAGAAGAAGAAGAAGAAGAAGAAGAAGAAGAAGAAGAAGAAGAAGAAGAAGAAGAAGAAGAAGAAGAAGAAGAAGAAGAAGAAGAAGAAGAAGAAGAAGAAGAAGAAGAAGAAAGAGAGTTACACCTGCCGGCTGCTTCAGCAAGAGTCCAGCAAACAGCCCAGCCCACACAGAGCCAAATTCCTCCTAATTAAATTTAACGAGATTTTTCATAAGCCATATGAAATTTCCCAGCCCAGCCAGAGCTGAGGCCTCCTCCCCTCCTTCTCAGTCGTGCCTCCTGCTCCGGGTCACAAGGTAAGGAGATGCTCCAGCCGCCAAGGTGAGCCCCGGAGGGGACCCCGTGAGCAAAGCGCTCACCCACCTGGTCTTCCCCGAGTGATGCCTGGCTGTTTTCCTCTCTCTCTCTCTCTCTCTTACTTTTCTGCATTCCTTTGCTCCCCCATCTGCGCTGTGGTTCCCCCCTCCCTCCCTTCCACTTCCTGCCAGATCGGCTGTCACTTTAATTATCTCTCGGCTTCCAGACACTGGCAGGTAACCCAGCCAGATTCAAGCATCAAAGCATCACCCAGTCGGACTCAGTGTCTCTGCCCGCGTTTTCCTGCACAGCGTCGGTTGCTTTCAATTAAGGCGTGAAAGAGGAAGTGGGGGCTTCTCCTAAAAGGGAGAGAATCAGGAGTCGGGGGTGAAAGGGCACGGGAGGGGCAATTCATCCACACACCCCCACTCATCTTGGCCACGATGAGCCAATCCAGGTCAGGTGCAGAGGGGTCAAAGAGGAGTTTGTCTCCTGGAGCATTTCAATCAATCCATCAGAATAGAGCCGGACGGGGCCTTGGAGGTCTTCTAGTCCAACCCCTGCTCAAGTGGGAAACCCTACTTCTGTCCAGTCTTAAAAACCTCCAGTGAAGATGCACCCACAACTTCTCAAGGCATCTTCTGTTCCACTACTTAATTCCTAATTCTCCAGAGCACCAGAAGGCAAGACAAGAAACAATGGACGGAAACCAAGCAACCTGGAATGAAGGAGAACCTTCCTGACAGGGAGAACAATTAACCAGCGGAACAGTTTGCCACTAGAAGCTCTGGGTGTTTCATCACTGGAGGTTTCCCAGACAGCCACTTGTCTGAAATGGCATAAGGTCTCCTGTTCGAGCAGCGGGTTGGACTACATGAAATATTATTCTGTAATTCTTTTAACTAACCAATCAAGGTTAGTTTGAAGAGCCTTGGTGGAGCAGCGAACTAAAGTAGCACTTAGCTGCCAGCTGCCTGCAATTACTGCGAGTTCGAATCTCACCAGGCTCAAGGTTGACTCAGCCTTCCATCCTTCCGAGGTAGGAAGGATGGAAGGCTGAGGACCTTCCATCCTTCCTACCTACCTTCCATCCTTCCTACCAATCCAGGTCCTAAATGAGGACCTGGATTGTGGGGGCAATAAGCTGTCTTTTGTGCGCAAAATTATGTGCACAACCACATGCATAGAAGTCCCTATACTAGGAATATCCAACCTTGGGAATTTTAACATTTGTAGACCATACCAGCTGGGGAATTCTGGGAGCTGAATCCCACAAGTCTTGAAGTTCCCAAGGATGGACCCCTCTACCCAGAAACTCCCCAGAGAAATAGGATCCAATCTTTTCTTGAAGGCCTCCAATGATGGAGCACCCATAGCTTCACCATTCAGATAACAGAATAACAGAGTTGGAAAGGAACTGGAAATAGGAGCCTGGTGGAGCAGTGGACTAAAGTGCTGATAAGTACCACTTAGCTGCCAGCTGCCTTTTGCGAGTTCGAATCTCACCAGGCTCAAGGTTGACTCAGCCTTCCATCCTTCTGAGGGAGGTAAAATGAGGACCCGGATTGTGGGGGCAATAAGATGACTTTGTATAAAAAAGAACATCGCTTGTGGGGGCCAAAAGTCCTACTAAGAAGTATATACAAAAGTATGAAGACTATTGCTTAACGTATTGTAAGCCGCCCTGAGTCTCCAGAGAAGGGCGGCATATAAATCAAATTAAAAAAAAAAACCTCTGTGATGTCAAGGCTCAGAAGGGGATCCCTGGCCTGCTACACACACGTACGTACGCACACACACACACACACACACACACACACACACACACACACACACACACAGTCCTTGACTTACATCCATTTGTTTAGGACCGTTCAAAGTCACAATGGCACTGAAAAAAATGACTTAGGACCAGCCCTCACATTTACAAACATTGCGGGATCCCAAAGTCCAAATTTGGGCTCTTGGCTACCGGCATGTCTTTACGATGGTTGCAATGGTCCCCTGGGGGGGGGGGGGGCTGTTTGTCACATGATCACCGTTCTCCCCCTTCCTAATCTGGCTTCCGATAGGTGAGATCAATGGAGGAAGGCAGGTTGCAGTGATTGGCTTAACAACCATGGCAAGAAGAAAATCCAGCACGTACCCCCTCCAGCCCCCCCCCCCCACAAGCCCTCCCCCCACACCTTATGAAATAATCAGAGCCGGTTAGCAGACAGGGGTGTGGGAGGGGGGCGTCCATGGAGGAGGCACTCCGGAGGAAACGGTCTAAAAGGGGCTTTCAAAGGAATGGCTCCATCAATTTGTTAGCAAATGGGTCATCTTGTCCTTTATGCACGCACCCACCAGCCTCTCTCTCTCACACACACACCGGGAGACACACACACACACACACAGACACACCCTGGCGTGATGTCTCGTCCGGTTCTTCCAAGATTTCAACTGACCGGGGAGAACTTTTGCCCCATTCTACAGCCAGAGAAAGTGGGTTTCTAGCCAGGAGGGCTTGTGGGGGGGTGGGGTGGAAAGGAGCCTGATTAAAGCACTCATCGCTCTCCTGGGGGAAAGAGAGGAAGAGGAGGAGGAGGGTACTTTGGAATTTTGAATTTTTATGTGTTGCTTTTATATTTTAATATTTTATTGTACACCTCCAGGAGAGCCTCTGTGGAGAAGATGGGCAGTTGAGAAATGATGGCAAATTGCAGATAGACGATAGATGGATGGATGGACAGAGATAGATAGATAGATAGACGGACAGATGATAGTTACAGAGATGATATAGATATAGTTGATAGATAACGTAGATGGATGTGTGTGTGAGAGAGAGAGAGAGAGAAAGAAGATGGAGGGATGGAGGGATGAAAGGTAGCAATAAATAAATAAATATAATTGAAAAGCTCTGTGTGTATGTTTGTGTACTTGTGGGTGTGTGAGCTGCAGCTCACAAAAAACGAATGCCTCTGAATAAAATGGCTAGTCCCAAAAGATGCCACTAGATTCCTGATTACTATTGTTATTATTATTTGCCAGAGAGATTAGCCCTCTTCTCCCCCACTGACTCCCCCCAGCTAATGGGACCCAGGGAGGCCCCTTTGATTCCAGCAACTCTCCTGGGGCTGAACTAGCCAAGGTTAGCAGCCCTTTCTGAGCCAGGGCCTTCTTTGCCAATATAGTTGGTATGAGGGCCTGCCTTGGCTCCTCCGGGGATTGGAAGGGCCGGCTCCCCGGAATGGTGGTGGTGGTAGGGAGTTCCACTTCCTTTTCAACCAAGCCTTAGGCCTCCACCCCCATTCCCACCTTCCTTTCCTCCTCCTCCTCCTCTTTCTCTCCTCTTCCTCCTCCTGCTTCTCCTCCTCCTCTCTCTCCTCCTCCTCTTTCTCTTCCTCCTCTTTTCCTTCTCTCCTCCTCTTCCTCCTCCTCCTCTCTCCTCCTTTCCTCCTTCTCTCCTCTCTCCTCTTCCTCCTCCCTGCTCCTCCTCCTCTCCTCTCTCCTCCTCTTCCTCCTCCTTTCCTTTCCTTTTCTCCTCTCCTCTCTACTTCTCTTCCTCCTCCCCTGCTCCTCCTCCTCCTCCTCTCCTTCTCTCCTCTCCTCTCTCATCTTCCTTCTCTCCTCTCCTTTCTCCTCCTCCTCCTCCTCCTCCCCCTCCCTGAAATTGTCCCGATCCTTCTTGGCACCTTTGTTTATACAATGGTGTGTCGATTTATCCTGCTGAAAGGCTGCAGTTGTCAAAGACCACAACAGCTGTGAAAAGTGAGGCATTAAGAGAGGGAAGTGCCCAACTCAGCAACTCTCACAGCCCCGCGGGGAGGCTTTCTTCTTCCTAACGAAAGCTAGCGCATCTTCTTCCAGCGTTTTTGGGGGGGGGGGTTGAGAAGGGGAGAAAAAGGAAACCAGAAACATCTGTATCGTTCTCAGGCTCTTTGCCCCACCAGCTGAGAGTTGCCAAGATCAGGCGGGCCTCTTCCTGGAGCAGATATTTTTACACCCTCTGGCTGCCAGGGGTCACCTTCGCTGGACACCAGCCCCTGCCCCTGTCCAGATGTGAGTCCCGGATGCTCCCTGAGCTTGGCTGTTCTTTTGAAGATGTTTCCTTACCTGACTAGGTCACATCATCAGTGCCAGAAGGGAGTGGAGTTTGTGGAGAGGAGGAGGAGGAGGAGGAGGAGGAGGAGAATGACTTTGGGATCCTTAGTGCTCTGTGAGTTTGGATTGTTTCCTTACAGAAGTTTCATTACCCAACTAGGTAACATCATCAATGATCTTCCTTCCCTTCCCTTCCCTTCTATTCTATTCTATATTCCTCATCTCTTCTCTTCTCTTCTCTTCTCTTCTCTTCTCTTCTCTTCTCTTCTCTTCTCTTCTCTTTTCTCTCCTCTCCTCTCCTCTCCTCTCCTCTCCTCTTCTCTTCTCTTCTCTTCTCTTCTCTTCTCTTCTCTTCTCTTCTCTTCTCTTCTCTTCTCTTTTCTCTCCTCTTCTCTTCTCTTCTCTTCTCTCCTCTCCTCTCCTCTCCTCTCCCCTCCCCTCCCCTCCCCTCCCCTCCCTTCCCTTCCTCCTTTCCTTTTCTTTCCTTCATTTTCCTCCCTCCCTCCCTCCCTCCCTGCTCCCTCCCTGCCTCTCTCCTTCCCTTTCTCCTCCCTTCCTTCAGTTTTCAGGGAGGAGGAGGAGGAGGAGGAGGAGGACTGTGGTATCCTTGGGATCCTTGAGCTTGTAGACATTTCATCACCCAACTAGGTAACCTCATCTGGAGGGGAGAAGGGTTTGCTCTGATTCTATACAAGCGACTCCTTCTGTCGGTGTTGGTGGGAGTGGTCTTGCAATTCCTTGAGTGGGATCTTGCCCTGAGGAAGGGTCTCCCTGAATTGCTAAGGCCCCTGAAATCAAGAGTCAGTCAGTTCCCACGACAGGCTTTAGGACAGCCTCAACGTGTTTGTGCATAAATGTGTACAGCTATGATGCCCTTCCAGAGCTTCCAAGGAGCGATGGGTCAAAAAAGCCAGCATGGCGACTGCCACCCGCTCATCAAGACCCCGGACCCTCTTTTCAACCTCCACTTCTCTATGGAGGGTCTCCATGCCAGATTTCCAGAACAGTCTTTCGCTAAAAGAATAACATCACCAAATCTGCAGCTTTGCTCCTTGGTTGTAGAAAGAGAACCGATTTTCTCCTGGTAGGCTTCTCCGCTTGTGCTAAACCATGGTTTGTTTCCTGTTGAATAAGCCAGAACTGGTTTATTGACTTTTACTGGTGAGAAATGTGGTGAGCCTGTCCTTGGGTTCCCGTTGTTGAGCCATGCCCAATTTTGTGACTGCTTTTGTCCTTATTGTTAAGCAAACCGCTTTGGTTGTTAAATGAATCGGGTGGCCATTAAGTGAATCAGGCTTCTCCCGCTGACTTTATTTTTCAGAAGCTGGCTGGGAAGGTCACAAAGGCCATCATAGGAACCCCCAGATGCTACAACTGTCGTAAATACATCCAAGCATCCATATTTTGATCAGGTGACTGTGAGGATGCTATGACGGTCATAAGTGCAAGGACCGGGCATCCTTTTTTTTTTTTCAGGGCAAATTGTGACTTTGAACCATCACTAAAGGAATGGTTGTAAGCCAAGGACTAGGCTCTTCTTGAAAGCCTCCAGTGATGAAGCTCCCACAACTTCTGAAGGCAACTTCTGTCCCATAAGTTGATTGTTCTCGCTGTCAGAAAATTCCTCCTTATTTCCAGGTTGGATCTCTCCTTGATCAGTTTCCATCCATGATTCCTTGTCTGGCCTTTGGGTGCTTTGGAAAATAGCTTGACCCCCTTCCTCCTCTCTGGGGCAGCCCCTCAAATATTGGAAGATGCTATCCTGTCTCCCCTGGTCCTTCTCTTCACTAAACTAGCCAGGCCCAGTTCCTGCAACCGGTCATCATATATTTCAGCCTCCAGTCCCCTCATCGTCCTGGTTGATCTCCTCTGCACTCTTTCTAGAGTCTCAGCATCTTTTTTATAGTGTGGTGACCAAAATTGGATGCAGTGCTCTAGGTGTGGTCTTACTATGGCTTTATAGAGTGGTGTTAGTACCTCCCTTGATCTTGATCCTATCCCTCTGTTCATGCAGTTTAGGATTGCATTGGCTTTTTAGGCTGCCGCTGCACACAGCTCATATTTCACTGGTTGTCCACTGATTCCAAGATCCCTCTCACAGTTACTGCTATTAAGCCTCGTTTCACCCAGTCCATATGTGCACTTTTAGTTTTTCTGGCCTAAATGGAGCAAGCAGGAGACCCTTGGCCATTTCAGACAAGTGACTGTCCAGTTTCTTCTTTAAAACCTCCAGGGATGAAGCACCAACAACTTCTGATTCAGTCTGAAAATTAATCAGTATATATATTTTAAAAAAGCCTTTTCCAGCCTGAAACCCCAGGGATGGTTTGGAGGGATAGGGTGCCCCCCACAAGTGCAAATTTCCATGACCTCTGGCCAAATATTTGAGCATACGCAGCAACTAGCTTCATTTATTTATTGCACAAACATCTTTGCCAAGATCCAGGTTGGCGTATAATAGCAAGAAGGGCTAAAATGATCTCCCGCTAACTTGCTTGTTACCTAGAAGGAATTGGACCGCAAATGCCAGACAGTTGTGTGGAGTTTTTTGGGATTATTATTTTTTTTTAGTCTTGGGGGAAACGAACGACAAAATCTAAGGCAAGCATCATAGTGGCATTTGAACCTGAAATTTTGAGAAAGGGTAGATTTAAGAATTGGATGTCGAAGGAAAGAGTATCTTGCCTGTGGTCCTTATTTGTTATATCTATTTATTTGCGTTTAATAACTTATATTTATATAAGTGGGAGGTTCACCACTGGACGTTTGCAAGAAGAGACTGGACTGCCAACTGTCAGAAGTGGTGTAGGGTCTCCTGCTTGGGTGGGGGTCAGACTAGATGACCTATAAGATCCCTTCAAAATCTGTTATTCTGTTATTTCTATTGGAGATGGGCAGATGTAATTCCAGATGTGGTAAATTTCTGTGAATGTTCTAGAAATAGGAGTGTCCAACTTTGACAACTTTAAGACTTGTGGACTTCAACTCTCAGCACAGCTGACTGGGGAATTCTGGGAGTTGAAGTCCACAAGTCTTAAAGTTGCCAAGTTTGGACCCCTCTGCTCTAATTGGTCTAAAATTTCACCTTGAAACTTCTGCCCACCATCTTCTGCCAGGTTCAACAACCATTCATGATCAACATTGGAGATTTCCGACATCATTATATGCAATCCTGACTTAATTACACAGCCGATAAACATTGTAGAGGACCTGTTGGTCCACTAGAGACCCTTAATGGGCAGGAGGGAAGCCATTAAAGTTACTTTGCAATGATTGTTGCTACTAAGTCTTTATCCTGGCAAGGACGCAGAAAAATCCCTACAGCTTTCATGGCAAAGTGGTTCCTGAGGTCCATCTCTCTATTGTGATCCACTCAAGAAGATCGTCCGCCATTTCATTAATGACTTTGAGAGGAAACCAAAGTGCTCTCGTCTTGATGCCAACTTCTCTGATGATCCAGATCTCCTCACCCAACCGATGGGAGGACCTTTTAATGGCTTTGGAGAAGGACCACGCCAGCTGCCAGCCCTCCATTAATTAAGTAGTGCAACCAAGAATTTGAAAGAACACAATGAATCTCGACAATAAAAATGGTGACAGATCACAAAGGTTAGTAGGTACAAATAGAAATATATACTATTTCTATAGCAAGGAAGATCCTAGAAAGAGTGCAGAGAAGAGCAACCAGGATGATTAGGGGACTGGAGGCTCAAACATACGATGAGTGGTTACAGGGCCTGGCTACTCCAGTGAAGAGAAGGACCAGGAGAGACATGATAGCATCTTCCAATATTTGAGGGGCTGCCCCAGAGAGGAGGAAGGGGGTCAAGCTATTTTCCAAGGCACCTGAAGGCCAGACAAGGAACAATGGATGGAAACTGATCAAGGAGAGATTCAACCTGGAAATAAGGAGCAATTTTCTGACAACGAGGACAATCAACCCATGGAAGAGAAGTTGCCTTCAGAAGTTGTGGGAGCTTCATCACTGGAGGCTTTCAAGAAGAGACTGGACTGTCATTTGTCAGAAACATCAAAAGTATGAGCCAAAATCAATTAGAGAAGTCAACTATACTCCTCAACATATGACCCTAATGCCTATCATAGTCGTTAATTTGTGAGAATCACCCATCAGGGTCACTCATGTGACTGACCTGATTGTTAAAGTGAGTGTCACAGCCGTTAAGCAAACCAATGGTTCAAGAAATAAACATGGATCCTTGCAACGTATTAAACTTGGTTAGTGTAAACCTGGATTATGCTTCTTGATGTTTAATGTGTGCAATCCCATCCTGTTGGGCTAGTTTAAGTACAATTCGTATTGTATTGTACAATTCGATCCAGATCCGTTATTTCAATAAGCAGGTCATTTTTGTGTGTGAACACAGGCTATGAAAGCTAGTATGATATCAAAAGCTAGCTAGAAAACAGGAGCTGGGTTCATGTGTCACACTAACCTGGTTTTACTAGCAGTAGTTTGTTGAACAAGACCCAGTTGGCTGTTTCATGTGTCCCATTGAGCTCCAAATTAGTGGTGCGGTGGCCTCGAGGTGGAGCTCTCGCCTCACAATCAGGAGGCAGTGAGTTCGATCCTAGGTAGAGGCCAATATTTCTCTCTCTGGGCACAATGAGAATATATCAGCTGAACAAAACTCCGCATTGGCGACAGGAAAGGCATCCGGCCAGTAAAACACTCTGCTAGCTCCATTCAGTTGCGCAGACTCCACCCCGCAAGGGATTATGGGGTTGTTAAATGAAGATGATTGAGCTCCAAATTAGAATGTTTAAAGTAAAGGTGCCTTTCACATATGCCAAATTGTGTGATCACATTATTGATGCGTGACTCCAGCATTCAGGAGTGTCCCACCTCTGGTTTCCTGAGTCTTCCCCTCAAAATATTAGGATTATGTAGAGAGGCACTTGGGGTGTACAGGACTTGTAGGAGTATCAGTGGTCAGGTGGTAGCTTGAACCCCATCAAACCTCCCTCCCCCTGAGTCAGGGTGCAGCCTGAGTGAGCATCATGTGTTGCTATCCTGCAAAATGGACCTGAAGGCCCAGGTAATCCCAAATGCTAAATCAGAATGCATGGTTATGGTGTCTTTTGAAAACCATAAACTTGTATTTTTCCCCCCAAACATGGCAATTAACAGAGGGATAGAATCAAGATCACGTGAAGGGTTAATACCACTTTATAAGGTCTTGGTAAGGCCACACTTGGAATCCTGCATCCAGTTTTGGTCGCCACGATGTAAAAAAGATGTGGAAACTCTAGAAAGAGTGCAGAGAAGAGCAACAAAGAGGATTAGGGGACTGGAAGCTAAAACATATGAAGAACAGTTGCAAAAACTGGGTATGTCTAGTTTAATGAAAAGAAGGACTAGGGGAGACGTGATAGCAATGTTCCAATATCTCAGGGGCTGCCACAAAGAAGAGGGAGTCAAGCTATTCTCCAAAGCACCTGAAGGCAGAACAAGACCAATGGAGGGAAACTAACCAAAGAGAGAAGCAACCTGGAATTAAGGTGAAACTTCCTAACAGGGAGAACAATTAACCAGCGGAACAACTTGCCACCAGAAGTTGTGGTGCTTCATCAACGGAGGTTTTTAAGATGAGATTTGTCTGAAATGGTTAGGCTCCCCTGTTTGAACTGGGGGTTGGACTAGAAGACCTCCAAGGTCCCTTCCATTATTCTATGTTCCTTCTCATCTCATTGCAGCCTGCAAAAGTTCTCCTGGGCTGCAGAATCAGGCTGAGAACTCCACAAATTCTTGGCACTGCCCACAGCTGGGGGCACCTAACATTGCACTCAGTTAATTTTGCAAGCGAGACTCCTTATTTGGAGAAGTCAGAACCAGGTTTCTGCTTCCCAGAGGACAGGAGAGCCAAGCCCCTGCTCAAACTAGAGACCCTATATAGGAGGGTCCAATCTGGCTGGGGAATTCTGGGAATTCAAGTGCACAAGTCTTAAAGTTTCCAAGGTCGGACACCCTTTGCCCTAGACCATTTCAGACCAGTGGCTGTCCAATCTCTTCTCCAAAGCCTCCTGTGATGGAGCACCCACAATCTCTGGTGGCCAGCTGTTCCCCTGGTTAATTGTTCTCACTGACAGGAAATCTCACCTCTGTTGGATCTGTCTTGGATAGGTTTCCATCCGTTGCTTCTTAAACCCATGTTTCCTCCTATGCTTACCAGTGGTGGGGTTCAAAAATTTTTACTACCGGTTCTGTGGGTGTGGCTTGGTGGGCATGGCAGGGGAAGGATACTGTAAAATCTCCATTCCCACCCCACTCCAGGGTAAGGATACTGTAAAATCCCCATTCCCACCCCACTCCAGGGGAAGGATACTGCAAAATCCCCATTTCCTCCCGATCAGTTGGGACTCAGGAGGCAGAGAATAGATGTGGGTGGGGCCAGTCAGAATTTTTACTACTGGTTCTCCGAACTACTCAAACTGTCTGCTACCGGTTCTCCAGAATTGGCCAGAACCTGCTGAAACCCACCTCTGATGCTTACCCAGATTCTGGAGAAAAAAAAATAACTGAGTTTGTCTTCTACAACTTCCAAAAAGGGATCAGTTCCCCAGTCCAAATTGAATTAAATTTCAGCCTACTAGAAACTTGGACACCCAGTTACAGTGGCTTCAATTGCACTGAAGGAGCCAGAAATCTAAGCCCTGGGGGTGGGGGGGATCACAGTCAAACAGGGCAAGAATCAAACCTGAAATCAAGAGAGAATTCCCCCCGCCCCTCTTTCCTGGGATAAAACACAAATCCTTGTATTTACATCGGATTCGCAGTGCTTATACATATATACATGAAATTATTTGTAAATAATTTGTAAATAGAAATGAAAACTTTCTGTATTTATAAAAAATTAATACAATATTATTAAAAAAAAAAACACAAATCCTTGATCCATAATAAAAGACATCCAGAAGAAGGAAAAAAGAACGTCTTACAAAATGTACACATAGGATCCAGGTCATACAAGACAACAACCATTAAGATCATTGTCCACAGGGGCTCAGAGAAATCTGGCTCATCATCAATTATAGAAGGTCCCCTTGAGGTCATCTATACTGTACCTCTGTTCAGGAATTCCAGGAGGGCATCTCTGATGGGGAGCTATCGAATCTCCTAATCAACCCTTCTCATGAAAGGAGGGTTCATTTCTTCTCTGGCAGGTTGGTGTTACAGTTACCCTGTTTTTATTATTGTTCCTTAATTCATTCAACGTAAGCTGAACCGTTGCGGGAACTATGGTAGGTTATGCCTAATTTAACAAAAAGGAGGACTAGGGGTGCCATGATAAGGTTCCAATATCTTCCAATATCTCAGTGGCTGCCCCAGAGAAGGGGCGGGGGTCCAAGCTATTCTCCAAGGCACCTGAAGGCAGGAGAAGCAGCAAAGGATGGAAACTAGGAGACCAGGGAGAGAAGCAACCTTGAATTGAGGAGGAATTTCCTAACAGTGAGGACAATTAATCAGTGGAACAGCTTTCCACCAGAAGTTGTGGGTGCTCCATCATTGGAGGCTTACAAGAAGAGACTGGACAGCTATTTGTCTGAGGAATATGCAACCTTGGGAACTTCCAAGACTTGTGGACTTCAACTCCCAGAATTCCCCAGCTGGGTGTCCCTAGGCTAATGAAGAGAAGGATTAGGGGGTGAACACGATGGCATTCTTCCAATATCTTGAGGGGCTGTCCTAGAAAAAAGGGAATTGATTTGTTCTCTATAGCTCCTGAGGGCAGGATAAGAAGCAACGGATGGAAACTTATGAAGGAGAGAAGCAACTTAGAACTAAGGAGAAACTTCCTAACAGGGAGGACAATTAACCGGTGGAACTGCTTGACACCAGAAGTCGTGGGAGCTCTGTCACGGCAGGCTTTCAAGAAGAGACTGGACAATCATTTGTCCAGAGTGGTAGAGGGTCTCCTGCTTGAACAGGGGGCTGGACTAGAAGACCTCCGAGGTCCCTTCCAACGTTTATTCTGTAATCTGTAACATTTAATGACTGTAGACTGCGACAGAGATGATTTTGGCCCACAAAAATATGTCTGAAGCCCAGGAAACAAGGAAAAGAGAAAGGAAGGACATTCCAAGTGGTTCTAATCTGCTTCTATTCCTCGGGGCAGGAAGGGAGGGAGGGAGGGAAAGAAGGAAGGGAGGGAGGGAGGGGAGGGAAGGAAGGAAGGAAGGAGGGAGGGAGGGAGAGAGGGAAGGAAGGAAGGAGGGAAGGAAGGAAGGAAGGAAAGAGAGAAGGAAGGAAGGAAAAAGGCCAACCGGCTTTCCTCATTTCCTGGGCTTAAAAGATGTTTTGTAACTGTGGCAGCATCCTATCTCCAAGGTCATTGCTGCGGTTCTCTCCGATGACCGACAGCCATCCTAGTTGGGGCAACTGCACCATAAGCGATTTGCAAGCCCTCCTCCTCGCTCCTTCCTTCCTTGCTTGCTTGCAGATTTCGGATAGACTTCAGCCGGGTGTCTCTGACTGAGCTGCTTCTCTCCTTAAAGCAGAGTGAAAAACCAGAGGCTATTTTCTGCCCCATCCTGCAATCAATCATGGCTGGCTAGGGAATTCTGGGAGTTGAAGTCCAGCCTTCTCAAAGTAACTGAGAAACACCGGATGGCCGGGGGATTCTGGGAGTTGAAGTCCACCTATCTGAAAGTAACTGTGTCTGAGAAACATTGGCCAGCTGGGGAATTCTGGGAGTTGAAGTCCACCAAGGGTGGTTTCTACTTACCTCCGCTATTGGTTCGCAATAGGAGCATGAGCGCACATATGCAGATCGTCCATGATGACGTCCAAGTGGGTGGACGTCAAGAGCCTCCCACCGCCATTACTACCAGTTCACAAGCACCAGACTAAACCGGGAGCAACCCACCACTGAAGTCCACCCTTCTCAAGGTTCTCCAGGTTGGGAATCCATGCTATGAAGTTAGTATCTGGCCAGTGACTGCAGCTCAGAGGGTCAACTATGCCCACCTACTCACTCCCAGCATCCAAGGACAGGCTGGAAAGGAGAAGTTGTGAATGCTCCAACACTGGAAGTTTTAAAGAAGAGATTTGATAACCATTTGTCTGAAATAGTATAGGGTTTCCTGCCTGAGCAGGGGGTTGGACTAGAAGATCTCCAAGGTCCCTTCCAACTCTCCTCTCCTCCCTGATCTCCTCTCCTCGCTACTCTACACTCTACTCTACTCTACTCTACTCTACTCTACTCTACTCTACTCTACACTCTGCACTCTATACTCTACACTCTACTCTACATTCTACTCTCTACTCTCTACTCTCTACACTATTCTTACTCTTACTCTACCAAACTGTACCACAGGACTCTGGAGTGTTGTTTGCATTGGTCAAAAAACTTGGAAATGAAAAAAGAGAAGGATACTGTTTTCCCCTCAAACCATCAATCCGATGGCAGCTTTGAAAAAAATATGGTGTTTTTGCTTTGGTTTAAAAACAAAATGACAAAGGGAACAGAGGATTTATCTAGAGGCAATGCAATACAGCTGAGTCCTCAACTTACAAGAGTTCGTTTAGTGACTGTTCTGAGTTACAACCCCACTGAAAAACATGACTTATGGCTATTTTTCATACTTACGACCATTGCAGCATCCCCATTGGTCATGTGATCCAAATTCAGAGGCTTGGCAACTGGCATGGACTTATGACAGTTTCAGTCCCCCAAGATCACGTGATCCCCTTTTGCGACTTTCTGACAAACGACATCGACGGGAAGCCAGAGTTGCTTAACCACCGTATTGCTAACTTAACAATTGCAGCAATTCACTTAAAAACCGTGGCAAAGAAAAGTCGTACGGTGGGGCCAACTCACTTAACTGTCTCACTTAGCAGTGGAAATTTGGGGGCTTCATTGTGGTCGTAAGTCGAGAACCACCTGTAATTCATTTCTGCAATTCAACAGTAAAACTGCTACATGTTGGAAGCCGCAGAGACAGGAGTGAAATCCAGCAGGATCTGACAGGTTCTGGAGAACCCATAGCGGAAATTTTGAGTAGTTCAGAGAACCAGCAAATACCACCTCTGGCTGGCCCCCGAGTGGGGTGGGAATGGAGATTTTGCAATATCCTTCCCTCAGGAGTGGGGAGGGAATGGGGATTTTGCAATATCCTTCTCCTGCCACGTCCACAGAACCGGTAGTAAAAAAAATTGGATTTCACCACTGCACAGAGACGTTACAAAAAAATTATAATATTGCCTGCTTCAACATGTGTATTTATTCACCGAATAGGTTGGGAGTCAGACCGGAAAATTAAAACTCCTTGTTTTTTATTTTCATAGAGAGAATTTAGCACTTCCTCTATGGATAGATGCCCATCTGTGGTTGGATCGTTCCTGGCCCGTTTCGAGTCTTTCTGTTCGATTAGGACAATCTGCAGCTCCTTTTTTGGAATAGCAAAAGGATGAATCCTTGCTGCAAACACATCTCCATTCACAGCACATATCTCTATTTTGGATGTATTTATTTTATTATCTTTCTTTTGCATTCCATGGAATTGCTGGTGCCTCAAGAGGAAATCTGGAAGCCACACACTAAATTAACTCTTATTAAAATTAAAATACAACATTCAGGGAGTTTTGCATAACACTGAACTGTCTGCAAGTTATGAATCAAAACACACAGCAGTAGCTTCAGTCTGTTAGTCCGTGGACGTCAATTATTTCCAGGATTAAAGAAATTAAATTAAAGAAAGTCAGGTGGGCTGTTTAATTCAGGTGACGTCTCCCCAAATTCAGTGAGATTTATTTCCGTGTCGCTCAGTATTAAAAAACCATCCTAATGTTCCTAAAAAAAACAAAATAGATAAAATGAAGGAGGAAAAGAGGTATATTGAGAAGATCTTAATTTTGGTTTTGCATGAGTGAAGTTTATAGTATGACCTGTCTGCATGTTAGGGCTGAAATCCTAAACCCAGTATGGCTACTAACTGGGTAAACGTATAAAAGGAAGGTTAAAAAGTTATTTCAAATAGCTCCAATGATCACATCTATTTTCATTTTTATTCAATCCATCACATTTTATATATATATATATATATATATATATATATATATATATATATATATGTATATATATATATATATATTTCTAGGAAATTGGTATATGTAGTCCTGGACTTATAACTGTTTGTTTAGTGACCGTTTGAAGTTAAAACGGCATTGAAAAATGTGACTTATGACCAGTTTTTCACACTTGTGATCGTTGCAGCGTCCCCACAGTCATGGGACTAAAGTTCAGACCAAGTTCAGAGGGAGAGCCATTCTCAAGAGTTTTCCTGGGATAAGATGGGTGGTCCAATAAATGGGATAAATCAATAAAATCAATAAAATGACTTTCAGGAAAACCATTTGCTTTCTTTTTTTAAGTCCAGCCACAGCACCGTGAAGTGAGATGGGTGGCAAACAAATCTAAAAAATAAAAAATTTTGATCGTGATGGAGCCCAAATGATTAAAATAAAAATAATTAAAATTAAAATAATTAAAATTAAAATAATTAAAATTAAAATAATTAAAATTAAAGTTCCTGGCATACTAAGAAACTGAAAGTGTTCGTCCCCTGTGCCCAGATGATGTCCTTTTATACCATAGATCAGAGGTCTTCAAACTTGGCAGCTTTAAGACTTGTGGACTTCAACTCCCAGAATTCTCCAGCCAACTGGCTGGAGAATTCTGGGAGTTGAAGTCCACAAGCCTGAAAGCGGCCATGTTTGAAGGCCTCTGACATAGAGCATAGCTGGCTGGAGAATTCTGGGAGTTGAAGTCCACAAGTCTTAAAGCTGTCAAGTTTGGGGACCCCTGCCATAGATGAAAAACACAAATATGCATTTTCCACCTTGTAAGAAGAGACGGATGCAACGCCTTCCTAAACCTGTTCCAGAAACAAAAGAGACCCACCAAAAAAATATAGGTAGTCCTCCATTTACAACAATTCATTTAGTGACCGTTCAAAGTTACACCGGCCCGGGAAAAAAGTGACTTACGACCGTTTTTCACACTTATGACCGTTGCAATTTTCCCATGGCCACATTGACCTAAAATTCAAGACGCTTGGTAACAGACTCATATTTATGATGGTCACATTGTCCCAGAGTCACGCGATCCCTTTTTGAGACCTTCTGGCATGCAACGGGGAAGCTGGATTTGCTTAATGACCATATTCCTAACTTAAAAACTGCCATGATTCACTTAATAACCACGGCAAGGAAAGTCATTAAAAGGGGGCAAAAATTGACTTAATGTCTCGCCTAGTAACATACAAATTTGGGCCCCATCACGATCAAAAGTCCAGGAATACCTTTATATAAATTAAAAGTTTATAATTTTATTTCCAAGGAAAGTGAGAAGTGTTTAATTACAAATGCAATGTAGAGATTTAAAAGGCCATATTTCCAACAATCAAAATACAACAAAGAAAAAAATTACAGTGTTTCTCAACCTTGGAAGCTTGAAGATGGGTGGACTTCAACTCCCAGAATCCCCCAGCCAGCTGGCTGGGGGATTCTGGGAGTTGAAGTCCACCCATCTTCAAGCTTCCAAGGTTGAGAAACACTGGTCTAGAAGAATTGGCAAATGTTGCTAAAAGCTCTCATCATGTGCTTAAACCAGGTCAGCTAAAGACTTTCCAAGCTGCCTTTGTACAAATTTGGGAAGCTGACAAGCCACAAATGCCAGTTTTTTGCTTTGTGTCTATTCCAAAGCATTTTGCCCAGCTCAGCGGTTATCCTAGCAAAATGTTTAAAACCTAGGAATTGCAGGCCCACACTTGGCCTTCCAAGTATGTTCACCTTTCCCGAAGGGGGGGAAAAAACACCCTACCCAGTTTTTCTTCTGGTCGGTTGCATTCGGGACTGGCCACACCCATGACATTAGGATGGGACCAGCCATTTTGTGAGAGCGCCCCAGAGCCAGTTCCCAAACAGTCGCCTTATTCCCCAATGGGCTTCTGCTCTGTTGCTTCAATTTTCAGGATCAGCAATTTATCGGATCTCTTAACAGCCAGCACTGACTTTAATATCACTATATCCAACAGTATTTTTCTTTTTTTAATTATTGAAATAGTCAAGAATATCACCAGGGGAACAAGAAAAGCAGAAAATGCAACTTGCTTCATAAAGCTCCTGTCTTGAAGATTGGATCTGAACTTCGTAGAAATCTATACAGTTCAGGATTTTATCCACTCCCGCACAATAACAAATCAGAAGCGTTTTTATTGATAAAACCATCTATTTGCTTGTCCGTTTATATTATATTACGGATATAATTTCTCCGGTGACTCAATACAGGGAGACAAATGAAAGTTTAACAAATTACTGATCTTTTTATGAACAGGACCCGGCTCTACCACTGATAAAACCAAAATTAAAATTGTGTTATAACAATCACTCTGAATTAAGCCAAAAGCATTTCATTTGTAAAATCCAGGATATGCATTAATTAAAAAAAAACCTAGTATAACTAATATCGAGGGGTTGGGGGTGGTTCTACGGTGGTTCTCCTCCTACCTCTCGGGATATTCGCAGGCGGTGTTGGTGGGGAGGCAGAGGTCGGCCGCAAGGCCCCTCACTTGGGGGGTGCCCCAGAGGTCGGCCCTCTCTCTTCTTTTGTTCAACATCTGTATGAAGCCGCTGGGGGAGATCATCCGTGGTTTCGGGATGAGGTATTATCAGTATGCTGATGATACCCAGCTTTTTATATCCACCTCAAACCAGCCCAGTGAGGCCCTCGACGTGATGTCCCAGTGCCTGGAAGCGGTACGGACCTGGATGGGGAGGAACAGGCTTCGGCTCAACCCTACCAAGACTGAGTGGCTGTGGGTACCAGCATCCTGGCTCATTCAAGATATTCCATCTTTGGTTATAGGGGGTGAGGTGTTATCCCCTGTAGATAGGGCACGCAACCTGGGCGTCCTCCTGGATTCACGGTTAAATCTGGAAGATCATATAATGACCGTGACCAGGGGGCATTTGCCCAGGTTTGCCTGGTGCGCCAGTTGCGCCCCTACTTGGACTGTGATGCCCTACACACAGTCACTCATGCGCTTGTCACCTCCTGTATTGACTACTGCAATGCTCTCTACATGGGGCTGCCCTTGAAGACCACTCGGAGGCTTCAGATGGTGCAGAATGCGGCCGCGCGGGTAGTGATGGGAGTATCTCAACACTCCCATGTTACACCTCTCCTGCGCGACTTGCATTAGTTGCCGGTTGCCCTCCGGGTGAGATTCAAGATGCTGGTGATTACCTATAAAGTCCTACATGGCTTAGGCCCGGGGTATTTGGGGGGCCATCTGCAGCCAGCAACAGCTTCCCATCGCCCTCTGTGTTCCCACAGGGAGGGCCTACTCAGGGTGCTGTCGGCCAGAGAGTGTCGGCTGTCTACCCCCAGGGAGAGAGCTTTCTCTGTGGGCGCACCCACCCTTTGGAATCAACTCACACTGGAGCTCCGGGTGGCCCCCGACCTTTGGTCCTTCCGCCGTGGCCTGAAAACAGGGCTATTTCACCTGGCCGCCCTGGACTGAGGGGGATTTTAATAGAATTTTAACTGGGTTTTCTTGAACTTTTGTTCATTTTAACCTGGATTTTTGTTTTAATGGTTTGTTTGCTTTCTTTTAATTGGTGTGAGCCTCCCTGGGTCCATTGGAGATAGGGCAGCATACAAGTATCATTAATAAATAAATAATAAAATAAATAAATTATAATTATTACTGCAATCATAACAATAGTAATATAAGCTACCGTGGAAACGGTATTCTAGGGATATGAAATTTCGGAGAAATAAATGAGTTGCTAGTTTGCCGATTGCTCCCCAACAGCGACAAAAATCACGACGACTATTTAAAAGTTTCCCTTCAGGATCTCTAGGGAGGATCTGGGAGGACAATGCCGTTTCCTTCACTTGATGGACCTCAACCGTTTCATTTATGCTTCAGGAAATCCTACTTCTATGTCTTTAAATTCTAATTCTAATTCAGAATAGAGCTGGAAGGGACCTTGGAGGTCTTCTAGTCAAGCCCTCTGCTCAACCAGGAAACCCTAGACCATTTCTGTCCAGTCTCTTCTTTAAAACCTCCAGTGTTATAGCACCCACAACTTCTGAAGCCGTGGTGGGCTGCTCCCGCTTTGCCCCGGTTCAAGCAAACCGATAGTGGCGGCGACAGGAGATACTCCGCCCACCCACTTAGACGTCATCAAAAACGCTCTACACATGAACAGAAGTGCCATGCGCTCGCAAAGCAAGCACGCTCACCCGTGCACTACCGATAGAGAACCGGTACTGGGATTTGAAACCCACTACTGTTCTGGTGGCAAGCCGTTCCACTGGTTAATTGTCCTCCCTGATAGGAAATTTCTCCTTAATTCCAGGTTGCTTCTCTCCTCGATTAGTTTCCATCCATATTGCTTCTTGTGTTGTCCTTTGGTGCCTTGAAAAATACCGTTTCCCTGAAAATAAGACCTCCCTTAATAATAAGCCCAGTTGGGCTTTTGAGCGCATGCGCTAAAATAAACCTCCCCCCCCGAAAATAAGCCCTCCCCGAAAATATTTAAACGCAGAGCTGGAAATCAGGTAAGATGGCAAGAGGAGCCCCGTCTTGCTCCATGCGCCCCAAAATAATAAGACCTCCCCGAAAATAAGGCCAAGTGCTTATTTCGGGGTTCAAAAAAATATAGACAAAGAAAGGGTCTTATTTTTGGGGAAACACGGTTGTTTGACCTTCTCATCTTTTTAGGAGCCCCTCAAATGTTGGAACACCACTATTGCGTCACCCCTAGGTGACATTTAGGTAAAAGTGGAGAAATAAACATGAAGAGACACTCACAGCCAGGATGAATAGAAGGAAGCTGTGGAAATCACTCTAGAAAGATCTCAGAAAGCTCCATGAGAAGAAAGACCACCAGAGATCTATCTAAACCTCCCTTCGTTTCAACGCAGGTTCTTCTTCTAGCTGCCTTTTACACTGCAGATAGGACCATGGGGGTCTTTTAAGGCCTCTGCAAGCAAGGACCCCTTGAAGAAGCTAACAAGCAACCCCTCCGAGGGAAGAACTCCATTCCTCTGAAGAACCTGCAATGTTTCTGATTAAGCCTCTGGCCCTCCTCCTAAGTCCAGAGCAGAAACATCCGACCAAAATAATATTACTTTCCCCAAATAAAACAGCCCTGGGCTCTTTGAATTATGTTGCCAAGAGGATTACTGCAATCTAGAGAATAGAGAAATAGAGAGATAGAGATGATAGAGACAGAGAGACAGACAGAGAGACAGACAGATGGTAGATGATAGATAGATAGATAGATAGATAGATAGATAGATAGATAGATAGATAGATAGATAGATAGATAGATAGATAGATAGATAGTGATGATAGAGATGGATGGATGGATGGATAGATAATAGTGGAGAGATGAGAGATAGATAGGTAGGTAGATGGAGATGTAGATAGAAGTAGATTGATGGTAGAGATAGATGGATGGATGGATGGATAGATGATAGAGATGAGTGATGAGAGATGAGAGGTAGGTAGGTAGGGGAAGGAAGGAAGGAAGGAAGGAAGGAAGGAAGGAAGGAAGGAAGGAAGGAAGGAAGGAAGGAAGGGATAGAGATGGATGGATGGATGGATGATAGTGATGAGAGATGAGAGGTAAGTTGGTAGATATAGAAAGAAAGAAGGAAGGAAGAAAAGAAAGAAGGAAAGAAGGAAAGGAAGAAAAGAAAGGAAGGAAGGAAGGAAGGAAGGAAGAAAGAAAAAGAAAGAAAGGAAGGAAGAGATTGATGATAGAGATGGACGGATAGATAGATAGATGATAGTGATGAGAGATGAGAGGGAGGGAGGGAGAGAGAGAGAGAGAGAGAGATTTTCTTGGCACCAGTAGCAGAGAGTGAGTCAAGCCAAGGACGGTTCCTGCCAAAAATAAACCAGCCCTTTTCACCGTCAGCTGAAAAAGGGGGAGAGGAAACCCCCGCAAAACGAGATGAGCAGAGGGGCCGAGATGTCATCCTTGCACCCGCCCACATCTGTTGGGGTGAAACGGGAATTCTCTGTCCTTGAGGAACATCATTTGGCAAACAACATTGGGCTGAAGCGCTTCTCTTGCCAAGGGGATAAAAGTGGCCAAAATCACGTGACTTAATTTGACCCTTTCCCCGAGCGGAAAACGGCAAGATTTCGCACCAGGGAGTCGATATCGAAAAGGGGATTGCATTTGTAAACAAGCCATTCCTAGTTGAACTATTTTTTTAAAAAAAATATCACTAAGAGGCAGCTGGCAACATTTCCTAAAGAGGACATAGTCCTTGACTTATTTATAACCATTCATTTAGTGACCGTTTGAAATTAGAGCGGCCCTGAAAAAAGTGACTTATGACTGTTTTTCACACAACTGTTTTGCAGCCTCCCCACCATCATGTGATCAAAATTCAAGCGCTTGGCAGCTGACTCATATTTATGACAGTGGCCGTGTCCCCCAGGCCATGTGATCCCTTTTTGCGACCTTCTGAAAATAAAAGTCAAGGGGGAGGCCTGATTCACTTAACAACCGTGGCAAGTGGGGTCATGAAATCGGGAGTGACTTAACTGCCTTGCTTAGCGACAGAAATTTTGGCCTCGATTGTAGTCGTAAGTCGAGGACAACCAGTATGAAGGAGTGGGTAGGGCGGTGCTCCATCTTTTGCTAAAACATCTTGATTTTTAAAGGTGCCCATTTATTATCTGGAAGCTGCAAATAACAACGTATTAATCCTACACCCGCTCAGTGCTCTGTCTAGCGAGGTTGAAGAGTGGCCTGATGCATCACGATTAAAATCCAATTTTGCTCCTAATGTAAATTTGCAATTGCATCGAATGACGTTCAGCAGAAAAAAAACCACAGAATCTCCGTAAAACAAAGAATTGGCATTCATCAGAATTTCACCCTCGTTTCTCACTGAAATCGAAAAACGGCTGGCCATCCCAAAAGCTTGATCAACTATACAAAATCAAAACGGGGCACAAGTGTATTTCAAATTACCGGTATACAAGAACAAACAAACATTTTAAATTCAAATTCACCTGATTTGGTCCAGCACAATTTGGCAATGAAGATACATATTGTGTTGGCATCTATCCTTTCATTGTGCTTATAAGGTTTTATTGCAATTTCTAAAATTACGGAAACTTTCAAAAATTGTACTAATAGCTTGTAAGCACCTTCAGCCAAATTACACAATAAACTCTTTTAGTAATTAACAATTCCTTTTTTTAAAAAAAAACCTTTCTCCCCTCCAAAATCATATACATCAGCTTCCATCACCACCCTAACATTGCTCCTTTTATCTAGTTTAACTAATAGTTTAATATGTTTAACTTTTTAATTCTCCAGATGGTTATTAATGATATTATAAGCCAATCAGAATTGCTTAATAGAGAGATGGGGGGCATAAATTTAAATTGAATAAATAAATAAATAAATAAATAAATATAAGCAATTTGAAAGCAGACCCAAAAGGACCTTAGGATAACTATTACGGTGATTCATTGAGCATAAATTTTAAATACAAAGATCACCAACATGAATTTCTGTGAAGGCATAAAACACAGAGATATAGGAAAATATGTGTATTATATAATAAATAGTAGATAAGATAACCTTTATTGTCATTTGTTACTGTTTGTTTCTTTTAAACATTTGTTAAACATTTGTTTAAGGTGCATTAAAAGTGTAATTCTGTTGCCTGAAAGATGGAAACGAAAATAAGCATTTCAATTATAAAAATATAGTTTCTCCAATTAGCTTCTCACATTTTCTTTTAGGCGTTCGGATTACACCCCCCCCCCAAAAAAAATCACTAATATTGGAATCTCCATATAATTTCAAATTCATTTGGTTTTAGCACTGGATGCTATTTGATAGGAAACGCTACGTAATAGGTTTTTACTATATTTAATTTACTGTATTTAATTGATAACATACAACAGTATTTGATTTATGAAAATAACTGCTTGCTGGAAAAATGCATTTTGGGCAGAGCAAAACAGTTTGCCAATTTTGCTAGGCAATCTACAACAGCATTTAAAAAAATATATAAAATGCCACGGAACCATTTGTACTTTTAAAAAAACACACGAACGGAAGTGGATTTATTGACCATTTTTATACTTTGGAAAAGATTTCAGCTTAATTTTCAAACCTTTCTAGAATTTGAGAAAGAATTTAGTGGCTGCTTTTCAGAGTAAGAAATGTGATTAACAGATGTATGAATCACATTTCTTACTTGGAAAAGGGGCTACCAGACTCTTGATCTCGAGGTGCCATAGGCTGACATGCCCTTTTTTTTTTTTGCCTACAACTTCAAAATCAATTTTTCTTTCAAAATATTCACAAAAAAATATTCAGAAAACGGGGGAATTTGTATTTAATATTGCATGTTTTGACGGCAGCAAGAATTTTATTTGCACAGTATGGGAAAAATGAGGAAATGCCGAGAGAAGAAGGAGGTAATTAAAACAATATTAGATTGTGCAGAGATGGATAGATTGACATTAAAGATAAAAGAGAAGGAAGATACAGAATACTTTCAAATATGGGATTTGTTTTATAAATGGTTGGATAACAGAAGTAGAAATTAGGAGTTGGGAAAACATTATTAAGTAAGCAATCAACCCAGACAATACGTTACTCTTCACAAACCGCTTATGTATGTGAAATGAAAATGTACAAATAAACTGTAAAATAAAATATAAAAAATTCAAAATCAAATCTCAGACTTCTCCATCCCTCCCTGAACACAGGCATATGAGGGCGAAGGAAGAAAAAATAAATAAAACTCAGGTCTGGATGGGAAACAAGGACATTTTTCCAGCCATCTCTGGCAGTTGATGGAAGACGTTCCCGAGAGACCCTCAAAGCTTTTAACACCAGCAGATCCATGACCAGGAAGGTGGAGGAAAAATGTTCCTGGAGAACATCAACTTATGTTCAAAGGCCATCGAAACTCCCCAAGAGGTTGTTGTGGATTGCATACAGACACACACACACAAGCACACCCTGTTCGGAGATCAAAGGGGCCTCGATTCTATGGTTTCACATCCTCCTTCTGGACCACCTGTTTTTGGAGAGTGGCAAAACTCAAGGAGGAGGAGAAAAAGGAGGTGGAGGAGGAGGAGGTGGAGGAGGATGGCTGTGGGGTCCTTGATGTTCTCTGAGCTTGGTTGGGGGTTTTTTGGAGACATTTCATTACCCAAATAGGTAACATCATCAGTGCTAGAAGGAAATAGGGTTCATACTGGGGAGGAGGAGGAAGAGGAGGAGGAGGGGTTCTTGGTACTCTTTGAGCTTGGTGGTTTTCTTCCAGGCATTCCATGACCCAACTACAGTAGGTGTGTCCTGATACACTGATGATGTTACCTAGTTGGATCATGAAACGTTGGCCAGAAAACCACCAACTCAGAGAGCACCAAGGACCCCCACAAATACTTAATCATGTAGCAGTCTTCCCTTTTCCCCTTAGAAAGGCGGCATTCCCATGGCACTTCGTTTCCTTAAAGTCCCTTCCCCTCTACAAAGCAGATGGGCTCACCTTGCCAACTACCTGGCTTCCAGAGAAGGTGGGACTGTAATTCAGGTTCTCTATTCAACCTTTTAGGACAGTGTTTCTCAACCTTGGAAGCTTGAAGATGGGTGGACTTCAACTCCCAGAATCCCCCAGCCAGCGCTGCTGGCTGGGGGATTCTAGGAGTTGAAGTCCACCCATCTTCAAGCTTCCAAGGTTGAGAAACACTGCTTTAGGGTGTTAAGAGTTGGAGCCCAACTCCCCCAACTTTTTCTGCTGTCTTCTCTGCCTTCCTACCTTACTTAGGTCAACGCAGATGGGAAAGGTCCACAGGAAAAGGAATCTATACTTGAAATCAGAAGCGAGGGAAAGTATTTGGGGATTTTCTAAGAATCAGAATTGAGCTGGAAGGGATCTCGGAGCTACTCAAGCAGGAGACCTTATACCATTTCAGACAAGTGACTGTCCAGTCTCTTCGTTAAAAATGCCCAGTAATGAAGCACCCACAACTTCTGAATTCAGAAGTTTAAAATAAACAAGAGATCAGGGAGAAGCAAAAATGTAAAAAAAACCAAATCAAAATGATTTAAACAGGCTTTTTAAATTAAAAACCAAAACTCCTAATTTCTAGAGTAGAAAATGTACTCTAGAAATACATTTCTAGAGTACATTTCGGCCATTTTAAGATATGTGCACTTCAACTCCCAGAATCCAACAGTGCCAGCTGGGGAATTCTGGGAGTTGAATTGTGGGATCAACCACGCGGAATCCCTCAAGAATCTGCAGGAAACCCAGTTCAAACCACTCACAAGAGGAATTTAATGCCTCGTCCATGGAACGTAGGTAGTCCTAGATATACAACAGCTCATTTAGTGACCATTTGAAGTTACGACGCCACTGGAAAAAGGGACACGACCCTTTTCTCTCTTAAAACCGTTGCAGAATCCTACTTAAGACAGGTGCAGCATCTCAGGGTCCTGGATACCCTGCTTGCGACTTTCTGGGAAGCCGAGTCCACGGAGAAGCCAGATTCACTCAACTACGTTGTGATTAATTTAACAGCTGCGGGCGTCCACTTAACGGTGGCAAGATACGTCGTAAAAGGGCCAAAAATTCACTTAACAACGATCTCACTCAACAACAGAAATTTTGAGCTCCATTGTGGACATAAGTCGAGGACGTACATAGATCGTACGTAAAATAAACCAAATAGAAGAAACCAAATGCTGATAATGTTCAAAACACACGTCACCCAGGGTCAGCCCAAAACAAGACACACCCAGAAGGCCTAAAAGTCTGTAGAGATTCTCAGTCAAGTGGCCTCAACGACACTCTAAAAGGAGGCAAGTGATCAGCTGTCTGCAAGGAATGTAAATCCTTCCGTTCCCCACCCTCCGGTCAGAGTTGAAGAAGCTCCTCGGATGAGAAGCAAAACGTCTTCAAGGAAAAAACAAGGCAGTCCAGTTGCCTCTTGAAAAAAAAGCCCCTTTGGGACACAAAAGCAAGAAGAGCAGAACGGTTTGGGGGTCCCTCATGAGATGGTGGGTCTTATTGTCCATGTCTTCTCCAGGGCCCAACAGATAGAATAATAGACTTGAAAGGGGATTCCAACTCTATGGTTATACTAGGGACCGGCGGCGGTGGATGGTTTGGAGAACTGGTAGCGGCGGCAGCACAAGGCTCCGCCCACCCGCCCGGATGTCGTTACTTCCTGGTTTTAACCAGGAAGTAACCTGTTCTTTGCCCTCTACGCATGTGCAGAAGGCTTTGCGCACGCGCAGAGGGTCCAAAACAGAGGTGGGTTTCAGCAGGTTCTGACCAGTTCTGGAGAACTGGTAGCGGAAATTTTGAGTAGTTCAGAGAACCGGCAAATACCACCTCTGACTGCCCCGCCCCCCGTCTATTCTCTGCCTCCCGAGTCCCAGCTGATCGGGAGGAAATGGGGATTTTGCAGTAACCTTCCCCTGGAGTAGGGAGGAAATGGAGATTTTACAGTATCCTTCCTCTGCCACACCCACCAAGCCACGCCCACAGAACCGGTAGTAAAAATTTTTGAATCTCACCACTGGTCCAAAATCGTGACGCACGCACGCAGAATGCACACTTCCGAACTGATAGGGAAGGTAAGTAGATTTCACCCCTGCTAGGGACCTTTGAGGTCATCCAGTCCAACCCGCCTGCTGGGACAGGAGGTCCTATACCATTGCAGATGAATAATATAAATATATAAATCAAATGAAATGAAAATGAAAGAGCCTTCCAGTCTCTGCTTGAAAGCCTCTAGTGATGGAGTCCAACTCTGACTGTCTTCTTATCTAGCTTTGATGCTACGGATGACAGACAATTCTCTCTCTCTCTCTTGGCTGGTGCGGTTGCACCAAAATAGCCACCACAACTTGCCGAGATCGAAGTCAAAAGAGGTTAACCAACCATAACCCAAATGGCCTCATGATTGACAAAAGAGCTGCAGCCGTTTGCCTGGGCCCGTGGGTGACACTTAAGCTATGAGGCCATCTGCCACCTTCCCAGGCAGTGCGCAAGGGGAGCACAGAAACCCAACACCAGCAGTCCGGTTGCAATGCCAGACATCTGAAGAATGGTGCCTGCTCACCACCGTGTTATGTTCAGAATGAGATCTCCCTTCGAGCCCAGCCCACCGTCTCCTTCACGGAGCCCTACTTCTAACAGGCTTGAAAGCCAGAGCTGCTAGCCCGGTCCTCCTTGTGTTTGACACATACGTGTAGTAGGCTCAACAAATAATCTGGGACATATCGACACGGTTGAAGAATGTCAGAGGTAACGATCAAACCCGCAGACGCAAATCTAAACTGCTCTCCTAGAGACGTGCATTAGGAAATGAATCTCTCGGAAATCAATGGAATTAGCTTCTTAATAAAGCTGGATGCCCACTCCTGGCGAAAGGTTAAAGTGAAAACTCACTCAAAGGGGGATTTTGAGTTTCAAATGTACTTTATACCAGAAACCAATCCACGCAAGCAAAGTCCCATCCATGGGATGCAGGTAGCATGCAAAACCACACCCCTCCGGTCCATGGAAAATCCTTTCTCTGATGCCCAAAAGGTAGAGGTTGTCTGCCTTATACCTTAGGAGAGGCTGAAGGACCCGTTGGCACAACCTTATCCAGCTCTCAGAATTTTGGAATCGTGTTGGGGATATTGAACTCCAAAGCTGAAGATGTCATGGATCTTTCTGTCTCTAGGAATGTCCCCATCATCTTAGGCCAGGGGCCTCCAAACATGGCCACTTTAAGACTTGTGGACTTCAACTCCCAGAATTCCCCAGGCAGCTGGGGAATTCTGGGAGTTGAAGTCCACAAGTTCTAAAGTGATCAAGTTGGAGAGCTCTGCCTTAGACAATAGAGACCGCCCTGCGCAGGAAACAATGAATTGAAACAGATCCCAACCAATGAAAAAATTGGCCCATGCATCCTAATGTTCTCCTAAAATGTTTGGAGTGCCTTTATTCTCCAAGAACTATTTATGAACCTAATTATTTACTTATTAAGCAAATTTATCCTGCTGCCCAACTCTCACCCAGGTGAGTCCAGACAGCTCTTACCACATTAAAAGCCATAAACTTAAAAGCCATGTTCAATTTTTGCCTATTCATTTTACAGGCCAATTTGTTTTTGCAAAATAAAAGCTGTAAAATGTGCAGTTTTACAGAAGAAAATGTCTCTCGGCTATTAGAGCATGAAAGCAGACCTTTAAAATGACCAGAGGGGTTTTTATTTTTATTTTTAATGGCCAAAATTCATGCTTAAACTTACAGAAGGAAGAATATAAAGACTGTCAGAGGAGCCATTTTGGATCTGCCTTCAGATGCCCATTTGACTTGACGTTCCTCAACTCCAAAGTCCTCGTATCTCCAGAAGTTCCACCAAAAACAGCTTCTAGTTCTCTTCCCCACCATTCCTGGTCTTCCACGCTGAAGAAGCACGTAGCCAAAAGAACAGGGAGTCCTGAAGAACATTCAACCCCACCCCACCCTGAAAAGAAATTGGAGACAAAGAGGAAAACAGATCAAATCATCCCCACCCCAATTTGTGACAATGGAGACCTCCAGAAAGAAAATCAAGTATGGGAAGTTGGGGATTGTGAGAAGAAAATTCACTCATGGATTCCAGGGTTGCTTCGATACAATTTTGTGGGATCCTTGGTGCTCTCTTAATTTGGTGGTTGTTTTTTGCAGATGTTTTCATTACACAAACGAGACAACCATCATGAATGCTGGTGATCATAACGTTACTTAAGTTTCGGTTATGTAACATCTACAAGAAAACAAGCGGGCACCAAGGACCCCTCATTTCAATCCTGACTTACAAATATTCCCCTTTACTGATACAATTCTTCATTTTTACACCAAGGGACCTGACCATTTGGGGTCCCAACATGAAAAGTTATGTTCTTAAATAAAAGCAATGGATTGAGCTCAATTGATTCTTAGACAAAGGATTTTCTGGAGGCGGCACATAGTCCACTGCCTTTGGTGGCAAACCACAACCCCAGTGTCTTGCTGAAGACACTGGCAACAGCGCACTGTGTGATGCTAAGGAGAAGACCTCCAAGCTCACAAAACTGCAGTTCCTATCAAAGACCCTGGAAGACACACCCAAAAACTGCAGAGAAGGGACGCCAAGGTCTAAGGAGATTCTCCATCTTCCCGGTTGCGATTGTCCCAGAGATGCTTTTCCCAAAAGGAAACTAGACTTGGATTATTTTTTTTCTTTGAAAACGTTTTGCTTCTTATCCTTCTTTGGAACTGAAAAACTCTTCTTGGATGTCCCAAAGGTGCTTTTTAGAAGAGGTAACCGAGGTTTCTGCTTTTTCTTTGAAGACGCTTCGCTTTTCATCCAAGAAGCTTCTTTGCTTCTTCAGCTCTGAAGAAGCTTCTTGGATGAAAAGTGAAACGTCTTCAAACAAACCCCAGAAAGTCCGGCTGCCTCTTGAAAAAAGCACCTTTGGGACAACCATGACCTGAAGGACTGAGACTCTCCATAGACATCAAGCTTCTTGGCTGAGAAGCAAAACATTTTCAAAGGAAAAAAACCAAGAAAACCCAGTTGCCTTTTGGAAAAAGCACCTCTGGGAAACTTAAAATGCGCAAACTTAACATTACCCTAAAAGCAAGCTGTTTCCATCTTTGAAAAAAAAACTGTTTCCATAATGTCAGCATCTGAGTTGAAGTGGGGGGGGGGGGATGGAGCCAAGCTTGAGATGCTGCATTCGGCTCACGCCCTTTGCACGCTCAAAGAGGGTGCAGCCCTGAAACTCTTTGTGCCTTTCTCTATTTCATGGTTTAAACTTGTTCTTGAGGACAGAAAAAAAACCAAAAAACACCCAGAACAAAGCATTTAAAGACAACCCTTCAACCACGCTGCGGTTAAAGGAGATACGTCCCCCCCTCCACGTTCCCATTTCTCAGTCCAACTGTGCCTTTATGCAGCTGTTATTTTATTTTATTTTATTTTTTTTGAGAGAAAACAAGGGTGGGGGCACCAACCCAGAAAGCTCAAGAAATAAATAGGTTGCGTAACGGTTCCCATCCGGAGTTCCCAGCCTCCAAAGGAGAGAACCATGAATTCTTAACATAGACCGAAAAGTTAGCAGCCTACACAGAGCAGGCACCTGTTATAAGAAATTCTCCATTTGTTGAGACGGTTCACTGCTGGACATCAACATTGCCATGTCTATTTAGGCACAAAGCCTCACCTAAACCCTTATGAACCTCTTTTTGCATTAGGAGAATTTTTAGGGCTACCGTATCCCCCCACCCCCAGCCACCTTGGGAATCTTGCAAAGACAAAGAGACTTAATTTTTTTAAAAAATTAAAATTATACAACTGCTACTGTTGTCAATTTATAACTGGGCAGATTGACAGAGGGGTTAGGGACTGTGGCTGACCTGCTGTATCCGAACTTGCGGCCATGGTCAGGCATCCAAATCACGCCTTCCTTCTTGCTTCCAAGTCTTTGGGTTGTGTAGGTGGACAGATTGAAATCTCTTTTTTCTGCACCAGAGCTCTGCCAAGTTCGATGGACTCGATTCTCACTGGATCTCTCTCTAGGATTATGCTGGAGAAAGCACTTTGCTGCAGAAGGGACTCTAAGCAAAAAGCCCTCCATATTATAACAGTTCCTCTGTCCAGTAAAACAAAACAAAAAAAAAATCATTATTAGTAATAATACTTTCAAACCCTTTTGTGTGGGGGAGGGAGGAGCATTTCTTCTTTTTGGTGATTTCATTAAATGGATCCCACCTACTCTCAGACGGACATAAGAGGCTTTGTCTCTTATAAACGCACAAAAGACAAATGTCTATGGAAATTCTCAGTCATCAAAGTCGTAGTTGTCCCAAAGGAGTTTTTTTTTTTTTTTAAAGAGGCAACTGGATTTTCTGGTTTTTTTTCTTTGAAGACGTTTTGCTTCTCATCCAAGAAGCTTCTTCAGCTCCGATTGAGGCATTGAGAGCCTCAATGACTCTCTAAAAAGGATGCAAAGGACCAGCTGTCTGCAAGGAGTATCAATCCTTCCGTTCCCCCACCATCCAAGCCAGAGCTGAAGAAGCTTCTCGGATGAGAAGTGAAACCTCTTCAAAGAAAAACCAGAAAGCCCAGTTGCCTCTTGAAAACAAAGGTGTATTTGGGATACAAAATTGTACCTGCAGGCAGGTACAACTGTACAAAATATAGATATGCAGATGCAAAAAAAGTACAACGTATCAACGATTCCTAAAGTTACAAAGAGCATATGGCATGCAATAACATAATAAGCCGTGTTGGTATCTGTAGAAACAAAATATATCAAGAAACATAATTTGCACACTGTTTCTTTATTGCTGCTTTTTATTTAAAATAAAAACAGCTCTGAACGCAAATTTAAGTCACAGCTGCTCTTGCCCTACAAGTCAGCTCGCGAATCCGGCTTATTTTCAGAAGCTGGAAACCTAGAACTCCTGAAATTCCCCAAGTATTAAGTAATCATCCCAAAATTGCAGGAAGCTCCCAAAATTGGACTGGATAACTCTTATGCAAATGCAGTGCTTATGCAATTGAACACTATATTGTCCTGTAATATTAATATGTTACGTTGCCCTATTATGCAAACCCCAGGCCGTGATTAAATCACCACAAACCTTGGCTTGTGGATTTAAGTTCAAAGCAGCTCGTGAGCAGATCCACACCATTTAATGGTGCACAATTACTTGGCAGATATTTCTGTGAATAAATATCATTAAACTAAGGAAATGGATTACCCAGATTTTAATGAGAGTCGGTTGCATCGAATTTTGGTTTTGGGCTCTCATCGCGCCTCTTATCTCTGTCTGAGAACAGGTGGGATCTATTTTCAGCAAAAAGAAACACCCCACACACACACACACACATACAAAAGGGTTTGAAAGTATTATTACTAATAATGAATTTTTGTTTTACTGGATAGAGGAACTGTTATAGGATGTCTAGAGTCCCCTCTGCAGAACAGTGCTTTCTCCAGTGTAATCCTAGAGAGATCCAGTGGGAATCAAGTCTGTTGGTGGATCTATATAGAGCAGGAAAGGGATCTCAATCTGCCCATCCAGAAGGGACCTACACAATCCAAAGAATTGGACGCAGTGACTTGGACACTCACAAGCATTGTTGTGTGTTCGAATATGGCCACCTACAGCTGGTCAGCCAAAGTCCCTAACCCCTCCGTCAATCTGGCCAGCTTCAAATTGACAACAGCACCAATTGTATTACAATAACAGTTACAAGACTGGCCGAGTGGAGCGGGTTCAATCATTAACACAGCTATTAAAAGCTCAGATCTGCCTTTGCTCTGCCAAGTCTGCAAGGCAAGGCAACAAGGTTGAGGCCATTACTCCGACCAATCCCCAAACCAGGTGGAAGACCAACAACATTAAAGCATCAGCGGATTAATGTTTCTGAAGTCCTAGGTTCTCAAATCCTAGGTTTCTGAACAAAACATTTGTCCACTAGCGATCACCACGACTCCAAAATTTGGCAGAAATTCAGGTTTTGTCTGATGAAAAGGAAGAGGGGAGAAACTTCGTAACAGACAAAGCCAAGCCTTGATCTCCTTATTAGTGCGGAAACCAACACTGGATCTGTAAAACCAACAATTGATTCTCCAATTAAATATATGTGCATTTATAAAATAATAAACCTCACAAGCAGAGAACCAAAATTACATACGGTCTAACGACCCCGAATGTTTATTTTTAGTGATGGGATTTTAATATTTAGAAAATGTTAATTGCAGGGGGCTACTTAGCCCTCCCTAAACTGGCAAAAGACAAATAGAAACGAAGGCAGCAGCCGGACTGAACCACAGGAATGATCAAAATGCAGCTGGACATCCCATCTGCTCTACATAGGGAAGAAATTCACAAATATTGGGACACACAGACCCATGAAGTTGTTACACAAGTACAGGACCCGACAGGATTTCCCTTGTCCTTAAGAGACTGCAGCTTATAAAGGAAAAATTTAACCAATCATCAGGGAAAGGGAAGAGGCCATATAAGAAAGAGGTGGAATGCTGGGCAGGATGAAGAAAAATTTGCTAGGAATAAAACCCTCGTCTCTCAGCAATTTTAAGACAAGGGGAAGCAACTGCTTCAACACACAGTTCCTACATTGCTGAGACCCAGCAACCAGTCAAGGGTGAGAGAATGAAACCAGATTTCAAACACAGTAAACTTTCAAATTCTTGCTACAAGAAAACAATACCATGATATTTGCGTCTTAATGAACATCCTATTCAGACCATTATTACTATATACCGAGAGCAGCCAGGACGTTAACCGAGACGGGGCAGTCATCAAATCGGGCTTAAGCTTTGCTTTGGACAATACAGTATCTGAAATAAAAAGTATTTATATTTTGGATTTTAATAGGCAAAAGGAAACCAACCGATACATTCATCTTCAACCAAACGTGGCTAACCGCAGAATGCCAAGGCAGTCCATGCAGCAGGAAATCACTCCTCATTCTGTAGCCGCCCCATTTTGTAAGTCTACCTTTAAAATCTCTTTAGAATATCTTATTTCATCATCAGTTTTACTTTGGCTCATATTTACCTGACGCCGAGCTTTCTGGATAACTTGACATTATTGTTCCCTCAACATAAAAAATGAATTATCCGCAGGAAGGCCAAATGTTTCAAATCACAGAGACAGTCGAGATGCTGGGATTGCAACATCATATTTGGACACAGGTAATAAAAACTGCAGGAAAATGTTGAAACAAGAAGCCAGAAGCAAAGCTAGAAGAAGTGCGGGTCTCTCTCTCTCAAAACAGCCCCCCCCCCCCACCTTCCAGGTCTGATGCATGATGTGTTTTAGGAAATAATAAACCCAGCAAGTTGCGGTTTTTTGCTTTTTCTGGAATATTTGTTTCCCAGACTTTTTTTTACTAGTCACCTGCCATCCAATAATGGACCAGCTAAAAACTTATAATTTTTTTTTTCCTAAGACCATCGGGGTCCAAAGAAGGCTGCTGCTCCCCAGCTGGATTTAATTTAGAAGTGAGGAGGTCAACTAGAAAGTGAAAATAAAATAAAATAAAATAAAAAAATGGGAAGGAAAAAATTAAATTTAAACTCCCAGAGAAGTTCATCAAAAGCACTCTCTCTCCTTCTTTGTACTGTGCAGGTTGACTGGAATAATTGTTGACTGCGATCCTGATCTCTGTCAGCTTTCCAGCCAATTTGCTTTTCAGGTTTGTGGTTGTTTTCTTCTCTTATTGTGATGATCGAGGAGAGACTGCAAAGCCAAGCCACCACAAGAGAGACACCCCCCCCCCCCCACCCACTTCTCCAAAGAAGCCACAATGCCTCGGATGATCCCAGCCAGCCTTCGCAAGGAAAGCAACCCCAAAGGATCCGGCCACGCGCAGAGTTGCGCACTGCGAAAAAAAAAATCCGCTTAGTAGAGAGAGCCGCTCAAGGCCATCAGATCTAGAATACGATCCTGAAACTCTGCAAAAAGGCTTTATCTACACACACACACCATCAACTTGCAATAAAGTCATCCCACTTCCCTGGTCCCCCGCGGCTTGAATCTTCTCCTCCTGGCTTCGAAAGGAAACTGAGGGGGGACCCTAACTAACTTGCCCCGCCGATCCCTCCAGAGATGCCTAGAGATCCGGATTCCAGTCCTAAATTGCAATTTCGCCGCCAGCCTCGACCAAGCGCAAATCTGCACGAGAACAAAACGGCTAAAAAGGACGTCTGGAAGAAACAAATTAAACTGGCTGGAGAGGGAAAGAAGCCGTTTTAAAACATGCCCAAACTCAGCCGTTTCTCTCCCCCTCCCCCACTCCGTTTGCAGAAGAAGAAGGAGAAGGAGAAGGAGAAGGAGAAGAAGGAGAAGAAGGAGAAGGAGAAGGAGAAGAAGAGGCAACAGGTGATCGACTCTCCATTGAAAGAAATCTAGCTTGGACTCCGCCTTGATAAGAAGATATTTTCTTCCAAGGAGCCACTAAAACGACTCCCAAACTGTTTGGATCAAGCCTCCCCCCCACCTTTTTTTTTTGGTCCACGAATTCCTCATCCGGCTGATCCCCCAAAGAAGCTCATTCTAAACCCCACACTTGGGAATCAAACCCCAAGATCGTTCGATTATTGTGTTTCCTAAATTTCGAAGTTTATCCTAAGATAAACTAAGTTCCTGCCAGATTCTCTGCTTTTTTTTTCCCCTCTAGGAAAATCCTTTTAAAAAATGACTTCCGATGAAGTTTCCTTCCTTCTCACCTATCTCGCCCTTTAAATCCATTTTCTGGGCTATTTTTCTAAAGGAAGCAGAGAGCGATAATATCGGTTGAAAAATGTAGAGTTTAAAATATCCACACCACTTTTAGTACCTAAAATATGACATTTATCAAGCTTGGAAAGAGGATCCGCCCCGCCCCCGCCACACCTATCAATTAGCCCACATGGTATTTTAAGATCTATAAAACTGATTTAAAGAAAATAAAATGCTTAAAGGTTAAAAGCGGAACTGGAGGGGGAAAAGTCATTTATTACCATCTAAAATAAATACTTGTGGGCAGTACTGTGTTGTGAGAAAAGCAGCCAAAATTGTTAAATAGGAAACAAGATTATTGTTTAAAAGCTGCAGGATAGCATTACAAAATCTGTCTGGGTTCATCTGAAACAAATATTTTTTTAAATAGAAAACTGAATCAACATATAAATCTTATAAAAAGGAAAAAGGATACATACGGTAGATAAAGCTGAGAGGGAAAATTTAACATCGAAGATGACCTGAAACAGAATCTATAGAAAACAAAAGAAAAATCAAAAGAAATTAAAGTAACAAATGCAGGAATATCTATTTTGCTAGATAATCTTTGAACTAAAGGTCTTTTAATTTCATCTATCCAGATTTACAGGAAATTTTAAATGTTTTCTAAATCTCTGGATTCTTTCCAAAAGCTAGAATTATGTACACTCCCACATTTTCTCTGAAAAAAGCAAAACAAAATTATCTTTCCCCCATGTTTTATCCTCCTCCGACAACAATCGAGACACGCAAAACATCTTCAGCAGATTTAGAGGAAAAACTAGAAAGGGAAGACCAAAAGATTTATGTCTAAAGAGATTTATTTTTATTTTTTTTTTTGTTTCGTAGCAAATGAAAGCTAGGATGCCTGAACACAAACAGAAACAGTTCATGACAAAATAAACAAAAAATATATTTATCTATATATAAATATTAAGTTGGTTTGAGGTTGTAACTGCCTGCATGGCTCAAGAGCAGGATGTGGAAAAAGAAATAAAGATTAAGAACTGAATCAAAGCTTCAGAGGAAAATCGATTTTATCTAGATGAAACTGTTAAAAACCACAAAAATTGAAAGGTCATTTAAAATGCCTCGCACCTAAAAATGCACCAGTTTCCAAAATTTCACAAATTGTGCTGGGCTTTTGAGAAACACCCATTATTCATTTAGCATCCTTATTCCTTTACGGTTTCATTTTTTATTGTATTTTTTAAATAAACGTTTAAAAACACCACCACCCCAAATCTAGTTCAGTAAAGCTTTCCCTTGAAAAGCATTAACTGCAAGATTTTTTTTCTGGGTTGATTCTGCAATAAATAAAGTGTGCATTTTATAAATCAAGGTTCCGACTTGCGTTTCGCTTCCTTGACATTTAATAAATAATTCTGGTGCATAGTATTTGTAACATTAATATAGCAGCTCATATATTCATCTATTGCCTTTCAAATCATCTTAAAGGAGTGTTTCATTTTTCCCCTCCCAAATAATTGTTTTAAACAGCATAGATAATTTTAAATCTCTATAAAACAAACAGCATTATTTTAATCCAATTTACTGTATATAGTGCATTCGGCTCTGTCAACATCATCGTTAAATTAATTCTTATATTATTTGCATGCTATTACATACAAACTTTTATTTAAGACTCGTGTTTGAAGTTCGTTTTTTTTTTCTCTTTTCGTTTAAACACCAAGCAAATGAAGGCTGGAGAAAATCGGGGGTGGGGGCGCGGGGGGGGGAAGGGAAGGAGAAGAGGGGGAGGGGGCAAAGGCGACCGCTGTACAAGTGGACACTTTTAATAAGTTAATTGGCTCAGTTCCCCGTCTTAAAAAAAGGACAGACAGACACACAGACCAGGAATTTGGGGACGGGGTGGAGGGGAAATGGGGACAGATAAAAAGGCAAAGTAAACTCAACCCAGCTTCCGAGGCCGAACGAGCCGAGTCCCCCGCCGGCAAAGAGGGCGCCCCGGGCCGCCCCGTCGAAAGAGAAGGAAGGAAGGAAGGAAGGCGCGAGAGCCGGACGGAGGCGGTCTCGGCAGGTGCAGGGCGCCCCGTCGGGGGAAGAGGCGCGAGGCGGGCTAAATCCCATACATGGCCGGCATGCAGGGGTCCGGGGGAAGAAGAAGAAGAAAGGGGGAGGGGGCGTCTCCCTCGAAGCGTCCTTCGCTCGGCTGGGCCGACGACAAGCGGCTCTTTTCCGTCCGTCCGTCCGTGCGGCGTAGTCTGTCTCTCCGTCCAGAGGGGTCCGGGCGAGGCGGCCATCTGTCGTGCCGTCGGAGGGTCCACACGTCCAGGCGGACGGACGGACAGACAGGCAGGTAGACGGGGGGGGCGGTTGTCAGGCGGATCCCCTCCTCCTTCCAAACTGCGCCCGCGTCGTCCTCCTCCTCCTCCGTCGGGCCGGGCAAGGAAAGCCCCGCTGGTCCGCCCCGTCGGGGCCCCGTCTCACAGGTAGAAGTCCGCGGGCTTGGCGGGGCCGGGGGGCGGCGGCGGCGGCGGGGGCGGCTCCCGGACCCCGTTGGGGGGCGCGGGGGGGAAGGCGCGCCCGGCCAGCTTCTCGTACTTCTCCTTGTAGAGGTCTCGCTCCTTGGCCAGGCGCGTCACCTCGAGCTTCAGCTGCTCCACCTGGCCCTGCAGCTGGCACTTCTCGTTCTCCAGGATGTGCCGCTGCTGGACGCGCTTGTAGCGGCAGGACTGGGCGTAGCCGCGGTTCTTCAGCGTGCGCCGCTTCTGCTTCAGCCGGATCACCTCCTCCTTGCTGAAGCCGCGCAGCTGCCGGTTCAGCTCGCGCACCGACATGGAGACCAGCTGCTCGTCGGAGAAGCGCTCCTCCAGCCGCGCGTGCAGGTGCCCGGGGTGGTGGTGCCCGGGGTGGTGGCCGTGGTGGTGGTGGTGGTGGTGGCCGCCGGCCCCGGCCCCGCCCGGCCCGTGGTGGTGGTGGTGATGGTGGTGGTGGTGCCCCAGGGCCGGGTGCGGGTGGGGACCGGTGGCGCCGGGGGGCAGCTCCTCGCCCGGGAAGGGCTGCCCTCGGAAGCCGTCGAAGCTGCCCCCGCCTCCCCCGGGGGCTCCCCCGCCGCCCGGCCCGCCGTGGTGCCCGTGGTGGCCGTGGTGGTGGTGCGGGGCTCCGATCAGCGCCTCGACGGCATCCTCGGGGGTCAAGTTGAGCGCCTCGGGGTTGAGGTGGTGCTGATAGCTCGACATCCAGTAGAGATCCTCCAGCTGCGCCGCCGCCTTGCCCGGCCCGAGGGCGCCGCCGTTGCCGCCGCCGCCTCCTCCTCCGCCGCCGCCGCCGGCCGTCGGGGCTCCCAGGCCGGGCGCGGGCTGTCCGCCGGGGCTGGGCGCGCAGAAGCTGGGCGAGGAGGGCACGGAGGAGCAGGGGGTGCTGAGCGGCGTGGAGGAGAGCGAGCCGGGCGGGGGCAGCCGGTGGCAGAAGCGCTCCGCCTCGGCCGGCTCCTTCTTCACCTCGAACTTCATCAGGTCGAAGTCGTTGACGTACTCGATGGCCAGCGGGCTGGTGGGCAGCTCGGCCCCGCTCAGGGCCAGCTCCGAGGCCATCTCAGGCCGCGCCACGGGCCGCCAGAGCCGCGCCCGGCCCGACGACGGCGCCCCCGCCGCCGCCGCCCCGTCCGGCCACTCCGCGGCGGGACCCCCGGGGGGGGAGGGGGAGAGGGAGGGGTTGGGGGCGGCTGGTCCGGCTCGGGCTCCCCCCTCGGGAGCGGTCCGAGGCCCCCGCTGCGGGGAGGGGGCTTCCTCGACGGCCCCCCCTCCCCGGCCCGTTCCGCGCGAGGGTCCCGGCGCTGCGCCCTCCGCCGCCGCCGCCACCGGCCCGCCCGCCGCCTCCCCCCTCCGCGCGCAACTGAAGTGCTGAAGGGCGCAGTCTGGCTTTTATAGGGAGGCCAGGCAGGCCCCGCCCGACGAGGCGGGGGCAGCGGCCTCCCCGCCTATAAGGGGGCCGGGGCTGGCGGGGCCGCCGGCTGAGCCTATCGCCGCCCCGCCGTCCAGCTGTCAATCTCTCGCGGGAACAGCTGGAAGCCGGGCCGAGGGGAGGGGCGGCGAGGGGCGGGGGGGGGGGAGAGAAGGAGGGAGGGAGGCTCCCCCCAGCGGCCGCGCCCGGCAAAGGCTGCCCGGCGGGGGCGGGGCTCCCCCGCGCACGTGCGGAGACCCCGGCGGGGACCCAACCGGGCGCCCGCGGCTTGACAGAGGGAAGGGGGGGGAGAAGAAGAAGAGGGCGGCAGCGAGAGGGCCGGGCGGGGGGGGGGGAAGGGAGGGAGGGAGGGAGGGGGACCCCGCGAGTTGTGCGAGAAGAGCCTGACAGGCACTTTGTCTGAAGTGGAGGAGGGTCTCCTGGTCAAGCAGGGGCTGGACTAGAAGACCTCGAAGGTCCCTTCCAGCTCTGTTCTGGACTGATTGATTGATTGATTGATTGACTGTCGGGCTTGTCCTGAGAAGCGCCGCCGGCTGTGTCCGCACGAGGTCCCGAGCCTCCAAAGCAGCGGGCGTGGGAAGCCCTTTCTGTCCCACTTACTGGGGACGGAGCCTTTCTTCAACAGATCATCCTGGCAGGTCTGGGGGTTACAGACAGGCAGCCACACCCACCCAGACACACGTGCACAGGCAGGCAGGCAGGCAGACAGACAGGCAGACCAAGGGGGGCTGCCAGGATCTTGTCTTACTTGCAAGGAGCATTTTGCCCATCTGCAACACCCAATGGGAGCCGATTGGTAATCGGATGGGAGACCACCAGGAGATCCAGAGGCCCAGCCAGGGGAAGCATCCACCTAGAAAAGGTAAGTGATTTCCATATATTCACAAAATCCCCCCTCCCCCGCCCCCAAGTCCAGTTCACCCCCAGGGAGCCTTGTCCCAGCAGACAGCAGCACCTAAGGTAGGTCCGAATGGATGGGACGCCACTAGGAAAGCCAAGCTGGGGCTGCATTATTGAAAAATAGCCCAGAAAAGTTCTGACTCTTTCCTAAGGAAACCCATAAAGTCACAAGCTGCTTCATGAGTTTGGCTCGAAGGATGTCTTCATTTTCTTCACTTTCCCAGCGCCCTCTCATTTGAAGGGTGGGGCCGCAGATGGGGACCCTCCCTCCCTCTTCACCCTGAATAGAAAGATGGCAGCCTGTAATTGGTCAATTATCTGGATTTTGCAAACCTGTCAGGTGATTCAGACCATGGTGGGCATTATCGATTTGGCATGATAAAGCTAATAAAAACAATTTGAACTGCTTGAATTCACTCTAGCCAGCCTTTTGTGCTTTTTTTAAAAAAAACTGCAACCCCAAACAATAACATGACTTGTTCAACGCATAGAGAGAGAAAGTGAAGAGAGAGAGAAGGGGGGGGGGGATAACAAAGAGAAAAACACAGAGAGAAATAGAAAGAAAAAGAAAGTGTAAGAGATAGAGATAGATGAAAAAAGAGTAAGACAAAAAGAGAGAGGCAAAACATAAAAAGCAAGAGAGAAATGAGAGAAAGAAGGAAAGGGAAAGCAAGAGAGAAAGAGAAATAAATAGAAAGAGAGAAAGAGCAAGATAAATGAGAGAAAGCAGGAGAGTGAGAAAGAAAGAGAAGGAAGGAAGGAAGGAAGGAAGGAAGGAAGGAAGGAAGGAAGGAAGGGGAAAATGTTCTCCTTTTGACATCTGGAGCCTGAAGCAAAGGCACTTGCTTGTCAAAGAGACCCAGCTGGAACTTCTCTGCATTTTTTCCCCATTTTGCAATACTTTTAGCAACTTTAAAAAAGAAAAGAAAAGCAGAACTTCAAAGCACTTTCCAGACTTGGGTTCCAAATTACCCAAAGCAGCAAAGTGACATAATCACCAGGGAGCCAGAACCGTCTCAGTGTCATTTCAAGGGCCGGTCCTCAAAGAGGACCATCTGGGCTCCTCCAAAGAGGCCAGGGGGGGAAAGGAAGGGGAAAGTAACAGAGGACCTCTTGGAGTGGGTGGGGAGGGGGAAGAGCATGGCAAAGGCTGCCCCCCCCCCCCCCCCCCCCCGTGGGAAATGGCCTCTCTCCTACACACCCAGCCACCTTCTCAGAACTGCTGGGCTGGTTTGTGTAAAAGACACACACAGATACAAACCCTAGTAAGGCTAACATTGGGACACCAGCAGAGGTCTCCAAAGTGTGATGGAGGTGGCCCCAAAGGGACCTCAAAGCTTTGGTCTGGTTTTGGGAATGTTCTCCACCCTTGCAGGGCAACATCTGATCCAACTTTGTCTGCCTGACTCTATACTGTCTGTCTATCTATCCGTCCATCCATCCATCTATCTCCATCTGTCTGTCTGTCTGTCTGTCTGTCTGTCTGTCTGTCTATCTATCTATCTCCATCCATCCATCCATCTATCATTTCTATCTATCTATCTGTCTGTCTGTCTGTCTGTCTGTCTGTCTGTCTGTCTGTCTGTCTGTCTGTCTGTCTATCTATCTATCTATCTATCTATCTATCTCCATCTATCTATCTACCTATCTCCATCTATCTACCTACCTACCTACCTACCTACCTACCTACCTATCTATCTAGTCTTCAGCATGGAAGCCAGCTGGGTGACTTTGGGTCAGTCCCTGTGTCTCCTCCCAACCCTCCTCACAGGGTTGTTGTTTTGGGGAAAAAGGAGGAGGGAGGTAAATTGGATATCTTCGCCATCTTGAGTTATTTGCAAAAATCATAAAGGCAGGATAGAAATAAATAAAGAAAAAACGAATGTAATAATAAAGATAAATTTAATAAAAAAATTAATTTGATAATAAAAAGACAGTTTTGCTCAATATAAACATATTTAATAATAAGTATAAGACAGACTTTGCCTGAAAGGAGAGCAGAGCCTTGGTGGGCGCTTCTGAGGGGGAGGAAGCCCCCATGTCTTCTGCCTCTTAAGATGAGGTCTGGGGTCTCCTTGGACATCTGACTTCGGCATTCATCCCCAGGGGTTTTTTTCCCTTCCTTCTTTCCAACTGCTTCTGACCTGCATTTACCTGAGCTGTTCATCTCCGCTGGGAGGGCCGGAGGATAGCCACATCTGGAGAAGGCCTCACTGCCGCCACCAACCCCTTCCCTTCCCTGCCTCGCTGCTTTGACATCAAAGGCACTCCTGCCACATGGAGCCCCCTCCCACCCACCTCAGAGGGGCTCTGCTGACTCAGCAGAGGAAGGAAAGGCTGGCCGGCTTCATTTAGTGGCTTCAGATGGGAGAGGGAAGCCAGGGAGAGGAAGGGCCAGGAGGCTCTGAGGAGTGGGGGGCAGGCAGATAGCGACGGGCAGTGGGGGGTGTTTCCCTCTCAGACATGCATTAAAGACAGAACAGCAACATTAAGAAGAACGAAAATAGCTGCAACACAAATGAAGTAACTCCATCTGCGTGCGTGCTAGGGACTCTGGACTTGGAGTGAATAACTGAGTTGGAAGGGACCTTGGAGGTCTTCTAGTCCAACCCTGTGCCCAAGCAGGAAACCTTATAACATTCCGGAGAAGAGGCTGTGCATTCTCTCCGTGAAATCCTCCAGTGATGGAGCTCCCACAACTCCTGGAGGCAACTTCCGTTCCGCCGATTAATTGTTCTCACTGTCAGGAAATTCCTCCTTAATTCCAGGTTGCTTTTCTCCTTGATCAGTTTCCACCCATTGCTTCTTGTCCTGCCTTGAGATGCTTTGGAGCAGCAGTCTGGGGTCTGCTTCAGCCTCCTGGGGGAGGGGGCTTTGGGTGAAGGCTGGAGGGAAGCACCACTGGTGGCGAAGAGCCGGAGGGCCTCGTTCCAGTGGGACCGTATCATGGCCTGGAACTGGCTGACCATCTCAGCCCGCTGAGTCTCCAGGCGCCAGTCCCTGGCCTTGCACTCCCGCAGGTCTTCCCTCTGCTTGGAAAGCCTATGCTCCTAGTCCTCAGTGAGGTGCTTCTTCTGAGACTCCTTCTTGGCCAGATCCAATTTGAACTGAGCTGTTTTGACATCTCTTTCTCATGGTGGCTGCTTAGCTCCAGCAACTGCTTCCTGCTGGGGCCCTAAGGAGCCTGGGTGGGGAGGGGAGGGGAGGGGTGAGTAGAGGCTGGTGAGGTGCCCCTGACATCCTAATCCTAATCCTCGACATGAGTGACATTGAGTTGGTCCACCCAGTCACATGACCATCTAGCCACGCCCACCCCTCCGGTCATTAGGCAGATCATATTAGTGGTCCACACTGGATTTAAAATTATGAATTTAGTGGTCCTGAGGTCTGAAAGGTTGGGGACCCCTGCTTTGGAGAATAGCTTGACCCCCTCTTCTTCATATCAGCCCCTCAAATATTGGAAGGCTGCTATCATGTCATCCCTAGTCCTTTTCGCTAGAATAGACATATCCAATTCCTGCAGCCGTTCTTCATAAGTTTTGGAACGCAACTTCTTAATCTTGCATAATGTGGGCACTTTCCCAGAAATGGAAGAAAAGAAGGATCTGCTGCCCAGCACCTCCTGGGCACCCCCTGTGAATTACCCTGCACCACCAAATCCTTGCATGGGGCAGAGGGCACCCTAAATGCCCCCGTTGGAGCTGTGGCTTGCAGGATTGAGGCTGGGAGGAGAGGTTGGGAAGAGAGCAGGGAGGGGGATCCTAAGTCTGCACGGACCCTGATTTGAGTCCCACTTGTGTCTAATGTTCCTTAGGCAGCAACTCAGAACTGAAGGAGAAGGAGGAGAAGGGAGGGGAGGAGATGGAGCGGGAGGAGGGACAGAAGTGGAGATGGAGGAGGAGGAAGGAGGAGGAGAAGGGGAGGAGGAGGAAGAGGAAGAAGAAGAAGAAGAAGAAGAAGAAGAAGAAGAAGAAGAAGAAGAAGAAGAAGAAGAAGAAGAAGAAGAAGAAGAAGAAGAAGAAGGGGGAGGAGGAGGAGGGGGAGGAGGAGAAGGGGAGGAGGAGGAAGAGGAAGAGGAAGAAGAAGAAGAAGGGGGGGGAGGAGGAGGGGGAGGAGGAGGAAGAGGTTGACTCAGCCTTCCATCCTTTCTAAGGTAGGTACAATGAGGATGCGGATTGTGAGGACAGTAAGCTGACTTTGTATAAATATACAAAAGTATGAAGGCTATTGCTTAACGCATTGTAAGCCGCCCTGAGTCTCCGGAGAAGGGCGGCATATAAATCAAATTTTTAAAATTTTTAAATAAATAAATAAAAAGGAGGAGGAGGAGGAGGAAGAGGAGAAGAAGAAGAAGGAGGAGGAGGAGGAGGAGGAGGAGGAGGAGGAGGAGGAGGAGGAGGAGGAGGAGGAGGAGGAGGTGGTGATGATTGAGGAGGAGGAGAGAAGAAAGTATTGGTGTTAACATCCAGATAAGGAATATGAAGCCCAATGACTGATGATCTCTGGATATCCCAGCCAGACTCTTCCCCTCTTTTGTTTCTTCCCAAAGACCCCCTCCAGCCTCCATGGAGCAAGACGGAGCAGAGCGAGCTAAAACTGGCCACATATTTCTGCCCACCACGAGCGGGCTCTAAAAATCCAGAGGGCAGATTTCCTCCTAATGCCCCCCAGTAAGGCAGACATACATGCACACCTCTGTGCCCGAGCTGGGGATCCTCGGCCTGGAATCCCCTCTCCGGGTGCCAAAGCTGGACCAGAAGATTAGCAGCTGCCTCGACAGGGACAGGAACACACGTCAGACACCCCCCCCCACCCCCCGCTGCCCCCAGATCCATCTCGGCAGCTGCCTCCCTGCGTGGAAAGGGGACATTAAAGGATTAGTGAGTCCAGGCAAGGCCTCCATCGGACAGACGGACGGACAGACGCTTCTCCGCCAGGCTGGGGAGCCAGCAGCCAGCCAAGCCTGGGAATGGGTTTTTTTGGGGGGGGAGAGTATATTTAGACAGGAGAGCTTGATAAGAGGCTGCCAATCAAGCCCCCCCCCCCAATAATGTTTATGTTTATTAGATTTGTATACCACCCTTCTCCCGAAGGACTCAGGGCGGTGTACAGCCATGTTAAAACAGTGCACATACAACATTATAAAACCCATTTAAAATCAAATTAAACGAATTTGGCTCTTTCCATTAAAAACCCATAAGTTAAAATACCCCATCCCAAGTTTCTATTCAGCCAGGCCAGCCTGCTGAAATAACTTAAGGGCCCAGCAAAAAGTATGGAGGTTGGGGATCGTACCTAACCCAGGGGGTAGTTCGTTCCAGAGGGTGGGTGCCCCCACAGAGAAGGCCCTCCCCCCTGGGGGTCGCCAGCCGGCATTGTTTTGCCGATGGCAAATAAGGAGTCCTCAGGCCCTCCTTCTCCTGCAGCTCCTGTGTGCAGCCACACACCAGTTGGCAAACCAAGAGAGCCGGCTTTTTCATCACGTCTTGCTTTAGGACGGATGGGAAAAGGAGACGGGGGTTGGACTGGAGGACCTTCAGGGCCCCTTCCATCAATGTATTATTCGGTGGGGTTCTTCCTATCATCTCACGAATCCCTCCCTCCCGTCAAGCAGGCAGGGGGTTGGACTAGGCAGGAGAGCTCCAAGAGTCCTCGGAGACCCCAGCGGAAATGAGATTTGCATTTTGCCCTAATCTTTTTTAAGAGATTTGTTTATATACTTATTTATTCAATGAATTTGTAGAGACAACCAGCTCACATACAGGTGACTCGGAGCAGCTTACAAGAGTTTTAAAAATCCACCTAGTGCTTAGCGCACCAGGCTAAAAAGCCGGAGACTGTGAGTTCTAGTCCCACCTCAGGCATGAAAGCTGGCTGAGTGACTTTAGACCAATCACCAGGAGACTGGGAGTTCTAGTCCCGCCTCAGGCATGAAAGCTGGCTGAGTGACTTTAGACCAATCACCAGGAGACTGGGAGTTCTAGTCCCGCCTCAGGCATGAAAGCTGGCTGAGTGACTTTAGACCAATCACCAGGAGACTGGGAGTTCTAGTCTCTGCAGGGTCCGGGATGATATGATCCCCTTTTGCAACCTTCTGAAGAGCAAAGTCAGATCCATTAACAACGTGTCACTAAGTTAACCGTTGCAGTGATTCACTTAACAACTTTGGCAAGAAAGGTTGTAAAATGGGGCAAAACTCACTTTCACAACTGTCTCACCCACCTATGGAAATTTTGGCCTCAATTGTGGTCGTAACTCGAGGACCCCCTGTATTAATTTCTACTGGTTGTAAGTGAGAACTCTCTGTAGAACACCTGGGTCTTCTCATCTTCCAGCAAGGCAAATCTCTCGGCCATCAAAAAATGCCATGCTCACCTTAAGAGAAGGTGCACCTTTTTCTAAGCCCACCAGGGCATCTCCTCTCCCTCTGGAAGTAAAAGTGCTTGGGGGCCTCCAAGATTTGGGCATGAGGGGAGTGTCTTGGACAACTGCACCCATGGGTCACATCCAGCCACCACCGACGCGAAGGCAGAACAAGAAGCCACAGATGGAAACCAAGCAGGCAGAGAAGCAACAGAGAACTACGGAGAAATTTCCTGACAGTGAGAACAATTAACCAGCGGAACAGCTTGCCACCAGAAGTTGTGGGTGATCCATGCTTGAGCAGGTTGGTTGGACTAGAAGACCTCCAAGGTCCCTTCCAACTCAGTTCTTCTGAACACTGACCCCAAGACACCAGGTCAGTTTTCATCCCCAGAAATGCCTCTGAAGGGCTCTGTTGCCCGTTGACGGCTGGGGATGATTTAGGGGGAAGTGTGCCAAGAGCCCGAGCAGGTTGCTGGGGACACTCAACACCGTCACTGAAAGGGAAACCGCCCAAGGGCTCCAGGGAAAGGGGAGAGGCTGCACCTGGGAATGCCGGCCACGGCAGGCAGGCAGGCCGGCCGGCCAAGCCAGATCGCCTTTCAAGGAGCCGCCCGAGCAAGTGGGTGTCCCTAAGGTGACTTCTCTGTGCTGGGAAGATTTGAGGCCGGCGCCTCCTTGGGCTGCCATCGAGAATCCCACGTTGCCTCCCCAAATACAGGCACTCCTCAACTTACAACCACAACTGAGCCCCATTTCTGTTGCTAAGCAAGACAGTTGTTCAGTGAGTTTTGCCCTGTTTCACCTCCTTCCTGGCCACAGTCGTTAACAGAAGAGCTGCAGGTGTTAAATAAGAAATGTGGCGGTGAAGTGAACTTGGCTTCCCTGTTGACTTTGCAAATTAATTGTTCTCCCTGTCAAAAAAATTCTCCTTAGTTCCAGGTTGCTTTTCTTTCCTTGGTTAATTTCCATCCGTTGCTTCTTGTCCTGCCCTTAGGCGCTTTGGAGAATAGGTGGAGCCCCTCCTCTCTGTGAGAGCCCCTCAAATATTGGAAGACTGCTATCATGTCTACCCCTTCTCTTCATTAAACTAGACATACCCAGTTCCTGCAACTGGTCTTCGTATGTTTCAGCCTCCAGTCCCCTAATCCTCTTGGTTGCTCTTCTCTGCACTCTTTCCAGAGTCTCCACATCTTTTTAACCACCCTTTTTTATTAACAGATTAACAGAGTTGGAATAGACCTTTTAAGTCATCTGATCCAACCCTCCCAGCCAAGCAGGAGACCTTACACCAGTGGTGGGAAGCACCCGGTTTGCACCGGTTTTATAGTTGCGAACCGGTAGTAAAGGTAAGTAGAACCCACCCCTGCCCTACACCATTTCTGACCCTTCAGTCCAGTCTCTTCTTGAAAGCTTCCAGGGATGAAGCTCCCACAACTTCTGAAGGCAACTTCTCTTCCATGGGTTGCTTGTTCTCACTGTCAGGAAATTCCTCCTTATTTTCATGTTGGATCTCTCCTTGGCCAGTTTCCATCCATTATTCCTTGTCTGGCCTTCGGGTGCTTTGGAAAATAGCTTGACCCCCTTCCTCCACTCTGGGGCAGCCCCTCAAATATTGAAGCACTGCTATCCTGTCTCCCCTGGTCCTTCTCTTCACTAGACTAGCCAGGCCCAGTTCCTGCAATCATTCTTCATATGTTTCAGCCTCCAGTCCCCTAATCATCCTGGTTGCTCGTCTCTGCACTCTTTCTAGAGTCTCAACATCTTTTTTATAGTGTGGTGACCAAAACTGGATGCACCTACTTCTAGGTGTGGTCTTACTAAGGCTTTGTAAAGCAGTATTAACCCTTCACATGATCTTGAGTCTATCCCTCTGTTAATTCAACTCAGAATTGCATTGGTCTTTTTGGCAGCTGCAGCACACGGCTGGCTTATATTTAAGTGATTGTCTGCTGGGACTCCAAGATCCCTCTCACAGTTACTACGATTGAGACAGGTGCCACCTATGCTAACCCTGTGCAATTGGTTTTTGTTGCCTAAGTGTAAGAGCTTATTTTTCTCACCACCGGATTGCACTGAATTGATGGCCAAAAATTGAATTGGGATGCAAGAAAGGAAACTGGGAGCAAAACAGCTCTCAACCTGAGCTGTTGAGAAAAAGGGAACTCAGGTGCAGCTCTTATACTCAGCCAAGGTCAGTCAAGAAACTGGGATGCAACAATAAACATTGGCCAAGAGGAAGGGAGGAGGCAGGGAGGGGAGAAAGAAGGGGAAGAGGAGAGAAGGGAGGAAGAAGGGGAAGAAGAGAGAGGAAGGAGGGATTGAGGGAAAGGAGGAATGAGAAGAGAGAAAGGAGGGAGGGAGGGGAGGGATAAGGGGAAGATGACAGTGGAAGGAGGGAGGGAGGAAAGGAATAAGAGGGAGAGGAAGGAGGGAGGGAGGGAAGGGAGGAATAAGGGGAAGGGGAGAGGGAGAGGGAGGAGGGAGTGAAGGGAGGAATAAGGAAAAGAAGAGAGGAAGGAGGGAGGGAGGGAAGGGAGGAATAAGGAGAAGAAGAGAGAAAGGGAGGGGAGGGATAAGGGGAAGAAGACAGTGGAAGGAGGGAGGGAGGGAAGGGAGGAATAAGAAGAAGAAGAGAGGAGGGAGGGAGGGGAGGGGAGAGATAAGGGGAAGGCGGAGAGTGGGAGGAGGGAGTGAAGAGAGGAATAAGGAAAAGAAGAGAGGAAAGAGGGAGGGAAGGAAGGAAAAGAGGAATAAGGAGAAGAAGAGGAAGGAGGGAGGGAGGGATAAGGGGAAGAGGACAAAGGAAGGAAGGAAGGAAGGAAGGAAGGAAGGAAGGAAGGAAGGAAGGAAGGAAGGAAGATAATTCAGTGATAATGCTACCTAGTTGGGTAATGGAAGTTCTGTAAGGAAAGCACCAAGCTCAGAGAGGACCCTGGACCCCATGATTTCTGATCCGATCTTGCTTCCTGCCTGACCCTCTCTAGACAAAAAAAACCCCGGGTTTCTCCCTGGAAGGATAATGAAATGGAGTATTCTCTTCCCTTCCTGAAGTCAGCACTGACCATTCCCTCAGCCTTTCCCAAGGCCCCTAAACATCTTTTGAACCTGGAGCCCCAACTTGGAGCAGCCGGAGGGAACCCATCGGTGCCTGAAAGGTTGAGCCTTCTCCTTTCCCTCCACGATACCCTCTGAATGGCTTTGCAGACCTTTTGACATGTTGCTTTATTTCAAGGAATATTTAAAGACCTATTTCAAAAGCCAAGGGTGCGAAGTCGGAGCCTTCTTCCCCAGGAAATCTGCTGTGGCTTTCAGGGCTGCCAGGTCGGACGGAGGGGATCGGACGTGGAGAACCCATTTCTCCCCCCATCGAGACCCCCTCAGAGGGGTCATGAAAAGGAATTGAAAGAAAGGAACTTAACGCACAGGAGCAGCCCCAAACGGACGGCACGCTAACGAATACGGAAAAAGACTTCCGAGGCAGCAGCGAGTGCTTGCTTTCTCATTAGCCGAGAGCCTCTTTTACTGGGGGGCTCCTGAGGTGGTGGCAGACTTCGCCAAAATTGATAGCTGCAATTTTCCCAGGCTAAGGTGATTTGTTCACCTCGCTTACGACGCCGTCGAGACCAAAACGCCCAAATAATCCTCAGGCGCAGGAGGGGAAATTGACTCGCAATATTCACGATGCAACAACTTGCTGCTGCTGGACGTGATAGTAGAATTATCCAGGAATTCAACTCAAACCTGCTAGGAATTTACAGCTTGATTTGTCCTAGGCCGGCGATGTAGGCCTTCTGCGGCTTGGTGCCCCCCTGGAAACGTTGGCTGCCGGCTCCTTTCAGGCCTTGAGGAGTGTGAAGGTGGGACGACGGCCAATAAGGCCAGCGGGGAAGTCCTACGTCCCACACTCCTCTGGTGACCCCAAGTGTTTGGCCGATGAAGTGGACTTCCTCTGCACCAGATGATTGAGGACCCACAACAGAGACCCCGAGATAGACGTAGGGAAATGAGAGCCACAGCGCTGACCGAGGCATGAGGGGCACGTCGCAAAGGAGCTTTTCCAGAAGGCAGTAGGATTTTCTTGGGTTTTCCCCTTTGAAAATCCACCCATGGAACAGAAGTTGCCTTTGGAAGGTGTGGGAGCTTCATCCCTGGAAGCTTTCAAGTTCAGAGATGGTGTAGGGTCTCCAGCTTAGGCTGGACTAGATGACAGAGCACCCAAAGGCAGGACAAGAAACAATGGATGGGAAGTCATCAAGGAGTGAAGAAAGCTGGAATTGAGGAGGAATTTCTTGAATGGGAGGCAAATCAACCAGCGGAACGGCTTGCCTTGAGAAGTTCTGAATGCTCCATCACTGGAGGAAGTGAGTGGACAGCCATTTGTCTGAAATGGTATAGGATTTCCTGCTGAAGGAAGAGGTTGGGCTAGAAGACCTCCGTGGTCCCTTCCAGTTCTGTTATTCTGCTTCTAGGGGAACACTGAAAACCCAGATGACTTGGAGGCCATGCAGACAACCGGCATCACAATCCCAGAAAGAAGGGCTGATCAGATCTGCCTAGGAGGAGGATCTCTTCAATCTCCATCCACGCTCCCAAGTCATGAGATCACCTTTAATTTTGTCCAGTGATGAGTCTCGATAAGCTTTGATCAGGGATTTAGTTGTGTTTTGGGATCCTTTCTCTTGCAGCCCTTTGCTAGGATCCCGACCCTTGGTCACAAAATCCGTGGTGGACCTTCCGAAGTGTCCAATCTCAATTTCTTTTGCCAAGGATGAGTGTTTAGCCTAGGCCAGGGGTCTTGAACCTTGGCATGTTTAAGCCTGGAGGACTTCAACTTCCAGAATTCCCCAACCAGCTAGGCCTAGGGGGTCTCCAAACATGGAGACTTGAAGACTTCATGCTGGCCGAGGAATTCTGGGAGTTGAAATCCTCCAGGCTTAAAAGTTGCCAAGGTGGAGATCCTGATCTAGGGCGTCTCCAAACGTGGAGACTTGAAGACTTGTGGACTTCACGTTGGCTGAGGAATTCTGGGAGTTGAAGTCCTCCAGGCTTAAAAGTTGCCAAGGTTCGAGACCCCTGACCTAGGGGGTCTCCAAATGTGAAGACTTGAAGACTTGTGGACTTCACGCTGGCCGAGGAATTCTGGGAGTGTGAAGTCCACAAGCCTTCCACGATTGGAGAACCCCCGGGGTAGACTATGGCTGGGTTTGCGATGGAAATGAGGAAGAGGCCACCCAACAACCTTCAACTTCTTTTCTTCTCCTCCAGAAAGGATGCAGGAGTTGATCCCTCTCATAATCCCAACTGGGGGCCTTCTAGGGGATTTATTTATTTATGAAATTGAGATGCTGATATGCATCTCGTGGCAATGCCCTGAGTTTGGGGGGGGAGGTGTTCCTTGATTGGGGTACCATTTATGACTTGGTGTTTGGCCTACTATTCATCTTGAGGTTAACCTTTGTTTCTCTGGGGGTTTTGGTTAAGGGACACAGACCACCAAGTCAGACAAGCAACCCACCAGGAAACAACAGCCTAACCAAGGAACCACCAAGAAAATCCCACTAACCCTGGCAGAACGAGCCACGTCTATATAAACCAACCCCACTCCCTTTCAGCGCTGATGATGTTGCCTAGTTGGGTCTTGAGATGTTTGCAAAAAACAAGCAAGCTCAGAGAATATCAGGGACCTCACAGTCCTCCTTCTCTTCTTCTTGTCCTCCTTTTCTTCCTCTTCCTCTTCCTCCTTCTCTCCACACCCCCCCCTCCCTTCTAGCACTGATGACGTTCCCTAGTTGGCTCATGAAACTTCTGCAAGAAAACCACCCATCTCAGAGAGCACCAGGGACCCCAACATGTCAATTGCGATGGCAAAATCCTGAATCAGATGCCGTAGCATCAAGCTGCGTCACCAGTTGACCCCAGTTAAGAAGCAACTGGAAGTCAGTTCCTAGAACAGAATGCTGGGTTAGGTGAGACCACCATGCTCTTATCTGCAGAGGCCAATCCCCACCCCCAGCCCCAATTTAGCCAGGTTGCATTCCTGGAAAACCAAGGACAAGGTGCCCATCGCCCACCCGGATAATGCTGATGAAACTAAGCTGGCAGGAATAGGCAACACCCTAGAAGATAGGCTCAAGATCCAGAAGGATCTTGGCAGACTTGAACCCTGGGCCCTATCTAACAAAATGAAATTCAATGTAGAAAAAAGTAAAGTCCTACAATTAAGTAGGAAAAAACAAAAGGACACATATAGACTGGGGGAAAACAGGTTTCTTAATAGCGGTGACTGTGAGAGGGATCTTGGAGCCTTAGTGAACAATCAGCTAAATCACCGAACTCAGGATAGCCCCCGACCCCCACTCCTTTTGCCGCGAACTGAAGACGTGGCTTTTCCATCAAATAACTTGATCCTCTGGGGGTTGCACAAACTGTAATAATTTTAAACATGGTTTTAATGGGGTTTTAACTTATTTTGTGATTTGTATTATCGATAGTTGTTGCAAGCCGCCCTGAGTCCTTCGGGAGAATGGCAGCATATGAAACGCAAAAATAAAATAAAATAAAATAAAAATAAATAAATAGGAGCCAGCTGTGTGCAGCAGCGGCCAAAAAAGCCAATGCAATCCTAAATTGCATGAACAGAGGGATACAATCAAGATCAAGAGAGGTACTAATAGCACTCTTGTAAAGCCCTAGTAAGACCACACCTAGAGCACTGCATCCAAGTTTGGTCACCACACTATAAAAAAAAGATGTTGAGACTCTAGAAAAAGTGCAGAGAAGGGCAACCAGGATGATGAGGGGACTGGAGGCCAAAACATACGATGAACCGTTGCAGGAACTGGTTGCATGGCTAGGCCATTGAAAAGAAGGACCAGGGGAGACAGGATAGCAGCCTTCCAATATTTGAGGAGGGGGTAAAGCTAGGGTTAAGGTTAGGGTTAGGGTTGGACTAGATGACCTATAACCGTGATGGCGAACCTTTGGCACAGGTGCTCCGAGTGGCACGCAGAGCCATATTGCTGGGCACGCGAGTGTTGCCCTAGCTCACTCCAGATTTCAGGCCTTCTGGTCCCATCACAAGTCGGGAAACTGGCTGTTTCCGGCCTCTGGAAGGCCTCCAGGGGGAATGGAGAAGGCTGTTTTTGCCCTCCCCAGGCTCCTAGAAAGCCTCTGGAGCCTGGGGAGGGGGAAAAATGGGCCCACCGTGCCACCACGTGCCAAAAGCAGGGGGAAGTGTGTGTGTGTGGGGGGGGTCACGTGTGCATGCGTGGGAGGGCGGGGCGCATTGAATTATGGATGTGGGCACATGCAGCTGCGACCCCTCCCACGCTCCCCTCCCCCTTTTGGCACGCAATGGCAAAAAGGTTAGCCATCCCTGACCTATAAGATCCCTTCCAACTCTATTAATCTGAGTTAGTGGGGTGGCCTCTCCGAATCCGCTCGGCTTCCCTTCTTGTTCCTCTTTGCACAAAGCAAGTTTGGAAGAAGAAGAAGGAAGAAAGGAAAGGAGGAGAAGGAGAAGAAAAGGAGAAGGAGAAGGAGGAGGAGGAGGAGGAGGAAAGAATCTTTGCCCGGCCAGCACTGTTCAGCTCTATCGGGAATGCCGACAGACAGGACCTTAAATCACGGAGATAAAGCAACGGAGAGGGAGACATAAAGGCAGCCCAATAGGGGAAGGGGGGGGGGAGCTGCTAATCGCCCTCTCGCTGCAACCCTCCATCCCCTGGACGAGGGGGGAAGCCGGGCACGGAAGTGCCGAGCGTGGCAGATTGTGCCTCTCTTCCCAATCAATCTTTTATTAGCTCCGCTGCTCGGTGGGGATGAGCAGAGCTGAATCACCGGGGTGGGGGTGAGGAGTCGGCCTTTTGCTGCTGACGGCAGGGGAAGGATGGGGCGGCCCCAGCCATGTCAGTGGGGCAGGGGGGCTCGATCCAAAGAGAGGAGGAGGGTGGGGGGGGATGCTGCCCTCCGACCGAGCGAAGGCCGCTCGTGATGTGACTTTCTGGGGTCATGAAAAGTCTGCAAGGGAACAATGAGGATCTCTACAGTCCTCCTCCTCCCCTCTGAAAACCAAACCTCCTCCTAGCACTGATGATGTTACTTAGTTGAGTAATAAAAGGTCCGGAAGAGAACCACCAAGCTGAGAGCGCACCAAGGACCTCACAGTTATCTTTCTCCTCCTCTTCTTCTTCTTCCTCCTCCTCCTCTTCCTCCCCTCCACAAATCCCACTGCTTTCTTGGGATGTTGTTACTTCCCATGTTCTTGAAGTTGTTACTTGGTTGGGTAATGAGAGGTCTGAAAGAAAACCACCAAGCTCAGAGAGCACCTAAGATGCCATTATTCTCCTCCTCCTCTTCTTTCCCCTCGTTCTGTTTCTCCTCCCCCTTCTAAGACTGATGATGTTACCTAGTTGGGTAACATCTTCAAGGAACATCTTCAGGAAAACAGGTGCTCTGAGAGAGCACCAAGGACCTCATTGTCCTCCTCCTCTTCGTCTTCTACTCCACAAACCCTACTCTTCTCAAGCACTGATGACACTGCCTAGTCAGTTAATGAAATGTTGGCAAGAAACCAAACAAGTTCAGAGAATACCAAGGTCTCTGCAGTCCTCCTCCTCCTTTTCCTTCTCCTTTTTCTCTTTGTCCTCCTTTTTTTTCCTCCTCTTCCCCTTCCTCTCCCCTCTAGCACTGATGGTATTACATAGCTGGGTCATGAGATGTCTCACTGTTGGGTCGTCTTATGTTTGAAGAGAGGCAGCCATACACTTCTAAGCTAGCTTTGTGGATCCTTTGTTTTTCTTTCTTTTTCTTTCTCAGGGTCTCTGAGAAGAATTTTCCCAAATGAACCGAGTGCTTACAGAGGCAGACGCCAGTGCAGGGGTCTCCAACCTTGGCAACTTTAAGACTTGTGGACTTCAACTCCCAGCATGCGCTGGCTGAGGAATTCTGGGAGTTGAAGTCCATGAGTCTTAAAGTTGCCAAGGTTGGAGATCTCTGCAGTAGAGTGTCTTCAACTATTTCCTAACTCCTAGCTATTTTATTTTGTTTATTTTTTGGACCTGGAGAATTTCTTACCACTTAGGGACAGGATGTTCTTTAATCAGTCATCCTTGGAGACCAGAAATTAGCCCCCCCACCTCCAATCAGAGAAATGAGGGCCAGCAGCTTAACATCTTATCCCAACATCTTATTCATTATTATTATTATTTATTATTATTAATTTTAATTTATATGCCGCCCTTCTCCGGAGACTCAGGGCGGCTTACAATACGTTAAGCAACAGCCTTCATACTTTTGTATATACCTGCTTAGTAGGGCTTTCGTGCCCCCCTAAGCGGTGTTCTTTTTTTATATGAAGTCAGCTTCTTGCCCCCACAATCTGGGTCCTCATTTCACCTACCTCGGAAGGATGGAAGGCTGAGTCAACCTTGAGCCTGGTGAGATTCGAACTTGCAATAAATGCAGGCAGATGGTGTCACTTTAACACCACTTAAGCTGCTACGTCACCACTTTAACACCACTTTAAGCTGCTGCACTATTATGGTGTGGCCCCTCTTTCTTCCTCCCCCCTTTTCTCTCCCCGTTTCAGGAAGTTTCAAGACAGGGAAAACGGTCTCAAAACTCTGACTTTTGGCCTCTTTGCTTTCTTTCACCTCTGGGAGTTTGCAGAGCTGATGCCCCTCGCTGCCAATTCTTGGGGAAGAAATTCAGCTCTGCATTCGGTGGTGTGTGTGTCTGGGGGGGGGGGGGCAACACAAATCCTGAGAGATGTTCAGAGCACAAGAAAAAACAGGACAGGGCTGACCCCGGTGGTTGCAGGGCCCTGCTGGCTAATATTCCAATTTATCTGCTCCTAATCTTTGAAAAATGGAACCAGACAAAACACTTCCACGTTTTCCTGGAGTACAAAAGACGGTCGAAGGGAGCGCAGGGAAGGAGCAGAATTTTATTTCAAGGAAAAGACTGCCGAAAATGCTTGGGGTGGGTGGGGGGAGAAAACAATGCTGACCTTTGACCTAGCTCAGCTTGTTCCATCTCATCCTCCAGAACTCCAATCGTCCCCTGCCAGAGTAACGCATCCCATCTCATCGGAGGACGCCAGGTGAGAACGATAAATTTCTCCAAAGAGATCAAAAGACAGGGCACGGCTTCCCGCTTAGCCCCGATTGGTGGGGAAGGGTGAGCGCGCCCTCCCTCTGCCCAATCAGATTAGTTCCATTCCTTTGCCTTAGAGTATTGCTTGTAGAACCTCCCGAGTAGCAGAATAGGTGAGTTGGAAGGGGCCTTGGAGGTCTTCTAGTCCAACCCATTTCAGACAAATGAGGCTCCCATCTCTTTTGAAAAGCCCCCAATGATGGAGCACCCACAGGTTCTGGTGGTAAGCTTTATATAACAAGGTTAATTGTTCTCACCGTCAAGAAATTTCTCCTTCGTTCTAGGTTGATTCTCTCTTCGATAAGTTTCCATCTGAAACTTCTTGTCCTGCCCTCAGGTGCTTCGGAGAATAGCTTGACTCCCTCTTCTTTGGGGCAGCCCCTGAGATATTGGAAGGCTGCTATCATGTCTCCCCTAGTCCTTCTTTTCATTAAATTAGACATACCCAATTCCACTCACCGTTTTAGGTTGCTTCTCTCCTTAATAAGTCTCCATCCGTTGCTTCTTGTCCTGCCTTCTCTTTGGAGAATAGGTGGACCCCCTCCTCTTTAGGACAGCCCCTCAACTCAATGGATTGTGGGGGCAATAAGCTGACTTTGTATAAAAAAGAACACCGCTTGGGGGGGCCAAAAGCCCTACTAAGCAGGTATATACAAAAGTATGAAGGCTACTGCTTAACGCATTGTAAGCCGCCCTGTGTCTCTGGAGAAGGGTGGCATATAAATCAAACCAATAAATCAATAAAATAAATGAACTATTAGAAGCTTGATATCGTATCACCCCTAGACTAGACATGTCCAATTCCTGCAACCGTTCTTTGTATGTTTTAGCCTCCGGTCCCCTAATTTTTGTTGCTCTTCTCTGCACTCTTCTTTTATATCGCAGTGACCAAAACTGTATGCAGGATTCCAAGTGTGGCCTTACCAAGGCCTTATAATTTTGCACCCAACTGACTCATCCCTGGGAACAGGACGCGAGTGGGAGGCCGAAAGTTTCCGGCAGCAAGTTAAGGAGTAGAAATTCAGTGAACCATGACAGGCTTCCCTTCACAGGGAGGACCTGAATAACAAGTAAGAAATTCACCATAAACGTTTTCCTTGCATTTGTGTGTATTAAAAGCATTCCAGACAGATCTACTTTACAAATTGCTGGGAGTTCAAAAGCTGGGCACAAACTGTTAAAGAAAGCTTGCAAAGAAGAGGGGTTGTAAACCCTCCAGATTTTATTTTTCTCCCAGAGCAGAAAGAGAGAGAGAGAGAGAAAAAAAAAATCAGGTTTGCGTTTCCATAAAATCTCGTTTCTTTCGGCCCAAAGGGTCAGCTTGGTGCCCCATTTGTCTAACACAAAGTCTCTGGGATGCTACACCCACAATGATCCCCCGTTTCCCCCCCCAACTTGGGTTGTGTTACTGAAAACACCCAACCACCGGTGCAGAAAGGAAAAGAAAGGGCAGGAAGAGCTGACTGGCCAGGGCAGCCGAGGGGGAGGCACCCACAGGACAGGTGGGTTAGGGGTTGCTTTCCTGGGGAAGGATGGGGGAGGGGGGCTCAGAACTGAATGAGGGTCTCTTGAAAGGCTCTCACCAGTTTTATCCAGCAGAAGGAACCAAAATGCGGCCTTGGCAGCTGGATTAGGAGAAAGTGGGAAAGTGGAGCGTTCCTTTCTCGCAATAATCGTAAAAACCACAGAGTTGGTCTTTGGGATGCTGGAGGCAGAGAGATCTTGGTGCCGGTGTCACTCCTTGTGGAAGGCCGGGGGGGGGGGGGGGGGAAGGAAAGGTCCTGGCTGGGACCCCCCTGCTTCAGCCTGGCATTGCTCTGAGGTAGTTGCCGGGGAGGACATCCGATCCCTGAGAAAGAGCGAGTGAGTGAGGTGGCCCGGCAGACTTCAGTGTTGGCAGGAGAAGGCTTCACAGCCTGGGCTTGATCTGCAAAGGCTTTCCTAGGAGGGGGGGAGAGAGAAAAGAGAAGGGGGTCAGGTCTCAGAGCAGAGGAAAGCAGGCAGAGAAAAACCTCCTGGCCAAAACCACGCCATTCAAACCTGTAACTCCTCTCTCAGACCTTTTATTAACTCAGCTCTTTCCCTCCAGATGTGGCACAGCCCCTCCCGATCACAGCTGGAGAGATGGAAGGCCTTCCCCCCCCCAGGTTAGGGCACTTCAGACTCTAGTCTGTCTGTCTTTCTTTCTTTCTTTCTTTCTTTCTTTCTTTCTTTCTTTCTTTCTTTCTTTCTCTCTCTCTCTCTTTCTCTCTCCCTTCCTTCCTTCCTTTTTTCTTTTATTCCTCTTTCTCTCTTCTTTCTTTCTTCCATCCATCCATCCATCCATCCATCCATCCATCCATCCATCCATCCATCTATCCAACCCAATTGAACCCAACTCAACTCAACCCAACCCAACAAACCCAAGCCAACAGAATCCAATCCAATCCAACCCAACCCAACTAAATCAATCCAATCCAGTTAAATCCAACCCAACCAACCCAATCCAACTGAATCGAACCCAACCCAACCCAACCCAATCAACCCAACGCACACGTTCTCCAAGGAGATGCCCCCACCAGAGTGCAGAGGCCAGACCAGATTGGGAGAGAAATGCTTTGACTTGTTTTTGTACCCTCAGCAAAAGGACGGAAGTGGTCCCCCACAGCTCGCCCTGAGCAGAGCAGCCACATCCCAAAGATATTTGGGGTACTGGAGGGAGATGGGCTGGTATGGACCTGGGAGCCAAACGCCTCTCCCTTCCCTGCAGATGCCAAGTTTCTGGCTCTCTTGAAGCCCCAGGCCCATGAGCCGAAGGTCCTCCTCTGGGAGACCCCTTTGCAGAGCTGGGAGACCCAATGCTGGGGACCATGACCCGGGGCCAACCTTTGGGCTGAAGCTCAGAAACAACCAGAACTGATCAACTGACCACTACCAGTAGTCACTCCGACTCCTATTTGGGCACCTTGCCCTATTTCCTGGGAGGATCGCAGCCTTGGGAGACCCTGGCACTGTCGACGGCCTTGATTTATGACGACAATTCAGCCCCAAATTTCCATTGCTAAGATTGTTAAGTGAGGTTTGCCCCGTTTTACCAAGTTTTTCCCCCACAGCTGTTAAGCGAACCACTGCAATTATCCATATAGCAACCTGGTTGTTAGGTGACTCTGGCTTTTCCCCGTGGACGTCGCTTGCCCGAAGGTGACAAAAAGGGAGCCATGCGAGCCCCAGGATACTGCAACCATCATAGATATGAACCAATTGGCAAGGGTCTGGATTTTGGCCACTTATCCATGGGGATGCTGCAACGGTCATAAGTGTGAGAAATGGTCATCGGTCACTTTTTTCAGCATCATTGCAAATTCAAATGGTCGCTAAAGGGGCTGTCATAAGTCGAAGACTACCTGTCTGCCAAGAAGAGGTCAGGAGGAAGAGAGAGCTTGCCCTGTGCTGGAGGAGAGGATGAGGATGACTGCTGGAGGGTGATGGATGGCCGGATGGCCTTTGCTCCACCTGCCTTCTAAATCTTGCCTAAACAAACTTTGGGCAGAGTGGCACTGATTTACGACTTTTCCGCTAATTTATGTAAAATAAAGAGGGCTCGTTTAGCACCTTTCCACCCTTAACATAACAGCCATACATCAGAGGGAGGCCCACTAGTCACCGGGGACGGGGCCATTACTCAACTGACAAGAGAGACAGTGGCCGGGAAATAGCCAGCCCTGCCCGTTGTGCCACTCTGTCTCCTGGCACGGAAGCCTGGAGTCTCAGGACCCAAAAAGGGCCATGGTGAGCAGTCCCAATTAGGTAACATCCTCAGGTGTAGAAGTAAGAGGGGGGGTTGAAGAATGGGGGAGGAGGAGGAGGAAGAAGACTGTGGGGGTCCTTGGTGTTTTCTGAGCTGAGTTATTATTATTATTTTTTTTTGCAGGCGTTTTAATACCAGACTGGGTAACATCATCAGTGCTGGAAGGGCGTGGGTGTTTATGTGTTTTATATATTAGTGGCTTGCCTGTATATCGGCCATTCTTGATTGGGGCGTTTATTGCTTTCAACCTAAACAATCAAGCCAACAGCCAATGGCAGTCCAATCCAGGAACACTCCCGCCATCATTGGCAGGGCAAGCCACCTGTATAGAAATGGAGGGAATTCTGGGAATGGAAGTCTCCCCATCTGAAAGCTGCCAAGCTTGGGAAACAGTGATCTAAAGTGATGAAAAATAGACTAAGGCAGAGTTATGGTGCTGGGAGTATCACATTCTTCCAGCTCGGTTTACTCCCATGCTAATTTCATAATTTCACAATAATTTTAAAATTATTTCATAACTTGGTTATTCCTTCCTGTCCTCCCATCCCTCAACTGTCGCTGAGATTTCAATTTTTGTTTCTGGTTTATAGCTTGATTTATAACCGTTCGAAAGTTTACAAACATGCCTGTCACTAACTGCCATCAGTGGTCATGTTTTTTCTTTAATGAAAATTCAATGCTAAGGTTCTTAAAATTGAATTTTTTAAGACAACTAGTACAACCAACAAGGAGGAGGGCTAATAGAGTTGAGACTACATTATAGAAGAAGAACAGAGGCCACGTTCACCTCTACGTAGAAAGAAAAGAAAAAAGAAAAGAAAAGAGTGGAGACGAGAGGAAAGGAAAGAAAATGAAAAGAAAAGAGATGGAGGGAGAGAAGGAAGAAAAGAAAAAGAAAGAAGAAAGAAGGAAAAGAAAGAAAGAGCTAGAGAAACAAAAAGAAATGGAAGGAAGGAAGGAAAAGAAAGAGAGAGAAAGAAAGAAAAAGAAAAGGAAGGAAGGAAGGAAAAGAAAGAAAGAGAGAGAGAGAGAGAGAGAGAGAAAGAAAGAAAGAGAAAGTAACTAACTAACTAACTAACTAACTTCCTGTGGTCTACTCCTCATAAATGCAATTATGCCCTTGCAAAGATTTAGCCCATCGGTGCAAGTCCACGCACAGAGTCCCATGACAGAAGTGACACATCAACGTGTATCTTCCATTCCACACACACGCTCCCCCTTTTCAACAAATCCAAGAATGCTAGAAAATATCCCAATTGCAAGGATTAATGACCTGGGAATCAATATGGGATCTGGGGAAAAAAAGAAAAGAAAAGAAAAGAAAAGGCTAATCTGAATGAGTAATCATTTTGAAACGCAACCCCATCTATTTCATGCCAGGCCAGCAAATGAGGGGAAAATCCAGACGGCAGGAGAAGCTCCGTGCCGGCTGAGCGAGCAGCCTTCAAGCTCCCTTATCGTTTATCAAGGAGTCCTAACAGATTAAAGCTGCGGTTTAGGGTGGCCCAAAAGATATCCAGCTCTCCGCTGAGCACCTTGGACTATGAATTGCTTAAGATGACTTCACAAAAATGAGAGCACCCCCTCGTGAGACCACACCCGGAATCCTGCATCCAATTCTGGTCACTACGATGCAAAAAAAGATGTGGAGACTCTGGAAAGAGTGAAGAGAAGAACAAACAAGATGGTTAGGGGATTGGAGGCTAAAACATAACAGTATGAAGAACGGTTGCAGGAACTGGGGGTGTCTAATTTGTTGAAAAGGAGGGTCAGGGGTGACAAGATAGCAGTCGAGCAGTATTTGAGGGGCTGCCCCAAAGAAGAGGGAGTCAAGCTATTCTCCAAAGCACGAGAAGGCAGAACAAGAAGCAACGGATGGAGACTCATCAACTAATCAGAAACTAATCAGAACTCATCAGAGAAGCAATCTGGAATTAAGGAGAAATTTCCTGACAGTGGGAACCATCAACCAGTGGAACAGCTTGCCACCAGAAGTTCTTGTGGGTGCTCCATGCCTGGAGGTTTTTAAGAAGAGACTGGACAGCCACTTGTCTAGGATGGTACGCTGATGATACTCCACCCCAGACCATCCCAACGATGCCGTGGAAGTGATGTCCCAGTGCCTGGAGGCCGTGCCGGTCTGGATGGGGAGAAACAGGCTTTGACTCAACCCCTCCAAGACCGAGTGGAGAGCCTTCTCTGTGGTAGCTCCCACCCTCTGGAACGATCTTCCCCCAGAGTTGAGAACGATCTCAGACCTCCGGACTCTTCGTCGGGCCTTAAAAACTTATTTTTTCCAGTTAGCTGGACTGGCCTGATCCCATGGTTAATTTTTAGAGTTTGATATTAAATATTAATTGAACTGTTTTAAATTTATGGGCCAAATTTTATATTAGTTGCTTTTAATAATTGTTTTAATTTTTGTAAAATTTGTTTTTTACTTCTGGCTGTTCACCACCCTGAGTCCGCAAGGAGAAGGGCGGTATATAAATCTAATAAATGAAATGAAATGAAATGAAATGGAATAAGTTTCTCTTATTCACTTGGGCAGAGGGTTGGACTTGATGATGTCTAAGGTAGCTTCAGGTCCTAGGATGTTCTGTTTATGGATGGATGGATGGATGGATAGAGATAGATGGATGGAGGGATGGTTTGAGTGAGTGAGTGAGTGAACAAACGAACGGAGTGGTCCATCCCCCTTTTGCCACTTTGACAGGCAAAGGAACCGAGCAAACAGAAATGTATTTTCCTTTCCAACCCCCTCCCCTCTTTTTCTCTTCCGTGTTCCTGCTAGATCGGTCCACACGGTGTGATCAATCTTGCTGGCACCTAAACACTTGCTCACTTCTTGCTCCGACCTTCTGTGTATCGGGCGCGGCACCCATTTATCTTCCCCGAACCAGGTATATCATTTCTACTTAGTGACGGCTCTGGCTAAGAAGCCTCTCTCTCTCTCTTCCCCCCCCCCTCACCCCCCACCCCCCATTATGATGATCGAAGCGCTTTGGAGCCAGGAGAAAAAACTGGAGAACGCTTATGCTGAGCTGGTCGGGCTGCTTTTGCAAGAGTCTCTGAGCTTCAAACGACGACCAAACGTCTTTCCATGAGAACCAACAAGCGTTTTTCCTGCACTTTGGGAAGAAGGGGAGGGAGGGAGGAGAATTATCTCCGACCTCCGGACGTTTCGTCGGGCCCTGAAGACGCATCTTTTTCAACTTGCCGGTTAGCCTGATCCCTGCCGCATTTTTAGAATTTTTAAAATTTTAAAATTTTTAATGTTTGTAGCGTTGCCGCATTTTAATATTTATTTGGTTTTAATTCTCAGCCTAATGTATATGTGTTTTAATTTTTAACTTTTATGTATTGAATTTTTATTTCGGCTGTTCACCGCCCTGAGTCCGTAAGGAGAAGGGCGGTATACAAATCTAATAAATAAATAAATAAATAAATAAACTGATCGTAAGAGTTGTTCTCCGTAAACTCCTAGGACTGGAAGGGACCCTGGAGGTCATCTAGTCCAGCCCCCTTCCCAATGTAGAAATCAACTTAACAGCTGTTCATTTAGTGACTGAAGTTACAATAGCGCCGACAAAACTGACTTGTGACCATTTTTCACACTTTACGACCAGGGCTGCAACATCAAAATTGGGATGCTTGGCCACTGACTCCTATTTATGATAGTGGCAGTGTCCCAGGGGGGTCATGGGATCCCCTTTTGCGACCTTCCGGTAAGCAAAGTCAACGAGGAGGCCAGATTCACTTAATGACGCAAAAATGCTGGCCTGGGAGTGCCACAGACCTCCCAAGGGCTCCTTAGACGGAGAGAGGCCAACTTCTTTCCACAAGAAAACAACCAAGATCAGAGAGCACCAAGGACTCTACAGTCTTCCTCTTTCTCCCCTTTCTCCTCCTCCTCCTCTTCCGCCCTGCAAACCCCACTAACACTGATAATGTCATCTAGTAGGATCACGAAACGTCGGCAAGAAAACTACCCAGCTCAGAGAGCCCCAAGGACCTCACAGTTCTCCTCCTCCTCTTCCTTCTTCTTCTTCTTCCTCATCCCCCTCCTTCTTTTCCCTGTAAACCCCACTCCTTTCTAGCACTGAAAATGTCACCTAGTAGGATCATGAAACGTCGACAAACCGCCCAGCTCAGAGAGCACCAAGGACCCCGAAGTTCAACCCCTAGGAGCCACAACGGTTCTCTTCTCTTCCTCTGTCTTTTCTCGAAGGAGACTTTGGCCCAGGGGCGATAGAAGGAAAGGGGGCTATTGGGGGGTGGGCAGGGACACGGATCCCCCCCCCCCAAAGGAACTGCATGGAGGGAGGGAGACTGGAGGGAAGCCATTCCATCAGAGGTTTGTTAACCCAATCGTGAAAGGCGCTTGTGATGCTTTTTAATGAACTCGTGCTGGATGCCTGGCGGAACAGGGACTTGCCGGCATTTGCCGGAGGAGACGCTCAGCGGAGGGGACGGTGCCAGGGCGTGAAATCAGGCTGTCCGGGGATTCAGCGGTGTGTGCTGCGTGTGCCAGCGAGAGACCGAAAGAGAACACGCCATTCGCGGGCTGCCTCTTCTTGCTCACCAGTGCCGAGAACTGGGCAGCGTAACAGTGAAGGAAGTGCCTGCCTCTCCTTCCTCCTCCTCCACTTCCCAAATCCTAGCACTGATGATGTTCCCTAGCTGGGTCATGAAACGCCTGCAAGGAAGCCCGAAGGGCCCCACAGCTACAAAAGCCGCCTTCTCCTTGGATGCTTCCTCTCCTTCCCATCTCCACCGCTGCTCTTCCCATCTAAAAGCCCCTTCCCAAAACCAAAGAATAGCTGCCCACCCTCCATGAATTCCTCCCTGGGGCCCCTCCCTCTTGGAGCCCTGCAGGAGCTGCTGGCCAGTCCCAAAGGGGCTTGTTTTTCCCCAAGAGGCAACTGGACTTTCTGTTTTTTCTTTGAAGACATTTTGCTTCTCGCTCAAGAAGCTTCTTCGGCTCTGGCTGGATGGTGGAGGATGGTCATCGATCAGCTGTCTGCAAGGAGTATCAATCCTTCTGTTCCCCACCATCAAGTCAGAGTTGAAGAAGCTTCTGGGATGAGAAGTGAAACACCTTCAAAGAAAAACCAGAAAGGCCAGCTTGCCTCTTGGGAAAAAAAGCCCCTTTGGGACAAGTGGGCCTGGTGGCTCAGCAGACTAAAGCATTGTGATTAACTCCAGCTGTCTGCAATTACTGTGAGTTCGAATCTCACCAGGCTCAAGGTTGACTCAGCCTTCCATCCATTCTAAGGTAGGTCAATTGAGGACTCAGTTTGTGGGGGCAATACGCTGACTTTGTATAACATATACAAAAGTATGAAGGCTATTGCTTAACACGTTGTAAGCCGCCCTGAGTCTCCGGAGAAGGGCGGCATATAAATCAAATTAAAGGAAGGAAGGAAGGAAGGAAGGAAGGAAGGAAGGAAGGAAGGAAGAAAGAAAGAAAGAAAGAAAGAAAGAAAGAAAGAAAGAAAGAAAGAAAGAAAGAAAGAAAGAAAGAAAGAAAGAAGAACATTCAGCTGCCTGCAATTACTGTAAGTTCGAATCTCCCCAGGCTCAAGGTTGACTCAGCCTTCCATCCTTTCTAAGGTGGGTGAAATGTGGACCCAGTTTGTGCGGGCAATAAGCTGACTTTGTATAAATATATACAAAAGTATAAAGGCGATTGCTTAACGCATTGTAAGCCGCCCTGAGTCTCTGGAGAAGGGCGGCATATAAATCAAATTTTAAAAAAATAAATCGTGACCTGGGTGACGGAGTATCTCTGTAGACAAAAAGCTCGGCCAAGCTTTCCTTCTGGTTCTGAGGATCTGACACAGGTGAGTTGCAGACCTATGCTAGATTGCTCCCAGCAGCATCCGATCAGGAAAGCTGCAGCCTGGGGGGGTCCCGGGACCCCTACAGAGGAGCCCCAGGTGTGTCAGGACACCCTTCCAGGTGAGGCAGCTGAGCCCAAGGGCAGGGCAAGGGGACCGAGTTCTCCCTGCTGAAACCGAAGCGGTAAATAATAATTTTTTTTAAAAAAAAAACCCGGAAGCCACTGCGCTGCGCCTCCCTGAATTTTCCGAAGCGAAAGCGTTTTGCGTTAAGCGTGCTCAGCGGAGCCGTTAAAAAATAAAAGATGCTGGAGCCAGCATCTCCCATTAACGTTACGACCGTGAAATATGACAATAAAATGATAGCCGTATGGCCGCCAATGTGCAGCCTCCCCCCCCCCCCCCACGAGCTTGAGTTGCCAGGGGTTTATCCTCGCTCCGACCGTGCAGAGAGCTGTAAAATGTTTACAGAGAGGGTCGTTGCCCCCCCCCTAAAATCCTCTTTTCTCTCTTAAACAAGGCTGAGTGGAGTCATTTACAAAACGGCCCCCTCCCCTCAAACATTCGCTGGGGGTGGGGGAGGCGAACATCTGCTCGCTGCGGCGATCTTCTTGAACAAATTAACTAAAATGGGTGCTTTCTAATTAAATTAACACTCGATTGGCAGGGCCGGTCGGTGCATTCTATGAAAATTGGGGTGGAGTGGGGGGAAAGGACGGAGCTGTGGGGGGGGGGGAGGCCATCAGCTGTGGCTGGCACGAAAGCTGTTTTAACTGCAAGGTGAAAGGCGGAAAGGTGCGTTACCTGTGGAGGAGTAAGGAGAGGTTTGCTCGCCGGTCGGAAGATCCGGAGTTATAGAACTGGATCTCTCTCTCCCCATCACCCCACCCCAAAAGGGGTTTGGGAGGGAGGGGTCCATACAGGAATGGAGGGCTAGATGGGACTTTCCACCTGCGTGGTGGGATGGAAGCGCCAGCCAGAGATGGATTCGCAGTTGGTTGGATTCGCAGTCAATGTATGGTCCTTAATTGGTCCGGGTACAGGCGGGCAGAGATATTAAGTCAGTGTTTCTCAACCTTGGAAGCTTGAAGATGGGTGGACTTCAACTCCCAGAATCCCCCAGCCAGCTGGCTGGGGGATTCTGGGAGTTGAAGTCCACCCATCTTCAAGCTTCCAAGGTTGAGAAACACTGTATTAAGTGGGCAGACATTTCATGACCCTGCTAGGTAACATCATCAGGGCTAGAGGGGAGTGGGGTTTGCTCTCTATTTATACACAGCCCCTCCTAACACTGATGATGTTACCACATTGGGTAATGAAACTTCTGCATCAAAATTACCAAACTCAAGAGGGCATCAAGGACATCCTTCTCCTCCCATATTTCACTCACTCCCCAGCACCGATGATGTTGCTTAGTAGGGTAATGAGACATCTGCAATGAAACCACCAAGCTCAGGGATCATCCAAGACCCCACATTCCTCCTCCTCCCTCCCTCCTCCTCCTCCACATTCTCTTCTAACCCTGATGACGTTCCCTAGTTGGGTCATGAAATGCAAGAAAACCACCTAGCACCCACAGCCCTCCTCCTCCCTCCTCTCTGCAAACCCCACTCCCTTCTAGCACTGATGACGTTATCGAGTTGGGTAATGAGATGTCTGCAAGAAGGCAGCCAAGCTCAGAGACCACCAAGGACTTCGCGACTACAAATGTTTTCTTCTAAAAAGCAAACTTCAGTGAGATGCCAGAAAAAATAACATAAAAAGGAAGAAACAGAGGGAACACAAGCTGTCTTACACAGGAAAGACTCCCTTACTTGCTTCCCCGGGGCAGAATTTACCTGCAGCCACTGGAAAGAGATGAGGTTTCTTTCTTTCTTTCTTTCTTTCTCTTCTAGATTTAGAGACCATCATTCATTACCCCAGGAGCAAAAGGGGGAATTACTCTACATTTCCTTAGTCTAAATAGGATGCAGGAGCCCCGGGTCAAATCATGGAACAGGGACTGGCTTGACGAGGTCCAACTGAGAGAGACGAGCAAGGACAGAAAGGAGGAACTTCTGACTTATTCCCTTCATTTCTTAGCTTTCCTTCTTGACAAAATGTGACTCAACTCTCAGTCATTCTCCTACTCCAGGGGTGGGCAACTGGGGCCCTTTTACAACCTGGGGACTTCAACTCCCAGAATTCCTGAGACAGCGAAGCTGGCTCAGGAATTCTGGGAGTTGAAGTCCGCAGGTCATAAAGGGGCCATATTTGCCCACCCCTGTGGACCTAGTCCAATTTGTAATCTTCTACACCAAATTCGGCCACTTTAAGACCTGTGGACTCCCAGAATTCCTCCATCAGGTCAATTCTGGGAGTTTGACGTTCACAGGTCTTAAAGCTGCTGGACACCCCCTGTTCTACACAATGGAAGCAGAAATTGGAAGTTTTTAAGAAGAGGTTGGACAACTGGTAGAGGATTTCCTGCCTGAGCAGGGGGTTGGACTAGAAGACCTCCAAGGTCCCTCCCAGCTCTGTTCTGAATTTAAAGATGCCTGAATCCCCGAATTGCCGTTTTGTCTCCTCTACGGGAGTTCGGCCCCAGTGGGGCAGGGGACTCCCCCTATGGCGTACCTGCTTCTTCCCCGTTTCTCTCTGACTTGGGGCCCTCCTCCTGGGGGGAGGTGGGGGGCGACTGGAGAGAGATGAAGGAAGGCTGCTTGGTCAGTCGGCTGTTTTGAGAGAGGATTCTGGGGTACCAGAAGGCTCCTCCTGTGGCTCCTTCCTCCTCTTCCTCCTCTTTTCGCCTGCAAGAGAAAAAAGAAAGAGCAACGGAGGTGTTTGGAGAGAGGCTGGGCAGGGAGGGCAAAACTTTTAGACACCGAGTGCCCAAACGGAGCATGTGTGCATGGCCAGACTGAAAGGTGCGGTGACATGCGCAGCAGAGACCCAAAGTCCAGCTGGCCGGTGGTAGATGGGGCATCCCAACACCGGCAGCGCGGCAAGGGGTCGGATTTTTTTCTTTCGTGATCTTCTGTTTCGTTGTTGGCAGGGAAACGGAAGCTCGTGAAAGAAACGTCATGGGGATCTGACCTGGGGTGTGTCAGCAGAGAGGGTGCTGCGTGCCACCTCTGGTGCCTATACTCGCCATCACGGGTATAGGGTCTCCTGCAGGGGGTTGGTCTAGAAGACCTCCCAGGTCCCTTCCGCTCTGTTCTTCTGGACTCTTAGCTCAGAGGCTTCCCCTTCGCCTTCCCCTCCGGCCTCAGCCCTTCCCTTTCGGCCACCTGGCCTCCAGGAGGAGAGGGAGGGGGGCCCCCACTTAATGTGATGCACTTCATCATGTTTGACGTCTGCCTTGGCAGCGGCCGCTACTCAAGACGGAGGAGGGAAGGAGCTATTTAAGAGGCCTTCTCACCTAACCCTCCCTGAAAACAGGACTGCAATGCCAGGCCCTGGGCCAGCTCCTCGTCTTCCCTTGCCCTGGTGGATTCCTGCCTGCGTGTCCCCGCCCCCCTCCCTCCGAAAGCACATTCTTACCTAAAAACAGCAAGGAGGAATTTTCTGCCTCATTGACACAGGGGAAGCGGGCGAGGGGCCGTCCCAAGTTTACGTCGTCGCCCTGAATTAACTTGGCCGGGGTATTTGTGTGGCTCCACCGGGCACTGCCATACAAGGAGGGTTGGGGGTCTGTGGAGCTTCCCCGGGGACGGATATAAAGGAAGAGGCAGAGAGAGGGTGGGCGGGTGGGAGGGGGGGTCAAGCTCCTTTCCAGGTTGCTACAATGGGGTTATCCCCGATCCATGGGGAGGTTTCGGGGCTGAGCACTTAAGCCAGGATTTTGCAACCTCTGCCACTTTAAGACGGGTGGACTTCAACTCCCAGAATTCCCCAGCCAGCTGGCTGGGGAATTCTGGGAGCTGAAGTCCACCCGTCTTAAAGTGACGGAGACTGAACTACAGGAGCGGTTAGGCCTAGATTTACAACGGTGCATTTAGTGACCGTTCAAAGTTACCACGGCACTGAAAAAAGGACCTTTTTTTCACACTTACGACCCTTGTGGCGTCCCTCTGGTCACGTGATCGAAATTCAGAGGCTTGGCAACAGACTCCTATTTGTGACGGTTGCAGTATCCCTCTGGCCATCTGACAAACAAAGTCAATGAGGGAAGCCAGATTCCTTTAACAACTGTGTCACAAACTTAACAACGGCAGTGATTCACTTAGCAACGGTGGCCAGGAAGTTCGTAGAAGGGGACAAAAGTCGCTTAACGAATGTTTCACTTAACAATGGAAGCGTTGGGCTCAATGGTCGTCGAACATCGAGGACTAAGGAGAACCCTCGAGCTACGAAAGGAACTGAGGCCAGGTTTTTGGTTGCTAAGCGAGCCAAGCTCTTCCGTTTTTCCCCGTTTTATGACCTTTCCTGCCATCGTTGTTAAGGGAATCGCTGCCGTTGTTAAGAGCAGTTGACTAGTGGGGAATTAGTACAGGACAGGGTAGAACTGAAGCTGGGTGGGATGTTAAACATGCACTGTGATGATTCTGTAACTTCAAGCCTGATGGGTTATCGTTACCGAGATGCAGCTACTAAGCCCCCAACCTCTGGGGCTCTGTGGGTCCAACATTCAGAAGAATTGTGTGGGGCTGCAGGCTTCTTCCAGGCGGATCTCTGGCTCCTCTGCAGAGCCCCAGGCCCTTAATGTGCTCGCCTGGCCCAGCCCCAAAGGCTGAGCGATGGGAGGAAGAGGGATGTGACAGAGGGGAGGGTCACAGCAAGAGGCACCCTCGCTTCTCTTCTCGGGCCGGGAAGATTTATAGATCCACCAGATCACTTTCCACACAAGCGGTTGATTTAAGGCTTCGGGATTGCCCTGAGCTGCAACAACAGATCAGCTGGGTCCGTTTGCACATGCGGCTGCTAGCAGGACTGCAACCCAGGGAATCCTCGACTTACGACCACAACTGAACCCAACATTTCCGCTGCTAAACGAGACAGCTGTTAAGTGAGTTTCGCCCCATCGGAAGACCTTTCTTGCCACCGCTGTTAAGTGAATCAGGTTTTTTTTTTTTTAAATTGATTTATATGCTGCCCTTCTCTGGAGACCCAGGGTGGCTTACAATGCGTTAAGCAATAGCCTTCCTACTTTTGCATATTTATACAAAGTCAGCTTATTGCCCCCACAAACTGGGTCCTCAATTGACCTACCTTAGAAAGGATGGAAGGCTGAGTCAACCTTGAGCCTGGGGAGATTCGAACTTACAGTCATTGCAGGCAGCTGAATGTCCTTCCTTCCTTCCTTCCTTCCTTCCTTCCTTCCTTCCTTCCTTCCTTCCTTCCTTCCTTCCTTTTTTTAATTTGATTTATATGCCGCCCTTCTCCGGAGACTCAGGGCGGCTTACAATGCGTTAAGCAATAGCCTTCATACTTTTGTATATTTATACAAAGTCAACTTATTGCCCCCACAAACTGGGTCCTCAATTGACCTCCCTTAGAAAGGATGGAAGGCTGAGTCAACCTTGAGCCTGGGGAGATTCGAACTTACAGTAATTGCAGACAGCTGGACTTAATCACAATGCACAATGCATTAGTCTGCTGAGCTATTCAGGTTATTAAGTGGCTTCCCCGTGGGTCAGAAGGTTGCCAAAGGGGATCATATGGCCCTGGGACTCTGCAACTGTCGTAAGTATGAGTCGGTTCCACGCGTTTGGATTTTGGTCACGTGACCACGGGGGATGCAGCAACGGCCGTAAATGTGAGAAAGTCATTTTTTCCCCAGTGCCATCGTAAATTCAGTCAGTAAATGAAGCTGTTGTAAATGAAGCTGTTGTACGATCAGAAAAGGGATTGTGGGGAATGAAGTGAGAGCGCAACAGGCCAACATGGCCCAGAATTCATGGATGATTTGATTTGGGAATCTGCGTCGTTTGTGTGAACAGCGGAGTCCAGCTCTCTTGCTACTGGGGAGGCACTAGGAGGTCACCGATGTTCTTGGATGATCGGAAGAAGACCGTCTATCCTTCATTGGCCAGTTTCTGTTGCCTAGAATGGCTGGCTGATGAGAGTTATGGATGCAGGGCCCCCACTTCTAAGTCCACCCCACTCCACAACTATCACACGTCTTTTCAAGGGTCTTCCTTCCAACACGGATTCCTCTGATGGCTTCTCAAGAACAAAACATGCCATCCCAACGGAGCTTTTTCAGGAGGCAACTGGACTTTCTGGTTTTTTTCTTGGAAGATGTTTCGCTTCTCCTCCAAGAAGCTTCTTCAGCTCTGACGGGATGGTGGGGAATGGAAGGGTTTATACTCCTTGCAGACAGCTGGTCATTTGCATCCTTTTAGAGGGTCACTGAGGCCACTTGGAGATTTGTGTGTGGTGCAAATGGGGGTGGAGCCTTCTTGGAGCTGCTGAAAGGACTATATGGTAGATTGGAGTTATGGTGTCGTATCCCTCCCCCTCTATTGAGGGAGGTCTGTTCAAGTTGGACATAGATGTCCTCTTGGACCCCTCTTTCAAACCAGGGGACCCTGAGGACACAGATAAACTTCCAGGTGGCCTCAACGACCCTCTGAAAGGATGCAAAGGACCAGCTGTCTGCAAGGAGTATCAATCCTTCCATTCTCCTCCATCCAGTCAGAGCTGAAGAAGCTTCCTGGATGAGAAGCAAAACATCTTCAAAAGAAAAATCAGAAAGTCCTTTGGGACACCTATGACCTGGATAATAGAGAATCTCCATAGACCATAATATGCCACATTTTGAAGAGGTTCCCTGGCCAAGAACCAACAAGAATTCAGCACAAACTCTTCTTTCAGCTTTTGACATCATTCGGTGGAATGGGACAAGTTGCCACGGCCAATCCTGGTCAACTCACCGCGGCCAACTCTCTGTGGGACAGTTTGCCATAGAAGAATTTCAACGTGGGGTAACCTAAGAGAGGGACCGGTAGAACTGCAGTTCGCCCCAATCTCGAGGATTTCTCACCCTGCCGCAATTCACTTCTCTCTCTCTTGAGTCCCGCGTGGAATTGTCCCGAAGGGAGTTGTTCCCGGGTGAGTCAACCAAGGCAAGTTGGCCACAGCAAGTTGTCCTAGACCCCCATTCGGGCACCCTCCTCTTTGGAAGTTCCCACCATGGCTGCAGGGCCAAGGGTCAAGCTTCGAATTTTGCTTTTGCTGTTTCACCCGAGGGGGAGGGGAGAGGAAGAATGGAATGTATACTCTCGGTAATGAGACAACAGCCATGGGACCCAAGGACACTTCAGGAGGTGTTTGCCAGAGTCAAAAAGACTTTCTCATAACAATATTAAGAAACACAATTGGATGATGTGACCTGGTCTAATAGGGAGAGGGAGAATCTACACTTTAACTACACAGGTTTGCGCGGGAAATAGTTAGATCTGGTTTTGCTTCCATACGTGCCGAAATGATGTACTCAACAAAGCTTTGCACAAGGAGATTGGATCGTCTTCATCGGTGCCTGTTTTGCTTGGGTTCATCAGTCGGAACCTCGACACCAAGACCAAGAAGAGCAGCACTGATGCCAACCTGGCTACGGGAAAGAGACCCATTCTTCTGACGGCCCCCAGGCTTTCTGTGCGGGAGAAGACAGAGTGATGGCAGCTCCCGAGGAACCTCCTTACCTCCAAGCCTGCTTTGCAAAGTTTCTCTGCTCAGGTGGGCAGGAGTTTCTAGTGCTGGCTTGCTTGGCCTGGTGCTTCTTCTGGGGATGCTGGAGTTTGCAGTGGGAGCCCTTGGGGCAGACGCCGTGCTTGGAAAAGTCCGGGCACACCAATGTGTGTTTCTTCTTGCACTGAAAAGGAAGACAACAAGATCCACCATGAATCAACAACCTATGGAGAAAGGCAAGGAGGGCCTTCTGGAGCTTCTCCAAAGAAGGAACTCAAGCATTTAGGGAGATGCTCAGATATCTGAGGTGGCTTCCCAATGCTGGCCAGCAGCCAGCCCGGAGGAGCTTGGAAGCTAAACGGGGACAGGGTCCAGCATCAATGTTACAGCCAAATAACATTGTCAGATAACATTTTATGGGCTAGAAACACAAAGGCAATTAATGCTTCTGGTCTTGAATTGCATGTTCAACCAGGTCTATGTTGATACAGAAAATGCAAGACACACAACTCTGTGTGTGTATGTGTGTCAATTTAGATGCTTCAGTGTGTGCCCAACCCAAGCTGAATCCACACATTGAAAAGACCAAGGCAATTTGCAGTGAACGTCGTGGAAATGTCACAAGTACAGGTAGTCCTCATCTTATAAACATTTGTTTAGTGACCGTTTGATGTTCCAACGGCACCAAAAGAAAGTGACTCATGACCGTTTTTCACACTTGCGACCGTTGCAGCATCCCCATGGTCACACGATCAAAATTTGGATAGCACTAGCACTTAGACTTATATACCGCTTCACAGTGCTTTACAGCCCTCTCTAGCTGGTTTTCAGAGTCAGCCTCTGGCCCCCAACAGTCTGGGTCCTCATTTGACCCACCTCGGAAGGATGGGAGGCTGAGTCAACCTTTGAGCCTGGTGAGATTTGAACTGCTGAACTGCAGCTAGCATTCGGCTGAAGTAGCCTGCAGCACTGCACTCGAACCACCTCGGCTCTTATAAACAGCTTAGAGAGGGTTGTAAAAGGCTGCATATAAATCTATTGCTAAGTGGGAAGGAAGGAAGGAAGGAAGGAAGGAAGGAAGGAAGGAAGGAAGGAAGGACAGTAGCACTGGCCCTTAGATTTATATACCGCTTCACAATGCTTTCCAGCCCTCTCTAAGCAGTTTACAGAGTCAGCCTCTTGCCCCCAACAATCTGGGTCCTCATTTTACAGACCTTGGAAAGATGGAAGGCTGAATCAATCCTGAGTCAGTCAGGATTGAACCGCTGGCAGGGGCCAATCCTGCAACTGTTTGACTGGAATGGTACACGATCTGCTGCTTCAGGAGAGGGTTGGACTAGAAGACCTCCCGGTCCCTCCCGACGGTTACTCTCTTTGCGAGAGGAGCAGAGGGAATGGGGGGGAGTATTAAAACGCGCCACGTTTTGCAGCTGAAACATGACCAAATATGGACGAAGAAAAAGGAGAGACTGGATGATGGTCCGAGTCCCTTCCTGGAAATATGGGAAGACGTTACATCCAAATGCGTGGGGCTAAATTTACATGTATGCGGTCTGCTTTCAAACCCGAACCCGGAAGGTTTCCTTTGAAGTGCCTCCTTCTGCTTCTGGTTTATCCATCAGAGTTCTGGCCGATGGTTGCGAGGAGGCGTCCTCTGAGGTTACGGAACTAATCCGTCAGGCGCTGCACTCACACAACACCAAGCGAGGCTTGAGAAACCCACAGCAGCTGGGCAGAGCCAAAGAAACCGCATTCGGACAGCCTTGCCATGTCCACCTAACCTTTGTCTGAGCAGCCTCCAAGGCTGGGCAGCCAACGGAGGGATGTGACAGGCTTGCCTCTGTGCTGCGGCTCCAACGGATGTTTTAAGAGCAATTTTTGGGATCCCAGACCTGGCTGTTACGCGCCCGCAGAAGTAGGCAGAAGCTGTCACCTCTTAGTGGCGAGGACAATTCAATCCCTCTGACGTCAAGGGACAGGCAGGTCTGGAGCCAGGAGTGGTAGAGAAAGCGTGTCTGGAGAGGCTCTCCATGCCAGGCAAGCTAAAAATACAGGTGCCCCCTCCACCCCCTCCGTGGCTGGGTATTTACAGGGCGCCCCTCCTTGTTAGAAATTGAAGATGCCATTTTGGTCCCCCGTGATGAGGGCTTTTCTCCTATTGAACCTGTTCAAATCTTTGGTCTGGCCACCCTCCCTGGGGAGGATAAGGAATGCTGGCACTCTCACACAGGAAAATATGTAACCTTACCCGGGTAACAAGTGGACGAGGATCTGTTGACCAGCTTCTCTGCTGTACCCAGAGGAAAACCAACCGGGTGCCCAGCTAATTCTGGGGTTGTGCTCTGCCCGGAGGGTTCTAATGACGTCATAGTTTGGCTTACAGAAGAACTGAAGGGGCCTTGGAGAATATCTAGTCCAACCTTCGCTCAAGCAGGAGACCCTGTGCCAGGATTTTCCAACCTTGGGAAGTTTTAAAGTCTCAAGTTTTAAAGCTTGAGACTGGCTGGGGAATTCTGGGAGTCGAAGTCCACAGGAGCCTGGTGGTAACAGGCAAACTAAAGCCTGTTATTAACATTCAGATGCCTGCAATTACTGCTGGTTCGAATCTCCCCAGGCTCAAGGTTGACTCGGACAGAGGTGTCCAACTCAGCCTTCCATCCTTTCTAAGGTAGGTCAATGGAGGACCCAGTTTGTGGGGGCAAAAAGACTTTGTATAAATATCTACAAAAGTATGAAGGCTATTGCTTAATGCATTGTAAGCCGCCCTGAGTCTCCGGAGAAGGGCGGCATATAAATCAAATTAAAAAACAAAAAAGGCTTGAAGTTCCCAAAGTTGGACCCCTCTGTCCGATTCCATTCTAGACAAATGGCTCTCCAATCTCTTCTCGAAAACCTCCAGGGATGGTTGTCCCAAAGGTGCTTTTCAAAAAGGAAACTGGACTTCTTTGTTTCCCCCCCGCCCCCTTCTTCTGTTCTATGGAAGGACGCTTCGAGTCCCACAATGGACGAACGGCTGCAAAAGTGGATAAGAGCTAGCAGAGGTGGCTAAATGAACTATTTTAATTAAAGAAAAAAACAAGACACGATTACTTTGGTTTCGAGTTGGGAACCATTTCTGGACTTTGTGCTCGAGGTGGGAAAAAAATGAAACATTGATTTTGGATTTTACCGATTAGATAAGTTTTGTTATAAAAAGGGCTAGTTTATACCATTACGTCGAAGTAAAAAATTGAGGTTTCGTGTCATCTTATTCTACTGCACCAAAAGGAGTCAGAAGTCAAAGCCTTTTTTTTCTTTTTCCCTTTTTCTCTTCCCTTCCCCTTCCCCTATTTTTCCTACAATTCTCTTTTGTATTTTTTGTATTTTATGTTATAAACTAGTAACAATTAAGAAAAGAGGCTTCTTCAGCTCTAAATGAATGGTGGGAGATGGAAGGCTTCTTTGCAGTCATCGTTAGGACTCAAGAATATAAATCCTTCCATTCCCCACCATTCAGTTAGAAGTGAAGAAGCTTCTTGGGTGAAAAGCAAAACCTCTTCAAAAGAAAAAACAAGAAAGTCCAGCTGCCTCCAGAAAAAGCACCTTTGGGACAACCAGGACCTGGATGACTGAAAACCTCTACAGACCTCCAGTGATGGAGCACCCATAACTTCTCTAGGCAAGCCATTCCACAGATTCATTGTTTTTAACTGTCTGGAAATTTCTCCTTCATTCCAGGTTGCTTCCCTCCTTGATGAGTTTCCATCCATTGTTTCTTGTCCTGCCTTCTGCTGCTTTGGAAAATAAGTTGACCCCTCTTCTTCTTTGTGGCAGCTCCTCAAAATATTGGAAGGCTGCTATCACGTCATCCCCTACATGACAACAGTCCCTGGTCTGCCTCCTCCAGGCCATTGAAAGATGTCAATCAGGCCTGGGTCACGGTGAAGAGGGAGGGCTAGGAGGGAGACTCTGATCCCAGCCAGAAGAAACGCTGCCCTGCCACGCCTAACAAGAGATGCAAAATTGCATGGCGGGTAGAAGTACGCGCCAAGGATAAGCATCCACCAGCCTCTTGGGCAGTGCCCAAGAAAACACAGAGATTCAGTTACTGTGAGCCTCCAGCATGTCAGATGAGGTGAGGAGGAGGAGGAGGAGAAGGAGGAGGAGGAGGAGGAGGGGGTGGGGGGCTTAGAGGTGTAAGGGGGCCCATCTCATTCTTGGAGATATTTGATCTGGTTCACCTGTCGGGGAAGCTAATTTTACCCCTCTGGCCAGATCCTGGGCGGCCGGTTGCACTATAAAAAGGAAGAGCAAACATCTCGAGGGGCATAAGAAAATTCAGCAGGAAGTTCAGGATGGGGAAGGGGGGAGAGGGCAGAGGGAGGGTGGGTGGGTGGGTGTTCCAGTGCTGTGCCTTACAGAAATGCAGAACGACAGAGTTGGAAGGGACCTTGGAGGTCTTCTAGTCCAACCCCCTGCTGAAGCATGAGTCCAGACCAATAGCTGTCCAACCTCTTCTCGAAAACCTCCTGTGATGGGAGCACCCACAACATCTGGAGGCCAGGTCTTAAAGCAATAAGGGAGGGGGCTCCCTTAAACTCTGGGTTTTCGGCCCTGCCAATCTTCAGAGGGATTCCCTGGGAACACGGAGAGCCGCACCCACCCACAAAATCATCTTGCTGAGATGGGCTTCCCACACTCCTTGGGAGCCTAGGACTGGCCTCCAGACGTTGTGGGTCCTCCATCACTGTTGGTTTTTAAGAAGAGACTGGACAGCCACTTGTCTGAAATGGTCTACTTGGCCGGGAGTCTCCCGCTTGAGCAAGGGGTTGGACTAGAAGACCTCTGAGGTCCCTTCCAACTCTGTTACTCTGTGTTCTGCCGTGCCACCGTCATATGCCCACAGAGCCTGGCCTTTCCCAGGAGGGCCGTTTGGGAAAACGGTGGGCCGGGCGCACAAAGTGAGTGGCAGAACGACAAGAACTACGTCCAACCCTTCACTTCATTTCAGGAGGCGAAAGCGAGGCAGATGGTCGAAAGAGGGATTGGCTTGGCATCCCCCTCTGGCAGCAGCCTGCAAATGGTGGGAATTCTTGGCTTCCTGCTCGCCAGGCTGCCTGCACCCATTGCTCACAGCCTTGCCCCGGCCCCAGGGAGAGGAGGAAGGGGGCGCCCGCTCAACTCGGTTTATCCTGGATTGGGGGCCTGTCTCTCGCAGACCCATGTTAGTTAGTTGTTTCATTCATATACTGACAAACAGGGAGGGGGAAAGGAGGGAGAGAAGGAAGGAGAGGAGAGGAGAGGAAAGGAAAAGAAAAGAGAAAGAAAGAAAAAGAGAAAGAGAAAGGAAAGGAAGAATGGGAAGGGGGAGAGGGAGAGGGAGGAGAGGAGAGGAGAGGAGAGGAAAGGAAAGGAAAGGAAAGGAAAGGAAAGGAAAGGAAAGGAAAGGAGAAAAGAAAGAGGGAGGGAGGGAGATTATACCATCTCCCCCCTCTACTGGTACTAATTTTTAAATGAGGCAAGCTGACTTTTATGCAATTGTGAGCAAGGGAGTGAGTGAGAGGGGGGGAGGGAGGGAGGGAGGGAGGGAGGGAGGGAGGGAGGGAGGGAGAGAGAGAGAGAGAGAGAGAGAGAGAGAGAGAGAGAGAGAGAGAGAGAGAGAGAACCTTTTATAGAAATAACACCAGCCCAAGTGTCGTCACCTATTCTCACGGGGCAGCTTTTGAGAGACACCAGAACCTCAGAAATGGCCCCGGTGACATTTGAGGAGGGGGTCACTAGCAAAGGCAGGTGCATTAGCAGAGACGGGAGCCTGCTGACCCTCTCCAGCTCAGGCCAGCGCTGCCCCCTGCTGCAGCCAAAGAGCAGGAGATGGTCTCCACCCTGGCCTGTTTCCCGGCTCTTAAACCATGGTTTGCAGCCAGGATGGAAGCGGAGGTGTAGGAAAGGACCAGGCTGAGACCGAGGGAGGGGTCTAACGCCTCATAAGTCTCGAGTCCCTTTGTGCCCACAAGAGATCTATATTCAGCCCACTTTGAATTCCGCTGACTCTCATCTAATTCGCTTTGACTGTTCGTAGTTCAGATTCTTCTAACAGAGCATAAATCTGCAAAAACCCTATAGATTCGTTTGAACTGCCTGCCTGGATCTCCTGATTTCCCGCGCTCGAAAGGAGGCCTTGCTTCGCCCCAGAATGACCCAATGGAGTGGACCATTAACAGAGGCCGGCCTTAGGACTTGCTTCCCACGTTCCTAGGGCCGTCCGCTGCTGAAGGCACTGGGAATTAGAAGGAAAAATCAAATTCTCAGGCGACACTAAACTGGCAGGAATAGCCAACATCTCAAAAGACAGGCTCAGGATCCAGAAGGATCTCGATGGACTTGGAACACTGGTCCCTATCCAACAAAAAGAAATTTAACGTAGAGAAAAGTCAGGTTTTACAGTAGTGGCCAAAATTGTGGAAACCTTTTGGGAAAAGTGTATTTTCTAAAACTAGCTAATAACACTGCTTTTTTTTTTTTTGGATTAGTACCATAAAATTATATATCAATGGAAAGATAATTCAATCAAGAATGTAATGCACTAACTTCTATGAAGGATTTGATATTAGAATAGCAGTTACAGTATAAAGAAGGAAAGTGAAACATGTAGAAAAAACGAGAGATACAAGAATGATCCCCATGTCAGTTAATCCTTTGTTGGGTAACTTTTAGCATGAATGACGACCTTACAAGGTCTTCCCATGGAGGGAACCGAGTCTTTGAGTTCTGCAGCTGTTCTCATGGGAAACCAAGATTGAATGATGGCTTCTACGAGCTGGGTTTCATTGCTGGGTTGCAAGTTTTGACTAACCAGTTTCTTTAGTCGGTTGGCTCCATAGATTTTCCATTGGATTAAGAAGGTCTGGGCTATTCCCAGGCCATTCCAGGAGTGGAATAGGATGATCTTGAAACTCCCAAAAAAAAGTGGTGTTATTAGCCATCACAAACTCCAAAAAAAAGTGGTATTATTATTATTCCCACAATTTGGGCCACTACTGTACACTTAGGCAAGTAAAACCAAATGGACAGGTATAAGGTAGGTGAAACCTGGCTCAACAGCCACTAACTGTGGGAGATACCTTGGAGTCCTAGCAGACAACAAGTATGAGGCAACTGGGTGCAGCAGCAGTCAAAAAAGCCAATGCGATCCTAGGCTGCATTAAAAGAAAGATAGAATCAAGATCACTTGAAGTATTTCTAGTACTGCTTTACAAAGCCTTAGTAAGACCGCACTTGGAACACTGGCTCTAGTTTGGGTCACTATATTATAAAAAAAAAATGTTGAGACTTTGGTAAAAATGCAGAGAAGAGCATCAATTAGGGGGCTGGAGGCTAAAACATGAAGAACAGTTGCAGGAACTGGGTATGTTCCTCCCAACTCTGTCCTTCTGTATTCTATAAAAGTTCAGGAGAGAAGGTCTAGGGCTGACATAATAGTCTTTCAATACTTTAGGGGCTACCACCTATTTTCCAAAGAACTAGAAGGCAGGAGAAGAAGCAACGGGTGGAAACTCATCAAGGAGAGAAGCAACCTAGAACGAAGGAGGAATTTCCTGACAGTGAGAACAATCAATCAGTGGAACAGCTTGCCTCTAGAAGATATGTGTGCTCCAACACTGGTGGTTTTCAAGAAGAGACTGGATGATCTGACATGGTGTAAGGTCTCCTACTTGAGCAGGAGATTGGATTAGAAGACCCCCAAGGTCCCTTCCAACTCTTGTTATTCTGCTATTCAAGTCAAGTTTTGCAAAAAAAAAAAAAAAATCTCTGGGACAACCGTGGCTTGGATGATTGAGAATCTCCATGGACGTTTAGCCAGCTATGGGGAAAGTGCCCCATCGCTATAGGGAACCTGGCTGGAAGAGGCTGGCTGGAAGGAGCCTGAGTGGCGTAGGAAACTAATGCCTCCTACTAAGGCAGCATTTAACATCTAGCTGCCTGCAATTACTGCGAGTTCAATTCTCACCAGGTCCAAGGTCGACTCAGCCTTCCATCCTTTCTAAGGTGGGTCAATTGAGGACCCAGTTTGTGGGGGCAATAAGCTGACTTTGTATAAATATACAAAAGTATGAAGGCTATTGCTAAACACATTGTAAGCCGCCCTGAGTCTCCGGAGAAGGGCAGCATATAAATCAAATTAAAAAAAGGAAGGAAGGAAGGAAGGAAGGAAGGAAGGAAGGAAGGAAGGAAGGAAGGAAGGAAGGAAGGAAGGAAGGAAGGAAGGACATTCAGCTGCCTGCAATTACTGTAAATTCGAATCTCCCCAGGCTCAAGGTTGACTCAGCCTTCCATCCTTTCTAAGGTAGGTCAATTGAGGACCTAGTTTGTGGGGGCAATAAGCTGACTTTGTATAAAATATACAAAAGTATGAAGTCTGTTGCTTAACGCATTGTAAGCCACTCTGAGTCTCCGGAGAAGGGTGGCATATAAATCTAATTTTTTAAAAAAAGGCCAGAGAGGTCCTTCAGGAGAGGGTCTCCCCAGGACCCCTCCCCTCTGCACTGACACTGAACCCACCCACCCATCCACCCACCTTCCTGCTTTTGTCCTTTGCAAAGTTAAAAAAGAAAAAAATTGCAGACAGCTGGTCTGTGCTGTTGCGTCTTGGACACACCAAAGAGAGAAGAGGGAGGGAGGGAAGGAAAGGAAAAAAAAAAACGAACGAGAAGAGATTTACTCCCGTTCTAAATTATTCACACGAAAAGGGACTGCGCATCTTTAACAAGCCATCGTTTTATGAACAAGGTTAACATTTTTACTTGATTCAGTAGAATATTATAAACTCTCCGGGGCCCATTTGAGGACTTTCTACGTTGCGCAAAAGGAACGCACTCAGCACTTTTGATATTATTTAGAGAATAAAATTAACCCTCCATGGCCCAGGCTGGGTATTTTCTCTCCCCCGTTAAATATGGCGTACTCAGCAATTCCATCCCCCCTCCATATATTTATATATTTATATATATATAATTATAGGCTGCTATCCATCATCTGTAGGAGAATGTTTTTCTGACACTCCAAAAGTGATGCCGTAAGCACGTTGGCTAATAGAATAAATATTCTAAATATCTCTTTTATATTTTCATTTAAATTGGAATATTTTAAAATAATTGCAGACGGGCCAGACGGGCGCCTGGTGCCGGGGCTGTGGAAAAGCAACCCAATTATGTTCGCTTCCATTTAGGACATCGGGTTTCTTGCCACAAAATGGGCACCTGGTTGGGGCTCGGCTGCAAAACGCAGTTAGTTAGCAAAGGGTCATTTGCTGGCAGGTGCTGAAGCCAAGCCCTGCCTCTTCAGAAGTATCCTTATTCTGCGACTCTAACTGTCAGTCATCCTTCGGCTGGCTGGTGACGGGCCTCTCCTGAAATCCCACGTCTTTTGGGCACTCTCTGGAACCGCGACGGGGATAAGCTGCAGATAGATGCCTCCATCACAAAGCCTGGTCCTTCTCAAAACGTTGCTGATTTTACTGGGATGGGAGAGGAGACGGTTCAAACCAGAAGGAGTTTTAATGATGGAGGGAAGTATGCAGTGTGGTACCACAAGGGTACCGTCCTAGGCCCAGGACTCTTCATTATCTTCATAAACGACTTAGATGAGGGAATAGAAGGGCAACTTACCAAATTTGCGGATGATACTAAGCTGGCAGGAATAGCCAACACCCTAGACGCTCTCTACATGGGGCTCCCCTTGAGGAGCACTCGGAGGCTCCAACTGGCGCAGAGTGCGGCCACGCGGGTGGTTATGGGAGCGACGTGGCGCTCCCATGTAACACCTCTCCTGCGCGAGCTGCACTGGCTCCTGGTGGTCTTCCGGGTGCGCTTCAAGGTTATGGTCATCACCTTTAAAGCGCTCCATGGCTTAGGACCTGAGTATTTACGGGACCGCCTACTACCACCAATAGCCTCCCACTGGCCGGTATGCTCCCATAGAGAGGGGCTCCTCCGGGTGACGTCGGCCAAACAATGTCGGCTGGCGGCCCCCAGGGGGAGAGCCTTCTCTGTGGGAGCACCTACCATCTGGAACGAGCTCCCCCCGGACATACGGAGGATCCCGGACCTGCGCACCTTCCGTCGCACGCCCAAGACTCATTTGTTCCATCAAGCCAGCCTGACCTAAATCTTTTCCCCCTTTTAAATGGGAATTTTAATTTGTTTTAAATTATTGGGATTTTAAATTTTTCAGCCAAATTATTTAATTTCGTTTTAGTCTATTTTAAATTTTGTATTTATATGTTTTATTTTATGGCTCTACACCGCCCTGAGTCCTTCGGGAGCAGGGCGGTATATAAATTCAATAAAATCTAAATCTAAATCTAAATCTAAATCTAAATCTAAATCTAAATCTAAATCTAAATCTAAATCTAAATCTAAATCTAAATCTAAATAAATCTAAATCTAAATCTAAATAAATCTAAATCTAAATCTAAATCTAAATCTAAATCTAAATCTAAATCTAAATCTAAATCTAGAAGATAGTCTGAAGATCCAGATGGATCTTGACAGACTTGAACACTAGGCCCTATTGAACAAAATGAAATTCAATGTAGAGAAAAGCAAAGTCCTACACTTAGGCAAGAAAAACCAAAATTATACATATAAACTGGGGGAAACCAGGTTTCTTAATAGCAGGAACTGAGAGAGGGATCTTGGAGTCTTACTGGACAAGCAGTTAAATATGAGTTATTTATGTGTGGCGGCAGTCAAAAAAGCCAACTCAATCCTAAATTGCATTAACAACTTTCTGGATCGGGACGCCTTACACACGGTCACTCACGCCCTTGTCACTTCCTGTCTCGACTACTATAACGCTCTCTACATGGGGCTCCCCTTGAGGAGCACCCGGAGGCTCCAACTGGTCCTGAATGCGGCCGTGCGAGTGGTTACGAAAGCGACTCGTTGCTCCCGTGTAACACCTCTCTTGCGCGAGCTGCACTGGCTCCTGGTGGTCTTCTGGGTGCGTTTCAAGGTGCTAATCACCATCTTCAAAGCGCTCCATGGCTTAGGACCGGGATACCTACAGGATCGCCTTCTATCACCGAATGCCTCCCACCGTCCGATACGCTCTCACAGAGAGGGCCTTTTCAGGGTGCCATTGGCCAAACAATGTCGGCTGGTGACCCCCCCAGGGGAAAGCTTTCTCTGTGGGGGCCCCTGCCCTATGGAATGAGCTGCCCCCAGATATAAGAAGGATCCCCGACCTTCGCGCCTTCCGTCGTGCTCTGAAGACTCTATCGTTCCATCAAGCCGGCCTGACCGAATAAATAAATTTTAAAGGGGTTTTAATGGGTTTTAAGGGGGTTTTAGCTAGGGGTTTTAAAAAAACCGGCCAATTGCTTTAAATTATTTTAATGGTTTTTAATTTTTGTGTGGGTTTTTTTTAATATGGCTGTACACTGCCCTGAGTCCTTCGGGAGAAGGGCAGTATAGAAATGTAATCAAATCGAATCAAATCAAACAGAGGGATCCAATCAAGATCACGGGAGGTACTAATACCACTCTGTAAAGCCTTAGTAAGACCACACTAGAATGCTGCTCCCAGTTTTGGTCACCACACTATGAAAAAGATGTTGAGACTCCAGAAAGAGTGCAGAGAACACCCAGGACCCCACAGTTCAACCCTGAGTTACAAATACTCCCTTCTATCATGATCACCCAACTACCTCTGCTGGTAGCCCGTGGACTATCTGTCCACTTCAGTTACCCCTTTTATCTCTTGCCGTTTCTCATTCCCGAGAAGATCGCAGCCTGATCCAGCACTCTGCTTGTGGACAAGTCTTGTGTTTACCTTGAGGGTCACCCCTGAGCCACAGCTGGCACCCAGCCACTGTAAGGCTTTCTCCCTCATAACAGAAGGCTTCCCCCCTCCCCCCTTCTCATTTTTCACATCTTCCTGAAGACCATCAGCACAAAGGACGGGATGGCGGAATTGGCCCACTTGACTCTGCTTTTAATTAACTCAGCAACTGGGTCCTCCTGAAGCATTAACTACGACGTGAATGCCAAATCCTCTCCGAGGAGGTTGTTGCAAGGACTCTGGAGTGTCCCTGGATCTCTCCGGCAATTTCAGCCTCTTGGATGGAGGAGAGGGAGGGGAGCCTTCCTGGGTGCAGGGAGTCTGGAGGAGGAAGCCTTCCCATGTGTTTCTCATCTCAAGACTGGTCTGATTCAGGAGATCAGGACTTGCTGGGATGGAATGAAGATCAATCAATAAAGGAGAATAGAAGAAAGGACGATAAAGGAAGATAAACCTTAGTGTTCTTCCACCGTGACAGCTCTCAGACTCCCAGAATTCCCCAGCCAATTTTTTTCTCTGGATTTCCACTGCAGACATTACAGATCACAGGATCCCTTTGCGCCACTCAGGTGACCCCGAGGACACAGATGAACCTCAAAGCGGCCTCAAGGACCCTCTAAAAGGATGCAAAGGACCAGCAGTCTGCAAGGAATATAAATCCTTCCATTCCCCACCGTCCAGTCAGAGCTGAAGAAGCTTCTTGGATGAGAAGCGAAACGTCTTAGAAGAAAAAACAAGAAAAGTCCAGTTGCCTCCTGAAAAAGCTCTTTTGGGACAACTTCAGCTTTGTTCACTGGAGGAAGAGCTGGATGGAGTCTTGGTCACCATGAGACAAGAAAGATGTTGAGACTCAGGAAAGAGTGCCGAGAAGAGCATCAAATTTGATGATGAGGCTAAAACCATACGATGAAAGGTTGCAGCAAGGACTAGGAGGTGACATGATAGCATCTTCCAATACTTGAGGGGTTGCCACAAAGAAGAGGGAGTCAAGCTATTCTCCAAAGCACCTGAAGGCAGGACAAGAAGCAATGGGGGGAAAGTCCTGAGAGGAAGACTTTTTCCAGATTGGGAAATAAGGAGGAATTTCTTGACTGGGAGAATGATTAAGAATTGGGGCACATTTCCTGCTGGAGTGGTAGGAGATCTTCAAGAGAAGATTGGCCAACCATTTGTCCTGGACAGTATAAGGACTCCTGCCTTGAGCCTAGAAGACCTACAAGGTCCATTATCAGCAGGATTCCATCTCCCTCTTCATACTGTGCCGGCAGAGCTGGCAGGAACTGCTTCCCGCTCATGCCATTCTGGCAATTCATTGACTGAAGAACAAGAAGCAACCGGTGGAAACTTATGAAGGAGAGAGCCAACCTAGAATGAATGAGAAATTTCCTGACAGTGAAAAGAATAAACCAGGGGTGTCAGAGCGGCAATCAGCCCCGTTACCTTGCGTGGGGTAATTGCCCTCATTCTGAGTTGGATCGTGGCTTTTATCCTGTTGCATACTTTGATCAATAAAACCGAAGAAACATCTTCTAATTAAACTCATATTTATTATAAGAAAATAAAGAGAAGGGGAACGGCTTCCCTCCAGAAGTTGGGGTTCCTCCATCATTGGAGGCTTTTAAGATGAGACTGGACAGCCATTTTTCTGGAATTGTGTAAGGGGTTGGACTAGAAGACCTCCGAGGCCCCTTCCAACTCTGTTAATTCTGTTAATTACAGCCTCTTTAGTCACCCCTATTCCCAGAACTATTGAGATGCCCAGATAAGGCTGTGCCCAGCACTTGGCTCAACAGTAAACCAGAGCAGCTGATCGCACCGCCTGCTCAAAGTAGGACATGATATAATCACCTCTGCATCGTCCCACCGATTAGCCCATCCAGCTCTCCACGCGCAAAATAAACTCCTGTTTTATGGGCAGAGGAGAAGGCTTGAAGGCCGTGTCCTGCCCAGAGGCACCTGGGATATGACTGAAATCTGAGCAGTTAAATTCGAGCGTTAGTCGCTGGGCTCCCCTGCCTGTCATCAGGAAGGGCTGCAGGACTTAACTTTGATTTTAGTGTTTATTTATTTATAATGGCTTTAGTCTGCTTTTCATTAAAAGTAATCCCAAACTAGGTACAATTAAGCAGGCTCAGGCCATAAAGAGAGCTGTTGGAAGGATGACGGCAATATGGTCAGGAACGAATGGGCCATCAACGGGCGCAGAAAAGCAGAGGGATGGAGCACTAGAATGACAGAATAACAGTGTTGGATGGGACTTTGGAGGTCTTCTAGTCCAACCCCCTGCTCAAGCAGACCAGAGACCCCAGACCAGAGATGTGCAACCTTGGGAACTTTAAGACGTGAGGACTTCAACGCCCAGAATTCGTCAGCCGGCATGAGATAAAAGTAGTAAAATTATATGGGAGCACATAATACTCTATCCTTTGAACTCTGTCGTTCTATGTTCAAGGTTCTATGGTACCCATAGAGATGGAAATATGTGGTCGATTTTGTAAGGTATGAAGAATTCAAGGAGTTATATACAAGTTATAGGTTACATTTTAAAGGACGTCAATTCATAAAAATATATGCCGCCCTTCTTCGGAGACTCAGGGCGGCTTACAATGCGTTAAGCAATAGACTTCATACTTTTGTATATTTATACAAAGTCAGTTTATTGCCCCCACAAACTGGGTCCTCAATTGACCTACCTTGGAAAGGATGGGAGGCTGAGTCAACCTTGAGCCTGATGAGAGTTGAACTTACAGTAATTGCAGGCAGCTGGTGTTAATCACAATGCTTTTAGTCTGCTGAGCCACCACGCTCTTTTTCTATGTTAATCTCTAGGCCATTTATCCAACTAAGCACAATATTTGTTAGTTGGAAACAGGTGGTTTCACACATACTGTTACCATCGGTTTGCCCAGCACCGGAAATGTGAGCGCGCACGCACGGCATCACCATCCATGCATGTGTGCGGTGCCACAAAACACGGCAATTCACATGCGTCGCTACTACCGATTTCCCGAACTGGGTCGAACCAGCTGAATACCACCTTTAGTAGGAAAGCATCTGTTTCCCCCCTCTGTATAAGCCCTTAAATGGCCAGAGGGTCACTATGTCTGACAAGGAGCAATTTAGGGGAGAATACTCTGCCCCATTGAAACAAGAGTTTAAAGAGTGGGATATAATCCAATAAATTATCGTGATAAAATGGGCTGGCATGTGGGAAAGACCTTGGATGATTCAGCCAGGAGATGCAGCCTGGGAACGAACGATCAGATAAGAGCCAGCAGAGTCCTCAGCTGCATAATGGATAGAGGAAGAAACTCAGAAGACACCCTCCCTAGTTTCTTGGGAAGTAAAGGGGGTGGGGGAAGAGATATACTTTCAGTTTCACCAGATTCCGCCAGTGTAGCTTCCCAATAACGCAGAATTAGCCCAACGAACGCGGGGACGACATAACACAAACTGTATTTATATTGGTTAGAATTCATACGGTTCCTGGGAAAGATTTCTTTAGTTGTGGGACAATGTCGACTGTCGCCCACTTTTCCTGACACGATGGCAGTGTTCCAGTAATGGAGGGGCTGCCCCCAAAGAAGAGGGGGTCCACTTATTCTTCAAAGCACCAGAAGGCAGGACAAGAAGCAACGGATGAAAACTAATCTAGGAGAGGACCAACCTGGAATTAAGGAGAAAGTCCCTGACAAAATTAATCCGTGGAATGATTAGAAATTGTGAATGCTCCATCCACTGGAGTTTTTTTTTTTTTTAAAGAACTGGACAACCATCTATCTGAAATGGTACAGGCCCTCCTGCTCAAGCAGGAAGTGGGACTGGATGATCTCCAAGGTCCCTTCCCACTTGCTTATTCTATTATTCTGATCAGAGAACACAAAGGAGAGGAGACAAAAGGGTTCCTTCCAGCCAAGCGCACATCTTTTCTTGAATGTGAAGAATCTGCTGCCGTCAGCGTCTTGGGTTTTGTTTAGTGTGCAAGCGTGCGCTACAGTGTGCAAAAAAACCTCACTGGTGTACGACCTGCTTTTTCTCGTGCCGGAGAGTGGAAAATTCTTACCTCTCTTAATTCCGTCCGTTTTTATTTTTTTAAAATGAATGTCATTCTAATGTTTTTCCAGGCAAATATCCCCAAAATAGGATGGGCTATTAAGGGTGACGACTGCAGAGGTTCCTTGACGTACGAGGAATCAGAATTTCCACTGCCAAGCGAGCTTCTTTGTTAAGTGAGTCATGTCCAGTTTTATGACATGACTTTTATGCCTGATCTGTCCCCCCCCTTCAGAGACCCACAAAAACACAGCCAGCCGAGGGTTAAGACTCACTTGGCACACTCTGCAGTTCTTATCTCAACCTTGGCAGCGATATGCACACCGTCTGCCAAGGACTTTATTGGTTTACACAAACAAGAAAATCACCTACGTAGCTTTGCCGTTCATCCAGCTTCCAAGACTACGAGGTTGCTCCGTTTGTTTAGCTGTGCAGTTAGCTTTGTTCGTCACGAACTGCGTGACCCATTGTACTGTCTTAAATAGATATGCTTCTGGGTGTGGTCCAGTGAGTCATGGATCCTATGACTCCAATCCAATGACTCAGGATTTCCTCATACGCCGCAGCTGCAGTACCCTTTTCTCTCGCCTTCTTTGGCGTGCGTCCAGGAATGACGTCTCTCCCTCACTCTCATCTGAGACACCTGTTTCCCCACTACTTGGCTCTCTTTCAGCTGGCACCTGAGCCGGTGCCAGAGGGGGAGGGCTGGGAGATCTGGCTGGCTCCTCTTCCTCCTGCTCAGAGTTGCCTTCCTCCAAAGGGATAGGCTCAGAGGACGGGGCCACAACACTATCCCCCACCGCAGGGCCCCTCCCCCGGGTCTGACGGTCGGGATGGGGTCGGGACGGGAACTGTTCGTGGAAAGTCCGCACCAGGTCAGGGGCCTGAACGGCAGATGCGTCCACCCAGGTGAAATCCTCGGCCCCGTACCCTTTCCAAGCGATGAGGTATTGGAAGCGCCCCTTCAGCCAACGGGAGTCCCGAATACTGTCCACCTCATACGTCGAGGCGTCGTCCTCGTCGGCTGCGGCTGGGGGGGCAGGCGGCGGCGGGCGGCGGAGACGGCTAGTGGGAGTCTCAGGGACCAGGAGGGACCGATGAAAAACGGGGTGGAGCCGCATGGAGCGGGGTAGAGTCAACCGATAGGCCACCGGGTTGATGACCGCCTCGATGGGGAAGGGACCGATAAAGCGGTGGGCCAGTTTCCTCACCGGCTGGTCCGTGGGGAGGTGTTTCGTGGACAGCCACACCCGATCTCCAACTTCCAGCGGTGGCGTCGCCCGGCGGCCGCGATCGGCGAACCGTTTATAGTCCTCTTTCGCCCGGATCAGCTGCCGCCGCACCAGTTGCTGCACCGCCTGCAGCTCCGAGAGGAAGTCCCGGGTCTCAGGAACAGGGGAGTCCATGATGGTCAACGGAAAAAAACGTGGATGGTACCCGACGTTGGCATGGAACGGTGTCATCTGGGTGGAGGTATGTTGGGAGTTGTTAAAAGCGAACTCCGCCAGGGGAAGGTACTCGGCCCAGTTGTCCTGCTGCTGGTTGACAAAACAGCGGAGGTACTGCTCCAGTATGCCAATGACCTTCTCCGTGCCCCCGTCAGTCTCCGGGTGGTGTGATGACGACAGGCACACCTGCACCTCCAGCGCAGCCATCAGGCTTTTCCAGAAGCGGGCCGTGAACTGGGCCCCGCGATCCGAAACCACCCGGTCCGGCAGGCCGTGGAGGCGGAAGATGTGTTGCAGGAACAGGCGAGCCGTGGTACGAGCTGAGGGCAGGCCGCGGCACGGGATGAAATGTGCCATCTTCGTGAGCGCATCCACCACCACGAGGACGGTCGTGAACGTAGCGGACAGGGGCAGGTCAGTCAGGAAGTCCATGGAGATGGCTCCCCACGGTCTCTCCGGTGTCGGCAGCGGCTGGAGGAGTCCAGGAGGGGGGCCGGACGCGGCTTTGGCCTGTCGGCATGGCACACAGGACGTCACGTAGGCGTGCACGTCGTGCCGTACCCGAGGCCACCAAAAAGTCCGCGTCACTAGGTTCAAGGTCTTAAAGAAGCCGAAGTGCCCCGCCGCGGGGTTGTCATGGCACTGGTTCATGACGAGGGCTCGGAGCGGACTTGTGGGCACGTACAGCCGACCCCGGTGCCTGAGCAAGCCCTCCTCCACGGTCCATGGGGACGCGGGGCCGACGTCCGCTCTCCGCTGCTGCGACCAGTCGTCCCGTCGCTGCGCTTCCAGCACCTGAGTCCGCAGGTCCACCGGTTCCTGGACCGCGGCCAAGGAGTCCGCTGGCAGCACCGTCCGGGGGGAAAGGGAGTCCTTTGGGCAAAAGTATTCCGGCTTACGGGATAGCGCGTCCGCCCTCTGGTTGAGGTGGCTCGGAATGTATGTGACGTGGAAGTTGAACCGGGCGAAAAACAACGACCACCGGATCTGCCGCTGGTTCAAATTCCTGGCCGTGGTGAGGTGCTCCAGGTTCCGATGGTCCGTCCGCACCTCCACCTGGTGTCGGGCCCCCTCGAGGTGATGTCGCCAAGCCTCGAACGCGGCCTTGATAGCCAGCAACTCCTTTTCCCAGATGGTGTAGTTGCGCTCGGAAGGAGTGAGTTTCCGGGAGTAGTAAGCGCAGGGAAAAAGAGTGCCACCATCCACCGGAGCCTGTAGCAGCACCGCTCCAATCGCCACGTTGGACGCGTCTGTCTCAACCACGAACGGACGGTGTGGATCGGGGTGCCTCAGGACCGGCTCCGTGACAAAGGCCTGCTTGAGAACCTCGAAGGCCTGCTGCTGCGGGGGCCCCCACTGGAACGGAACCTTCTTCCGAAGGAGCTGGGTCAACGGCACGGTCAGGGTGGCAAAGCCCGGGATGAAGGTCCGGTAGTAGTTGGCGAATCCCAACAGACGCTGGACGTCCTTCACCCGACGCGGGGGTTCCCAACTGCGCAAGGCCGCCACCTTGTGTGGGTCCATCGCGATGCCCTCGGGGGTGATGATGTGCCCGAGGAACTCTATGGAAGTCTGGAAGAAGTAACATTTCTCCAACTTCGCATAGAGCTGGTGCTCCCGCAGGCGCTGCAGGACCTGGCAGACATGCTGGAGGTGACTCTCCGGGGTCCGGGAATAGATCAAAATATCATCCAGGTAGATCACCACGAACCGATCCAGCATGTCCCGGAACACGTCGTTCATCAAGTGCTGGAAGACCGCGGGGGCGTTGGTCAACCCGAACGGCATGACGGTATATTCAAAGTGTCCGTATCGGGTGCCAAATGCCGTCTTCCACTCGTCCCCCTCTCGCATCCGCACCAGGTTGTAGGCTCCCCGGAGGTCGAGCTTGGTGAAAATCGAGGCCTCCCGCAACCTCTCCATCAGCTCCGGGATCAGCGGCAGGGGATAGCGATTCCGTACCGTGATGGCATTCAAGCGCCGGTAGTCGCAACACAGGCGCAAGTCCCCCGTCTTCTTTTTCACGAAGAGGACTGGGGCCGAGAGCGGGGAGGTCGAAGGCCGGATGAACCCACGGGCCAGGTTCTTGTCCAGAAAGTCCCGTAAGGCGGCCAGCTCGGGCTCCGACATGGAGTACAGGCGTCCCGAGGGCAGGGGCGCGTTGGGCATCAAGTCCACCGCGCAGTCGTAGGGTCGGTGCGGGGGCAAGCGATCCGCCTCCTTCTCGCTGAACACGTCGGCGAAGGATGTCAGCTCCGGAGGCAAGGAGACGTTCGGGGCAGAGACGTCCTGGCCGGCACAGGTGTGGCGAAGGTGGTCGACACACTGCAGGCTGGGGAACGAGATGGCATTTCTCGACCACGCCACCTGAGGGTCGTGCGCCCGAAGCCAGGCCATCCCCAGGACCAAGGGGAAGTGCAGGTCCGCCGTCACATAAAACTGGATCGCCTCCTCATGGTTCCCAATGGCAAGGCGCAAGGGCTGAGTAGCGAAGTTGATGGGCCCCGCCACAAGTTCCCGCCCATCAATAGTTTCGACCCTCAACGGAGGGTCCACTGGAACCAAGGGAACCTTGTAATGGGCCACAAAGGCCTGGTCCATAAAGTTCGTGGTGGCCCCCGAGTCCACCAGTGCGTGCGCCTGGAGCCCCTCCGACCGGTTAGCCAACAACACCCGGGTGTTCAAAATCAGGTGCCGAGGGGGCTCACAGTCCACAGCCGCCGCCTCCGGCGGGGCATGGTCACCTGCCTGACCCAGAGTTTCCCCTAGGCCAGGCCTGACCCGTTTCCCGGCTGGTCACGCCGAGGCTCCGGAACAGGCTTGAGCGATCCACTCCGCTTCCGGGGACACGAGGCGGCGAAATGTCCAGCCTCGCCGCAATAGAGGCACAACCCCCCTTGGCGTCTCCGCATCCGCTCCTGGGCCGTCAGTTGAGGTCTGGCTGCTCCGAGCTCCATGGGCTCCTCAGCCGTCGCCACCAAACGCGGTACGGTCCGGGGCGCTGTTGGTACGAAACGCGGGGGTGCCGGCACTGTCGGTGGTTCCGGAAGAGCCCTACGGGGCCGTCGCCGTTGTAGGCGGGCATCGATGCGCAGGCATTGGGTCACCAGCGTGTCCAGGGTCTGTGGCGCCTCCACCCGAACCAGCTCGTCCTGCATCTCATCGCAGAGGCCGTCCTGGAAGGCATCCATCAGCGCCGCCTCATTCCAGGCCGAATCCTGGCCTAGCAATCGGAACTCCGCAATATAGTCCTGCAGGGGGCGCTTGCCTTGGCGGAGGTCTTTGATGCGCCTCGCTGCCGTCTGCACCCGGAGGGGGTCCTCAAACATGGTGCGCAGGTGTTGCAAAAAGCCCTGATAGTCCAGAAGCAAGGGGCTGTCTTGCAGCAACAGGGGCGTGGCCCATCGGGCGGCAGTGCCAGAGAGGGAGCTGATAATAAAAGCCACCCGAACCCGGTCATCCGGAAAATCCTCCGGCCGCATTGCCATGTACAGCTGGCACTGTCCCAAGAAGGCCGGGAACATTTCCTGCTGTCCAGAAAACTTATCTGGCATGTTCACTGGGCATCTTGGACGGGGAAGGGGAGCAGGTGGAGCTGCTACAGGAGCATTTCCCAAAGCAAGTTGTGCAGTTAGCTGTGCTACTTGCTGTTGCAGAAGTTGATTGGCCTCCAGCATCTGCTGTACCTGCTGCTGCAGCTGTTGGTCCATCGTGGGTTAACGATGGAGTTTTGGGTGACGAACAAGATGATCTGTCCCCCCCCTTCAGAGACCCACAAAAACACAGCCAGCCGAGGGTTAAGACTCACTTGGCACACTCTGCAGTTCTTATCTCAACCTTGGCAGCGATATGCACACCGTCTGCCAAGGACTTTATTGGTTTACACAAACAAGAAAATCACCTACGTAGCTTTGCCGTTCATCCAGCTTCCAAGACTACGAGGTTGCTCCGTTTGTTTAGCTGTGCAGTTAGCTTTGTTCGTCACGAACTGCGTGACCCATTGTACTGTCTTAAATAGATATGCTTCTGGGTGTGGTCCAGTGAGTCATGGATCCTATGACTCCAATCCAATGACTCAGGATTTCCTCATACGCCGCAGCTGCAGTACCCTTTTCTCTCGCCTTCTTTGGCGTGCGTCCAGGAATGACGTCTCTCCCTCACTCTCATCTGAGACACCTGTTTCCCCACTACTTGGCTCTCTTTCAGCTGGCACCTGAGCCGGTGCCAGAGGGGGAGGGCTGGGAGATCTGGCTGGCTCCTCTTCCTCCTGCTCAGAGTTGCCTTCCTCCAAAGGGATAGGCTCAGAGGACGGGGCCACAACAATGCCGCGGTCGTTAATGCAAGCCGTAACAGTCGTTAAGGGAGCGCCGCTTTGGCTAAACAAATCCGGTTTCCCCCCGCTGACTTTTGCTTGTCCAAAGCCGGCTGGGAAGATTGCCGGTACTTACATACATACATGGTGGGATGGCTACGACAGTTGTTGAGTGCAAGGAATGGTCGTAAATTGTACCTTCAAATAGTCACTAACAGTTCACAGTTACGACCGTTGCAGCATCCCCATGTTCACGTGATCAAAATTCGGAAGCTTAGCAACTGGTTTCAGACTTATGTCCGTTGCTGTCTCCCTGATCCCCTTTCTGCGACCTTCAGAGAAAGGTCAAAGTCACGTGTGGACTTCAACTCCCAGAAGTCAAAGTCATGTGTGGACTTCAACTCCCAGAATTCCCCAGCCAGCTGGCTGGGGAATTCTGGGAGTTGAAGTACACACATCGTCCAGCAACCAAGGTTGAGAAACACTGCTAATCTTAAAGTGACTAGAGGCAGTCAGTCCTTGGCTTATGACCACAATTGAGTCCAAGATTTCTCTTGCTACGTGTGACATTTCTTATGTGAACTCTGCCCCGTTTTATGGCTTTTCTTGCCACCGTCGTTAAGTGGATCACAGCAGCAAAGCTGGCTTCCCCGTTGATCCAGATGGCGAAATGGAATCACATGACTGCAGGATACTGCGACCATCATAAATATGAATCGGTGGCCAAGCATCTGAATTTTGTACACGTAAAAACCATGGGGATATTGCAAACATTGCCAGTGTGGAAAAAAAGGCGATAGAGGTCACTTTTTTTCAGTGTCCTTGTAACTTCGAGTGGTCACTAAGTGAACGGTTGGAAGCCGAGGACGCCCTGTATTTTACTTGATCAAAACTTGGAAGTAGAAAAATGAAACATTCTGGGAAATAGTAAAAAAGGCAGAATATTGTATTTCCCTGGATGAGAAAAGCAGAAGCATGTTTCAACAGGGGGTTGGACTAGATGACCTACAAGGTCCCTTCCAACTCTGTTAATCTGTATCTGTAAAGACAAAGCAGCTCCCTGCCCCCACCCACCCCGCCTCCAGCTCCAGGGCGATGGGATTAAGACATGGCCCTCAGGACCTGATAGGATTAGCCCTCTACCCATCTCACCACATGCCACCTGGGAAGACTACACCACCCAGCACAGCTCAACCAAGCCTAGGACACAGACAGCCTGCAAAGTTAGTTAAGACGCCCGCCCCCTGGGAGTCTGATAGCCAATGGGATACATTTCTTGTATCCCATTGGATACACTGGAACAGGAAGAGCGCTCTCTCTCTCCCCCCCCCTCCCTCCCTCCCTCTCCCTCTCCCACCACATGCTTTTTGGCCCAGGACCTCAAAACCAACCACGTGGTCCTATCCACCATTAAAAACCATCTTTCCAAGCACTCTCCATGTTTCCAGTGTCTTCCTTCCCACTTGGAACTGAACCCAGATGGACGTTTCTTTCAACGTCACCTTTCAATTCCTGGTTTCTCTATTTAACATCAAAACCTTGTTTATCGTTGGAAGGAGAGATGGCTTCTCTAAACAGTCCCTTCTCAGACTCCTCCAGTACAATTACACATTCACCCACACCCACCTTCCCTGAAACAACAGGAGGAGCATCGGAGGTTGCTGAGCTATTTCCCCCCCCCCTCTTTTTTTTTTACGTCAGCTTGGAAAACAGAAATGGGCCTCTGGATGACCTGGAATGCTGAGAAGAGCCTACTCAACCAGCCGTGTCCAGTGTCCAAGCTTGGCAATGTTAAGACTTTTGCCTACGCCGGAGATTCTCATACATCATCCAGGTCACGGCTGTCCCAAAGGTGTTTTTTCGAAAAGGCAACTGGACTTCCTTGGTTTTTTCCTTTCAAAATGTTTCACTTCTCCCTCAAGAAGCTGAAGAAGAACTGAAGAAGCTTCTTGGATGAGAAGCGAGATTTCCAAGGGGAAAAAACAACGACAACCAAGAAAGTCCAGTTGCTTTTTGGAAAAGCGACTTTGCGTTTAACTCCCTTGTGGATTCAACTCCCAGAATCGTGGACTTCAACTCCCAGAATTGTGGACTTCAACTCCCAGAATTGTGGATTTCAACTCCCAGAATTGTGGGTTTCAACTCCCAGAATTATGGACGTCAACTCCCAGAATTATGGGTTTCAACTCCCAGAAATGTGGGTTTCAACTCCCAGAATTGTGGACTTCAACTCCCAGAATTGTGGACTTCAACTCCCAGAATTATGGACGTCAACTCCCAGAATTGTGGGTTTCAACTCCCAGAATTGTGGACATCAACTCCCAGAATTGTGGGTTTCAACTCCCAGAATTTTGGACGTCAACTCCCAGAATTGTGGGTTTCAACTCCCAGAATTGTGGACGTCAACTCCCAGAATTGTGGACGTCAACTCCCAGAATTGTGGACGTCAACTCCCAGAATTGTGGACTTCAACTCCCAGAATTGTGGACTTCAACTCCCAGAATTATGGACGTCAACTCCCAGAATTGTGGACGTCAACTCCCAGAATTGTGGGTTTCAACTCCCAGAATTGTGGACTTCAACTCCCAGAACTGTGGACTTCAACTCCCAGAATTGTGGACGTCAACTCCCAGAATTGTGGACTTCAACTCCCAGAATTGTGGACTTCAACTCCCAGAATTATGGACGTCAACTCCCAGAATTGTGGACGTCAACTCCCAGAATTGTGGGTTTCAACTCCCAGAATTGTGGACTTCAACTCCCAGAATTGTGGGAATTGAAGTCCACAAGTCTTCAAGTTGCCAAGCTTGGACAACCTTGTACGAACTGAAGAGCCCTGATTTGTCATGATCTGCAGATGGTGGAGGAGACACCCCACTTCTCCACTTGCAGATGGTTCAAGGAAAGGGACTTTACAGCCTCGGCCTCGGCCAGGGCCAACCAGAGAGGAGTTACAAGCTGAGAACGAGCTGGATCTGTGGCCCCCTTCCTCACCTTCTCTCCCAAGGGACAGTAGCCCTTCAGGAAGTCTGAGCAGACCTCTGCTTTCCTGGAGACGTAGACGTGGCTGTATGGACAGTCGTTGTTGCTGCAGATTCCCTTCAGGAAGTAGGAACAGACGGGCATCTGACAGGCGGGAAGCAAAAAGAGAGAAGAGGATTGAGTGAGGAGCTTCTGCAAATCAGGAAAAAAAACAACAACAAATCCACCCCCTCTACTTTGTGGGAACGTGAGAGTCCCGCTCTATGCTACACCGGTGAGGCCATATTTGCAATTTTGCATGGAGGCAATGACGATGATGAAGGGGCTGGAGGAGAGTCTTATATGAAGAGTGAAAAAACTTATGAGGAGTGAAATATCTATGGAGATTCTCAGTCCTACGGGTCATGGTTGACCCAAAGGGATTTTTTTTTTCAAGAGGCAACTGGGCTTTCTGGTTTTTCTTTGAAGATGTTTTGCTTCTCCTCCAGGAAGCTTCTTCAGCTCTGATGGGATGGTGGGGAACGGAAGGGTTTATATTCCTTGCAGACAGCTGGTCATTTCTATACTTTTAGAGGGTCCTTGAGGCCACTTGGAGGTATCTCTATAGACCAGGGGTCCCCAAACTTGCCAGCTTTAAGACTTGTGGACTTCAACTCCCAGAATTCTGGGAGTTGAAGTCCACAAGTCTTAAAGCTGCCAAGTTTGAAGACCTCTGCCATAGACAATCACTGCATTTGTTAAATTAGTCCCATGGTTGTTAAGTGAATCTGGCTTCTCCATGGAAGCTTGTTGCAAAATGGGATCGCGGGACCCCGGGATTGTGCGACCGTCATAAATATGAAGCAGTTGCCAAGCATCTGAATTTTGATCTCGGCGCCCTAGGAATGCTGCAATGGTCGTAGGTGTGAAACACAGTCATAAGACCCTTCTTCAGGGCCGCTGAAACTTCGAACGGCGTTGTAAGTCGAGGACTTCCTGTCGCGTGAGAAGCGAGGGGGAAGGGAGGGAACGGCAAGCTAGAAGGCAGAAAAACAAAGGGAGTTTTGAAAAGCGAAGAGTTTATTTTTAATTGTCTTTTAACTGCAGGCTACTCCAATAAAGGAGAGGGCTCCAGGGCTCTCTTGGCGATCGGCCGTGGCCTGACCGTCCACGGACGCCTTTAATGTAGCTTTTGATAGAGCGATCAAATTAGCTCTAATAAAAAGAGGATAATAAAGCCCCCACCCGATGCAGGACTCGGGCCCCTCCCAGCTGCCGGGGCTGAGCCATTACCCCGAGAAGTGCGTTCTCGTTTCAATTAACCTTGTTTGCACCCGGCTACGTCCCTGCAAATAACGGCAACATTAACGCAAAGCACTCGCGCGCCGCGGCCATATTAGGCAGCTCCGACGAGGCGCCCGCCTTCGCGAGCCGGCAGCTAATGAACCCGAAACTCAACGTGAATTTCCAAATTGCTCACCACAGAATTTTGAAGCTCTATTAGGGAGAAAAATGCTGATTCTTGTCAAGTCCCCTGGAGGGGAAAAGCTGTTTGCAACAGCAGCCTGCCTCCTCGGCCCAAACCCCGGCCGGCCGCTAACCTTTGTCTCCGATCTCAGCCGTCGTCGGGATGAGAGGTCCCCGGGGCCCACTCAGGATGGGGCCTTTGCCCCACAATGCATTCTCCTTCTCTCCATCCCTGGAGGTTTTGAAGAAGAGGCCAACCCAGCTACTTATCTGAAATGGTAGAGGTTCTCCCGCTTGAGGGGGTGGACTACAAGACCTCCAAGGTCCCTTGAAATGGCTGGATGATCCCTCTGGGCACACCCTGGTGGGTGGGAAAAGGGCCTTAAAAGAAGGGGCACCGCTCAGGTGTGCAGGGAGGTCCAAGCCCCCAGGTCTGCTGGAGGAATTAACTCACCAGCTGCTCTCTTTGATAAATGAGGCTGGGGCCACCTTTTTCTGGTAATTACCAGGTTAACGGAAAGCTACCGGATCAGGTGCCGAAGCCAGCTCATGCTGCGGGCAGCCGCCTCTCCCTCGGCTATAAATCACCGGCAAGCGGCTCTCCCCTAAGCAGAGGGAGCTTGCCTGGCCCGGCCACGGGGACTGAATGTGGGGATCAGACACCCACCCACCCCTTTTCTGCTTGCATTCAAAGCCCCGGAAGACGAAGCTCTCTTGGGTTGCGTCGTTCTGTGCTGGACAAGGAAAGGGATTCCTCCCTTCGCTCGCAAATGCGACGGGAATGTTTCTCTGTGTCGTAGAATCTAGGTGGGCCCGTGCATAATTTTGTATTTATGGACTGGTATTTTTGGTCGTTTTTGGGTAGCGTCTGTGGGAGATGGTGACCCTTTGAGAGCTGCGGGCAACGAAATTTCATTTAAGGTATGCTGATTAGTGTACAAGCGAAGTGACAATGAAGTTCTATTCTATCTATCCACCTATCCAAAAATAAGAAGAAAGCAAGGGCACATGTGAGAGGAGGGGAGGGAGGAAAGAAGGAAGAAAGGAGATGAAAAAGGAAGGGAAGGGAAGGGAAGGGAAGGGAAGGGAAGGGAGGAGAGGAAGGAAGGAAGGAAGGAAGGAAGGAAGGAAGGAAGGAAGGAAGGAAGGAAGGAAGGAAGGAAAAATAAAATAATAAAATAAAATAAAATAAAATAAAATAAAATAAAATAAAATAAAATAAAATAAAATAAAATAAAATAATAAAATAATATAATATAAAATAAAATAAAATAATAAAATAAAATAAAAAAATAAAATAAATAAAATAAAATAAAATAAAATAAAATAAAATAAAATAAAATAAAATAAAATAAAATAAAATAAAATAGAAAGCATATATAAAAGTTAAAAATGAAAAGAAGGCAAGAGCATATGCGCCTTAGGGGAAGGAAGGAAGGATAAAATAAAATATGAAAATAGAAAACAGTATATATAAAAGTTAAAAATTAAAAGGAAGGAAGGAAGGGAAGGAAGGTAGGAAAGAAGGAAGGAGAAAAAGGAAGGAAGGAAGGAAAGAAGGAAGGAAGATGAAAAAGGAAGGAAGGAGGCAAGAAGCAATCTTTGGACTGGTAGGTAGATAAAATAAAATACTGAAATGTAAAACAGCATATATAAACATTAAACTTTTTTTCCTCCCCACGTACATGTATACACTTGAACTAGGCGGTGTGATTTCTGTGTGTCATAGAATATATGCATAATTTTGTATGTATGTATGTATGTATGTATGTATTTATTTATTTATTGATACTTGTGTCGTGTTGATGTGGCGTACGTTGGAGGTGGAGACCCTGGGAGAGCTGCATGCCCTGAAATTTCACTTGAACGCCTGGCGATTAGTCTGCCTTCAAAGTGGCCGTAAAGGGATTCTAAGTCTGAGGGAAGGAAAGGACTGTGTCGCTTGCGTGGATTTCAGGTAGACCTCGACTTACGACCGCAACTGAGCCACAACATTTATTTCCAAGCTGAAGTCCGCCTATCTTAAAGTGACGGAGGCTGAGATGCCGGTAAGCCTTGACTTGCAACTGCAATTGAGCCCAAAGCTTTCCATTGCTAAGTAGGGCCGTTGTTAAGCGAGCTTTGCTCCATTTTATGGCTTCCTTGCAAAGTGAATCACTGCACTTGGTAGGTTGAGTAGCACCGTTGTTAAATGAGTCTGGCTTCCCCGTCGACTTTTTCTTGTCAGAAGGTCGCAAAAGTGGATCACGTGACACCCCCCCCCGGGATAAGTTCAGGTAGTCCTCGACTTACGACCGCAGTCGAGACCATCATTTCTGTGGCTAAGCGAGACGTGGGCTGAGTGAGTTGAACCCCCATTTTACGATCGTTCTTGCCACATTTTGTTAAGTGAATCACTGCTTCGGTCGTTAAGTGAATCGGGCTTCCCCGCTGACTTTGCCTGTCAGAAGAGGAATCACCAGACCTCGGGGGCGGGGGGTGGGTGGGAACGCGGTGACCGTCATAAATATGAACCAGTTGCCAAGCGTCCGTGAATTTTGCTCACGTGACTCCGGGGGGGGGGGGGGGTCATAAGTGTGAAAAACAGTCACTTTTTTCAGTAGCTTTGTGACTTCAAACGGTCACTAAGTGAATGGTTGTGAGTCGAGGACTTCCTGTACGGAAGGGTGACCTTGTCACTGCAAAAGACAACACACACACACGCACACTCGGCAAAGCTTCAGCCGGGATGGAGACCACCCGAAAATTCCAGGGCGAAACTGAAAACTCGAGACAACCCATCCGTGGCAAAACTATTTTTGAGTCGTTACAAAAGGAACCTTGAATAGGGAGAACATCTGTCCTCGCCAGAAATTACACGGCGTCGCTCAGCCAGCTTCAATCTCACGCATGAAGGCGGATCGACGTGTCTCAGGGTTGCAGGATCCAATTTAGGTCGGTTGCCTTGACCAGAGCTTTAGTCGGTCCCGACTGGATCCTGCAAAATTCAAAGTCTTTTCCTGCTTTTTCGGAGTCCTATTTTGTGAGCCCCTCACCAAACCAAGCCTTCCGGGAGAGGCAGCCTTGAAGGGACATAGCCAGCTGCTCTGCACACACACACACAAAATAAGTAAATAAGCAGTTTCTCAACCTGTCGGCACATCTGGCCAGCTGGGCTTTTACCTGCTGGGTCAGCAGCTGTGCAGAGCGAAGTTAGATACAGATTAACAGAGTTGAAAGGGACCTTGGGGGTCTTCCAGTCCAGCCTCCTCCTCAAGCAGGAGACCCTATCCCATTTCAGACAGGTGGCTGTCCAATCTCTTCTTGAAAACCTCCACTGATGAAGCACCGACAACTCCCGGTGGCAAGCTGTTCCACTGGTTAATTGTCCTCCCTGCCAGGAAGTTTCTCCTTGATTCCAGGTTGCTTCTCTCCTTGATGAGTTTCCATCCATTGTTTGTTTCTTCTTGCCTTTTTCTTCGGGGCAACCCCTCAGATACTGGAAGACTGCTATAATCTTGCCGACTCTAGTTGGGGCAGTTCTCATCTCTGTTTCAAGGCCATTGAGCCAGCGTTGTCCTAAGACATTTCCGTGGTCATGTGACTGTGATGTCACGGAGCGCTGTTACCAAAGTGGTACCTAACCTAGCAGTGCTTTCGAACTGCTAGGTTAGCAGGAGCCAGGGTAAAGGACAGGAGCTCACCCCATCACGAGGCGCTCGGGTCTCGAACTTGGGCTGCTGGCTTTCCAGCCAACCAATCGGAAATCAGAATCAGAATAGAGCTGGAAAGGACCTTGAAGGTTTTCAGCCGAGCATCTTAACCGCTGAGCCACCGTGCTGCCCGATATTATATGGTAGCTAGGATCAACTTCCAGAATGCTGAGCTTGGAGGGTGTTGTCATGCCCCTCCCCACCCCTCGGAGCGTGAATCTGGAAGATTGAGGGGTTGGCTTCGTTGGAATGTGGGGAGGAGCAGGCCGAGTCAAGCCAGGGTCTTTCAGGATTGGGATGGCTTGTAGGCAGGGAGAAAGGGGGCCAGGATGACCAAGAGAGGCGAAGCAGTGAACGTCAGAGACAGAGCAAAAGCGATGAGCGAAGACCACCCCCTCCTGATCCCCGAGCACGGAGAGTGGAGAGAAGGCAGGAACACTGCAGGCTGACCCAACAACTTGGGGAGGAGAGCGTCCCGCCCCTCTTCACAAGGCATACCTGGGGACTGAGTCTTAAGGAGATGCTGTGGGGAGGGGCATTTGTCAGGAACAAATACTGAACTCATGGAGTGTCGTGTGCCGTTGTTGAAGCTGGACGTTTCCTGGACTTCTTGCCTTGTTCCTTTGCTTCCTGGACTCATAGACTTATTCCCTTGCCCTGCTCGATTTCTTACTTTGCAGCCGTTGTGCTCACAGCGTTGTGCTGGACTACTTTGCAGCCAGAGGCTACTAGAGGGGTGTGCGCATGTGATCACTTTGCTCCGGGACTTGCCAGAAATATGGGAGCATTTGGGAGAAAGTTGGAGCAATAAAGGAGCCCTTTGAACTATCAGCTGACTGTGTTGCCTCTGTCCTGGGTCATCACAGGTGTTCTTCAAACTGTATATATATATATATATATATATATTTTGCATAGCCAAGGAATCAGGGTGCAAAATGCAAATGAGCCTGGAAGTACATCGGCTGTGGCCAGGGCGGCTTTTTATCAGGCTCGCCTGATACGCCAGTTGCGTCCCTATCTGGATCGGGACTCCTTACGCACAGTCACTCAGGCACTCGTCATTTCCCACCTGGACTACTGTAATGCTCTCTACATGGGGCTCCCCTTGAGGAGCACCTGGAGGCTCCAACTGGTGAAGAATGTGGCCGCGCGGGGGATTATGGGAGCAAGGGGGTGCTCCCACGTAACACCTCTCCTGCGCGAGCTGCATTGGCTTCTGGTGGTCTTCCGGGTGCGCTTCAAGGTGTTGGTTACCACCTTTAAAGCACTCCATGGCATAGGGCCTGGGTACTTGCGGGACCACCTTCTGCCACCGATAGCCTCCCACCGGCCAGTTCGCTCCCACAGAGAGGGCCTCCTCAGGGTGCCGTCAGCCAGGCAATGTCGGCTGGCAACCCCCAGGGGGAGAGCCTTCTCTGTGGCAGCACCAGCCCTCTGGAACGATCTGCCCTCAGAGATCCGAATGATATCTGATCTCCAGGCTTTTCGCCGTGCCCTAAAAACATTTTTATTTTGTCAAGCTGGGCTGACTTAACCCCCCCCCCCCTTTAGCTTTGTAATTGTCTATGGGTTTCTAAATTTTAAATTGTCTATGGGTTTTTAAATTTTCTGGGCCAAAAATTGTTTAATTCTTTCACAAATTTTAAATTTTGTATTGTAATGTTTTTTATTCTTGGCTGTGCACCGCCCTGAGTCCACCAGGAGAAGGGCAGTATATAAATTTAATAAACTATTAAACTATTAACCTATCTACGAGCACATGAATGTGTGTTGGCCAGGGCCTCAGCTGCTCTACCCTTTATCCCTGTAATTCCTACTCAAGTGGCAGTCAGGCAGCCTCAGGTGCTGCCGAGCGGCACCCGGCTTAATGTGCTAAAGTACGGATGCTTCAAGTTGGTGCAAGAGACACACTCTGCTCTCATTAGGGGGAAGCGTCCCCGCAACTGTGGGAAAACGCTTCGTCGAGGGATGTGCAAATGAAGGAGATTAGAAAGTGTCGGAAGCATCCCCCACCCCCCACCCCCACTGCTGCTGTCTCCGCAGAGAGCCACTTAGCGGCCAAGGCAAACCAACCTTGTCCTTCGAAATCTTGTGTGCGAAGGGACACGTCCCGTCCGTCTTCTTGCAGGCGCCGCGGAGGAATCTGACAAGGGGACCAAAGAGAGGGGTGACTTAGGAGATGCAGAGAGTCAGGAAGAAGACCTCGCCGGAGGGGCGGGTGGTCCTCGGCTTACGACCACAACTGGGCACTGGAATTTCAGTTCCTAAAGCAGGGGTCAGCAACCTGCAGCTCCGGAGCTGCATTCAGCTCTTTGGGCCCTCTGCTGTGGCTCCCTGTCAGGTGATTCCCACCACTGGCTGGCCCCGGCCCTCACCCTCCCCGTCACTCCTCGCCTGGCCTGAGAAGGTAAGGGGGACGGCGGGGGACGGAGAAGCGGCCAGGGCAGAGATACAGAGAGAGGGGTGGAAAGAGAGAGACAGAGACAGAGAAAGCTACAGAGAGAGAGGGAGGGAGGGGAGAGAGATACGTCAAAAGGTGTTTTTTAAGAACTGGTTCTCTGCCCTAACGACCGGTTGGGTAGGCGTGGCTAGGGGAGGTCATGTGACTGGTGGAAGTGAGTGACATTGATTTGGCCACGCCCACCCAGGTTTTGTGGCTCCTGGTGTTTTCTTTTCTGTGGGGTAAGGGGCCAAATGGCTCTTTGAGTATTTAAGGTTGCAGACCCCTGTCCTGAAGCAAGGCAATGATTAACTGGCTTCTGCCTGGTTTTATAACACTTTTTTTTACCATGGTTGTTAAGGAAATCACTGCCATTGTAGAAGGACAGAGTCCTTCATTCACAGCCCGACCCTTCTTGAAGCCTTTTAACTCTTACCTTGAACCAATTGAGTCAATCATCATCGTCAATTAATGATCCCATAATCCCTTGCAGGGTGGAGTCTGGGCAACTGAACGGAGCTAGCAGAGTGTTTTCCTGGCCGGATGCCCTTCCTGTCCCCAGGGCGGAGTTTTGTTCAGCAAAAATATTCTCATTGTGCCCAAGAGAGAGAAATAGCTGCCTCTATTTAGGATTGAACTCACAGCCTCCTGATGGTGACGTGAGAGCTCTACCTTCTACCTTGCATGAATTGAGTACCAACCATTAATTGACTAAATTCCCATGGATAGGTATGGAAACTTGAATGCGTGGCTCTGATATTAAGGGAAACAGGCCGTCGTTAAGCTGGCTTCCTTTGTTGATTTCGCTTGTCGGAAGCCAGCTGGGAAAATCGCAAAGGGCGACCACGTGATCCCCAAGATCCTGCAGCATCGTAAAGACAGGCCAGTCGCCAAGCGAATTTTGATCACGGGAGCACAAGGACTGTTCTGAGTCACTTTCTCTCAGGGCCGTCATAATGTCAACCGGTCGCTAAACAAATAAATGGTTGTAAGTGGAAGGCTACCTCTGTGCAGGGCCCATTGCTTAGGCTAAAGGAGGAAAAGTCCAAAAGGGGCTTTTTTTCCTCCAAGAGGCAAAGTGGACTTTCTGGTTTTTCTTTGAAGATGTTTCACTTCTCCTCCAAGGAGCTTCTTCAGCTCTGACGGGATGGTGGGGAACGGAAGGATTGATACTCCTTGCAGACGGATGGCCATTTGCATCCTTTTGCGTTCTTTTTAGAGAGTCATTGAAGCCCCTTGGAGGTTGATCTGTGTCTTCAGGGCCACCTGGTTTGAAACAGGGGTCCAAGGGGACATCTATGTCCAAATTGAACGGCCCTTGGCACCACTCAGGTGACCTTCTAGGATATAGATAAACCTCCAGATGGCCTTAAGGACCCTCTAAAACAGTGTTTCTCAACCTTGGTAGCTTGAAGATGGGTGGACTTCAACTCCCAGAATCCCTCAGCCAGAATTCTGGAAATTGAAATCAGAATCAGAATCAGAATTGAGCTGGAAGGAACTTTGGAGGTCTGCTAGTCCAGCCCCCTCCTCAAGCAGGAAATCCTATCTATTCATCTATTTCAGTCTAGTCTCTTCTTAAAAGCCTCCAGTGATGAAGCACCCAGAACTTCCGGTGGCAGGCCGTTCCACTAGTTAATTGTCCTCCCTGTCAGGAAGTTTCTCCTTAATTCCAGGTTGTTTCTTTCCTGGATTAGTTTCCATTTATTGCTTCTTGTTTTGTCTTCAGGTGCTTTGGAGAATAGCTTTTTTAAAAAAAATTTGATTTATATGCCGCCCTTCTCCGGAGACTCAGGGCGGCTTACAATGCATGAAGCAATAGCCTTTATACTTTTGTATACTTATACAAAGTCATCTTATTGCCCCCACAAACTGGGTCCTCAATTTACCTACCTTAGAAAGGATGGAAGGCTGAGTCAACCTTGAGCCTGGTGAGATTCGAACTTACAGTAATTGCAGACAGCTGGATGTTAATCACAATGCATTCGTCTGCTGAGCCACCAGGCCCTGATCCCCTCTTATTTCTGGCAGCCCCTCAAATATTGGAAGTCTGCTATCATGTCCACCCCAGTCCTTCTTTTCTCTAGAGTAGCCAAACCCAAATCCTCCAACTGTTCTTCATATGTTTTCACAAGTCATACGGTTCGTATGTCTGTATATCTGAAAGTGGCCGAGGTTGAGAAACGCTGATCTAGGTATTAAAAGGTGAGATGACCGCTGGTATGTGTAACCTCTAATTTTTGGCCAAAAGGGGATGTGGAAGACAAAGACAAGAGACCTGGTGCAGACTGCCACTTTCTCCGGGTCGTGGATGTAGGGACAGCTCTCCCCGCGGTTGCACTTCCCAAAACGGTTGTAGTACATGCAGTATTCCTTCTTCCGCTCCTTCCGCAGCTTGGCTTGGCGAATGATGGCGAGGCTCCTTTGCACAGCGCGGCTGTTGGGAGAGACAGGAGAGCTCAGAGTTAGGCAAGGCCTTTTAGAGAGTACAATAAAAGACTAACAGACTGGGGAGGGACCTTGGAGTAATCTAGTCCAACCCCTGGCTCAAGAAAGAGACCCTAGACAAGTGTTTCTCAACCTTGGAAGCTTGAAGATGGGTGGACTTCAACTCCCAGAATCCCCCAGCGCTGGCTGGGGGATTCTGGGAGTTGAAGTCCACCCATCTTCAAGCTTCCAAGGTTGAGAAACACTGCCCTAGATCATTCTGGACAAATGGCCGACCAATTTCTTCTTGAAAACCTCCAGGGATGGAGTACCTACAACTTCCGGAGGGCAAAACGTTCCACTTACTGTGAATGGGGAAACAGAATAACAGAGTTGAAAGGGGCCTTGGAGGTCTTCTAGTCCAACCGCCTACTCAAGAAGGAAACTCGCCTAGACCATTTCAGATAAGTGACTGTCTAGTCTCTTCTTAAAAATCTCCAGTGATGAAGCAAAAACAACTTCTGGAGGCAAGCTGTTTCACTTGTTAATGGTTCTCACTGTTAGGAAATTTCTCCTTAATTCTAAATATATAACAACAACAACAACAACTTTATTGTCTTTGTATGTGTATACACAGTATACCCATACAACGAAATTCACTTAACACTCAAAGACCAGGTCCAACACACATAACAATCCCCAAACACACTCCCACCCACCACAATTCCTCACCCCTAAACTACCCAAACATCCACACGACAGACCAAGTAATGCTGTCCAACAGCTCACTGATGGTGGCCCTTTAGTTTTATTTATTTATTTATTTATTTAAAATTTGATTTATATGCCGCCCTTCTCCGGAGACTCAGGGCGGCTTACAATGCGTTAAGCAATAGCCTTCATACTTTTGTATATTTTATACAAAGTCAGCTTATTGCCCCCACAAACTGGGTCCTCATTTCACCTACCTTAGAAAGGATGGAAGGCTGAGTCAACCTTGAGCCTGGGGAGATTCATGGTTCATGGTTGAGTGCAATTATAGCTCTGGGATAAAAACTATTCAGAAAATGTGTGGTCCGAGTTTTAATTGTTCTGGTTTCTCCCCTTGATTGGGGGGAGGGGGGCGGTTAGGGGGTGTAGATGCGGAGGTTTAGGGAAGAAAAGAAAAAATGAAGGAGACCCACCACCCAAAGCAGAAACTGAAATGATGTGGAGGGCGGAGAACAGGTTGAAATTTCAGGAGAACGGGGACTTCCTGTAGATTGCATATAATGTGGGTATTGATCACTTTAATTCACTCCGTATTGAGTAGCCAACCGTTGGAACGACATTATTAAAGCACTTATTGAAAAGAGCAGGGATCGGCCCTCTGGGTGCTGGTAACATTCAAGCAATTCTTTCAATAGTGATGGGGAAATTAGATCTATTGGTGGGATTCATTAATTCGGGCATTGTTAACCTATGTCGGCGGCTCCGTCGCCGGGATTAAATGACTGCGGTGTATAAATGTGTATTGAAATCTCCCTCTGAGCCTCCCTTGGTCTTCTTGGCTCAAGGCAGCTGCCAACCTCCAAAATTCACTTCAAAGGGCGCGAAAACAAATAAGAGAATTTAAAGGAGGATATCTAAGCCGAATCGAAGGGGCCTGCTCTGAGAGCCCCTCTTCAACTTAAGGGAAGGGGCTTGTGGGCTGTGGATGAGAGGTTCCGTCGTTCCCAGGAGACAGAGATGGGGATCTTGGCTAAGAGATCCCTCATGTCCAAGCTGCTCACCTGGCATTTGACCAAGGAGGTGGGATTTTGATTTAGTTTCACAACCTAAAGCAGGCGATATTCTGGTCCTTGGGACAAATTGTCACAGTGGACCAAGTCTCATTTTTTATTTCTCTATTTGATTTTCATCCCGCCTTTATAAATAACTCAAGGCGGCAAGTATAGCTGGTATTCCTTCCTCCTCATTTTCCCACAACAACCACCCAGTCAGGTGGGTTGGGCTGTGATGAAGAAACTGGCCCAAAGTCACCCAGTGGGCTTTCATGCCTAAAGTGGGACTAGAACTCACTGTCTCCTGGTGGTTGGCCCAGAATCACCCATTCAGTTTTCATGCCTAAGGCAGGACTAGAACTCACCGTCTCCTGGTGGTTGGCCCAAAGTCACCCAGCTGGCTTTCATGCCTAAGGCAAGATTAGAATTCACCGTCTCCTGGTGACTGGCCTAAAGTGGCCGAACTGGCTTTCATGTCTATGACGAGACTAGCAATTGGATCAAAGGCACCCAGCCAGCTTTCATGCCTAAGAAAGGACTAGAACTCCCAGTGTCAATCCAGCTTTCATGCTTAAGGCAAGACTGGAACTCACCGACTCCTGGTTTTTAGGCCAGGGCTTTCACCATTACACCAAACTGGCTCTAAATCTGGGGTGTTTGTCTGTGCCGACTGCTGACTGAGTGGGTCCTGCCCCGTTTCGTTTGCCTTCGAAAATCAGGCCCCCAACCAGGTACGTGCTAAGGCTGGGACCTGTTGGGTCTCCCAGGGAACACTTTCAGGAATCCCAGATCTTTTTAAAAGGGATTGTGAACTTCAAGTCTAGAGATTTGTAGCATGGCCGCCCCCCACCAATGCTACAATGGCTGGCTGCCACACACACACACACCCTTAAATCAAGGAGAGAAGCAACTTAGAACTAAGGAGAAATTTCCTGACAGTGAGAGCAATTAACCAGCGGAAGAGCTTGCCTTCGGAAGTTGTGAATGCTTCAACACTGGACGTTTTTAAGAAGAGATTGGACAACCTTTTGTCTGAAATGCTGTAGCGTTTCCTGCCTAAGCAGGAGGTTGGACTAGAAGACCTCCAAGGTCCCTTCCAACTCTGTGATTCTATTCTTAAGTGAGGGTGCGCATGTGCGCTTGGGACCCCGGGGCTCTTTCAAGAATGCCACTAACCTGGCAATGTAGCGGCTGGTGATCGACCGGCTTGGCCAGCCTGGTGGAGAATACCCGGGAGTGCCAGGCGCCGAGTCAGGCCGTGATGCTGCAGGAGAGAAAGAGAAGCAGTTCAGAGAGAGAATTCAACCCTAGGAATTAACACAGAGGTGGGCTTTGCAGGGAGTCCTCGATTTACGACCATTCGTTTAGTGACCATTTGAAGTTACAGTGGTACTGAAAAAGAGAGATTCAGGACTGTGGTTCCCCACACTTATGACCGTTGCAGCGTTCCGACGGTCATGAAATCAAAATCTGGGCACTTTTGTCACCTAAGGTGTTTTTATGACGGTTGCACTTTCTCCTGGAGTCATCTAATCGCCTTCTGCGACCTTTCCAACCAGATTCCGGCAAGGAAGATTCACTTAACAACTGCCATGATTCATTTAACAATGGTGGCAAAAAGGCGGTAAAATGGGGCAAAACTCAATTAACAACTGTCTCACTTAGCGACAGAAATTTTGGGCTTAGTTCTGGTTATAAGTCGAAGGCTACCCGTATTATAACCACAATTGAACCCCAAATTTCTGCTGTTAAATGAGACAGTTGTTAAGTGAGTTTTGTCCCATTTTACCACCTTTCTTGCCACTGTTGCTAAGTGAATCATTGCAGCTGATAAGTTAGAAACACGGTCGTTGAGTGAATATGGCTTCCCCATTTTGCTTCTCAGAAAGTAGCAAAAGGGGATCACATGACCCCCAGGACACTGCGACCGTCATAAATACGAGTCAGTTGCCAAGCATAGGAATTTTGATCACATGACGATCAGGATGCTACAAAGGTCGTAAGTGTGAAAAGTGGTCATAAGTCACTTTTTTCAGTGCTGCTGTAGCTTTGAACGGTCACTAAAAGAACTGTTGTAAGTTGAGGACTACCTGTATATAAAGTTTGTGCAAGGTTTTTAATGCACAAGCCCAGAAACTGGCAATAAACAAACTGGGAATAACAAGGGAGAAGAAAAAAATATTGTCCTATGGCTGGCACAGAGCCAGCATAAATTAGACCAGAGTTTGCAAACCTTAGAAACTTTAAGCTGGGTGGACTTCAACTCCCAGAATTCCCCAACCAGCTTTGCTTGCACATTTCTTTAAATGGAATTTTATTTTCCAGCAAGGACAGTAATGTTTTAAAGTTATAAATTGGTAAAGTTTGACTGGACAGGATTTGGGATGCTTTAAACCACTGGTGAAATCCAAATTTTTTTACTACCTGTTCTGTGGGCATGGCGTGGCTTGGTGGGTGTGGCAGGGGAAGGATACTGCAAAATCCCCATTCCCTCCCCATTCCTGGGGGAAGGATATTACAAAACCTCCATTCCTACCCCACTCTGGGGCCAGCCAGAGGTGGCATTTGTCAGTTCTCCAAACTGCTCAAAATTTCCGCTACCAGTTCTCCAGAACCTGTCAGAACCTGCTGGATTTCACCCCTGCTTTAAACCAGGCTTCTATAAACTTGGCAACTTTAAGCTGGGTGGACTTCAACTTCCAGAATTCCCCAGCCAGCTTTGCTTGCAGATTTCTTTAAATGGAATTTTGTTTTCCAGCAAGGGCAGTAATGTTTTAAAGTTGTAAACTGGTAAAGTCTGATTGGCAGAACAGGATTTGGGACGCTTTAAACCAGGTACCTTTAAACTTGATAACTTTAAGCTGGGTGGACTTCAACTCCCAGAATTCCCCACTAGCCTAGCTTAAAGTTGCCAAGGTTGAAAGGTAGAGCCTCAAATAGCTCAACAAGCTAGATAACCTGTTATTAACATCCAGCTGTCTGCAATTATTGCAAGTTCGAAACTCAAGATTAACTTTCTAAGGTAGGTAAATTGAGGACCCAGTTTGTGGGGGCAATAAGCTGACTTTGTATAAAAATATACAAAAGTATGAAGGCTATTGCTTAACGCATTGTAAGCCGCCCTGAGTCTCCGGAGAAGGGTGGCATATACATCTAATTTTTTAAAAAACCATTGAATTAGAGTCTTTTCAATGTTCAATGTCCATCTTTGGCATTTGGCAAAAATCCACCTACAGGGCAAAGGTCAAGCTGCAAAGAAACAGGAGACGGTCTTGTTTACTGGACACTGCTGTCCAGCAGAGTTACAAAGGTGGACAGGTGAAAGGCAACACAACCTGGTCAAGGTGTCAAGGCGAAGCATTCTGCAAACTATCTGTGCCTCAGTTGTGCTCCCTGGCATTGGTCAGTGACCCCTGTCCCCTGTCCTGCGGGCACCCCCAAGATCCAGTCCTGGCAGCTTCTCTGCATCTCTCCCCTCCCCCAGTTTCAGGGGGGGGGCAATGACAGATCTTTGCTTCTGAAAGCTGCCCCAGGTGTGATCTGATGCTCTGGTGAAGCTCCTTTTCACTCCCGTTGCAGAGATGTGGGGGAAGTGTTAAGACAAACAGAAAGAAAAATGTTGATTTATGCGCACACCAGAAATCTAAGTGGCCGGCATCAATAAAGAATAAAACCACTTGGATGCCACTGCAGCAGTAATTCTAATTTACACAACAGAAACAAAACCACCAGACAAAGCAATCTGCATCCTAAGCGATCTCAAAACGATGCTCTTTAGCCTTTGTCCTGGAGTCCCTCAGCAGCTCTTAAATCTGACCCCGCCAGTGCCCTGCCTGCTCACCCCTCGCCCCCATCACAGAAGCCAGTGAGAGAGACAGGTGGGGCACCCCACACCTGTCCATCAAAGTCCATCAAAGTCTTCCGTTCCGGGACCTCCATCTCCCTCTGCAAGACCCATTTGGCCGAGTTGCTAGATGGACTGCCGGGGTTGACTTTATAAATTCATGAACTCAGAAGGACGAAGCCAAGCATCCAGCAGCGTCCAGCTGTTCCTGGCCAGCTTTCTCCATGAGCTGGTTTCTCTCTCCATCGGACGCTTGCCTTGACCAGGACTTCGTTGATCGGGTTCCTAGTTCCTCTAATGGCCAGCTCGGCCTTCCGCAACCAGGAAGGGCAAAAAGAAGGAAGGAAGGAAGGAAGGAAGGAAGGAAGGAAGGAAGGAAGGCATCACTGATGATGTTGCCTAGGTGGCTAATGAAACATCTGCAAGGAAACCACCAAACTCAGAGAGCACCAAGGACAAGGAAGGTGAGAAGAAAGGTGAGAAGGGAGGGAGGGAGACATCATAACCTAGCAGGGTAATGAAATATCTGTCAGAAAACGACCAAACTCAGAGACCACCTGTGATCCCACAGTTCAGCCCTGAGCTTCAAAGACCTCCTTCTGTTGGTCTTCTTCGGAAGCCTTGCCCTTCCACCTGGCTCTCCTCCATGCAAAGCCAACCAAGCAGGTGTCTGGCCCCTGAGTTGTGGCCAATCTTCCAGAGGTCTAGGGAGATGACCCAGGAAGGACCAGTCTTCTCTGAACTGGGCTGTCTAAATCTGGGGCCCACGGCTGGAGCAGCCCCCAAAGAGAGGCTTTCGCTATTCATTAGGCGTTCACCTGCCAACGTGGCTCCAACTGGCGCGGTGGGAGTTCCTGCGCCGTCAGCTGAGACGTGTGCCGGGAGCACTCCAGGTGGGACGAGCATCCCTCCGTCGCTCACCTGCCAACCCGACTGTGTTCCTGAGAGAGTGAGTGGAATTTGATAGCGCGTCAAGCGGCGCTCCCTTCACCGGGGCTGTCATGCGGCCGACTGCTGACGGCACAGCCCCATCTGTTCCTTGGGTAAATAAAATGCCCAGTGCAGTTGTCGTAATGAAAAGCGTGTGTGTGTGTGTGTGTGTGTGTGTGCGCGCATCAGAGGGACCTGTGGAATCCAGGTTTGGGGGCGGGGAGGAGGATGGCAAAAGCTGCAGGGAGAGAAGACCTCTCCTGCAAAAGACCAAGTGAAACACTCCAGTGTCCAAGTTTCTGCTTGTTTGACGGTGCCACACTGCGAGGAAAGAGGCCTTCGTGGTGGAAATTTTGGCAAGAACCGCAAGGCACCAAGTGACACCTCCTGGTGTTAAAAAATGAACATCAACAAACTTGCTTGGGAAAAAGAAATTAAACCGAAGATGCTAAGAGAAAAGAGGGAAGGTGTTAAAAACGTTCTGAGGGGTTAGGGTTAGGGTCCTCGATTTACGACCCACGGCTGAGCTCAAAACTTCCGCTGCTAAGCGAGACAGTTGTTCTGCCCCATCTTACAATCTTTCTTGGCCATGGGAACGCATGAAGGTGCTTTGAATTTAGGAGGGGAATGTGAACAGCGAATAAGATGTTTGGGCACGTAAAAAAACTAGAAAATTCTGGATTTAAATCCATTCAGTGATTCAGAAGATTTTAAAGATTCTCTTTAAAATCCGATTTAAGCAATCGAAACCAGAGGTTTTTCTATTTTGGTATGGATGCACAAACGCTTGGGGAAAAGTCACAAAACTTAGGGGGTTTTTTGCACGATAACCGTAGCGAGATGGAAAGATTTGGCTCTGCCCACAACGGAAGGACGGTTGGTGAAGACGATGGAACTTGCTGAATTGGCAAAATTGACTTCTTTGATCAGAGAAAAGACATTATGTATGTTTATTGCTGGCTGGAAAGCCCTTATAGGCTATTTTGCGTGAAATGAATGGGGAAAAAAATGAACTTATGATTTATGATTTTGATGATTCGAGAGGATAGATTATAGAAAGAAGAGAGCTACCCGGTAACCGCAGAGAGGGAGGTAAATTTATAATTGTAGTTATAACCATGAAAGACAAGAAACTAGTTCTTTATATCTTTTTTCTTTCTTTTCTATTTTAATTTCGCTTCCCCCCTCCCATTTCTTTCACCCTTCTCTTTGATTTATTTCTTTTTTCTTACTTTGTAATGTATTAGTTTGCAATAGTTTTTATCTTCTTTTTTTGTTTGTTTTTTTGAAAGTGCACACAGTGGCAGCAAATGCCGTATCTGGTCACATTGGACAAATGTGTCCAAAATGGCAGATTTAACGCTCCCTGGTATATGGCCATCCGGCAGGTCCCAGCAAGGCTGCTTTGCGGAGCAGAGAACCCACCTTGGCTGTCAGAAACTTTATCGATACATCCGCAGGAGTTGAAGAGAAGAAGTGATGCGATGTTACAAATGAGATCTTATTAATTATCTGCCAGAATCACCCATTTAATGAACATGACAGTTCCAGCTCCTGCCGGATACACGGGGAGGTTGATGTAACCGATGCTCCATGGTGCCAGGGAATCCCAAGGAGGTGGCTGATGGGCCGGGGAGCACCAAACATAAATGAAACCAAAACCAAAGAGGAGGGGGTCGATTTATTTTTTTCCAAAGCACCAGAAGGCAGGACAAGAAGCCACGGATGGAAACTAAGCAAGGAGAGAAACAACCTCAAACTATGGAGGAACTTCCTGACAGTTAGAACAATGAATCAGTGGAACAACTTGCCACCAGAAGTTGTGAATGCTCCAACACTGGAGGGTTTTAAGAAGAGATTGGACAATCATTTGTCTGAAGTGGTATAGGGCTGTGGCATGCAGAGCCGTTTCGGTGCGCACGCAAGCTCAGCTCTGGTGCACATGTGCACGCCGGTCAGCTGATTTTTGGGCCTTCTGGGCCCACTGGAAATTGGCAAACAGGCCGTTTCCGGCCTCCCCAGGCTCCTAGAAAGGCTCTGGAGCCTGGGGAGGGCGAAAAACGGGCCTATCAGGCCGTCTGTGCCATCACATGCCAAAAGTGGGGGAAGCACGGGGGGGGAGGTCATGCACACATGCATGGGGGTGGGGCGCATAGAATAATGGGTGTGGGCATGCGGGTGCCCACTCCCCCCCCTTTTGGCACACGATGGCAAAAAAGGTTAGCCATCACTGGTAGAGGGTTTCCTGCTTAAGCAGGAATTAGAAGACCTCCAAGGTCCCTTCCAAATATTATCCTGTAATTCTTTTAACTAGTGGTACAACTTGGCCCCAGAAGTTGTGGGGCTCCCTCGCTGGAGGTTTTAAAGACACAGATGGCCACACAACACAGACAAACCTCCAAGCGGCCTCAACAACTGTCTAATGTCCTCAGGGTCACCTGAGTAGTGCAAATGGGTGTGGAGCCTTCTTGGAAGTGTTCCACACCTGTCTGCACCACTCAGGTGACCCTGAGGACACAGATAAACTTCCAGGAGGCCTCAACGACCCTCTGAAAGGATGCCAAGAATCAGCTGCCTGCAAGGAGTATCAATCCTTCCATTCCTCTCCATCCAGCCAGAGCTGAGGAAGCTTCTTGGAAGAGAAGCAAAACGTCTTCAAAAGGAAAAAACAACAAAGCCCCTTTGGGAGAACCCTGACCTGGAGGACTGAGAATCTCCATAGACACTTCGCTAAATTATTCTTTCCAGAGTAAACCAGAGACCTTCGGCTGTAAGGAAATGGGGCCGAGGTTTTGCCTGAGCCCTTCGACTTGGGGCAGAAGGATCAGCTGTGGTTGAGAACAAGGATGGTCCTGAAACGTGGGATGGGTTGGTTCTTCTTCAGAGACAGGAGCCAAAGGTGGCAGAATAGCTCAAGGGCCTTCCGGGGAGCCCAGCACATCCATGTTCAAGGTCCCGATGGGAACCAATCCCTGTCTTTATTTTCTTACATCTCCACAGCAAACATGTTTGACTCCAAAGTTGTTTCTTGGAGGAGACCCCCAAATTATTTTGAGGGGGACACTCCCAAAATCATCGTTTGGAGAAGACACCCAAATTATCTTTTTGGAGAAAACGGCTTCAACATCATTTTTTGGAGGAGACACCAAAATTATCTTTGGGGGTAGACTCCAAAATTATATTTTTTAAGAGAAAACGACTCCAAAATCATTTTTTGGAAGAGACATCAAAATTATCTTTTTGGAGAAAACGACTTCAAAATCACTTTTTTGGAGGAGACAGCAAATTTATTTTTGGGGGTAGACTCCAAAATTATATTTTTTGGAGAAGATGACTCCAAAATCATTTTTTGGAGGAGACACCCAAATTATGTTTGAGGGGGAGGTTCCACAGCTAATTTTTTGGAAGGGACACCACAGTTATTTTGGGGAGAAGATGAGGGCAGATCTGAACCAAGCTTACAATCCAACTGCCTGATGATTCTTTAACACAAGTAGCGAGAAGGAAGCGGAAAGGGTCAACTTGAGTCATTACCACTGTTTCTGAAATGAACTCCTCCAGATTCCGCCTGGGCCTCCTGTGACTCCAGCAGCTTCTCCCCAGGGCTGAATGACGATACGAATCCATCGGATTCTGCCTCTATAAATATTCCCTTCTTCCACAAAGGGTGCCATCTGCAGCAACCCCCTCCCCTGGCTGAAAAATGTTCCCAGAAACTTCAGCTTTGCAGCCAGCCTTCGGCCACGTTAAGCTCTCAATTAAACAGAAGACACGAACCATGAAGCGACAGAATAATACAATAGGAAGGGATCTTGGAGGTCTTCTAGTCCACCCCCGAAAGGAGACGCTAGACAATTGGCTGTTCAGCCTCTTCCTTAAAACATCCAGTAATGGAGCACCCAAAACTTCTGGTGGCAAGCTGTTCTGCCGGTTAATTGTCCTTACTGTTAAGTTGCTTCTTGTCTTGCTTTTTGGTGCTTTGGAGGGTAGGTGGACCTCTCTTCTTTCTGGCAGCCCCTGAGATATTGGAAGACTTCTATCATGTCACCCTTATTCCTTCTTTTCTCTAGACTAGACATGCCCCAAATCCTGCAACCGTTCTTCATGTGTTTTAGCCTCCAGTCCCCTAATCCTCTTTGTTGCTCTTCTCTGCACTCTTTCCAGAATCTCCACATCTTTTTCTTATATCGTGGCGGCCAAAACTGGATGCGATGTTCCAACTGTGGTCTTAGTAAAGTGGCACTAACACTTCACATGATCTTGAGTCCTTGGAAAACCGCACAGTTGGCCAGGAACTGCCAGACAGGTGTGACTGGCTAGGAAACTCATTCAGTGGGAACAGTAGCCAGCTCAAGCTTTTGCAACACAACCACACTTTTTTCTGTGGTCTTTTGACGGCCCAAAGGGTACATTTCTAGCATGAGTCACGGATCCAGAGGGATGCAGGCCGACCAATCAGGCAAAGATGACCACAGGCCATCCTCACTGAGTCCCTTTAACAGAACTGCCTTGGGAGCTACTGATTAATCCAACTACCACCCGACAAAGACCAATAGAAGAGAACATTTGTAGCTCAAGGTTGAACTGTGTGATCCCCAAGATTGGTGGTTTTCTTTGCAGACATTCCATGACCCAGCTAGGTAACATTATCAGTGCTAAATGGGAATGGGGTTTGCAGGGAGGAGGAGGAGGAGGAGTAGGAGGAGGAGGTGGTGGTGGTGGTAGTAGAGGTGGAAGAGGAGGATTGTGGAGTCCTTGGTGCTCTCAAAGCTTGGTAGTTTTCTTGTAGACATTTCATGACCCAGCTAGGTTGCATCATCAGTGCTAGAAAGGAGTGGAGTTTGAAAACCAGAAGAGGAGGAGAAGGGGAAGACGACAACAACTCCGGGGTCTTTGGTGATCTCTGACTTCCACTAACTTCTTGCAGATGTTTCATGACCCAACTAGCCCTGGTGAGGTTACCTGGTTGGCAAGAAAGCCGCAATGCTAGTTACTCTGCCAGGCAGCCTCCTGCCCTCCCGAGTGCAATCCGTCTCGCCGAACTGCTTAACCTGCAAGGTTTTCCTGGTCACCCTTTAAAAGAGCTGCCTTAGCTAACGTAGCTTCATAGCACGCAAACCCACCCAGGACACCCCTACTTTCCCGTTCCACAAGCTTTAGTGCTGAACCAAACATTTGGAGGGCTGCGCCCGGGGGAGGGAAATTTATTTCTTTCATTATTCTTCTTCATCAGCCTTCCAGGCGATCAGCATCAGCTGATGGGGGTCATTTAAATCTTAAATGGGGGTCATTTAAATCTTAACATCTGGTTGCTGGGGGTCTGCCTGCCTGCCTGCCAGCCAGCTACCCATCCTCTCTTCTTTCTCGGTGAATTTGCAGGCTCGGAACTCAAAAAACTGTTTTCCCTGGTACCGCCGTTAGCAATTTGAAAAGCCTCCCGCCTGCAACGCACGCCCCCACCCAGCCTTTCCTTCTCCCTTCTGCCCCCATTTGAACAGGACAAAGTCCCCCCCCCCCACTTTGAAAAGGGATTGTAGCTGGAAAGCAGGAAGTCGCTCGATTTAAATCACTCCTTTTTCCCAATTGTTGAATAGCAGCTGGGTGAGGCGAGGAAGGAGATCTGGGGTGCCCCCCTTCCCACACACCAGTTGGGGAGTGGGGGGGGGGCTTAATGCATTTCTGACTCCTTGACACCTTGGGAGATGCTGCCGAAAATACGGAGCCGTTTCATACATCAGGACTTCCGACGCAGAGATTAAGGTGGAAGGTTACAAGCACCACCTGGCACCGGTGGGTTTTTTCGGCCACGGATAAACGGAGCAGGCAGACGCTTGGGCAAATTGGCAGGGCCCAAGCCAGAAGTCAGCGGCGGGGGGGGGGGGGGGGAATAAGAGCAGCATGCTAAAGGAATTAGCTTCTGAGCATACCTGGTTTGCCAGGGAAGGAGGTAAAACTCCAAAGCAGCCAGAATAACAGAGGTGGAAGGGACCTTGGAGGTCTTCTAGTCCAGCCTACCCCCACCCCACCTCCCCACTCAAGCAGGCAGCCAGGGGTGTCCAACCCTGAAAACTTTGAGACTTGTGGACTTCAACTCCCAGAATTCCCCAGCCAGTCCTGGGGAACATTGGGAGCTGAAGTCCACCTTTCTTAAAATTGGCAAGTTTAAAACCTTTTACACTTGGAGTCTAGGATCCTGGTGTTAAGCGAAGGGACATTTTTTTTTCACCCTGTGGTTTTCACCCTTTGGTCTTTTGAAACATTGGAATTACATAGCGATCAGAATTACACCTTGTATTATGGTATTTTCCCTGCATTTTGATATTAGCAAGCCTTCCCTCGGGGTGGGGAGCCTGGCACAATATAGGTTCTCAATATAGGCTTCATACTGAAATTCTGAGGGTCCAAATTGCCAATGATCCCGTAAGAAAATCCAGTCTCTGATTAGAAAATCCCCTACAAGGGGCATTGAAGAGCCCAACCATTCCAAAAAACGGCTCGAGCTTGAAGTCCTTTGCTGGCATCGGAGAGACGAAGACTTCGTCTAACCAGTGGACCCGTTCCGACGGTTTTTACCCTGAAGTCGTTTCAATCAAGCCACGTTCAAGGGAGACCGAGCTCTTCTCGGCGCACACAAAACTCTGATTGAATTTTGGGTTCTTTTCTTGCTGCCAGAGAGGCCAATCTGCTTTTTGCAGGGACGCCTGTTTAATTCGAGGGACGGTGTCAGGGACCCCACCCCGGCCTCCTCCCTCTCCCCAGAAGCCGTCGGCGTCCGCCACTCTTCCCACCGGCAGGCCGACGGCGGACAAACTCCGAGAAAGGAACTCGTTTCCTTCCCCGCGCAGAGATGAATGGCTTGCTTGATCAGTTCTGGCAGCCTCGTGATTGGCCGCCGATATTGCAAAAGGTTTGGACGGAGGTACAACCTGGACCACAATCCCCTGCCGGTGCAGGCAGCTAAAAAGAAGGTGCTGGTGGAGCTAAATGCTTATCTTTCTCCCCTCCAGAAGCCGGCAACATCGGCTATAGCAATCGGGTGTGAATTTCAAGAAGAGTTTAGCTTCCCTAAAAAATATTCCGGGCATCAGGCAGGTTGTTCGTGTTTCTACTTGCACAGCTTTTATAAAAATCTAAGATTTGGGGCTGAATCACATTTGCTGTCCTTATAGCAGAACAGAATAACAGAGTTGGAAGGGACCTCGGAGGTCTTCTAGTCCAACCCCCTGCTCAGGCAGGGAACCTTATACCATTTCACACAAATGGTTATCCAATCTCTTCTTAAAAACTTCCAGTGTTGGGGCATTCACAAATTCTGGAGGCAAGTTGTTCCACCGATTAAATTGTTCGTTCCATCACTGCGGTTCTATCGCTTTTCTGAAATTTGTTTTAATCCTTTCTTTCTTCTAGGTGAGTTCTGTCCAAATTTGGAATAAGCGGGTGGAGGAAAGGGGTCCCTGCATGAAGGTTATGGTTCGGATGTTTTGGAGAAGCGAACTGGAAACTGCAGTTTGATGCTGCCCCATTGGCACCCAGACAGTCCCAGGTGAGAATACCAGGGACAGTGGAATGAAAACCAGATGCTCAAGAGCAGAGCTGAGTGAACATTGTCTCTACTAAGAGCCACTTACAAAGCAGATTTTCCCAAATTAAGAAGAGCAGAAAGACCTGACTTTCAACCTTTACAAGGATGTGTTCCAATATTTGAGGGGCTGCCACAGGGAAGAGAAGGTCAGCCGATTCTCTAAAGCACCCGAGGGCAGCACAAGAAGTAACAGGTGGAAACTAATCAAGGAGAGAAGCAACCTGGAACTAAGGAGAAACTTCCTGACGGTGGGAACAATTAATCGGTGGAACAGAAGTTGCCTCCAGAAGTTGTGGGGGCTCCAACACTGGGAGGCTTTAAAGAGGAAATTGGACATCCATTTGTCCAATTTCCTTGAGCAACGGATTGGACTAGAAGATCTCCAAGGACCCCTCTAACTTTGTTATTGTGTTATTGTCAAAAGAGTTAAAGTGTCAACCATGTAGCTTGAGTAATACCACTTTGACTGCATTCTCTCTCTCTTGCTCTCTCTCACACACACACACACTCCTTGATGGAAGATGCAGGCAAAACAACGCAACAAACAGTTGAAGAAAGAATTCAGAGGAAACTTATCAAAAGAGTTCCCTGCCAGACCTATAATTGCATGTTCTTTCTTTCTCTTTCTTTCTTTCTTTCTTTCTTTCTTTCTTTCTTTCTTTCTTTCTTTCTTTCTTTCTTTCTTTCTTTCTCTCTCTCTCTCTCTCTCCCTTCCTTCCTTTCTCTCTCTCTCTCTCCCTTTCTCCCCTCCCTCTCCTTTTTCAGGAAAAGATGGGACAACCATTTGTCCAGGTTGGTATAAGGACTCCTGCCTTGAGTAGGGGTTAGTCTAGAGGACCTCCAAGGTCCCTTCCAGCTCCAGGATTCTATAATCTTTTTGAAAACCCAACTAAAAAAGAGGGGGAGGAGGAATCACAGGTATTCTGAGGAGGAAAGCCTGGCTGGCTGGAGAGCTGAGCTGAGCAGAATCCCAGGAGCGAGGAGGCCATGCTGCACCTGGGCCCTCTCGGTTACGCTGTGATCCAATTGGCAATGCTTCTCCCTCCCGGCAGCCCCTTCCTCCGCCACACAGAGCGGGGGGAAGGAAAGCCCCCAGAGGGGGCCCGCTTTCCAAAACTGACAAGCCAACAGTAATGATGCCTGTTGACCCCATTCCGGGGGGGGGGGGGGGGGACACAAAAAGAAAAAGTGGACAACATAACGCTTTCAGCTAAAAATAAAATCGGAAAGAGCACCGACTGAAACGTTTTAATACGGGAGAATTAAAAATAATAAAGTACACAGGCAAACTAGAGGCGAAACAGAACAATAGAGCAAGGAATGAGTTTGTAAGACGTCTCGGTTGCCAACCAGGGGCGCAAAGTGGATTGCGGGTAAATGGTCCCCAGCTGCCTTCTCTGCCTCTTGCAGCCCCTTCCCATAATAAGAGGCAGGGAAGGAGGGTGAGGAATTGGGGGGGGGGGCAAGAGAGAGAAGAAGAAGAAGGGACAGGAAATGCTTACGGCGGTGCCTCATCTCCGAGGTGAAAAGGGTGGAGATTTAGCTTAAACCGCGGATTATCTCGCTGGGAGCTGCAGATAGAAAATGAAAACGTGTGCAGATCCTGGCGAAAGGAGGAAGAGCGGGAGCGTGAAGCCGATGCAATGATTCCTTCCCCCCCCTTTTTTTCCAGATAATTTGTCCCATCGGAGCATTAAGAAGACCCACTCGGGCAGGTGGCAGGAGAAAGGCTGAACTAAAGGATGAAAGTTGAGCTGGCAGATTTTTTTTATTTTTCATTTTTTTAAAACAGAACAGAACTGGAGATCTCAACCGGGAGATGGAGCTGATGAGAATTTGAGATGGGATTTTAATGGGATTTGGGACAGAATCGTGAAAGACGGTCCAACCCAATGCTTTTGAAGGACTTGTAACCCAGTCCAGAGTGAATTGTTTGGGGGTACTTCTGCTTTCCTGGATCCTTTTTCCATAATCTTAATCTAATCCAGGGGGTCTCCACACATGGAAACTTTAAGACTTTGTGGAATTCTGGGAGTTGAAGTCCACAAGTCTTAAAGTTTCCAAGTGTGGACATTTCTGGTCTAACCGGCAGTCCATCACAAGAACCAATCAGCCTTCTACTCCTGGGCTGTAAAAAGATCTAGAATCGTTCACAAATGTTGGAAAATAAATCAACGGGTCGCCCAAAAATTAGCATCTCTTCCTTTAGGATATTAAAATGTAGTAGCTGGAACAGTAAAGAGAACAATGGGCCAGAACAGACAGCTGTAGTTGATGAGTGCTGACTCATGCATGAGGCAATCTGGGCTGTGATTGGTTGCTAGGTGTGGAGGGGGCGTTTCCCTTTTTTCCCGCCTTTTTCTTTTCCCGCGCGCTCTGTATGCTGTTTGATTTACCTCACAGTACTCCTGCCTATCTCACCTGCTGCAAGTACAGGCAAGATAGTCACAATCACCGTGAGGTAAATCGAACAGCGTATAGAGCACACACACGTAAAGTGTATTTATTTATATAGAAATTACACGTTTGTGTCCATGTCTCTGACTTCATCTGTGTAATTCCTCGGCGTCTTCCCGACTGTTACTCCAGGACCGATGGCTGAATGCGTATTTCATCTTGAGTTTATTATTTATTTATTTATTTATTATTTCAATTTATAAACCGCCCTTCTCCTTGCGGACTCAGGGCGGTGAACAGCCAGAATAAAACATGGTATACAAAAGTTAAAAACAATTAAAAATTATTAAATATTATTCGGCCAAGAATTAAAACAACCCAATTTAAAATCAATTTCAAATTTAAAAACGGAGGATGGGATCAAGCTAGCCCAGCTAGATGGAATAAATGGGTTTTAAGGGCCCGACGAAAGGTCCGGAGATCTGGAATCCTGCGTATCTCCGGGGATAGGTCATTCCAGAGGGCGGGCGCCGCCACAGAGAAGGCTCTCCCCCTGGGGGTCGCCAGCCGACAATGTCTGGCCGACAGCACCCGGAGGAGGCCCTCTCTGTGCGAGCGTACTGGCCGGTGGGAGGCTATTTATTTATTTATTTATTTATTTATTAAATTTCTATACCGCCCTTCTCCTTCCGGACTCAGGGCGGTGAACAGCCAATTTAAAACCAATGCAATACAATAAGTTAAAACGTACTAAAATCAATATAAATTTAGGCTGAAAATTCAAACCAAATAAAAACTCTAAAACACTAAAAATTTAAATAATTTAAAATATTTAAAATATTTAAAATATTTAAAATAGGAGGGATCAGGCAAGTCCGGCAAGTTGGAAGAGATGAGTCTTCAAAGCCCGACGAAAGGTCCGGAGGTCAGTGATAGTTCTCAGATCTGGAGGGAGATCGTTCCAGAGGGTGGGGGCTACCACAGAGAATGCTCTCCCCCTGGGGGTCGCCAGCCGGCACTGTCTGGCTGACGGCACCCTGAGGAGGCCCTCTCTGTGGGAGCGAACCGGCCGGTGGGAGGCAATAGGTGGCAGAAGGCGGTCCTGTAAGTACCCTGGTCCTAAGCCATGGAGCGCTTTAAAGGTGATTACCAACACCTTGAAACGCACCCGGAAATCAACCGGCAACCAATGCAGCTCACGCAGGAGAGGTGTCACATGGGAGCGCCCTGTCGCTCCCATAATCCCCCGCGCGGCCGCATTCTGTACCAGCTGAAGCCTCCGGATGCATCCCAAGGGGAGCCCCATGTAGAGAGCATTACAGTAGTCCAAGCGAGACGTGACGAGCGCCTGAGTGACTGTGCGTAGGGAGTCCCGATCTAGAAAGGGCCGCAGCTGGCGTATCAGGCGGACCTGATAAAAAGCTCCCCTGGCCACAGCTGTCGTATGCTCCTCTAAAGACAGCCGTGGATCCAGGAGGACGCCCAAGTTGCGCACCCTTTCCGTGGGGGCCAATGATTCGCCCCCAATAACCAACGATGGAGTCAGTTGGCTATATCGGGACGCCGGCAGCCACAGCCACTCAGTCTTGGAGGGGTTGAGTCGAAGCCTGTTTCTCCCCATCCAGACCCGCACAGCTTCAAGGCACTGGGACATCACTTCCACGGCATCGTTGGGGTGGTCCGGGGTGGAAATGTACAGCTGAGTGTCATCAGCGTACTGATGGAATTCCACCCCAAAACCACGGATGATCTCACCCAGCGGCTTTACATAGATGTTGAACAGAAGGGGCGAGAGGACCGACCCTTGTGGCACCCCACATACTAGGCGCCTCGGGGTCGACCGCTGCCCCCCTGTCAACACCGATTGCGACCGGTCGGAGAGGTAGGAGGAGAACCACCGTAGAACGGTGCCCCCCACCCCCAGTCCCTCCAACCGGCGCAACATGATACCATGTTCGATGGTATCAAAAGCCGCTGAGAGGTCTAACAGCACCAGGATAGAGGAGTACCCCCTACCCCGGGCCCTCCAGAGATCATCCACCAACGCGACCAATGCCGTTTCGGTGCTGTAACCAGACCTGAAGCCGGACTGGAGCGGGTCTAAATAGACAGCTTCATCCAGGTACCGGGGGAGCTGCCGCGCCACCACACTCTCAACAACCTTCGCTAGAAAGGGAAGGTTGGAGACAGGACGATAATTTACCAAAGCAGCCGGGTCCAGGGAGGGCTTCTTGAGGAGGGGCCTCACCACTGCCTCCTTCAAGGCAAGCGGAAGGACACCCTCACTCAAAGAAGCATTTATAATCTCCTGGAGCCAGCCTCGTGTAACCTCCCGGGAGGCCAGCACCAACCAGGAGGGACACGGGTCCAATAAACATGTGGTAGCGTTCAGTCTACCCAGGATCCTGTCCACGTCCTCGGAAGCCACAGGATCGAACTCAGCCCAGATAACACTCTCAAGACTGGGCTCAGTCACCTCGCCCGAACTAACCCAGTCAGTGGCCAGCTCATCCCGAATCTGAGTTATTTTGTCATCCAGATATTGAACAAAATCCTCAGCACGTCCCTGCAAGGGATCCTCCCGCGCTCCCAGATGAAGAAGGGAGCGGGTCACCCTAAACAGGGCGGCTGGGCGATTATCTGATGACGCAATAAGAGCGGTGAAATAATTAGATTTCGCCGCTTTTATTGCCACTAAGTAAGTCTTAATATGAGCTCTTACTAGTGTCAAGTCAGATTCAGAGCGACTAGCCCTCCAACCACTCTCTAGGCGTCTTTTCCGGCGCTTCATCTCCCTCAGCTCCTCGGTGAACCAAGGAGATAAGTGAGTTCGGCGCCGGGTCAGAGGCCGCAAAGGCGCGACCCGGTCCAAGGCCCCACCGGCTGCCCTATCCCAGGCAGCCACCAGGTCCTTAGTCGAGCCGCGTGTCAGTGTCTCAGGAAATGGCCCAAGCTCCGTCTGGAACCTATCAGGATCCATCAGGCGCCTGGGGCGGAACCACCTAATTGGTTCCGCCTCCCTGCGATGAGGTGTGACGGTCAGAAAGTCGAGACGAAGGAGCGAGTGGTCAGTCCATGACAAGGGTTCAATACCTATATCCCCAATCTCATGACCACTCAACCACTGACCAGAGACAAAAACTAAGTCCAGGGTGTGTCCACCAATGTGAGTCGGGCCCTGAATTACCTGGGTCAGGTCCATGGCCGTCATGGAAGCCATGAACTCCCGAGCCAACTCAGATGTTTCACCGATAGATGGCAGGTTGAAATCCCCCATGACTATAAGCTTGGGGGTATCAACCGCCACCTCGGCTATAACATTGAGAAGCTCGGACAGGGTCGTTGCCACGTGGCAGGGAGCCAGGTACGTGACTAACAGACCCATCTGCCCACCAGGGCCCCATCTCACAAAGGCGGACTCACACCCGGCTATCTGAGGTACAGTGGCCTCCCTCGGACCCAGGCCTTCCTTAATAATGACCGCCACTCCCCCACCCCTGCCCTGGGCTCTCGGCTGGTGGAATGCAAGGAAACCCGGTGGACACATCTCCACGAGGGGAACCCCCCCCTCGTGGCCCAACCAGGTCTCAGTAATGCCAGCCAGGTCCGCACCCCCCTCTTCAAGAAGATCACATATGAGGGGGGCCTTATTTACCACGGACCTCGCATTGCACAACAACAGCCGGAGCCCCGGGTCCTGAGACTCCAAACAACCCAGGGAACAGGAATAGCTCCGGGGACCGGGGCGCGCAATCGCTCGAAGACAGCGAGTGCGCGCCCCCAACACATGATATGGTCCCCTGCTCTCGCCATATCTGCCCCTCCCACATAATGTAGTAATCACACCACCCTCAACAGAGGGCTCGTTAAGAGCCCCCTTGCCTCCAGAAACTGAGCCCCCCATGGCATCAAAGACTGTCGGGCCTGTCCCTTTCCCCCCCGGGTTTCCCCCCAAACCCACACTCTCCCCCATCCCAGAACCCCCTAAAACACCCCTTAAAAAAGTCCTTAAAAAACCCCTCAATCCCCTCTTCGCGACATGCCACCTCTCGGGGTCCCAAAACCCGTCATTAAGGTAGGCCCTCGATAGTGTGGAGGGCCAAACCCGCGAGAGGGGGGACTCTCGCAGGGCAAGAAGCGTCGACCTAGGAAGCATCCAACAGAAGTGGGCCAGAAAATAGTGGCATGGCAAAGGTCCATGGTCATAGTTCGAATAATGTCCTGAAGCAGGAACCAGATCAGTCAGGAGAAAAACGCCACTACCCTCTCACGGTAGCGGCCAAAGAGTCTCCGCATTCTGTCTCAAGAGAGGGAATGTCCAGACCACCCTCTCACGGTGGTCCAATCAGCAGGCGCGTTGGAAAGTCCAAGGCCACTCTCTCACTGTGGCCCGGCGAATTCATCCTGCGATGTGACACCCCCTCCAGATGGAAATATCAGAATCGGCTCCACAGGTCCTCCCATGAGCTGGTCTGTCTTCTGATGGCCAGCCAGCGGATGGTGGAATATTGCTAAAAAGATGGTAAAAAGGCCAGGAGTCCAGGCACAGGCAGCTGATGGAGAAACAGCATGGTTTGAAGGGCCAACGGAGGACAACTCGCAGAAGGATGGAATGCTGCTAGAAAAGGCTAAGGGAAGCCGAAGTCCAGGCCCAAATAACTGATGAATAGGCCTAGGTTAGGGGGCCAGCGGAAGACAAGCGGGATGGGGGGGGGGATGCTGAGGTCTTCCCCACATCTACCAGCGCCCTCAGGCCACCGCCAGCTGCCAACGCCCTCTCACCGCCGTCGCCGCTCGCCACTCGGTCCTCCATGTTCCCCGCCGCGCCGCCATCTTTCGCAGCGCCGCCCAGCTGTTTTTGGGTGGCGGGAACCCCCGGAGGCCTGCTAGAGCCTACTGGGGCCTGCTGAGGGCTTCGCAGCGGCTGTCCTCTCACTGCAGCCGCCGCTAGCCCCTCGCCGCCATTCTAATCCGTTTCGCCACTCTGCGCCGCTCCGCGCCGCTCCCCCATCGCGCCGCCATCTCCGCCGCGCCTCTCAGCTGTTCAGAGGCCCGGAAACGGCGAGAGCGGCAGGGGCCTTTACAGACACGCTGGCGGGCTACAAACCCACCAGCGTGTTGGCAGAGTGCTCCGCTGGCTGGGCGGGGGGTCGCCGATGTTCCGCAACCCCCCCGGACCCTCTAAGCCAGCCAGACGACCCATCATCAAAACGGAGCCCTAGGTATAGATCGCCATCTTGGGCATGCGCAGAAGATTGTCTCTTCTGGCGGCAGAAGGCGGTCCTGCAAGTACCCAGGTCTTAAGCCATGGAGCGCTTTAAGGGTGGTCACCAACACCTTGAAGCGCACCCGGAAGACCACCGGGAGCCAGTGCAGCTTGCGCAGGAGAGGTGTCACGTGGGAGCGCCACGTCGCTCCCATAATTCCCCGCGCGGCCGCATTCTGGACCAGTTGGAGCCTCCAGGTGCACCTCAAGGGGAGCCCCATGTAGAGAGCGTTGCAATAGTCCAGGCAGGAAGTCACGAGAGCATGGGTGACTGTGCGTAGGGAGTCCCGATCTAGAAAGGGACGCCACTGGCGTATCAGGCGAACCTGATAAAAAGCCCTCCTGGCCACGGCCGTCATGTGTTCTTCTAAAGACAGCCGTGCGTCCAGGAGGACGCCCAAGTTGTGAGCCCTCTCCGTGGGGGCCAATGTCTCGCCCCCAATAGTCAGCGATGGCGTCAGCTGGCTATATCGGGATGCCAGCAGCCACAGCCACTCAGTCTTGGAGGGGTTTAGTTGGAGCCTGTTTCTCCCCATCCAGACCCGCACAGCTTCCAGACACCAGAACATCACTTCAACGGCATCGTTGGGGTGGCCTGGGGTGGAGATGTACAGCTGGGTGTCGTCAGCGTACTGATGGAACTCCACCCCAAAGCCACGGATGATCTCACCCAGCGGCTTTATATAAATGTTGAACAGAAGGGGCGAGAGGACCGACCCCTGCGGCACCCCACAAACAAGGCGCCTCGGAGTCGACCGCTGCCCCCGTCAACACAGATTGCGACCGGTCAGAGAGATAGGAGGAGAACCACCGTAGAGTTGTTGGGACCTGCGCCTTAACTTGCGGAAAACCAGCCCTGTAGATCCTGCCTGCGCTCTAGGTAGTTCTTGGGTTATGACCATTCCGTCAGCGACCGTTCAAATTTACAATGGTGCTGAACAAATGGTACTTATGCCGGATCCTCCTAGTTCCGGCTGTTGCAGCATCCCCGCAGTTACAAGAATGTGGTCTTGTTCGCGATTACGATGTGGATAGAAACAACAATTGTGTGATTATGATTTCCAAAAATCAATGTCAGAACATGCTGGCTGGGGAATTCTGGGAGTTGAAGTCTGCCCAGCTTAAAGTTGCCAAGGTTTGCAAACCCTGGTCTAATTTATGCTGGCTCTGTGCCAGCCATGGGACAATCTTTTTTCTTCCTTATTTATTCCCAGTTTGTCAGGCATTGCCAGTTCCTGAACTTATGCAATAAAAATCTTGCAAAAACGTTTTATACAGGTAGCCCTCGACTTACCACCAAAATTTCTGTTGCTAAGCAAGACAGTTGTTAGGCGAGTTTTGCCCCATTTTACCACCAGAATAAAATTCCATTTCAGGAAAACTACTGAGATCGATATTTTTTTCAGAGACCTCGGTTGTTGAAAGAGAACATCTCAGTTGGAGCCGGAGTTCCAACCTGCAGGGTTTCCTCCCTCAGCGTTGCTTTTAACGCTCTGGTGGAATCTTGCCACATTTTTCCCCAGAAAGCTTCATTAACGAGGAGGAGGAGGAGGAGGAGGAGGAGGAGAAGGAGAAGGAGAAGGAGAAGAAGGAGAAGGAGAAGGAGAAGGAGAAGGAGAAGGAGAAGGAGAAGGAGAAGGAGAAGGAGAAGGAGAAGAAGTTGTTCTGCCATCAGGTGCTTTGAAAATAGCAGGAGGGGGAGGGGGAGGAGGAGGAGAAGGCGAAGGAGGAGGAGGAGGAGGAGGAGGAGGAGAAGGAGAAGGAGAAGGAGAAGAAGAAGAAGAAGAAGAAGAAGAAGAAGAAGAAGAAGAAGAAGAAGAAGAAGAAGAAGTTGTTCTGCCATCAGGTGCTTTGAAAATAGCAGGAGGAGGAGGAGAAGGAGAAGGAGAAGGAGAAGGAGAAGGAGAAGAAGAGGAGGAGGAGGAGGAGGAGGAGGAAGTTGTTGTTCTGCCATCAGGTGCTTTGAAAATAGGAGGAGGAGGAGGAGGAGGAGGAGGAGAAGGAGAAGGAGGGAGAAGGAGAAGGAGAAGGAGAAGGAGAAGGAGAAGGAGAAGGAGGAGGAGGAGAAGGAGAAGAAGAAGAGGAAGAGGAAGAGGAAGAGGAAGAGGAAGAGGAAGAGGAAGGAGAAGGAGAAGGAGCAGGAGCAGAAGAAGAAGAAGAAGAAGAAGAAGAAGAAGAAGAAGAAGAAGAAGAAGAAGAAGAAGAAGAAGAAGAAGAAGAAGAAGAAGAAGAAGAAGAAGAAGAAGAAGAAGAAGAAGAAGAAGAAGAAGAAGAAGAAGAAGAAGAAGAAGACGACGACCACCACCACCACCACCTCCTGGTCTCAGATGCACTGAAAGACAAATCTTGGGGGAATCTGCAGACCCTCCCAACAGAATGAACGGGAGAAGTCTGATTTATTTTGACATTTTACTAGAATCCTGGAAAGGTTTTGGTCAAAATACCAAAAGGATATTGAGAATCTAGAAAGAATGCAGAGAAGAATAAAGAAGATGATTAGGGGTCTGGAGGCAAAAACATAGGAAGAACGGTTGCAGGAACTGGGCATGGCTGGTCTAGTGAAGAGAAGGACTAGGGGAGACATGACAGTAGTCTTCCAATACTGGAGGGGCTGCCATGAAAAAGAAGGCCTCAACTTATGCTCCAAAGCCCCGGAAGGAAGGACAAGAAGCAATGGGTGGAAGCTCTTGAAAGAGAAATCCAATTTAGAATTAAGGAGAGATTCCTGACAGTGTGGGCAATTAATCAGTGGAACGACTTGTGTTCAGAACTTGTGGAGTTCAGTGCCCCCCATCACTGGAGGCTTGAAAGGAAGAGATGGGATGGCCATTTGTCCGGAATAGTTGCTTGAGCATGGACCTAGAATAGGGGTCTCCAATCTTGGCAACTTTAAGCCTGGTGGACTTCAACTCCCAGAATTCCCCTGCCAGCAAAGCTGGTGGAGTTGAAGACCACCAGGTTTAAAGTTGCCAAGGTTGGAGACCCCTGGACTTGAAGACCTCAACTCTGTTATTCTGTTCTGTTCTGTTTTATTCTATTCCAGATACGGGAAAGTGTTCAAGCATCTGTAACTGATTACCCCATAAAATTGCTTTCCCCCAGCAGGAACAACCTTTACAATTTTCAGGCCAAGAAAAATCCTCCGAGGACAGAAGCTGGGAGCTATTCTTCATCTCGTCCCCTCCTGCTTATCTCAGCACTGGCCATAGACTTGCAGGGGTCAAGCACGCCCGGAGAACTTCCTCCCTGCGTTAATGACTGGAAATGGTCTGAGTGCCCCACTGCCTGGTGAAATGGAGCAAGAGATTGCCCGCAGAGATCGCTCAGGAGCAGATTTCGGAACAAGCATGGGACACACCGAGGAAGGAACAGGGAAGGGAAGGAGGGGGCGGAGCGGGCTTCGAGTCCCTGAAAGTCTGCCATTTGTGGCAACCCACGTCGTTTGTATTAATGCACCTCATTATGCCGGTGATGAAAATCTAAACTAATTTAACATATATTTAGGAGCCTTATCTGGATTGCTGCAGATGCAATGGATCAGGTCTCTATTTCAGGGGGATTTCTGGGTGGAAACGAGAGTTGTGGCATCAGAACCCCACAAAAATCAATTCTTTATCATCTCGGATTCTCAACCTGATGCTCAAACAGGCGATCGTTTAAGAGAGAGACTGTTCAATTGTTTAAGATATAATTATAGAGATTAGATTCCTAGACAGCAGCAACAAACAAAGCCACAATTTTAATTATTTCCTACCTAAGAACTGTTCTGTTAAAATTCAAAAATTGGCCAAAATAGTTGGTAACGAGTTAACTAAACATGACCAGCCCCTTTCATTTTGGCAACAGACATTCAATTTAGCTTGCAAACAGTTCATTTTTATTCATTCATTTCTAGCCCGCTTCCTCTTCCTCCTCCTTCCCTCCCCAAATTCTCCTTCCTTCTAGCACTAATGATATTACCTGGATGAGTCATGAAACAATTACATGAAACAACTACAAGAAAACCACCTGTGACCAAGGACCACACAGGAAGGGAGGGAGGGAGAGAGGGGAAGGGAAGGAGGAAGGGAAGAGGAGGGTGGGAGGGTGGGAGGGGAACGGAAGGAAGAAGGAAGGGAGGGAGGGAGAGAGGGGAAGGGAAGAGGAGGGCAGGAGGGTGGGAGGGGAAGGGAAGGGAAGGAGAAGGAAGGGAGGGTGGGGCAGGGAAGGAAGAAGGAAGGAAGGAAGAGAGGGAGGGAGAGAGGGGAAGGGAAGGAAGAAGAGGAAGAGGAGGGCAGGAGGGTGGGAGGAGAAGGGAAGGAAGAAGGAAGGAAGGGAGGGAGAGAGGGTGGGAGGGGAAGGGAAGGGAAGGAGAAGGAAGGGAGGGTGGGGCAGGGAAGGAAGAAGGATGAAGAGAGGAAGGGAGGGGAGGGAGGGAGGAAATAATTGATAATGTTCCCAAGTTGGGTACTGAAACTTCTGCAAGAAAATAGCTAAGCTCAGAGAGCACCGAGGTCCCCTCATTTCAACCCTGAAGGTATCCCACTACTAGGAGATGGATTTTGAACTTTGGAGCAAGGAGAACGGAATATCAACCGTCTCTTAGGCAAAGTGACCGGGGTGGGGTGGGGTGGGGGGAGGATAGCTGTGAATTCCTTAGGGACGCAGCCAGGGACTGACGCTCACCTCCTCTGGCATGGCTCCTGGTCGCTGCTTCTACGCTCCTGCCAGGAGAGCTGGATGTTTTGGAAAGCTTGTTAGCCGACACCCGGTACATGACTCCTCCGATGCAACGCAGTCCTTTGTTTCTCCATCGGTGCTGCTGCCCCGCCTGAGACTTGCTCCCTGGTGAAGAGAGGCGCGTGGAATTGGACGCCAGAGACCTGAGAAGAGAAAACCAGACACTGAACTTTAAAAAAGCTGCGAACGGTCGTAAGTGCGGGAAAACTGTCTGAAGTCACTTTTTTTCTGTACCGCTGTAAGTTCGAATGGTCGCTAAGTGAACTGCCGTAAGTAGAGGACTACCTGCAAAGGAATTCCACACAAGGCGCTGATTCGGTAAAGGCTCACAATGGGGGTTTACACCGGAGGAAGAGCGAGTTATGACCTCTCTTGCGCTTCTGTGGTTACCGAGGTCGAGGATGGCGGCTCGTATCCTAAACCAACGTGACTCAAACCTTTTGCTTCCTGAGCCCTTCAGGATATTCCAAAGCCGGCTCTCTGGGTCAGCATTAAGAACCAGCAATTTTAACTAATTAGCAGATCTATTTATCATGTTTTGATGACACGGCCTTTGTGTTTTGTTTTGTTTTTAATTCCCGTCTGAGGATCAATCTGAGTGAACCGCTGCAGCATGAAAGTCTCAAAAGTCAACCAACCGGCGTTTAATTTCCTGGGTCTGTGTGAATAGATTGCGGGGGCCGGAGAGGGGGTCAGCTCCAGCTGCCCTTAATCTCAACAGGGGTCTAAACTCTAGAAGGAAGTGGGGGATGCATGAAAAAGGAGTTCAAGGCTCCCTAATGGTAGAGGGATCTGGTGGCTCAGTGGCTAAGACGCTGGGCTTGTTGATCGAAAGGTCAGCATTCAGCGGTTCGAATCCCTAGCACCACGTAACAGGGTGAGCTCCCATGACTTGTCCCAGCTTCTGCCAACCTAGCAGTTCGAAAGCCCATAAAAAATGCAAGTAGAAAAAATAGGGACCACCTCTGGTGGGAAGGGAACCGCGTTCCGTGCGCCTTTGGCGTTGAATCATGCCGGCCAATGACCATAGAGACGTCTTTGGACAGCGCTGGCTCTTCGGCTTTGAAACGGAGATGAGCACCGCCCCCTAGAGTCGGGAACGACTAGCATGTATGTGCGAGGGGAACCTTTACCTTTACCTAATGGTTGGGAAGGAGTTCAGTGGCCTAGAGGTGGAGCTCTCGCCTCACAATCAGGAGGCTGTGAGTTCAATCCTAGGTAGAGGCAGATATTTCTCTCTCTGGGCACAATGAGAATATATCAGCTGAACAAAACTCGACAGGAAGGGCATCTGGCCAGTAAGCACTCAGCTCCATTCAGTTGCCCAGACTCCACCCCGCAAGGGATTATGGCGTCGTTAAAAGAGGATGATGATAATGGTTGGGGAAGGGCCCTCTCGGTACTTCTGGGACCCACAAAAAGAGCTGGAAGGGGTGAGCTCTAAAGAGGAAACCCAGCAAGGCATGAAGTGAGTTGAGCTGCTCAACCAGTAGAGTTGATCACCTGCTCGGGCAACTTGGGGATCTTGGAGACCAGGCCCACCAACCAGATCAAATGCTACCTTATGGGGGTGAGACGGCAGTATAGAGGGAAGTCCCGCCCCAGAAGTTCGCTTCAGACCTTCCTCATGGAGAGCCAATGAGGCAAAACATGCATGTTATTGTTGAATTTCATAATGATAGCCTTCAGGATTTTTTTTTAAAAAAATGGGTCAAATTGCAAAGATCAGAATTTTTGATGATTTAAGAGACTAGCACTGATTAACCTTACCTAGTAGGGTAATGAAACCACCCAGTTAGAGAGCACCAAGGACCCCACAGTCCTCCTCCTCCCCCTCCCCTTCTCCACAAACCACACTCCCTTCTAGCACTGATGATGATACCTAGTAGGGCAATGAAACGTCTGCAAGAAAACTACCCAGCTCAGAGACCACCAAGGACGCCTCACTTCAATCCTGAGCTACAAAGGTTCTTCTTTGTTGTTATTTAAGAGACTGTGGAGAGATGCTGACCCACCTAGCTCATATTCCCACCCATCAAAAAACCCAGCGTCAAGTTGAGCACAACATTTTTGTTATGTTTAACAACAGCAACCGTGAAAGGGAAGGCTGCAAAATGAGATGAAATTCACGGATCAACAATCTCCCTTAGCAACAGAAATTGTGGTCGTAAGCTGAGGACCGCCTGGTGCTTTTCTTCTTCATTCGAACAACTCTATCAAATAGGGTAGGCAAGAGATTCAGAGAAGAACGAAGAGGCTTGGATTATTTGCGGCACCTCTGGTTTCCTGACCTTGAGGATGCGTTACAGACACGGGTGTTTGGGGAGTCGAAGTCCACGGGGCTTAAAGTTGCTGAGGTCGGACAGCGCTGCTCTAGAACAGTGTTGGAGAATCTTTTCAGCACCGAGGGCCAAAATGGGAGCCAGAAGAGCTGCTCCCTGGCGCGCACGCGCCCGTGAAGACCAGCTGGCCGGTGCGCCTGGACGCACCGGAAACTGGAAGCTCAGCTTCCCGGCACACACACGTGCGCCAGGGACCTACTCTTCCGGTTTCCGGCACTCTCGTGAGCGTGAAGACCAGCATTGGAACCCAGAAGAGCAACGGGTCACAGCTGGCGTGCCCGGAGGGATGGCTCTGCGTCTCACTTCCGCCATGCGTGCCATAGGTTCGCCATCATCGCTCTAGAACATCGGAGCTTTTTTGCATTCCTGCCAAGATCCTTGATAACTTAAAAACAATTGGATTCCTTGGGGGAATTCCAGGGTTTCCGCACCAACCTTTAGCTCAAAACAATCTGCCTGGAGACAGCTGATATAGACACGTACACACACAGTACATACATACATGCATACATACATACATACATACATATATACATGCACCACTTGGATGCCCCATGAGGGGTGAAAAGGAAAAACCAGCTCATCTTTTTCCTATTGAAACATGATATTTATAGGTTTTTAACTGTACACCCATCACCTAGAATCACACTGTGAGTGAGATGGGCAGTCTCTAAACTAGATAGATAGACAGACAGACAGACAGACAGACAGACAGACAGACAGACAATGAAGTGATCCCGTTATGACAAGCAAACTCAATGGGGAAGCCACATTCACTTAAAAAATGTGTGGCTAACTTAACAACTGCAGTGATTCACTTAACAATTGTGCCAAGGAAGGTTGTAAAATGGGGCAAAACTCACTTAGCAACTGTCTCACTTTGCAACAAAAAGTTTGGCCTCAATTGTAGTTGTAAGTCGAGGACTACCGGTGTTGTTTTTATGGTGTTTTTTTTTTAATTTGCACATCGCCTATAGTCTCTCTGTGAGACAGGTGGGTGGCTTTAAAAACCTGAAAACAATACATAAAATAAATAATAAAATAATAAATAAACTGAAGGGAAAGGAAAGGAAAGGAAAGGAAAGGAAAGGAAAGGAAAGGAAAGGAAAGGAAAGGAAAGGAAAGGAAAGGAAAGGAAAGGAAAGGAAAGGAAAGGAAAGGAAAGGAAGAATGGAAGGAGGGAAGGGAAGGGAAGGGAAGGATAAAACTAAAACATAAGGAAAGGGAAAGCAAAAAAAAATTAAATTAAAAATAAAATAAAATAATAAAGTAAAATAAAATAAAAATAATAAAATAAAATAAAAATAATAAAATAAAATAAAATATAAATTGCTCACTCCTGAGCTGCAGAGCTCACCTGCCCCAAACTTCCACCCCAGGAAAGAGCAGGCGGAGGGGAAGAGGGGGGCTGCCTTCCAACCACAGCTGCCGACTTCCCGTCCGCCACGGTGTCACCGCACTCGGTCCCAATTGTTCCCCTAATGGAAGGGAAGACTTCTGGAAATGAACTGCTTTGAGAAAAGGAGGATAAAATTAATGGGATAATTGCCGGCCGAGGCCCTGAAGAATACGCCTGCCCTCAGCGCGAGGGGCTTGTAATTCCTTTTCTAGTGCCCCAGCCGCCCCCCCCCTCCACCCCTTCCCCATCTCCAGACTTCTCCCATCCGTCCGTCCGGCGGGCCTTCCTCCGACAGGAAATTTCATTAATGCTGGCAAATAGGAAAGGTATTAAGCGTGGATAATGAAGGCCGGCGAGTGAACAGAGCCTTTCCCCGTCGCTGTCTTCCTAGCCTTTGTAATGGGAGGCATGAACTCTCCCTTCAAATCCATTTCTAATCCATTTGAAATACTACAGCAAATTATCTTCCCTTCAGCCCGAAAGCGGGCCAGCCAATTTACTCCGAATAGAAGTGACAATGCCCGAGAATTTATCGCCGTAACCTTGAGTACCGAAGGTTGAGGGGTTGCCTCTGCCTCGGCCCCATAAGAGGGGACGGAAAGCAAATTTTAAATTATTTTTAAGTGGGAGAGAAGAGAGAGGGAAAACGGGGCCAGGGGAAATGGAGGAAAGCCATCCGTCAGGGTATTTAAAAATATAAACTGCTGTCACTGTCGGCTGTCCAGCGATGGAAAGGGGCAGGCCCCCAGCCAAAACGTTCACCTGGGCAAGTAATGGGAATTCCAGCTGGTGCCCCACCTTTTTTTTTCTCCCAAGCCCCCGGATTCTGCAAACTCGAGATCTGGGAAACCCCCTCTCCCCACAACCCCTGCCAATTTTTCCAACATCTGCCAATATGTCCAAGAAGCAAACAACCAACGCTGGTTAAGAAGAATCTGTGTAGCTCAGGGTTGAAAGGAGGGACCCTTGGGGCTCTCTGAGCTTGGTGGTTTTCCTGAAGACCTCCCATGACCCAACTAGGGAACATCATCAGTGCTGGAAGGGAGTGGGGTTTGCAAAGAGGAGTGAGTGCAGGAGGTGGAGCAGGACGAGGAGGAGATGGAGGAGGAAAGGAAGTGGAAGGGAAAGGAAGTGGAAAAGGAAGAGGAGGAGGAAGGACAAAGATGGAGGAGGAGGAGGAGGAGGTGGCTGTGAGGTCCTCTTGGTGCTCTCAGAGATTGCAGACGTTTCATTACCCAACTAGGGAACATCATCAGTCTTAGCAGGGAGGGCTTTTGTAGATGGAGGAGAAGCAGAGGAGGAGAAAGAGAAGGTGAAGGAAGAAGAGGCGGAAGAGGACTATGGAGTCCTCGGTGCTCTCTAAGCTTGATGGTTTTCCTAAAGACCTTTCATGACCCAACTAGGGAACATCATCAGCGCTGGAAGGCAGTTTTTCTCCCCTGGTTTCTGAAAACCTTGACTAATGCAAAGTGCCCTCCTCAGCAAGGCACTGCTGTGGATTCAACAAGCGTTTGTCGGTGTCATGTGAATTGGAGGCTCACGGAGGTCCAGGATACGGGTCTAATCCTAGCAGGCCTGATTGTCATGGACCCATCCCTGGACACCCCCCCCCCCACTTCCAGATGCCGGTTCAGAGGATGAGGAGCTGTTTGGGGTGTGTGGGTGTGTGAATAAACACCTTGGAAGCCTGGAGCTTAGATCCAAGCCACAAGGGAGGGACTTGGCTCCTTTCCAGGAAAGATGCTCGGCTGGGGGGGGGGGGAGGCATGCACCAATGCAGCCCCCCCTCCAAATACCCCAGATTAACTGCAGCCCCCTTTCCGAAGGAAAGAGAACCAGGCTCTGTTCAGGGACTCCAGAGTTCCCCTTCAGCAGAATCTCCATCTCGGCAAATTCCCCCGGAAGCCCCTGAACATGTGCCGCCGACTCAGCACTCACCTCCGGAACAATCCTGCACTTCAGCACAAAGCTGTCTCTGGGCAGCCATTCGGCTAATGCATCTTTCCCTCCAAAGCCTCGGAAACAGACCGGCCTCGTTCCTGCGCAGTGAGCAGAGCCGCCGGTGCTTTCAAACGGGGCTCTTATAACCAACCGCCTGTCGGTTGCTCCCCACCGAGTGTCACGCTGGGATCCCCCCCTTCCCTCCCCCCCACCCCCGCCCGGCAATTTAATCTAGCGTTTCTCAATCTGGGGGAATCTTGATGGGGAATTCTGGGAGTTGAAGTCCTCCCGTCCTCTAGTGGCCAAGCACTTTTTCAGGACTCTAGCCACAAGACCCAGGCTATGGCTGGTGCAGATTTGGCGGCCAGTTGATATTGTGGCAAACAATTTTATCTCTTCCTCTTAGGCCAAAGATCTGGGATCTGGAAACCTCCTGTTAATTTGCTTATGAGCAACGGATGTTTTTTTTTAAAAAAAAAAAAGCACATGACCTCCTGTGATTCACTAAACTATCAAAAAAGTTCTCCGTTTTTCGGCTGGCATGCCACAACCCGCAACACAAGAAGGAAGGGGGTTTTTTTTTGAAAAGGCTCCGGGGTTTGAACAGCTTACTTTAAGATTCCTTCTTTGTGGTGAAAAATCACTAACAGTAATTAGAGGAAAAGGTAGGAACAGGAGGCCCAGAAGCCAGGGAGGAGAGGAAGGGGCAGGGGCACAGATGGCGGACCCAGCTAAGCCATCACCAAGGGATGGTCTACTGCCCTTCAAGTCCAGCAACAACGTTTATTTATTATTTATTTATTAATTTATATGCCGCCCTTCTCCGGAGACTCAGGACGGCTTACAATGCGTTAAGCAATAGCCTTCGTACTTTTGTATATACCTGCTTAGTTAGGGGTTTCGGCCCCCCCTAAGCAGTGTTCTTTTTTATACAAAGTCAGCTTATTGCCCCCACAATCCGGGTCCTCATTTTACCCACCTCGGAAGGATGGAAGGCTGAGTCAACCTTGAGCCTGGAGAGATTCGAACTTGCAGTAATTGCAGGCAGCTGGTGCTGCTTAACAGCATTTTAGTCTGCTGCGCCACCAAGGCTCTGAAACAATGTTTCAGAGCAGACACACCTATGGCCAGTAGGTGCCAACTCCACATGACATCTTAAAAAGGGAAGAAAGGAAGGAAGGAAGGAAGAAGAAGGAAGGAAGGAAGGAAGGATGGATACAGGTCAGAGGAAGGAAGGGAGGAATAATAGAAGGGAGGGAGGGAGGAATGGGGGGAGAGAAAGGGGGGAGGGAGGGAGGGAGGAAGTTTGCCTCCTGCAGAGCTGTCTGCCCCCCTCCCTCCCCCCCCCCCCCCGTCTGTCCTAGTGAAGGAAGCCTGGGTCTGGCTATGTCCTGCTGGCTTTCCCCCCCTCCCCATTCCTCCCCCCCACCTCTAGCAAGGCCAGTCATTGGCTGAGCAGAGCTCCCCTCCGGAGGCTAAACCTGCTTACAAGCTCACTTATTGGTCAATAACGGCCAAAGTGCAGAGAGGCATTTAATGGCCGGAGCAGCAAAAAAACAAACAAATAAAATGCGGCGAAAGAGAAAATCCCCTTTAATGTCCCATGATGTGTTGCCTGATGACTCCATTCCTTGTTTTTCAGCCTCTTCATTTCCAAGGGACGGGAAAGGCCCGGGGTCAACGACCCACTCAGTCCTCTCCTCTGATGAGGGCCCAAAGCGGCACCCCACCTCCTCCTCCCGGATTCACAAGACGATTCTCTGCCACCGGGCTCACAACCACACAAGCTGCCCTGCACACAAGCCCCCCCCCCCCACACAAACACATCTATATCTGTTTATCTATGCACCTACACACAACCATACATACAGGTAGTCCTCAATTTACGATCACCATTCGGCCCAAAATTTCTGTTGCTAAGCGAGACTTTTGTTCAGTGAGTTTTGACCTGTTTTATGACCTTTCCTGCCATGGTTGTTAAATGAATCACTGCATTTGGTGAGCTAGGGACACCGTGGCAAAGTGAGTCCGGCTCCTCTCCTTGCCAGATGGTCGCAAAAGGGGATCACGTGACCCTGAGACCGTGTGACCGTCATAAAGATGAGTCAGTTGCCAGGCAGGTGAACTTTGAACATGTGCCGCAACGGTCGTGAGTGTGAAAAATAGGCATTAGTCACCTTTTTCAGTGATGTTGTAACTTTGAATAGTCACTAAGTGAACTGTTGTAAGTCGAGGACTACCTGTCTATACATACACAGAACATAAACACACAAATGAAATAACAGAGCTCGAACAAAACAGCTGCATTAATGACAGGAGATAAACAGAGAGGGGAGAGAGAGACGGAGGGAGACAGAGAGAGAGAGAGAAAGAGAGGATAGACATACAGAGATATTTGTTTTCTGAGGTTTTCGCGTGTGTTTGTATGTAGGTCTTTGGTTATTTGGATCTTCTCCCGCGTAGAATTGGAAGTATCTTGGCGACGTTTCGACGAAGTCTCATTCGTCATCTTCAGGCTGGTGTTCTCGGCTTCGTGCACGAAGCCGAGAACACCAGCCTGAAGATGACGAATGAGACTTCGTCGAAACGTCACCAAGATACTTCCAATTCTACGCGGGAGAAGATCCAAATAACCAAAGACCTACATACAGAGATATAGATATACATTCCTTCTCTCTCTCTCTCTTTCTTTCTTTCTCTCTCTCTCCTTCCTATCTGTTTATCTCCTGTCTGTTTTCAGTGCAGCTGCTTTGTTTGTGTTGCGTTATTTCATTTGGGTGTGCCTGTATGTATGTAAGAATTACTGAGGACTAGAAGGTTCCTTCGCATGCCAAAGCTCTTTAGGGCTGCATTGAAGGAGACCTTGGAGCCCCCACGGCTGATGGATAAAACGAGACGTAACTCAGAGTCGTCAGAGGCACGATCATACCTCTGCGTATTTCCACCACGCAACCTTGCATGTTTTACTCATGATTTGCAGGGGACTAACGGATGGTGAACCCATCTCTCCAAGCAGAGAGTGACTGAGTTCAAAAGCGGCCTTTAAATCCTCCCATAAAACCAGCCTTCAAAGCCCCCTCCCCTGCTTCCCCTCCGGCAGCTGACCCTCTGTGCAAGTCTGCTCTTAGTGGGAGGAGCTTAAACTCGTGGGCTTCATTTGAACCCAGGGCCACGGGATGCAACCCCGGGGGCTTAAAAAGCCTAGGTGGGCACCTGGCCAGCCGGATAACGCGAGGGTCAGCAATGGCCAGCAGCTTAGGTGAAGAACAGCATGTAAGTCCTTCTCCATCCCGCAGGTATCTCCAGGGATAGCGAGATGTGTGGGATAAAAATTTAATAAATAAGTAAAATAAAATACATAATCAAGGTGGCAGCTATGATGATGCGACTGAGGCTTGTTCTCTAATTTGGGTTTTTTTAAAAAAAATATTAAGGTTTTGTTTTATTATGTAAAATACAAAGAAGAGAAGAAAAAATAGGAAATGAAGGGAAGGAAAAAGAGATTTGTGAGATACAAGGGGAAGAAAAGAAAAAAAAAGGGGGGGGGAGGCATCGACTTCCGACTCTTCTTAGCACAGTACAAGATAAAAACGCTCCAGCCTCAACATCTTTGCTTTTACACATTCATATATAACTTGCCATTTCTAGAACGACAAATTTTTTCTGATCAACAAAGTCAAAGTTTCGTATATATTTTTCATTCACAAATGCAAAATCCGGAAGTGATATCCAAATTAAAAACATACATTTTCCCCTTTGGATAAAAGTAATCAATTTAACCATTCCCGCTTTATCTTCCTCGCTACGGAAACAAGGTGTATTTCCATTTGCAGCTAATTTGTGAACTGTCACCTTTTTGATTTATAAAATTCATTGTATTTTCGAATTCTTTGGACCTGACTGGAAAAAAATGCCCAGGTGAGGATGGGTGGCCCACTCACTTCTCCTTGCTGGTCTTTGGGGTCTCTGATGGGGACAGGAGGCAGGAGGCAAGGGGAAGATGGAGCCCATTGCCAAGACTATGCTACAGGTAGCTCTCCAATGACAACTTTCTTTAGTGACAAGTTACAACTACATTGGAAAAAGCAACTTTTTCACACATGACGGCAGCAATTCCATGGTCAAGTGATCAAAACTTGGCTGCTTGGGAACTTGACTCATATTTATGACGGTCGCAATGTCCAAGGGTCATGGGATCCCCTTTTGCGACTTTCTGACCAGCACGATTCACTTAAGAACCATGTGACTCACTTAATAGCAATAGCGCTTAGACTTATATATCGCTTCGCGATCCTCTCTAAGCGCATCTACAGAGTCAGCCTATGGCCCCCAATTACCCAGGTCCTCCTTTCGCAATGATTCACTTAGCAACGGTGGCAAGAAAGGTCGTTAGTCGGGGACAAGACTCATTTAAACAACTAGTCACGCTTCACAAAAGAAATGTGGGACTCCATTGCGGTCGTAAGGCGAGGACTACTGTATACTGCTTCATAACGCTTCACAGCACTCCAAAGCATTTTACAGAGTCAGCATATTGCCCCTACCACAGGTAGTCCTCGACTTACAACAGTTCATTTAATGACCGTTCAAAGTTACGACGACACTGAAAAAAGGGACTTAGGACCATTGCAACATTCCCACCTTCACATGATCAAAATTCAGACGCTTGGCAATTGGCTCATATTGATGACGGTCGCAGTGTCCCCAGGGGGGTCATGTGATCCCATTTTGCGACCTTTTGACAAGCAAAGTCGATGGGGAAGCCAGGTCACACTTAACAACCGGGTTACTAATTGAACAACCGCACTGGGAAGGGGAAGGGGGAAGGGAAGGGAAGGGAAGGGAGGGAGGGAGGGAGGGAGGAAGGAAGGAAGGAAGGAAGGAAGGAAGGAGTTTCTTGGATGAGAAGTGAAACGTTTTCATTGATCCCTTTTTATGACCTTCTGACAAGCAAAGTCCATGAGGAAGCCATGGATTCACTTAATGACTGTGCTGCTAATTTAACAACTGTAGTGATTTTGGGCTCCATGGCGGTCGCAAGTCGAGGACTACCTGTACCCGCGTCTCCATCAGGACCAGCCGCTTACAAACTGTTCGGCGCAGAGCCTAGAGCCCTGTCTACAAATGATTCAGAGCCACCCATTAAGGGCCGGGAATTGGCTCGGCCGCAGTGACGGCCCTTCCTGCCGTCATCACAAAAAGGAGATCAGTCCGTTATTAAAAGGTGGGCGAAGATGGGGGGGGAGATCTATTTTATGGGCTCCCATCTATTCAATTGGTATTTCGATCAATGCGCGCGTTACAAGCTCCCCTTTTAAGAGGACTAATAAACAACCAGGTGGGAAATAAAAATTCTCCGCAAAATGACACTTTTAAAAATCCATTTCCACCCGGCGCTATCGCCGCTTTGCAAAAGCAGGCTGGAAACCTACAAAAGAGGGGAGAGGTTGGCAGGGGAGGGAGGAGGAGGAGGAGGAGGAGGAGGTGGGAAATAGAGAGAGGGGAGGGGGCTTCGCAGAAAGTTTAAAAGTTCAGGTTGCAACTCTGAGGAGCTGCGTCAGCGGGCGGGGGGCCTCTGCCACCATGCTGGTTTTTGCAATTAGAGAGAGCAACTGGGGGTGAGACCTCCCACCCATTCCTTTTAGATTGCCTCCCCCCCCAAAATAAGAGGTGTAAAGCAAAGCATCCTGGAAGCTGAACACCGAGCGAAGTAAGGAATAATAATTGTGGACTCCAACGCCTAGAATTCCTCAGCCAGCTATGTTGGCTTAAAGTTGGTAAGTTTGGAGACCCCTGCCCGAGGTCTTTCCGTTCGAGAAGCCGCCGTTCACAAAACAAGCTTTTGGGCCTGTTCTTCTGCCTTCACAGCTCGCCAAGTTTCTAGAACCCGGCACCTGGATCCTAAACCTTGCATTTAGAAAGTCTCATTTGCAAAACCTCCCTCAAGTCTCCACACAACCTTGGGTGCCGTTTGGGAAGCTCACACTCTGGATCAGTTAGGCAATGGACACCTTTCACCCCTTTCACTCCCTGAACAATATTTGAAATCCTTTGGTTGTATAAATAGAAGCAAAGGATCAAAGCCATGTGGAGTGTTAGGACCACTTTATAAAGGCTTCCTAAGGCCACGCCTGGAATCTTGCATCCAGTTTTAGTCCCCACATTACAAAAAAGATGGGGCGATTTTGGGAAAAAGTGCAGGGGAGAGCGACTCAGATGATTAAGGACCTGGAGACAAAAACAGATGAAGAACATTTGAAGGGTATATCTAGTCTAGAGAAAAGAAGGATGGGGGGACATGAGGGCAGCCTTCCAGTATTTGAGGGGCTGCCCCAAAGAAGAGGGGGGGGATGTCAAATTATTCTCCAAAGCACCTGAAGGCAAGAAAATAAACAACGGATGGAAACTAACCAAGGAGAGAAGCAACCTGGAATTAAGGAGAAATTTCCTGGCAGGGAGGACAATTAATCAGTGGAACAGCTTGCCACCAGAAGTTGTGGGTGCTTCATCACTGGAGGTTTTTAAGAAGAGATTGGACAGCTGCTTGTATGAAATGGGATAGGGTCTCTTGCTTGAACAGGGGGTTGGACTAGAAGACCTCCAAGATCCCTTCCAATTCTATTCTGTAACTGACTAACTAATATCTGCTCCCTGAGGATGTCAAGTGTCCTTTCTGAATCACCGCTGAACCCTTTGAGATTTTCACTGGGACTTGTGGAAATGCAGCTATCAGATCCCTGGGGATTTCCAAATGGGCAGCGCCATAAAATTGGGCAGAAGCCACAGCTGTGAGAGTCTATCAGGTGTGCATGGGATTGGAGGGGAAGGAAGGAGCCAGGGGAGCCTGGGCCAGAAGATGCTTTGCTTGGAAGGATGAAGAGGCAGTTGAGTAGGAGGGAGGGAGGGAGGGAGGGAGGGAGAGGGAGAGAGAGAGAGAGAGAGAGAGAGAGAGAGAAAAGAAAGAGAGGAAAAGAAAGAAAAAGTGAGAAAGAGAGGTCAGTGGGAGGGAGGGAGGGAGGGAGGGAGGGAGGGAGGGAGGAAGGAAGGAAGGAAGGAAGGAAGGAAGGAAGGAAGGGAGCCTTGGTGGTGCAGCAGACTAAAGTGTTGTTAAGTAGCACTTAGTTGCCAGCTGCCTGCAATTACTGCAAATTCAAATCTCACCAGGCTCAAGGTTGACTCAGCCTTCCATCTGAAATGAGGACCTGGATTGTGCGGACAATAAGCTGACTTTGTATAAAAAAGAACACCGCTTTGGGGGGGGGGGAGAGGGAGGGGACAAAAGTCTTATTAAGCAGGTATATACAAAAGTATGAAGGCTATTGCTTAACACATTGTAAGCTGCCCTGAGTCTCCAGAGAAGGGTGGCATATAACTCGAACCAATCAATCAATCAATCAATCAATCAATCAATAAATAAATAAAGGAGAGGGAGGGAGGGAGGGAAGGAAGGAGGGAGGGAAGGAGGGAGGGGGAGGGGGGAGGGAGAGAGGCAGAGGATGATGGAGGGAGAGAGAGGAAGGCAGAAGGAGAGAAAGAGCAGAGAGAGGGTAGAGAGAGAGAAAGTGTATCCCTTCCTGTCCTCCATCAGACAGGCTGAAGGTTCGAGTGGGCAGGTAGGGCAGAGAGCCACTGAAGGGCCAGTTCCTCCTCAACAAGGATGAGACAGGTGCTCTCAGGATGGCCCCGCTCACCAGATCTGTGAGCAAAGGATGAGCGGCTGATCCATGAACTACGAATGGCACCATTGGCTTCTCCTGATCAAACAGTAGGCTTCTTCGCTAGAACCAAGCCTTCTCAGTCCCACTCTTTCTATCCCAGGGATCTCCAACCTTGGCAACTTTAATGCTTGTGGACTTCAGATTTGCTGGCTGAGGAATTCTGGGAGTTGAAGTCCACAAGTCTTAAAGTTGCCAAGATTGGAGACCTCTGCTTTATGCGACTTGTTGAGGGCACCCGAATTGGACAAACTGATCCAAGCCGCTGAGAAGTCCATCATGGATCCCAGGCCAGCATCTGGACACGCTGTGGATTAGATTATTAGATTAGATTTATTGGATTTATATACCGCCCTACTCCCGAAGGACTCAGGGCGGTGTACAGCCAACAATAAAAATACATACGTACAAAATTTAAAAACCAACTAAAAACAGATTAAATGAATTTGGCCCGGACAGAATTAAAACACCCCAATATAATTTAAAATTTTTTAAAATTTGACACTAAAAACGGGGAGTGGTTAGGCCAGGCCCGCCTGGCGAAATAGAAAAGTCTTAAGAGCGCGGCGGAAGATGGGCAGATCCGGGATCCTCCGTATCTCTGGGGGGAGCTCATTCCAGATAGTAGGTGCCCTCACAGAGAAAGCTCTCCCCCTGGGGGCTGCCAGCCAACATTGTTTGGCTGACGGCACCCGGAGGAGCCCCTCTCTATGAGAGCGTACTGGCCGGTGGGAGACTATTGGTGGTAGTAGGCGGTCCTGCAAGTACCCAGGTCCTAAGCCATGGAGCGCTTTAAAGGTAGTAACCAGGACCTTGAAGCTCCTTGGAGAGGAACTCCCTGCAGCTCCTCCCTCTAACGTTCCCCTTCCAATCACATCTGGGAGTCAACTGCCCTTGAACCCCAAAAGCCACAACTATGAAAAGAGGTGTTCTCACCCACGCCCAAAGTTTCCATCAATTTGAATTTGAAATTGAATTCAGTGCATAGATCTCCCCTTCGGTATGAGAATCGCAATTAAAGAGGTGGCAGGGCAAGGCTCCTGCAGCCCCTTCAGGAATAGTCCAGATGGGGAGAGAAGGGAAATGACTCCATCTGCTATGAGATGGAGGCCTGCTGGATTAGATCTCTCAAGGGCGTGAAATAGGCAACAGCTGCCCCCTTCATAGTGGAAACTGAGTGGCGGGTGTGAAATGGCTTGAAAACATGTTCATTTTGTCACACCAGCCCAAGCCCATGATATGGTGAGGAGCCACAATGTCCTCTACACCAGTGTTTCTCAACTTCAGCTCCCAGAATCCTCTACACCAGTGTCTCTCAGGTGTGGACTTCAGCTCCCAAAACCCTCTACACCAGTGTCTCTCAGGTATGGACTTCAGCTCCCAGAATCCTCTACATCAGTGTCTCTCAGGTGTGGCCTTCAGTTCCCAGAACCCTCTACACCTGTGTCTCTCAGGTGTGGCCTTCAGCTCCCAGAATCCTCTACACCAGTGTCTCTCAGGTGTGGCCTTCAGTTCCCAGAACCCTCTACACCTGTGTCTCTCAGGTGTGGCCTTCAGCTCCCAGAACCCTCTACACCTGTGTCTCTCAGGTGTGGCCTTCAGTTCCCAGAATCCTCTACACCAGTGTCTCTCAGGTGTGGCCTTCAGCTCCCAGAACCCTCTACACCTGTGTCTCTCAGGTGTGGCCTTCAGCTCCCAGAATTCCCCAGCCAACAAAGTTGAAGTCCACACCTCTTAAGAGTTGCCCAGGTGGAGAAACCCTGTGGAGAGGATTCTGGGAGTTGAAGTCCACACCTCATAGAGTTGTCCAGGTTGAAAATCACTCTGCTACACAGAGGCCCAACCTAGTTCTTGACCAGATATACCTGGAAGAGGAAGGGACTTGTTGGGGGAGGCCTTGCACCCATGCTTGGCCTACTGAGACAGCAATCCACAGCTCGGCCGATACGGCAGCCTTGCTCAACAAAATGGGTGGGCAGGGAGGAGGGAGCCCAGAGAGACGAGAGAGAGGGTGATAATTTACACTCTCCTGCCTATGCTTTATGGCTTTCTTAATTCGGCTCCTGCTACTATTAATGTAGTTAATGTTGAGATTATATCTATTTTCTGGCGTCAGATGGTGATTTATGCCAGCCATTTTTCCGTTGCTGGCTCCCACGCTGTTAAATCAAGTGACTTGCCAATTAAGTGCTGACTGGGGGAAGTGGAGGCAATCTGAACAGATATCTAACCGCAAATTAAACTGGGGGGACGGTGGTGGTGGTGGTGGTGGTGGTAGGGAGGAGGGGGAGTTTTATTTTTTTATGTTTTTTGCATTTTGTGTGATTGTGAGGACCAGACAACAAACCTTGCTGACTAGGGAAACGCTGAAGAAGCAAACGCTCGAAGCGCATGCCCAGCGCATCCCTAGGTGGTGTTGGAAGGGGTATTGAAGAATGAAGAGGGGTGTGTATGTGTGTGTGTGTGTGTGTGTGTGTCTGTGTCTGTCTGTCTGTCTGTCTGTCTGTCTAGAGGCCACAGAAGACAATGCTCTGAACCTCTCTAGTGTTGGGTGGGGGGAGAGGTCTTCTTCTCAGGCAATGCCACCCATTCATTGGCAGCCTCGCATTGCAATAAACAAGGACACACATTCCATTTTGCAGCTACGAAAGATTGCTGGACAAGCAGGAACAAAAACAGTCAGAGAAGTGATTGAAGGCTGAAAAACCAGAGTGCTGATTTACCACCAGCTTATCAAATACTTAAGGAGGCGCACAAGCAAACAACAGCCAACTATTTAATAGCCGGCCATCAACACAGCCAAATCTACATCTAAAAAGCCACGCACAACAAGCATTGTATAAACATCACACACAGCACACACAGAAGTACTCTGAGGATGGGCTCCAGCACGACTCCAAAACTTGAGGAGGACAAAACCTCTGATCCCGGTGAGCGACTCAGAATGGATCCTGCAACACTGCCCTGTGTCCTGGGACGCATCTACTCGCCTTCATTCGCTGCCATCTCTTGGCCAACGCATGTGCTACTACTGATATCTCAGCCGCTGGCTGGTTGGCTTCTGTTCCAAACATCTGTTGAGCCGTAGGACATTTTTGGACAACCTTGTCTTCTGCAACTACCACTGGTGGTTGATGGCTGGAGGTTCAGGGCAGGCTGACGACAGGTGAACACGTTCAAGCCAACAATCTGTGACAACTTATGGAATCCTCCAAGGTCTTCTGGGCGATTGGGTGTGTGAAGGAACAATGTCCCTTGCAGAAGACGCTTTGCCCGTTTCAACTCTTTATCGTGACAGTAAATGCAACTTCCAATTTCACGTGTGAAAATCAAAAAAGGACGCTTGTCCAAATTGAGGGAAGGCCTGTGACTTTTGCTGCTGGCTTAGATTGCAGCCAAAATCCAAAATATCCATAAATATCCCAAGGCCCTGGTCTGGTCTGACAAAGAGGCTAGTGTGTTCTTCTAGGGGGGAAGGTCTTGGAGGTCTTCTAGTCCAACCCCCAGTTCAAGCAGGAAATCCCCTAGACCAGCAGCCCCCCAAATTTGTGGCTTGGCTGGTGTGGAGGGAAGGGGAACTGGGTCTCATGAGTGGAAGGCCGATATGCAGCTCGACTTACATAAGAGGTGGGCCGGTGTGTGTGCAGGTGAGTGGCCACCAGCCCGTTCCTTGCGTAGTTTGAGCTACGTGCACATGTGCCCACTCCTGCCAGCCACTGGCACAGCCCAGCTCCAAGTAGGCCATGGTAGTGGGCCATCGCCTGGGGGTTGGGAACCCCTGCCCTAGACCATTTCAGACAATCGGTTGTCCAGTCTCTTCTTAAAAACCTCCAATGATGGAGCACCAACGACTTCTGCTGTTCCACTGATGAAGTGTTCTCACTCAGGAAATTTCTCCTTCTTTCTAGAAGTGGAGCCAAAAGTGGCAACCAAAGAACTCTTTGACCAAATGGAGTATTTTGATGGTCCATTGTCGATCCTGGTGATGATGAAGAGAAAGCTCATCTACTGAAGAATCAGAGTGGGTATTCAGCCAGTTCGTACCAGTTCAGGCGACCATTTTCCGTTTCACCAGAGCAAGAAAGAAAAGAGAGAGAGAAAGAGAGAGATGGCTTTTTGTGGATGTCAAGAGAACATCTCATTTCCGGACCAAATTGTGGTCAGAAGCAAGCCACTTACAGCCATGGCCCAGGGCTGCAAGATCCCAGCTACATCAGCCATGTCTTCTCCCCAGAAACCATCTCCTCGGCCATTTTTCCATTTCAGAGACTTATGCTGAAATTGCTTCGGAAGGATTTGCAGGCGGCTAAATTGGGAACCGGCGAGAATCAGCCATGAAAAGGAAGGTGGCAGGAAGAGAAAGGAGACGCAGTTGTCTCTCTAAGCCGCTTAAAAGCGCCAGGTTGGATCTTCCTGCCGCCAGGACACGGGATTTGAGGGAGGACGCGAGACAATTAAATCCCCGTCTTCAGCAAGATCGGAAATCAGCTCAAGGCCTTCCTCCTTCTGATGGGAAGCGGGAGAAAAAGTGGATCCAGAGAAATAAGAAAACGAGGTAGAGAAACCCTGTAAATCAGGCAGTTCCCGAGTTCCAATACTTCGCTTAATGACTGTTTAAAAGACTGCTGAAAGTTAGAATGGCAGTGAAAAAGGTGACTTATGGCCGTTTTCCACACTTAGGACCGCTGCAGCCATCCTTATGGCCACGTAATCAAAATTCAGATGCTTGGCAGCTGGCTCATACTTATGACGGTCGTGGTGTCCCAGCGGTCGCGTGATCCTCTTTTGCGACCTGCTGGCAAGCAGAGTTGATGGGGAAGACAGATTCACTTAACAACCGAATTACTAACTTATCAGCTGTAGTGATTCACTTAACAACAGTGGCAAGAAAGGTGATAGTGGGACAAAATTCACTTAATAAATTCACTTTCTCGCTTAGCAACAGAAATGGTTGGGGTCAATTGTGGCTGTAACTCAAGGATTACCTTTATTTGGAAATAATTTCAAAGATGAGATGGCGGGAGAAAGGAAGGAAGGAAGGAAGGAAGGAAGGAAGGAAGGAAGGAAGGAAGGAAGGAAGGAAGGAAGGAAGGAAGGAAGGGAAGGGAAGAAGGAAGGGGCAAAGAGACAGACAGAGAGAGGGCAAGAGAGAGAATGGAATTTTAGAAGTTGGTACAAGGATGGTTTTCTATCTCCCGAACTTCCCAACGTCATCGTTTCTCTTGATGTCCATTGGCCGGTCTCTGCTGCAGGTGGAATTGATTCAGGAGTGGTTCCCATGAACCGGTCAACACTTCCCTTTCAGAGGAGTGAGAAGTTTTAGCCCATAAAAAGTGGGAGCCACAATTTGAACCATTTTAGGAGCGGACTTTGAAAGACGTAGCAGGGCTCCTATTCTATTCATCAGTTTCCTGCTGCCCATCCAACAAAACCCAAAGTACCACTCGGAACTGGTTCAAGTGACAATGAACAGCCATCAGGACGAGTCCAGCTTTATCCCAGCCAATCTTTGGGATAAGGTCCCAGGAGCCAAGAAGGTGGCCTCGCTCTCCCTCTCCTTTCCTTTGCAGGAGAAAAATGTGTGAGGAAAACAAAATTCATTTGCAAGAATCAATTAACGTCCTTCGCGATCTTTCCTGCAGAAGCCTTAGCTACGTTTTTCAATTCTCCACAAATCAACAGGCGTTGGGCAGGCATCCAGCGAGCAGTCACTGCGTCGTGCCAGAGGTCGGAGAAAGGGACGGTCCCAACTGCTCCTGTTAGCGCCGTGATGGCGAATCTATGGTATGCATGCCATCGCCAGCTGCTCTTCGGGTTTTCAGTGCGCATATGCGTGCCGGCCAGCCAGTTTTCACAGGCGCTGGAGCGCCGGAAAATGGCTTGAAAAAGGCCAAAAACCAAGGTGTTTTTTGGGCCATTTCTGAGCCTTTTGCAGCTATGAAAAATGGTCCTAAAATGGCCAAAGAATCGCCTTAAAACGCCCAAAAAACAGCCTGAAAACATCATCATCATCATCATCATTATTATTATTATATAATTTTTTAAATTCTTGATTTTATTGATTTTGGGTTTTAAATTGGGAATTTTTCGATTTGTAGATTTGGGATTTTAAATTGGTAATGCCGATGATTTAATTTATTTTAGTTTTTCTTAACTTTTGTACTATATGTGTTTTAAGTTTGGCTGTTCACCGCCCTGAGTGCCCCCTGGGGAGAAGGGCGGTATATAAGTTGAAAAAATAAATAAATAAATAAATAAATAAATAAATAAATAAATAAATAAATAAATAAATTATTATTATTATTATTATTATTATTATTATTATTATTATTATTATTATTTAATTAAATTTGTATACCGCCCTTCTCCTGACGGACTCAGGGCGGTGAACAGCCCAAAAATTAAAATACATGCAATATGAAAGTTAAAATAATTTAAAACATAATTAATTTAAAACATAATTAATGTGCGCACCGGCCCACTTCTCAACCGGAACATGCATGCGTGTTCCGGTTTGGGCACTCAGCATCACTATGCTAGGGGGTCAGCGGCTCCCTTAAAGTCTCCCCAACTCTCCGCCCTGAGAGCTGAGTTCATATTCAACGGCTTCAATGGTTAAAGGAACTAGATAGAGCTAGTCAAATGAAGGACTGGGGGGAGACATGATAGCAGTCTTCCAACATTTGAAAGGTTGCCACAAAGAAGCAGGGATCAACCTACTGAAGGATAAAACATATCAACAACGGTCGCAGGACACGAGTATGTCTAGTTTAATCAGAAGAACTAGGGGGGACATGAGTGCAGCATTGCAATATCTGAGGGGCTGCCCCAAAGAAGAGGGTTGGGGGGGGTCCTACCTATTTTCCAAAGCACCTGAAGGCAGGACAGGAAGTGATGGAGAGAAGCAACCTAGAACTTAAGGAGGAATTTCCTGACGGTGAGGACAATTTCCTGACTAGTGGAAGGATTTGCCTCCAGAAGTTGTGAATGCTCCAACATTGGATGTTTTTAAGAAGAGATTGGACAGACATCTGTCTGAAATGCTGTAGGGCAGTGTTTCTCAACCTTGGTAGCCTGAAGATGGGTGGACTTCAACTCCCACAATAGACCTTCAGGTGGCCTTAAGGACCCTCTAAAACAGTGTTTCTCAACCTTGGAAGCTTGAAGATGGGTGGACTTCAACTCCCAGAATCCTGGGGGATTCTGGGAATTGAAGTCCACCCATCTTCAAGCTTCCAAGGTTGAGAAACACTGCTATAGGGTTTCCTGCCTAAGCAAGGGGTTGGACTAGAAGACCTCCAAGGCCCCTTTCAACTCTCTTATTCTTTGATCAGATACAATAAAAGTTCGTGGAATTGGGTATGTCTAGTTTAATGAAAAGAAGGAGTAGGGGTGACATGATAGCAGTCTTCCAATATCTGAGGGAGGTCAAATTATTTTGCAAAGCACCTGAGGGCAGGACAAGAAGCAACGGATGGGAACTCATCAAGAAGAGAAGCAACCTGGAATTAAGGAGAAATCTCCTGACAGTGGGAACAATCCATCAGTGGAACAGCTTGTCTCCAGAAGTTTGGGGTACTCCATCACTGGAAGTTTTTAAGAAGAGACTGGATAACCATTTGTCAAAAAATGATAGAGGGTCTCCTGCTTGAACAGAGGCTTCTGGCTGGCCCCAGAGTGGGGTGGGAATGGAGATTTTGCAGTATCCTTCCCCTGCCACGCCCACCAAGCCACGCCCACAGAACCGGTAGTAAAAAATTTTGGATTTCACCACTGCTCCAAGGTCTGTTCTGTTCTGTTCCCCAAAGCACCGGAAGACAGGACAAGAAGCAAGGGATGGGAACTTATCAAGGAGAGAAGCAACGGAGAACTGAGGAGAAATTTCCTGAATAAATCCATCTTTACCCATCTGACACCCAAAGATTATCAGAACCCATCTCTCTGCTCCCACTCATGACTCCCTGCATATGTGCTACCACAGGCAATTTGAGAACCAGTTTGGCCTAGGGATGAAGGCACCAGGCTAGAAACTGGGAGGCAGTGAGTTCTAGTCCTGCCTTAGGGATGAAATCTGGCTGGGTGACTTTGGGCCAATCACCAGGAGATTGGGAATTCCAGTCCTGCCTTAGCCATGCAAGGTGGCTGGGTGACTTTAGAGCCAGTCCTGCTTTCTCCATCCAACCCACCTCACAGGGTTGTTATTGTGTGGAAAATGGATGGAAAAAAATGTATTAATTAAGTTCAGCACCTTGGGTTGTTTGTAAAAATAATAAATAAATAGGACACAAATGAATAAGAAAATAAGAATCAAGAACTGATTGAAATAGGTTCACACCGAGATTTGTCATTAAAAAAAAGGCGCCTAATCCCTGGCATGTGGTTTGTTGCTAGCAGTAGTAATCTTGCTCAAGATGGGACAAAATCATCTCTCACTAGGCCAGCCAGGCTTCCTCCTTCGTGCAACTTTTGGCTATCTTCAACTTCCATAAAAAGGACTCCCCAGTCTGGGCTTGACAGACGGAGAAGCAGGTAAGGTTTACTTATTTCCTTCCTTCCTTCCTTCCTTCCTTCCTTCCTTCCTTCCTTCCTTCCTCCCTCCCTCCCTCCCTCCCTCCCTCCCATCCATCCATTCATCCATCCATCCATCCAAATTAAATTTATTTGCCATCCATCTCATTTCGAAGCGACTCTGGGTGGCTTACAGCATAAAAACATTAAAAGCATCAGAAATAAATATCCCACACCTTGAATCTGCCTTAAACCTGGCTTGTCCCCCTCCCCTCTACCCCGATGGGGTGCCTGCTGGGGTACTCATCCTGCAGAAAGGGGCCTGTTTGCCTCAAAATAAATAAATAAATAAATAAATACGAAAAACCAGGCAGCCCCCGGAAGCGGCACCAGAAGAAGAGCCCCGGCCAAGCTGTCAGATCCGTGCCGGCTGCATCGACGGGACCCCCTTGCCTGCAAAACCCATCGGCCGGGCCCATTTATTAGGATGATGGAAGCCGAAGGAATCTCAAAATTGCACTCCTTCCTTAATGAGCAGCCGAAGGGATCGGTAAGCATAATTTCAGAGGCGAGTAATATTTTATATAATCGCCGAGTGGTTTAAATTGAAAACCCCCAACTGAATCAATATTTACTGCATCGAAACGAAATGAATAGTAATAAGTCACTAAGCTCCCTCTGTCCTGTTTCATAAAATAAAATAAAAATAAAAAAAAATTATAAAAATGAGCACAGGCGCGAGGAGACCATCGCATTAACTTTTACGGCACTCGGGGAGTCGTAACCGACTGTTCTCATCAAATCAAACTTCCCCAAATAAATAAATAAATAAATAAACCCAAACCTGTCCAGGCAAGCTTTTAAGGTTTAGCAGGATGTGAAGATGGGGGGGGGGGGGGATTTCCTTTCAAAGACCAAGAAAGAACCAGCCACTCCTGGAAAATCAGGAATGGAAGCTGCGGCGTTCAACTAAAAGGCGTGCGAATCTGTGCAACCAGCACAGTTCTGGCACCAATAGTCCTTGACTTACGATGGGAAGGTCTGGGAAAAAGAAACGTGGAAAAACTGGGGGAAACCAAAGCCATTTGGAAACAAAAATTGGAAAAAAACCCTGGTTTTTTTCCGAATTTTTGTTTTTTCTTTCCCCTAGGCCTTCCTCTCTCTACTTATGACCCCAGTTGAGCTCAAAACATCTGTTGCTAAGTGAATCAGTTGTTAAGTGAGTTTTGCCCTGTTTTATGACCTTTCTTTCTTTCGTGGCTCACCGCACGGTTATTAAGTGAATCTGGCTTCCCCATCCACTTTGCTCATCAGAAGGTCACAAAAAGGGATCACATGACCCCTAGACACTGCAACCGTCATAAATACAAGTCACTTGCCAAGCGCCTGAATTTTGATCACGTAACCGTGGGGATGCTGCAGCGGTCGTAAGTGTGAAAAACAGTCATAAGTCGCCTTTTTCACTGCCATTGTAACTTTGATCAGCCATTAAACAAATTTATTTTATTCACTTAGAAAACATATATAGCTGGCTACTTGCTCACAGTGGATCTAGGCATCTTACAAACAATAAAAAACACAGTACGGAAAAAAATTAAAAATTAAATTAAAACACAATGATTGCGAAGTCGTGGAGTACCTGTACAGGAAGATTTGGGCAAGCCAGCTGAAGCAACCAGAATGTGGATTTTAACAGAGTCATAGAATGTCAGAGTCGGAAGGGACCTTAGAGGTCTTCTAGTCCAACCCCTGGCTCGAGCAGGAGAGCCTGGACCTGTGATGGAGAACCTATGGCATGGGTGCCACAGGTGGCACATGGAGCCATATCAGTGGGCACGCGGGCTCAGCTCCGACACACATGCGTACACCAGCCAGCTGATTTTCGGGCTTTCTGGGCCCACCAGAAGTCAGGAAACACACTGCTTCCAGCCTCTGGAGAGCCTCTGGGGGGTGGGGAAGGCTGTTTTTGCCCTCCCCAGGCTCCTAGGAAGGCTCTGGAGCCTGGGGAGAGCAAAAAACAGGCCTACCGGGCCCTCTGTGCCATTGCGTGCCAAAAGCGGGGGGGGGACATGGGGGGGGGACAGGGCACATAGAATTATGGATGTGGACACGCGTGTGTGCGACCCCACCGTGCTCCCCCGGGTTTTGGCATGCGACGGCAAAAAAGTTAGCCATCACTGGCCTAGACCATTTCAGACAAATGGCTGTCCAGTCAGACAAATGATTGTCCGAGGTTAGCCTAACAGCAATCGAAGTGACAGGCCCGGTGTTAAAAATACAAAATGCAAACTGGGGAGAGAAATTTTTGAGCTCATGCTTCCTCATTTCACAATGAAAAGGGGGGGGGGGGAATGGAGGAAGCATGGCATCCATCCAAATGCCAGAGAGGGGGGGGTGTGTGTGTGAAATCCTGCAGAACCTGGCAAAGCTAAATGCCAATTCCCAGACACCCCCCCTGCAGTCCCCCCCCCCCAGTCATTTGAAACCTCCATGGCTGCAGACTAGGAACAGCGGCTCTAAACTATTTTCTCCAGGGTGCCTCTTATCCCAAGAAATAATAATAATAGTAATAATAATAACAGAAAACTCAGTGGTTGTGCTGATAAATGTTAAGTACCCCTCGCCCATCTTTCAAGGAACGCTACAGTGCGAAATGCATTAAACAGACAAAAGCTATGAAACCTTCGCGTATTCCTCCCCCCACCCCCAGCGCTGAATGGGTGCGTCTTCCATCACGCTATTCATTACAGCCATTCTAATGCGCCTTATTAATGAACGCTGGCATCCCGGAGATGCTTCCTGTGTGGAGTGTTCGGCAACCAGGCCGAGAAGGGACACCATCCATCTGGAGGAAAAGGCGGCTTCCTCCCAGCCCATCTCTCATCTGGCCGTCCCTGGCATCTATAAGATATCACACTGCTCCATGACGGAGGAAGGGGGTGGGGGTGGAAGCAGAAGCATTGGCCCTCCAGAGGTCAGCTGGCAGGACCCTCTTGTTTTCCCATTTTCCTTCACTCCCAATCAATTTAGAGAGCTAATAAAGGAGAAGTTTTGTCACTCGTGGTTGAAATGAAGGGTCCTTGGGGGGTCTCCTTGCAGATGTTTCATGACCCAACTAGGTAACATCATCAGTGCTATAAGGAAGGGAGGAGGAGGAGGAGGAGGAGGAGGAGAAAGAGGAGGAGGAATAGGAGGAGGAGGAGAAAGAGGAGGAGGAGGAAGAGGAGGAGGAGGAGGAGAAAGAGGAGGAGGAGGAGAAAGAGGAGAAAGAGGAGGAGGAGGAGGAGGAGGAGGAGGAGGAGAAAGAGGAGGAGGAGGAGGAGGAGGAGGAGAAAGAGGAGGAGGAGGAGGAGGAGAAGGAAGAAGAGGAGGAGGAGGAGGAGAAAGAGGAGGAGGAGAAAGAGGAGGAGGAGGAGGAGAAAGAGGAGGAGGAGGAGGAGAAAGAGGAGGAGGAGGAGAAAGAGGAGGAGGAGGAGGAGGAGGAGGAGGAGAAAGAGGAGGAGGAGGAGGAGGAGAAGGAAGAAGAGGAGGAGGAGGAGGAGAAAGAGGAGAAGAAGAAAGAGGAGGAGGAGGAGGAGAAAGAGGAGGAGGAGGAGGAGGAGGAAGAAGAGGAGGAGGAGGAAGAAGAGGAGGAGGAGGAGGAAGAAGAAGAGGAGGAGGAGGAGGAGGAGAAAGAGGAGGAGAAGAAAGAGGAGGAGGAGGAGGAAGAAGAGGAGGAGGAGGAGGAAGAGGAGGAGGAAGAGGAGGAGAAAGAGGAGGAGAAAGAGGAGGAGGAGGAGGAGGAGAAAGAGGAGGAGGAGAAAGGAGGAGGAGGAAGAAGAGGAGGAGGAGGAGGAGAAAGAGGAGGAGGAGAAAGAGAAAGAAGAAGAGGAGGAGGAGGAGGAGGAGGAGGAAGAAGAGGAGGAAGAGGAGGAGGAAGAAGAGGAGGAAGAGGAGGAGGAAGAGAAAGAAGAGGAGGAGGAGGAGGAGGAGGAAAAGGAGGAGAAGGAGGAGGAGAGTTACACAGTCCTTGGTACTCTCAGAGCTTGGCGGTTTCCTTGCAGACGTTTCATGACCCAACTAGGTAACCTCATCAGTGCTAGATCTCACCTAATTTAGCTAATGAAATGGCTGCAAGAAAACAACCAAGGTTCAGAGAGCACCAAGTTCTCGTAGAGCTTTTAAAACTGTAACTGCTTCTACATTTATCCTTTTACCCTTTGTAAGCCACCTAGAGTCACGTTATCAGGGAGGTCGGGGCGGCGTATAAGTTTAATCCATAATAAACACCCGGTGGCAATACATCCGCTCTATCGTTGTTCTGCGCCTGATTTTTTCTTCCCCTCCCTTCTCCTTCCTCCTTTCCTTTTGTGATTCAGAGATTGCAAAACTTGGAATGGAGTGTCCCATCCCTCACTGCATGCAACTGCTTGAAGTATTTATTTTTCTGGCAAACTTTGGTGGCAGACTCCATGACCAGAATTTAGGAAGAAGAAGGTAGAGGGAGACAGTGTGTATATCATCAGCTACTTTCATTCTAAGCAGGGAGGGAGGGAGGGAGGGAGGGAGGGAGGAAGATAAAGAAAGGAAGAGAAGGAAGGAAGGAAGGAAGGAAGGAAGGAAGGAAGGAAGGAAGGAAGCAAGATAAGGAAGGAAGGAAGAGAGAGAGAGAGACAAAGAGGAAGAGGAAGAGAAAGTAAAAACAAGAGAGAAAATGAGAGAGAAAGAAACAATGAAAGAGAAAGAGTGAGAGGCAGGAAAAGAAAGTGAGAGGCAGAGAAAGAGAGAAAGAATCAGAATGAAAAAAAGAAAATGACAGAAAGAAAGAGACAAAGAAAGAGAGGAAGAGTGAGAGAAAGGAAAAGAGAGAAAGAGAGAGAGGGGAGAGAGATTCACCCAATATGATGATAAGGTAGCACATTGCTCCTGAGCATTTTAGCTAACCCCCCTCCATCCCAAATTCTGCTCCTCTGGAGTGTTTTATGGGGCCTATAATGGCTCCCTCAACCCCAACTTCAGCTTGTACCCACTGGGGGGCACTGGCTGTCTTCTCTTGGATGGGGAAGAGAGCTACTTCAACCTGGGATGGAGTGCAGGACCCTTGAAGGATCAGATCCAGAAGGCAGGGAGTGCCCCCACCCTGGAAAAGCGAGGGGCTGCAGCAGGGGTGAAATGCTCCCGGTTCGGTCCAGTATGCCCGAACTGGTAGTAAAAAGGGGGGGGGGAAGTTCCGACGATCAGGAAAGTGACTTTTTAGCATTTTTTTACTACCGGTTCTCTCTGAACAACGATCTCGCTTAGCCACATAAATGTTGGGCTCAATTGTGGTTGTAATTTGAGGACTACCTGTATTGGAGCAAAAGAGCAGGAAGTCGTTGGTGCAAATTTACGAAGGCCAGGAAAAGGCTTGGGTGGGAGAGGTCTCTCGCCCCTCCCCCTCCCCGCTCCCTTTACGGAGATTGTCAGAAGAGGAAGAGGAAGAGGAAGAGGAAGAGGAACTGCTCTTCCTGTCAGTGGGTGATTCTGCACAACACCCCACGGATGGAGCCGTCCCAAGCAGCTCTCTCCATGGCTGGGAGATTCAGCCAAAAACAAGAAGGGGGGAGGGGGGAGGGGGAGGAAGGACTCCTTGTACAAGGAGGAGAAAAAAGAAGGACGAGAGAAAAGAGGAAGGACAAAGGAAAGGAGAGGGAAAAAGAAAAGAGAAAAGCCCACTTTCTCAACCAGAGATGGGTTCCAGCTCCATCTTTCTTTTGCTCTTTTTTCCTTTCCCTCGCTCACAATGGAGAAAAGTCCAAGGTGGTTTTCCATAGGGTGGAGAAGAGGAGAGGAGAGAGGAGAGGAAGGGAGGAGAGGAGAGGAGGGAAGAGAAGGGAAAGCAGGTAGAAGGAAGAGAGGGGAGGGGGTAGGAAAGGAGGGAAGGGTGGGGAGGGGAGGGGATGAGAGAAGGGGAGGAGAGGGAGAGGGGAAGGGGGTAGGAGGGGAGGGGGGAGGAGAGGAGGGAAGGGTGGGGAGGGGAGGGGAGGAGAAAAGGGGAGGAGAAGGGAGAGGGGTAGAAGGAGGGGAGGGGGAGGAGAGGAGGGAAGAGTGGGGAGGGGAGGGGAGGAGGAAAGGGGAGCAGAGAAGAGAGGGGAAGGGAAAGGAGATAGGAAGAGGAAGAGGAAGAAAAGAGAAAAGCCCACATTCTCAACCAGAGATGGGTTCCAGCTCAATCTTTCTTTTGCTCTTTTTCCCTTTCCCTCGCTCACAATGGAGAAAACTCCAAGGTGGTTTTGCTCAACCTAGGCGGGCACAAGGCCAAGATCCGGGGTCTCCCAGCCGGGCCTCTGATCCGGACCCCTCCTCGGTGTGCAGATTTCTCACGCCAGGAAGGAACAGGTGGATGCCCCCTTGGGAGCCCGGGACGGAAGAGGCAGGCGGTGGGCTTTCGCCCGGAAGGGGAGGCTTAATCCGATTAAAGCGAAGCCCAAGGCAGAGACCTTCCTGCCCCGTTCCTGGGCAGGCTCCCTGGCAGCTCAGCCTGAAGCGGCCCAGATGCCGGCAACAGTTGGGGGCAGCTGCTCCAGGCAAGGGGGTTGCCAAGAAGGGGCCAGAGAGACACCCACCCACCCCGCCACTTCCTCTCCTCCCTTCCATCCTTTCAGCTTTGCTTCTTCCCTTTCCTTCCATCGTCTCTTTTCTCCTCCTCCTCCTCCCTTTCTCTTCCTCTCTGTCTTTTCGGCCTCCTCCTCCTCCTCCCTCTGTTCCGCTTTCCTCTTTTCCTCCTTCTCCTTACTTCTCACCTCCCCCTCTTCCTCTTTTCCTCCTATCCCTTCTTCTCCTCCCTCTTCCCCTCCTTCCCCTTTCCTCTCCTTCTTTTCCTCCTTCTCCTTCCCCTCTTCTCCTCCTTTGTTCCTCTCCTCCTCCTTCCCTTCTTTCTTTTTTCCTCCTTCTCCATCTTTCCCTTCTCCTCCTCCTTGCCCTCCTCCTCCCTCTGTTTCGCTTTCCTCTTTTCCTCCTTCTCCTTACTTCTCACCTCCCCCTCTTTCTCTTTTCCTCCTATCCCTTCTTCTCCTCCCTCTTCCCCTCCTTCGCCTTTCCTCTCCTTTTCCTCCTTCTCCTTCCCCTCTTCTCCTCCTTTGTTCCTCTCCTCCTCTTTCCCTTCTTTCTCTTTTCCTCCTTCTTCCTCTTCCTTCTCCTCCTCCTCTGCCCCCCCCCACAGGTGCTGAGGAACATGGGCATAGAGTGGGTTGCTACAACTCAGAGCCGTTGGTGTCTGCAATGCAAATGGTTGGCATGTGCAATTAGAGGGAATGAACATTATACATTGATTCACTGCTTTTGTCTTAAAGACAATTAATTTTAATTAGTGGCCAATTAATACCCACTTAATTTTTGTCCTGGCCTGGTCTTTTTTTGGACTGTGACTGAGTGTGCCCATAAACCCTGGTGCATAAGGCCCAGCAGCACCCCTCTTTGGCAGGAGGGGGGCGGGGAAGGGAGCAAATCCCACTCGGAGCACCCACCACAAACAGCATCTCTTCTCAAAGACAGGGAAGAGTCCTTGATTTACATCCGTCCACTTAGTGACCGTTCAAAGTTACAACGGAACTGGAAAAAAGGGACTTGTGCCCATTTTTCAAACTTACAACCACAGCGGCATCCCCAGGGTCATGTGATCAAACGTCCGACGCTTGGCAACTGACTCGTACTTATGACCGTTTCAGTGTCCTGGGGTCACGTAATCCCCTTTTGCGACCTCTGGACAAGCAGAGCCAAAGGGGAAGCTGGATTCCAGTAGTAACCACCAGTTTGCTAACTTCACCACTGCAGGGATGCGCTTAACAACTGTGGCAAGAAAGGCGGTAAAATGGGACAAAACTCACTTAATAACTGTCTCGCTTAGCAACAGAAATGGTGGTCGTACATCGGGGGCTACCCGTAAATTGGTGCCAAGGGTCCCATGGGCTCCAGAAGACAGTAGATGAGGAGGCACAGAAAGGACCCCTTGGAAAGGAGAGAGGCAGAAGCTGCAGGCCTCTTTTGCAAAGGATCCCTTGGGAAGGAGGGAGACGGGTTTAAGCTGAGCTGCCTTCCCCTGGAGTTCTGCCACGGGAACCGCATCTCCAAGGGTCAAACATGGGAACGACAAGTGGACGGACAGGACAGGCAGGAGAAGAGGCAGCCCACAGCTGAAGGGAAGCCAGGGGGAGGAAAACCAACCTTAGATAAGGGAAAGGGAGGGAGGGAATGAGGGAAGGGGAGGGAAAGAGGGGAGGGAGCATAGGTGAAATCCAATTTATTTAACTAATGGTTCTGTGGGCGTGGCTTGGTGGGCATGGCAGGGGAAGAATACTGCAAAATCTCCATTCTCACCCCGCTCCAGGGGAAGGATATTGCAAAATCTCCATTCCCACCCCACTGTGGGGCCAGCTAGAGGTGGTATTTGCCAGTTCTCTGAACTACTCAAAATTTCCACTACCGGTTCTCCAGAACCTGTCAGAACCTGCTGGATTTCAGCCCTGGGAGGGAGGGGGAAGGGAAGGGAAGGGAAGGGAGAGGAGAGGAGAGGAGAGGAGAGGAGAGGAGAGGAGAGGAGAGGAGAGGAGAGGAGAGGAGCATTATCTTATTTTTGGGCGTGTGAACAGCAAGCAGGTGTTACAACCAAATGAGGGAAGACCAGGTAGAAGACCAAGGGTTATACCAAGGGTGTCCAACCTTGGCCAATTTAACCTGTGTGGGCTTCAACTCCCAAAATTCCCCACGGCTGGCTGAGGAATTCTGGGAGTTGAAGTCCACAAGTCTAGAAGTTGCCAAAAGCCCAGAGATCCCTGCAGGAGACGATCCCAAAATATCCAAGCCATTCCCCAGGAGGAAAGAGAGGCTGTGGAAGAGGGTTCCTCTCTCCTTCTCTGAAGAGACTCCTGAGGTTTCCTCCTGCACGTTAAGCCACACGGTTGCGGGGGTGGGGGGAGAGCCTGGAGAAAGGCTGGGGCCAAGATGAACGTCAGATATCCTGTCAACTAAATAACCCATAATTGTTTCCCCAGGTCTGCAAGTGACAGTTTTATTTTTAATAGGATCAATTCAAAAATTCCACTCCTCCATTAACCAAAATTAAAAAAGGAAAATCCCATTATTCTTAAGTATTTTCATATGCATTTAAAGCTGGTGGTTAACCTCGGAGTCCCGGCTTGATTTGGTTTTCATTAGTTCCTCCAAAGTAGAGCTCAATTACTGTAGCTGCTCCCTGGAGGGCAAAGGGAACTGGCTGCAATTGCCCCCTCCCCAAATCGTCCGTTGGGAGGCTGGAGTTGTAGAGGGTTAGGGTCAGGCCGCCTTCCACGCTTTAGATCCACTAGTGTCACTGTGGGGCAGGCAATGCCCTGGATGGCACTTTGGAACAACACAATGCAAGAATTTGACCTACAGCATGGGCAATCTGAAAGGCCAAAGTGGTTGTTATTGTTGGCAATCTAAATGCTGCTTCTTCTTCTTCTTCTTCTTCTTCTTCTTCTTCTTCTTCTTCTTCTTCTTCTTCTTCTTCTTCTTCTTCTTCTTCTTCTTCTTCTTCTTCTTCTTCTTCTTCTTCTCCTCCTCCTCCTCCTCCTCCTCCTCCTCCTCCTCCTCCTCCTCCTTCTCCTCCTTTTCCGCCTTCTGCTTCTCCTCCTCTTCATATCACTATTACATCTTCAATCACCAATTAACTCAAAATGAATATTAGGCTAGAATCACAGAAGCTATGTCATAGAATTTCTCCTTATTTCCCAAGTTGCTTCTCTCCTTGATTAGTTTCTATCCGTTCCTTCTTGTCCTGCCTTCAGGTGCTTTGGAAAATAGGTGGACCCCCTCTTCTTTGGGGCAGCCCCTCAAATACCCGAAAACTGCTATCATGTCACCTCTAGTCCTTCTTTTCTCTAGACTTTGTTGTTGGTAGAGGCGAAGTTGTGTCCGACCCATTGCGACCCCATGGACCACGTTCCTCCAGGCCTTCCTGTCCTTTACCATCCTCTGGAGTCCATTGAAGCTCACGCCGACTGCTTCAGTGACTCCATCCAGCCACCTCGTTCTCTGCCGTCCCCTTCTTCTTTTGCCCTCCATCGTTCCCAGCATTAGGCTCTTCTCCAGGGAGTCCTTCCTTCTCATTAGGTGGCCAAAGCATTTGAGTTTCCTCTTCAGGATCTGGCCTTCTAAAGAGCAGTCAGGGTTGATCTCCTCTAGGACTGACCGGTTGGATCGCCTTGCAGTCCAGGGGACTCGCAGGAGTCTTCTCCAGCACCAGAGTTCAAAGGCCTCCATTCTTTGGCACTCAGCCTTCCTTATGGTCCAACTTTCACAGCCATCCATTGCAACTGAAAGAATCATAGCCTTGACTATACGCACTTTTGTTGGCAGGGTGAGGTCTCTGCTTTTTAGTATGCTGTCTAGATTTGCCATAGCTTTCCTCCCCAGGAGCAAGCACTTTTAATTTCTTGGCTGCAGTCCCCATCTGTGGTGATCTTGGAGCCCAGGAAAATAAAATCTGCCTCTACCTCCATTTCTTCCCCATCTATTTGCCAGGAATTGAGAGGGCTGGATGCCATCATCTTAGTTTTTTTTAATGTTGAGTTTCAAGCCAACTTTTGCACTCTCCTCCTTCACCCGCATCAGGAGGCTCTTTAGTTCCTCTTTGCTTTCTGCCATTAGAGTGGTATCATCGGCATATCTGAGGTTGTTGATATTTCTCCCAGCAATCTTAATTCCAACTTTTGAGTCATCCAGCCCCGTCTTTCTCATGATGTCCTCTGCATGTAAGTTAAATAGGCAGGGCGACAGTATACAGCCTTGCCGGACTCCTTTCCCAATTTTGAACCCATCAGAGGTTCCGTGTCCAGTTCTCCCTGTTGCTTCTTGACCCGCACAGAGGTTTTTCTAGACTAAATATGCCCAGTTTCTGCAAACTTTCATTGTATGTTTTAGCCTTCGGTCCCCTAATCATCTTTTTTACTCTTCTCTGCACTTTTTCCTATTATGTGTTTTATATTGTTTTCCTCTATGTATCATAACTTCTCAGAAACACAGGAGCTTGAGCGCTTCAATCCTCCCCACTGAAGTGATTAAGAAAAGTTTCCTACAGAAAATACTCTTTTTAAAATTGAAGCCCCTTTTCTCTCCCTCTTCAGTAACATTTCCTATTCCCAGATGAATTTCATGTTAATGAGATGTCATTTTGGAGACTAGTTTAAAACAGTCTTTCAGAAGAGAGAGAGAGAGAGAGAACCTTATTTCTAAACCTTTACAAAACACATCCAGATGATTAAAACAAAATCAAAGATGGAAAGATTTGGCTCTGCCCACAACGGAGGGACGGTGGGTGAAAACGATGGAACTTGCTGAGTTGGCAAAATTGACTTCTTTGATCAGAGAAAAAACAATATCTACCTTTATTGCTGGCTGAAAGCCCTTACAGGCTATTTTGCATGAAATAGAAAAAATGAACTTATGATTTATGATTTTGATGATTAGAGAGGATAGATTATAGAAAGAAGAGAGTTATGTGGTAACCACAGAGAGAGAGGTAAATTTATAATTGTAGTTATAACTGCTTAAAGAAGATTGGAAGCTGCTTCTCCATATCTTTTTTCTTTCTTTTCCATTTTTCTTTCCTTTCTTGCAACTTAAGCTTTCTCATTTCCTTCTTTTTCTTACTTTACGTTAGCTTGTATTAAAAAATATATACTTAATAAAAATTTATGTAGAAATCTTTAAAACAGAAGTGTGAATGCGTGCATGGGAATACCATAAACACACATTTTCAAAATGAGCATTTTGCAGAATCTGTGGCAGGACCGTTTTTTAGATGGGATGGGAAAGGTTTTCTAATTTCTCTGCTTCAACCAAAATTTTTTTTGTGCTTTCTCATTTCTTTTATCGACTGAACTGGGAAGGAGGAGAAAGAGTTGGGAGGAAAGTTTGGCCCCCAAATTTCAAAAGATGTGGAGACTCTAGAAAGAGTGCAGAGAAGAGTGGAGTTTAAAACATATCAAGAACGGTTGCAGGAACTGGACATATCTAGTTTAATGAAAAGAAGGACCAGGGGTGACATGATAGCAGTCTTCCAATATTTCAGGGGCCGCCAAAAAGAAGAAGCAGTCAAGCTATTCTCCAAAGCACCTGAAGGCAGGACAAGAAGCAATGGGTGGAAACTCATCAAGGAGAGAAGCAACCTAGAACTAAGGAGAAAAATATTCACAGTGAGAACAATTAACCTGTGGAGCAACTTGCCTTCAGAAGTTGTGGGTCTCCATCAGCGGAGGTTTTCAAAAGAGACTGGGCAACAATTTGTCCAGAGTGGTATAGGGTACCACAGAGTGGTATAGGGTACCAACAGGCCCAGTACTGGACTGCAGCCTGGGGGTTGGGGACCCCTGTATAGGATCTCCTGCTTGAGTGGTGGTTGGAGTAGAAAACCTCCGAGGTCCCTTCCAATTCTGTCTGTTCTGTTAGGAAAGGACACCCCAATGTCCTTCCAGATCCACCGCCTGGAAACTCGAGGAAGAGGAAAGGAAACCGCATAGGAAAAGGGTACAAACATCGCCACAGGGCATTGATGCCACTTCTAGATGTAGGCCCTCCAGCCATGGTCACCAGGCCCATGAAGAACATGGGGACAACATGGCCGAACCCTGCCACCAGCCGGGGACAGAGAGTGAGCCAACCAAGCATGCAGAGATGCCCCCCCACACTTTCCAGGCACCGGAAAAAGGCAGCCCCCTTCGCTGTCTTCAAGCAGTCCTTGGCAACAGAAAAACCACTGGATGCATCTTGCGGTGATGCATGGCTGCAGGGATTCTGTCCTCTCAGCACTTGCTTGTAGGATGGGACACCCTCTCCCCTCCCCTCCCCTCCCACTGCGCTGCTCATAAATTCCAGGAACATTTAATAGCCCCCACTTTCCCTCTCCCCACACAGAGCCCCTCCCAACAGCAAAGCTCAGCAGGCCATGGGGTGCCGGCGGAATCCGGTTTCTTGGGAAGGGGGAGGAGGAGAGGGGCTTCTGAGACCCCCTTGCCTTTCTGTGCAGCAAACAAACAAAAACTCCAGGTAAGTGCAGGTAAGGCCCCGACTTACAACACTTCATTGAGTGACCATTCAATGTCGCAACGACACTGAGAAATGCAACTTATGACCGTTTTTCACAGTTACGACCTTCCACAGTTATGATCACTGGCTGGTGTAGCGCTGGTTGGGAGGGGTTGGGGGGGGTCGGTGCCATCTCTGGTTGGCTGGGCGGTTTGATTGGGATTCCGAGGGGTTGGTAGGCTGGTTGTAGGTTGATAGGTCTGTGGAGGGAGAGGCTTGTGGAGGGCCAGGTTTCAACGGAGTCACGAGTGTGGCGAGGGGTGGACCTCCTCAAGATCCACTTTCACCTGATGTGATCCACATATGACCTCTCACAAGATCCTCAGCTGACGTGACCTCCCCATCACAAGGCCCTCACCTGACGTGACCTCCCCATCACCCCACCTGATGCAACCCACACCTGACAAGACCCGTCACTAGACCCTCACTTGACGCAACCTACACCCACACCTGACCTATCACAAGACCCTCACAAGGCCCATTGCAAGACCCTCACTTGATACAACCCACATCTGATCCATCACTAGACCTTCACCTGACGTGACCTCCCCATCACAAGACCCTGTGACCCCCACCTGACAAGATCTATCACTAGACCCTCACTTGACGCAACCCTTACATCATAAGACCTACTGACCCCAAAAGAAGACCCCCACCGACAATCACATCCCCTAAACTCCGCTGAAGACGTTACCTATGCAGGCAACGAAACATTCGGAAACCGACCCACAAGCTCGGAGAATGAACCTGCCCCCTCATCCTCCACCTGAGCTACACGTATTACAAATCTGCCATGGATCCTTTTTGCAGGGTCTCCATTCGGAAGGTCTCCAGCAGTCAAATCAAGACAGATCATTATCAGCAGGCAGAAAACCTCGTATTTATTCAGTCCAGGACCCAAACAAACTGCAATGAATTGAAATTTGCCCGGCCAATCAATCTCGTATCAACCAGAAAATTAAATGAATACATATTGTCCTTTTAAAGAGCAGGTGTCAACTTCCAAATGCCCCTCAAAGTAGTTCTTTTCTTTTTCTATTTCAATTTTTTAAAAAGACTTTTATTCGAAATATTAAAACCCCTTGTCTTCAGAACAATTCAAAGGAATTGTTAATTCTGAAATATATTTATTGAGTATTCAACAGGAGGGAGCAATTTATGTACATGTTTGTTTGGTTTTTTTTTTCCTTTTTATGCATAATATTTCCTCTTTGTGTAGTCTTGCCTAGTTTGGTTTTGCTATTGTATTCCTCCTCCCCACCCCTTTTGAGAGTCTGTATCCCCCCCCTAATTCTCTGGCAGTGGACTGTTCAAAAGATGAGTATTAACAAAAAAAACCCTCCTTTGTGACCCCCCTCACCCCCCCCAGGTATCCCACACAGAAGGGACTCCCGGCATGTCCCGAGGGCTTCCTTGGAACGAATAGGTTCCTGTAAGTATCCCTCTTGGCTGGTCAACACCAGCTCTCTGAATTACACCTGGAAGTAGTGGTGTAGTTAGCCCCTTACAGGTAGTTCTCCACTTACAACCACTTACAACCAAAAGGGACTTATGATTGCTTTTCACACTTTTCAACCCTTGCAGCATCCCCCTGGGGTCACTACCTGGCAAGTGAATCTGCGAAGGGAGTGGCTTTCTTGGCTTCAGAGGAAAACGGGGAAGGGCAGAGCCAGTCAGGCCAGGGCCTTTCAGGATCGGGACGGCTTGTAGACAGGGAGGAACAGGGGCAGGAGGACCAAGAGAGGCTAAGCAGGGAGCATGAGAGAAAGAGCTCAGGTGATGAGCAAGGACCGCCCCCTCCTGATCCTCGAGCATGGAGAGTGGAGAGAAGGCGAGAACAGCAGAGACTGAGCCAGCTACTCGGGAGGAGAGTGCCCCACCCCTCTTCCAAGGCACACCTGGGGACTGAGCCTTAAAGAGACACTGTGGGGAGGGGCAATTGTCGAGAACAAGTGTTGAATCCGTGGAGCCTCGTGTGCACTTGCCGACGTTTGGAAATTATTGTGCTCTGTCTTGTATGCCTTGTCCAGTTTGCCTACCTCGTTGGACTGCTTGTTAACCTTACTTACTGGACTTCTGGCCTTGGTTACTGCTTTGCTCACCTTCCTTACTGGACTACTCGCAGTTAGAGGCTGTTGAAGGTGCATGCGAGAGCTTGGCTCCAGGACTTGTAGTTAATGTGGGGACGTTTGGGGGACAAAGTTTATTGATTGATTGATTGATTTTATTTGGCTTATATGCTACCCTATCTCCCAATGGACTCAGGGCAGCTCACAATAATAAAATGCATAAAGACACAATACAAAGTTAAAATCTAAAACCTAATAAAATTTAAAATCCTTAAAACTCCATCAGTCCAGGTTGGGGAACTTGAATAACCAAGTTTTTAATTCGCGGCAGAAGGTGAGAAGGTCAGGCGCCAACCGGAGCTCCAAGGGGAGGTGATTCCAGAGGGTGGGAGCATCCACAGAGAAGGCTCTACCCCTGGGGGCCGCCAGCTGACACTGTCTAGCCGACGGCACCCTGAGCAGGCCCTCTCTATGGCGCGGACCGGGCGATGGGATATCGTTGCTGGCTGCAGGTGGTCCGCCAAATATCCTGGGCCTAAGCCATGTAGGGCTTTATAGGTCATCACCAGCACCTTGAATCTCACCCGAAGGGCAACCGGCAACCAATGCAAGTCACGCAGGAGAGGTGTAACGTGGGAGTATCGGGACTCTCCCATCACAACCCGCGTGGCTGCATTTTGCACCAGCTGAAGCCTCTGAGTGGCCCTCAAGGGCAGCCCCAGGTAGAGAGTGATACAGTAGTCAATACATAAGGTGACTAGCGCATGAGTAACTGGGTGTAGGGCATCTCGGTCCAAGTAGGGACCGAGCAATAAGTTGGAGCAATAAAGGGGAGTTAGACGTGTTCTCTGGCTGTGTTGTTTCCGTGCCACTTTCCCAGATCATCACAGCAAGAAAGGTCTTTTGAGGGCGTTTCGTTACCCAACTAGGGAACATCATCAGGGCTGGCAAGGTCTGCAAGAAAACCATCAAGCTCAGAGAGCACCAAGGATCTCTCATAAGTTTATACTTAGTTGTGATTTTTATACTGGAAACTTTCCATCTATCGTATCTATTTCCTCCAATCTAACAATCTCCAGCTGTGTTAAGTCCACACATTACTCCAGCATATTTGAAGGCTCTCCAAATATTATGAACCTTATAAATTCAGATAGTCCTCAACTTACAACAGTTCAGTTAATGACCGTTTGAAGTTACAAGGGTATTGAAAAAAGCGAATGTTTTTCAGACTTATGACCATTACAGCATCCCCTGTGGTCACGTGATCAAAATGCAGATGCTTGGCAACTGGTTCATATTTATGATGGTCGCAGTGTCCCGGGGTCATGCGATCCCGTTTCACGACAAGCCAACTCAACGGGGAAGCCAGGTTCATTTAACGATCGTGGCAAGAAAAAACTCATTAACTGTCTTGCTTAAGAACGTAAATTTTGGCTCCACTGCCATCGCAAGCCAAGGACTACCTGTAGATCTGATCCAACAGGACCTTTATTGAGTTCTTGATATGTTACTCAAAGGGGAATGTGAGAATTGTGCTCGGATCTTCAACTGGAGCTCAAAGGCGGAATTATCTACACGCCTGCAGTTCCCTTGTCTTTCTTAAGCCTTCTTCAAAGGAGTTAAACTATCAGAATAACGATCTTAATAGGGTCAGCCAATCGACGGTTAGTTAAGCGCTTGCCAACACCATATTTAACAGCCTGAAATAAAGGTAATTCTCGCTTTAGATGCAGACAATATGGCATCTCGGCTCATGGCAGATTATCTCACTGCCTCTGTTTCTGATCTTCCCGGAGGAGGAGTAAAAGAAACCCCAGTTCCATCAGGTAGGCAGGCAGGCAGGATAAACAGCCCGTTTTAAGCGATGGAGAGTCAACATTCAGACTTTTTCCTCTCCTGGAAGAGCTCAAAATCAGCCTGGAAAAAGGTCCGTGGAAAAGAGAGCAGCACATGGCAAATAAGAGATGGCAGGAAAACTCTGCGCTGCCCAGATCTCAATGCCGCAGAAAGTCAAGGGTGGGAAAAAATCAGCCCTCCTGAGTCTCCCCTTGGGAAATTTGATGGGGAAGAGCGGTTGGGGGAAGGCTCTGAAGGATGGGAGCAGGGACCCCAACCATGTCCTTTCCCACAAGCAACGTTCAACAACAGGGAGGAAGGGAGGGAGGGAGGAATAATTAATTAATTGTTTTAGAACAATTTGTCAGTGGAACAACTTGCCTGCAGAAGTTGCAAATGCTCCAACACTTGAAGTTTTTAAGAAGAGGTTGGATAACCATTTGCCTGAAGTGATGCAGGGTTTCCTGCCTAAGCAGGGGGTTGGACTAGAAGACCTCCAAGGTCCCGTCCAACTCTGTTATTCTAGGAAGGAAGGAAGGAAGGAAGGAAGGAAGGAAGGAAGGAAGGAAGGAAGGAAGGAAGGAAGGAAGGAAGGAAGGAAGGAAATTCCCTTCTTTAGCCAGGAAGAGGAAAACAGAAAGGATGGACCAGCTTAGAGCAGTCCAAGGCTTCATCTCTGCCTGAGACGGAATCAGCACTTCATCCCTTGGGGAAATGGCCTGACCTGAAAACCCAGCACCTTTGAAGTGACCCCACCTTCTCTGAAGTGACCCCCCCACCTACTTCACGCCATGAACTCCTGGCAAATAGAAGTTTGGCCCTGACATCTCCGAGCACAGGGGCCTGCATCTGTGCCTGTGCACCAATTCTATCCCTAATCCGAAGGAAGACTCCTGTGCCTATTGCAAAAGAAGACTTATTCTTATTTGCTCATTTTAAATTTAAATATGAAAGCCGTCAGGGTGACTTTGGACCAAGCTCCAGGAGATGGGGAGTTCTAGTCCCGCCTCAGGCATGAAAGCCAGCTGGGTGACTTTGACTTTGGGCCAGACACCCCGCCTCCCCCCCTCTCTCTGCCAACCCACCTCACAGGGTTGTTGTTGTGGGGAAAATAGGAGGAGGACAAAGTATTAGATATGTATTAGATAAGTATTAGATTTAATTTTTTTTTATTTAATTTTTTTAAAAATTTGATTTATATGCTGCCCTTCTCCGGAGACTCAGGGCGGCTTACAATGCGTTAAGCAATAGCCTTCATACTTTTGTATATTTTATACAAAGTCAGCTTATTGCCCCCACAAACTGGGTCCTCAATTTACCTACCTTAGAAAGGATGGAAGGCTGAGTCAACCTTGAGCCTGGTGAGACCCGAACTGGTGTAATTGCAGGCAGCTGGATGTTTTCCTTCCTTCCTTCCTTCCTTCCTTCCTTCCTTCCTTCCTTCCTTCCTTCCTTCCTTTTTTTAATTTGATTTCTATGCCGCCCTTCTCCGGAGACTCAGGGCAGCTTACAATGCGTTAAGCAATAGCCTTCATACTTTTGTATATTTATACAAAATCAGCTTATTGCCCCCACAAACTGAGTCCTCAATTGACCTACCTTAGAAAGGATGGAAGGCTGAGTCAACCTTGAGCCTGGTGAGACCCGAACTGGTGTAATTGCAGGCAGCTGGATGTTTTTTTTCCTTCCTTCCTTCCTTCCTTCCTTCCTTCCTTCCTTCCTTCCTTCCTTTCCTTCCTTCCTTCCTTTTTTTAATTTGATTTCTATGCCGCCCTTCTCCGGAGACTCAGGGCAGCTTACAATGCGTTAAGCAATAGCCTTCATTCTTTTCTATATTTTATACAAAATCAGCTTATTGCCCCCACAAACTGAGTCCTCAATTGACCTACCTTAGAAAGGATGGAAGGCTGAGTCAACCTTGAGCCTGGTGAGATTCGAACTTACAGTAATTGCAGGCAGCTGAATGTTAATAACAGGCTTTAGACTGCTCAGCTATCCATTATTTTAATGATTTTCTTAATTTTTGTGTTGTCACTGTTTTATCATGGGTGTACACCACCCTGAGTCCTTCGGGAGAAGGGAGGTATAAAAATACAAATGAATGAATGAATGAATAAATAAATGTTTGCTATCTTGAGTTGTTCATAAAAATAATAAAGGCAGGAAAGAAACGAGCAAATATAAGAACTAGGACGCTGTTCTGCAAACTAAGTCCTTCCAGACAGACCAGTCTAGGCTCCCATATATTTTCCTGGAAGCTGGGGTTTATGGAAACTGGTGTCCCAGTATCCAGAGGGCACAAGGTTGGCGCTAGGCAGCCCTTAACCCTGTCTGTTTCTTTGTTTACGTTCCCAACTAAAAGCCCCCCATTTCCCCATTGCAGATAAAATCAGAACTGTATTTTTTTTAAAAAAAGAAGGGGTTCTACTAGCAAACCCCACAAATTCACGTTGCTTCTGTTGAAGCTCAAGCCGCCTCCCAGAGGGATATAAAAGCAAGAGAAAAAGGGGATTTAAAAAAAGAAAAAAGAAATCCCCAAAGGAATAAAGGAAGAGGAGGAGAGAAGAAAGCCGAATCAATAAATCTTAACCTCATTGGAGCTCTTATTAAGTAAATTAATTTAAGTTAATTTAACTCGATCACGACTCCCGATCACAGTGATTTAGCGATGGGGGGAAATTGCATTAGGAAAGGCCACACAGACTAGATAGGAGGAAGGGAGGAAATTAGATCCACTTAGCCATGTGAATTAATAGGGAAATAGCAGGTGTAAATTTCGCCTTATCAAGAGGGGGAAAATTATCTTCATAAATTTGTAGAAACAGCCCCCAAGTCGCTCATCAATCTATGGAAAACAAAAATATTACAAAAGTGTGGTAAAATTAATTTAAAATATATTCCCGTCTACTGTCTCCAGGAAAGTTTGTGGTGGAGCAAATGCAACCTCTCCAGATAGGGAGAAAGGGGTCAGCAAGGAAGGCGCCTCCAGGGCTGGAGAAGGACAACATGTCTTGGAGATGCCTTCATCTCTTGGTCCCCATCCAGCCCTTCTCCGTGCTTCTTATCCCTGTCCTACCAGCGTCTCCATCAAAGGACCAGGACAGGAATCACTTGTCCATTTTTTCAAGGAGGAATCACATCACCATGATTATCATCAAGATCACGGTCATCATATCTATCATCATCAAGATCATGGTCAGCATCACTCTCACCGGCACCATGATCATCACGAAGATCATGGTCAGCATCATAATCATGAAGATCATGGTCATCATATCCATCACTGTCACCATGGTCATCATCAAGATCACGGTCATCATATCCATCATCATCGTCGTCGTCAAGATCATGATCAGCATCACTCTCACTGTCACCATGATCATCATGAAGATCATGGTCTCATGTCCCATCACCATGATCATCATCAAGATCATGGTCATCATATCTATCATCATCAAGATCATGGTCAGCATCATTCTCACCGGCACCATGATCATCATGAAGATCATGGTCAGCATCATAATCATGAAGATCATGGTCATCATATCCATCACTGTCACCATGGTCATCATGAAGATCATGGTAACTATAGCCATCATCGAGATCTTCATCAAGATCATGGTCATCATATCCCATCACCATGGTCATCATCAAGATCATGGTCATCGTATCCATCACCATAACCATCCTCAAGATCAGGACTCTCCAAACCTGTCCAACTGAGGAATTCTGAGAGTTGAAGTCCAGAAGTTGCCAAGTTTGAAAAACCCTGATCAAAATCACAATCATCATCATCATCACCATCAATATCATCACTACTACCATCATTACTGTCTACAGCAGGGGTGGGCATCTATGGCCTCTTGACCACCTGTGGATTTCAACTCCCAGAATTCCCAGAAGGCTGGCTCAGGAATTCTGGGAGTTGAAGTCCACAGATGGTCAAGGGGCCCACCCTGATCTATACCACAACAAGCCTTCAGCCACATAAACCATAGGGGTGTGAAGTCTCCCAGATTTCTGATAGGTCTTTCTCTGAGGAATGCCAAGCTGAAATCTGAAGTCTACCTGCCTACCAAAAGGGGTAGGGAGAGCTTATGAATACATCTGGTTGACTTTGCAAAGGTTGGCTCAAGGAGGTGTCCCATCTCCAGCTCCTTGGACACCAAGCCCAACCAGGAAGAAGGCAGATGGTCCAGCTGGGTGACATCAGACGAGACAACTAGAGAGTAGAAGGCTAGATCTCATTTGGCAGCTCTGCTTGGGCTTCCAACATCTCAGGAGGCAAGGAGGAACCTCCAGGGAGACTGAGAAGCAAAAAGGCCACCTACACATACTGGAATCAGAGGCCATGATTTTGGGCAGAAGGCAAAACAACAGGACTCAGAACTATATTTTAAAGACTCTCCAAATATGATGAACATTATAAATACTGACAGTCCTCAACTTACAACTATCCATTTAGTGGCCATTCAAAGCTACAACGACAATGAAAAAGGTGACATGACTGTTTTTCACACTTACGTCTATCGCAGCATCGCCATGGTCATGTGATCAAAGTTCAGAGGCTCAGCAACTGGCTCATATTTATGACGGTTGCAACGTCCCGGGTGTGTGTGTGTGTCACATGATCCCTTTTTGCGACCGTCTCATGAGCAAAGTCAACAGGGAAGCCGGATTCATTTAACAACCATGTGACTCACTTAACCAATGCAGTGATTTGCTTAGCAACTGTGGCAGGAAAGGTCGTAAAATGGGGCCAAACTATCTTAATAACTGTCTCCGCTTAGCAATAGAAATGTTGGTCGTAAATCAAGGGCTAAATTGGTGCCAAGGATTCCATGGGCCAACATAACACGCTTGGCAGGGACAGTCGAAAAACGGGGCAAATTCACTTAATGTCTCACTTAGAAACAGGAACGTTGGGCTTAATTGTGGTCGTAAGTCAAGGACCGCCTGTAAATGCACCGTAGGAAGCCGAGTGTTGCCGGTATTTTCCTAGAAAGTGGAATTGCAGCTGATTTTCTCCAGCCAAACTGAAACACACGTTTTACAATAATTCTAAATAATTTTCCTAAGCCCCTTGCCTCGCCGACTCCTCTTTTCCTCGACGCAAAATTCGTAAGTGGAAGCTTGGCATTGCCACGTGGAAAGCAGGGCAGCCTACTCCGCTATTTTTAGGAAAGGGATCATCCATTGTTTTGAGGAAGGGTGTAGTAAATGGGCGAGACTTCCATTTTAAACGCCTGAAATAGCAATTGTTTTGACACCGTCAAATGCTTCTAAATTGCTGGTGACAGAAGTTCCCAGAGAAAGCATCTGCTTCCTAATTTTTAAACTGTTTTCAAACAGGAACAAATACTGAATGATCAGCTCTTTTTTTTTTTAACCCCCTCCCCACCCCCACCCCACCCTCAAAAAAAGGATTATCAGCATTTTCTTTTATTTCACCCGGTAACTGAAGAAGTTTATTCTGATTTTTTTTTTTTTTTTTAAATCATTTTCCCTCTTTTCAAGCCAGCTGCCGGCCTCGTCTGTAGAACTTTATAATATATTCAGGCACCTTAAACTAATTACCGACAAACAGTTATTGATCATCCATTGTGTGTGTTTCTAATGTACTAATGCAGAGGTCTTCAAACTTGTAATTTGTGGACTTCAGTTCCCAGAATTCTCCAGCCAGCTATGCTGGCTGGAGAATTCTGGGAGCTGAAGTCCACAAGTCTTAAAGCGGCCAAGTCTGAAGACCTCTGTACTAAAGAGTTGCAAATATCCTTCCTCGAACCTCAAAGCGGAGACCACAACCCGGGTTAGCCACAAGTCGTCATGATAAGATGGAGACAACCTTGGGAAGGTTTTGGGAAAGAGGCCATGGCTCAGGTTGAAAATGGAAACAGTGCCCCTGATAAAAACACAGGTGCCGGTAGTTCTCGAGTTACGACCGTCATGGAGCCTGCCCTCACGGTCGTAACACATGACATGAACATGACCTGATTTTTTGCCATCTTCTTGGAACCGCTGAAAGGACTGGGTTCGAGATGACACAAGGCTCCAAACCCATCTGCACCACTCAGGTGACCCTGAGGACACAGACAAATCTCCAAGTGGCCTCAAGGACCCTCTAAAAGGATGCTTAAATCCTTCCGTCCCCCCGTCCCCCCGTCCCCCCATCCAGCCAGAGCTGAAGAAGCTCCTTGGATGAAAAGCAGAAGATCTTCAAGGAAAAACCAGAAAGTCCAGTTTTGATAGCCGTGGGAATTTCTGGGCTCAAGTGTGGTTGTTAAGTCGGGGGCTGCCTGGATACGTTGTGTGAATTTTCTTGGCGAGAGGAAGGGAGGGCATTTCCCATTGAACGACCGGCCTCTCGTGTCGCTATGAAAACACCCCTCCGAATGCCCCCCGTTCTGAATTGAGACGCTCGCGGCGAGATCGCTTTGCAACCCTCACCTGGACGATGAAAGCCTCCTGGCCTTCCATCCGTGAGCCGGGCTGGCACCTGAGGCTGCAGGGGTCACCGGAGGCCCCGCCGACTTCTTCACCAGCCGGTAGCGAGTATTGACCACTCGGTGGGCCGCTGGGCTGGTGACCAGGACGAAGCTGGGACCTGCAGAGGAAAAAGACACATCTGCTTGAAAAATCAGAGTGGCAAAAGAAGAGGGACCATCATCGTCCCTTTATTCAGCACCTGGCTGCTCTTTGGACAACCCGAAGAGATCCTGGTTTGGGGAATTCTGGTGCCACACTAGGGAAGCAATTCCATCAGAGGTTTATTTATTTATTTATTTATTTGATTTTTATACCGCCCTTCTCCCGCTGGATTCAGGGCGGTGGACAGCCAAGATAAAACATAGCATACAAAATTTAAGACAGTTTAAAAGATATTAAATAATTTCGGCCTACAATTTAAAACAACCCAATTAAAATCGATGACAAATTAAAACCAAAAGGATGGGAACAAGCCAGCCAGGCTAGATGAAATAAGTGAGTTTTCAGGGCCCGATGAAAAGTCCGGAGGTCCGGTATCGTGCATATCTCTGGGGGTAGGTCGTTCCAGAGGGCGGGTGCCGCCACAGAGAAGGCTCTCCCCCTGGGGGTCGCCAGCCGACATTGCCTGGCCAACGGCACCCTGAGGCGGCTCTTTCTGTGCGAGCATACTGGCCGGTGGGAGGCTATTGGCGGCAGAAGGCGGTCTCGCAAATACCCAGGCCCTAAACCATCGAGCACTTTAAAGTTGGTCACCAACACCTTGAAGCGCACCCGGAAGTCCACTGGGAGCCAGTGCAGCTCGCACAGAAGAGATGTCACATGGGAGCGCCCCGTCCCTCCCATAATCCCCCGCGCGGCCGCATTCTGGACCAGTTGGAGTCTCCGGGTGCACCCCAAGGGGAGCCCCATGTAGAGAGCATTGCAATTGTCCAGTTTGTTAAATATGAAAGGCATTTGTGATGCTTTTTAATGAACTCGTGCTGGATGCCTGGCGGAACAGGGACTTGCCGGCATTAGCCAGATGAGATGCTCAGCGGAGGGGACGGTGCCAGGGCGTGAAATCGGGCTGTCCAGGGAATCAGGTGGTGTGTGCCGCGTGTGCCAGCGAGAGACCGAAAGGGAACACACCATTCATGGGCCTCCTCTTCCTGCCTCACCAGTGCTTAGAACTGGGCAGCACCGCAGAGAAAAAGAAGAAGGAAAAGAAACATCTTGGACAAAATACAGCTTGGCTCACTTGCTTGAGTCATCCGTGACACGTGGTTCAGCTCTACAGGAACTTCACTGGGGCATCTCTACCCCCCCCCCAAAAGCTCCCTCATAGCAAATGGAGACCAGGGGAGGATGACCGCTTGGGTTGCCACTTCACCCACCCAAATGGCAGCAACGGTGACAATAGAGGTAGTCCTTGACTTACGACCACAACTGAGCCCAACATTTCTGTTGCTAGGTAAGACGGTTGTTACGTGAGCTCTGCCCCATTTTATGACATTTCTTGCCACCGTTGTTAACCAAATCACTGCAGCTGTTAAGTTGGGAACCCGGTCGTTAAGTGAATCTCGCTTCCCCCATGGACTTTGTTTGTCAGAAGGTCGCAGGACACTGCGACCGTCATAAACATGAACCAGTGGCCAAGAGTCAAAAACTTTGATCAGGTGACCGTGGGGATGGTACGACGGTCGCTAAGTGCGAAAAACCGCTGTAAGCAGCTTACGTTGTATCTTTGAACCGTCACTAAGTGAACTGTTGTAAGATGCATTTTTGCATCGGCTGAATGTTCTAGAGCTGCTGGCTGGAGAATTCTGGGAGTTGAAGTCCACAAGTCTTAAAGCGGCCAAGTTTGAAGACCTCTATTCTAGATCCTTCCTCCCATACCATGAGTGACTTTGGATGCGTTCCACATCCATTTAGAAAGAACACCTTTATCGGAGAGGGCTCCGGGCTCCCCATCGGATTTATGCATTTCATCCTTTAATAACAATAGTTTGCAAAGTGATAACAAACGCCGGTTTTTTTCCCTCCCTGCTGAAGGCTCCTTGCAATTAACAGCCAAATTGTTGGGTTCTCTTCCTTTCCAGTCTGGCTAGCCAACAGCTTTTCCCCCAACAGCTTTAAGGAATTCATCTAATTGCCCGACTTTTGTAACGTACAGCTATAACTGCCCAGATAATTAAAGCTGACGTGCCAGACTGACTTCAGTCTGCCCGTTTTAGCGCCGATTTGAAACGATGGCTCCCCCTCCCTTGAAATTATTGCAATTATTGGTGGAAAAGTGGAAAAAAAGAATGCCATATATTTCTTTTTTTTCCTCCCTGAATTTCTTCTCCCAGGCTTAGTGAAAGCAAGTTTAATATCCCCTGTTGGCTACATTGGACCATTTCAAAGGGCACAAAATAAGGGGAAATCTATCAGCGAAGCTGGCTGAGGAATTCTGGGAGTTGAAGTCCGCCAGTCTTAAAGTGGCCCAGGTTGGAGACCCCTGACCCAGACAACTGTCTGGAAACACGGGTTAAAGCGAGAGAAAAGAGGACTAGCTTCTCTATTCCAAGGGGCAGTCTTCACTTCAGGGCCTGGGCCATCCCTTCGGATCTATTCCAACGTCACCCTCCGTCAAGCCCTCCGTTCCCCTGGAGGGTTTTTGTTCAGCTATGTGACTCACAAAAAACGTTTTGTCTCACAACACGCAGGTCCTGCCCTTCAGCTTCGCTATCTCAGATTTCCTTGCAGCCTCTGCAGTGGGGCTTATCAGGCCCGGCCTTCTTTACCTGGACGGACTTTCAAAGCCCACAAAATATGTCTGTCTGTCTGTCTGTCTGTCTGTCTGTCTATCTATGTATCTACCTACCTACCTACCTACCTACCTATCTAGATATAGATATGTAGATACCTATAGATATCTAATATTAATATCATATCTATATATGTAATCTATCACTCATTCTATGGAGAAGGGAGGGAGAGAAAGTCTATAGATATTTATTCTCTCTTGGCTGTCTGTCTGTCTGTCTCTCTCTCTCTCTCTCTAGCTATAGCTATAGTTATAGTTATCTATTTACGGAGAGAGGAAGAGAGATAGAGATAATAAATATAGATATACATATAGATATCTAATATTAATATCATATCTGTATATGTAATTGATCACTCTATGTACATCTACCCCCCCCCCTGTATCTCTCTCTCTCTCCCTCTCTCTCTATCAATGGATGGATGGATGGATGGATAGATAGATAGATAGAGCTATATCTATTAATAATAATAATAATTACTATTATTACTATTATTGTTATTTTATTTTATTTTATTATTTTATTTTATTTATTTTATTATTTTATTTATTTTATTATTTTATTTTATTTTATTATTTTATTATTTTATTTTATTTTATTATTTTATTATTTTATTATTTTATTTATTTTATTTTATTATTATTATTATTTTATTATTTTATTATTTTATTATTTTATTATTTTATTTATTTATTTATTTATTTATTTTATTTATTTTATTTATTTATTTAATTATTTTATTTTATTTTATTTTATTTTATTTTATTTTATTATTTTATTTTATTTATTTTATTTTATTTTATTTTATTTTATTTTATTTTATTTTATTTTATTTTATTTATTTTATTTTATTTTATTTTATTATTTTATTATTTTATTATTTTATTATTTTATTATTTTATTTTATTTTATTTTATTTTATTTTATTTTATTTTATTTCTATACCGCCCCTCTCCCGAGGGACTCAGGGCGGTGTACAGCCAGGTAAAAATACAAAATACAGACATCAGTACAAATTTAAAAATTATTACATTTTTGGCCACTAATTAAAACCCCACGGTTAAAACTCCAATTTAAAACTCAGTTACAAAGAGAGCCCCGCCTGACGGAAGAGCGGGGTCTTAAGGGCGGTGTGAAAAACACGGAGGTCGGTGATCGTGTGTATTTCTGGGGGCAGTTCATTCCAGAGGGCAGGGGCTCCCACAGAGAAGGCTCTCCCCCTGGGTGTCGCCAGACGACACTGCTTGGCCGACGGCACCCTGAGGAGTCCCTCTCTGTGGGAGCGAACTGGCCGGTGGGAGGCTATTGGTGGCAGAAGGCGGTCCCGTAGATACCCTGGTCCTGAGCCATATCTATCCATCCATCCATCCATCCATCCATCCATCCATCCAATCTATCGATAAAGGACAAATTAACCCCAGTGTTGGAGTATTCACAACTTCTGCAGGCAAGTCATTAAGGGAGGTTTGACCACTGCAACATGCCCATGGCCCTGGGTTCAAAATTCGGGCGCTTGTTCCAATATATTTTTTTGATTGGGTTTTTTAAAAAAAATATATAAAATACAAAAATATATATAATATACATATAATACAAAGAAAAAAAAACCCAAAGTAGTGGAAAACAAAGAAGAGGGGGAAGGAAAAGTAAAGAAATATAGAAAAGCAATTCGGGCACTTTTTAAGTGATTCACTGCAGTTGTTAACTTAGTGACACGGTCATTAAATGAATCTGGCTTCCCTATTGACTTTGCTTGTCAGACGGTCGCAACATGAAGATGGGGCCCTGCAACTGACATCAGCACATGCCAGTTTCCAAGTCTCAAAATTTTGATCAGCTGACCTTGGGGAGGCTACTACGGCTGCAAGGGTGAAAAACAGCCTTGGATCTTTCGGTGCCGTTGTAACTCCGAACGGCCACTAAACGAGTGGTTGCAAGTCGAAAACTACCTGTAGTGACTCAGAGACTCAATCGCCCCCATCCGCTCTCTCCATTTGCCAGCCAAGGCAGGAACTCCATTCCAGAGAGGTCCAAGTGGAGATCCAGCAGGAAGGAGACCTTGAGGGATCCCACCTGGAAAACCCGCAAACCCCCACCTGGGGGAAGCCCTCCTGGCTGCCGCTCCCCCACCTCTCCGACTTTTCTTCTGGAGGGCCTGCATCGACCGAGGCCACAGTGCAGCGCCTGGCACGGAAGGGCCGTCTGTCGGCGCTCCGATTTCTCTTCTCCTTTCCTGGCTGAGAGCTTTTGTGTAGATAATCATGTTATTTAGATAGGATGTTGGTTTAATTCCCTTCATTACAGGCTCGCGGGTTTGCGATGTTTCTCCCGCCCCCCCCCCTTCTCGGCCGTGATGTATTCCCCGTGGCACGTTTCACTCAACTCAAACGCTCTCTGCTTTTATTACGAACAATGCCCCAGCGTCCCCGTTATCAGCCCGGCGCACACCATGCGCCTCCTCGCCCGAGATCCAGAGGTCAGGCCTAATGACTAATCGATCTCATTAGCTTTCCTAATTAAAAACTTTACTACCGCAATGGAAGGCAAACCACAAAGAAACTGCTGGCATCATATCTGAATGGGATATGAGCATCATTTATCAGCCCGAGGCTCGTTCGGGGGCTCGCACGGACCCGGAGAGGCTCGGGCACATTGCTGAGTGTGGGGCTTTTCCGCTCCTGGGCTGCCTTCGCGATTCCGCAAGAGCCTGCCCGAGAGGGAAGACAGAGGGGGCTGGCAAAGGACTGGAAGCCTTGGCGGGGAGTTTGGAAAAGGAGCCGGGGTGGACCTAAAGGGGCGCGATAAAAGCAGACAAGGCTTGGCAGGAAGGAAGGACAGGGAAGAAAAGAGAGCGGCCCTCTTTCTGGAAGCTCAAGAAAAGCCCCTTGCTAACTGGTGACTTTTAGCCAATCACCAGGAGGCGGTGAGTTCTAGTCCCACCTTAGGCTTGAAAACCAGCTGGGTGACCTTGGACCAGGCCCCCCCCCCCACTCCTTCTCTCTGCCAACCTACCTCACAGGGTAGTTGTTGTGGGGACAATAGGAGGAAAAAGTATTAGATGTTTTTGCTATCTTTGACTTGCTCATAAAAATAATAGGCATGAAAGCTGGATGGGTGACTTTGGGCCAACCCCCAGGAGACTGCAACTTCTAGTTCTGCCTTAGGCATGAAAGTCAAATGGGTAATTTTGGGCCAATCACCAGGAGACGGACGGACGGACGGATGGGCAGGCGGATAGATAGATAGACAGACAGACAGACAGACAGATAGATAGATAAATAGAAAGGAAGAAATAGATTGATGATACGGAAGAAGGAAGGGAGGGAGGGAGGGAGGGAGGGAGGGAGGAAGGAAGGAAGGAAGAAAGGAAGGAAGGAAGGAAGGAAGGAAGGAAGGAAGGAAGGAAGGAAAGAAAGAAAGAAAGAAAGAAAGAAAGAAAGAAAGAAAGAAAGAAAGAAAGAAAGAAAGAAAGAAAGAAAGATAGATAGATTGATGGTAGGGATAGATGATAGATAGAGATAGATAGATAGATAGATAGATAGATAGATAGATAGATAGATAGATAGATAGATAGATAGATAGACAGACAGACAGACAGACAGACAGATAGATTAAGATAGATAGAAATATATTGATGATGAAGGAAGGAAGGAAGGAAGGAAGGAAGGAAGGAAGGAAGGAAGGAAGGAAGGAAGGAAGGAAGGAAGGAAGAAAGAAAGAAAGAAAGAAAGAAAGAAAGAAAGAAAGAAAGAAAGAAAGAAAGAAAGAAAGAAAGATGATAGGGATAGATGATAAGGTAAGGTAAGGTAAGGTAAGGTAAGGTAAGGTAAGGTAAGGTAAGGTAAGGTAAGGTAAGGTAAGGTAAGGTAAGATAAGATAAGATAAGATAAGATAAGATAAGATAAGATAAGAGATGGAAATAAAGATGGAAATAGAGATAGGTGGACAGAGAGAGAGACCAAACTGGCTGCCCAACTCTAGGGGACTCCGATCTCCAGCCTCATCTCCATGAGAAGGGAGGGAGGGAGAGAGAGAGAGAGAGAGAGAGAGAGGGAGGGAGGAAGCATCTTTCCCAAAGACTGAAAACTGTCTCCGTGCGCATTTCTCCGTTCTCCCCAACGACAAGCAGGCCTTGCACAGTCCAGCAAAGCGCATCATCCGGATGCTCCCCAGCTCTTTGGCTGCGTTCCCCTCCCCTCCCCCTCCCCTCCCCTCCCCTCCCTTGCCCACGCTGGCATCCCTCATTATCCCCACAGTCACCGAGGAGCCATTCCCACGCGCAGCAGGTGGAGCAGGCTGGTGGCTCCAAATGTGGTGCTCATTTCCTCTCGGTGGGTTCTTCCTCGGATGGGCAAGTCCCTCCTCGGGAGATCCAGCAGTTCCACCCCCACCCCCAGCCCCCCCAGCCCCCCAGCCCGAGTCTCCTGGATACAAGAGGATGGGGAGGGAAGGAAATACAGAATAGAATATAGAATGACAGAGTCGGAAGGGGCCTCGGAGGTCTTCTAGTCCAACCCCCTCCTCGTTTTATGAACTTTCTTTCCACAGTTGTTCAGCGCATCTGGCTCCCCCTTTGAGTTTGCTTATTGGCGAAGGATTCCTTCCTTAACAAACAGTCTAAGACAGTGTTTCTCAACCTTGGAAGCTTGAAGAGGGGTGGACTTCAACTCCCAGAATCCCCCAGCCAGCAGCGCTGGCTGGGGGATTCTGGGAGTTGAAGTCCACCCCTCTTCAAGCTACCAAGGTTGAGAAACTCTGGTCTAAGAAGAAGTGATGCCTGAAAATTCCCAGATAAACACACCAGATATTCCCAGATAAACACACGGGAAATCTTACGATGCCGTTTCCATTTCAGAAGACAGCCTATCTATCCAGGAATCGTCCTCCCTTTCATTCTTCCAGGTCATTGCTCTCTTTTGAACAGATTTTTTTTTCCTTTTTCACTTTTAAAACAGACTAACGCGGAAGAAACCACTGTGACAGTTTCATTTATTAAACGTGTGTCTAGCGCTGTTCGTTTGCCCAGCGGTAAGCAACGTGAAACGCGAAAATGAATTGTTTTTATTCTTTTTATAATTTTATAATTATTCTTTCTTTTCTTTTTTTGCCCCCTGTCCTCCCAATCTTGGGGGCTGATCAAAAGAGGGGCAGGGCGCCTCCCTTCTTTCAAGCGTGGGGGGAAAACCATGGGGGGGGGGGAGAGGCTTCCGACTTCCTGCTGTCTTCCCCATCGACTTTCCTTGAGGGAAATCGGCAGGCAGCGTCGGAAATCGCAAGCACGGGACTGCGGGGACCCCGCCACGGCCACGACTTTGCAAATCAAATTGGCTTAAACAGTGAAGGCTTCCTGGCTACAGAAGCCGATGGGAGTCGGCAGAAATGGCTAAAACTGACCCGTTTTGATCAAAGAAAAGAATAGAACTACTTTTGTTTCTACTTGGAAACCACTTCTGAACTTCATGCTTGAGGTGGTGGGGGAATGAAACTTTGATTTTTGGGTTTTCTCAAAAATCTGATTGGTTTTTTGGGTTTTCCCAAAAATCTGATTGGTTTTTTGGGTTTTCCCAAAAATCTGATTGGTTTTTGGACTGTTTGTTAATCTGACTAATTTGTTTTTTATAGAAATGGCTAGCTTATATTATGATGAAAAAGTAAAAAAAAAAATTGTGGTTTGATGTTAATGCTTTATTTTACCGCAACACAGGGAGTTGGAAGTCAATGATTCTTCTTTTTTCTTTTTCCCTGTCCTCTTCTCACTTCTCTTTCCCCTTCTCTTCTCCCCCCGCCCCACCCCCAGTGTCTTCCCATTTTGCTTTTGTGAAAATTTCAATTTTCTACATGGGGCTCCCCTTGAAGGGCACCCGGAGGCTCCAACTGGTCCAGAATGTGGCCATGCGGACAATTACGAGAGCAACTTGGCGCACCCATGTAACACCCTTCCTGCGCGAGCTGCACTGGCTCCCGGTGGTCTTCCGGGTGCGATTCAAGGTGGTGGTGACCATCTTCAAAGCGCTCCATGGCTTAGGACCCGGGTACTTACGAGACCACCTTCTGCCGCTGATAGCCTCCCACCGGCCAATACGCTCCCACAGAGAGGGACTCCTCAGGGTGCCGTCAGTCAAACAGTGTCGACTTGCGGCCCCCAGGGGGAGAGCCTTCTCTGTGGGCGCACCTGCCCTCTGGAACAAATTGTCCCCGGGGATACGGATGATCCCTGACCTACGCACCTTTCGCTGTGCCCTCAAGGCGCTATTATTCCAACAAGCTGGGCTGGCTTGACATGATTTTTAATTGGGGTTTATTTTCAATGATTAGGGTCAAATTGTTTAATATGTAGTTTAAAATGCTTTTAAATTTTGTATTTGGTTTGTTTTACGGTTGGCTGTGCACCGCCTTGAGTCCTTCGGGAGAAGGGAGGCATAGAAATTAATTTATTTATTTATTTATTAAATAAATAAATTCCAGTGACGTCCCAGATTTGGGTTTTTTTTTTTTTTTTTTGCATTCCTTAAGATAGTGGATTTTCAGTCTCTCGATTCAAATACTATCGTGGTATATGATCCGCCTTTTGGGATAATTTGCGGATGCATCAGAGAAACACAATGAGAGTTTTAGTAGTAGGGATACTCTTCAACCGACGACCACAGCTAAACCCAAATTCTACGCCGCTAAGCAAGACCGTTCTGAAATGAATTTCGCCCCATTTGGGCTTTTTCTTGCCACAGTCGTTAAGCGAATCACTGGTGTGGTTCAATTGGTCACATGGTTGCTAAGTGAATCTGGCTTCCTCGTGGACTTTGCTTGTCAGAAGGGGGCAAAAGGGAAAATCACCTGACCCGGGGACTCTGCGACCGTCATCAATGTGAGTCAGTTGCCAAGCGTCAGAATTTGGGATCATGGGGAGGCTGCAAAGGTCGTGTGAAAAAGACTCGCAAGTCGCTTTTTTTCAGTGCTGTGGTAACTTTGGCCATTAAAGAAATGGCTGTAAGTGGAAGAATGCTTGCATATATATTCATAGGTTTAAAATATAAAGAAGAGGTTTTTTTTTAAAAAAAAAAGTTGGCTCATGTCTGTAGAGATTCTCCGTCCTCCAGGTCCTTTTTTTTCAAAGGTTCTTTTTTTTCAAGAGTCCACTGGACTTTCTGATTTTGCTTTGAAGACGTTTCGCTTCTCATCCAGGAAGCTTCTTCAGTTCTGATTGGATGGTGGGGAATGGAAGGATTGATACTTCTTGCAGGCGGCTGGTCATTTGCATCCTTTTAGATCAGTGTTTCTCAACCTTGGAAGCTTGAAGATGGGTGGACTTCAACTCCCAGAATCCCCCAGCCAGCAGCGCTGGCTGGGGGATTCTGGGAGTTGAAGTCCACCCATCTTCAAGCTTCCAAGGTTGAGAAACACTGTTTTAGATGGTCATTGAGGCCACTGGGAGGTTTACCTGTGTCCTCAGGGTCACCTGGTTTGAAAGAAGGGTCAAAGAAAATATGTCCAAATTGAACAGCTCTCTCTCTCTCTCAACAGAAGGGGAAAAATAGAACATCATCAATTGTGTACAACACAATCCTTTCAGCAGTTCCAAGAAGGCTCCACACCCATTGGCAGCACTCAGGTGACCCTGAGGACACAGATAAACCTCCAGGTGGCCTCAACAACCCTCTAAAAGGATGCAAAGGACCAGCTGTGTCTGCAAGGAACATCAATCCTTCCATTCCCCTCCATCCCGTCAGAGCTAAAGAAGCTTCTCGAAGGAGGAGAGAAACGTCTTCCCAAAAAAACGAGAAAGTCCACTTGCCTCTTGGTTAAAAAAACCACCTTTGGAATTAGCTGGCACATCTTTTGGGATCCAAGAGAAGACCGCCGGCCGTAAGAGACTAGAAGAGGGGACCAAAAATGCTGACGTCCCACTTGGTCCACTGAGATTCTCCATCAGCTAGGCGATACTTGTCCCCAAGGCGCATTTTCCGAAAAAGACAACTGAACTTTCTCGGTTTATTTTCCTTTCAAAAAACCCCCAAAGAAAATCCCCTTGCCTTTTGAGGGGGAGGGAGAAATCACTTTTGGGGCGTCCCACTTCCTCCTGCACATCGAAGCTTCAGGAGGTGGGAAGAAGGAGGGTTTCTGGAAGAGAGAGAGGCCTCTGCTCGTCTCAGGCAGTTGTCTCCGTGCTGGTCAATAAAGCCAGCACAGCACGTCACGCCTCCAGTCCTCCCGGCGAAAAAAATCCCCTTTAATTGGCGCTTTGGGTTCCATCAGAGGCATCTGAACGGCGTTTGTGCCACGCTGCCGCTCGGCTCAACGGTGCACATCCAGGTTTCTCCTCCTCCTTCTGCCCCCCACCCACCCACCCACCGCTAGCTCAAATCCCAGGTGCTGGGAGGGAAGAAGAGAGCCAGGATGACTCTATTACAGAGTAGCCAATTTCGGCGCGAAAGCAAAGCCAAGGATTAGAGAGGGGGTGATTAGCCCGCAAGCTGCTCAAGATGTTCCCAGGGAGCGGCGCAGTCAGAGGTTAATTTTATATCGCTCTCGCAAAGTTGGCTTGCTCCTTTCGTTCAAGGAAGAGCATTTAATTCCGCTTTGGAAAATGGGCGGGGGGGGGGGGGAAGGACCCTTCTGCTTATGCCAGAGGTTTATGACAATCGCAGGGTTTTGATGCTCGAGAGCTGCTGGTGCTGTTTAACAGGTAATAAACCCCTACGAGGGAGCATCATCACTCACCGGTGGGCCCGAGTGGGGTGTCCCCATTGCGCTCTGCTGGAAGACCACCGAAACTGCCATCCTGGAAAACTTTTTTGAAAAGGCTTTTTTTATGAGGCTCCGAGCGCCCCAGAACGGTTGCCTCGGCAGCCATGGGTTTCGGCTGCAGATGCTCGAGGGGAATTTAGTGCCAAATCAGCGGGGCTAATTCCGCGTGCCGAATGGACTTCCGCACGGATTCCAGCGGGGCTTAGCGAAGGGCGGTAATGCCACGGAAAGACAGGTGCCCTGGCCGGTCAGATCCACGTGCATTTCCAGGCTGTGGACACTGGTAAATCCTCTTAATTCCATTAAAGCAATTTGCAGAGTACAGAACCAGCCGTTTGGTGCACAAAAGAGCTGGTACGTTTGTTTTAAAAAAAAATCTGAGCTGGAGGCCCTGAAAATGAGGTGATTTTTTTTTTTTAATATGATAAGTCAAGGACATTGGGTGGGGGGGGGGCAACTCTATTCCCCAAGAATGGGGAGAGGAGAAGCTTCCGGATTCTTTGCAGGATCAAAGGACGGAGCCATATTAATAGGGAATATTAACAGGAGCTATCGTTGCTATTTTTTTTTTCTTTCTCCTAAGTCAAGATCATTTGTGAACGCGGGACCTTGAGGGATTCTTTTTAATTCCTCCCCTTGGGAGAAAAGGGTTCATTTAGTCCTTCTCTGGGTTTTTGTTTTTTTTTTAAATAGAACTTTATTGAATTTCAAACGAAGATAAAATACCCCCAAAAAACGGAAATTAAAAGGGAAAAAAGACGGAAGGGGGAGAAAGGAAAATTGGAGGGCGCAGATAAAAAGAGGAGAGGCTATAGAGAAAAAAGTAACTTTGCTTTCTGATTTTTCAACAGTTAGTGCTTCAAAAGAGGATGTACTCTCTTATCTTATAGCAAGGGGTGTCCAAATTTGGCAACTTTTAAGACTTGGGGACTTCAACTGCCAGAATTCCCCAGCCAGCGCATGCATGCGCTGGCTGGGGAATTCTGGCAGTTGAAGTCCCCAAGTCTTAAAAGTTGCCAAATTTGGAGACCTCTGTCCTATAGCCACTAAGTTTATTCCATAAAAATCCACTGGAGTTGAAAAGGTTAACAAATTTAAATAAAAACAAACCATTGACAAACTGTCAAAATACAATTTTTGAATCCAAATTTTAAGACGTCAATATTGAAGGATTTATTCCGGATTCCCCCACCTCACTTTCCAGGGCCCGGGATGCATCCTAACCATTTTTTAACTTGTTCTTTTCATTTTTCCCCAATAACTCCCCAAATTTTATTCCCTGTTGGAGGGCTATCCTACTAACCTGCAAATCTGCAGCATTGCCAAGGCTCTTCCGCATTCTGTTGTGTCACAAACAAGTGACTGTCTCTCTCGTCATTAATTCTGAACATCCATTGATTTATAATTTATCCATCCACCGGGTTACCACTCCATATCGAGACCTCACCCCCAAAATATATCTTTTGCTGCAAAGCACGGGAAGTTCTCGAGTTACAACCATTCGTTTCGTGACTCTTCAAAATTACAACGGCGCTGGGAAAAAAATGACTGATGACCATTTTTCACACTTACGACCGTTGCAGCATCGCCGTGGTCCCACGATCAAAATTCAGACAGTTGGAAACTGACTTGTATTTATGACGGTCTCAGAGTCCCAGGATCACGTGATCCTCTTTTGACAAGCAAAGTCAACGGGGAAACCAGATTTGGTGAGGAAGTCGTAAAATGGGGCCAAACTCACTTAGCAACCGTCTCAGTTAGCAACAAAAATTTTGGGCACAATTGTGGTCGTAAGTTGAGGACTTACGTATTTGTCACTGTTTAAAAGCCACAACGCTTTCCGCCATTATTTTCTCCGTCTGCTGCCTGCAATTCTTCAGAATTGAATTGCTATGAAGATATTTAAAAACTATTTCGTGCAATGCCAGGACAACTCTTTTTTAAAACGTCACATAAGAATTCATGGTTTATTCTATATTAGCAATAAAGCCGACCCCTTTGAAATAGCAACCTGTGTTTTTAAAGTATTTATTGCCAAGTTTAAGCAAAATAATCACATTTTCTTTGCTGCGGGGCAGATATTAAGGGACAGCCCATCTCAGAAGCCATTTCAATTAGGGTCTCTCTTGTTTAGAACAAATTGGATAAAAGGCACAGAAGGAATAAAATGCATCGTGGAGACCCAGCTGCATAAAATATCAGGATGAACACGTCCAGTTCTCAAACAACAAAGGGAATGGCAAATTTACCTTCCTACCTCTTCGAGCCTCAAACAAGACCAAATACAGGTAATCCTCGACTTACAACCGTTTGTTTAGTGACCAAAATTAAAACAGCACTGCAAAAAAGGGGCCAATGGCCGTTTGGTCACACGTATGACCACTGCAGCATCCCCATGGCCACGTGATCAAAATAAAACATGTTTTGGAATATGGAATTATTTTGGAATTGGGTCTGTCTAGTTGAAAGAAGAGAAGGACTAGGGGTGACATGATAGCAATCTTCCAATATTTGAAGGGCTGATACGAAGAAGATACAAAGGGATCAACCTGTTCTCCCAAGCACCTGAAGGCAGGACAAGAAGCAATGGATGGACACTAACCAAGGAGAGAAGCAACTTTAAAACTAAGGAGAAAGTTTTTAGGAAGAGACTGGACAGTCATTTGTCTGAAATGGTGTAGGGTTTCCTGCCTGAGCAGGGGGTTGGACTAGAAGACCTCCAAGGTCCCTTCCAACTCCGTTTTTCTGTTAAATTCAGACGCCTGGCAACTGGTTCATATTTAGCTTATGTGATCTCCTTTCTGAGAAGCAAGACTTAACAATGGTGTTACTGACTTAACAACTACAATGATTCACTTAACAAAAGTCACTTAACAACTGTCTCAATTAACAACTGTGGTCATAGGTCGAGGACTATCTGTATTAAATCCGCGTTCCTATCAAGGAATGCCAAAAGGGGAGCAGCTGAAAACCCAACCTCAGGACCTCAGTTTACACCGTAAGTCCCTATCTTATGCTAGTTGTAAAACTTTCTCTCGCAACCCAAGTCTAGTGTAGAGCACTTAGCTAAATTCTACCAAACATCATTTTGTTCTTGTCATTCTTGTTTACTACTTATTATTTTTATTAACGAAATTTATTTGCTGCCCATCTCGTTTCAAATGACACCGGACAGCTTACAACATAATGAACATTTAAAAATGTTGCTTCACGCACTGTAAGCCGCCCTGAGTCTCCGGAGAAGGGCGGCATATAAATTAAATTAAAAAAACAAAAAGAACATTGAAATTCTCGCTTGTTTCTCTGGGAACTCTGCGCAGAGAAAGCTACACGAGCCAAGAAAGAACCACGTCCAGGGCTGGCGTCCGTGGCTTTAAGATCAAAGGGATCCCTGCCGATCTCGCCTAGACTTGGGTCTGATCCACCAGAGCAAAAACCTCCCAGTAGCCAAGGGAGCGTTCAAAAGGTTCGTGTGTCCCCATGATTGTCTCTGCTACCCATCCTTAATAAATATCTCCATTAAGCTAGTGCACACAACAGCAATATTTATAATGGTCGTGGAAGAGATTTCGCTCCATGGATCCAATCGATCTGGGAGTCTGGCCCGCTGCTAGGAGAGGCCTTGCAAGCTGGAAGTGAGCTGGAGGCGAATCGGCAGCTTTTTATGAAAGCAGTAATTCAAGAATTACACGCAAGCCAACGCAGGGGGTGAAAATGCCCATCACCCTTTCTTTGCCAGTCCGAATATGGTTTTGCCCTGACTGACGGATCCCCACTTTTGTCCGTGACTTACGTGAATTGTATGTTTGAACTTACACACTAAATGACTTCAACACATAAAAAAAAACTTTCCTTAATTACCAGGAACTTCAACACTTGAAATTGAAGGGTGAAAAAAGTCCAGTTCTACATTTGGGCATGAAAAACCAAATGTGCAGGTACAGTATAGGTCAATGATGGCTAACCTTTTTTTCCTCGGGTGCCAAAAGTGCACCCATGCCCGCAATAACATGTATGTGTGTGCCCACACCCACAATGCAATGCCCCCGCATGCCCCACCCACCTGCACATACAATCCCCCCCGCCCTGTCCCGCCCCCGTGCAGGTGCATGCAACACCACCCCCACCCCGGCACCCCATTTTGGGCCTAGCAGCCTCCCTAAAGCCTCCGGAGTCCAGAAACTGATTTCCCATTTCCAGATTTCTGGTAGGCCCATTTTTCACCCTCCCAGAGGCCCCACATGAGCCCTGTACTTACCTGGCATCCAAAATGGGCTGCGTGGAGACTCCTGGGAAAGGTAGCATGGGTATGCGCACACGTCTCCCATAAGCACGGCAGAGATCCAAACATCAGCTGGCCGGCGGGAGGTGCACGCACATGTGCGGTAGAGCTGATTTAGCGCAACAGCTCACGTGCCCGCAGAAATGGCTCTGCATGCCACCTGGGGCAGACGTGCCATAGGTTAGCCACCATGGGTATAGGTGGTACCTGACTTGATAGCAATAACTGTGAGAGGGATCTTGGAGTCCTGCTGGACAATCCCTTAAAAAGGAGCCAGCTGTGCTGTGCGGCAGCTGCCAAAAAAGCCAACACAGTCCTAGGTTGCATTAACAGAGGGATAGGATTAACAAGGTCAGGTGAAGTGTTAATAGCACTTTACAAAGCCTTAGTAAGACCACTCTTGGAATACTGCATCCAGTTTTGGTCGATATAACAAAAGATTTTGATTCTGAAAACACTAGAAACCATGGATGGAAATTAATCAAAGAGAGAAACAACCTGGAATTAAGGAGAAACTTCCTAACAGTGAGAACAACTGACCAGTGGAACAGCTTGCCTCCAGATGTTGTGGGTGCTCCATCACTGGAGGTTTTACAGAAGAAACTGGACAGCCACTTGTCTGAAATGGTCTAGGGTCTCCTGCTTGGGGTTGGACTAGAAGACCTCCAAGGTCCCTTCCAGTTCTGCTACTCTACGTTGTGTATTTTGATCCAGGGTGCAATTATGGAGACCCCTGAACCCTCGAAGACAGGTCTCGTATTCCCAGGCCCAGCCTTTCCTGACCAAGGAATGCCCGCCTGTAGGACTAACCCAGACCTGTGACCAAACTCAGCCTGCGGAAAGGCATGCGGTGCAAAGCGTGGCAGGCAGGGCCTCTCGGGCGGAGACGCGCACATCGTTCACAATTTAGTTGTAAGGAAGAGTCATCCGTCTGCAAGCCTCCCAGATCCATAATGCAAAAAAAAAAACAAACAAACTTGAAGCCGAAGCAAAACCGGACGCATTTCCAACCATCAATATAAGGAAAGTGCAAGCTTCATCCAGACTAATGGGAGTAAGAGTCGGGGTGAAATGCAGGAGAAGACAGTTCCTGGGGTTCGGCGTTTGGACCATTTGAAGGGAACATCGGAATGTGAGGCAATGAGACATCTGGGGACCACCCCCGCCAAGGCTCCATCCCGGGAGCCCCCAGGCTCAGCCATGTTGTGCGCAGGGCAATTACACCAAGAATTATCTTTAATTATACGTACATTGTAACCATATATATCAGTGTTTCTCAACTTTGGAAGCTTGAAGACGGGTGGACTTCAACTCCCAGAATCCCCCAGCCAGCGCTGCTGGCTGGAGGATTCTAGGAGTTGAAGTCCACCCATCTTCAAGCTTCCAAGGTTGAGAAACACTGATATATACTCATTCCTTATATACTTACAACCACAACGGAGCCCAACATTTCTGTCGTTAAGCGAGACATTTGTGAAGTGGGCTTCGCCCCATTTTACGGCCTTTCTTGCTTCAGTCCTTAAGTGAATCACGGCAGCGGATAAGTTAGTAACCCGGTTATTAAGTGAATCTGGCTTCTCCCCTTGGCTGTGCTTCTCGTAAGGTCGCAAAAGGGGATAGCGTGACCCCGGGGACCCTGCGACCGTCATAAATATGAACCAGTTGCCAAGTGTCTCAATTTTGACTATGGGACCGTGGGGATGCTGCAAAGGTCATAAGTGTGAAAAATAGTCATAAATTCCCCCCCCCCCCCCATTTTAGTACTATTGTAAATTTGAATAGTCGCTAAATGAACTTTTGTAAGTTGTGGACTACCTGTATATATTATATAATGATATAATTATCATTAATTATACCAATAATCACCCCAAGGTTCTTTGGGACACATATATTTTGCCTTCATTTATGAAACTCCACTCTTCTACTAGGACTGAAGCTGCTACCTAGTTGGGTCTTGAAACATCTGGAAGGCAACAAGCAAGCTCAGAGAGCACAAGAGGCCCCTACAGTCGTCCTCCTCCGCAAACCCCCTTCTTCTCAAGCACTGATCGTGTTACCTAGTTGGGTCATGAGACGTCTACAAGAAAACCACCAGGCTCAGAGATCACCAAGGACCCCTCATTTCAACCCTGAGCTACGAAGGTTCTCTTCTAAGTCAAACATCCTCCTAAAATAATAATCCGGTGATTTCCCCAGTGATCAAGCTACAGGCATTAATCCTCAATTTACGACCACAAATGAGCCCAAAATTTATGCTGTTTGGTTAAGTGAATTTTGCCCCATTTTACCTATTTTCTTTAACGTGTCTGTTAAGCACATCGCTGCAGCTGTTACATTAAGTAATACTGTTACTTAATCGTTAAGCGTCGTTAAGCAAATCTGGTTTAGTCGTGAAGAGGTCGCAAAAGGGGATGGCGTGCCCCCAGGACACTGCGACCATCATAAATAGAAGTCAATTTGCCAAGCATCTGAATTTTATTTGTGTGACGGTGGGGAGGCAGCAACCGTCGTAAGTGTGAAAAACAGTCTTAGGTCACTTTTCCAGTGCCGTTGTAACTTCAAACGGTCATTAAATGAACCTCTGTAAATTGAGGACCGCCTACAGCCTCCCCTATGGAAGCACTTCCACTGATCCCACACCAAGGACTCCAGAAATCCATCAACTGTCCCAATAACGGTTGTGGCCAGGTGTGTTTCCTTCCCCCCAAAGGAATCTCCCCGTCCGTCGCTCAGACTCACTTCCTCTCCGTCTTTCAAAGCAGCCATCCGCCCATCTGTTTAATCCATTCAGCCTCCCCCATCTGTCGGGACCTGTCGGACGTGAGACCGGCACCGTCTCCGCAATCTGTCTCTGGAATCTGTCATTTCGCATTTGTCTGCCGCGGGAACTCTTTACACAAGGCGGAGATCGCAGGCGTGACGGCGAGTTAATGATGTACGACAGGACCCGGCGCGTCGTCTCGTTCCCGCCGACGGTGGGAAGATGAAGGGCTCCGGAACTCGTGCAACCTTCCCCTCGGGGACCCTTTGAATGTATTATTAAGATCCGTGGGCCCAAAATTGTTATCAACGACAGAAAAGGGTGAGGAGGTGATTGCAGTGAAAGAGATGCCAAACTCAAGGACCGATTTTCAGGCTCAGAAAATCGGAACAGAGGCTCGATCTAAGTTTAACCGTAACGTTTAAGACAGGCCAGCACTGCGCATCTGTTCCCTTCGCCATTCAATAACAGAATGACCGAGTCGGAAGGGAGCTTGGAGGTCTCCTAATCCAACCCCACGCTCGAGCGGATCAATCCATGGAACAGCTTGCCTCCCAAAGTTATGGGTGCTCCATCTCTCGAGGTTTTCAAGACAAGATTGGATGACCATTTGTGGAGGGCAGTATACGGGCAGTCCTCAACATATGACTTGCGTGTCACAAGGGAGCTTCGAGTCCTGGTGGATGATCACTTAAATTTAAGCAGCAGTGCGCTGCCGCAGCTCAAAAAGCGCATGCAATCCTTGGGTGTATAAACAGAGGCACAGACTCAAAATCAGCTGGAGTATTAGTACCATTTTATAAAGCCTTCGTAAGGCCCCCCTGGAATCCTGCATCCAGTTTTGGTCACTACACTACAAAAAAAGATGTGGAGACTTTGGAAAAAGTGCAGAGAAGAGCAACTAAGAGGATCAAAGGCCTGGAGGCTAAAACATACGAAGGACGGTTGCAGGATTTGGGTATGGCTGGTCTAGAGAAGAGAAGGACTAGTGGGGACATGAGAGCAGTACTCCAATATTTGAGGGGCTGCCCCAAAGAAGAGGAGGGGGTCAAATTATTTGCCAAAGCACCTGAAGGTAGGAGAAGAAACCATGGATGGAGACTAATCAAGGAGAGAAGCAACCTGGAATTAAGGAGAAATTTCCTGACAGTGAGGACAATTAACCAGTGGAACTGCTTGCCACTAGAAGTTGTGGGTGCTCCATCACTGGAAGCTTTTAAACAGACTGGAACAGCTATTTGTCTGAAATACTATAGGGCAGTGTTTCTCAACCTTGGTAGCTTGAAGATGGGTGGACTTCAACTCCCAGAATCCCCCAGCCAGCAGCGCTGGCTGGGGGATTCTGGGAGTTGAAGTCCACCCATCTTCAAGCTTCCAAGGTTGAGAAACACTGGTCTAGTGTCTCCTGCCTTAGCAGGGGGTTGGACTAGAAGACCTCCAAGGTCCCTTCCAGCTCGATTCTGAGTATTATACAACTGAGCCCCCCCCCCCCAAATTATTTGTTAAATGAAATATTTGTTAAATTGTCTGGCGGCTGGGGAATTCTGGGAGTGGAAGTCCTCAGGTCTTCAAGCGGCCAAGGTTGGAGACCCCTGCTCTAAGACTGAGGGTGGGGGTCCTTGTCTACCTTTCCTCCAGCGCTGAGGAAGAGCTGTGGAGAACATCTTTGCAGCCTTGTTCGGGGAGGTGAAGGTGCTCTCTTCTCCAATTACCTTCGGAGGGGCTGAAAGTTGTTCTTTCAGCAGCTTTTTAATTTGCCAGGTTGGAGCGATTTTATTGAAGGCTGTATTTTATCTGTCACGCCGGCCTCCGTTATTGCGCCCGTATTTTTAATATTGTGTTTTTTTAATTACTGCCAGTTCCTACAGAGCAATGAAGACGCATCAGGAAAGGAGAATAAAATCTATCATCATCATCCTCGTTGTCGTTGTTGTTGTTGTTGCACAAAACTGTGCCCACTGCACACTGACAATTTAGATAGGCAAAGAAGTTTAAGCGACGGCTTTTCTCAGGGGCCGGTGAGAAGAGAGAAATGGAGAAACCGGGATCTAAAACGTGCTGAAAGCAAATTCTTCATCCACAATTCCAAAATTTGCAAAAAGGAAACATCCCTTTAGTTCCAGAATCCCCATGCCCAGCAGGGCTAAATCGGTTTACATCCCTCGTTCCCGAGAACAGCCTTTCTCCACGTATGTGCCAAGGCAAAAGGGGGGGGGGGAGGCTCAAACAAACCCCCAAATTTATCCATCAATAATATTTCGGGTGGCAGGAGCCCCCTCTTCTCCGCCGGGGGAACATTTTTCACGGCGTTAAATTAGGCATGTAAATCTCAGCCGGCCACTCGAGACTCACGAAGGCTAATGCTGATTTAATACTCCAGGTCTCTGCTGATGAGGGGTGGCCCATTATGCGCCCACGGTCAGCACATTATGCTGACCGGCTGCTCTCCGGTTCTGGCAATCAACCTCAGCTTTTAAAGCACTTCAAGTCCAGCCAGGTAGCAATTCCGAGTGCAGACAAATGCATCCCGTAGGCCAGGACCCTGCCGACACAAACAGCAACCGGATGGGAGGCAGCCCAGGCACATTTGGTACCCCGAGAGCGATCCCCCCTACCTGGAGCACCTCATTCTTTCTTTCTTTGCCCTGGAAGGGTTTCTGGGCTGCTGTGTTTGGGGGGGGGCAAAAGCCCCTAGACTTAGAACGTAGACTTAGAATAACTTGATTGTCACTTTGAATGTACACCGATCGGCATTCATTAAAATGAAATTATGTTGCAGGCAGCTCTCTAAGATGAACACGACATAAACACGGCCAGATAAATAAATACAAAATTATGCATGTAGCCACATATATTCTATGACACGGAGAAACCACCCAGTCTAGTTCGGATGTATGCAGGTACATGGCGAGAGAAACACATTTTGCAAGTTTGCCCGACGGATGGCCAAGGAAACAAAGCTGTTCCAGAGTCCGGAAGTCCTGCTAGAAATACTTTGAAACCTCCTCCCGGAGGGGAGCGACATTCTCCCAGGGCGATTCATAAAAGGAGCATAAAAGCCTTCGACAAGCCAGCATCACGTCAAACAGATTCCGAAGTTAAGCTTTCTCTCCAAAATTGGGAAACAAACTCAGCTCCATTCAGGGCAGGAAATAAGGATTGGATTGGATGGATGGATGGAAACTCATCAAGGAGAGAAGCAACCTGGAACTAAGGAGAAATTTCCTGACGGTGGGAACAATTAATCAGTGGAACAACTTGCCTCCAGAAATTGTGGGGGCTCCATCACTGGAAGTTTTCTAGAAGGGACTGGACAGCCCATTGTTTGATATGGCACAGGGTCTCCTGGTTGAGCAGGGGGTTAGGCTAGAAGACCTCTGAGGTCCCTTCCAAGTCTGTTATTCTGTTAAAAGCAGTGCATCACAATAACAAAAGAAATCGCATAAAGGAACAGATTACAATTGCCGTGAATTTAGTATCAAGAGAATGACCACCCATCAAGAGATCCTAGAGCAGGGGCTTCCTTTTCCCACCCCACCCCACCTCGCCTCCAGCCTTCCAAAGAGCCAGATCTTCACTGGCAAGGAGCTGGACTCATCTGGGAAGATGTTCCTCCAAAGAAGAGGACTGTCACTGAGAAGGAGGGATCCAACTTTTACGGATGTTCTCAGCTCGATGGAAACCAGACAGAATTGGGGCTCCTGAAGATATTCATCCCTGGGCAGCTTTCATTCACAACGGCCATCGCCTTAAAGAAAGGACCACTGGTGTGGCCACTGGGGCAAAGAGGGCCCGAGATCTGTCTAGCACTTGGGCTGCCCCCGTGTGTACCTCGTTGGGGGTTTTCAATGGTAGACCCACACACAGCCCAACAAGAAAGGACCGAGGCGGTGGGATTGACTTTCAGCCAAGTCCTCCCAATCCAAGTAGGGTCATAACTGATGCACAATCAGCTTCCTGCTTGGAGCACCAAAACGGTCCTTTCGACTTATGATATAATTAAGCAATCATCGTATTATCATCCCAGGCTAACCACTGCTCATTTAAGCTGAAATGAGCGAGAGGCGAGAGGCTCTTCAGCAGAGGCTGATTCGAGGGGAACCTCAAATATCACCGTCAAATATCACTGGCAATCCACTGCAGCCCCCAACTCTAGCCATCAATTATCGCTTTAGGAGGAGATTGGCATGTTCCATGGAGGGAAAGATAAAGGCCACCGGCAGCTATTAGATGCGTCTTAATGCCCTTCCATTTTGACCAGGAGAGGAAAGTAGAACAGTTTTGCTTCTATCTAGGTACACAATGCTGGCTCAACTAAAATCAGAACCTCATAGTGCCATTAGGGCCTCTTTGCGACCGGTGGACTTCAACTCCCAGAATTCCCGAGCCAGCCATACTTTAAGTGTATTTTAACTCACCCCAATAGCACAGCGCAATCAGAAGGCTGCAGCGCACGAAGGCAAATGGACATGTCCTGGGATAATGTTGCAGGATCCAATCTGGGTCGGTGACTGGGACCGACCAGAGGGTTTGTCTTCTGCAACGAACAAGGACGCACATTCCATTTTGCAGCTACTAAGATTGTTGGACGGGTAAGTGCAAAAACAGCCAGGGAAGCAATTTTAGTTTTTTATTGTCTGAATTTTAAGGCTGGGAAACAAGCTGCTCGTCCGTAAAACAGGAGGGCAGATTTATCAAGTCCTCAGAAGGCGAAGGTGGGCACCACAAGCAAATGAAGCTAATGACTTAAAAGCCAGCCATGAACACACCCCCAAACAACCTCTAAAAAGCCACAAACAACAGGCACAAATATCAGACAGAGAACAGCACACACACTGCTAGAGAGAAGTTCCCTGAGGATGGATCTGCGCACGAGTCCGAAAGCTCGGAAGACAAAACCTCTCGTCCTGGTGACTGACCCAGATTGGATCCTGGAAGAAGGCTCTGTCTTTATATCGAATTAATCTAGCTAAAGTTATCTAGGGCCCTTTAAACCCTGGGATTCTCCCAATTCTCAAATCCCTAACACTGAAACCAATTCTCTGTTCAGAGATGAGTGTATTTAGGAACACCACATAAATGTTTCTTAATTTTTGCTCCTTGCCGACACAAATTAATTAGCCCAAAGTCACCCAGCTGGCTTTTATGCCCAAGGCGGGACTAGAACTCACCATCTCCTAGTGATTGGCCCAAAGTCACCCAGCACTCTTTTGTGCCTAAAGCAGGACTAGAACTCGCCGTCTCCTGGGGGATTGGCCCAGTGGTGGAATTCAAATATTTTTACTACCGGTTCTGTGGGTGTGGTGTGGCTTGGTGGGCGTGGCAATGGGAAGGATACTGCAAAATCCCCATTCCCTCCCCACTCCTGGGGCCAGCCAGAGGTGGTATTTGCCGGTTCTCCGAACTACTCAAAATTTCCGCTACGGGTTCTTCAGAACCTGCTGGATTTCACCCCTGGATTGGCCCAAAGTCGCGCAACCAGCTTTCATGCCTAAGGCAAAACTAGAACTCACAAGTCTCCTGCCGATTGTCCCCAAATCCCCCAGCTGGCTTCCGTGCCTAAAGTGGAACTAGAACTCACCCTCTGCTGCTTTCCAACATGGTGCCTTCATTTCTAGACAAAACTGACTGTCCGTTTTGTAAGCAAAACGGGATTTGAACCCAGGATTCCCTGACCTCTGTTCACATTCGCACTAAACCGCATGACTTCCTCCCTGCACCTGTTCACCTAGATTTTATAATGCTAAGCAACCTGAAGAGGAAGGGGACGGAAGCAGGGAGAACCACGAGTGAGGGAGGCTCAGTTGGACATCTCCTCCCTTCTCTGTCGGGATGACGACTTCTTCTGCAAGAAAAGTGTTTGCAGAAGGCGGATAGAGCGGTTAAAGAGAGCAAATGGATCCCGGGTGAATTGGGCCTTGTTCAAACACAGTAACGGAGGGGTTTTTCTCTCTCCCCTCCCCTTCCCAATCCACAGATGATTATTAATGAACTTCCAGCCTCCCGGTCCATGTCTCTAAACGAGAACACTCGGGCAGGCTGCGCACAAAGGCTGAAATGTGATCAATGGGCCCCCCTCCCATTCCCGGGCGCTCGGTGGGAGACGCCAGGACTTCTCATTCTAACAAGCCTCGGATGGAAGATGACTGAAATAACAAAGTATGAATTTTTATGAGTCTAATAAATCACGCCACTTTTTCCTGCTCTTCGTCTCTTCAAACGCCGGAGGTGGGGGTGGGTGGGGGGGGGAGGGATTTTAAATAAATAAAACAAAATAGAAAGAAATGCAGGCTGTAATCAAAGAGCCTCCAAGATGAGATTCAGACGTCCAGCCGCCGGGTGGGGGAAATTCTCTTTTTCGTTTGACCCAATTCGGGGGCGGGGGGCCATTTGGGAGAGAGGAGGGGCCTTCATCCTGCGACCCTGGTGTGAAAAACGGTCATAAGTTACTTTTTTTTCCCCAGTGTCGTAACTTCAAATGGTCGTTAAATGAATGATTTAAGTCACCATCATAAATACGATCCGGAGGCCAAGCGTGCAAATTTTGATCACACGGCCACGAGGATGCTGGAACGGTCATTAGGTGTGAAATGAATGAATTCCTCTCATTCATTCCGCAGCTGTATGAGTTTAGACCAGTGTTTTTCAACCTTGGAAGCTTGAAGAGGGGTGGACTTCAACTCCCAGAATCCCCCAGCCAGCGCTGCTGGCTGGGCGATTCTGGGAGTTGAAGTCCACCCCTCTTCAAGCTTCCATGGTTGAGAAACACTAGTTTAGAGAATCTCTCCTCTGTTACCAACATTAAAAACTAACTTTCTAGATTCTTTTGGGGAAATAAAAGGATCTTTGCTAGGAAGCTCAGCTGGTAAACCCTATTAACAGGAGAGGGAATTAATCCGGATAATCTTCCGATGTTTAAAGTTTATTTGGACTCTGAATTAATGGTTCCAAAAAAAAAAGCCTTAAAAGTCATCACAGAAATCAAAAATCTGATTTTCTAGCTGACATCAATCCTCCTTACTAGAAAATTCTGAATTTGATAGGAGATTTTGTCATAGGAGACAAACGGCCAGACACGGAGAAAGTGACCAGCACAGAAAAAAATTAAGATTTCCACCAGGTACCCTCCCCACAGAGTTCCCCAGCTTTATTTTGCTAGTTGTCAGTATATTATTGTGGTTATATGTTTTTCTTCTTTTTAAATTTTGCTGGTCATTGTCCAAATAAATATCACTGATACACACACTTGATTGTATTTTATGGAACTCTATTGAGATGTGATGGGGAAAAGAGAGATATTCGCGCTGCTAAAAAAAAAATATGAGTTGTACTTTCAAGCCACTGATTTACAAAGGACAACTGGGAGGGAAGGGTGATGAATTTAAAATATTTTTCCTCCAAACTGCTCTCCTCCAGATGTGCTTGCCCTTAAATTCCCATCATCCCTGGCTAAAAATAACCTCTCTGGACAGGAATGAAATTAGAGCTACTTTTTCCAGGCGCTTCAATTTATTTCGAGGTATAAAGTTGGGGTCAAGCTATCACGATGTGTCGTAAGGTGTGGTTTCACTTTTGAGGCCCGATATTAAACAAAGCGCATCTACAGGTGATCCTTGACTTACCAGAGTTCATTTAGTGACCATTCAAATTTACAACAACACTGAAAAGAAGTGACTTAAGACCGTTTTTCACACTTATGACCATTGCAGCATCCCCATGGTTACAGGATCAAAATTTGGACGCTTAGCAACTGGCTCATATTTATGACGATGTCTTGGGGTCATGCGATCACCTTTTGCAACCTTTCGACAAGCAAAGTCAAGGGGGAAGCCAGATTCACTTAAGGACGGTGTTACTAATTTAACAACTGCACTGATTCAGAATAACAGAATGACAGAGTTGGAAGGGACCTCAGAGGTCTTCTAGTCCAACCCCTTGCTCGGCAGGAAACCCTGGACCATTTCAGACAAGTGGCTGTCCAGTCTCTTCATAAGAACCTCCAGTGATGGAGCACCCACAACTTCTGGTGGCAAGCTGTTCCTCTGGCTAATTGTCCTCACTGTTAGGAAGTTCCCCCTCAATGCCAGGTTGCTTCTCTCCTGGATTAATTTCCATCCGTTGCTTCTTGTTCTGCCTTCTGGTGCTTTGGAAAATAAGTTGATCCTCTCTTCTTTGTGGCAGCCCCTCAAATATTGAAACACTACTAACATTCACTTAACAGCTGTGGCAAGAACGGTCATAAAACAGAGCAACACTGACTTAAAGAACTCTCTCCCCTTGCAATGGAAATGTTGGGCTATCCGTCAGTCGAGCGCTTCCTATACTGTGGCTGCTCAAATCCAGATCTCTTCTCGGGATCGATTTGCACATCACCCCTCGGCAATGTGCGCAGAGTCCGGCAGATCGCCCGTGCGCCGTCGCTCATCCCTGCGCCGGGCTCCTTAAATCCATCCAATGTGTTTTTCACAGCCCACCACTTTTCATTTGTGTCTCCAGCAGAGCCCTGAATCAGGCAGGGAATTCGTCTTTGACAAACATTTACCGATTATCAAATCACAAGCGCGGCCCCCAGACAGGGGCCATAAGTCACTTTAAGCAGCCACCCCAACCGCAGCGAAAGGCTTTTGGGCAGCGGCGCAAAGACAAATCGCTCCTGTCAACCTCGCGTGTTCCCTCGTGCGCCGGATCCGTGTTCTCCCCTGTTCCACGCTACCTGGTGCTTAATGACAAGGCTGTCAGAAGAAGACAGAGCCCCCTCCTCTCTCCCCTGCATCTGCGGTCTGTCAACACCCTATTAGAGGGAAGATTGAGACCCCACTCTTCTTAAACTCACTCAAGCAACACAACCTGCTAGTTTTTATAATTATTGTTGGAGGGCCATCGATCGCGGGCTGACACCTAACCTATCTGTATGAAATGGGAGTAGTTTGCGAGGTGACAGTTCCCATAGATTATGGGTGGGTGGGTGGGGGTTCCCCCTCTTTCTCCCCCCCGGAAGGTTTCGAAGTCTGCATCTCGAAGGAAGAAAACTCCTGCCCCCAAAAAATAAAAAACCCAGAGAGAGCCAACGGGTGACATTTCTCATGCTTTATTTTGCAGCTCTGAGTTATCCACCCCGGGGGAATGTCCCTTATGAGTTGGACTACAACTCCCAGGATTCCTGGGCTTGCTGGTTGGGAATTCTGGGAAGAGAAGGTGTCTGAAAGAAGGCTGGAGGTGTCACCTGGAAGTGAAGCCAGGCATCGGGTGGAGGGATGACCGTCAATTGGTGATCGTATGTCTTTATTCTCGTGGTGTTCCTTTGTCAAATTTACTTTACTGCACTATTATTTTTTACGTCTGTCCTGTTTGCACGCCTTTTCCATTTTCTTCCTTTTTATTATCGTACGCCGCCTAGTCCTATGGCGAGATAGGTGGCAAATAAATTTAACAAACCAATAAATAAAATAAGCTAATAAATAAAAGTCCACAAGTCTTAAAGCTGCCAAGTTTGAAGACCTCTGGTCTATGGAGATGGTCCGTCCTCCAGGTCCTGGTTGTCCCAAAGGGGCTTTGTTTTTTCCCCAAGAGGCAACTGGACTGTCTGGTTTTTCTTTGAAGATGTTTTGCTTCTGGTCCCAGAAGCTTCTTCAGCTCTGGCAAGATAGTGGGGAACGGAAGGGTGTATATTCCTTGCAGACAGCTGGTCATTTGCAGCCTTTGAGAGAGTCCTTGAGGCCACTTGGAGGTGACCCTGAAGACAGAGATAAACCTTCACATGGCCTCAATGACCCTCTCAAAGGATGCAAATGACCAGCTGTCTGCAAGGAATATAAATATTCCCATTCCCCACTATCCAGTCAGAGCTGAAGAAGCTTCTGGGATCAGAAGCAAAACATATTCAAAGAAAAAACTGAAAAAGCTTGAAAAAGCCCCTTTGGATAAGACACAGAGAGAGTTTTTTCCCTCGTGCCATCCCTCTGTCAAACAACTAATTCCCACAGTGCTGTCTTAGGCCTAAAGATATTTACTCATATAGTAGGGCTGCATTACTATTATCCTTCTCATCTGCTCCACTGCCTTCTCCGTTGGTATCATTAGAGGGAGTCCTCCACTTACAACGGTTCGCTTAATGACTGTTCGAAGTTACGTCACCAAAAAAAGTGACCTCTGACCGTTTTTTCACACTCCTGACCGTTGCAGCCTCCACAATGGTCACACGATTGACATTCGGAGGCTCGGCAACTGACTCGCACTACTGACGGTTGCCGTGTCCTGGAGGTCGCGTGATTCCCTTTTGCGACCTTCTGACAAGCAAAGTCAATGGGGAAGCCGGATTCATTTAACAACCTGGTTACTAACTTGTCCACTGCAGTGATTCACTTAAAAACTGAGGAAAGAAAGGTTGTAAAATGGGGCAAAAAAAAGAAACACTTAACAAATTTTCACTTAGCAACATAAATGTTGGGCTCAATTGTGGTCGTAAGTTGAGGACTGCCTGTGTTATGATTATTGTTCTTTGTTATTCATCAGTCATCATCATCTTAGCCAGGGGTCTCCAACTTTGGCAACTTTAAGCCTGGAGGACTTCAATTCCCAGGGGGGGAAAGCAAAGCTGGCTGGGGAATTCTGGCCATTCCTTTGGCCAGTTGGGCCCACAATTCCTGCCGATGTCATCTTTCTGTCATTTGAGGTCGCTTGTGATCAAGTGGGATCCATTCTATGACCGCCTCGGTCCACCTGCCGTCAGTTCTTCTTGCTCTGTGACCGGCCCATTTCCATGTCCATTCTTTGACTCCCTTGATGGCATCGTATGCTTTCGTTTCTCTTCTAATCCCTGCGCGAGTCTTTCTATCTTGCCTTGTGATGCCGAGCATGGATCTTTCCGTGGCTTTTTGCCTCCCTTGTAGCTTTTGTGTTGATTGTGAGGTCAGTGTCCAAGTTAGAGCAGGTCACACAACTGATGGAAAACTTTTCCCTTCAGGCATCGGGAGGGGTGGTTCTTGAAAATGACGCTTAGCTTGCCAACTGCCTGCCAACCGCCTTTGTTCTTATGGTTATTATTACTCTGTTGCTTTGCATGTACAGTGAGAGCCTCTGCGCCAGAGACAAATTCCTTGTGCGTCTAATCGCGCTCGGCCAATAAAGAATTCCCTATATCTATCTAAATAAAGAAGGGCTTTCCAATGAGTTCATCATCCAAGGTGAAGGTGCACGGGAGGGGATATTAAGAAACGGGGTGAGGAATTGAGACAGACAGACTCACTCAACCGCCAGCCTCCTTTCAGCTTGTCAGGCGATTCCAAACAAACCAAGAGGCACAAAGAGTTCCCATCTCGCAGGTCCTTGTTGCATCCGATCAATCAATAATCCCGCTGCCGGATCAATCATTGACCCCCACAGAGAAAGCTCGCAATTTAGGCATCCTCCTGGATGCACGACTGTCTTTAGAAGATCATATAACAGCCATGGCCAGAGGAGCTTTCTATCAGGTTCGCCTGATTCGCCAATTGCGTCCCTTTCTAGACCGGGACTCATTTCGCACAGTCACTCAAGCCCTCGTCATTTCCCGACTTGACTACTGCAATGCTCTCTACATGGGGCTCCCCTTGAAGTGCACCCGGAAGCTCCAACTGGTCCAGAATGCGGCTGCGCGAGTAATTATGGGAGCAACATGGTGCTCGCATGTAACACCTCTTCTACGCGAGCTGCACTGGCTTCCGGTGGCCTTCCGAGTGCGCTTCAAGGTGTTGGTTCTTACCTTTAAAGTGCTCCATGGCTTAGGACCTGAGTACTTACGAGACCACCTGCTGCAACCGATAACCTCCCACCAACCAATACGCTCTCACAGAGTAGGCCTACTCATGGTACCATCATTAAAACAATGTCGTCTGGTGGTTCCAAGGGAGAGGGCCTTCTCTGTGGGGGCACCTACGCTTTGGAACAAAATACCACCTGGAATACGAATAATCCCAGATCTTCGCACTTTCCGACGTGCCCTGAAGACCTTTCTGTTTCAACAAGCAGGGCTAGCATAAACATCAAAATTCTATGCCAAGGTCTTAGTAGATACACCAAGCTGACTTAATTTATTATTTACTGTTTATAAAATATATTTATACGCATATGAAATCTTAATCTGTTCACCGCCCTGAGTCCTTTGGGAGAAGGGCGGTACAGAAATTCAATAAATAAATAAAATAAATAAATAAATAAAATCGGAAGCGCCTTGCATTTTGTTTGTGGACTTCAACTCCCAGAATTCCCCAGCTTTCCAGTCTCTTCTTAAAAGACTCCAGTGATGGAGCATTCACAACTTCTGGTGGCCAGCTGTTCCACTGGTTAGTTTTTCTCACTTAGGAAGTTGCTCCTCAGTTCCAGGTTGCTTCTCTCCTTGATCAGCTTCCGTCCATTGTTTCTTGTCCTGCCTGCAGGTTCTTTGGTAAATAAGTTGTCCCCCCCCCCTCTTCTTTGGGGCAGCCCCTCAAATACTGGAATTCTGCTCTCATGTCCCCCCTGGTCCTTTTCTCTAGACTAGCCAGACCCAATTCCGGCAACCGTTCGCCTATGCTTTTGTCTCCAGGCCTTTGATCATCCTACCTCTGGGATGGAGAACCTATGGCACGGATGCCCCAGGTGGCACACGGAGCCATATTATTGGGCACGCGAGCTCAGCTCCTTCGGGCCTTCTGGGCCCACTGAAAATAGGGAAAGACGCTGTTTCCTGCCACCGGAGGGTCTCGGGGGGGGGGAGGCCATTTTCACCCTCCCCAGGTTCCTAGAGAGGCTCTGGAGCCTTGGGAGAGCACAAAAGCCGCCTGTCAGCATTTCACTCTGCACTCTCTCTAATGCTGACATAAGGAGGAGAAGCGGAGGCATCTGGAAAGGGGCGTTTGACTCTTCACCTACTTATTTTCCCTGGAGAGAATATCACCTAGGAGATGGGATGGGAGGGGGGAAATTCCTTTGAGTGGGAGCAGTAGATTAGGGGCAGAGTGACTGGGAAGATGGCCAATGAGGGCCGAGGAGTGGGGAGAGGAAAAGGAGGGCTTTGGCTGAGGAAGCCAGAGTTGGCTGCAATGAGTTGGGAGTTAGAATAAAATAAATAAAAGAGTTTTTTTTCATCAAAGACTTTGTTTGAAATGCAATTTTTTTGAGATGACTTCGAAACCTGACACCGCCTTCCGGTCCCATCGGAAGTCAGCGAATGGGCTGTTTCCAGCCTCCGGAGGGCTTCTGGGGGTGTGTGGAAGGCCATTTTCACCCTCCCCAGGCTCTTAGAGAGGCTCTGGAGCCTGGGGAGAGCAAAAAAACAGGCTTACTGGGTCCAACATGCAAATGCAAGGGGGGGGGGGTCATGCACGCATTCGTGGGGGGCAGGATGCATAGAATTATGGTGTGGGCACGCACGCTTGCGACCCCTCCTGTGCTCCCCCCACTTTTGGCATGCCATGGCAAAAAGGTTAGCCACCACTGTCCTAGTTGCTCTTCTCCGTACTTTTTCCAAAGTCTCAACATCTCTTTTGTGACGTGGTTGTCACTCTCTCCTTGCTCTTTTGCAACCATCGGGGGGAAGACAGGGGGACTAACAAACGCAGCCCCATTTTTTTTTGCAGCCGTATCCCATGGCAGTACCTGAGTTCTGCTCCTGAGGAACTCCTATATCTTCTGGGGTGAGCAGAAGGGTTTTCCTCTTACCTTTTCCTTGGGGGGGCTGGGGGGGAGAAGGATCACCCAACCGATGCTGGGGAGGCAGCTGAAGCAGAAGCCGAAAAAAAGCTCCTTATCTAAAACCCCCAGCCTGACAAGCTGTTTTTGACAGCGCTCGGCAATATTTGATAAATTCTCATTTTCCCTCCTCGGCTGTCAGGTAATCTTTTTATTGACGGCACTGCGGGGGGATTTTGGTGTTCCTGGGGGAAAGGGCCCCTCTCCTGCTTGTTATTAAACCAAATAAGGATTGGGTGTGTGTGTGTCTGTAATAGGGAGGAAACCCAGCAACCGGGCCTCCTGGAAGCAGTCAGGCTGCCTCTCTGCTCCCGATGGAGTCTCAAGTCTCGGGAGCTCCGCAGACATCTAGCCACCAGGTGAGATCAGGCAAGCTACGCTGTTCAAGCTACGTACCCCCATCCCACACCAATGTCACTTCCCGAGAGAGGAGAATGTGTGTAGCTCGGGGTTGAAATGAGGGGTCCTGGGTGCTCTCTGAGCTGGTGGTTTTATTGAAGGCGTTTCATGATCCAACTAGGGAATATCATCAGTGGAAGAGGGAGAGGAGGAGGACTGTGGGGTCCTTGGTGTTCTCTGAGCTTGGTTGTTTTCTTGCAGATGTTTCCTTGCAGACATTTCATTACCAAACTAGGTAATGCTATCAGCGCCCTGATGATGTTACCTAGTTTGGTGATGAAATGTCTGCAATAAACCCCAGCCCCCTCAGACCCCACAAATATTCTCCTCTCTCGATACCCCAAAGAGAACAAGGTGGCAATTGCTGTTCTCCCTTTATCTACCCTCCCTTCTCACTGCTGCAAACAATCATTTTGCTGCTGGAAGACTCCCCCGTTTGCCACTGCCTGAAAAGAGCTTAGTAACTTATTGTACACACTTACTACACCCACGTGGAAATCAACAAACCAGCTCCATGGCCTTTCTCCTTCCCTTCCCTTCCCTTCCCCTCTTTTTCTCTTTTCCTTTCTTTCCTTTCCCTCTTTCTCCTTTCCTTTCTCTCCTTTCTCTTTTCTTTTTCTTTTCCTCCCTCCCTTTTTTCTTCTTTTTTTTCTTTTCCCTTTCATTCCCTTTCCTCTTTTTCTCTTTTCCTTTCTCTTTCCTTTCCTTTCCCTCTTCTTATAAAGTCACTTAATCACAGGCAGCTTTGAAGGCGGAATGCAATAGCTTTATAAATGAATGAAGGAATAAAATAGCAATAAGAATCAACAGCAACTAATAATCCCGAGAGCGTCAGAGAGCAGGAGCGACAGGCTGTAACAGGGTCCCCCCAAGGCTGAGCGCTTGCCAACCCAACCCTGCCCGGTGGTGTCAAAGGGGCAGAGACCCCAAGCCCCCCTCTGGGAAGCCCTTGAACTCAGAACAGATACTCTGCCCGGGGACCGAGCTCTTGCCAGAATTTCGAAAGCCTTTGGAGCTGCGACGCTGCTGCTATCCAGTCAGAGAAACCTAAAACATTTTTAAGTCGTGCTGCTAGCAAGGAGCTACCCCAGGTGGGGGGGTTTTTCCCTTTTTTTCTCCCGGTTTGCAAAAGCCTGAAGAGTCCCGGGTGGAACTGTTAGGTGAGGCTGGCAAATTGCTGGCACCCGATTCCTAATGGTGTACTCTATTAATGCACCCTTCAAGAAAACAGCAACCTCAGGCGAATCGGAAGAGACGGGCCGAGTGAATTGTTGGCACATTGGCAAAACTGGTTGAAGAATTTATTCTAATCTAAACCCTTTGATTTGTTACTGCTGCCTCAGGATACTGGAGGAACATCCATCTGCTTTTGAACTTAATGAAAAAAAAATCTGACAGGACTTTTCTCCAAATTCTTGGGGGGGGGGTGTTGTTTCCCCCGCCCCCCCCCCCCCCATGTTCAGCCTGAGATCCTGGAGAGATTTCCAGGGCGCATCCAGGGCGGCATCACATGGGACCCGGCCCTGAGCCCCAGGCCTGGAGGGTTGGATGGATGGATGGATGGATGGATGGATGGATGGATGGACGGACGGACAGACAGACAGACAGACACAGAGAGAGAGAGAGGTATAGATAAATAGATGACAGACAGACACAGACAGACACAGACAAGATAGATAGATAGATAGATAGATAGATAGATAGATAGATAGATAGATAGATAGATAGATAGATAGACAGACAGACAGACAGACAGACACAGACAGACAGAGATAAATAGATTTAATAGAATTCCCAGGCCATCATTTTGGAAGATGGCTTCCCTGCAAAGGCATGCACACCTGGACCTTGGAGTTTTCAGACAGTGGAAATGCCTCATCGCAGCCCTCCTTCCAATGCAGAGCGAGAAGAGGCTGAAATTGAATTTTTCTCACAAATACAATTGGACAAAGCCTTTAAAATGTGCTGGGGGAGAGGAGGGGGGGGCTCTTCTCTTCAAGTGTCCAGCTCCAATTCCCCCCAATGTCGTACAAGAGTTCCCTCAGGGCCATTTTCAACGGAAGAAGAGAATTGGGGCATTTTAAGCCCTCCTCCCCTCCCTCCCCAAGAGACGTGCTCTTTGTGAACTCACTGCCCCCCCCCCCCCGGTGTTCCCCTCCCATGTGCAGTGAGGAGGACGCCCCGCAAGGGGAAAACAGCCCCCAGGGTCCCAGGGGCTTTGCACTCCCGCCCTGAAGCAGCCCTGAAACAGGGAGGGGAGGGGGCACCCCCCAACCCATACCAGGGTGGCCCTTCATCAGGGAGGGAGGGAGGGAGGGATAAGGGGAAGAGGAGAGAGGAAGGAAGGAAGGAAGGAAGGAAGGAAGGAAGGAAGGAACAAAGGAAGGAAAGGGATAAGGGGAAAGGAGGAAGGAAGGAAGGAGGGAGGGAGGAAAGGGAGAAGGGGAAGAGGAGAGAGGAAGGAGGGAGGGAGGAAAGAGATAAGGGGAAGAGGAGAGAGGAAGGAGGGAGGGAGGAAAAGGGATAAGGGGAAGAGGAGACAGGAAGGGAGGAGGGAGGGAGGGGAGGGATAAGGGGAAGAGGAAGGAAGAAGAGAGGGAGGGAGGAGGAAAGGGATAAGGGGAAGAGGAGAGAGGAGAGAGGAAGGGAGGAGGGAGGGAGGAAAGGGATAAGGGGAAGAGGAGAGAGGAAGGAAGGAAGGAAGGAACAAAGGAAGGAAAGAGATAAGGGGAAAGGAGGAAGGAAGGAAGGAGGGAGGGAGGAAAGGGAGAAGGGGAAGAGGAGAGAGGAAGGAGGGAGGGAGGAAAGAGAAGGGGAAGAGGAGAGAGGAAAGAGGGAGGGAGGAAAAGGGATAAGGGGAAGAGGAGACAGGAAGAGAGGGGGGAGGGAGGAAAGGGATAAGGGGAAGAGGAAGGAAGGAGGGCGGGAGGGAGGAGGAAAGGGATAAGGGGAAGAGGAGAGAGGAGAGAGGAAGGAAGGAAGGAAGGAACAAAGGAAGGAAAGGGATAAGGGGAAAGGAGGAAGGAAGGAAGGAGGGAGGGAGGAAAGGGAGAAGGGGAAGAGGAGAGAGGAAGGAGGGAGGGAGGAAAGAGATAAGGGGAAGAGGAGAGAGGAAGGAGGGAGGGAGGAAAAGGGATAAGGGGAAGAGGAGACAGGAAGGGAGGAGGGAGGGAGGGGAGGGATAAGGGGAAGAGGAAGGAAGGAGGGCGGGAGGGAGGGAAGGAGGGAGGGAGGGAGGAACAAAGGAAGGAAAGGGATAAGGGGAAGAGGAGGGAGGAAGGAAGGAGGGAGGGAGGGAGGGAGGGAGGGAAGGAGGGAGGGAGGGAGGAAGAAGGAAGGATTAAGATATGTCTCTGTGGGGTCCTTGGTGCTCTCTAAGCTTGGCTGTTTCTTTGCAGACATTTCATTACCCAACTAAGTAACATCATCAGTGTCCTTCCTTCCTTCCTGACCATTCCAAGTTACAACGGCATGAAAGGAGAGTGACATGACCAGTTTTTCCCACACTCACAACAGCTGCAGCATCAGAATTCGGAGGCATGGCCACCCAGTTCATATTTAGGACGGTTGCAGTGTCCCAGGGTCGTCTGATCCCCTTTTTGCGACCTTCTGAAAAGCAAAGTCCACGGGGGAAGCAGGATTCACTGAACTACCGTGCTACTCAATTAACAGCTGCAGTGATTCGGTGAGCGACTGTGGCAAGAAAGGACGCAAGACGGGGCAGAACTCATTGCAAGAATATCTCGTTCAATTGTCAAGGACTTCGCCTGCTAAGCAACTCTGCCACCGTGACTTTCGGAGGAAAAATATAAATGCAGATTCTGTGCTGGGCGACCTGGAACCGAGGAGAAACTTCCTGACAGTGAGGGCAACCAGTTAACCAGTGGAACAGCTTGCCACCAGGAGTTGTGGGGGCTCCATCACTGGAGGATTTTAAGAAGGGATTGTCTGAAATGGAACAGGATTTCCTGCCTAAGCAAGGCTGGACTAGAAGACCTCCAAGGTCCCTTCCAGCTCTATTCTGAAATTCTCCCCCCAAAATCTTTTCTGCACCTGTATTAAAACTACCCTCCTCCCCCCATTACCTGTTTGCTCTACGTTTTAATCCAGTCCCCTTGGGAAACGGCAGCGTTAATTCAAGGCCAGCCATTTCCCATTAACTAACCCATCTGATTTTGGACATAAAACAATACAGCCAAACTGGGGTCTATTTAAAATAATAAAGGGCCTTTGATTTTTCATATTCATAAAAAGTGGACCAACAGGGCAGCCCAAGAGGATGCATATCAATAAAAACCGAAGCAGAATATCAATATTTAGCCACATGGAAATTTATAACAATCGAGGGAGCCGTTTCTAATCTATTGGCGGATAATCTGCACACCACACGCCGTATTAAGCAATAGAAATGGGGACCACTGACAAAAGCCTTCGCACCATTTCAATATCTTCCCTGTGGCTGGTTTTTATTTTTTTTTAATTAATACAACCTTCCTTGTCATCAGGGCATCCCCAATGCCAGCCCCTTGGCTTGAAATAGGGCAATATTTTGAAGCAGATATTCTGGACAATGTCCCAATTTAGCTGCCAGCTGCCCGCAATTACTGCAAGTTCAAATCTCACCAGGCTCAAGGTTGACTCAGCCTTCCATCCTTCCGAGGTAGGTAAAATGAGGACCCGGATTGTGGGGGCAATAAGCTGACTTTTTATAAAAAAAAGAACACTGCTTTGGGGGGGCGAAAGCCCTACTAAGCAGGTATATACAAAAGTATGAAGGCTATTGCTTAACACATTGTAAGCTGCCCTGAGTCTCTGGAGAAGGGTGGCATATATATATATATATATATGCCACCCTTCTCCAGAGATATCATATATATATATTATATATATATAAATTATATATATAATATATAATATATATATTATATATATATATTATATATGTAATATATATATGCCACCCTTCTCCAGAGATATTATATATATATTATATATATATATAAAATATATATATAATATATAATATATATATAATATATATATATTATATATATATATATTATATATGTAATATATATATATATAATATATATATATATATATAAATAAAAAATAAAAAATAAATAAAAATAAAAATAAATAAAAATAATAAATACATAAATACATAAATAAATAAATACATAAATAATAAAAGCAATCCACAAGTACAATTAAAAACTCAAATATCTGGAAGAAGAACCACTAAAAAAAGAAGATCTGTCACGCGCTCCAATCCTAAAATAAAAGCCAGATTTTAAAGGTCTGTTTCCACTGAAGCACTCAAAAGCCCATCCACATAGCTATCACAACTTAACACGGACAGTTCTTGACTTACAACCGTTCATTTAGTGACCGTTCAAAGTTAGAACTGCACTGGAAAAAAGAGACCGATGAGCTTTTTTCAACACTTATGACCATTGCAGCAATTGACTCAGATTTATGACGGGCGCCATGACCCAGGGTCACGCGGTCTACTTTTTACGGCCTTCTGACAAGCAAAGTCAACGGGGAAGCCAGACTCGCTTTACAAACGTGCGACTCACTTAACAACGGTGGCAAGAAAGGTTGTAAAACGGGAGAAAGCTCACTTAATGAACGTCTCGCTTAGCAAGAGAAATTTTGGGCTCAATTGTGGTCCTAAGTCGAGGACTGCCTATCCCTGGTCGTGAGGACTCAGAAGAAACAAATATTTCCTGCCTCAACTTTAAAGATTTGGGGTGGGGGGGGGGGGGGACACGTTAAAAATGGCCATTGTTGTAATTCAGCCACTGTGCCACCAAATGTGGCTGGAGAACACTGGAGACTCATATGGTTTATGACCCCTTTAGCACAGTAATGGCGAGCCCTTTTAGGCGCAGCCTGTCAAAACTTCAGAAAAATCTGAGTTTATTTTACCCAGGTTTCATGTTTGTAATTATATGGCATTTCTTTCACTAATACACACCAATGGACTGTATTTTGTTTTAAAAAAAACCAAAAATGTAAAGAATTGCAGAAAATTAGAGGGGGGGGGGAAAGCAATTCTTTACATATTGATTTGTTTTTTTAAAAAAATACAGTCCGATTGTGAGTATTAAAGAAGGAAATGCCAAATAATTACCAAAACGAAACACCAAGTAAAAACTAACTCGTTTTCACCCTTGTATTTTCCATGATAGCCATTAGTGGGTATTGGTGAATGCAGGTGTCTCGCCTAAATCTTTGACACATGTATCATAGGTTCTCCATCACTGGCCTAGCATGTTAAAACCACTTTGGGCTCTTATGAAAATTGCCGAACAGAGTTTAGCCAAAACTATGGGGGGGGGGCGGGGGGGAGAGATAAATACTCAATCCACAATGCAATTTTGCCCACGGCCAGGAGGCAGATTGGCATGAAGGACTCTGCAGCCAACCCTTGTGGGCCCACAAAAACTGACCGAGAAACTGTGAAGGTAGCTCTTTGTGGCCCAGGGGAACCTCGCCCGATGCAATGCGAGCCAAAGTTTTAAACCCTGTCAAAAGCAATTCTGCTTACTGTGTATGATTTGCACAGGTGAGGGAGGGAGGGAGAAGGAGGAGAGGGAGGAAGACTACGGTACTGTGGGGTCTTTGGTGCTCTGTGAGCTTGGTGGTTTTCTTCAAGACGTTTCATGACCCAACTAGGCAACATCAGCATGTTAGAAGGGAGGCGGGTTAGCAGGAAGGAGGAGGAGGAGGAGGAGGACGAAGACTGTAGGGTTGGTGGTCTCTAAGCTTGGTGGTTTTCTTGCAAACGTTTCCTTACTCAACTACCTAAGGACATCAGTGCTAGAATGGAGGGAGGTTTGTGGAGACGAGGAGGAGGAAAATTACTGTGGGGTTGTTTTATACTCTCTAAGCTTGGCGGTTTTCTTGTACATGTTTCACAACCCAACTAGGTTACATCATCAGTGCTAGAAGGGAGGGAGGTGTATATATATATATATATATATATATATATATATATATATATATATATATATATATATATATATATATATATATATTTCTCCGGAGACTCAGGGCGGCTTACAATGCGTTACCAGCAGAGCTATTATTTCTGAACTGCCAGACTCACCGTAGTTTGCCAAGTTCCTTATCAGTATCTACTGCGCATGTACACATTCTTTTACTTCTTCTAGAAACTTTCTTTTGTTCTCCAGCCAGCTAAAGTCAGGCTGGGGATTCTTTGCCAACATGTAATCTAATTTAGATAGTGAGATGTCTTTATTTTCTTACAATAAATATGAGTTTAATTAGAAGATGTATTCCGGTGTTATTGATCAAAGTATACAGAAGGATAAAAGTCACGATCCAACTCAAAATGAGGGCAATTACCCCACGCAAGGTAACGGGGCTGATTGCCGCTCTGACATACATTTCCAAGCAGTTCAAGTAACAGATCTAGTAACGTTCCCAGGCATCTCCACCTTCCAGAAATGAGGAAGAGGTTGGGGCTGGGGTGGGGTGGGGGAGAAGATTCCTGTCCGTCCACAGGAGCACATTCCGTCCAGAGAAAACGTGGGTGGCCCTCCCCACCCGGAGGGGAGACGCTTTCCTCGCAGGAGCGACCACGGGGCCTAAATCCTCACGCCCACCAAGGGGCATTTCATTTTCACTGGCTGCAAGGTGATTAAAATAAATAAATAACAGATGGCATGGTCACCTAAACCCATGGGAAAGTATACAGGTCGTCCTCGACTTACGACCCCAACTGAGCCCAACGGTTCCGTTCCTAAGTGAGACAAAGGAGACTTTGCTCCGTTTTACAATCTTGCTTGCCAGGGTACTTCAGCCAATCGCTTCGGTTGTTAAGCGAATCCGGCTTCCCCCTTGGACTTTGCTTGTCCGAAGGTCGCAAAAGGGGATCACATGAGATCCCCTGAGCCGCGGCAACTGTCGTAAATATGAGTCCGTCGCCAAGGGGGGTCTGAATTTTGACCGCATAACCCTGGGGATGCCGCAGCAGTCGTAGTTGTGAAAAAACGGTCGTTAAGTCCCTTTTTTCTGGGCCGTGGCAACTTTGAACGGTCACTAAATGAGCTGTTGTAAATGGAGGACCGCCTATACTGCCCAAACACACCCTTCTCGCAGCATGAGGAAAGAAGACGTTCGTAACAGAATAAGACTGTTGGAAGGGGCCCTGGAGGTCTTCTAGTCTGACCCCCCCCCCCACATTGAAGCTGAAGACCCTACACCAGGCTGGCGTTCTGCACCAGCTACGGATCCCAAAGAACACAGCACACACAAACTCTGAACAAAACTTAGTTTACTCAAATAATGCAGTTTTAGCAAATGCCGGCTGTTAATAAGCATTCTTAACAGCCAGCCTGGTGGGCCACAACACCTGGGGAATTCTGGGAGTTGAAGTCCACAAGTCTTAAAGTGGCCAAGCTTGGAGACCCTCCTGCTCTATTCTTCCTCCGGAGGGTCACAACATCCCCTCTTTACAGCTGAATCCGAAAACATTCAACCTGGTTTACCGTTCCATCCCATGATGATACCTTTGGAAGGATAGGGTTTTTTTGCCGTCCACTAAGTAAGTAAATAAGTTAAGCTCCAAAGCCAGCAAAAAAGAGGAAAGGGCCGTGCATTGCTTCCCGGGCTGGCCGTGGGAGGGGTCCCTGTGTCCCCCCCCAATTCTCCTTCTGGGGAGTCTCCCTCCCCCTTCCTGGGGGACTCCGGAGGATGACAGACGAACCCCAAATCCTCAGATTAACCGCCCTCCAAAGCAAGAGAGTCAGCTTGGGTGCCCAACGTCAGCACATGCCATCCATCTCTGGGGGGAAGGTGGAGCTCGGGAGGTAGAGCAGCTGCCTCCCCTCCCTCTCCTTCTTCGCCTACGGAGGCAGGCAGTTCATTTCTACTTCATTACTTCTCCACGGTGGTGAACCGGCGTGTGTCTTCGTTACCAGCTTGGCTGCACACCCCGCACTGCATTATTTACTCAACCGACAGCTGCTGCCCCGAGTTCGAGTGAGGCACTGCCAATGGGATGTTCAAGCTCCCCTCTTGACTTGATCCAATGTGGGGTGGAAGTGCGTATCATTCACCTCCCCCCCCTCTCTCTCACACCCACCCACAGAGGGGGAGTCCCATCTAGGCTGTTTCAACCTCCTGGGTCTTCTGGGAGGGTGTTTTTTTTTGGGGGGGGTGTCTTGAACTGACCCGGCAGCCACGGTGCCATCCATCCATATTTGCTGATACATTTAACAATGGGGTCACTAACTTATCAACTGCAGTGATTCATTTAGCAACTCTGACAAGGAAGGTTGTAAAATGGGGCAAAACAAATGTCTCACTTAACAACAGAAATGTGGGGCACCATTGTGGTCATAAGTCGAGGACTACCTGTATTTGCACTAGCATGTGAAGGGAAAAAAAACCCATTGGAGGGTCCGTGGCTGGGCTCACTTTCTTAAGTTATAATATTAAATAATAATAATTTTATTTCTATACCGCCCCTCTCCCGAAGGACTCGGGGCGGTGTACAGCCTGATTAAAAACACAAAGACAAACAGAATTTAAAAATAATTAAAAATATTAAATAGTTTGGCTCAATTATAAAACCCCAATTTAAAATCCCGCATTTAAAACCAATTTAAAATCTTTACATTGCTAGTTATCTTCCGCACATTTAAAAAAATGCCTTTACCAGGTGTTCTACTTCTTTTTTTCCTACAAATGATCCTTGCCTTATGACCGCAATTGAGCCCAAAGTATTTGTAGCTAGGCTAGAAAGCTGTCGAAGTGAGTTCTGCCCCATTTTACAACCTCTCTTGACATCGTTGTTAAGTGGACGGCTGCGATTGTTGAGTTAGTCCCACGTTTGTTAAGTGAATCCAGCTCCCCCGCTGACTTTGTCAGGACACTGCGACCGTCATAAATGTGAACCAGGTACCAAGCGTCTGAATTTTGATTACGTGACCACAGGGATGCTGCGAGGTTGTAAGTCTGAAAAACATAAGTCCCTTTTTCCAGTGCTCTTGTAAGCTTGAATGGTCACTAAACGAGCAGTTGTAAATGGAGGACTGGCTGTTGATGTTCTCATCCTAAGGAGTTTTGGAAGTTTGGCAGGTTTGTTACTCAACACAACCTGTACAGAAATGACACAACTCTTTCCACCGCCCCAGTAGCGTCACCCTCCATGAAGAGTGACAACCCGATGCAGAATTTATGAAAGAAACGCAGCGTCCTTTTATTAATTTAATGCAATGTAATTTAATCAACCTCAGCCCTGCTGACTTCTTGGCCAAGAGCCTCTGAGGGTCAGCCAAGCTCACAAAAGGCCGAGTCCCTTTCTTCACCCAGCTGACGTGATTATTCAACTTTTCTTTTTCAATTCTATTTTTTGTTTTTTTTTAAGAAAGCAGGCCAATGGCCAACGTTAATAATGCAAAGCAAGGAGGGTTTATTTTATGGTGAATCTCAAGATGGAGGTTTTCAAGCTTGCAGGAATCTGTCCTCAAGGAGCTTTCAGATCAGCTTCTGAAATTGGCTGTCCTGTCCCTCCCCCAGGTAAGGCAGGTGGACAAACAATAGGAGAAGCCCATTAGTTCCAAAAGGGCTTGCCTGCCTTTCCTTCTTTTCGTTTTTAAGAACATATGGAATTTGGATTTTTTGACCATTGCATTGAGGCATGAGAAAACAAATCCATGAATATAGCATAGATCAGTAATGGCTAACCTTTTGGCCAGTGCGTGCCAAAAGCGGGGGGAGCGCAGGGGGGGGGGTTCCCTCGCACGTGCCCACACCCATAATTCTATGCGTCCTGCCCACCCCCCCACCCCACACATGCATGCATGACACAAACATCCCCCCGTTTTTGGCATGTGATGGCATGGTGGGCCTGGTAGGCTTGTTTTTCACCCTCCCCAGGCTCCAGAGACTTTCTAGGAGCCTGGGGATGGCGAAAACAACCTTCCCAACCCCCTGGAGACCCCTGGAGGCTGGAAATGGCCTGTTTCCTGACTTCCAGTGGGCCCAGAAGGCCTGAAAAGCAACTGGCGGAGCTGAGCTCGCGTGCCCACCAATATGGCACCACATGCCATCTGTGGCAAGCGTGCCATAGGTTCGCCATCACTGGCATAGGTGGTACCTAGCTTAGCAGTAGCCAGTGTGAGAGGGATCTTGGGAGTCCCAGTGGACGATCGCTTGAATATGAGCCAGCCGTGTGCGGCAGCTGCCGAAAAAGCCAATGCAATCCTAGGTTCCATTAACAGGAAGATAGAATCGAGATCATGTGAAGTGTTAGTACCACTGTTTAATCCCTTGGTAAGACCACGCTTGGAATCCTGCAACCAATTTGGCCACCATGATATTAAAAAAAATATATATGTTGAGACCCTGGATAGAGTGCAGAGAAGAGCAGCAAAGATGTTTACGGGACTGGAAGCTGAAACATACAAGGAACGGTTGCAGGAATCGCGTGGGTCTAGTTTAATGAAAAGGACTAGTGGGCGACATGATAGCAGTCTTCCAATATTTGAATGGCTGCCAGAGAGAGGAAGAGGTCAACTTGTTCTCCAAAGCACTTGAAGGCAGGATAAGAAGCAACGGATGGAAACTAATCAAGGAGAGAAGCAACTTAGAACTAAGGAGAAATTAATTTCCTGACAGTGAGAACAATTCATCAGTGGAACAACTTTCCTCCAGAAGTTGTAAATGCTCCAACACTGGAAGTTTTTGAGAAGAGATTGGACAACCGTTTGTCTAAAATGGGATAAGGTCTTCTGCTTGAGCAGGAGATTGGATGAGAAGACCCCCAAGGTCCCTTCCCACTCTTTTATTCTCTTATCACTTACGAAGAACAGTTGCAGGAATTGGGTGTGTCTAATCTAATGAAGAGAAGGAGTAAGGGGGGATATGATAGCATCTTCTAATATTTGAGGGGCTGCCCCAAAGAAGAGGGGGAGTCAAGCTATGCTCCAAAGCACCTGAGGGCAGGACAAGAAGCAATGGGTGGAAGCCACACAAGGGGAGAAGAGAAGCAACCTAGAAGAAATTGACAGAACAATTAATCAGTGGAACGGTTTGGCTCCAGAAGTTATGGGTGCCCTATCGCTGGAGGTTTTTAAGAGGAGACTGGCAGCCACTTGTCTGGGATGGTATAGGCCGGGTTTCCCGCTTGAGCAAGGGGTTGGACTAGAAGACCTCCAAGGTCCCTTCCAACTCCATTATTCTGTCTCCCTAGCTTGAAAACCTTACTGACACTCACACGCCGCAAAAATTATTTAAATGCATGGAATCGAAAATAAACAGACACCAACATAGACCACAAACCCAGCCAGAATCTCAAGGAATGCCTGCCTTCTGCAAAAATTGCAGAAATTTTCAGAGAATTTTCTGAAATTGCTTCTGCAGCTGGGCAGCACCGCCCCTCTCCCCCCCACTCCCCCCCCCCCCAATCTGTGGGGAAGTTGTCAGTTTCACCCTATTTTGTTCTGGATAATGTAGACTGGCCTGCACTGAAATTAATCCACGTCCCTTTCAGACCAAGTCGCTTCTCCACAGTTCAAAACACAGACAGATAGATATATTTATATTTTAAAAAGCTTCACAACTTTTCAAGGCCAAAATGCATAACCAGAGTGCCCCCTGCAGGCCATTTGCAGGGAAGCAGCTTCCGTCCAACACTTCAACTTCAGGAGTCACAAGAGTTCGTTGAGTCACCGAAGTTACAACTTATGACCGTTTTCACACTTATGACCATTGCAGCATCCCCATGGCCAGGGGATCAAAATTCAGAAGCCTGGCAACTGACTCGTATTTACGACGGTCGCTGTGTCCCGGGGTCACAGGATCCCCTTTGGCATCCTTCTGATAAGCCAAGTCAACGGGGAAGCTTGATTCATTTAACAACCGTGTCACTAACTTAACCAATGCAGTGACTTGCTTAACAACTACGGCAAGAATAGTCGTAAGTCGCAGGACTTCCTGTGCTGCCTATTTCCCTTTTTTTCACACTCACACGGCTTCAGAATGGAACCAAACAGCATGTCAAGTTAAGCTGCAACAGCTGCCCCAGAGATGAGTGACAGATGTCTGTTTCAAAGAGACCCAAGGGGAGGCTTTCAATCTTCGGACCGCTGGTGGAAAAGCCAGGATTCAGGGCTTGAGAAGACAGGGCTGGGCCAGAGATGAGAGAGGCCGCGGGGGCGCAGTTCGTATTTGGGAAGATTTACTTTATTTATTTATTTATTTATTTTTATTTATTTATTTACTTAATTTATATCTCACCTTTATTACTTTTAGAATTAATGACAGGATACAGAAGAGCCTTGGTGGCACAGCAGACTAAAGTGCTGTTAAGTAACACCAGCTGCCTGCAATTACTGCAAGTTCAAATCTCACCAGGCTCAAGGTTGACTCAGCCTTCCATCCTTTCGCGGTAGGTAAAATGAGGACCCGGATTGTGGGGGCAATAAGCTGACTTTGTATAAAAAAGGACACCGCTTAGGGGGGGCCAAAAGCCCTACTAAGCAGGTGTATACAAAAGTATGAAGGCTATTGCTTAACGCATTGTAAGCCGCCCTGAGTCTCCAGAGAAGGGCGGCATATAAATTGAACCAATAAATAAATAAATAAATATACCTAATCCTTCTTTCTCCTCTCATTTTCTCACAACAACCCTGTGAGGTGAATTGGGCTGAGAAAAGGACTGGCCCAAAGTCACCCAGCTGGCTTTTATGCCTAAAGCGGGACTAGAACTCACCATCTCCTAGTGTTTGTCCCAAACTCACCCAAGCTGGCTACCATGCCTAAGGTGAGACTAGAATTCACTGTCTCCTGGTAATTGGCCCAAAGGCACCCAGTTGGCTTTCATGCCTAAAGGCGGGACTAGTCTCCCGATTCCCAGGCCAGAACCTTCACCACTGGGTGAGTTTGGGGGACGGGAGCCACTCTGGACCCTTCTTCCTTCACCTCCCAGCCCTTCTGTGGGAGCTCAAAGCTGCCCAAGGTCTTGAGATCCTCAGCCCCTGGAGGTCTCCAGGAAGGTCTGACATCTACTGAAAGTCCATCTCCATCCACCATCAAGGATCATCCCATTTCTTCAGACGGAAGATCAACTCCGTCAGGCTCGCCTGCCTCAATGATACCAAGGTCGGAGGGAACCTAAAAGGTCATCCGGTCCAACCCCTCTCCCCCATGCAAACTGCAGAATTCACACACACACACCCAGACCCAAACGATGACTGTGCCACTGAGGCCTCTGAGTGACAGCCGTTACTGCCAATGGGGAGGGGGGAGGAATTCAACACCCTCCATCCCACCCCATTTACCATGCAGTCCTTTGGGCTGTTCCAAGAAGACCTTCCCCCCTCCCCGATTCAGATGATCCTGGGGTCCCAGATAAAACCCCGAGGACCCACAACGGCTCTCAGAGAGTGGTAAGACCAATATTCAATCTTTCTATTCATACACACACACACCCATCCTGTCAGAAGCCATCATTTCCCCCTCCCAAGCAATGAATCTCAACGGTCAATAACATCCCTTCCGTCTCCCACACCATCCGACAGAACTGAGGAAGCTTCCAGGAGAGGAAGCGAAAGCTCTTTTGGCTTTCTCCTTCCTCACCAAAAAAATAAAAATAAAAAAAGCAGTGCGGTTGCCTTTTCAATACTAAAACCCACTTTATGACCTGGATTGGCTGAGAATCGTCCTAAGACATTCCTAGCAGAGCAAATGAAGAGGGAATCGGCTGGAGCTGGCCCGTCTCCTCGGTGGGTGGGAGCCAACCATGCAGAGCAAACTTTAAAATTGGAACGGCATCTCTGTCCTAATAAGAAAATCCCCCCACTCCACCGCTCCAAAGAGCTGGCCGGGGCAAGGAAGACATGCCTGGCGTGGCTCAGATGCTTCTGCTGGCGAGCCGAGACCAGGAGCTCTTTCCCCTGGGTAAGGGGGGCATTGAGATAGTTGCCAAGCCCCAGAATAGACCAGCAGCTGAGGCCTCCTTCTCCCAAAGGGGCTTTTTTTTTTTTTTCCAAGAGGCAACTGGACTCTCTGGTTTTATTTGGAAGACGTTTCTCTTCTCATCCAAGGAGCTTCTTCAACTCTGACTGGATGGAGGGGAATGGAAGGATTGATACTCCTTGCAGACACAGCCGGTTCTCTGCATCCTTTCAGAGGGTCGTTGAGGCCACTTGGAGGTTTACCTTTGTCTTCAAGGGTCACCTGAGTGCAGACAATGTCGGCTGGTGACCCCCAGGGGGAGAGCCTTCTCTGTGGTGGCACCTGCCCTCTGGAATGACCTATCCCCGGAGATACGCAGGATATCAGACCTCCGGACTTTTCGTCGGGCCCTTAAAACTCACCTATTTCATCTAGCCGGGCTGGCTTCATCCCATCCTCTGTTTTAAATTGGAACTGATTTTAAATTGGACTGTTTTAATTGTCGGCCAAAAATATTTAATACTTTTTAATTGTTTTAATTTTTATATATCATGTTTTATTCTGGCTGTTCACCGCCCTGAATCCGCAAGGAGAAGGGTGGTTTATAAATTGAAACAAACAAACAAACAAACAAACAAACAAATAAGAGCAAGGGAGAAATGTGGATGGTCCATAAAAACCAAACAGGACCGACCCAGACTTCAACGGATAGTTAGGACTGCAGAAAACATAATTGTAACCACAATGGTAAGATCTGTATACTGAATACAGATACGGATTCCATTGAAGAGCTGTATATTGGAAGGAAGGCAGGCTGAGAAAATATCTACAGGTCCCTCACATCCTGGACACAAACTACTTCAACTTCTCTCCTTAGGACGCTGCTATAGGGCATTGCATGCCTAGACACAAAGAATTGTTTATACTCCATCAAGGCCAACTGTCCTGAGACTCCAGATGCGAGAAATACCTGGAGAGGAGCTCTCCCATAGCTTCATACTGGACGTTGATTGGACTCTCGGTGCTGGATCTTGGGGGGAGCGATTTGGGGTGACTTTCAATGTGTAACATTTGCACGTTTTGAATCAGATCTTGCCTTGCTGCTATCTTTTCAAACTTAATAAAGTTTGAAGCATCTCTTCTCTAACTCAATGGAGCGGGTGGGGGGGGGGGTCTTTCTTGAGTTTTGAACGGAGACAGGCCTAACAGCACCTTTGCAAAATTTGGCTTTGAGTAGCTGGTTTGCAGCCCTCGAGCGGCAATAACTGCAACGGAATATTTCCGATCACTGTTAATCAGTTCCGCGCATCAGCCTGGAGGGATTTTAGTCCGTTCTTCTTTACAGAAGACCATCAACTCAGAGATGTTTGGTGGGCTTCCTCCCATTTCAGGTCTTTCCACAAAATTTCAAAACATTAAGGTAAGGACCTGCCCTAGCTGGTCCCTCAGGAAAGCAAAACTCTTGACTCCATCGAATTAAATCAAAAGAACTTTTACTGAGAGAAAGTGGTTGCAAGAAAGCCAGGCGGGATCTGAAAAGTCCCGCGGAAAGCACAAAAAAGTTCCCCCGTTCCCCATCCTTGATGCCACAAGGATGTTTTGAGAACGCGGAGGTGCTAGACAGATGGCCGGTCGTTCTCAGGGCTCAACGGCCTTGGAACCAGGATAGAACTGGCTGGGAGGGAGCCTGCCCCATCTCTGAAGACAATCCCTCCCCTAATTCCCAAGCGGTTACAGCAAAAGTGAAAGGATGCAAAACAATTGCCAGCAAGCCTTCCTCCAACAGAAAGGCAGGACACAATGGTGGACCTGACAATTAACTTCATTCTGCCTTCTCTATTCTTTGATCACACACCTTTTGTGTGTGCTTTGGGTTGTCGTCTTGCTGCGTGACCTACTTTTCCTGTAGCTTCAGTTGACTGACAGATCCCCCTGACATTTTCCTGTAAAATTGGCTGGTACAGAAATTCGTAGCTCAGGATTCACAGTTCCACCGATCGGAGCAAGACATCCCACCGCCCAGAAGCAGCCACCGAGCCAGGATTCTGCCACCACCGCGTTTCTCAGGTGGGATCAAGGAGAAACCAGAAAAAGGAGAGATCAGAGAAAGACCTGCTTGCTTCTCGGGAATACGTCTGCCCACTTGGTTGCCTTCTCGACGGTCGAAAGAAACCAACAATCTTAATGATAGCTAAGTTAATAGAAGGCACAGCTAACATCTGGCCAACTAACAGATCAACCCACTAATTTTGTAGAATGGGGCAGGCAACGATGGGCCCTTGACGACCTGAGGACTTCGACTCCCTGAGCCAGCCAGCACGGCTGAATTCAGGGAGTTGAAGTCCACAGGTCGTCAAGGGCCCATCGCTGCCCACCTCTGCTGTAAAAATAGCCCCTGTCTCTTGAAAGGCCACTTGTCTCCATGATCAAATCCATGCGCTCAAGCAAATGGGCACTGCCAACCGGACACGAACCACAGAAAGGAGCAACTGAAGCCAAGAGTGCCACCGGATGCCATTTTGGGGCATGATAAAACACCTAGGCATGAGTGTCTATGGAGATTCGCCATCATCCTGGTCATGGTTGTCCCAACGGTGCTTTTTTCCAAGAGCCAATCGGACTTTCTGGTTTTTCTTTGAAGACGTTTCTCTTCTCATCCGAGAAGCTTCTTCAGCTCAGAGAAGCTTCTCACACGAGAAGCGAAACTTCTTCAAAGGAAAACCAGAAACTCCACAGTTGCCTCTTCAAAAAAGCTCCTTGGGAGCCTAGGCTTGACCAGATGCCAGGCTCCTTAGCTCTCCTCCATCCATGCACCAACTGGAGTAAGAAAGAAAGAAGCTGCTAATGACTCTTCACTTAGTAATGGGGATTAGATCATTGCTCAGATTATATTCCCGAGGAATTCCCCAGGAAACTTAACACTCTTCCCCACCCCATGCAAAACACAACCTCAGCCATCCTACCCACCCACCCACCCACACGCCCCTGCACACTCCAGGCTAAACAAGCCACGACAGGGGACAGCACACGCCCAAGCCGTGGTCCAAAAGCCCCCGCCGTTGCCTCTTTGCCCAGACTCTAGGTCTCAGCAGTGGCACAAGCCAAGCCCAAAACAGCTGAGAAACTGACCGGGCTCTTGTCAGCGGGGCCAGTTGGGAAGATTGATGGGCAAAGCTTTCTCCTGGGTGCCCCGGCATGGCACGCCACTCAGAGAACATGAAACCGACGCTGCTGGATCCAATTAAAGGTCTCGGTCGCAAGGGTGGAGGAAGAGTGGAACAGCAGGGCATGAGCGGGGCACGTAATGAATTCTGGAACGGCGATAAAAATCGTTATGAAAGCATCTCTGCTCTTAAGGGCTGGAAAAATCCACTGGTTGGAACAGCCCCCTGTGCAGAAAGCTCGCCTCACCATGGAAGTTGCCAAATCCTCTGTTCCTAGAAGACAGCTATTTTTGTGGGCCACCTTCATCCCCTCCTTCAGGGCGTTAAAGGAGAACAGCTGGGCATCTACCAGAGAGAACAGGAACGGATGAATTTGATTTTAAACGACTTCCTTGGAAATAATCCCAAAGAAGGTTTTTTTTTCCTACCTTCTCTGTTCTAATCTACAAGTCTGGGATTTCCTGGTCTTTTCTCATCCCATCAAAAGAGGGAATCAAAATCACGGGAAACGTTAGTACCGCTTTATGCTATCTTGGTAAGGCCACCCTTGGATTCCTGCATCCAGTTTTGGTCGCCACGATGTAAAAAAGATTTTGGGACTCTAGAAAGAGTGCGGAGAAGAGCAACAAAGATGATGAGGGGACTGGAGGCTAAAACATATGAGGAACGGTTGCAGGAACTGGGCATGTCTAGTTTGAAAAGAAGGACAAGGGGTGACATGGTAGCAGTCTTCCAATATCTCAGGGGCTGCCCCAAAGAAGAGGGAGTCAAGCTATTCTCCAAAGCACCAGAAGGCAGGACAAGAAGCAATAGGTGGAAAGTAATCCAGGAGAGAAGCAACCTAGAACTAAGGAGAAATTTCTTGACAGTGAGGACAATCAACCAGTGGAACAGCTGGCCTCCAGAAGTTGTGGGTGCTCCCACTCTGGAGATTTTTAAGAAGAGATTGGACAATCATTTGTCCAGAATGATATAGGGTTCTCCTGCCTGAGCATAGGCTTCGATTAGAAGACCTCCGAAGTTCCCTCCAACTCTGTTATTCTGTATCAGCACTACAGGTGACCTGATGGCAGTCTTCCATTATTTGAGGGGCTGCCACGAAGAAGAGGGGGTCAAGCCACTCTCCAAAGCACCAGAAGCAATGGATGGGAACTTATCGACGCAAGATCCAACCTAGGATTAAGGGGAAACTTCCTGGCAGTGAGAACAATTAACTGGTGGAACGGTTTGTCTTCAGAAGATGTGGATGCTCCACCACTGGAAGTTTTGAAGCAGAGACTGGACAACCATTGGTCTGGAATGGTGTAGGGTCTCCTGTTTGAGCAGAGGGTTGGACGAGAAGACCTCCAAGGTCCCTTCCAACTCGGTTATTCGGTTACTATGGGCCAACTGAGAGATAAATCAAGGAAGCAAAACATTTCACAAAGTCTCCCCACCCGGGCCCCAAGGAAGATGACCTGACCCAAATGGATGAATGCACATTAGCTTTTTGCTAAAATATTCATGGCAGCCGAGTGCCCCAGAACCTTGAGGCAGCCAAGGAGCTTTCCAAGTTAAAAAACTTGGGAGTTGGGTGGCAAATGCAACAAAATAAATAAATAAATAAATAACAGCCAAGAGTTTTTAAAAACAAATAAAACTCCTATGTGCCCCACACCCCAGAAAGGATCTTATTGTTTACACAGAGAACCTCCAACAAAAATAAATAAATAAATAAAATAAAAGGGCCCTTCTTCGATTGAACTGCACAGCAAGCATCTCTGGAATGGGTGGAGACATATAAAATTGCTGAAATCATATAAAATTATAAAATGTTCTATGCTTCTACCCATTTCCACTTGGGAAAATGAAGGAGATGGGATCCCACCTTCTGCCAGGTTCCCCTGAGAACTTCTCGTCTTCCTCAGCGGCATTCTTGTGAGAGTATGAACATTCATAGACTGGAATAGATCAGCCAATGGGGACTGTCTGGAAACTGAAACAATTTGGAGGCTGGGTGTGGCTCAGCTCTGAGTCTGTGCAAAAGCTGCAAACTAGTCTAGTGTTTCCGCTAAACTAAAAACTGAAACTACTCTCCTCTGCTTGTGTTTTGCCTGTACCACGTTGGAAAATCTGGTTTTGGTATTGTATATTTATTTCACGTGTTATTATGGATATAAAGAGAAGTTAATGAATCCTGCTGAATCAATTACCTGTGTGTGCTTTCTGGATTTGATTGCTGTTGTAAACTGACAATTCTCTGTCCTTTTTGAAATAAAAGAAGGCGGTCTTCCCGGAGAAATGCAGATTCCCTCCCTGACCAAGAGGCAACTGTTTCCCTCAAATGCCCCAAACTCAGTTTGTAAGGGGTTACAAGATGGCCTGAAATTGCCTGAAATTCTCCCTATCAGAATGGGGGGGGGGGGGGTGTCCAACCTTGGCTATTTTAAGACTGGTGGACTTCAATTCCCAGAATTCCCCAGCCGTGAGAATTGAGGCCCACAAGTTTTAAAGTTGCCGAGGTCGGATGGGGTCTATGACAATTCGCCTTGGCCAACTCACCACGGCCAACAGGACCACTACTCACGGCGAGACAGGAGTTATGGTAGTATCAAAGAAATGGTGGAATCGTATCGTTAAAGAAAGGATGCAAAAGGAGGGACAGAATGAAAGGTGAATGGCAAAGCTTAAAATAATTTTCTAATTCATTTAAAATAAACTGAATTGTTAAATTGTCCACAGGGAGTTGGCTGTAGAAAACTTGTCCCATTTTGAGGTTGGACACTCCTGCATTAGAGGGGCGTTTGAGACCTGTCTGAAATGGTTTAGATTAGGATCTCCTGCTTGAGTAAGGGGCTGGACTAGAAGACCTCCAAGGTCCCTTCCAGTTCGATTCTGATTCTGAAATGCTTCGGCTGCGATAAATCTGGTGGCATCTGAAATGCGCGAAATCTCTCCTATTCATTGCCATGGATTAGCAATACCTGGAATAGGGAACGTAGAATTAGCTGCTCATGAAGAGACTGGCTGTTTTTAAGAAGAAAAAAAAGTGACTTATGACCATTTTTCACACTTACGACCATTACAGCATCGCCATGGTGACGTGATCAGAATTCAGACGCTTGGCAACCGACTCCTATTTATGACGGTTTGACAAGCCAAGTCAATGGGGGAGTCAGATTCACTTAACAACTGTGTGACTAACTTAACAACTGCAGTTATTCACTTAGCAACTGGGGGGAGAAAGGTCATAAAAATGGCACACAACTTACCTAAGGACTGTCTCGCTTAGCAACATAAACTCTGGGCTCCATTGTGGCCTTAAGTGGAGGACAAGTGTGCTGAGCAGCCAGAGGGCGCACCAGTCATGGAGGACAATGCGAAGCTGAGCATGGAGCATCGAGAGGGAGGCCAGGAGGGAGGGGGAGGGAGGGCTGCCACTTTCCTCCTCCAGCTTGTCTCTCTTTTTTCTGATGGCTTTGCTAAATAATCTAGTATTCCCTTTCCATTTGGGTCACCGGACGGGAGAGGGGCAGGAGGGGCCCATCTCTCGCACGGTTCCAACAGCCGGAGATGGATGAGACACAACTTGACAAACGGCGGCAGAGCCTGATGTGACACGGCGGCTGCGTTTTTTGAAAAGTGCTGGTGGATGGGCTTTTGTTTTGCTCAGCACTCGGGAGGACGCAACCCAAGGTTTTCCTTTCCTTTCTTTTTTTCTTTTAAAAAAAAGAGAGAGAGAGAAAGTTACTAAGCAAATTAGAACAAGGTCAGGGAGGGATTTGCACAACCGCTATGAGTGGGGGGGATCGGAGCAGCTTCTCCCCAAACAACCGGTTTGCGTTTTCGGGGGCGCGTCTAACGGGTGTTTTTAAAAGCCGAAGTCTGCAATTAAAAGACTTCGCCAGGGAGGACAAAGACGCTTGTGAAGCCAAAGGAGCCACCCAAAAGTTCGGGAACATCAAGGCCGGAAAACAAAATCAGGAGAAGCAGAGACGCACCGCCCGGGGGGCGCTGAACTCAGCCGTGGGGAGGCCTCTGCCAACCAAGAGAGCCCGGGAACTGCCCCAGAGGACTGGGCCGGGGGTTTAGGTGCCGTTTAGAGAAGGGCCCGATTTGGCAATGGCTCCAGGCAACTGCCGCCCAGTTACAAAAAGGGCCCTGAAAGAAAAGGATAGGAAATGAGGTTAAACATTGGGATAAGCACATGTCCATCATCCAACATAAATCAAAAATCAGAAAATTCAGAAAGAAAAGGAAAGAGAGAAAAAAAAAAGGAGGGAGGGAGGGAGGGAGGAAGAAAGAGAGGAAGAGAGGACAAACGATGGAGCTGGTTGGTGAATTCCACAAAGGAAGGAAGGGTGGGAGGGAGGGAGGGAGGAAGGAGGGAAGGGAGGGAGGGAGGAAAGAAGAGAGAGAAGGAGGGGAGGGAGGGAGGGAGGGAAGGAAGAGAGAAAGAAAGAAAGAAAGAAAGAAAGAAAGAAAGAAAGAAAGAAAGAAAGAAAGAAAGAAAGAAAGAAAGAAAGAAAGAAAGGAGGGGGAGGGAGAGGCAGAGGATGATGGGGGGAGAGAGAGGAAGGCAGAAAGATACATTCAAAGGGTGGACGTGATGGGCCACTAGCTCTTTTTCTTCTGCCATCACTTTTCTACCTTCCTCTGTCCTTCAGTGCGTCCCCCCACATCCGCATTTCCAGGCGACAGACGGTCTGTTTCTCCACTAAGGGGCCGCTAACTTGTCCACCTTTGCCTCCGCCAGACGCAGGAAACCTTCTGTGGTGGGACGGAAATTTTTAATAAGCCGACTCTCCCGGCCATTAGTCTTGGGCTGATTAGCTGACTTACAGGCGCTGAAGAAGCCAGGGTCATGGAGAAGGGAGACGCACGTGCGCGCACACACCTCCCCAAGGACTGGGGGGGGGGGAACCGGGAACATAAACCCATCCGCCTAAATTTATACGTATTCCTTTTAAAATAAATAAATAAGTAACAGGCTGGAATGCAACGAAGGCCTGGAATTTATGGCCTGTCGCACGGAGGAGTTTAACATCTTGATTTCATGCTAATATTCTTCATTACATTTTATAGCAAAGCCCGTCTTTATTTATGGGCCGCTGCAGCCTTCAAGCGTGGAATCGCAGGCCTTCGCTCGCAGGCAGCTCCAGAGAGCGGCCCTCCAGGAGAACATCTCACATCTAAGGGGCTGCCCCAAAGAAGAGGGGCTCAGCCTGTTCTCCAAAGCACCTGAAGGCAGGACGAGAAGCAAAGGATGGAAACTCATCAAGGAAAGAAGCAACCTGGAACTAAGGAGAAACTTCCCGACAGAACAATGCATCGGTGGGACTACCTGCCTCCAGGTGTTGTGGGTGGTCCATCAGTGGAGACTTTTAAGAAGAGACTGGAAGAGCCTTTAAGGGGAGCCATTTTTATAGGGTCTCCTGTTTCAGTAGGGGGGTTCGACTAGATGACCTCCAAGGTCCCTTCCTGCTCTGTTATTCTGTTAATTCGGCTAACAAAGCACTCAGATCCACAAAAGCTGGCTGGGGAATTCTGGGAGTTGAAGTTCACAAGTCTTAAAGTTGCCAAGGTTGGAGACCTCTGGACATTGTGCCCTTGAGTGGGGGAAGGCTGGTTGAACACGCATGGCAAAGGGGAAGCCCATTCCTCTGTCTGATCCTCCCTATGGATCTTCCTACTGCCTTGGGATCCTGGGAGCCAGGGTGTTCCACATCTGGTGGGCATCTGGAGAGGGCGGCAGGTTGGGCATGGCCAATGGGAAAAGACACAGTGCCAACCTTGAGCTGCTGGCCTCTTTCCTTTTCCCCAGCTGTACCAACTCCACCATTTGCTCACAAGCCCCCATCCCCGATCAGACAGGACTAGATAACAGAACAGCAGAGTTTGAAGGGACCTTGGAGGTCCTCTAGTCCAGGGGTCTCCAACCTTGGCCACTTTAAGACTTGTGGACTTCAACTCCCAGAATTCCTCAGCTAAGCTGGCTGATGAATTCTGGGAGTTGAAGTCCACAAGTCTTAAAGTGGCCAAGATTGGAGACCCCTGTTCTAGTCCAACCCGCCTCTCAGGTAGAAAATCCATTTCAGACAAACGTTCGTAAAAAACGTCCAGAGATGGAGCACCCACAACTTCCGGAGGCAAGCCGTTAAAGGGAGTCATGCCCCCCCTCAAAAAAATGTGTACCGCTAGCTGCCATTTCGAAGCAAATATCCCATGGCCCATTACCGCTCCCCTCCCGAAAAGTAGTCAAAACTCACGGATTATTGGGGAAGAGCTCATGAGCGCAGCTCTAACCATACATTAAAAAAGAGACCAGCCTCTGACTTTTCTGATCATTTATTCCAAGATTAAAAGATAATTTATTCCAAGATTACAGGAGCGTGGCAGTAGCCTTTTTGGCCTCCTCTGCCTAATTCAGCAATTTTGTTTTAGTTTTCCTTAGGGAAGCCATGCCCCCGGTTGTGGAACTGCTCCGATGCCCTTTGGCAGTTGTAAAACAGAGCACTCCAGGCCCAGATAAGGGTTAGGGTTAGGGTTAGGGTTAGGGTTAGGGCTGTAGCAGGTCTACAATGGCCCAGTTAATAACGGTAGTCCTCCTCTTACGGCCGCCACTGAGGCCAAAATTTATGCTGTTAAACTAGACTTAGGATAACTTTATTGCCACTTTGAATGTACACCGATCAGCATTCATTAAAATGAAATTTCGCTGCAATGCAGCTCTCAAAGGGTCACCACCTCCAATAGACACTACATAAACACAACAAAATAAATAAATACAAAATTATGCAAAAATCCACATATATGACACAGAGAAACCACCCAGTTTAGTTCGGATGTATGCATGTACATGGCGAGAAAAACGAATCTTGCAAGTTTCCCAGACGGCCGGCATAAGGAACAAAACGGTTACAAAATCCGGTAATCCTGCTAGAAATATTTTGAAACTTCCTCCCGGAGGGGAGCAAAAGAAACAGACTGTGAAGTGGGTGTGTGGGGTCTCTAACAATGCTTTGAGCTCTAAGCACATAGGTCTTTATAAGCAGTATCCTGAATAATGGGAAGCGAGCTCCCTATAATCTTCTCCGCTGTCCTTATCACTCTCTGTAGGGACTTTCTATCTGAGGTGCTGCATCCACCAAACCGGGATACGGTTTGTTAAAACACTCTCAATCATGCCCTTATAGAAAATGGCCAGAATAGAAGGAGAAAAAGGTGCTCTCCTCATCCGACGCAGGAAATGCAGATGCTGGTTTGCACACTTCACTAAACATGTGGAGAGACCAGTTCAGATTGTTAAGTTATCTGCACCCCTAGATACTTAATGCTGTTGACCTCCTCTAGAGAAATTTGCTCCACTTTACAAGTTTTCTCAGCACCTTCATTAAGCAAATCACTGTAGTTCTTAAGTGAGTCACAGGGTTGCAAAGGGAATCCGGCTTCCCCATTGAGTTTGCTTGTCAAGAGGGGATCGCCTGACGCCATTTGTTGGTTAAACTTGCGGGCTAACTTGGGTCCATATTTCTTTCTGGCCTTTCCCCAAACTACAATTCCCAACATCCCTTTCTGGGAGGGAAAAGCTAGGCGCTGCCATTTAGGGACCGAGAAAATATCCGTCGTATCCTGAAAATCAAGCGTTTTCACAAAAAGAGCCCCAGCCACTCAACAATTTCTATTTCTTTTCTTTCCTTTTTCCTTATTTTCCCGCAGGCTGCAAAAATGTTTCCTAACCTGAAGCAGCAGAAAATCTGTGACACCCTCTTTGTCACTTTCTCGGTGGTCTTCCAGGGTGCTGTTTTTTCCTTGTTTTAAAGTAGGTTTCGGGAATGCAGGCGGAAAGGGAACAGCTACTGTGCTTGTCAATCAGAAAGGTTGGCAGTTCAGCAGTTTGAATCCCTAGCACAGGTCTCCTGCGTGAGCAGGGAGTAGGACTAAATGACCTCCAAGGTCCCTTCCAACTCTGTTACAGTTAAAACTGATGGCAACATAGGCAGCCCTCAACTTACGACCAGCACTGAGCCCCAAATTTAGATTGCTAAGTGAGAAATTCGTTAAGTGAACTTTATCCCCTGGTGTTACGACTATTTCTCCCCACGTTTGTTCAGCAAGTTGCTGCTGTTGATAAGTTGGTAACCCGGTTGTTAAGTGAATCTGGCTTGGATGGTCAGAAGGTCGCAAAAGGGGATCGTATGAGCCCGGGACACGGCAACCGTCGTAAATATGAGTCAGTTGTCAAGCCCCTGAATGTAAATCACGGGACCCTGGGGATGCTGCAAGGGTCGTAGGTGTGAAAAACGGTCATAGGTCACTTTTTCAGTGGATGGTCACTAAGTAAACTGCTGCAAGTGGAGGACTATATCTGTATTCAGGTGAAGGTTTGAATCTGCTCGATGCTCCCAATTGTCCCCCAGCTCAACCCCCTCCCGGTTGCTCGATTCAGCCTCCTGATAAGGTGGCTCGTTTCCCATAAAACATGGAGGGGGTTTTCTGCCCCTTAATATCTTCCGAAGCAGCTGCATTACGTGGGGCCTGTTTTACTGCCCGTCACGAAATTAAGATCACCAATCAAAGGTGAAATCTGGCCAAGGGGAAAATTATGTTCAAGGCCAGAAAGGAGGGAGGGAGGGAAGGAAGGGAAAGGGTGATGCATTATCGTCTTCGGCCTCATATTCCTAAATTGGAAAGCCGCACTTTTAACCCACTCATCAACTCAACATCCCCAGATAGAGGATTCCGTTGGATTTCCTCACAAACCTTTGGCTAGGCTGATAACCTCCGGCAGAGATAGCCAGCATTAAACTGTCATTCGGAGGCTGAGAGAAAAACTTTCAGAAACTTTTAGTCCTATGCTCTTCGAGGCTCCGTTGCGTGTTTGCAAAGCACCATGCTCTGAAAATCAACGATTGGAGATCCGCTGATTCATCCAAGAGACTGGACAGCCACTTTTCTGAAATGGTATAGGACTGTGATGGCGAACTTATGACACGCGTGCCACAGCTGGCATGCAGAGACTGTCTGCGGGCACGCAAGCCATTGCCAAGCTCATCTGTACCACGCATGCGTGCGCACACCTCCCACCAGCAAGCTGGTTTTTGGAATGCGCAGGGGGCAGGGCACATGTGGGAGATGCATGCACATGCGAAGAGGGGTTGCGCGTGCATGCATGGGGGGCACGGGAGTGGGGGGGGACGTGCGGCACACGACGAGAAAAAGGTTAGCCATCACCGGTATAGGATCTCCTGCTTAAGGAGCGGGCTGGACTAGAAGACCTCCAAGGTGCCCCTTCCAGCTCTCTTCTTGATTCATTTGTCCACACACCAGTAAAGCCACGGCTCCTGAAAACGGAGCGAGGGCTGCGGATGGAAGCCAAACAGCCGAACTGCCTCGCAGGCTAATGGCCTCTGCGGAATAACGAGAGAGGAAACGTTTGCAAGCGAAGGCCGGGAGGGAGACGCCCGGCAACCGGCTGAGTCAGCAGCCTTGGCCACTGAGGCGAGGAGGGGGGATTCTGCAGGAAACGGGGACTCCGCCACCTGAGAGACAGAGGCCCAGAGAAGCGGCTGCGTGGAAATCATTGCGGGAACGCCTCGACTTACGGCCGTTCCTTTAGCGGCCATCTGAAGTTATTAACAACCCTGAAAAATAGTCACGACCGTCGTAGCTTCTCCATCTTTATAATGCCTCTTCATTGTAATGCACTGCGGCATCTTTGTAAGGCCTTGGTAATGCCACACCTGGAATACGGCTCCCAGTTTTGGTCACCACATTGTTAAAAAGGATGCTGAGACTCTGGAAAGAGTGCAGAGAAGAGCCAAGGACATGATTAGGGGGCTGGAGGCTGAAACATATGAAAAACGGTTGCAGGAATTGGATATGTCTGGTGTATGTATGTATGTATGTATGTATGTATGTATGTATGTATGTATTTTTCAAATTTATATACCGCCCTACTCCCAAAAGGGACTCAGGGTGGTGAACAGCCAAAATAAAATACAATAACGTATAAAAGTTAAAAGTTATTTAAAATAGATTAAATAATTTGGGTTTAGAAACGAAATTTAAAACATCCAATTATATAAAACATTTTAAAACCCAATTTAAAAGGGGAGACTTAGGCCAGACCAGCCTGTTGGAATAAAAACGTTTAATACAGAAAAGGACTGGGGGAGACATGATAGCAGGGTTCCAATATTTGAGGGGCTGCCCCAAAGAAGGGGGAGTCAACCTATTTTCCAAAGCACCTGAAGGCAGGAGAAGACACAACGGATGGAAACTGATCAAGAAGAGAAGCAACCTGGAATGGAGGAGAAACTTCCTGACAGTGAGGACAATTAACCCCTGGAACGACTTGCCTCCAGATGTTGTGGGTGCTTCCTCACTGGAGGTTCATAAGGAGAGACTGGACAACCCTTTGCCTGAATTGGTATGGGGTTTTCCTGCTTGAGCAGGGGGTTGGACTAGAAGACCTCTGAGGTTCCTTCCCAATTCTGTTACCTCTATTAAGAAGAACGGATGCCCATCGGGTCAAAGGGTGCCCATGGGCCCTTCCTCGGGACTCCAATTCTAAAACGGATTGGAGAAATTGGAAGACGTATTTTGAAACAGGCAATCTGAAACTGAGACTCGCTCTCCAACACCAAGGCAACAGATAGTCCCAAAAGGCCACTGGGTTTTTGCTTTTCCTTGAAAACGTTCCACTTCTCAGAAGCTTCTTCAGTTTCAATTCTCCAAAAGCAAAAGGCCTTCAAAAGAAAATTGCCGCCCTGAGTCTCCGGAGAAGGGCGGCATATAAATTAAATTAAAAAAACAAAACAAAACCCGAAAGCCCACAATTGCCTTTTGGAAAAGCCTCTTTGGTACCAACCATGGCCAAGATGTCTGAGGATCTCCGGCTGCCTTCCGGGGTCTCCTGAGGCCAAGCCTTGATTCAGGCCCTTATCAACTTCCCACCATAGTCTCCGCAGCCTTTGCGTTTCCCGTTCTCCCCCCTACGGAAGCTGCAAAGACAAGCGTGGAGCTGTAATTAAGCCAAGCTTGGCAATCTTGGGTTTATTACAGAGCTGAAAAGAAGGTCAGGAAAAGAAATCACGGTGACACCAAGAAATATCAATCAAGGGCTGGAAATCGGAATCGTAGCTGGGTTCCCTCGCGAGCTTTTGTAAACTGGGGGGGGGGGGGGATTTACAAGTACCGTGTGTGTCCGAAAATAAGACCCTATCTTATATTTTTTTTAACCCCAAAATAAGCACTTGGCCTTATTTTGGGGGAGGTCTTATTATTTTGGGGCGCGTAGAGGAAACCAGAGGCCTTGCACAACGTCACTCATGCCCTCATCATTTCCCGTCTGGACTACTGTAACGCTCTCTACATGGGGCTCCCCTTGAAGAGCACTCGGAGGCTCCAACTGGTCCAGAATATGGCCACGCGGGTGATTATGGAAGCGACATGATACACCCATGTGACACCTCTCCTGCGCGAGCTGCACTGGCTCCCAGTGGTCTTCCGGGTGCGATCCAAGGTGTTGGTCACCACCTTTAAAGAGCTCCATGGCTTAGGACCCAGATATTTACGGGACCGCCTTCTGCCACCGATAGCCTTCCACTGACCAACATGCTCCCACAGAGAGGGGCTCCTCAGGGTGCCGTCGGTTAAACAATGTAGACTGGCGACCCCCAGGGGGAGAGCCTTTTCTGTGGGGGCACCCGCCCTCTGGAATGAACTGCCCCCGGGGATACGTATGATTCCCGACCTCCGTACGTTTCGTCGTGCCCTTAAGACCTTACTATTCCAACAGGCTGGGCTGGCTAGATAAGGAATTTTAGGGGTGTTTTAATCTGGAGTTTTTAAATTTGGGGCCAAATTATTTAATACATTTTAAATTGTTTTTAAACTTCGTATTATATGTTGTTTTTACTATGGCTGTACACCGCCCTGAGTCCCTCGGGAGAAGGGCGGTATAAAAATTTAAATAATAAATAATAAATAAATGGCTGGGACCGGTTGCACATGCATTTAAATATTTTTGGGGAGGGCTTATTTTAGCGCATACGCTCAAAAGCCAGATTGGGCTTATTATCAGGGGATGTCTTATTTTTGGGGAAACAGGGTAGTCCTCAATTTACAACGGTTCATTTGCTGGGGAAAAAAAGGGACTTAGGGTCACGTGATCCAAATTCAGACCCTCGGCAACCGACTCGTATTTGTGACGGTCGTGGTGTCCCTGGGTCACGCGGGAGCCCCTTTGCCGACCTTCTGACAAGCAAAGTCGATAGGGAGGCCGGATTCGCTTAACAACCGTGTGACTGACTTAGCAACGGTGGCAAGAAATGTCGTAAGAGAGTCTCGCTTAAGCACAGAAACTTTAGAGCTCCGCTGGGGTCGTAAGTCGAGGACTATCTGTACCCCTGCTGGAATACATCTTTTATCTTAGCCTTCATTTGAAACAAATCAAAGGAATGGGGTGGGGGGGGGAGGAAGGAATCCTGTGTGAAATAATAACGAATTAGGAATAAATCCTGCAGGGATGACATTGCATGCCTCAGAAATGAGACCAACTGCATAATTGATGGATTGTTTTAGTATAATTTCGAGGCTGACCAACTCCTTAATGACAATTAAAAGGTAAGATCTGATCAAGGAAGAATGCAGCTCACTGGAAGGCCAGTTCCCAGGACCCTACAGGGCAGTGGTGGGTTTCAAAATTTTTACTACCGGTTCTGTGGGTGCGGGTTGGCGGGCGTGGCAGGGGAAGGATACTGTGAAATCTCCATTCCCTCCCCACTCCAAGGGAAGGATACTGCAAAATCTCCATTCCCTCCCCATTCCAAGGGAAGGATACTGCAAAATCTCCATTCCCTCCCCACTCCAGGAGAAGATTACTGCAAAATCTCCATTTCCTCCCCATCAGCTGGGACTTGGGAGGCAGAGAATAGATGGGGGCGGGGCCAGTCAGAATTTTTACTACCGGTTCTCCGAACTACTCAAAATGTCCGCTATCGGTTCTCCAGAACTGATCAGAACTTGCTGAAACCCACCTCTGCTACAGGGGCTGGACAACTAAGGCCTGATCTGATCGTATTTATTTATTTAAATATAAATGCCACCCATCTCGCCTAGAAGAGACTGTGGGCGGCATAAAAACAATAAAAGTAACAAGATAAAATATTGAAATTTACATATATATATATATAGGAAGTCCTCAATTTACGACTGTAATTCAACCCAACATTTCTGTTGCTCAGTGAGATCAGTTAGGAATAGAATAGAATAACAACTTCATTGTCGTTTTGAATGCACGCTAATCGGCATACATTTAAATGAAATTTCATTGCATCCGGCTCTCTAAGGGTCACCACCTCCAATAGACACGACATCAACATGACAAAAGTCGTTAAGTGAATTTTGCCCCATTTTACCTACTTTCTTGCCACCGTTAAGTGAATCACGGCAGGGGTTAAGTTAGTCAGACGGTTGTTAAGTGATTCTGGCTTCCCCATCGACTTTGCTCGTCAGAACGTTGCAAAAGGGGATCACGTGACCTCCCTGGGACACTCGTCATAAATACGAGTCCGTTGCCAAAGCGCCCAAATTTTGATCACATTTATTTTATTTATTTTATTATTCATATTTCTATGCCGCCCACTCTCCGAGGACTCTGGGCGGCTTACAACAATCGACAGTATACTAAACAGCATATTGCCCCCAACAATCTGGGTCCTCATTTGACCCACCTCGGAAGGCTGAGTCAACCTTGAGCCGGTGAGATTTAATCCGCTGATCTGTTGAACTAGCAGTCAGCTGAAGCAGCTGCAGTACTGCACTCTAACCACTGCGCCACCTCGGCCCTTACTTACCTCGGCTCTTACACGACCCTGGGGTAAGCTGCAACAGTTGTAAGTGTGAAAAACGGTCATAAGTCACTTTATAACTTTGAATGTCACTAAATGAACTGTTGTAAGTCGAGAACTACAGCGGGAACCTTTTGGGAAAAATGTATTTTTGAGGCTTGATTGAATTTCAAGATCATCCTATTCCACTGCTGGAGTGGCCTGGGAATAGCCCAGACCTTCTTAACCCAATTGAAAATCTATGAAGCCGACTAAAAAAACTGGTTAGTCAGAAGTGACCCAGCAATAAAACCCAGTTAATCGAAGCCATCATTCAATCTTGGTTTCCCATGATAACAGCTGCAGAACTGAAAGACTTGGTTCCCTCCATGGGAAGGCTGTCATTTTTGGAAGCCATATTAGGCCGGAAGCTCCAAGGCTGCCACCTTCTCATGTGTGGGAAAGTAGGAGAGGGGTTGTTAGTAGACCTAATAGCATTCTTCCTATCGGTCAAGGTCAGGGCGATCCCACATCTGGAGAAGGCGTGGTCAGGGGGCTGGATTGGGATGGAACGGACGCTGATTGGAGCATGTGACCGACTGGGTGGAAAAAGGGATGATTTGGGGGAGTTTTGACTTCCTGAAGGAAAACCCGGGCTTTTCAGATTCGGGTTTCCCCAGATGTGCCAGTTTGCCTATTCTAGTAAAGAGGACTTGGGATAATGCTTGCTTCCGCGTCTTTAGTTGGAGTTGTTTTTTTTCTGGAACGCTGACAAAAACATTGTAAGGCCGTCATTCATGCTAAAGGTTACCCAACGAAGGATTAACTGACATGGGGATCATTTTTGCATATCGTTTTTTCTATGGTGATCATTTTTGTATCTCTCCTTCCACTTTTCTTCTTTATAACCGCTATTCTAATAGCAAATCCTTCATAAAAGGCATTGCCTTACATTCCTGATTAAAGTATCTTTCCACTGATATATAATTTTATGGTGCTACGGCTACTCCCAAAAATAAGTGGTTTTATTAGCTAGTTTTAGAAAATATACTTTTCCCAAAAGGTTTCCACAATTTTGGCCTCTACTGTACCTATAGGCCTCACATCTTGCCTAGAAGCAACTCAAAGTAATGAGATAGATGATAGAACACTGAAATAAATAAATATTAACACTAAAATTGTCTTTAAAATTAAGAAATGGTATGGATTGGTATACCTTTTATTCTTTCTTCATGGCATTTGGGTCCAGCCCTAAGCATCTTCTTTCTGGCAGTTCCCCCACCCTCCAGTCAGGTGCCTTCTAGGTGTGATGTGCATACACCAACATTTTAAGAAATGGGGGAGTTAATTCTCCAACACACCTAAAGGTTTCTGGCTCAGAAGCGCCGACAAAAAACCCGCAAAGGTTCCTCTTTTGCTGATAAGCTCCCAGCGTTTTCGTCTGGGGGCCCCTGCACCCTCCTTTACAAATCTGAACCTTGCAAGCCTCCAGCGCAATGCGATTAAAGAAGAAGCGTACGCACGCTGCTCCACGATATATTTCATCGGCGTTCATAAGAGAGATTTAATGGCAGCCCAGACCCAGAGCAATCTTGTTTATCTGTGTGGTCCAGAGACAGCAGAGGAGAACGGAGGAGTGCATTAAAATTACTGCGCATTCAGCACAACACAAACACAAACACATATGCCTTCTTGCGCTGGGTTTCTGGCAACTTAAAACAGGCCGGGCTCCCATGCACCAGGCTGGTGAGAAAGCAAAAAGGCACACGGGACCGAATGGCAAGATCTTCCCACTTCCATTCTTTTGCGCACGCACATGGATGCTTTGAGACTAGCAAAGCAATGAGATGGTCTCCTCGCCGGATCTGAAGGTATCTAAAGGCACCTCAATCGGAGTCCCTGGATGCTTCTGGACAATTCATGTTACTACATTCTGGGCGAGATCGGTTTGATTTGTACCTATTTTAATCTTGAATTTTATATTTTAAATTTTAAGGCAGGGGTATCGGGCTGTGGCCTGTTAGGAACCGGGCCATGCAAGCGGTGGATGAATGACCTGTGTGTGCGTGGGATCTAGGTTGCACGCGAAACCATCCTTCCCACCCGCGGTCCGTGGGAAAAATGGTCTTCCACGAAACTCATCCCTGGCATTGCACGCCAAAACAACTAGATAAATAAAGAACAGTTGCTGGAATTATAAAGAACGGTTGCAGGAACTGGGTATGTCTAGTTTTTTGTTTTTTGTTTTTTGAAATTTGATTTCTATGCCGCCCTTCTCCGGAGATTCAGGGCGGCTTACAATGCGCCAAGCAATAGCCTTCATACTTTTGTATATTTATACAAAGTCATCTTATTGCCCCCACAAACTGGGTCCTCAATTGACCTACCTTAGAAAGGATGGAAGGCTGAGTCAACCCTGAGCCTGGGGAGATTCAAACTTACAGTAATTGCAGGCAGCTGAATGTTCTTCTTTCTTTCTTTCTTTCTTCTTTCCTTCCTTTCTTTTTTTAATTTGATTTATATGCCGCCCTTCTCCGGAGACCCAGGGCGGCTTACAATGTGTTAAGCAATAGCCTTCATACTTTTGTATATTTTATACAAAGTCCGCTTATTGCCCCCACAAACTGGGTCCTCCATTGACCTACCTTAGGAAGGATGGAAGGCTGAGTCAACCTTAGTAAACCTAGTTTAATGAAAAGCAGGACTGGGGTGACATGATAGCAGTCTTCCAATATCGCAGGGGCTCCCCCAAAGAAGAGGGAATCAAGCTATTCTCCAAAGCACCAGAAGGCAGGACAGAAGCAATGGGTGGAAATTAACCAAGGAGAGAAGCAAGAATTAAGAAGAAACTTCCTAAAAGTGAGGACAATTAACCAGTGGAACAGCTTGCCACCAGAAGTTGTGAATGCTCCAACACTGGAAGTTTTAAAGATGATGTTGGATAACCATTTGTCTGAAGTGGTGTAGGGTTTCCTGTCTAAGCAGGGGGTTGGACTAGAAGACCTCCGAGGTCCCTTCCAAATCTGTTATTCTATTCTATTCTATTCTATTTAAGGGGCTGTCACAAAGAAAAGGGGGTCAAATTATTCTCCAAAGCACCAGAGGGCAGGAGAAGCAGCAATGGATGGAAACTAACCAAGGAGAGAAACAACCTGGAATTAAGGAGAAATTTCCTGACAATGGGAACAATTAATCCCTCCAACCCCTCCAAGACTGATATACTGGTGTCCCATGATCTAGCTCCCCCATCACTATTGATGGGAGGGGAGTGTCTTGCTCCCTCGGAAAGGGTCTTAAACTTGGCGTCCTCCTTGATTCACGGCCGTCTTTAGTGGACCATCTAACGGCCGTGACAAGGGGGGGCACTTGCACAGGCTCTCCTGGTGCACCAGTTATGCCCTTTTCTAGACAGGGACACCCTCCGTACGGTCACTCATGCTCTCATTATCTCTCAGTTGGATTACTGCAATGCCCTCTACATGGGGCTGCCTTTGGGGTGCACCCGGAGGCGCCAACTGGTCCAGAATGAGGCCACGCGAGTAGTTACGGGTGCATCCCGCCACTCCCACAGAACACCATTATTGTGCGAGCTGCACTGGTTGCCAGTGGTCCTCTGGATCCGCTTCAAGGTGCGGGTACTCACCTATAAAGCCCTTCATGGCATGGGCCTGGGGTATTTGTAGGATCACCTCCTACCGGCCTCCCACTGCCCAGTGCACTCACATAGGGCTGCCCTCCTCTGGGTACCCTCGGCCAGACAGTGTCAGCTGGCGGTCCCCAGGATGAGGGCGTTCTCTGTGGTCACACAGACCCTCTGGAATGGGTTGCCCACCGGGCTCCGGACGGCCCCCGACCTCCACACCTTCCGCGCCGACCTAAAGACATGGCTCTTTCAGCAACTTCCCTGATCTGCTGTGGATTTTAACTTGGGGATTTGGGGATTTTAAATTGGTTTTTAATATTTAACATTATTTTTATCTATTCTCGAGTTGTTTTATTGTTGTGAGCCGCCCCGAGTCCTACGGGAGAAGGGCGGCATATAAATCTGACAAATAAATAAATAAATAATCAATCAATCAATCAGTGGAACAGCTTGCCACCAGAAATTGTGAGTGCTCCATCACTTGAAGTTTTACTGGCTTGCCATCTGTCAAAAATGGTGTAGGGTCTGCTTGGGCGGGGGGTTGGACTAGATGACCTCCAAGGTCCCTCCCAACTCTGTTATTCTATTCTATTCTAGACACAGGGACCGTTTTGTCCCTCGGGTCATCGCTCTTACTCAGCTAGTAGGACTGCATTGCTATTATCCATCTCGTCTTTCCCATGACCTCCTCCTATTGGTTTCTTATGACTAGCAGGCAGTCCTCGCCTTACGACCACAATGGAGCCCCCAAATTTATGTCGCTAAGGGAGAAACTTGTGAAGTGAGCTTCGCCCCATTTTACGACATTTCTTTCCACCGTTGCTAAGTGAATCACAGCAGTTGTTAAATTAGTTGTACGGTTGTTAAGTGAATCTGGCTTCCCCATGGACTTTGTCAGAAGGTCGTAAAAGATGATCACATGACCCCAGGATACCGCAACCGTCATAAACAGGAACCAGTTGTCAAGCTTCTGAATGTCAATCACACGATCCTGGGGATGCTGCAGCCGTTATAAGTGTGAAAACAAGTCCCTTTTTTTCCAGTGCTGTTCTAATTTTGAATGGTCACTAAATGATCTCTTGTAAGTCAAGGACTACCTATAGTAGGGCTGTATTACTATCATCCTTCTCATCGTTCCTATTACCTTTTTCTATTGATGTCTTAAGAATAAAGAATAAAGCAAGAGTAATACTTCGTTAGTTGCACGTACACTGAGAGTTTCTGCACCAGAGACAAATTCCTTGTGTGTCCCATGATCACACTTGGCCAATCACACTTGGTCTCCCTTTCTGACAGGGAGAACCATCAAGAGACGTTGCCTTCGGAAGTGGTGGGAGCTTCATCCTGGAGGCTTTCAAGAAAAGAGTGGACCACCATTTGTCAGAAATGGTGTAAGCTCTCCTGCTCGAGCGGGGGTTGGACTAGATGACCGATAAGGTCCCTTCCAACTCTTATTTATTTTGTCAAGTTTATGTAGTATATATTGGAGGTGGTGACCTTTTGAGAGTTGTCTGCAACGAAATGTCATTTTAATGTAGGTCGATTAGCGTACCCTCAAAGTGACAATAAAATTATTCTATTTCTATTACTATTCCATTCCATTCTATATTGTATTATAGATTCTATTCTATTCTATAGACCCGTGATGGCACACGAATCCCACCGGAAGTTGGCAAATGGGCCATTTCTGGCCTCCGGGGTGGGTGGGAAACGCTGTTTTCGCCCTCCCTTGACTCCTAGAAACCTCTGGAGCCAGGTGAGAGAGAAAAACAGGCCTACCAGGCCATCGCGTGCCAGGAGCGGGCAGGGGCATGGGGGGGTCATCATGCATGCGTGGGGGCAGGGTGCATAGAATTATGGGTGAGGTCACACACGCATGCGCAACCCCCCCCACCCCGCCCCCTCCTGGCATGCGCTGGCAAAAAGGTTAGACATCCCTGCTATAGACTATATTCTATTATAGATATTATAGAGTAGATTATGCTATATTCTACTCTATATTCTATATTTCATTCTATCTTCTATCTTCCACTCTACAGCCAGAAAGGTCAGGGACCACTATCTTATAACATGCCTTATTTTAACTTCAATGCTTCTGACATGCAATACTCTGTCTGTGGATGCCCTAAGTCCAGGGGCCATTGACCACCCGAGGCAGCAGGAAAGTCCGTGCGTTCGGCATGGGCCCGCCTGCTCGAGGCGCATAAAGCAGAAAGGGACCACTGACCACCCATTCCGGGAATTGTGGGTTCCCACAGAGAGGCAGGAAACTCCCACCGCTTTTTAACGGCAACGCCACCCACCAGCCCACCTCCACGCATGAACAGGGCGGCACGCGGTGTTGCCTTGTGGGAGACATTACAAGGAGAGGACGCGGCACCTCTGTATAATATTTCGCGGTCCCCACCGGCGGAGGAAAGAAAGAAAGAAAGGGTGGAGGGGGGGAGAAGAAGAGGAGACCGGCCGCACTGCTGAACAATGCAGTTTTGAATTCAATTAAAGTGATTATCTGTTGTGCCAAATAAATTGTGTACAGCATATATCCTGTAGCAGTTTACACCTAAAGGCTCATTATTTTCCTAACGGTTTCCTCCTGTTTATGTGCTTTCAAATTAAATTGCTGATAATATGCGCCCAAGTTTAAAAAAAAAAAAAACCGAGTGCACCTTGTCCGAAGAAAATTGATTCTCCTTTCCTCCTGAAGCGAGTGATTGCCAGTTTTTATATACTCCGTTCCTGGCGGTCATTAGTAATTCAATTTTCTTTTTATTAGCCCCCTTATCTGCTGAGCAATATAGTGGCAGGGCTGACCTCTTTCGCACGGGTAAATGTTTAAAATCTTTTCCCTGATTAATTTTGCCAGTTAAGGAAAAGAGGAGAAATGGCCCGGCTCTTAGCCATCACAATGAATATAGCTTAATGTTGATGGTGATGGAATTTCTAATGCCAGGGAAATTGATTGAACGCAGCAATTATGGCTCGCTCCTAACTCAAGGGAAATGGGATACTGTTCTCCTGGCCGCAGTCTTTTGGTTATTTAAAACAATCCAATTTGCAAGGATAATTATATATTAGTGTTTTATCTGCCACTTGAAATGAACATGGGAGTTTTGATACTGGCCCGGCAATAGCAGGTTATTGCTGCAAATTACCCGGTATCTGCTTTCTTTCACATAAAGAGCGAATTAGGCAATCAATTACCAGAAAAAGGTGGGCCAGGGAAAGAGGAGGGCCAAGACTGCCCTCTACAGGTCAGGGGGAGGCGTCACGTGAGCCTTGGCTGAAGGGGGGGGGGCAGGGGGGAAACACACGGCAAGCCACCCCACTGCTCCAGCCTCTGGAGTAGGCCCCCAACATGATGATAGAGGAGGAGGAGGAGGGGGGGGAGGATAAAGGGAAAGAGGAAGAGGAGGAAGAAGAGGAAGAAAGAGGAGGAGGATAAAGGAAAAGAGGAAGAGGAGGAGGAAGAAGAAAGAGAAGAAGGGAGGAAAAGAGGAGGAGCAGGATAAAAAAGAGGAAGAGGAGGAAGGAGGAGGAGAATAAAGGAGAAGAGGAAAAGCGGAAGAAGGAGAGGGGAGGAGGAGGGGAGGAAATAGTAGAGGAGGAGGTGAAGAGGAGGATAAAAGGGAAAGGAAGAGGAGGAAAAGGGGGAAAGGGAAGGTAGAGGAGGAAGGAGAGGAAGAAGAGAAAGAGGAGGAGAAAGAAGAAGAGGAGAAAGAGGCGGGGCCAGGAATGGGCTGTTCCTAGCAGCTTGCTATCTGTTGCAACTAAACAAGCCCTAATCAAATTACCTACAGGACCTCATTATCAGGAGGGACACCCCCCCCCGCGCCCCACCAAGCCCTGGCCCCAGACCCCCAGCACCGAGAAGCCCCGGGGTTCAGAACACGGAATGGTTGCAATGGCGTTGATTTTCAAAGCTGAGCAAAAGCTCACAGCTCGAACATTAACCCTTTCCTTGCGGGGCTAAGGGCCTGCTCACCTGGTGCACCTGCCGGCTTTCAGATTCCCTTTTGAAGGCCACACATGTTCAGGTCTCAGGTAACGGCCGCAAAGAGCATGCCGGCTGTCATGGAGTTACAATGGGCAGCAGCATCACAAATGGCCCAGCGGATCTCGTTCGTAAATATGGACCTTTTTTTTACACCCCTCTCGATTACAGGTGGTCCTCGACTTACGACTGCAACTGAGCCCCCCCGACATTTGTTAAGTGAGTTCCGCCCCATTTTACGACTTTTCTTGTCACAGTCACTAAGTGAATCATCCCGGTTGTTACGTCAGTAATACGGTTGCTAAGTGAATCTGGCTTCCCCGTTGACTGTGCTCGTCAAAAGGTCACAAAAGGGGGATCAGGTGACTCCGCGTCAGAGTGCGCACAGTGTGACTATTTTGAGACAACCCAGGAGCAAACTACAGTGAACAGGTTTGTCTTTCAACTAGTGGTTTATCTACGAGGAATATATACATACACGTACTAGGAAAATTCAGGCAATCAATCATCAATTACAGCGGCATGGAAGCGCACACACAGAGAGAGAAAGAGAGAGACACCCTCACAGGGCCTCTCTTATAAAACAGCCTCTCAAAGGGGTAAAGAGTCAAATAACCCTGCTGACTCATTTTATTTTATTTTATTTTATTTATTTATTTATTTTTATTTCTATACCGCCGTTCTCCCACAGGACTCAGGGCGGTGTACAGCCAGAATAAAAACATGAAACATACAAACATCATAAATATTAAAATTTAAAATTATTAAACGTTTTGGCCCAGTATGATTAAAAACCCCAAAATTAAAACTCCTAATTAAGATTCATTTAAGTCAGCCCCGCCTGTCGGAACAGCAGGATCTTGAGGGCACAGCAAAAAACACGGGAGGTCAGAGATTTTACGTATTTCCGGGGCAGTTCATTCCAAAGGGCAGGGGCTCTCACAGAAAAGGCTCTCCCCCTGGATGTCGCCAGCCGACATAATTTGGCCGCGGCACCCTGAGGAGTCCCTCTCTGTGGGAGCGAACTGGCCGGTGGGAGGCTATCGGTGGCATACTACCATTGCATTATCATTACAGCATTACAGCAGCTGGTCAGCTATTAAAACATCATTACCCTGACACTCCAGGACACTGCAACCATCATATGTACATGCCAGTTGCCAAGCCTCTGAATTTTGATCACGTGACCGTGGGGATGCTGCCACCTATGATCATAAAAATCGGAAACAAGTCACTTTTTCCAACGCTGTTCTAACTTCAAATGTTAGAGCCTCAGATAGCTCAACAGGCTAGATAGCCTGTTATTAACATTCAGCTGTCTGCAATTATTGCAAGTTCGAGGCTCAAGGTTGACTCAGCCTCCCATCCTTTCTAAGGTAGGTAAATTGAGGACCCAGTTTGTGGGGGCAATAAGCTGACTTTGTATAAATATATACAAAATTATGAAGGCTATTGCTTAACGCATTGTAAGCCGCCCTGAGTCTCCAGAGAAGGGCGGCATATAAATCTATTTTTTTTTTAAAAAAAGGTCACTGAACGAACGGTTGTAAATCGAGAACGCCCTATATAATCTGGACTGAAAGCTTGACTTCGCCAATCGTATGCCCAAAATCTATTACGAAATCCTGTCTTAGTCACAAGGCAGCACAACAAAACCTACCAACATCCGCTGAAACACGATCTTACGCCCTGCAACAAGTCGCACCTAATAAATATAGGTCATAAACTGTTTTTTCTAGGAACAGCACAAAACACCAGTTGTAAAAAAGGAGATGCAAACATGAAAAGCAGAAACGTGACAGCTTTGAGCAAGGGTAGGCTGAATAATCTAAGCCATTTTTTCCCTCCCATTTAAAGATATATATATATATATATATATATATATATAAAAACAGTGTGAAAGACTTGTTTTTCCCTGCAATTCTGTTTATGAGGAAGTCAGAGTCAGCCGGCGGGGAGTAGACTAAATAAAGAGCCAACAAAACAACTGTAAAGCACATCTGTCTTTGAAGCCTCGCCCTGCCCCCAGATCTTCCAACAGCTTTCTGAAATTGTCAACATTTCAAAAGCCGCAAAAATGCCAGAAAGATGCCGAGCTCGGCCCTTCTGCCTAAACGCTCAGCGGAGAGAGAAGTTTTTTAATTTTTATTTTACACTTGTTCCAACTAAATCAAGGGACGGAGGGCTCTTCTTCCTCCCATCGTCTTCCTCTTCAAGGTACGGGCAAGTCAGGCAAAGAAAGCCGGGGCAACTGGGAGCCAAAGACTCAGGTCCAAAGCTCAGATCCTAGGTGGGTATCAGAAAACCATAACCCACAGGACGTAGAAGCCCCCCTCTCCCCGGTTAGTGATCGGCCGACACCCCAAATTTCCACGGCCAAAATCTCTGAAAATCAGGTAACTTTCAAAAGCTCAATCCTGAATACAATCCTGAACACAGAGTGATAAAAATCTGTGATTTTTTTTTTAAATCAGATTTTAAAAAAATTTAAATTGGATTTTTAAAAATTTAAATCGGATTTTTCCCCCCATTTTTATCAAATTTATTTTAATAAAATGCTTTTGAAGTAAAAATCTATCTAAAGACAGTTTTCTATTTAAGATAACGTTAATAATTTAGTACATTCCGCATGAAACGGAGCTTAGTTATGTAGCAGAAGGCTCTATATTCTGCAATATTTACAAATCTTGGTAAACTCACTCAATGAATCCAAGCTCCGCAAGCTGAGATAATACGCACTGCACGGAGGCATTCACACTTCACAGCAGAGATGAAATCTGCTCTTTAAAAATTACGATTTAAATTGAGTCGATTGAAATCAAGGCTTTTTACCAGCGATTTAAATCGTGATCTAAATCGACTTGATTTAAATCAAATCCACCCTGAATATGGATCACAAGGTTTTTCGGAAGTGGGAGGCAGCCCACGCCTATTCCCCCCCCCTTAAAACACCACAAATGGGGTACTGCAACCTCCGGGACCCCCGGGCTTTCCTAGTCCTCCAGGTGAGGAGAGAAAAGATCCTCACTGGGTCTTTTTTGGCTAGAGATCCTCTCAAAATATCACCGTTCGGATCGGAACAGGGATAACCACCCCAAGAGAACCACAATAGCTGGCCTCTTGGCACGCAACGGTCTTGGCTTGGCCAGCCATCCAGAGTCGAGGGTGGCCGGTCAAACTCGCTCTCGCCACCAAGCCAACGTCTCCCAATTCAAAGCATCTCTTACCTTCTTTGGGCGAACCAGGAACGCGAGAGGCCGGCAGCCGGCGCAACCTGTGCTTGCCGATCTGCACGAGGCCTTTTGTGCCGGTTCTGCGGGCGGTGGGGGAGGACCTTCCCCGCGTGGCGTGGCGCTTCCGGAGGCAGTAGCGGCTTTTGAGGAGCAGGGTGGGAGAGCTGGAAGGAGAAGCAGAGCGCGGGTCAGAATCCTTCACCGCAAAGGCACCTCGAACACAAATAGGCACCACCTCGAACACAAATAGGCATCATCTGCAAAGGCACCACGCGGAAAGGGTACCACGCAGAAAGTTCTTGTGCACATAATGCAGCTTATTGCCTGACGAAAAGCCCCAATCCTCTCTGGGAGAGAAGTGCAAAGCATGAAACCACCTGGTCAGGAGCTTCGTCGCGCGCACTTTGTTCTCTAAATGTGGCTTCTGGCCACAAGGAAGCATTCCGACATCTCCCCTCACCTGAGAGTCCTCCAGGGGTCTGGACCAGAAAACTGGGCCTTCCCCTTCATCTCGTTCAACTCGGCAAGCTTGCAGAATCAAAATTAAATCAGCCCAGGTCTAGACAGGTAGTCCTTGATTTATGGCCAAAATGTAGGTTGTTAAGTGAGAATAAAATAAAATGCATTTTTTTCCCCAAACAGGAAGAGCCGGTCAGGATCGAACTGCTGGCAGTGGGCAGTGTTAGCCTGAAATAGTGCATTCTAACCACTACGCCACCATGACCCGCCCTTCCTTCCTTCCTACTTAGCACTAGTACTTAGACTTATGTGCCGCTTCACAGTGCTTCACAGCCCCCTCTAAGCGGTTTACAGAGTCAGCCTCTTGCCCCCAACAATCTGGGTCCTCATTATACCCACCTTGGAAGGACAGAACGCTGAGTCAACCTTGAGCCTGGTGCGATTTGAACTGCCAAATTGCAGGCAGCCTGCAGTACTGCACTCTGACCACTGCGCCACCACAACTCTTACACATTACGCACATTAATTGACTTTATCTTATCTATCTTCATAAAACTGCACTGTCTTTCAGCGAATCGGTCTTCCACCGCTTCACCGCAGGTAAGCCAGCCTGGCTAACCTCTACTGGAGTCCCCAACTATGGCATTGCCTGAACCCACTTCCCCCAGAAAAGGCAGGTTTTGCGGCAGGAAAAAATGGTAATTCTATTTCATGGAACATGTGGATTCATACGTTAATTTGGGATTAATGATTGTAACCGTGATTTGTGATCTATGACCTATTACTCGCTTTTTGTGTGTACACTCTGAACTTATGCACCGGAGACAAATTCCTTGTGTGTCCACTTGGCCAATAAAGAATTCAATTCTATTCCTATTCCTACTCTCTACACTCTACATGTCATTTTTTATTAATCTATTCTCTCCTCTCCATTCCATTCCATATTTTATTATTCTGTTCTGTTCTGTTCTGTTCTGTTCTGTTCTGTTCTGTTCTGTTCTGTTCTATTCTATTCTATTCTATTCTATTCTATTCTATTCTATTCTATTCTATTCTATTCTATTCTATTCTATTCTATTCTATTTCTCTATATCTAATAGTCCCTTCTTCATTTTTCACTTTCTCTTCTCTTCTTCCTCTATTCCATCCCATCCCATCTATTCATTATCCTATCCTATCCTATCCTATCCTATCCTATCCTATCCTATCCTATCCTATCCTATCCCTCTATTCTTTTCTTCATTCCTCTATTCTGTTCTGTTCTGTTCTATTCTATTTTTCATTTTTCTCTTCTCGTCTTCATTCCTCTATTCCATTCCATTCCACACCACTCCACTCATAACCAGGATGAGCAATTGAAGTTAAAAGAAAAGGAAAAAACAAACAAACAATTGGAACAATTGTTAGCAGGACCTGGAACTTACCTGGCACTTCCTTTCCTCTTTGTGGTTTTCGGCCAGCTCCTCAGCCTGTAGTTAGCAAAGCCGCTCGTTCCAAAGAAGACTCTTGGGCTGCCATGTCCAAAAGGGACCCGCCTCAGCACTTGGAGGGAGGTGCTGGCACCCACACAGGGGGCCTCCCCGGGCCCAGCCCCTTCCTTGCGCTTCCAAGTGAAGACCGATGCCGATGTGGAAGGAGCAGACTTCGCACTCGCCGCTTTCCACCTGTACTGGCTGGAGGAAACCGCCAGCTTCGAATGAGGGCTGGGTTTCTTTGGTTTGGCCCCCAGCTCGAGATGCACTCCCCTGGATTGCAACTTGGGGGAGGTCGCTGCCCCGCCGGTGGCAAACTTGGGGGTGCTTTCGGGGGCCCTGGAAACAGCCCACCGCTTCACGCTTCGAGGGGATTTGCTGGGATTTGCCACCCAGGTGTAATTGGCTCTCTTGAAGCGGGAAGACCTGCCGGAGGCCGGCAAGGAAGTCGATTTCTGGAGCGTAACAATGGCGGGTTTGTTTGGGGGAAGACTCGTCCCAGTGCTGGAAGACGCCTCCTCGCCCGAATGGGCAGACAGCCCCACACTCCTGGTGGGGCTGAACCTGGCTGTCCCTGCAGGAGAGGGGCGGCGGGAGGACCCATACAGGTGTGAAGGCTCAGGTGCTGGCTTCTTCCAGATTGGGAGAGACCCTGTTCCTTGTTCAGCCGAGGCCAGACACCGGTGAGGCTCAGATTTCAACGTAACGGCACTCTCGCTGATACTCCTGCCTAAACTGGGGATCAGCTTGCTCCCCCCAACGGGCTTCTTCTGACCGGCCGCCGGTCGGTTATTTCCACCCGTAGCCAGATTTTTGCAACGGGGTACGTGGGACGAAGTGGAAGCGCACATATCTTTGTTGGGTCTCGAGTCCGCGTTGAAAGGCCAAGGAGCTGCGGAAGGGCTTCCCCTAGAAGACGACGGTGCCTTTCTCGATCCCGAAAAGCCCTGCGAGAACCCTGAGCCGGTGGCATCACCCGCCAGGGAGCCAGCTGGCTGGCTGACGTTTGCCTTTGCAGTGGAGACGGTCTTCGCTTCCGAAAGCATCAGTGGTGGCTTGGGAGCCTCCCTAGCGGCCTGGCTCTGGGCCGCCCAAGAAGTCCCTGGAGAAACGCTGGTGGCCGAAGACAGAGCTGGTCTAGGCGGGGCGTTGACAAGAGAGTATTTCTTCCTCCAGGTAGTTGCGCTGGCCTGGCCGGATGGGACATCTTGGGAGGGTTGCTGGCTGAATCTCGTGCTGAGGGCCGCTTGGCTTTGAAAGGCAGGAAGTTTAGGGTTCCTCCACCTGGAGACCGAAGCAGGCGGTGGAGGAACTGGCGCATTCCCATGGACGTTTTTATGGTCATTGATGAGACCTGAATAACAGAACCACAGAGTTAGAAGGGACCTCGGAGGTCTTCTAGCCCACCCCCGCCTGCTTAAGCAGGAGACCCTATAACAATTTACAGGTGTAGACGTTTTTATGTGATAGACAACGTGTTACAGCCTTCCTTTCCAGAGTTGTTAAGTGAACTTAACCCTGCAGTTGTTGTTAGTAAGTTGTTCAGTCAAGCTGGCTTCCCCATTGAGTTTGCTTGTCAGAAAATTGCAAAAGGGGAACACAGGACCCCGCGACACTGCGACCGTCATAAATATGAGTCAATTTCCAGGAGTCTGAATTTGGATCACCTGACCATAGGGACAGCAATAGCAATAAGACTCGTATACCGCTTCCCAGTGCTTTCCACCCCTCTCTAAGCAGTTTACAGAGTCAGCCTCTTGCCCCCAACAGTCTGGGTCCTCATTTTACCCACCTCGGAAGGACGGAAGTCTCAGTCAACTTTGTGCCTGGTGAGATTCGAACTTCCAAATTGCAGGCAGCCGGCAGTCAGAAATAGCCTGAAATACTGCAGTCCTTCCTTCCTTCTGTCAGGGTTCCAAGTAACACCCCCAACCAAATCAAACTCCGAGGCTTGAGTTTCCTCAAAGCTCATTTTTATTAGAGATGTCACATTGGCACATCTGGGAAAACCCGAATCAGAGAACTTCTGGGTTTCCCTCACCCAAAGTTCAAGTTCAAGTCCTTGCCCATCACCCACATGTCCGTCACACCAACCAATCAGGTACCCTCCAGCACAGAAGATAACTCCTCATTCTTCTCAGCACAACCGCAGGGCAAAGCAGCCTTAACTTTCTGGAAAGAATGTTATTTTGGCTACCTATCGTCTTCACTCCATACAATCCCCCCTCCCATTTTCCCACAGTAGAATTTGTGGCAGGCATGAAGGCTCAAAGATAAAAGATGGCTTCCAAGTCTGACTCCTTCCTTCCTTCCTTCCTTCCTTCCTTCCTTCCTTCCTTCCTTCCTTCCTTCCTTCCTTCCTTCCTTCCTTCAGCAATTAGACTTACCTACCTCTTCCCAGTGCTTTGCAGCCCTCTCTAAGCGGTTTTACAGAGTCAGCCTCTTGCCCCCAACAATCTGGGTCCTCATTTTACCAACCTCGAAAGGACGGAAGGCAGAGTCAACCTTGAACCGGTCAGGATTGAAGTGTTGAACTGCTGGCAGCCAGCAGAATTAGCCTGCAGTACTGCACCACCACAGTTCGGGTCATGAAAAACGGTCATAAGTCACTTTTTTCGTTGCCGTTGTAACTCTGAACAGTCCGTAAACAAATGGTTGTAAGTTGAGGATTATCTGTAATGGTTAGCTCCCTTATGGTTGCAAATCAAGCTGCAGTCAGAAGTCGGAAGTCTAAAACTTTACCTGCAGCTCCTCCTGCAGACCACTGAAACATGGGGGACCTCCTAAAAGAAAAATGCAATGAACGGCCTGAATATTCTTTGTGGCTGTGCGTGGAGAAGGTTCCACCCTGTGCAACTCTCTCGTCTGGCTATGCATTTACTGAGAATTATCCTTGATTTTGGCTTATTCAGATAACGGCTGACATCTTATCTGCCCTGCCGGAGAAGCTAACACCAGGTGGGGCAGGTTTAGATAAAAGTCAGGACGGGAGAGCTTTGGTAGCTACCTTCCAAGCCACCATAAAAGCACAACTGTTTTAGCCTTCCCCATATCCTCTGTGTGTGTGTGTGTGTGTATTTAGTGGTGAAGGGTACGCAGTTCGGAGGTCTGAAGGGAGCACGTTAGCAACAAATCATTCTGGGAGGGAAAAAAATCTATTTATGTGGTTGCTGGGGATGGACTTAATGGCACCTAATCCATCAATCAATCGAAGTCTTGGGGAGAGATTGTCCTGCTATTGATCAAAAGAGCAGGATATTCTTCATATATTTCAGGGCATGAAAACCCTCATGCAAATCACCAGGGACCCATATCGTATTTCCTATCTCTACAGAAGCCAAGTTCAGGCCTGATGGCTCTGAAACAGCAATGATTAAATGGCAACCAAACCCCCGAATTCAGGCAGGTTACGCTCTGGCTTTCAAACGTTGGCCTCTTTCAAAACGATGTGCAGGTAATTCTCTACAGTTTGTTTAATGACCGTTCAAAGTTGCGACGACACTGAAAAAAGCAACTTATGACCGTTTTTCACACTTACGACCCTTGCAGCATCCTCAAGGTCATGGGAGCAAAATTCCTATGCTTGGCCACTGGCTCACAATTACGACGGTTTCAGTACCCCAGGGGTCACGAGATCTCCTTTTGCCACCGTCTGAAAAGAAAATCAATGGGGAAGGCCTGACAGATTCACTTAATGACTGTCTTGCTAACTAAGAGAGGGCAAAACTCACTTAATAACTGCCTCACTCGGCAAAAAAACCTTGGGCTCACCTGTGGTCATATGTCGAGGACTGCCTGTGTTTGGTAGAAACAGTACCCATCAAACTTACCTTGAGAGGTTCCAAATGATTGTTTTTTGTGTGTGTATCGACTCATGGAGTCCCTAAATCCTGAGATTTAGATGCAAAGAGCCCAAAATAAAGATTCCAGGATTGTGTGTGTAAATACAGGTAGTCCTCGACTTACAACTGTTCCTTTAGTGACCATTCAGAGTTACAGCAGGAGAGAAAATGTCACTTATGGCTGTTTTTCATGCTTAAAGACCGTGGCAGCATCCCTTTGGTCACCAAAATTCAGACGCTGAGCAACTGGCTCGTACTGGTGACGGTTGCTGTGTCCCAAGGTCCTCTTTTCCGACCTTCTGACACAAGTTAATGGAGAAGCCAGATTCTCTTAACAACCGGGTTACTAACTTATCAACTGCAGTGATTCACTTAACAACGGTGGCAGGAAAGAAAATAAAAGGGAGCAAAACTCACTTAACAAGAGAAACGTTGGGCTCAATTGTGGTCATAAGTCAAGGACTATCTGTATGCTGGAAGCCAGCTCAGAGAAGCAGCTAAGGCTAGAATTATTTAATTCGTTTTTATTCTATTTTAAATTTTGGTATTTATGTGTTTTATCTTAAGGCTGTTCACCGCCCTGAGTCCTTCGGGAGTACGGTGGTATATAAATCTAATAAAATGGGGGGGGGAGGGGGGGGAAGGAGTTCTAATCTGACAAACCCGACTGGGTGACCTTGGGGCAGTCCTTCTCTCTTTTACCCCGATAAAGGAGACAAGATCAAATAATGTCTAACAATCCGGCCCAGAGATCAGTCCAGATAGTCACCAGGAATGAACAGAGATTCAAAAACACCTATATTTTATATATGTATAGACACCACCCCGGGGTTTCCTCCGGGCCCCTCAGCCTGTGCCTCTCCTCCCACCGCCCAACTACAGTTCCCATCATTCCCAGCGGAGGCCCACCTTGATTATACATATATTATATTCTAACATTTCTCCTGTAAGTGTCTGCCTTTCTCAGGATCAGCCAAGTGTCGATTCTTTTGGTTGCAAACAGGAAGTGACCGGCCAGCTAGTCCGCCTGGGCCTGACATTGGAGGGTCAAGTCCCGCAGCTGGCTTTCATTCCTAAAGTGGGACTAGAACTCCCAGTCTGGTCAATCACCAGGAGAACGGGAGCTCTAGTCCCACCTTAGGGACTTTGAGCCACCTATTTTCTCTCAACCCCACAATGTCAGGCCCAGGCAACAAGCCAGCCAGATAAAACCCCCAGCTGGGATTCATAGCTGGCGGGACTAGAACTCCCAGTCTCCTGTTGGCCCCATCTCACCCAGCCGGTTTTCATGGCTAAGGCGGGACTACAACTCCCCGTCTCCTAGTAATTGGCCCAAACTCACCCAGCCACCTTTCATGGCTAAGGTGGGACTAGAACTCCCCGTCTCCTGGTAATTGGCCCAAACTCACCCAGCCACCTTTCATGGCTAAGGCGGGACTAGAACTCTCTGTCTCCTGGTAATTGGCCCAAACTCACCCAGCCGGTTTTCATGGCTAAGGCGGGACTAGAACTCCCCGTCGCCTGGTAATTGGCCCAAACTCACACAGCCGGCTTCCATGGCTAAGGCGGGACTAGAACTCCCCGTCTCCTGGTTTCTAACCTGAGTCCTTCACCACTGGACCAACCTGTCTCTCAACTATTTAGCATGTAGGCTACAAACATTTCTGAATGACAATAACTGGAGTTCTTCGCTGGACTTCATTTCCCAGAATTCCGGGAGCTGAATGAAGGCCTCCAGTTGCCAAGTTTGGAGAGCCCTCCCCTAGCGGCATTATGGAACTGAAGGGCACCTCAGAGGCCATCCAGTCCAGCCCCCCCCCCGCCCATTAACAGCCCCAGGGAAGGGGAGGGGGGGTGACAGTCTCTGTATTCCCTCCCCCCAAGGGCCTGGGGCAGGGCCTGCTGTGGCCGGGTCCCTAATGGCCCCCGCTGACCCCCCCCCGGCCCCGCCTGAGGAAGGAGGGAGGGAGGGAGGGAGGGAGGCCGGCCTGCTCCCACCACCCGGCTCTCCTCCAGGGCCCTCAGGCCGGGCCCCTCCTCCCGCCGCCCGACTACAGTCCCCATCGGCCCCAGCGGAGGCCCACCTTGAAGCAAGCGGATCTGCCGCCTCAGCCGCTCCTGCTCGGGCTCCATCCGAGCCTCCAACCGCCGCCGGCGCCCCTGTGACGCCATCGCCGCGCGACGGGCCCCTTTTCACTTGTCGCGGCCTCTAGAGGGCGAGCGAAAGCCAGCGCCGGCTGACAACCCGACACTTCCGGCTCTGCCGCGAAGGGGAACTCAAGAGGGGAAGGCGGTCGGATCCCACCATCCACCCCCAAGCCGCCCAGCCTTTCTTATATAGCTCAAGCCCCGCCTGCTTTCCTGCTCGTCCGCCCAGCGTAAGGGTTGCTCCTTCTAACCTCTCCCTGGTAGACTGCCTCTGGATATGGAGGCTCCACAGTCTGGCAACTGGATGTGGCTTTCTGGATTGGAGGAAAAAAGGGAGCGAAGCTTCCCCCTGGAGCAGCAGCATCGACTGCCACAATCACAATCACAATAACAACACTTTCATTGAACAGAATGGTAACAGAATTGGAAGGGACCTCCGAGGTCTTCTTGTCCAGCCCCTCCTTGCTGAAGCAGGAGACCCTATACAGGCACTCCTCGACTTACGAACACAATTGAGCCCCCAAATTTCCGTTGCTAAGCGAGACAGTGCTTTCCCCCATTTTCACGACCTTCCTTGCCCCAGTTGTTAAGTGAAGCGCTATTGTTGTTAAGCAAATCTGGCTTCTCCATTGGCTTTGCTTCTCGGAAGGTGGCAAAAGGTGGTCACAGGACACTGCTAATGTGAATGATGTGAATGGTGTAGGGTCAGCTATATGAACACTGGGGGGCCCTCTCTATTCACATTATTATAAGAAAGAAAAGTGCTTGTTTAGAGATTTCACTAAGTCAGCTAAATTCCATTCTCGGTAATATATATCTTCTGAGGGTCCTGGTTGTCAAGAATGCAAGGACATCCATATGAAACAAAAAGTTACTTATTATCAAAGGTGGGCCGTTAACCTACGCCTCAGCAATCACAAAATTAATAAAGGCTGTTTATCTAAGATGATCTCATGTACTATAAATTAATGTAGGAATTTAGTAATATAGAAAACTGATGAAAGTATCAATCGTCACCTAACAAATATATGTTAACCATATATGGAAAGCTGTTGTACTCATCAAATCCTTGGTCATGTTAAAGTATAAAAGCAACTGTATCAGAGCTCTTCTTCGTTCAGAATTAAAGATACAAATCTGCTTCTGAAACTGCGCAATAAACTGTCTCTGGCTGACCCAGGAATGTTGTTCAGTCTTCTCTTTCTACAAAGCTGCAACCGTCATAAATAGGAGTCAGTTGCCAAACGTCTCAACTTTGATCACCTGACTATGGGGATGCTACAACGGTCATAATTGTGAAATAGCAATAACAACAGCACTTAGACTTTTATCCTGCTTCACAGGGCTTTTGTCAGGGTTCCAAATAACACCCCCAACGAAAAAAAACTCCGAGGCTTGAGCTTCCTCAAAGCTCCATTTTATTAAAAATGTCATATTTTCAGAACTGGGAAAACCCAGATCTGAAAGCTTCCAGGTTTTCCCCACCTAAAAGAAAGTCCAACTCCCTTCCCCTGCGCCCACATGTCCATCACGTGGCCCAATCAATGCACCGTCCCATCTGGAGATGCCTCCCAATTCCAGCCCTCCAGGTTGAGTTGAGTTGAGTTTATTACATTTCTATATCGCCCTTCTGAAGGACTCAGGGCGGTTTACAGCCATATTAAAACAATCCCACACAAAAATTAAAACTATTAAAATAATTTAAAGCTATTTGGCCGTAGTTTAAAACCCCTTGCTAAAACCCCTTTAAAACCAATTAAAACCCATTTAAAATTTATCTATTCGGTCAGGCCGGCTTGGTGGAACAACAGTCTTTAGAGCCCAACAGAAGGCATGGAGGTCGGGAATCCTTATATCCGGGGGCAGCTCATTCCATAGGGCAGGAGCCCCCACAGAGAAGGCTTTCCCCCTGGGGGCCGCCCGCCGACATTGTCTGGCCGACAGCACCCTGAGGAGGCCCTCTGTGAGAGCGTATCAGACAGTGGGAGATATTCGGTGGCAGAAGGCGATCCTGTAGGTATCCCAGTCCTAAACCATGGAGCGTTTTGAAGATGATGACTAGCACCTTGAAATGCACCCAGAAGATCACCGGGAGCCAGTGCAGCTTGCGCAAGAGAGGAGTTAGCCATGAGCAACAAGTTGCTCCCATAACCACTCGCGCAGCCGCATTCTGGACCAATTGGAGCCTCCGGGTGTTCCTCAAGGGGAGCCCCATGTAGAGAGCATTATAGTAGTCCAGACGGGAAGTGACGAGGGCATGAGTGACTGTGTGTAAGACGTTCCGATCCAGAAAGGGATGCAACTGCTTCAGGGCAAGATGTCCTTGACTCTCAGAGAAAAGAATGTTGTTATGGCTCCATACAATCCCCTCTCCCAATTTCCCACAATGTGGCAGGCTTGAAGGCCAAAGGCAATTTTTTTTTTAAATTAGATTCATATGCCGCCCTTCTCCAGAGACTCAGGGCGGCTTACAATGCGTTAAGCAATAGCCTTCATACTTTTGTATACTTATACAAAGTCATCTTATTGCCCCCACAAACTGGGTCCTCAATTTACCTATCTTAGAAAGGATGGAAGGCTGAGTCGACCTTGAGCCTGGGGAGATTCGAACTTACAGTCATTGCAGGCAGCTGAATGTTCTCCTTCCTTCCTTCCTTCCTTCCTTCCTTCTTTCCTTCCTTTCTTTTTTTAATTTGATTTATATGCCGCCCTTCTCCAGAGACTCAGGGCAGCTTACAATGCGTTAAGCAATAGCCTTCATACTTTTGTATATTTATACAAAGTCAGCTTATTGCCCCCACAAACTGGGTCCTTAGAAAGGATGGAAGGCTGAGTCAACCTTGAGCCTGGGGATTCGAACTAGCAGTAATTGCAGACAGCTGGGTTTTAATTACAATGCTTTGTCTGCTGAGCTATCCAGGTTCTTTTATGGCTCTTAAATGATGGCTTCCAGGCCTGACAGCTTTCCAATCCTCTCTAAGCAGTTTACAGAGTCAGCCTCTTGCCCGCAACAACCTGGCTCCTCATTTTACCGACCTCGGAAGGACGGAAGGCTGAGTCAACCTTTGAGCCTGGTGAGATTCCAAGTGCCAAATTACAGGCAGCTGGCAGTCAGCAGCAGAAGCCTGCAGTACTGCACTCTAACCACTGCGCCACCGTGGCTCATAGACGATCCCAAATCACTTTCTTTCAGGGCCGTTGTAACTTCGGACGGTTGCTAAATGAACTGTTGTAAATCGAGGACTCCCTGTGCTATTGGAGACAGCTGGCGGTCCAATCTCTTGAAAGCCTTCCTGCTTGCATGGATTTTTTGCAAACATTTTTCCTGCTTTGAAAGGAGCTTCCCTGCTTCTTTTCTGAAGAGAAGCCAATCCCATCGTCCCTCCGCCAGGTGTTACACACATCTGCACGCAGTTGTAAAGAAGCACCTTTCGTTCCTGACACACAGACATGCATTCACCTTCTGGATGTATCCCATCACTTCACTGGTGGGTTTCAAACATTTTTACTACCAGTTCTGTGGACGTGGCTTGATGGGCATGGCAGGGGAAGGATACTGTAAAATCTCCATTCCTTCCCCACTTCAGGGGAAGGTTACTGCAAAATCTCCATTTCCACCCAATTAGCTGGGACTTGGGAAGCAGAGAATAAATGGGGGTGGGGCCAATCAGAATTTGTACTACCGGTTCTCCGAACTACTCAAAATTTCCACTCCGGTTCCCCAGAACTGGTCAGAATCTTCTGAAACCCACCTCTGCATCACTTACTCTCTGGGTGTGGTACAAATTTACCGTTGCAAATTCCACATCTGATTGACAAGTTGCAAATTCAATAAATTAAAATAAAATAAGTAAGAGAGAGGATCATCCTTTGCAACAGTGAGCAAACTGCAAATCTGACTTGCAAGTCACAGATTTAATAAAAACTGGTAGTCCTCGACTTGCAAAGTTCGTTTAGTGACCATTCAAAGTTACAACGGCAACGAAAAGACTGTCTTTATGTCCGGTTTTCTTAGTTACGACCGCTCAGTGTCCTCATGATCACGTGATCAAAATTCAGCCCCTTGATGACTGACTCATATTTATGACAGTCACAGGATCCCAGGGTCATGTGATCAACTTTTGAGACCTTCTGACAGCAAGTCAATGGGGAAGCCCGATTCACTTAACAACCAGGTAACTCACTTAACAACTGCAGCAGTACGCTTAACGACTGAGGCCAGAAAGGTCATAAACCAGGGCAAAACTCACTGAACAAATGTCTCACTTAGCGACAGATATTTGGGGCTCTCTCGTGATCGCAAGTCGAGGACTACCTGTAAAATAAATAAGGGGGTGGTCACCGTTTGCAAAAGCGAGCAAACTGCAATCTGACTTGCAGCTTTGGTGGGCATTTAATAAATTTTAAATTTAGAAAAGAACATAAAAGAAAATAATAAAGAAAATAATAAATAAAAGAAAATAATAAATAAAAGAAAATAATAAATAAAATAAAATAATTAAAATATAAAATAAATAAAATAAAATAAAATAAAATAAAATAAAATAAAATAATAAAATAAAATAAAATAAAATAAAATAAAATAAAATAAAATAAACAAGAGGAGGGGGTCACTTTTGCAAAAGCGAGCAGAGTCTTTGAAGACCCCCCCCCCCGCTTCACACACACCCCCGGGGAAAGAGAGCCTGTTTAGGACCGTTAAACTCTTTTCGCCCGGAAGCAGAGGCTCGTTCATCCTTATAATGAATGCAGCCTCCTCACTCCGGCGCTAAGACCCCAATTAACTCACTGACACGTCGGAAACCGGAGCTGCCTGGGGGGTGGGGGAGAGGGGAGGGGGCTCCTGGTGGTTTAGCAGAAAGAGCTGAGGGCAGCAGAACTGCAAGAGCTGAGCCAGCAGATTGCAGAAACCTGGAAAGGGAGAGGCGGGGGGGTGGGGGTGGGGTAAGATGATGAGGGGGGGCAGGGGGAGCATCAACGGCAAAGTGCATCCAGTTCACCTTCTCTGGCCAGGGGTTTTTCCAAATGGCATTCCCAGGAATGCCTGCCCAGATGTTTTGCTCTGCTTTGAAACCTACTCGTGTGCAAAACTCTTGGGTGTTGATAAATGCATTGCTCAAAAGGCCCTTCTCAATGAAGCTGATTGGATTAGGATGGGAGACCACTAAGCGATCCCAAACTAGGGCATGGACTGGGAAATTGGAAAAACTGTCCCAGAATGGGTCAGGGCAAATTGCCTCCGTATCACTACATATGAGCAAGGGGTTGGACTAGAAGACCTCAAAAGTCCTTTCCAGTTCTATTATTCTGTCCTGTCCTGTCCTGTCCCGTTCTGCTCTATTATTCTATTCTATTCTATTCTATTCTGTTCCATTCCATTCCACTCTATTTTCCATTCTGTTCCATTCCGTTCTGTTCTCTTCTTTTCTATTCTGTTCCGTTCCGTTCCGTTCCATTTCATTCCATTCCACTCTATTATTCTATTCTATTCTATTCTATTCTGTTCTGTTCTGTTGTTCTGTTCTGTTCTGTTGTTCTGTTCTGTTCCTTTCCCTTCCATTGTTCTGTTCTATTCTGTTGTTCTATTCTATTCTATTCTATTGTTCTGTTCTGTTGTTCTGTCCTGTCCTATCCTGTTCCATTCCATTCCGTTCCACTCCACTCTATTATTCTATTATGTTCTGTTCTGTTCTGTTCTGCCCGTCCCATCCCGTCCCACTCTATTATTCCATTCTCTTCTCTTCCATTCTGTTCCATTCCATTCCATTCCATTCCATTCTACACTATTATTCTATTCTGTTCTGTTCTGTTTCCTTCTCTTCCATTTCCTTCCATTCCGTTGTTCTTTTCTGTTCTGTTCTGTTCTGTCCTGTCCTGTCCTATCCTGTTCCATTCTATTCCATTCCATTCCACTCTGTTCTGTTCCGTTCTGTTCCCTTCCCTTCCTTTCCCTTCCATTTCCTTCTGTTCCGTTGTTCTGTTCTGTTCTGTTCTGTTCCCTATTCTATTCTAAGAGGAGTCAGTTGCCGAGCCTCTGAATTTTGATCACATGGCCACGGGGATACTGCCACGGTCAAACAGTGTGAAAAACAGCCCTCGGCCACTTTTTTCAGTGCCATTGTGACTTCGGTCACTAAATGAACTGTTGTAAGTCGAGGACTACCCGAATACTTAAGACACAACTCCGGGCAGCTTTCCGTCGGGTACAAAAACCTGCCGAAAAGAAGAAAGGGACTTATAAGACAAGCGGGGAAGCCTGGCTGAAACGCAACGTTTGTTTCTTTACTTAGAGTTTTGGAGGCTCCGAACAACTGTGTGGAGCTTGGGTGTGAAACACCGCAATGAATAAGAAGCAAAACCTTGCCACGTCCAGGATAACACGACACAACGTTCCCCCCAAAGGAAGGCGGCCGTGACGTTGGGAGTCTTAAGCAGCCTCCCGCTGGCCTCTTTAATGGAGGGATTGGGGGGTGCTGAGGGAGCCCTCCGGACTGCTCTTCCTCTTGTAGGGACTGTCCTCAAACTGCGGCTTCTCTTTCTCTCCCGGCTGGAGGCAGCAAAACATCCGTGCCAGGGCTGAGGGGATGGGCGAGGCAGAGGCCGAAGCCGAAGCCGAAGCCGCCTGAAGGACCTCCTTCACCTGCAGGATGGAGATGGAAGCCACCTCGGCAATGGAGGGCTCCGGATCGCTCAGCAGGCAATCGATGCCTAGAATCCAAAAAGAAAAGACTTCAGTTCCCAACATTCCCCAGACAGCCTGCTCTAAGATGGGTGGACTCTCCTCAAGAAGCCCTCCCTGGACCCGGCAGTATTAGCCAACTACCGTCCTGTCTCCAATCTTCGCTTTGTGGCGAAGGTTGTCGAGAGTGTGGTCGCACAACAGTTTCCGCAGTACCTGGAGGAAACGTCTTATCTAGATCCGTTCCAGCTGGGTTTCAAGCCCGGGCACAGCACGGAAACGGCATTGGTCACGTTGGTAGATGATCTCTGGAGGGCTCGGGACAGGGGTTGCTCCTCTGTTCTGGCCGTTAGATCACTCAGCGGCTTTTGATACCATCGACCATGGTATCATGCTGCACCGGTTAGAAGAGTTGGGGATGGGAGGCACTGTGTTATGGTGGTTCTCCTCCTTTCTCTCGGACCGGTTGCAGTTCGTGTTGGCAGGGGGGCAGAGGTCGACCTCAAGGCCTCTTATATGTGGAGTGCCTCAGGGGTCGGTCCTCTCGCCCCTTCTGTTCAACATTTATGTAAAGCCGTTGGGTGAGATCATCCGTGGTTTCGGGGTGAAGTACCATCAGTACGCTGATGACACCCAGCTGTACATCTCCGATGCCCGGGACATCACTTCACGATGCCCTTGAAGTGATGTCCCGGTGCCTGGAAGCTGTGCGGATCTGGATGGGGAGACACAGGCTCAAGCTCAACCCTTCTGTGGTTGTGGTTCCTGGCATCCCGATGTAGTCGGTTGACTCCATCACTGACTATTGGGGGCGAGTCTTCGGCCCCCTCGGAGAGGGCTGGCAATCTGGGAGTCCTTCTGGATACGCAGCTGTCCTTGGAGGAACATCTGACAGCTGTGGCCAGGGGGACTTTTGGTGAGGTTTGCCTGATCCGCCAGTTGCGGCCCTTTCTTGATCGGGATTCCCTGTGCACAGTCACTCACGCCCTCGTCACCTCTCGCCTGGACAACTGCAATGCTCTCTACATGGGGCTCCCCTTGAAGAGCACCCGGAGGTTCCAACTGGTCCAGAATGCGGCCGCGCGGGTAGTCACGGGAGCCGCATGGCGCTCCCATACAACACTTCTCCTGCGTGAGCTGCACTGGCTCCCAGTGGTCTTCCGGGTGCGCTTCAAGGTGTTGGTTATCACCTTTAAAGCGCTCCATGGCATAGGACCTAGTTATCTTCGAGACCGCCTGCTGCCACCGATGGCCTCCCATCGACCTGTGCGCTCCCACAGAGAGGGCCTCCTCGGGGTGCCACCAACCAAACAATGCAGGCTGGTGACCCCCAGGGGGAGGGCCTTCTCTGTGGGGGCACCTACCCTCTGGAATCAGCTGCCCCCAGAGATAAGGAGAATCCAAGACCTTGGTGCCTTCCGTCGTGCCCTTAAAACCTTCTTTTTCCAGCAAGCCGGGCTGGCCTAACACCTTTTTAAATGTTTTTAATTGTTATAATTTTTAATCATGGGGCCAAATTTATATGTATCTTTTTAATTGTATTTTAATGTTTGTAGTTTATGTTTTTACTTGGCTGTTCACCGCCCTGAGTCCTCAGGGAGAAGGGCGGTATACAAATTTAAAAATAAATAAATAAATAAATAAATAAATAAATAAATAAATAAATATACTCCCAGCATTCCCCAGCCACCCATGCTTACAAACAGAAATTAAACAATCAAAGCTATAAATCTTCCTATGTCTTCTAATTCCCTGGATTTAAGAAAAATGAAGCCCAAATAACACTAAGTAATATATTTATATAGATCTTCAAGATATTTAATTGTTTAAGTGTCTTTATATGTATTTTTTTATTATATTCTAACCCAGCCAGAGGTACTTCTATACAGGGGCAGCATATCAATGAAATAAATAAATACAGATAGTCCTCAACTTACGTCCACAATAGAGCCCAAATTTTGGGTTACTAAGCAAAACATTTGTTAAGTGAGTTTTGCCCCGTTTTACAACCTTTCTTGCCACAGTTGTTAAGTGAATCACAGCAGTCCTTAAGTTAGTAACACGGCTGTTAAGTGAATCGGGCTCCCCCGTTGACTTTGCTCCTCAGAAGGTCGCAAAGGGGATCACATGACCCCAGGATACTGCGACCGTCATAAATATGAATCACTTGCCAAGCATCTGAATTTTGATCATGTGACCATGGGGGTTTTTCAGGCAGGCTTTCCGCCTCTTTAAAGCCACTTGCAAAAGGCAGCCCTTGCTGGGAGCTGACTGATTGATTGATTGATTGGTTAATCTGTAGTGAGATTCACAGCCTTTGAGGCTGGTTAATAGTTCAGCAGCTCGAGTCCTAACCAAGGACCTGGGAACTGTTCAGGTATTGTCGGAGGATGTAAGCTGTTCTGAGTAAGGTGGGTTTATTATTATTATTATTATTATTATTATTATTATTATTATTATTATTTAATCTGTAGTGAGATTCACAGCCTTTGAGGCTGGTTAATAGCTCAGCAGCTCGAGTCCTAACCAAGGACCTAGGAACTGTTCAGGTATCGTCGGAGGATGTAAGCTGTTCTGAGTAAGGTGGGATTATTATTATTATTATTATTATTATTATTATTATTATTATTATTATTATTATTATTATTTAATCTGTAGTGAGATTCACAGCCTTTGAGGCTGGTTAATAGCTCAGCAGCTCGAGTCCTAACCAAGGACCTAGGAACTGTTCAGGTATCGTTGGAGGATGTAAGCTGTTCTGAGTAAGGTGGGTTTATTATTATTATTATTATTATTATTATTGGTTAATCTGTAGTGAGTTTCACAGCCTTTGAGTCTGGTTAATAGCTCAGCAGCTCGAGTCCTAACCAAGGACCTAGGAACTGTTCAGGTATCGTCGGAGGATGTAAGCTGTTCCGAGTAAGGTGGTTTTTTGTAGAGTCAAAATGTTCAGGTCCGATAAATTTAGAATTTCTAAATAGCAGGGTAGCCTTTTGGGTATTGCTCCAAGGGCTCCAATTACAATTGGGACAACACACGATTTCTTTTTCCACAGTTGCTCAACTTCAGTTTGCAAGTCCCGGTACTTTGTGATTTTTTCTTGCTGCTTATCTTCAATCTGTGCATCACCAGGTATTGCAATGTCAATGAACCATCCTTTTTTCTTTTCAACTATTGTTATGTCAATATGGTGTGTTGTGGACCAAGTGCCTGTCAGTCTGAATCCTAAAGTCCCACAAGATCTTGAGTTTCTCACTCTCTAAAACTTTATTATTATTATTATTATTATTATTATTATTATTACTATTACTAATTATTGTTATTGTTATTGTTATGTTCATATATTCTGTTTTTATTCATTCATAATGTAGTCTACAAACAAAATAGAAAAGTAAATAATAGGGAAGGAAAAAGGGAAGAGAAAAGTGGAGGAAGAGAAAAAAAGGGAAAAAGAAAAAAAAGACATCGACTTCCGACTCTGTTCGGTATCGTTGAATAAAATAATAACAGCAAACCTCAACTTTTTACTTTTATACAGTAGTATAAACTAGTCAGTTATAGAAATGGATAGTTTATACTACTATATAACAACACAAACCTATCTCTATGGAAATATGCCATTTCTATAACAACAAACCTATTGAATCGGTAAAACCCAAAATCAAAGTTTCATTTTTTCCCCCCACCTCAAGCAAAAAGTCCAGCAGCGGTTTCCAGGTAGAAATAAAAGTATTTGTATTTTTTTTTCTTTAATTAAAGCAGTCCGTTTAGCCATCTCTGCTAACTCCATCCATTTTTGCACATTTACTTATTAAATTTATATTGACATGCCGCCCATCTCACTTCGATGCCAGCCCCATGAACCCTTGGCATTGCACTTGGGCACACTCGAGGTTCAAACACAACGACTTGCGGGGGTCTTATCCCCCCAGACGTGGCCCAATTCTGACTTTCTTCATCCATCCTCTGAGGAAGCCCCCCACCCCAATTTGCAAAAGGCTGCCTGGTATCTCGACCCCCCGCCCCGCACATGCCCAGTGCCCCCTACCCTCGCTTACCCTGCTGAAGGGCGATAAGGACTTCCTGGCTCAGCTGCTGGGCATCCATGTAAAAGGCAAGGAATCCTGTGTGGACAGGAAGGTGCAGAATTTGCATCTGGTGCCGCCTCGGAGTCTTAACCAGCTATCCAATTCATCCGCCTCCCCCACCTCCAGGTGGCTCCAGGCTTGGCCAGCTGGCAGGATCTGTCCAGGATCGATTGGGATCTGCCCAGGCAGAATGCAGGTAGTCCTCGACTTACAACCAAAATTGAGGCCAACATTTCCGTTGCTAAGCGAGACAGTCGTTAAGTGAGTTTTGCCCTGTTTTACGACCTTTCTTACCACAGTTCTTAAGGGAATCACTGGAGTCGTTAAGTGAGTAACACCGTTGTTAAGTGAACCTGGCTTCCCCCACATTGACTTTGCTTGACAGGAGGTCACAAAAGAGGATCCTGTGACCCTGGGACACAGCAACCGTCGTAAATGTGAGTCGGTGGCCGAGTGTCTGAATTTCGATCATGTGACCACGAGGATGGCTGCGACGGTCATAAGTGTGAAAAACGGTCGTAAGTCACTTTTTTCAGTGCCTTTGAAACGTTGAATGGTCGCTAAATAAGCAGTTGTAAATCAAGGATTACCTGTACATCCTGACCGTACAGGATTTGAATTCACACCCTAAAGTGGGACTGGAACTCCCAGTCTCCTGGTTTCTAAGCTGAGGCCTTCACCACCAGACCAACCTTATCTCTCAGGTATTTAGAATATACCTTTTTCCCCCAAAACTTTACACCAGATGTTACAGTTTTCCTCATGAGTTGTAATTTATACACCTAGTATAGTACAGGGACATTTTATAGTCCTCGACTTACGACCACAATTGAGCCCCAAATTTCCACTGTTAAAGGTCATTGGTTAAGTGAGTTCTTCCCCATTTTACGGCCTTTTGCGGCCACAAGCGAAACACCACCGTCATTAAATGAATCATGCCATCGTTAAGCGAATCGGGCTTCTCCCATTGACTTCACTAAGTTACAAATAGGGGTCGCTTGAGCCCTAGGTCCGTGCAACCGTCGTAAGTACATGCCAGTTTCCAAATGTCCGAATTTTAATCACCGTCAAGATCAATACAGCTAGTCCTTATTTACAACCGTTCAGTTAGTGACCGTTCAAAGTTACAACGGCACTGAAAAAAGGAACCACTTAGGATTGTTTTTCATACTTATGACCGTTGCAGCACCCGCACGGTCACGTGATTTACATCGTATGCAACTGACTCACATTTACGACGGTTGCATTGCCCCGTGGTCACATAATCCCCTTTTGCGACCTCCTGACCAGCAAAATCAAGGGGGAAAGCTGGATTCACTTAACAACCATGGGACTCACGTAACAACCGCAGTAATCCACTAAACGATGGTGGAACGGAAGGCTGTAAAATGGGGCAAAATTCACTTAGAAAGAGAAATTTGGGGTTCAATTGTGGCCATAAGTCGAGGAACACTTGCAAAAAAAAAGTGGTGAGAAAAGTCATAAAACGGGGCAGAACTCCCTTAACAAATCTCTCACTTAGCATCCTAAAAATTTGAGGCTCAACTGAGTCCGTAAATCGAGGACTACCTGAGACCTGGTGGCTCAGCAGACTAAAAGCATTGTGATTAACACCAGCTGCCTGCAATGATTGTAAGTTCGAATCTCCCCAGGCTCAAGGTCGACTCAGCCTTCCATCCTTTCTAAGGTAGGTAAAATGAGGACCCAGTTTGTGGGGGCAATAAGCTGACTTTGTATAAACATACAAAAGTATGAAGGCTATTGCTTAACGCATTGTAAGCCGCCCTGAGTCTCCGGAGAAGGGCGGCATAGAAATCAAATTTTTTTTTTAAAAAATTGAGGATGCTGCAACAGTCGTGAGTTTGAAAAATCTGATCCTTTTCGGTGCTGTTCTCCCTTGGAACGGTCACTAAGTGGAATGGCTGTAAAGGGGCATCCGCGTGGCTGGTGAGAGATGGCTGACTTTGACCCAGCATCACCTGGGGAACAACCTGAGGCCTGTCCAGGTTGAAGATGGAAGGGGTCCCCTTCCCACCAGGTGGATACCCCCAACCTTCACCTGCAAAGACCCCGGCTGCCCTGCGAAGGGGGGCTTTGGTGCTCTTCAGGTAATCCAACGTGCAAGACAGGAAAATCAGGATCTTGTCTGGGTACCACTGAACCTGGAGAGAGAAAGGGGAGGCGGCTGCTCTGAACCTCTTGGCAAAGAGTGTGATGTATGTGTGTGTGTGTGTGTGTGTGTGTGAAGCATTTGCAAGGGGGCAGCCAGGAGTGGGGCAGACCCCTGACTGAAGAGGGTTGGATGGCCTGCATACCCAGGATGCCCGTCCTTTGGAGGGTGGAGGGAATGGTGCCGTTCACCTTGGGATGGCACACAAGGAAAGGGGAAGATAGCAATTCAGAATAGAGCTGGAAGGGGCCTCGGAGGTCTTCTAGTCCAACCCCTTGCCAAAGCAGGAAACTCTATAGCAGTGTTTCTCAACCTTGGAAGCTTGAAGATGGGTGGACTTCAATTCCCAGAATCCCCCAGCCAGCAGCGCTGGCTGGGGGATTCTGGGAGTTGAAGTCCATCCATGCCCCACTCCCAGACGGTACTGAAACCAATTGGTGGATCCCAGGGGAAGTTTATCAATGGGGTGGAGTGGGGGGGGGGTATTTCCTCAGAGAAAGGGTCTATCCGTCCCCCACTTACCAGGCTCTTGCAGATTTTATCCAAGGCTTTCTGACAGTCACAATATGCCAATGTCAAAATTTCCAATCCAAGGTTCCAGCCCAGAAAGTTATTGCATCGGGCCAAAGTCCACTTGTAGGTCTGTGTCAGGGACAAAGAGGATTCTTCTCAGGCCAGAGGTGCAATCCAGATGTGCTTCTGTGTTCTTGCAAGCCGCTCGCCTTCAGCTCTCCCAGGTGTGTGCTTAAAGCGGCACCACATCTGGGGGCTATCCGAGGGAAGTGTCCCCCATCCCAAGTGGTCCCCCCAAAATCTTGGGGAGCAAAGCCAGGGTCTTATGCCAGTGCCCGCTGCCCAGTGGTGAAATGTAAAATTTGTTACTACCGGTTCTGTGGGCGTGGCTTGGTGGGGGTGGGTGGGTGGGTAATATGACTGAGTGGGCGTGGCCAACTTTTTTTTAAAAAAAGACTTTTAAAACCATTTTTCTACAACCTCTTTGGCTGAAGAGGATGTAAAAAAATGCTTTTAAAGCCTCTGACGGTCCCAGCTGACTTACCTGATCGGCAGAGGCTTTTTTTTTTACTTTTAAAAGAATTATTTTCGGCCAAAGAGGACACTACGTATTATCATATATGGTGGACTTGTAAAAATATGGTGGATTACTCAAAATATTCTTAAAAAGAGGATAAAGTTTACTCCTCAGTTGTTTTTGTTAGGTTTAGTTTACTAGTCTACTAGTTTAATTAAAAGGGAGTTAAAGCACAAGAGGGAGATGAAATTTTATAGGTAGTTAGCATATGTTAGTGTATGATTGGCTATTGCTATACCCTGTATTTTGCTTTGGGAAGATGGGGTTGGGAGGGATGGATGGGTGGAGGGGCAGGGAGGAGGGTGGAGGATTGGGGGAGGGGGAGAATATTTGTAAAAAAATTTAAAACTTTTCAATAAAAAAAAATAAACAAATTTTTTAAAAAGCCTCTGATGATTGCATGGCTCAGCTAGGGGGGGGGGGGCAGGGATTTTTACTACTGGTTCTTCGAACCACCCGCCTCCATTGCTACCAGATCGGGCGATCCGGTCCGAACCGGGAGCATTTCACCCCTGCCCCTGCCCCAGGGAGACCCGAGGCTGAATTCTGCCCCAGTGAGTTTGCAACAGCCCCTCCGGAAACCTCCCCAAAGAGGAAGCTCTTACTTCGACCACTTGCTGGCTGGGGTCGCACAGGTGGAGGACGAAGGGTACCACGTGTGTCAGGATTCGCTGCCGCATCTGAGCTTTGTGCCGGATATTCACCCAAGGCAGCAGCTCCCCGAACAGGCGGACAGCCAGAGAACGCTCCGGCTCTCGTTCCTGGACAGAAGGAGAAGAAGATGGGCATTTTTTAAAAAAATGAAAAGATAAAATAAATTTAAAAATAAAATCAGACATCCACATCTGCTTTTCCTAAGTCCTTGGGAAGGAGGCAGAACAGAACTGTGAAATCCAGGCTGAACATCTGGCCGACTGTGCGACACCAACCACTATAGTAATACAAAATTTTAAAAAAATAAAGAAGAATAACGAAAAGACGTTATATATAATAACGAAAATCTATCAAAAAAAAAAACCCAAGTAAACAAACAGTCAGAAGAATAATTTGGGGTTCTAACTCGAGTCTGGTAGCTCAGCAGACTAAAAGCGCTGTGATTAACACCAGCTGCCTGCAATTTCTGTAAGTTTGAATCTCCCCAGGCTCAAGGTTGACTCAGCCTTCCATCCTTTCTAAGGTGGGTCAATTGAGGACCCAGTTTGTGTGGGCAATAAACTGACTTTGTATAAATATACAAAAGTATGAAGGCTATTGCTTAACGCATTGTAAGCCACCCTGAGTCTTCGGAGAAGGGCAGCATATAAATTAAATTTTTTTTTAAAAAAAAGAGTCGGGGTTGCGCAAGAATAAATAAAAATGAGATTCAGACAACTGTAAGGAAAGAAGTATTTATTCCTAAAAGTAAAGATTTTGTCTTTAGGGGCAGCTGTGAAGAAATGGGGTACAGAGCAGGGGTGGGTTTCAAAATTTGTTATTACCGGTTCTGTGCGTGTGGCTTGGTGGGCATGGCAAGGGAAGGTTATTGCAAAATCCCCATTTCCTCCCAATCAGCTGGGACTTGGGAGGCAGAGACTAGATGGGGGCGGGGCCAGTCAGAATTTTTACTACCTACCAGTTGTCCGAACTAGTTAAAATTTCCACTACCTGTTCTCCAGAACCTGCTGAAACCCCCCTCTGGTAGAGCCCCTCTTCTTTGGGGCAGCCCCTCAAATATTGGAAGACTGCTCTCATGTCCCCCCCAGTCCTTCTTTTCTCTAGAACAGCCATATCCAATTCCTGCAGCCATTCTTCATATGTTTTAGTCTCCAGTCCTTTAATCATCTTAGTTGCTCTTCTTGTCACTTTCCCCAAAGTCTCAACATCTTTTTTGTAATGTGGGGACCAGAACTGGATCCAGGGGTGGCCTTATTAAGGCTTTATAGAACGGTACTGCTCCTCAACGTGACTTTCATTCTATGCCTCTGTTTACATAAGCAAGGATTGCGTATGCTAAACCCTAAAGCACCAGAGCAGGTCTCCCCAGAAATAAATAGGATTTTTCCCTCCAGCTCCCCGCCACCCTCAGCCTTACGTCCTCCAGGAGAGGCCGGAGTTTCTTTGCGGTGAGGATGCACAGGGAACCCACGTAGAGTCTCCGCTGGTGGTGGCTCAAGATCTTCGGCAGGGCTCTGAGGGTGTCTCTCACCGTCTTCTCGTGAGCCTCGCTCAGACCTCTCAGCATTTTGGAGACCAGTCCTTCCAGGGACCTCAGCTGCAAGGAGGGAAAGCAGACCCTAAAACCCCATCCCCAAAGCCCACCCAGGAACCCCCACGCTTGGAGATCATGGCGTTCTGAATCGGAATCAAATCAGGAGCAGGTCTCCCCCAGTTCCCTTTCCAGCAGCTCTCCAAAATCATCATCATCTTCTTTTAAGATGAATGATTCTTCATCTAAAAGAGATGAAGAGACCCCCATAATCCCTTGAGAGGTGAAGTCTGGGCGACTGAACGGAGCTGAGTGGCCGGATGCCCTTCTTGTCACCAATGCGGTGTTATATTCCGCAGATATATTCTCAATGTGCCCAGAGAGAGAAACATCTGCCTCTACCTAGGATCGAACTCACAGCCTCCTGATTGTGAGGCGAGAGCTCCACCGCACCACTCGTCATTTGCTACTCTTATGGTGATGGGTCAATCTATTATGTCCTAAGGATCATGTCCTGTTCTCGGAATTTGGGCGTGTGGGGATCTAAATTCTTAATCCTGTCATTTGGAGGTGAAGGTATTTTGTTTGTGAATAGGCTGGCGGGCACAAAACATCCATCTCTAAAGACTTCAGGCATCTGCTGGAGGCTGTTAAGAAAGACCGGGGCTGCTTTCTGCCTTTAAGGACGTGTTTCTCCATTTCTCCCTTGGGGAAATACAATATTCTGTCTCTTTTAATATCCCCCAAAATAATTCATTCCTGGGGTGTGTGTGTGCGGGATTACTTCTTACTACACCATCTTCTTGGGAAGGGTCTGGAGAACCTGGAAATCGGCTGCCATCTGGGGATTTAGCACATCAAAGGAACAGCTTTTTCAAGAACCAGGAATCACCTTCGCCCCTCCCCACTCCCCGGTCAGGACCCCCAATTTACCTTCTGCTTCTGCAGCGCCAGGTTTTCCAATCCCTGGAAGCTGAGCCACCGGACCACTGGTTGGGGGTCTGCGTGCCACTGCTCCAGCTTGGCCAGGACTCTCCTCTTGGGGACCAGCCGGATGGAAATCTTGCTGCAAAGAAACTTCCCAGCCAGTCAGCGTCAGACACAGGCTGATGGTTGGCCCTGAACCCATAGCCAGTGATGGGATTCAAATAATTTAACAACCGGTTCTCTACCCTAATGACCAGCTGGGTAGGCGTGGCCATGGTAGGCGTGGCCAGGAGGCGTGACAGGCTGCGCTTGGCCACCTGCATCCCTCTGGGAGCAAAAACGAGACACGGGGAGGGGAGGGGTCGCCCCAGGACCAGGTTCTCCTGACTTAGCCTTCATGATCAACCATTTCTGATCCAACTTTGCTTTAGGAGCCCCCAAGCCGGAGAAGCAGAGATGAGTCCTATAGACTAGAGCAGGAGTCTCCAACCTTGGCAACTTTAAGCCTGGAGGACTTCAACTCCCAGAATTCCCCAGCCAGCTTTGATGTCCTCCAGGCTTAAAGTTGCCAAGGTTGGAGACCCCCGCTAGAGAGTCAGACTCCTCTCTTCTGTCCCCTTACCCCCCTACACGCCTCCGGTGCCCTAGACTTACCCCTGCAAAAAGTGCTTTGGCTGTCAAAGCCCTTTCTTCCTCCTGGGCATCCAGTTGCGGGATGACCTCTGCCAGCAGCCCCAACAAATGATGGTTTGTGACGGTCGCCAGGATTCTGGGAAGATAAAGAGGCCCCCACCCCCCACGCTGAGAGGTTACTTTCTTATATTCTTAAAAATGTTTAAATCTTATGTTCCAGAGTTCGCAGTATGTCTGCTTCTTTTTTTACTCATATACCTGGAACTCGTATTTTTAGAATAGTTTGTAATATATATTTTTATTTATTTATTCATATATATGTATGTATGTATATGTATTTCTCTTTAGCCAGGTTCTTCCTACGTAAACCAAGATTTTTAGGCAGCCCTAGTTCAGTGAAATCACAATCCACTAGTTCCTAGTGGAAACTAGTTCTCCTCTTACCTCTCCGGGCGTTCGCAAGCGGTGTTGGCAGGGGGACAGAGGTCGGCCCCAAGGCCCCTCATGTGAGGGGTCCCTCAGGCGTCGGTCCTCTCTCCCCTTCTGTTCAACATCTATATGAAGCCGCTGGGAGAGATCATCCGTGGTTTCAGGGTGGGGTATCATCAATATGCTGATGATACCCAACTTTTTATATCCACCCCGAACCAGCCCAGTGATGCCCTCGACGTGATGTCCCGATGCCTGGAAGTGGTGCGGCTCTGGATGGGGAGGAACAGGCTTCAACTCAACCCTGCCAAGACGGAGTGGCTGTGGATACCGGGATCGCGGTTCCAGGAGAATATTCCAGCGTTGGCTATAGGGGGTGAGGTGTTGTCCCCTGTAGAAAGGGCACGCAATCTAGGCGTCCTCCTGGACTCACGGTTGACCTTGGACAATCATGTTACGACCGTGACCAGGGGGAGCATTCGTCTGGTATGCCAGTTGCGCCCCTACCTGGACCATGATGACCTGCGCACAGTCACTCATGCGCTCATCACCTCCCGGATCGGCTACTGCAATGCTCTCTACATGGGGCTGCCCTTGAAGACCACCCGGAGGCTTCAGTTGGTGCAGAATGCGGCCGCGCGGTAGTGATGGGACAGTCCCAACACTCTCATGTTACACCCCTCCTGCGCGACCTGCATTGGCTACTGGTTGCCCTCCAGGTGAGATTCAAGGTGCTGGTTATCACCTATAAAGCCCTACATGGCTTAGGCCCGGGGTACCTGATGGACCATCTGCCCGGTGCGTTCTCACAGGGAGAGCCTCCTTGGGGTCCCGTCGGCCAGACGGTGTCGATTGGCGACTCCCAGGGAGCGGGTCTTCTCTGTGGGCGTGCCCACTTTGTGGAATCAGTTCCCCCTGGAGCTCCGGATGGCTCCTGACCTTCGCTCTTTCCATCGTGACCTCAAAACACGGCTATTTGGCCTGGACGGATTGGCCTGATGGTTTTTTTTTTTAAGGGATTTTATTGGTTTTATATTTGTATATGGAATTTTATGTGTTTTTATTGTTATGAGCCTCCCTGAGTCCTTTGGGAGAGAGGGCGGCATACAAGTTTAATAAAATAAAATAGAATGCGGCCGCGCGGGTGATTATGGGAGCAACAGGGCGCTCCCACGTAACACCTCTCCTGCGCGAGCTGCACTGGCTCCCGGTGGTCTTCCGGGTGCGCTTCAAGGTGTTGGTTCTCACCTTTAAAGCGCTCTATGGCAGAGGTCTGGGATATTTGCGAGACCGCCTGCTGCTACCGATAACCTCCCACCGGCCAACATGCTCGCACAGAGAGGGCCTCCTCAGGGTGCCGTTGGCCAAGCAACGTCGGCTGGCGGCCCCCAGGGGGAGAGCCTTCTCTGTGGGGGCACCCGCCCTGTGGAATGAGCTACCTCCTGGGATACGATTGATTCCGGACCTCCGTGCTTTCCGAAAGGCCCTGAAGACCTATCTCTTCCAACAAGCCAGCCTAGCATAAATGGTTTTAATGGAGTTCTTTAAATTTTTAAATTTAAACGATGTTGGGTTTTAAATTGGGATCTTTTGATTGTGCAGATTTGGATTTTAAATTGGCAATGCCGTTATTTGATCTATTTTAGTTTTTCTTAACTTTTGTATTATATGTGTTTTAAATTTGGCTGTTCACCGCCCTGAGTCCCCCTGGGGAGAAGGGCGGTATGTAAGTTGAAATAAATAAAATAAAATAATAAATAAGCTGCTTACCGAGCGAGGAGGACCACGCCTCTCAGGTGTTCCTCCTTGCTGGAGAGGAGACCCCAGCCCTTGTTCATCTCCATGCCTAGCAGGACCTTGTAGTTGTGGTCTCGGAGCATCAGGGTCCTCAGCGTATCCACTGCAAACCTGCACAGACAACACAAGGCTCAGGGAGAAAGACCTTGGGCAATGGGCACCTACATATCCAACCACATGAAATATACAGGCGGGGAAAAGCAAGGTTTGATGCCTGGGCAGGAAAAGACAAGTACAAATTAGGGGAAACCTGGCTCGGAAACGGTCGCTGTAAGAGTAATAGAGTTGGAAGGGACCTTTGGAGATCATCTAGTCCAACCCCCTGCTCACACAGGAGACCTATCCTAGGGATTTGAACCGCCAACCTTTCTGATCGACAAGCTCAGCGTCTTAGCCACTGAGCCACCAAGGGAGCCGCCGTGAGAGGGACCTTGGAGTCCTAGTGGACGATCCCTTAAATATGAGCCAGCCGTGTGCAGCCAACACAATCCTTTGGCTGTATAAAAAGAGGCACAGACTCAAAACCACGTGAAGTATGAGTACCACTTTATAAAGCCTTCATAAGGCCACACCTGGAATTCTGCATCCAGTTGTGGTCACACCGCAAAAAAGGTGTTGAGACTTCAGAAAAAGTGCGGAGAAGAGCAACTAAGAGGATTAAAGGCCTGGAGACAAAAACATAGGAAGAACGGTGGCAGGAATTGCTTTTGGCTACTCTAGAGAAAAGAAGGACTAGGGAGGACACGATAGCAGTCTTCCAGTATTTGAGGGGCTGCCCCAAAGAAGAGGGGGTTCAACTTATTCTCCAAAGCACCAGAAGGCAAGACAAGAAACAACGGATGGAAACTACTCAAGGAGAAAAGCTGGGATGAAATCCAGCAGGTTCTGACCGGTTCTGGAGAACCCGTAGCGGAAATTTTGAGTAGTTCGGAGAACCGGCAAATACCACCTCTGGCTGGCCCCCGAGTGGGCTGGGAATGGAGATTTTTGCAATATCCTTCCCCCCAGGAGTGGGGTGGGAATGGGGATTTTGCAATATCCTTCCCCCCAGGAGTGGGGTGGGAATGGGGATTTTGCAATATCCTTCCCCCCAGGAGTGGGGTGGGAATGGGGATTTTGCAATATCCTTCCCCCCAGGAGTGAGGTGGGAATGGGGATTTTGCAATATCCTTCCCCTGCCATACCCACCAAGCCACGCCCATAGTACTAGTAGTAAAAAAATTTGGATTTCACCACTGGAGAGAAGCAACCTGGAATTAGGGAGAAACTTCTTAACAGTGAGAACAATTAACCAGTGGGAAAGCTTGCCACCAGAAATTGTAGGTGGAAGGGTTTTTTTTGCTTTTTTTTTTTTAGTGACTGGACAGCAACTTTTTTTTTTTTAATTTGATTTATATGCTGCCCTTCTCCGGAGACTCAGGGCGGCTTACAATGCGTTAGGCAATAGCCTTCATACTTTTGTATATATTTATACAAAGTCAGCTTCTTGCCCCCACAAACTGGGTCCTCAAACCCAGGATTCATTTCAAACTTGTCTGAAATGGTCTAGGGTCTCCTGTTTCAGTAGGGGGTTGGATTAGAAGACCCCTTCCCCAAGGTGCTTTCCAGCTCTATTCTGAATGAAAGAAGATTTGGGGGGACCTTTTCTTCATTGGCGTCAAGGGAGAGAAGGTGTATCTTAAGTTGTGGGGTGTCTTCCCCATATAATCACCTCACATGTTCAGCGACCACATGTTTGCAGTGGACGGGAGGATGGCTGTTAGCCCTGCCACTGGAGCCGGCTGTTTGCTGTGTCCAGCCTTCCTCCTTCTCCCCCTCTTCCTCCTCTTCCTCTTCCTGCCCGTAGCCTGGAAGCTGCACCAGGAAGTGGATCTGGGTCAGGATAGCCAGGAAGAGGGTGGGGTAGAAACCGTGAATGGCTCCTGTGCAGGTGAAGAGTTTCAACATTTCGCCCAGCGCTCTCATGGCCTAGGAAAGTTAAAAAAAAGAAAGAACACTAAGATACAGGATGGTAGCTGTCCCCTGACCTGGGTGATTTCCTTGCAGACATTCCGTGGCCCAACTAGGGAACCTCATCAGTGCAAGAAGGGAGTGGGGTTTGTGGGGGGGAGGAGGAGGAGGAGGAGGAGGATGTGGGGTTCTTGGTCCTTTCTAAACTTGGTGGATTTCTTTCAGTCGTTTAATGACCCAACTAATTAACATCATCAGTGCTAGAAGGGTTTGTGGAGAGGAGGAGAAAGAGGAGGAGGAGGAGGAGGAGGAGGAGGAGGAGGAGGAGGAGGAGGAGGACTGTGGAGCCCAAGGTGCTCTCTGAGCTTGGTGGTTTTCTGGCAAATGTTTTATGACCCATCTAGGTATCATCATCAGTGCTACTAGAGAATGGGGTTTGTTCTCTGTTTATCCAGGCTTAGGACCTGGATATTTACAGGACCACCTTCTGCCACCGATTGCCTCCCACTGACCGATAGGCTCCCACAGAGAGGGTCTCCTCAGGGTGCCATCGGCCAAACAATGTCGACTGGCGACCCCCAGGGGGAGAGCCTTCTCTGGGGGGGCTCCTGCCCTATGGACCGAACTGCCCCCAGATATACGAAGGACCCCCGACCTCCGTGCACTTCCAGCGTGCTTTGAAGACAGACAGACAGACAGACAGATGGATGATAGAAAGATAATAGGTAGAGATGATAGATTGATAGATCAATAGATAGATCGATCGATAGATGAATGGATAGATGGGTAGGTAGGTAGGTAGGTAGGTAGGTAGATAGATAGATAGATAGATAGATAGATAGATAGATAGATAGATAGATAGATAGATATTTTTGTGATTTATATGCCGCCATTCTCCCTGAGGACTCAGGGCGGCTTACCTAAAACATTCACCAATACAAATCACAATAAATATAATTAAAATAAGATTAAAATCCACAATAACAACCGTTAAAATTATAAAAACGATATAACCCCACGATCAGAGAATTGTTGGAACAGCCACGTCTTCAGTCTGCAGCGAAAGGAGAGGAGGTCGGGGGCCATCCTGAGGTCGGTGGGCAAACTATTCCAGAGGGTCAGGGCTCTGACAGAGAAAGCCCTCTCCTGGGGGCCACCAACCGACATTCTTTGGCTGACGGCACCCGGAGGAGGCCCACTCTGTGGGCGCACACCGGACGATGGGAGGAAGGCAAGAGGTGGGCCTATGCCATGTAGATATAGATAGATAGATAGATGATAGATAGATAGATAGATAGATAGGTAGATAGATAGATAGATAGATAGATAGTTTAATCACTGGAAACTTTCAAGAAGAGACTGGACGACCATCTGTCAGAAATGGTGTAGTCCTAGGGCGTATTTTCCAGTTAGGTCTTATTTTCATGGGAACACGGTACCCCTAATTATGCTAGCAAGGTTTTGGGATTGTAGCCTTCAAAGTCCTGTCGTTTTAGCCTTCCTGGGGAAGTTCATGCTCTAGTCTGGCCTGGTCTACCTCGCAGGGCTGACACTTACTGCCAAAGGAGCCAGCCACTCCTCGTAACCGGTGCCATCTCCGGCGCTGCAGCTGTGCTCGGGCAGGCTGGCTCTCCGTTTCAGCTCTCGGAGCAAATACCACATGACTTTGGTGTTCGTCTCTGGGACCGTGCAAAGACTTTTCCACATTTCGGAGGCTGTGCTGTGAAACGGAAGCGTGGACAGGTGTGACTTCGCCCATGGGCTGCGTCGGGTGAGGGAAGCAGCTTGCCTGCAGAAGTTCTGGCAGCTTCATCCCTGGAAGCTTTCAAGAAGAGACTGAACAGTCACTAGTCTGAAACGGAATGGTGTGGGACAGTGATGGCTAACCTTTTTGCCATTGCGTGCCAAAAGTGGAGGAAGCGCAGTGGGGTCACACACACGCGTGCCCACATCCATAATTCTATGTGCCCCCCCCCGTGCTCCCCCTGCTTTTTGCACAGGATGGCACAGTAGGCCCGTTTTTTTGCTCTCCCCAGGCTCCAGAGCCTTTCTAGGAGCCTGGGGAGGGCAAAAACAGCATTCCCCCCCCCCCCAGAGGCCCTCCGGAGGCCGGAAACAGTGTATCGGTGGGCACGCAAGCTCAGCTCCGACACGCATGTGTGCGCCAGCCAGCTGATTTTCGGGCCTTCTGGGCCCACCAGAAGTCAAGAAACGCACTGTTTCCGGCCTCCGGAGGGCCTATGAGGGGATAGGAAGACCGTTTTTGCCCTCCCCAGGCTCCTAGAAAGGCTCTAGAGCCTGGGGAGAGCAAAAAATGGGCCTACCGGGCCCACCGGGCCATCACGTGTCAAAAGCAGGAGGGAGCACAGGTGGGCGGGGCACATAGAATTATGGATGTGGGCATGCATGCATGTGACCCCACAGCGCTCCCGCCGCTTTGGGCACGCGATGGCAAAAAGGTTAGCCATCACTGACCTACGAGGTCCCTTCTAACTCTCTTCATCTTCAGCCCCATTGGGGGGTTAATAATGAAGCCAGAAGATAAAGAAAACTCTGAGACAAGACCAGGTGCTCGGACACCAGACTGCATTGCTTGGAAAGCCATCGGGAAGCTCCCCAGGAGGCCAAAACCTCTTCCTTCAGGAGAAGACTTTTGAAGAGTGAGCCCCTCACCAACCTGCCCAGGATCTTTCTTTTTTTTTTTTTAATCATTTTTTTTATTATATAAAATACAACGACGGAAAGAAAATAGGAAATCAAGGGAGGGAAAGGGAACGGGGAAAAGTGGGTGTGAGACAGTGGTAGCTTTCCCATTATGTTACTACCGGTTTGCCCCATGAGCGCATGCTCGCTTCGTAGCGTGCATGTCTGGTTCACATGTGTACCTGCCTTCCATGCATGCGGCCGGCCTCAAAAACATGCCTAAATAGGATGGCATAGACCCGCGATTTCCGCTACCAATTCAGCCAAACCAGTCTGAACCGGTTGAATATCACCTCTGGTGTGAGATACAAGGGGGAAGAGAAAAAGAAAGAAAAGGGGGCATTGACTTCCAACTCTTCCTGGCACAGTACAAGATAAACATACTCCAGCCTCAGCTTTTTCCTTTTACACATTAATATATAACTACCAGAGGTAGGTTTCAGCAGGTTCTGACCAATTCTGGAGAATGGAGAGCGGAAATTTCAAGTAGTTCGGAGAACCCGTAGTAAAAATTCTGACTGGCCAACTATTCTCTGCCTCCCGAGTCCCAGCTGATCAGGAGGAAATGGGGATTTTGCAGTATCCTTCCCCTGGAGTGGGGTAGGAATGGAGATTTTGCAGTATCCTTCCCCTGCCACGCCCACCAAGCCACGCCCACAGAACTGGTAGTAAAAGTTCTGACTGGCCCCGCCCCCATCTATTCTCTAGTCTCTGCCTCCCAAGTCCCAGCTGATTGGGAGGAAATGGGGATTTTGCAGTAACCTTCCCCCTGCCACGCCCACCAAGCCACACCCACAGAACCGGTAGTAAAAAATTTTGAAACCCACCACTGATAACTACCCATTTCTATAACTACCCATTTCTGTAACATCAAATCTTGCTAATCAACAAAACCGAGATCAAAGTTTCTTTTTTTTTTTCTTCACAAGCACAAATTCCAGAAGTGATATCCAAATAAGAACACGTTTTCCTCTTTAAGTAAGTAATCGATTTAACCATTTAAGTAATCCATTCCTGCTTTATCTTCCTTGCTATGGAAATAAGGTGTATTTCTTGTGGCACCTGGTAATCGTTCTGAGCTGTCACCATTTTTATTTACAAAATTTATTGCATTCTATCAAATTCTTTGGCCTTACTGAAACAAAAGGCCATTGCAAGTTCACACTAGGGAACTGCACAACTATCCAGCCTGCGAAGTCAGGGACTGTTAACCAAGCAATGTGTTAGCACCTAATTGGACACTGTTGTGGCCCGTCAGCGGCCTGTGCAGATTGTAGCTGATTCTGACAGCGAGGAGGCTGGTGTGGTGCTGTGCCAGCAGCCTGTGCAGCTGGCACTTGAGCCAGACAATGAGGAGGCTGGAGAAGAGGTGGTGCCAAAGGCGGGGATTCAGCCAGGGCCTCCAGAAGCTCCAGAAGCTCCCATAAGTGAAGAGGAAGAAGTGGAGGAGCCTCTTCTCGATGCAGGGGCACGCAGAGCTGCCAAAAGGCAGGAGTGGCTCCTCAGGAGGTCTCCTCGAGAAAAAGGCTTGGGGCTAATTGGCCACTCCCTTAGCCTATTTAAGGAAGAACGCCAAGTGAAGCAATTTGTAGGGAACAACTTTAGTCCATTCTCCTTCGCGTCTGGATTCTCTGCAAATTGCTTCAGGGCTTTCTGCCAACCATAGTAAGATTGTGTTTACTTTATCTTTGGTTTCTTGTAGGCTGTTAAGAAAGCTTAACAACCTTTGTTTGGAAAAGACCGAGTTATTTTAGTAAATTTAAGTTTTGTATAGACTTTGTGTGTGCTGTGTTCTTTGGGCTCCGTAGCTGGGGCAGAACAGACACTCAAAGATAACCAAGGTGGACGATGGGAACAAGGGAAAAGTAAACCACGTGAAAATCCCAGATCCAGCTTTGCTTCTGCTGTAAGCACTTGGCTTTAGTACAGTGTACTTTTCTACAGACCCGAAAGTCTTCCTTTTCTAACTGACTAGGTTGGGACAGCTGACAGACACACTCAGTGTCTGGAGGGGATCCTGTTTTCTGATGAGCATGATAGGCCCATCGTAAACCCCAGGGAACTGGTTGGGAAGCCCATTGCTTGGACTGCTAATTATGGATCTCCCCTTTTGAAATGCAGGCCGGTGAGGTGATAGAGTCATTACCTGTTGCAGGGCAGGGAGTGTTTCAAGAGGCTGGAGACCACATCTTCAGGTGAGACCTCCGCTAGAGAAGTCATAACGTTCAATGCCGCCCTCCGAGCTCTGCCCACGGGGATACTGCTGATCTCCCAATACAGCTGTTCCACTATTTCCGAGACCTGCAGAAGAACGATGGAAAAGAGAGATGGGTACAGGGCCACAAGTCGGGGGAATCGGGAGCTTCAGCAGTGACCCTGTTGGGGTTCTCCAGGAGCCTTCAGAAGTTCTTCTTCCAAGACCGAGTTCAAACAGCACCCACGGCCCAAGAGGTGGGAGGAACCGCTTTATGCTGCTTTGGTAAGATCACATCTGGAATCCTGCATCCAGTTTTGGTCACCACGATGTAAAAAAGATGTGGAGACTCTGGAAAGAGTGCAGAGAAGAGCAACAAAGAAGATTAGGGGACTGGAGGCTAAAATATATGAAGAACGGTTGCAGGAACTGGGCATGGCTAGTTCAGCGATCCCGAAACTTTCAGATCTCAGGGACCACTAAATTCATAATTTTAAATCCTGTGGACCACTAATATGATCTGCCTAATGACTGGCTGGGTGGGCGTGGCTAGGTGGTCATGTGACTGGGCGGGCATGGCCAACTCAATGTCACTCATGTGGAGGGGCGCCTCACCGGCCCCTACTCACCCCACCCCTCCCAGCCACTCCTTGCCTCCCCGCCCAGGCTCCTTAGAGCCCCAACAGGAAGCAGTTGTTGGAGCTAAGCAGCCCCCATGAGAAAGAGATGTCAAAACAGCTCAGTTCAAATTGGATCTGGCCGAGAAGGAGTCTCAGAAGAAGCACCTCACTGAGGACTAGGAGCATAGGCTTTCCAAGCAGAGGGAAGACCTGCGGAAGTGCAAGGCCAGGGACTGGCACCTGGAGGCTCAGCGGGCTGAGATGGTCAGCCAGTCCCAGGCCATGGTACAGTCCCATTGGAACAAGGCCCTCCGGCTCTTCGGCCCCAGCAGCCCTTCCCTCCAGCCTTCACTCAAAACCCCTCACCAGGAGGCCAAAGCAGACCCCATCGGAATTTCTGTCCCCCTCTGACCCACACAAAAAGACCCCGAAGGAGGAGACTCTCTGCAGCAACACAAGCGTTCATTGCACATATCCAGCCCAGGGGTTGTAGTTTGAGGACCCCTGATTTAGTGCAATATAAAAAATGCAAATAATTTTTCTGAGGACCACCAAAATTTTCTCACGGACCACCAGTTGTCCACGGACCACCGGTTGTTGATTGCTGGTCTAGTTTAATGAAAAGAAGTAGGGGTGACACGATAATATCTTCCAATATTTAAGGGGCTGCCACGAAGATGAGGGAGTCAACCTATTTTCCAAAGTATCTGAGGGCAGGACAAGAAGTTTTAGATGGAAACTTATCAAAGTGAAATCCAACTTAAAACTAAGTTGAGAACAGTGAGAACAATTAATCAGCGGAACCGCTTGCCACCAGAAGTTGTGGGTGCTTCAACGCTGACGTTTTTAAGAAGAGATTGGACAGCCATTTGTCTGAAATGGGCTACAAGACCTTCTAGGACATAGGTCTCTCCCAATTCTATTATTCTGTATTCTGCAAACATTCGGTTACTGTATTTGCACCTGACACAAAGGGTGGCCTTTTCTGATTGAGTTGAGTTCTCTGAGCTGAGATTTCTGGAACCCAAGAATTAAAAAAATCAACGTTGATCCAGAAATGGATAGTAGGAACATCTCTATTGCTGGAGGCAGCTCCGGTACCTTTCCTGAAGCAGAACGTTGACCAAGAATATTGTTTTCTACTGCACATTTTATCCTCATATGTTCCATGTTCTTTCGTTTAGAGCAGTGTTTCTCAACCTTGGCAACTTGAAGATGAATGGACTTCAACTCCCAGAATTCCCCAGCCAGCACAGCTGGCTGGGGAATTCTGGGAGTTGAAGTCCATTCATCTACAAGTTGCCAAGGTTGAGAAACACTAGTTTAGAGTAAGGAGCTCGAGGGGGCTTCAGAATAACAGAGCTGCAAGGGACCTTGGAGGTCTTACTAGTCCATATCATCCCAGCCAAATGGCTGTCCAGTCTCTTCTTGAAAAGCTCCAGTGATGGAGCACTCACAACTTCTGGTGGCAAGCTGTTCCACTGGTTAATTCTCCTCCCTGTCAGGAAATGTCTTATTTCTTTCTTCAAAGTTGACCTGAGAGCAGTGACTGGCTCAAAGTCACCCATGATTTCTGTGGTTGACCGTGGATTCAGTCAGATTCTCTTAAATCAACAAGTCAACGGCTGAGCTACGGGTGACCCCGTGAATCTCAACAAACTGAGATTCAACCCTCCCGAGACGATTCGGGGAAAAAGAGTTGGAGAAGACCCCACAAACAGTGATTGCAGAGTGGTGGGATTCAAATAATTTAACAACCGGTTCTCTGCAATAATGACCTGCTGGGTGGGCGTGGCCATGATGGGCGTGGCCAGTGGGTGTGACAGGCACCACTCAGACTCCTGCACCTCCCTGGGCCGCCCCCCCCCCACCCTTTTGGGCCTAGGTGGTGTGCGTGAAGTCTTGGATTCTTGCTGGGGATACCATCTTCTGGATGGTTCAGACCAAGGGTGAAATGCTCTCGGTTCGGACCAGTTCGCCCGATCCGGTAGCGATGGAGGCGGGTGGTTTGAAGAACCGGTAGCAAAAATCCCTGCCCCCCCCCATTCCCAGCTGAGCCGCGCAATCAGAGGCTTTTTTTTTAATTTTTAAAAGCATTTTTTCTACAACCTCTTTGGCCAAAAAAAAATGCTTTTAAAAGTAAAAGAAAAAAGCCTCTGATGATCACACTGTTCAGCTGGGATTGTCAAAGGCTTTTAAATGCCTCTGACGATTCCAGCTGAGTTGCCTGATTGGCAGAGGCATTTAAAAGAAAAAAAGCCTCTGCCGATCAGGCAACTCAGCTGGGATCGTCAGAGCCTTTGGAAAGCATTTTTTTACAACCTCTTCCCCGAAAAGGTTGTAGAAAAAATGGTTTTAAAAGTAAAAAAAAAATAAAATTGGCCACGCCTACCCAGTCACATTAACACCCCCCCCACCAAGCCACGCCCACAGAACCGGTAGTAGCAAATTTTAGATTTCACCACTGGTTCAGACTTTAAGGAGCCTCTCACCTTGTCCTTCAAATCAGTTTTCTGTTCGTGCAAAATCACAGTGAGCTTCATTGCAGTTGCGTTCAGGAGGGTCTTCTCACAGGTCTTCAGGCTACCCACCGTGGATAGCAGGACGTCCACGGGAGAGACACAGCCAGGTGTGACCTCCGGACCCTGCGATAAACAGGAAGAAAACATTTTGAAATGGATGGGGATTACAGGAAGTCCTCAATTTACGACCTGAATTGAGCCCATGGTTTCTGTCACTAAGCGAGGTGTTTCTTCAGTGAGTTCTGCCCCATTTTGCGTCCTTTCTTGCCACAGATGTTAAGTGAATCGCTGACATTCATAACACGGTTGTTAAGTGAATTTGGCTTCCCCAGATCCCAGCAAAACGGGATCGTGTGACCCTGGGAATACTGCGACCGTCATAAATATGAGTCAACTGCCAAGTGTCCAAATTCTGATCACGTGACCACGGGGATGGTGCAACGGTCGTAAGTGCGTAAAACGGCCGTAAGTCACTTTTTTCACTTTTTTCTCCATCTTAGCAACTTGAAGATAGGTGGACTTCAACTCCCAGAATTCCCTAACCAGCATGGGATTCTGGGAGTTGGAAGGCCACAAGTCTTAACATTGCCAAGGTTGGATAACTTTTCCCCGGCACCATCATAGACAAATCACTGCAAAGCTGGCTGGGGAATTCTGGGAGTTGGAGTCAGTCTACCCATCTTCAAGTGGTCAAGATTGAGAGATTGGCTCTAGAAGAGGGGTCCAACCTTGGCCACTTTAAGACTTGTGGACTTCAACTTCCAGCTTCAGCAAAGCTGGCTGAGGAATTCTGGGAGTTGAAGTCCACAAGTCTTAAAGTGGCCAAGGTTGGAGACCCCTCTTCTAGACAACTGTTCCCTCATAACAGGCGAAGACTTTAAAGTTTGTTCCCCATCGTTTGGCAAATGTCTCATATTTTATGCACAAGTTGCTCTCTGCACAACTCTCTCCGAGCACCATGAGAACAAAACTCCGCATTGGGGACAGGAAGGGCATCCGGCCAGTAAAACACTCTGCTAGCTTCATTCAGTTGCCCAGACTCCACCCCGCAAAGGATTATGGGGTCGTTAAAAGATGAGGATGATGACAGGAAACAGCAGGGACACTCAGGGATAAGTATATCCCAGAAGAAATGCCAATACGCTGAAATGGATAGGTTAACCAAAGAAATACAAGAAAGGGAAGAATCAGATTATTACAAAATATGGAACAATTGGTATAATTGGTTAAAAATGAGAAATAAATAAAAATATTGGGGGAAATATTACTGATATTAGATTAAGGAGAGGTGAAGAAATATATTATAAGTAGAATGTCACTTTGAAAACATGCTTAAGAAGGAAACATAAATTTTTTTTTGTTTATATGTTGTATAAATGTTTGTTGTGTATATGTTATGTTTTTTTAATATTTATACTTAATAAAAAATTATTTTTAAAAAAATGCCAATACCTGGGAGCCTTCTTTTTCCTCCTCCTGAGTTGGGCAAGTGACCCCTGATGGAGCCAGGTTCGTTCCTTCTCCAGAGGATTTTGGGGCTTTAGTCTTCCTTTCTTCCTGCACCTGAGCAGGTGCCTCCTGATTCACCAGGCCCAGGTCTTCAACCAGTTCTCCAAAAGCAGAACTGTTTGGCTCTGATATCTTCTCCAACTTTGCTTCCTGACCACGGAAGACTTGGTCATCCACGGAGAGAAGAAGGTCCGGTTTAACAGCATCGAACCCGATGTCGACTCCGACAGAGTCTGTCCTTGGTTTGGTCGTTTCCATCCATGCGTTGAGTTCGTCTGCCTTGCTGGACATTTTGAAGACCCTCTCTTTAAGGTTTCTTCTGCAGGACTTGGAAAAAGACTTAGCGGAGGAGCTTATCTCGAGACACAGAATGGTCAACAGTTCCTCAAAGCCTTGAGAAGTTTCTCCAGGAGGAATAAGAAGGTCTTCTCCACTCTCAATAAATTTAATGTACTGACCTATGAAAAAATAAAGAAGAAAATAGGAGCCTGGATAGCTCAGCAGACTAATGCATTGTGATTAACTCCAGCTGTCTGCAATTTCTGTAAATTCGAATCTCCCCAGGCTCAAGGTTGACTCAGCCTCCCATCCTTTCTAAGGTAGGTCAATTGAGGACCCAGTTTGTGGGGGCAATAAGCTAACTTTGTATAAATATACAAAAGTACGAAGGTTATTGCTTAACGCATTGTAAGCCGCCCTGAGTCTCCGGAGAAGGGCGGCATATAAGTCAAATAAAAGAAAAAATTGAACAGAAGAATGAAGAACATTTGTAGGTCAGGGTTGAAATGGGGCTTCCTTGGTGCTTTAGGTTGATTTTTTGAAGACGTTTTATTACCCAGCTAGGTAACAGCATCAATGCTTGAGGTTTATTGAGAGGAGGAGGAGGAGGAGGACGAGGACTGTGGGGTCCTTGGTGCTCTCTGAGCTTAGTTGTTTTTTTGCAGATGTTTCGTGACCCTACTTGGTAACAACATCAGTGTTAGAAGGGAGGGGGGTTGAGGAGAGGAGGAGAGATTGGAGGAGGAGGAGGAGGGGGAAGATGAGGAGGACCATGGGGTCCTTGGTGCTCTCTGAGCTTAATGGTTCGCTTGCAGATGCTTCATTACCAAACTAGATAACATCTTCAGTATTAGAAAGGAGTGTTAGAAGCAAATCCCACTCTGTTCTAGCACTGACTGGGTTGCCTAGTTTGGGCACTGAAACATCTGCAAGGTCAGAGTTCACCAAGGAACCCAATTTGGAAGAGGCACTGACAGGATGTCGCTTTTAACCGTGTTATTGTAAGTCTGGTACTGATGAGTCAATACGAAATGCTTGCATCTTACCACTGTTCGTTTTTTAACTGCATTGCTTCAATTATTAAAGAGGATTAACTGTTTTAAACCAGAGTATTGCCAGAAAGGATGTCCCCCTCTTCATTTGGGGCTGATGAACTTTTTCAACGGGGCAGGTCAGTGTGGACTAATCCAGTGATGGAACCTACTCTCAATATGTCTTCTGTCTGTCTTTACCTTGGATGTCTTTACAGTGGACAAGATAAATAGTTTAATAATAATAATAACTAATAATAATAATAATAATATTTTATTTCTATACCGCCCTTCTCCCGAAGGATTCAGGGTAGTGTACAGCCTATTAAAAGCACAAAGACAAACCTGAATTTAAAAATAATTAAAATTATTAAATTATTAAATAATTATTAAATAATTTCGGCTCAAATATAAAACCCCAAATTTAAAACACCCAATTTAAAATCATTACATTGATAGCCCAGCCTGGCGGAACAGCGGGGTCTTGAGGGCACAGAGAAATACACGGAGGGCGGAGATCTTACGCATTTCTGGAGGCAGTTCATTCCAAAGTTTGAATCTCTTACTCTTTCCCTGTGGTCCTCACCCTTCCTTTTACTCCATCCTTCCTCTACTCAACTATGCTGAGCACGTGAAACAGAATAACAGAGTTGGAGGAGATCTTGGAGGTTTGAGTCCAACCCCTTGCTCAGATAGCAAACCCTAGCCCATTTCAGACAATTGGTTGTCCAGTCCCTTCTTAAAAAACCTCCAGTGATGGAGCATTCACAACTTCTGGACGGAAGCCAAAATTGTTCTCCCTGTCAAGAAATTTCTCCTTAGTTTTAGTTTGCTTCTCTCCTTGATTAGTTTCCACCCATTGCTTCTTTTCTTTTCTTTTTCAATTTTTTTTATTATTTTTTAACATAAAACATAAAATACATCTTTTTAGAGCAGGGGTTTGATCCAGCTTAAAATAAAATTATTCACATTCCCTCAATCAATTTTGTTCCAAATTTTAGAATCTTTAAGAAGAAAAGAAGAAGAAGAAAAAAGACAAAAAGACAAAATTCTTATTCTAAACATTTATCGTTCTACTATAACACCCAAAATTCTAAACAATAAACAACATTCTAAATCTTTATCATTTTAACAATTAATATTTCATATATATTCCTCAATCCTAAAACCCGTTGCCTCAAAACTATATTTTATATCTCTTAAATGACAACAGATATCCAATTCTTAACAAGAAATATTTTCCTCCTCTCTTTAAAATCATCTTAAAATAAATCAACATTTCTTTCTATATTTTATTACTTCGAAAATATTCCTTAATACTTCAAATTTATTCTCAAATTCTATTAGACCAACTATTTAACTGATTCATGGTTTAAATATCTATTTCCCAGTTATAATTTCCGATGTTCCTTTCTCCATTTATTTAACTCAACCCATCCAAGACCGAGTGGCTGTGGTTTCCGACGTCCCGATATAGTCAGCTGGTGCCATCACTGACTATTGGGGGGGAATCATTGGCCCCCACGGAGAGTGTTCGGAACTTGGGCGTCCTCCTGGACTCATGGCTGTCCTTAGAAAGGCACCTGACGGCCGTGGCCGGGAGGATTTTTTATCAGGTTCGCCTGATTCGCCAGTTACGTCCCTTTCTGGATAGGGACTCCTTACTCACGGTCACTCATGCCCTCGTCACTTCCCGCCTGGACTACTGTAATGCTCTCTACATGGGGCTCCCCTTGAGGAGCACCCGGAGGCTCCAACTGGCAAAGAGTGCGGCCGCGCGGGTGGGGATGGGAGCGACATGGCGTTCCCATGTGACACCTCTCCTGCGTGAGCTGCACTGGCTCCCGGTGGTCTTCCGGGTGCGCTTCAAGGTTTTGGTTACCACCTTCAAAGCGCTCCATGGCTTAGGACCTGGGTACTTGCAGGACCGCCTAGCCTCCCACCGGCCGATGCGTTCACCAATAGCCTCCCACCGGCCGGTGCGTTCTCATAGAGAGGGGCTCCTCTGGGTGCCGTCAGCCAAACAGTGTCGGCTGGCAACCCCCAGGGGGAGAGCTTTCTCTGTGGGGGCACCTACTATCTGGAACGAGCTCCCCCCGGAGATACGGAGGATCCCGGATCTGCGCACCTTCCGCCGCGCTCTTAAGACCTTTCTATTTCACCAGGCGGGCCTGGCCTAACCTCTCTTCTTTTAGCGTTGAATTTTAATTTGTTTTAAATTGTGTGGGGTGTTTTAATTCCGTCTGGGCCAAATTTATTTAATTTGATTTTATTTGAGTTTTAAATTTTGTATATATGTATTTTTATTGTTGGCTGTTCACCGCCCTGAGTCCTCCGGGAGTAGGGCGGTATATAAATCTAATAAATCTAAATCTAAATCTAACTGGTTCACAGTTCAATTACTATTCTCCAATAATGTCTCTTCCTCCTAGGTTTATTTTTGAGCTGGTTCGCATCTTAATCAGCTGCTTTCCAGCAATGCTTCTTCCACTCCTTACTTTAATTACCTGTTGCTTCTTGTCCTGCCCTCAGGTGCTTTGGAGAATAGCTTGACTCCCTCTTCTGTGTGGCAACCCCTCAAATATTGGAAGACTGCTATCATGTCTCCCCTAGTCCTCCTTTTCATTAAACTAGACATACCCAGTTCCTGCAACTGTTCTTCCTATGTTTTAGCCTCCAGGCTCCTAACAGCTAACAAATTCTCTAGAAAGGATGGCACCATCAAAATCGGTATTTCTTAGGAGCTCTCACCAGTCTTCCTGCTTCCCCTCCTCTGGAGACCTTTTCCACCTGGAGAAAGCAAGACCACCACTCTCCGGGTTTTCATCCATTGGGGAGGAAGAGGAGAACTGTTAGCTTTTCAAAGATCTGGAATCATATAATACCATGGCGATTCCCCCATCACCGTGGCTGCTCCAGCAACGGTGGCAACGAGGAGATGGCAAGACAGGACCTGAAGATCTTCTCATAAATCGAATCTTCATTCATTCATTCATTCATTTAGGACAGTGTTTCTCAACCTTGGTAGTTTGAAGATAGGCGGACTTCAACTCCCAGAATCCCCCAGCCAGCAGCGCTGGCTGGGGGATTCTGGGAGTTGAAGTCTGCCCATCTTCAAGCTTCCAAGGTTGAGAAACACTGATTTAGAACATTTGTATAGCTGTCCATATTCTTCTAGCTCTGAACAGGGCCAATCTTTTTTCCCACTTCTGTGCTTTCTTTAATCAAGGGAAGAAAAGGCATCTGAGAAAGAAAGGAAAAAAAAGAGAAATTGATTGGTTAATGGGCATTTGTGATATCTTTTTTTTAAAAAAATATCACATCAATTAATTGAGTGTCCAGGAAATGTAAGTAGCATGAAGAGTGACTGCACCGTACTGTACAGATAGTCAACAGAATAGAACAGAATAGAATTGGAGGGGACCTTGTAGGTCATCTAGTCCAACCCCCTTCCCAAGCTAGAGACCCTACACCATTTCTGACAGGTGGAAGTCCAGTATCTTCTTGAAAGCCTCCAGTGATGAAGCTCCCACAACTTCTGAAGGCAACTTCTGTTCCATGGGTTGACTGTTCTCAGTGTTAGAAAACTTCTCCTTATTTCCAGGTTGAATCTCTCTCCTTGTTCAGTTTCCATCCATGATTCCTTGTCTGGCCTTCAGGTGCTTTGGAGAATAGCTTGACCCCCTTCTTCCTCTCTGTGGCAGCCCCTCAAATATTGGAAGATGCTATCCTGTCTCTCCTGGTCCTTCTCTTCATTAGACTAGCCAGGCCCAGTTCCTGCAACCGTTCATTGTATATTTCAGCCTCCAGTCCCCTCATCATCCTGGTTGCTCTTCTCTGCACTTTTTCTAGAGTCTCCACATCTTTTTTATAGTGAGGGAAGTGCAAAGTTTTGTAAGACAAGGCTCCAGTCCTCTCCACCATCCCTTAAACTTGAGATAGCTGTGTGCGGCGGCAGCTAAAAAAGCTGATTCAATCCTGGGTTGCATAAATGGAGGCATAGGATCAAAATCGCGTAAAGGATTAGCACCGCTATATAAAACCTCACTAAGGCCACACCTGGAATACGGTGTTCAGTTTTGGTCACCACATTACAAAGAAGGTGGGAAAAGTGCAAAGAAGAGCAAGAAAGATGATTAAGGGGCCTGGAGACAAAAACCTATGAAGAACAATTGCAGGAATTGGGTATGGCCAGTCTAGAGAAAGGAAGGATTAAGAGTGACATAAGAGTGGTCTTCCAGTATCTGAGGGGCTTTCCCAAAGAAGGGGGGGTTCAAACTATTTTCCAAAGCACCTGAAGGCAATGGATGGAAACCAATCAAGGAGAGAAGCAACCTGGAATTCAGGAGAAACTTCCTGACAGTGAGAACAATTAAATCAGTGGAACTACTTGCCACCAGAAGTTGCGGGTGCTCCATCATGGGATGTTTTTAAAGACGAGACGGAGCAGCCATTTGTCTGAAATGGTATAGGGTTTCCTGCTTAAGTAGAGGGTTGGACTAGAAGACCTCCAAGGTCCCTTCCAGCTCTATTCTGATTGATTGATTGATCTGGGCCCGGTGGGCTTCTCCAGAGGCCCATTGGAGAACTGAAGGACAAAGGTGGGCAGGAGATGGACGTGGGGCTGATGGGACACTTCAGATCTTCTGACTCAAGCAGGGAAGAGCTTGGATTCTGGAGACCCTCCAAAAGACCCTCCCCACCCCCCCGGAGACCCATGGACCAACGTGGCTGCTCCAGACCCGGCTGGATGGGCAGGAGAGGAAAGGGATGGCCAGAAAACCTTGGTCTGAGCCAGGGTGGGGATGGGACAACCCATAAGGGCACCCCTTGCATGGCACCCCACCATATTCCAAGACCCCTTTTAGGGGGGGCCAAAGGGGCTTTTTTTTTGACCCGGCAGCCTTCAATTAGGGTGGGGGGGACCCATAGACCCAGAAATGGGGTGTCCTCCAGAGGGGCATCTGCCAAGCCTCCCCCAGCGTTTCTGCTCCGGCGGCCTCCACAACTGGGCACCGCTGGCCGGGCGGCTGCAGGCTCTCCGGCCGCCTGCAGGGGTCGCACTTCACCGCTGCCCTCCCCCTCCCCGAGGCCGCCCGCTGCGCCCCCCCCCCTCCGTTTTCCCTCCTCCTCCTCCGCTGCTCCGCTCCTCCCTTCCCCAAATTCCTCCCTTCCTCCCGAGTCTTTCCGGCCGGGCGCCGCGGCGTTTCCTCTGCGCCTCCATTGCAGCCGCCGCCGCTGCCCGGCAGGACCCTCCCTCCGCCGCAGAGACCCCCGCCCGTCCGCCCGCCCCTCGCTCCCTCCGGCCCCCGCAATGCAGCCCCTGGGCGGCCGCCGGACTGGCTGAGCGGAGCGCGGGGCCCCAGCCGGACCCCCCCCCCCCCGCCCTCTCCCCACGCCTGCAGCGCCCCTTGGAGGCCCCCGGCGCCCCCTCCCCACTGGCCCAGCAGGAGGAGGGAGATGCTCCCGTGAAGGACCCTGGAGGTGGGTATCGCCTGGCTCTCTTTCCCCTCCTTTCCTCCCTTCCCTCCTTCCCTCCTTTCTTCTTTTATTCCTTTTCTCCCTTTCTCTCTCTCTCTCTCCTTCCATTCCTTCTTTCTCTTTCTCTTCCCTCCTTCCTTCCTCCCTTCCTTTTCTCCCTCCCTTCTTTCCTCCTTTTATTCCTTTTCTCCCTCTCTCTCTCCCCTCCTTCCATTCCTTCTGTCTTCCTTCCTCCCTCCCTTCTTTCCCCTCTCCCTTCCCTCCTTCCTTCTTTTATTCCTTTTCTCCCTTTCTCTCTCCCCTCCTTCCATTCCTTCTGTCTCTCTCTTCCCTCCTTCCTCCCTCCCTTACTTTTTTCTCTCTCTTTCCTTCCTTCCCTCCTTTCCTTTCTCTTTCTCCCTCCCTCCCTCCTTCCTTCCTTCTCACTTCCCACTTTCTTTTCCTTCCTTTTCTTTATCCCTTCTGTCCTTCTCTCCCTTTTATTCCTATCTCTTCACTCCCTCCTTTTCTTTCTTTCTTTCTTTCTTTCTTTCTTTCTTTCTTTCTTTCTTTCTCTCCCTTTCTTTCTTTCTCTCTTCCTTTTTCTTTCTCTTTCTTTCTTTCTCTTCTTTCTTTTTCTCTCCTCTCTTCTTTCTTTCTTTCTCTCCCTCTTTCTTTCTCTCTTCCTTTCTCTTTCCTTCTTTCTTTCTTACTCTCCCTCTTTCTTTCTTTCTTTTTCTCTTCCTTTTTCTTTCTCTTTCCTTCTTTCCCTCTTTCTTTCTCTTTTTTTTGCTCTTTCTTTCTCCTTTCTTTCTCCTTTTTTCTTTCTTTCTCCTTCTTTCTTTCTTTCTCTCCCTCTTTCTTTCTTTCTTTCTTTTTCTCTGATGTGTAAGATGATGACCCTTTTCAAATTCTCCCTCAGGGGACAGAAGGGGAGTACCCTCAGCCTTGGAACCTGCTTCGGTCGCCCACCCAACCACGTCGCCAGGCCCCCCCTGGCCATGTGCTGAAAGATGTCCCTCTCCAGGCTGAACAGCTTCACCAATGGCTTCCTGGAAGACCCCTCCCGGATGGAGGCGGCCAACGGGGCGGACATGGCCCAGGTTCTCAAGTGCTTGGAGATGGGCACCATCCTGACCTTGTTCTACCAGAAGAAGTCCCAGAGGCCCGAACGGAGGAGCTTCCAAGTCCGGCTGAAGAGCCGTCAGATCGTCTGGAGCCGAAGCCCTGAGAAGGTGGAGGGGGACGGTGAGTGCCGGGGCCTTGGGGCTGGTGGGAGCAGGGCAACCAACCCGAAGAAGGGACAGACCCAACCTATGGAGGCATCCTCAGGTGGGGCCTCCAGAGTAGTTGGGACTTCACCTTCTGGAACTCCCAGCTGGAATCCAGAATCAGGAAGTCCAGGAAGGGTCAGTTTCACACAGCTGCTGTGATCTTCCTTCAGAAGAAACGGAGAAGGAGAAGACCTCGCTCTATCTCCCTTCCTGCCATTCTTCTCCAGAAGATTTCCTCCTGGCCTGTAAGGCTGATCCTGCCATTCAGTGTCCAAGGGTGTGATTCCTTCCCATCCTCTCCATCCAGTCAGGATGTTTGGCTCTGTTAACCCTTTCGGTGGGGGTGGAAAAATCTGAATTAGCTTTAAACTATTGAGCCCCAAATCGAGGTTGCTAAGTGAGACCATTTGCTCAGCGGCTCATTGTACGATCTTCCTTGCCACCGTTGTTAAGTGAATCGCTGCGGTTGATAGGTTAGTAACCCGGTTGCTAAGGGAATCCGGCTTCCCCCTTGACTTTGCTCGTCAGAAGCTCGCAAAAGGGGGATCGGGTGACACTGCCGCCGTCATAAATATGAGTCAATTGCTAAGTGTCTGATCACGTGACCATGGGGACGCTGCAGACATCGTATGTGTGAAAAACGGTCGTAAGTCCCTTTTTCCAGTCCTGTTATAACTTCGAATGGTCACTAAATGAACTGCTGTAAGTTGTCATGTTTCTCAACCTGGGCCACTTTAAGAGGTGCAGACTTCAACTCCCAGAATTCCCCAGCCAGCTGAGCTGGCTGGGGAATTCTGGGAGTTGAAGTCCGCACCTCTTAAAGTGGTCCAGGTTGAGAAACACTGCTCTTAAAGACGATCATTAAATGGTATGTTGTAAGTCGAGGACTCCCTGCACACCAGTCAAGAGTTGTCCGATCTATTTTGGCCTGGGTGGATTCCTTGATTCCTCATTTTCGTACACACAACCAAGACCGTACCTCACCCTCTTTAAGCGGAAGGAAAGCCAAACTCACACACACACACATATCTCTGACTTCCTCGGATGTAATATAGAGGCCGTGCGCCATTCTTCGACAATGATCTTGTGGCTTTTGAATCTGGCCTACAGCCAGGGAAGGAAAGAGATTTATTTGCGTTTAATGACTTAATGCATATCTCTGTTGTCTGACCTGGGCCACTTTAAGAGCTGTGGACTTCAATTTCCAGAATTCATTGCTGGCTGGGGAATTCTGGGAGTTGAAGTTCACAAGTCTTAAAAGTGGCCAACGTTATACCCCGTGATGGTGAACCTGTGGCATGTGGAGCCATATTGGCGGGCACGCGAGCTCAAAAACAGGCATTCCGGTCCCACTGGAAGTCAGCAAACGGGCCATTTCCGGCCTCTGGAGGGCCACTGGGTGGTGGTGGGGAAGGCCAGTTTCGTCCTCCCCAGGCTCCTAGAAAGGCTCTGGAGCCTGGAGAGAGTGAAAAACGGGCCTATTGTGCCCACTGTGCCATTGCATGCCAAAAGCAGGAGGAGCGCTGGCGGGGGCTCACACGCATGTGCGGGGCACATGGAATTATGGGAGTGGGCACACGCAGACATGACTCCCCGCACTCCCCCCGCTTTTGGCACGCAATGGTAAAAAGATTAGCCATCCCTGGTTGTACCCCTCCGTTTTAAGGAATCTTTCAGTGGCCTTTAAAAGAATACACAAAGGCCATTAAATTAGAGTTATAACTCTGCAAGTCAGAATAGAATCAGAATACAGCTGGAAGGAACCTTGGAGGTCATCTAGTCCAGCCCCCTGCTCAAAAAACCTCCAGCGATGGAGCTGACACTACTTCTGGTGGCAAGCTGTTCCTCTGGTTCACTGTTAGGAAGTTTCTCCTTAATTCCAGGTTGCTTCTCTCCTTGCTGAGTTTCCATCCATGGTTTCCTGTCCTGCCCTCTGGTGCTTTGGAAAATAAATTGAATAAATTTATTAATAGATTTATTAAGAATAAAAGACCCACAGGGAAATAATAAATTATTTTGCCTAGCTTGGAACACGTATGGCAAACTTACAACAGCAAAGGGGCTGTGAAAAAGACGTGGCTGCGTGAAATTCCCAGATTTGACAAGAAGCAATTAAAGATTTTGCAAATGGTTTGCATTTTTGCATCCCAAGAATACTAACAGGTTTTGTACCTTCCCTGAAGGTCTGTGTGTTTACCTGTATTGTGGTAAATTCATGTGAAGGTTGCAGATTTGGTAGCACCCAGATTTCATAATTAACTAAAGCTCAGGTAGACCTCTAGGTATGATGACAGTTGAGCGATTATGTGTGAGACATTTGTTAAGTGAGACATTTGAGAGACATTGGTTAAGTGAGTTTCGCCCTGTTTTACGACCTTTCTAGCCATAGTCGTTAAGTGAATTGCAGCAGTAATTAAGTTGTTAAGTGAATTGGGCTTCCCCTTTGACTTTGCTTGAGACTCTGTGACCGTCATAAATATGAGCCAGTTGCCAGGTGTCTGAATTTTGATCACGTGACCACAGGGATGTTGCAATGGTATTAAGTGTGAAAAATGGTCATAAGTCACTTTTTTTCAGTGCCGTTATTAACTTCAAATGGTCACTGAATGAATTGCTGTCAGTTGTGATGTTTCTCAATCTGAGCCACTTTAAGAGGTATGGACTTCAATTCCCAGAATTCACTAGCCAGCTGGCTGGGGAATTCTGGGAGTTGAAGTCCGCACCTCTTAAAGCGGCCCAGGTTGAGAAACACTGCTCGGAGTCTAGATGCGTGGCACAAGCGACACCACCACAATGACATCATAAGGATGTGACGTCACCACAATAATGCCACACAATTCAAGTGACGTCCTCTTAAAGAGACCCCCCCCCCCAATTTGGTTTTCCAGCTCATTTTGCCTGCTGAAGAGGAGAGGCAGGGGTTGTGTTCCTTCGCAGGGCTGTCTCATTAACACACCGTTGTGTGTTCTTTAAATAGCCGGGAGGTTTGTTGTGATAATTGCCGCTCTGACTCTCGGAAAACGGTGCCTGTCCACGGTTTGCCTGCCTATCGCCGTCACGGAGGGACGATGCTTCCCTCGAAGCTTGGCTAAACCCCGATTTGTTAGCAAATGATCCAAGCTCTGCTTTCTCAAGGCTTGTGAGAGCAACAGGGTTGTGTGAGTGCAGCTGTGGAGCCACCACTGTGTCGCACGCATGCTGGTGTCGTTGGCACGATGACACGGGAGGACAATGCACGATGTTCCTCCCTCCGTTGTGCGTGACGCTGCATTGCTTTCCTGCTGTCCTTTCCAAGTTGTGCGTTGCGGTTTGAAATTCCTTGCTCACTCAGGAAGAGAGAGCTCTGCCTCGTTCGGCTGGCTGGCTGGCTGGGGATGATGGAGCTTGTGATGCAGCAGAGAGCCAGAGGTTGGCAGATTCGTTCAGGTGAATGCAGTGGAGAGGTTTGCTTTGCCTGTAAGTCCAATGCTGGTCTTGCCAGATGCGTTGATGCCAATTTGAGGAGCCAATGAGAGAGTGGATGTTTTGGGATGGGCTTCCGGCTCCTTCAGTCTCTTGTGGACAGAACAGAGTAACAGAGTTGAAAAGGACCTCTTAAAGACGATCATTAAATGGTTACTAAACGGACTGTTGTAAGTCGAGGACTCCCTGCACACCAGTCAAGAGTTGTCCAGTCGATTTTGGCCTGGGTGGATTCCTTGATTCCTCATTTTCGTACACACAACAAAGACCGTACCTCACCCTCTTTAAGCGGAAGGAAAGCCAAACTCAGTTCAGTTGTCTACAAGGACACACACACACACATATCTCTGACTTCCTCGGATGTAATATAGAGGCCGTGCGCCATTCTTCGACAATGATCTTGTGGCTTTTGAATCTGGCCTACAGCCAGGGAAGGAAAGAGATTTATTTGCGGTTAATGACTTAATGCATATCTCTGTTGTCTGACCTGGGCCACTTTAAGAGCTGTGGACTTCAATTTCCAGAATTCATTGCTGGCTGGGGAATTCTGGGAGTTGAAGTTCACAAGTCTTAAAAGTGGCCAACGTTGTACTCCGTGATGGTGAGCCTATTTCGGACCTTCTGGGCGCACTGGAAGTCGGGAAACGTGCTGTTTCTGGGCCTCTGGAGGGCCTCCGGGTGGTGGGGTAGGGAAGGCCGTTTTCCCCTTCCCCAGGCTCCTAGAACGGCTGTGGAGCCTGGGGAGGGCAAAAAAATAGGCCTACCGGGCCATCGTGTGCCAAAAGCGGGGGAGGGGGAGCGGGAGGGTCACATGTGCATGTGTGGGAGGATGGGGCGCATTGAATTATGGGTGTAGCCACACGCATGCACAATCCCCCCGACTACTCCCGCTTTTGGCACGCGATGGCAAAAAGGTTAGCCATCACTGCCCTACACCATTTGAGACAGGTGTCTTCTTAAAAGTCTCCAGTGATGAAGCACATCACTACAGCTTCTGGTGGCAAGCCGTTCCACGGGTTAATTGTCCTCACTGTCAAGAAATTTTTCCTTAGTTCCAGGTTGCTTCTCTCCTTGGTTAGTTTCCATCCGTTGCTTCTTGTCCTGCCTTCTGGTCCTTTGGAAAGTAAGTTGACCTTCTCTTCTTTGGGGCAGCCTCTCAAATATTGGAACATGCTATCATGTCACACACCTAGCCCTTCTCTTCTGCAGTTATACAGAATGACAAGAGTTGGAAGGGACCTTGGAGGTCATCTAGTCCAACCCCCCTGTTGAAGCAAGAGACTCTATACCCCTGATGGCAAACCTATGGCCCGTGTGCCCAAAGTGGCATGCGAAGCCACGTCGCCCGCCACGCGCAGCCTTGCCTGTTTGCCTTCTGGGTTTCTGGCATGCCTGCTGTCCTTCGTGTGTGCACCAGTGCCGAAAACTGGTGTGTGCATGCACACTGGCCAGCTGATTGTTGGGTGTGCCTGCGTGCCATTACCCGGAAGTTTGGCTTTTCCGGAGCGCAGTCTCTTCACGGGCACCGGAGAGCCGAGAGCTGAGAACTGGCCTGCGCAGGCCAGCTGATTGTTGGGCACGTATGCATGCTGGAACCCGGAAGTTTGGCTTTTCTGGAGTGCGGCCCTGATGAGCGTCCACGCAACATTTCCACGCGGTTCACCATCACTGCCCTAAACTATTTCAGGCAAATGGCTCTCCGGTTTCTCCTTAAAAACATCCAGTGATGGAGCACCCACAACTTCTGGAGGAAACTGACAGTGGAACAGACTTCCCCTGTCCGCCCTCATCCCCCACCCTAAATGAAGGCTGCCGGGTTAAAAAAAAAAGCCCCTTTGGCCCCCCAAAAAGGGGTCTTGGAATATGGTGGGGTGCCATGCAAGGGGTGCCCTTATGGGTTGTCCCATCCCCACCCTGGCTCAGACCAAGGTTTTCTGGCCATCCCTTTCCTCTCCTGCCCATCCAGCTGGGTCTGGAGCAGCCACGTTGGTCCATGGGTCTCCAGGGGGGTGGGGAGGGTCTTTTGGAGGGTCTCCAGAATCCAAGCTCTTCCCTGCTTGAGTCAGAAGATCTGAAGTGTCCCATCAGCCCCACGTCCATCTCCTGCCCACCTTTGTCCTTCAGTTCTCCAATGGGCCTCTGGAGAAGCCCACCAGGCCCAGATCAATCAATCAATCAGAATAGAGCTGGAAGGGACCTTGGAGGTCTTCTAGTCCAACCCTCTACTTAAGCAGGAAACCCTATACCATTTCAGACAAATGGCTGCTCCGTCTCGTCTTTAAAAACCTCCCATGATGGAGCACCCGCAACTTCTGGTGGCAAGTAGTTCCACTGATTTAATTGTTCTCACTGTCAGGAAGTTTCTCCTGAATTCCAGGTTGCTTCTCTCCTTGATTGGTTTCCATCCATTGCCTTCAGGTGCTTTGGAAAATAGTTTGAACCCCCCCCCCCCTTCTTTGGGAAAGCCCCTCAGATACTGGAAGACCACTCTTATGTCACTCCTAATCCTTCCTTTCTCTAGACTGGCCATACCCAATTCCTGCAATTGTTCTTCATAGGTTTTTGTCTCCAGGCCCCTTAATCATCTTACTTGCTCTTCTTTGCACTTTCCCCACCTTCTTTGTGATGTGGTGACCAAAACTGAATGCCGTATTCCAGATGTGGCCTTAGTGAGGTTAGTTTCCCCCCATTGGTCTTGTCCTGCCTTCAGGTGCTTTGGAGAATAGCTTGACCCCCGCATCTCTGGGGCAGCCCCTCAAATACTGGGAGACTGCTATCCTATTTCCCCTAGTTCTTTTCTTTTGAACTTTCACAGACTACAGAGGAGTTGGAAGAGACCTTAGAAGGCTTCTCCTGCAACCCTCTCCCCAAGCAATAGACCCTTTACCCTTTCAGACAGTCTCTCAAAGCTGGCTGAGGAATTCTGGGAGTTGAAGTCCACAAGTCTTAAAGTCGCCAAGGTCGGAGACCCCTGCACTAAATTCTTCTGGGTTGTGTTCAAAGTTGTGTGTCGAGAAAAGTGCCACCAGGTGAAGCCTCGGTTTAAGGACAGGCGAAAGCCTGAAGGCAAGCACGCCTCGTTTTTCATTATCTCACCCGCTTCCTCCCAGCCCACGGACCAGGCCCTGCTGGGCGCCAGGGCTGCCTGTGTGTCACACAAAGGATGGCTGTGTTTGTGGCTAAATAAATAAACAACCGGGGTTTGGGCAGCCAGGAGTTGTGAAGCCTGCGCAAGCGAGATTCACCGACAAGACGAACGTCTGCCCGGTTCCCATTGGGTCAAACCTGTCACAGAAAAATCCCTTTTCTTCATTATTGGTGAATCTCTAATTTTTTTTCTGGCCAGAAAGGATCTGAGTGTAAAACAGTGATTTTGATAAAGTTGGCAACTTTAAGGTATATGGACTTCAATTCCCAGAATTCCCCTGTCCACTCGTATTGGCTGGAGGGAATTCTGGGAGTGGAAGTCCAAATTTGGTGGAATTCTGGGGGTTGAAGTCCATGCCTCGTAAAGTTGCCACATTTGGCAAACGCCGGTGTAGATATCAACATAGCTGCCCTTTGTTTATATAATCACCAGCAAAGGATTCCTGCCTTGATAAAGTGAGCATCCGTTTGATTGACGTTGAAATTAGAAATAAATAAATAGTCTCAAAAACACAGTGGTCCGCTGAACACCCATCTCCCCTTCGGCTTTCGGCATAAAGACCTAGTAGCTCGCTCTTCTTTTTAACAGAATAACAGAGCTGGAAGGGACCTTAGAGGTCTTCTAGTCTAACCCCCTGCTCAACCACAGGTGGCACACGGAGCTATATCTGTGGGTACGTGAGCGTTGCCCTACCTCAGTCCAGCACGCTTATGCGTGCAGGCCGGCTGATTTTCAGACCTTCTGGACCCACTGGAAGTCGGGAAACGCGCTGTTTCCGGGCCTCCGGGGGGTGGGGAAGGCTTTTTCGCCTTCCCCAGGCTCCTAGAAAGGCTGTGGAGCCTGGGGAGGGCAAAAAAATGAGCCAAAGGGGCCCACCGTGCCATTGCGTGCCAAAAGGAGGGGGAGAGCGGGAGGTCACGTTTGCATGTGTGGGAGGACGGGGTGCATTGAATTATGAGTGTGGGCACACGCATGTGCAATCCCTCCCACTATTCCCGAAGTCTCCAGTGATGAAGCACCTACAACGTGGAACTGGTGGCAAGCCGTTCCACGGGTTAATTGTCCTCACTGTCAAGACCTTTCTCCTTAGTTCTAGGTTGCTTCTCTCCTTGGTTAGTTTCCATCCGTTGCTTCCTTCTTCTGCCTTCTGGTGCTTTGGAGAATAAGTGGACCTCCTCCTCTTTAGGGCAGCCCCTCAAATATTGGAACGAAGAAATCCCCACGCCTTCACTCTTTTTCTCCTCGAAATAACTGTGCACGAGGCATGATCGCTCGGGAAGTTCTCCTGCACAAGCGCTTTGACGTGGACAGAAAGTCCGTCAAAATTCTGCGGTTGTGCAAAAGGAGCCTTCCGAGAAGGTCCCCAGCGGGCACGGCTGTGGTGTAAAAGGGGGAGAGTGGCCACACCGTGTGGGCAGAGAAGGCCACTCCGGGAACGTGGCTTGCGTGAAATCAGATGCCCCCTTATGTGCAGGGTCAGGAAGTAGTGCTTTCTATGGCAAAAGGTGATGGAGGGAGGGGGTCTCCCTCCCCTCCTCCTCCCCCACCAGGACATGCAAGGTGATGTGCCGGACACTCGTCCGGATGCGCACGGTGCAATGGACACTTCCTCTTCCTGGCTTGCTGCCCACCCCCATCCCCCATCCCCCTGGACTCTCGTTCCTGCCTCGGCCTGCCAGAGTCCATCCAGAGCAGCTGCGAATGGAAAAGGGACAAGGTTGCTAGGGAAGGTTGGCTAGCTGATTTTAGGCCAATCACCAGGAGGTTGTGAGTTCTAGTCCCGCCTTAGCCATGAAAGCTGGCTAGCTGATTTTAGGCCAATCACCTGGAGTTGTGAGTTCTAGTGCCGCCTTAGCTATGAAAGCTGGCTAGTGGACTTTAGGCCAATCACCAGGAGGTTATGAGTTCTAGTCCCACCTTAGCCATGAAAGCTGGCTAGGTGATTTTAAGCCAATCACCAGGAGGTTATGAATTCTAGTCCCGCCCTAGCCATGAAAGCTGGCTAGGTGATTTTAAGCCAATCCCCAGGAAGGTGGGAATTCTAGTCCCGCCTTCCCAGATCTGTAGAATGGAGGTGTCATTCACTGTCATGACAAACTCTTCCCTTAAGTCCCTATTTTTATGATCTTGTGAAATCCAGGATGGTTTCCCCTGAGCTTCATTTCCCACCCCCACCCCCACCCCATCTCAAGCACAAAGTGCAGAAATGGTTTCCAAACTTTCCTGAGTCATAAATGCGGGAACACATCAGCCACCCCCTGGACCACCGGGGGTCTCTGTGGGGGGTGGGAAGCCGTGCCAGACGCCATAAAAACCTCTCCGACTCCACTCCGTCCTATTTATAAGGCTGGAGTGAATGACATTTGCCCCCATTTGCAGCTGTGAGTCATCCAGAGGTTCTGTTGATCCTCGGAAGTGACCCTTCTGGAGGAGGTGGCTGTTTCTAAGGCCTCGTTTCCTTTTTTTGCAGACGAATCAGCCATTTGTGGCCGATCCCACCAAGTGGGCAGGGAAGGGCATGGCTGTGCCAGCGTCTCAAATACATCTTCCAGCCTCTTTTCCATGGTGCCCGTCCACTAATCCGGCCTTCCTTCACCCACTCCCATTTTTTAATTTTTTTTTTGTTTTCTTTTGCAGTGGAATGATTTGGGAAAATGCCAACCCAAATATATTCTCCCCTTGTGCCAGAGAGAAAAATGCCAGGAAGAGGAACAGCTGGTTTGGGGAGTGCCACAGTTGGAGAGTTGGGAATTTGATGGACGTACGGATAGTCCTTGACATGGAACCACAAGGGAGCCCAAAATTTATGTCGTTAATTGAGACATTGGTTAAGTCAGTTTTGCCCCATTTTACGTCCTTTCCTGCCACAGTTGTTAAGTGACTCACTGTGGCTCTTAAGTTAGTAACATGTTGTTAAGTGAGTCATGGACTTTGCTTGTCAAAAGGTCGCAAAAGATGATCATGGGACGCTGCGACCGTCGTAGCTATGAGTCAGTTGCTAAACATCTGAATTTTAATCACACGATCGTGGGGATCTTCACATGGGTCGCAAGTGTGAAAAATGGTCATAAGTCACTTCTTTCAGCGCCGTTGTGACTTTGAACGGTCACTAAATGAACTCTTGAGAGTCGAGGACTATCTGTATAAGAAAGGGACAGGGGTTGTTTGAATTCTTTATTCTTTATTGGCCAAGTGTGGTTTGGATGCACAATGAATTGGTCTCTGGTGCATAAGCTCTCAGTGTACATACAACAACAAAGTGATAAGATACAGATTATAAATCACAGTTACAATCATTAATCATGATACAAACAGTAAATGATAAATCGTAAGGTATCAATTGGAGAAGGTTGTCAAGAAGATGAGAAGGATAACTGCAATTGTTTGTTTGTTTATACAGTATCTATTTTTACAAATAACTCAAGGAAATGAACATATCCAACACAACTTCTTCCTCCTATTTCCCCTAAAATAACAACACTGTGAGGTGGGCTGAGAGAGAGGGACTGGCCCACATTCACCAAACCAGTTTTCATCCCTCAGGCAGGACTAGAACTCACAGCCTCCTAGTGATTGGCCCAGAGTCATCCAGCTGGCTTTCATGCCTAAGGCAGGACTAGAACTCACTGTCCCCTGGTGATTGGCCCAAAGTCACCAAATCATCTTTTATGCCTAAGGCAGGACTGGAATTCACTGCCTCCTGGTGATTGGCCCAAAGTCATCTGGCCACCTTTCAGGCCTAAGGTGGGACTAGAACTCACCGTCTCCCACTTTCTAGTCTGTTGCCTTAATCATTAGACCAACTGGGCATGGTTGTACCTACCATATTGATTTATATATTTTTTTTAACTTTTCAACCAACCTTGAGGGACCCTGACTGCTTTCTTGCCATTTGTCCTAATGATTACTAACTTAGATTATTTTAAGAAGCTGAAGGAATTCGCTGAGGAATTCAGTCCCTTTAAACAGCGTTTAAGTTGTGAGTCGACACATTTTCCATTCCAGTAGTAATTCTGTGCAATCTTCTGAAATCACCTTTCTCGTCGTGTTCTCCGTCTGGGGAATTTCTGAATAATGGCTTCCCCTTTTCCTTCGAATTGGGGAACTTTAGCCGTTGATCCCAGATAATTGTTATTGATTCCTAATTGCGGTCCCTATTTTTATTTTCTCTCCACACTGCCCAGAGCGGTTTGCAAAAGAGGGCACTTAAAAAAAACGGGACCTTATCGGGATAAAACCGATGACTCAAGCAAGCTTTGAAAAACCCAGCTCATTTAGAAGAACTGCAAAAAAAGCAAAATCTTCGGCATTCTTAGGCAGTCTGTTTTTCTGCCGTTTGCAAGGGTGCTTATTTACAGAAAATCTCATCTCTAGGAAATAACTACTGACATGTGGATGAGGGCTCAGATAACGGAGGGAGAAACTGAGGCAGGGAAAGGGGAGGGGGAGCGATAGATGTGGTCTTCTGCAGCAGGGGCCTCCAACCTTGGCAACTTTAAGACTTGTGGACTTCAACTCCCAGAATTCTGGGAGGTTCTTTCCTACAAAAGTTCCTCTCCCAAATGCAGAAATTGTGCCCGATTCCTTCATGCATCTCCTGAACCTCAGAAATTAGGAAATAATACCAGAATAAGAAGGGAACTTGAAGATCTTCTAGTCTAACCCCTGCTTGAAAAGGAGATCCTATACCCGAGATGGCGAACCTATGGCACGGGTGCCACAGGTGACACGTGGAGCCATATCGGTGGGCACGCGAGTTCAGCTCCGACACGCATGCGTGCGCCAGCCAGCTGATTTTCGGGCCTTCTGGGCCCACCAGAAGTCAGGAAACACTGTTTCCAGCCTCCAGAGGGCCTCGGGGGGGGGGGGACGGACGCCGTTTTTGCCCTCCCCAGGCTCCTAGAAAGGCTCTGGAGCCTGCGGAGAGCAAAAAAATGGACCTACTGGGCCCACAAAAGTGGGGGGAACACGGGGGGGGGCAGGGCGCATAGAATTATGGATGTGGACACGCATGCGTGTGACCCCCACCACGCTCCCCCCACTTTTGGCACGCGATGGCAAAAAGGTTAGCAATCACTGCCCTATACTATTCCAGCATACTATACAACTTCTGGTGGCAAGTAGTTCCACTGATTTAATTGTTCTCACTGTCAGGAAGTTTCTCCTGAATTCCAGGTTGCTTCTCTGTTTGGTTAGTTTCCATCCGATGCTTCTTGTCCTTCCTTCAGGTGCTTTGGAAAATAGTTTGAACCCCCCCTTCTTTGGGGCAGCCCTTTAAATACTGGAAGACCACTCTTATGTCACTTCTAATCCTTCTTTTCTCTAGACTGGCCATACCCAATTCCTGCAATTGTTCTTCAAAGGTTTTTATCTCCAGGCCCCTTAATCATCTTACTTGCTCTTCTTTGCACTTTTCCCACCTTCTTTGTGATGTGACCAAAACTGAACACCGTATTCCAGGTGTGGCCTTAGTGAGGTTTTATATAGCGGTGCTAATCCTTTACGCGATTTTGATCCTATGCCTCCACTTATGCAACTCAGGATTGAATTAGTTTTTTTAGCTGCCACCGCACGCAGCTGTCTCAAGTTTAAGGGATGGTGGAGAGGACTGGAGCCTTGTCTTACAAAACTTTGCACTTCCCTCCCTATAAAAAAGACATTGAGACTCTTTTAGAAAGAGTGCAGAGAAGAGCAACCAGGATGATGAGGGGACTGGAGGCTGAAATATACGATGAACGGTTGCAGGAACTGGGCCACAGAAAGATTTTATTATGAAACCACGGGGCAGACAGACCAGAAACAGTTCATAGGATGCAGGATTGTGTCCCTTTCCTTGACGTGCACAGCACTAAACCTTTTCTGCATCTCAAATAGATTTCTGAGAAATTAGGCAGGAAGTGACAGGATGTGATTTGTGCAGAGCAAAAGGAGTGTCCCAGGAAGATAAAAAGCAGATTTGACGCCAAAGCAGTGGGTCTTATTTTAAAGCATCTGTGCAGGGGTGGGGAGCGGGCAGAAGCAAGACAGATTTACACACAGCCCTTTGATGATCGCAGTATGTTTTACCAGTATTGAGGTTCCTGGTCCTCAGTGTTTTCATGCAGGATGGAAGGAAGAGGACTGTTAAAGAAATTAGGATGTTTGGGGTCTGAAGAAGGGGGCCCTTGTGTGGTTCTCTTAAGGGGGCGGGGTGATATCCTGCAGCCAGACGTCTTTGTTCCTTTGATAATCCTGTTTTTTTATAGCTTCAACCACGAGGAGTGAAAATCAATTTTCCTGCCAAAGCTTTAATGGAAATCTTACATCATGGAAGTGCCTACAACACAGACAGGCACAAAGAATTTGAATTTTTTGTCTCTATGTCCCTGTTTGGCATGGCCTTCCCAACAATTGTGGCCCTTGCCTGTCCCCCCAAAAACTTAAATGCAACCCAACTCTAATTTGCTCTGAAGTGCCACCTTCCAGTTCTAAGACGAATTCCAGATCCTTCCTTCCTTCCTTCCTTCCTTCCTTCCTTCCTTCTTTCTCTTTCTTTGTTTCTTCTTTTTCTTTCTTTCCTTCTTTCCTTCCTTCTTTCCTTTCCTTCCCTCCTTCCCTCCCTCCCTCTTTCTTTTTTTCTTTCTCTTTCTCATCCCTCTCTCCCACTAATATCGTTCCTTCCTTCCTTACTCTCCTTATCCATCAACATTCTTGTCAGCTGGAGATGCATGCCAATAAAACAGAAAAATTAAAATACACAGGTGGTTAGAAAAGATGATAGGAAAACATGGATTGAAAACCTGAACTGTTTTTAATTAGGCATAATACCAGAAAAACATGATAAGCAAAGTACAGCAGCGAGGATTATATTCGCACAATATTGGAAAAATGAAACACCGTGAGATGGAGAGATAATTAGGAAGATACTGAATTGGGAAGAAATGGGTAGACCTACATTGAAAATTAAACAGAAAGAAGACACAGAATATTGTCAAACATGGACTTTATTTTACCAGTGGTTGGAAAAAAGGGTTGGAAATTAAGAATGCAATCTGTATTGTTACGCAAATTAAATATCCAGAGAACATGATATTTATTGAGCACTAACAAATGTGAACAATAGAAAATTAATAAAATTTATTTTTTTAAAAAACCAGGAAAGTTAAGACCTGACTAAGCATGAGTTAGGAAATATTTGAATCCTCCTAAAACAGTTTCAAAAGACTCTGATTAAAAAGGCTCCGTGTGCAGCCCTGGGAGTGATAGGAGTTGTAGTCCATCCATTCCGGAAGGCCCCAGGTTAGGGGTGGCTGGCTTAAACTTTATTGTGGAGCAGGAAAATAGCTGGAAGGAAGGAAGGAAGGAGGCACCGATGAGCAGAAGGAGAGGGGAAAGCGATAAGGGGAAGGGGACAGATAAGATGCAGGAGGGGAAACAGATGGAGAGGGCAGCTGCGGATATGGATCGGTTGGCCGGTTGTACCAGGTAACCTGGAAAAACTTTGTAGAACAACTTTGGAGAAGCTGCAGCTTTGTTACTCCCTTCCTAAACTGAAAGGAGAGCATCTCTGCAATTACAGGGTGTGAAGCCAAAACAGAATTCTACAGAATAGCAATAGCATTCAGGCTTATATCCCGCTTCAAAGTGCTTTTACAGCCCTCTCTAAACAATTTACAAAGTCAGCCTCTTGCCCCCAACAATCTGGGTCCTCATTTTACACACCTCGGAAGGACGGAAGGCTGAGTCAACCTTCAGCTGGTCAGGATCGAACTCCTGGCAGTGACTTAGCCTGCAATACTGCACTCTTAACCACTGCGCCACCACGGAAACTGAATCAATCTTACAGATTTAGTATTCAAAACCTTTTGCGCATTTTGGTTTGCTGGCCTAGACGGGGTTCCCGGGGACCCCACTTTTGAGAAGGGACGGGGCCCTGTATGGAAATTTGCCTAATCGATTTCTGTTGTTATCCTTCTCGGACGGTGTGAGATTTCACTCACTCTTAGAATCCCGAGGTAAATGCGAGCCAGTTGCCGAAGTACTCAAAATACAATTACATGTGTTTGTGTATGCGGTCAGGAGTGGGTTCTACTTACCTTCACTAGTGGTTCACAATGGGAGTGCATGCACGCATGCACAGAAGCTTCTGGACATGTGCAGATCACCCGTGATGATGTCATGGCGGGTGGGTGGAGCCTCTGGCCGGTTTTACTACCGGTTCTATAGAACCGGACCGAACCGGGGGCAACCCATCACTGATGTGCGTGCATGCGTGTGCATACATCAGTCCATCTGTCTATCAGAATGTCAATGGTTCTAGGGGGAGAGAAAGTGCCCCCCTTAGTTTAGTTAGTTTAATTTAGTTTAGTTTATTAGATTTATATACTGCCCTTCTCCTTCCAGACTCAGGGCAGTGAACAGCCAGAAGTAAAAACATTTGTACAGAAAAGTTAAAATAATTTTAAAAGTAACTAAATAAAGTTTTGGCCCAGAATTTAAAACATTTCAATTAAAATCTGTATCAAACTTTAAAATTATCATAGAATCAGGCCAGCCCGGCTAGCTGAAAGAAGTAAGTTTTTAGGGCCCGACGAAAAATCCGGAGGTCTGAGATCGTTACCCCCTAACTCTGGGGGTATTCATTCCAGAGGGTGGGAGCTACCACAGAGAAGGCTCTCCCCCTGGGGGTCACCAGCTGGCATTGTCTGGCTGACGGCACCCTGAGGAGGCCCTCTCTGTGGGAGCGAACCGGCCGATGGGAGGCAATTGGTGGCAGAAGGCAGTCCCGTAACTACCCCGGTCCTAAGCCATGGAGCGCTTTAAAGGTAGTCACCAACACATTGAAGCGCACCCGGAAGTCCACCGGAAGCCAATGTAGCTTGCGCAGGAGAGGTGTCCCCCGCACGGCTGCATTTTGCACCAGTTGGAGCCTCCGGGTGCACCCCAAGGGGAGCCCCATGTAGAGAGCGTTACAATAGTCCAGGCAAGAGCCCTTAGAACAGGCTCGCAATTTGGGTGTCCTTCTAGACTCACAGCTGAGATTGGAACAATATTTGACAGCTGTAGCTAGGGGTACCTTTGCACAGGTTCGCCTGGTGCACCAGTTGCAACCCTACTTGGATCAGGAGGCTCTCCTCACAGTCACTCACGCCCTTGTCACCTCACAGTTGGACTATTGCAACGCGCTGTACATGGAGCTACCTTTGAAAAGTGTTCGGAGACTACAGCTGGTCCAGAATGCAGCTGCGCGAGTTATAATGGGTGCACCTAGATACACCCACGTTACACCAATTCTCCGCGAGCTGCACCGGCTTCCTTTTATTTTATTTATTTATTTATTTATTTATTGAATTTCTATACCGCCCTTCTCCCAAAGGACTCAGGGCGGTGAACAGATTAAGATTTCATATACATATAAATATATTTTATAAACAGTAAATAATAAATTGAGTCAACTTGGTGTATCTACTAAGACCTTGGCATAGAATTTTGATGTTTATGCTAGCCCTGCTTGTTGAAATAGAAAGGTCTTCAGGGCACGTCGGAAAGTGCGAAGATCTGGGATTATTCGTATTCCAGGTGGTATTTTGTTCCAAAGCGTAGGTACCCCCACAGAGAAGGCTCTCTCCCTTGGAACTACTAGATGACATTGTTTTAATGATGGTACTATGAGTAGGCCTACTCTGTGAGAGTGTATTGGTTGGTGGGAGGTTATCGGTTGCAGCAGGTGGTCTCGTAAGTACTCAGGTCCTAAGCCATGGAGCACTTTAAAGGTAAGAACCAACACCTTGAAGCGCACTCGGAAGGCCACCGGAAGCCAGTGCAGCTCGCGTAGAAGAGGTGTTACATGCGAGCACCATGTTGCTCCCATAATTACTCGCGCAGCCGCATTCTGGACCAGTTGGAGCTTCCGGGTGCACTTCAAGGGGAGCCCCATGTAGAGAGCATTGCAGTAGTCAAGTCGGGAAATGACGAGGGCTTGACGAGGTCTTTTGGTCTCCAGGCACAATTCAAGGTGTTGGTTATTACCTTTAAAGCGCTACATGGCTCAGGGGCAGGCTATCTTCGAGACCACCTTCTACCGCATAGCTCCCAGCGACCGGTAAGATCCCACAGAATCGGTCTCCTCCGGGTCCCGTCAGCTAAACATTGTCGGCTGGCGGGCCCGCAGGGGAGGGCCTTCTCTGTGGCTGCCCCGTCTCTCTGGAAACAATTACCTCTTGAAGACCGGACCACCCCCACCCTATTGGCCTTCCGCAAAGCGGTGAAGACCTGGCTCTTCTGGCAGGCCTGGGGCCGTTGATTTCGTTATAGTGATCTTGCGAGACCCGGCCACAAATCGGAGTGTATGTGTTTTAACGTTTTAATGTTTTAATGTCTTCTTTTAACTTTTGTATGGGATATTGTTGCATTGTTTTATTCTCTGTTGTAAACCGCCCAGAGTCCCTTGGGAGTGGGGCGGCATAGAAATGCGAATGAATAAATAAATAAATAAATAATAAATAAATAAATAAATAAAAAATAAATAAATAAATAAATAAATAAATAATAAAAATGAGCCCTAAGTACTCCTGGGGAGGTCCGTCATAACTTCAAACAGTTGCTCAGCAACCAATTGTTAAGTGACGACTACCTACATACAGCTATGGGCTATGCCCCTCTCTTATCTCACTGTTCCATAGGTAGCATCTCTTTCCCCCCTCCTCAAAATATTTCTCACATACTACAAGAAAAGAAGTAGCAGAACCTGAAGGGGGAGTCTAAAGAGGAATCAGCCTAGAATCCTTTCGTAGCTACAAATGGTCAACTCTAAGTTCAACTCTCCTTGAATGCCCTTAACCCTTTTTCTAACTCTAGCCAGGTGCTCACATTTAGTTGAGAAGATTCCTGTGCCTGGCCTTAGCAGCAGTAAATCAGTTTAATTGGACTTTCACACGTGGACCTGATCTTTCATGCCTGACACATACTACTACATAGATGTACTACTACATAGATGCTCGTATGGTGATTTTTTTCAAACTTCGACCAACGTAAAGCCGGTACCGATCTTCTGGGTCTCAGGAAGTGGCTCTGACAATGGGACCAAGGGGTAGTGTTGGCGCCAGGCTAACTAAAACAGATTAGGATCTAGTCCTCATGATGTTGGGGGAAAGGGGAGGAAGGTTGTGGTTGCAATTGGTAACCTCACGAGGAAGTGTGATTCACACCGCCAGGAATACCCAGGAGGAAGGAGGCTGCCTAGACTGCATTTTTTGGACAAAGTCTTTGTGCAACTGTGGAGCTGACTCACTTCTTCTCTCTTCTTTGTTCCACAGTGGACATCAGGGAAATCAAACAGATCCGACCCGGGAAAAATTCCAGGGATTTCGAACGTTACCCGGAAGAAGCCCGGAGGTTGGACTCAGCGTTGTGTTTTGTCATCCTGTACGGAACGGACTTCCGGCTGAAGACGCTGAGTGTTGCTGGTCAGTGGAGGGTAATGTAGCAAATGCTTTTTGAGGGGGGGGGGGACGGACACACAGGCAGAGGGGTCAGAGCTGAATCCCCTGACCCCACAGAACAACACACACACCCCTCCCAGCCTTGAAGGCCTCTCCGCAAATCCCCAGTTACTAACACAGTTGTGTTGTAATTTTTGATGCAACCGAATGGGAGAGAGTTAAAAGCACACAACCGAAGAAGGTTGGTTCTGATTCATTGTTCTTAGTTTTAGCCAGAGGTAGGTAGCCTTGGCATAAAACAGACTATTGCAGCTATCTCGTTGCGGCCCTTTCTGGACCGGGATGCCTTACACACAGTCACTCATGCCCTTGTCACCTCCCGGTTGGACTACTGTAATGCTCTCTATACGGGGCTCCCCTTGAAGAGCACCCGGAGGCTCCAACTGATCCAGAATGCGGCCACGCGGATGGTTATGGGTGCGACTCGTTGTGCCCATGTGACACCTCTCCTGCGCGAGTTACAGTGGCTGCCAGTGGTCTTCCGAGTGCGATTCAAGGTGTTGGTCACCTCCTTTAAAGCGCTCCATGGCTTAGGACCTGGGTATCTACGAGACTGACTTCTGCCACCAGTAGCCTCCCACCGGCCAGTTTGCTCCCACAGAGCGGGGCTCCTCAGGGTGCCATCGGCCAAATTATGTCGGCTGGCGACATCCAGGGGGAGAGCCTTCTCTGTGGGAGTCCCTGCCCTCTGGAATGAACTGTCCCCGGAAATCCACAAGATCTCCGATCTCCATGTGTTTCGCTGTGCCCTCAAGACCCTGCTGTTCCGCCAGGCAGGGCTATCTATGTAAATGATTTTAAATTGGGAGTTTTAAATTTTTGGGGTTTTAATTCGGGCCGAAATTGTTTAATGATTTTAATCATTTTTAAATTTGCTGTTTGTATATTTTGTACTTTTAATTGGCTGTACACCGCCCTGAGTCCTTCAGGAGAAGGGCGGTATAGAAATAAAATTATGAATAAATAAATAAAAATACAGGTAATCCTTGGTCACTGCACAACTGGTGGCAAGTTGAGGACGGCCTGTATTAAATTTAAGTGCACCGCCCTGAGTCCTCTGGGAGAAGGGCGGTATAAAAATTAAATAAATAATTTAATTTAAAATAAATAAGTACTGTATTAAATGTAATCAACGTTAAATATTTAAATGAGGGGCTCTCTGAGCTTGGTCGTTTTCCTTGCAGATGTTTCATTACCAACTAGGTAACAGCATCAGCATAAGCTCACAGAGCACCAAGGAGCCCACAGTCATCCTCCTCCTCCTCCTTTCCACAAACCCCACTCCCTTTTACCACTGCTGATGATGTTACCCAGTTGGGTCATGAAACGTCTTGAAGAAAACGACCAAGCTCAGAGAGCACCAAGGACCCCACCATCGTTGTCCTCCTTCTCCTCCTTCTCTTCCTTCTCCTCCTCCCTGCCAACCTCTCTCCAATCCTAAATTACAAATATTCTTTATAAATACTTCAGTGTAGTAAACAGGATAATAAAGATGCCCATGATAATGATACTTAACAGATCATGGGAAACCTGTATCACGTTATTCTAAGACCAGTTATGCACCAAGCACCCCTTCATGTCCCAAAGGGGCTTTTTCCAAAAGGCCCAACTGGACTTCCTTTGTTTTTCCCTTGAAGACATTTCGCTTCTCACCCGAGAAGCTTCTTCGGTTCTGACTGAATGGTGGAGAATGGAACTGAAGAAGCTTCTCGGATGAGAAGCGAAACGTCTTCAAGGAAAAACAGAGAAAGTCCAGCTGCCTTCTGGGACAACCATGAACTGGCTCCGCCCACCTGCCCGGATGTCATCGTGGACGCTCTGTGCATGCACAGAAGTACTGCACTCGTGCTCATAGTTCCGAACCAGTAGCGAAGGTAAAGTGAAAGCCGCTACTGTGACTTGAGAATTTCCAAAGACATTTTAGCCATTGATGTCAAAATGAAGACCATGCTTAGAACATTGTTTTCCCAAAGTTGGGATAGCAGATTTGGGGAATTATTTGCCACACATCTGGAACACATAAATGGGGGAAGTCTGGCTGGATGTAACTCTGGGTTGCAACCTTCCCTTATCTAATTGCTGTTTACAGCTGAGTAAATATACCTTCCTCTTTGATTACATCCTGCTCAAAAGTAACGGAGATTACACACTGCCTCTCTTACTAATAGCTTGCTATCACATTTCTTAAATTACACCCACGTTTGTTGTGGTTTCCCAATGTTAGCAGAAAAGAGAGCGGCCCTCTTTAGATATTCCGACACGCGGTCCTCCACTTACGACCACAATTGGAACCAGCATCTCCATTGCTAAGCAAGGAGGTTAAGAGAATCGTGTCCACTTTTCCAGCCTGTTTTTAAAGTCGTTGTTAAGTGAATTTTAAAAGCTGGACAGCAATGCAAGTGATGTACAGGTAGGCCTTGACCTACGACCTCAGTTGAGCTCAACATTTCCATTGCTAAGCAAGAAAATGACTGTTTTTCACACTTACGACCGTTGTAGCATTCCACATGGTCAAATTCAGACACTTGGAAACTGACTCGTACTTATGACGGCCGCAGTGTCCCATGGTCATGTGATCCCCTTATCCATCTTAACCAGCAAAGTCAAGCCGGATTCACTTAACAACCGTGTGGCTAACTTAACAACTGCAGTGATTCACTTAATGACTGTGGCAAGAAAGGTCGTCAAATGGGGCAAAATTCATTTAACAACTGTTTCATTTAGCAACAGACGTTTTTGGGCTCAATTGTCATCATAAATCCAGGACTACCTGTAATCCAAACTTATTTTTAATCTGGTTATTTGTTCTAATATTTTAGGAAATATTTCATTACCGTGGTTTTTTTTTTCATCGTTTGATTTAATCTCAAACTTTAGACTTGTACAGGTAATCCTCGATTTATGACCACAATTGAACCCAAAATTGCTGCTATTAAACGAGACATTGATTAAGGGAGTTTTGCCCCATTTTATGACCTTTCTTGCCAGTGATGTTAAGTGAATCATTGCAGCTGATAAGTTAATAACCCGGTTGTTAAGTGAATCAGGCTTCCCCGTTGATTTGGCTTGTCAGAAGGTTGCAAAATGGGATCACGTTACCCGGGATGCTGCGACCGTCATAAATATGAACCAGTTGCATCCGAATGTCAATCCCGTGACCATGGGGATGCTGCCACGGTCATAAGTGTGAAAAACAATCATAACTCCCTCTTTTCAGTGCCCTTGTAACGTTGATCGGTCGCTAAATGAACTAGATGTAAGTCGAGGACTGACTGAAATTGTTAGTGTGGCTTACTTTCAGTTCTTGAATCTGTTTTTTTGCAAGGCTTCCAGTGGCTTTTAGCCAACACAAATAATCTTCACCAGTGGGGAAGCCAGATCCACTTAAAGACCAAGGTAGTTGTTAAGCGAGTCACCCTTCCATTTCTGACCTTTTTTGTCACGGTTTACTGAACCACCGTGGTTGTTAAGTGGATCCAGTTCCTTCTATTGACTGCTTGTCAGAAGCTGGCTGGTAAATGGTGATTATATGACCCCATAAATTGTTGCCCAGCCCCTGAATTTTAATCATATGACCATGGGGATGCTGAAATGGTCATAAGTGTGAGGACTGATCCTACGTTATTTTATTTTTTTTTTTTTTTGTAACTTTAAACGGTCATTAAATGAATGGGTGTATGTCGAGAACTTCCTGTGTAATAATACAGGATAATAATAATTCTTCAGGCTAGCTAGAGTTTTGTGACTCCCTAGAACATTCTAACATAATTTATTACGGCGTAAAATTTTACAGCTTATAGTCCTTTTAGCATCGTCATCTCCCTATAATAAATTTTCCAGGATTTTAACAGCGATGAGTCGGCCCTATTAATCCTCATTTTTGTTTGCTTTGAAACGCTTATCTGCATTTTTTTCCATGGGTTCAGCAGAAGGAAGCATCCGTGGACTTCCCTAAAACCGGATGACTAAATACATTGAGTTTTGAAGAGTAGCAGTCAAATTCCTTAGCAGGTCAATCATTTGTGGGATTGTTGAAAACGAGACTTTTCTGCAGGAAAAAAAAAACCCCAGGCAAAACCACAAATCTTAAAACAAGCTGAACGTTTTCGGCAAGCAAGAAAAATGAGCTGATGAATTTTCACAGGGTGAAAAATAACCCTAAATAGATCTGAGCTTTGTAAGGAGTTAAATCAATGTTTCTCAACCTCTGTCACTTTAAGATGGGTGGACATCAACTCCCAGAATTCCCCAGCCAGCTGGGGAATTCTGGGAGTTGAAGTCCACCCATCTTAAAGTGGCTGAGGTGGGCTGTAACTCCTCTTCTACAATTGAGATAAAGTCCTAGAGAGGCCTTACAGAAGGAGAGCATTTCTAACTGACTCGGGAATTCTGGGAGTTGAAGTCCACAGGTCTTAAAGGGGCCATAATTAAGCCTTATAGGGTTGGTAGGTATGTTATTTGGGAATGACGTTGAACATCAGAAAATGCTACTCCAAGCTTCTCAACCTAAATCCCTCTAGAATGTTCTCAATTTACATTGCCCAGTGGTTCTTATAATCCCAATCTTTGAAGGCACCACATGAAGACCTCATCTCTTGGTAGACATCCAAGCAAAGAGAAGATTCCAACTTCTGAACATCTTAGAAGGCCTCTGGCTCAAGAGGTCTGTCTAGAAAGTGGTTGATGACGTATTTGTGGAACAGTTTAAATTTGGAATAAGCCTTCCTTATTCCTAAACAAATCATTGATTTATGGGGCACGGAGTCCCAATGGAACAGATGCCGGAACAGATGCCTTTTCAGGAGAAAGAGTAGATAGTTGGTTGACTATCTACTCCATCTTTCTTGGTCAACCAAGATCAGAACTAGCTAAGAGACCTTATTTGGATTTAATTTATGTACAGATAGTCCTTTCTCTTGCAGCAGTTTGTTTAAGGACCATTAGAAATGATAGCAGCACTGAAAATAGTGATTCATGAGTGATTTTTTTCATACTTACGACCGTGATCAAAATTTAGAAGCTTGGCAACTGACTCATATTTATGACGGTTGCTGTGACTCCCTTTTGGGACCTTCTGACAAGCAAACTCCATGGGGAAGCCGGGGATTCACTTAACAACCTTGCTACTAACTTAGCAACTGCAGTGGTTCACTTAGGAACGGTGGCAGGAAAGGTCGTAGAATGAGGCAAAATTCACTGAACTGACCGTTTCGTTTAGCCAGAGAAATGTTGGGCTCCATTGCCGTCATAAGTCGAGGACTACCTGTAATCCAAACGTATTTAATTCTGCTTATTGGTTCCGATATTTTCGGAAAGGAGATTTCACTGCCATGCTTGTTTTCTTTTCTTTTTTTAATCGATCGGTTTAATCTCACACTTTAGACTTGCCGTTCTTCGTCTCGTTTGCTTTTAGCTCTTGAGTCTGTTCTTGGCAAGGCCCTCCGTGGCTGTCGGTGGCTTTTAGCCAACATAAATAAACTTCCCGTGACTAACACAACAGAGAGAGGGGTGTGGTGTACCTGAGGGCAGTTTTAAGGCATTGTTTTTAAGGCAGAATCAGCCTTCTTTCCGGTTTTCCCTCTACCAGGCAATTCTCTTTGCAGAATATAGAATAGAATAGAATAACAAGAGTTGGAAGGGACCTTGGAGGTCTTCTAGTCCAACCCCCTGCTTAGGCAGGAAACCCTATACCACTTCAGACAAATGGTTATCCAACATATCATATGCTCCAATTCCTCTGGAAAGAAACATTTGGATCTGTAATGCTGCATCCTTGCAAAACATGAATTTATGAATTCATTTTTTAAAAAAATTTGATTTATATGCCACCCTTCTCCGGAGACTCAGGGCGGCTTACAATGCGTTAAGCAACAGCCTTCATACTTTTGTATATTTATACAAAGTCAGCTTATTACCCCCACAAACTGGGTCCTCATTTTACCCACCTTAGAAAGGATGGAAGGCTGAGTCAACCTTGAGCCTGGTGAGATTCGAACTTACAGTAATTGCAGGCAGCTGAATGTTCTTCTTTCTTTCCTTCCTTCCTTCCTTTCTTCCTTCCTTCCTTCCTTCCTTCCTTCCTTCCTTCCTTCCTTCCTTTCTTTTTTTAATTTGATTTATATGCCGCCCTTCTCCAGAGACTCAGGGTGGCTTACAATGCGTTAAGCAACAGCCTTCATACTTTTGTATATTTTTATACAAAGTCAGCTTATTGCCCCCACAAACTGGGTCCTCATTTGACCTACCTTAGAAAGGATGGAAGGCTGAGTCAACCTTGAGCCTGGTGAGATTCGAACTTACAGTAATTGCAGACAGCTGGTGTTATTCACAATGCTTTAGTCTGCTGAGCCACCAGTCCCTTAGAGAAGGTGTAAGGCCTTCCCACTGACAAATTGTGATTCTGGGCACCATACGGGCAGAAACTGGGACCGGAATTTCTCGTGTCAAACAAGGCGGCTGGTCAGTGAGTTGAGCCTAATTTTATGGCCTTTTTTCCCATGGTCGTTAAGCGGATCATCGTGGTTAAATGAATCATGAGGTTGTTAAGTGAATCCATCTTCCCCCATTGACTCTGCTCATTGGACGCTGGCTGGGAAGGTCGCAAGTGGAGATCACGTGACCCCAGTACTCGAATTTTCATTACAGCTGTGCCAAAAATGTCATAAAATTGGGCACAACCGCAACACCGACAGGGAGTCCTCAACTTACGACCGCAATCGAGCCCAAAATTTCCGTTGCTGAGCGAGTCCATTGCTTGTTAAGTGAATTTTGTCCTGTTTTGCCACCTTCTTGGCCACCTTAAGTGAACCACGGCGGCTGTTAATTCGGCCGCACAGCCGTTAAATAAATCTTAAGTGACCCCCGGGATGCTGCGGCCGCCGTAAACGTGAGCCCGTTGCCAGGCGTCTGAATTTGGAACATGTGACGGTCGTAGGCCGTGGATCGATGCTGCCATGATTGTAGGTGTGAAAAATGGTTATAACTTTTTCAGTGGCCGTTGCTACTTTGAATGGTCACTAAGCGAATGGTTGTACTCTTTTCGATCTGTCCGTCATTTACATTCTGGGAGTCATTAAAAGCACCCGGAGGTTTGCTTCCGTAGACATCTTCCTTGGCAGTAGCAGATTTTTTTTAAAAAAAATTGATAAGACCACCAAACTAGGAATTGATTGCGATTAAAAAATAAAATGATGAACAGAAGGTCGTTTCTCACAACCTACTAAACCAGGGGTCTCCAAACTTGGCCACTTTAAGGCTTGTGGACTTCAACTCCCAGAGTTCCTCAGCCGGCTGGCTGAGGAACTCTGGGAGTTGAAGTCCACAAACCTTAAAGTGGCCAGGGTTGGAGACCCCTGTGCTGGACTATTGGCTGAAACAGGATGTGGGTCAGTCTCTTACATGAACCTCCCTGGAGCCCTGATGGCTTAAAATCATATGGTCTATCTATTGGGACATCTCAGGACCGGCGAATGTAGGAATTTGGTTAACTAGGGTTATAATTTAGCTTGTTACGTGAAGCTAGACATGCAAGTAGATATTCAGTGTGAGGAACAAAGTCTTAAGCTCTGGCCAAGATGAAGATTCTGAGATAGCAATCACACTTAGATTTATATACCACTTTACAGGGCTTTTATAGCCCCCTCTAAGCAGTTTACAGAATGAGCCTCTTGCCCCCAACAATCTGGGTCCTCATTTGACCCACCTCGGAAGGACGGAAGGCTGAGTCAACCTTGAGCCTGGTGAGATTCAAACTGCTAAATTACAGTCAGCCTGCAGTCCTGCACTCTAACCACTGCCCCACCGTGGCTCAGGTAGCCCTTCCTTTCGGCCAGGATCTCCAGGATAAGTCCATCCATCGATTGTCCTTTGTCTCTTTTTGTTGTCTTGTCTTCTTCAGCTTTTTGCGAGGACGATGTGACCCTCTGGGTGGCTGGGCTGAACTGGCTGGTAACCGATACTCAGCGATCACCGACTCCTCTCCAGATTGAAAGGTATGGGCCAGCTGGAGGAAGAAAAAAAAAATGGGCAGAGCGCAAAGCGTCACCGAATTTGGAGCAAATGATTCCATTCTACTCAATCGGGCGCTTTCTTGGAGCGGACTCTCCAGCCTAGGGGTCTCCAGCCTTGGCAACTTTAAGATTTGTGGACTTCAACTCCCAGAATTCCTCAGCCAGCTAAGTTTTGAGGACTTCCTCCAACTCCCAGAATTCCTTTGTGGACTTCAACTCCCAGAATTCCAAGTCCTTTGTGGACTTCAACTCCCAGAATTCCTTTGTGGACTTCAACTCCCAGAATTCCAAGTCCTTTGTGGGCTTCAACTCCCAGAATTCCTTTGTGGACTTCAATTCCCAGAATTCCTTTGTGGACTTCAACTCCCAGAATTCCTTAGCCAGCTAAGCTTGGTGGACTTCAACTCCCAGAATTCCTTTGTGGACTTCAGCTCCCAGAATTCCAAGTCCTTTGTGGACTTCAACTCCCAGAATTCCTTTGTGGACTTCAACTCCCAGAATTCCAAGTCCTTTGTGGACTTCAACTCCCAGAATTCCTTTGTGGTCTTCAACTCCCAGAATTCCAAGTCCTTTGTGGACTTCAATTCCCAGAATTCCTCAGCCAGAATTGAAGTCCACAGATCTTAAAGTTGCCAAGGTTGGAGACCCCTGCTCCGGCCTGTCTTTCGTATCCTTCCCCGAGCTTAGGAATCTGTGTGTCCACACCTATCCCAAGGCCAAAGAACAATGTTGATGTTCCACCTCAAAGTTTTCCAGAGAGGAAAGGATCAACCATCAGGATAGAGGTGGGAGGGACCTTAGAGGTCTCCTAGTCCAAAGAAGAGGACCAAAGCCCCTGAAGGCAGGAGAAGAAGCACCGGATGGAAACTAATCAAAGACAGAAGCAACCTGGAATGAAAGAGAAATTTCCTGACAGTTAGAACAATTAATTAACCAGTGGAATAGTTTTCCTCCAGAAGTTGTAGGTTTTCCGAGAAGACCTCCGAGGCCCCTTCCAGCTTTGTTATTCTGCCTGTGTAGCCCTTTCTGAAGCTACTTTTGTCTTCCTTCAGATGGCTGAGGAAGCAGTTCGACTCAATGGACAGATCTAGAGAAGGCAGGTGAGTCGATGAGGACCGTTTTCTCTTGGAAGAGCAGGGAGGCTTCCATGGAGGACCGGCTGCTTCTTCCATCCCTCTCCCCCCCTTTTTTTTATGCTTTTGAACAAGGCACAAGCAGCCACAGTGAATGGCCTCCAGCAGAAGCTTTTTTCTTTTTTTAATTTGATTTATATGCCTCCCTTCTCCGGAGACTCAGGGCAGCTTACAGTGCGTTAAGCAATTTGCTTTGCTGCTGAGTTCACTTGAGTTACAAGAATCTGTCCAGATTGACTGCATTTGCTTGGTGGGATAAAACTTCATGGATTCTGGGGGAGGTCTAGCTTGTTGTGGTTTCTGTAGTGGGGGGTGTGTCTCTGTGTCACTGCGTTCTGTGTATTTTTCTTTTTTTTAATTTGATTTATATGCCGCCCTTCTCCGGAGACTCAGGGCGGCTTACAGTGCATTAAGCAATAGCCTTCATACTTTTGTATATATTTATACAAAGTCAGCTTATTGCCCCCACAAACTGGGTCCTCAATTGACCCACCTTAGAAAGGATGGAAGGCTGAGTCGACCTTGAGCCTGGCTAGGATTGAACTCGCAGAATTACAGGCAGCTGGATGTTAACTGCTGCCTTTAGTAGGAGGCATTAGCCCCCTACGCTACTCAAGCTCATTTGCCAGCTGAGCTTCCATTCTGAGCAGTATGGTAGTCTGCCAGAGAATTTCATCAACAGAGATAAGCCCGTCTTGTGATTTCTGTGCATGTCCTACATTCTTTCTTTTCTAACTTCCTGATTCACTTCTTCCTTTGTCCGTCTCTGAGATAAACTGCCGGTAAGATGTAGTTAGCTAGGTTTTTTACTTTCATAATAAAATGTTTCTTAGAATTTATACTTGGGGTTTTCTTTCTTTGAGAGTATACACCATGGAAAACAAGATCCATTCACCTCTAATTAATTACAGTTTCCCCAGGGGGGGGGGGGAACGAGGCTGATTCACGCTTTGAGAGGGGGTCCTTGGTGCTCTCTGAGCTGAGTGATTCTCTTGCAGAGGTTTCATGACCCAAATAGGGAACATCATCAGTGCTAGAAGGGAGTGGGATTTATTTACAAGTAGCTTGCCTTGCCAGTGTGGGTGAGAGTATTGCTTTCTTCTTAGCAGTTCCTTGATTGCGATATTGTTTACTGTTGATTGTTGGTCTGGTATTAAACAGTAAACTACAACCTAAGCCATTTATATATAAACAGAGAACGGACCCACATCCTTCTAACACTGATGATGTTACCTAGTTGGGTCACGAAACGTCTTAAAGGAAACAGCCAGGCTCAGAGAGCACCAAGGATCCCACGGTTCAACTCTGAGCTATAAATATTCTCTTCTATCGTTTTTTCAGTACAGGGGCTCTAAATTTGCTCCCCTCTTAACCTTTCTTCGAGTCTGCAATTCCTGACTCGGGAATTCTGGGAGTTGAAGTCCACAGGTCTTAAAGTGGCCCAGGTTAGACACCCCTGCTCCAAGTCAAAGACTTCGGGACGAAATAGGAAAAAGCCAGGACATCAGGAAGGTGGGGGCATTGACTGGTATCCCCCCTACCTCCCCTGCCAAGAAGCCATAAACAGGATGTGGGGGAGGAAAGGGAGGAGGAAATGGGTGTGGAGGTAGGAAGTGATGTGAAGCTGGACAAGGAGGAAGCGAGGGTCCAGACAATTTTATTTTTTCAGCCAAAGGTGGAGGCTGGATAGCTCAGCAGACTAATGCATTGTAATTTAACTCCAGCTGTCTGCAATTACTGTAAGTTCGAATCTCCCCAGGCTCAAGGTTGACTCAGCCTTCCATCCTTTCTAAGGTGGGTAAATTGAGGACCCAGTTTGTGGGGGCAATAAGCTGACTTTGTATAAAATATACAAAAGTATGAAGGCTATTGCCTAACGCGTTGTAAGCCGCCCTGAGTCTCCGGAGAAGGGCGGCATAGAAATCAAATTTTTTAAAAAAAAGGTAGAGCCCAGAATTGCACATTCAAACCAAAAAGAAACTGTGCTTTCCTACACCAAGGTTACTTAGCAAAAAGTAAAGTCATAAGGTCTGCTTTTGTTTCCCAGAGGGTTAATATTTAACTCAATTTAATCTCGTTCACATTCCTTTAATCAATTGCTTATTTTAACCCTTGGTCAAAGGGATTAATTCAAGACAAAAAAAAGTCATAATTCACTTTCTGGGATCTTCTCCAGCAAAGCATCTCTTTGGCTCCTGATTTTCTTCTACTCAGGAGAATTGTTCTATTAAAGAATTCGATTATTCTATTAAAAGAATAATCTCAGGGTTGCTGAGAACGGCTTGGTCCAGGCAGAAGGCCTTCATCAGGAATGTCACGTTGGAAACATCAGCTTTGGCTGTGCAATTTACAAAGCAAAGGTTCTCGGTGTGGGTGCCAACAATCAGGAGGTTGACCCCAGGGTCTGGATCCAACCATTAACTGGTCCTTAAATGTGCTATGCAACAGAGCCTGGATAGCTCAGCAGACAAAGCATTGTAATTAAAACCCAGCTGTCTGCAATTACTGCTAGTTCGAATCCCCAGGCTCAAGGTTGACTCAGCCTTCCATCCTTTCTAAGGACCCAGTTTGTGGGGGCAATAAGCTGACTTTGTATAAATATACAAAAGTATGAAGGCTATTGCTTCACGCATTGTAAGCCGCCCTGAGTCTCCGGAGAAGGGCGGCATATAAATCAAATTAAAAAAAACAACAACTGATGAGATTCTGATGGAAGAGAATATTTGTAATTTAGGGATGAATTAGGGGGAAGTCCTTGAGGCTCTCTGCATTGGATGGCTTTCTTGCAAGGCATTTCATGACCCAACTAGGGAACGTCATCAATTCTAGAAGGGAGTGCAATTTGCTCTCTGTTTATATACAAGTGACTTGCCCTGGCAGTGTTGGTAGGAATGTCGTATAGATATCAAACCAACACTGACGGGGCAAACAGCTAGCATATAAAAAGAGAACCAACCACACTCCCTTTTGACACTGATGATGTTACCTAGTTGGGTTGTGAAATGTCTGTAAGAAAACCACGAAGCACAGAGAGCACCCAGGACCCCACTGGTGAGAATGGCTGGCTTGGTAACGAAACCTCTGCAAGAAAGCAGGAAAACCACCTCTAAGGGGAATTAAGAAACACTATTAGATAATGGAATGGAATGGAATGGAATGGAATAGAAAGTGGAGTAGAGTAGAGTAGAGTAGAGTAGAGTAGAGTAGAGTAGAGTAGAGTAGAGTAGAGTAGAGTAGAATAGAATAGAATAGAATAGAATAGAATAGAATAGAATAGAATAGAATAGAATAGAATAGAATAGAATAGAATAGAATAGAATAAAATTCTGTATTGGCCAAGTGTGATTGGACCCACAAGGAATTTGTCTTGGTGCATATGCTCTCAGTGTCCATAAAAGAAAAGATACGTTCATCAAGAATCATAAGGTACAACACTTAATGATAGTCATAGGGAACAAATAAGCAATCAAATCATATTAGGATATATAGATAGGATATATCGATATATCGATAGATAGATGGATGGATGGATGGATGGATGGATGGATGGATGGATGGATGGATGATAGAAATAGAGAGAGAGAGGATGGATGGATGGATGAGATAGATGGATAGATAAACAGACAAACTCAGTGACAATCAATAAACACTGTGCTGCAAACCCCTCCCTTTTACTGGGGCAGTGTGGAGGGGGGTGGGTGTTGTCCCAGCCAATCCAGAGGGCGCAAGGTTGAAGAAGGGAGCCTTCATCCCCCCCCATTTCCCCCCCCCCCGCCATGAAACGTACACATACAGACACAGAGGGTGAACGTGCCAACAGGCTCCTGGGCTGCAATCCCGGGACAGATGTGTTTGCACAAACAAAGTTGTTATGCAGGAAGGAGCCCCACCTTGCTTGACCTGAATTGCCTCGGCATGAAAAGTCTCAGGTAGGCATACCTGCAGCCTCCTTCCTGCCCCTCCCTCCCTCCCTCCCTCCCTCCTTGAAAGGGGATCCAGGTTTTTTCAAAGCGAAAACGGATCCTTGGTCTTCCTGCGTTATTCCCAAGACACACAGGGAGGGGAATCTGGCAGGGCACCCTGCCCTGAGAACAAACACCCCCCTCCACACACACACACACACACACACACACACACACACACACACACACACGGCACGTCCCGGCCTGCAGTTTAGCTCTTCGTCTCTTTTTTTATCGTTTCAAACTTTTAATTTTATTTCCAAAGTTAAAATGCCAAATAAAGTTTAAAAAAAGAAGAAGAAATCAACTAATCACCCTCAAATACTAACCATTTTTTTAAAAAAGGAATTCTTGTTGAAGAATGAATTTTTAAAATTTTCTGAGCTGGCAGAGAGGGAGAAATTGAGGGCTTGGGTAGTCCTTGATTTATGACCACGATGGAGCCCAATCTTTCCGTTGGCTAAGCGAGACGTTGGTTAAGTGAGTTTTGCCCCATTTTACGACTTTTGTTGCCCCGTGGTTGTTAAGTGAATCTGGCTTCCCCATTGACTTTGCTCATCGGAAGGTCGCAAAAGGGGGATCACATGACCATCACGGGATCATTGCAAGTGTCATAAGTCCATGCCAGTTGCTGAGCATCTGAATTTTGATCACGTGACCGTGGGGATGCTACAACGGTCATAAGTGTGAAAAAACTGTCACAAGTCACTTTCTTCAGTGCCGTTGTTACGTTGAACATAACACTAACCGAACTGTTGTAAGTCGAGGACTACCTGAAAAGAAAAAGCAGAAAAAAGAAGCAAGGAGCTAACAACCATCAAACACTTAATGATAAAAATAATAAAAAATATTCTTGTTGAAGAACGGATTGTAAAATTGGCTGAAGTAGCAGAGATGGCAAAATTGACAGTATTAACAGAATAGGGAGCTGGAAGGGACCTTGGAGGTCTTCTAGTCCAGCCCCCTACTCAAACAAGGGGAGGAAAACCAACACTGCTGATTTATACTAATCAGCATTCAACTAGGCAAGATGTTAGGTATATATGTGTTAAGGTTTCTTTTTTCTTTTCTAAGACACTTTTTTCGTTAATGTCTTCTTTTTGTTTTGCTTTTCAAATATTTTGGTGTTTTGCATTTTCTAAAATTTTCTGGGGAGAAAAAAAATTCTTTTTTTTTTTTTTTTAGCATTTTCAGCATTCAACCAGAGTGGACTTTTTATGTTTAATGTTAGTAATGTTACATTGGTTAGTTTAGCACTTAAGTTACTGTCTCTTAAAGTGCAAAACTTTACCTGTCGTTTGAAGAAACATTAACGGTTCAAAGCCCTTTTTTGCAAGAGAAGGCACCCAGTTTGTAATCTGCAAAAACCAGTTTGAGGACTTATTCCCAAACTGGGAGGGTGGATTTTGGGATGGGGTGAGATGTCTCCTGCTGCCCCCTGCTGCCTGCAACTGAGAACAACAGTTTGGTTTCCACAGGGGGAAAGATATTAGCATTAATATCTATTATTTTTTAAATGTTTTGTCTTGTTTTCAATGGGTTGCAAGCCAATCAGAGTTGCCTCGCGGGGAGGCGGGCAGCATATAACTTTCATTAATAAATAAAAATAAAAAAATAAAAGAACCGAAGAGAGGGTCTTTATCCAAGGGTCAGGATAATATTAATATTTATTTAATATTAATATTATCAAAATATTGTCAAAAGTCAAAAGTTCTCCAAAGAGGCAAGCCACCAGCAAATATTAATCTTTCTCTCTGATTTGGGATCTGGGATAAATGTATGGACCAATGGCTCTCCAGCTTTGCAACTTTAAGAGGAGTGGACTTCAACTCCCAGAATTCTGTGACTCCCAGGATTCTATGCTGGCTGGGGAATTCTGGGAGTTGAAATCCACTTTTCTTAAAGTTGCAGAAATTTGGAAACATTGACGGAGAAAAATTAAAATAAAATCTGCAGATTCAGCAGTGGGTCCCTTTAGATCCCCAAAAGTTTATTTTCTTGGCAACTTTAAATTGTGCTGGCCAGGGAATTCTGGGAATTGAAGTCCACTCCTCTTAAAGTTGTAGAGATTGGGAGACCATGACAAGAGAAAAACGTAATTAAAATAAAACCTGAAGATTCAGTGTTGTGGTGTTCACCCTTTAGACACCCCCCCCAAAAAAGTTTATTTTCTTCGTGTGACGTAATGCAATCTGTAGCAGTTGGATGGGGACAAGACCTGGGTTCGAATCCTCTCTCCACCATGAAGAGAGATGTGCCACCCCCTTCCTGAGCTCCGAGAGGAAAGGGAAGAAATAAGCGACCCAGATGGGGATGTGAGGGTCGTTGTGTGGGTCTGAATGCACATCCAACTTTTGTCTCTTGCAGCATCAGCCCCAAAGATCTAAAGGCCATGTTACCACAAGTCAACTACCGGGTTCCGAATATGCGTTTCCTTCGAGATAAACTTCTGGTAAGCAGATAGCAATGGCTCTTTGACTTATATGCCGCTTCACAGTGCTTTACGAGCCTCTCTAAGCGGTTTACAGAGTCAGCCTCTGGCCCCCAACAATCTGGGTCCTCTGATTGAACTGCTGGCAGTGGGCAGAGTTAGCCTGCAATTCTGCATTCTCACCATTGGGCCACCACTTCCCTTCCTTCCTTCATTCCTCCCTTCCTCCCTCCCTCCCTCCCCATGCTCTATTCCTTTCTGCTTTCCTGCCTTCCTTCCTTCCTTTTTCTCTCCTTCCTTCCTCGTGCTCTATTCCTTCCTTCCCTCCTTCATTCCTCAAGCTCTCCTTCCTTCTTTCTTCCCTCCCTCCCTCTTTCCTAATGCTCTATTCCTTCCTCTCTCCCTCCCTCCCTTTTCTTTCCTTCCTTCCTCCCTCCCTCTCTCCCTCCTCATGCTCTATTCCTTCCTCCCCTCCTTCATTTCTCAAGCTCTCCTTCTTTCTTTCCTTCCTCCCTCCCTCTTTCCTAGTGCTCTATTCCTTCCTTCCTTCCTCCCTCCCTCCCTCCCTTTTCTTTCCTTCCTTCCTCCCTCCCTCTCTCCCTCCTCATGCTCTATTCCTTCCTCCCCTCCTTCATTTCTCAAGCTCTCCTTTCTTTCCTTCCTCCCTCCCTCTTTCCTAGTGCTCTATTCCTTCCTTCCTCCCTCCCTCCCTCTCTTTTCTTTCCTTCCTTCCTCCTCCCTCTCTCCCTCCTCATGTTCTAATCTTTCTCCCCTCCTTCATTTCTCAAGCTCTCCTTCCTTCTCTCCTTCCTCCCTCCCTCTTTCTTAGGGCTCTATTCCTTCCTCTCTCCCTCCCTCCCTTTTCTTTCCTTCCTTCCTCCCTCCCTCTCTCCCTCCTCATGCTCTATTCCTTCCTCCCCTCCTTCATTTCTCAAGCTCTCCTTCTTTCTTTCCTTCCTCCCTCCCTCTTTCCTAGTGCTCTATTCCTTCCTTCCTTCCTCCCTCCCTCCCTTTTCTTTCCTTCCTTCCTCCCTCCCTCTCTCCCTCCTCATGCTCTATTCCTTCCTCCCCTCCTTCATTTCTCAAGCTCTCCTTCCTTCTCTCCTTCCTCCCTCCCTCTTTCTTAGGGCTCTATTCCTTCCTCTCTCCCTCCCTCCCTTTTCTTTCCTTCCTTCCTCCCTCCCTCTCTCCCTCCTCATGCTCTATTCCTTCCTCCCCTCCTTCATTTCTCAAGCTCTCCTTCTTTCTTTCCTTCCTCCCTCCCTCTTTCCTAGTGCTCTATTCCTTCCTTCCTTCCTCCCTCCCTCCCTTTTCTTTCCTTCCTTCCTCCCTCCCTCTCTCCCTCCTCATGCTCTATTCCTTCCTCCCCTCCTTCATTTCTCAAGCTCTCCTTCTTTCTTTCCTTCCTCCCTCCCTCTTTCCTAGTGCTCTATTCCTTCCTTCCTTCCTCCCTCCCTCCCTTTTCTTTCCTTCCTTCCTCCCTCCCTCTCTCCCTCCTCATGCTCTATTCCTTCCTCCCCTCCTTCATTTCTCAAGCTCTCCTTCCTTCTCTCCTTCCTCCCTCCCTCTTTCTTAGGGCTCTATTCCTTCCTCTCTCCCTCCTCCCTTTTCTTTCCTTCCTTCCTCCCTCCCTCTCTCCCTCCTCATGCTCTATTCCTTCCTCCCCTCCTTCATTTCTCAAGCTCTCCTTCTTTCTTTCCTTCCTCCCTCCCTCTTTCCTAGTGCTCTATTCCTTCCTTCCTTCCTCCCTCCCTCCCTTTTCTTTCCTTCCTTCCTCCCTCCCTCTCTCCCTCCTCATGCTCTATTCCTTCCTCCCCTCCTTCATTTCTCAAGCTCTCCTTCTTTCTTTCCTTCCTCCCTCCCTCTTTCCTAGTGCTCTATTCCTTCCTTCCTCCCTCCCTCCCTCCCTTTTCTTTCCTTCCTTCCTCCCTCCCTCTCTCCCTCCTCATGCTCTATTCCTTCCTCCCCTCCTTCATTCCTCAAACTCTCCTTCCTTCTCTCCTTCCTGCCTCCCTCTTTCTTAGGGCTCTATTCCTTCCTTCCTCCCTCCCTCTCTTTTCTTTCCTTCCTTCCTCCCTCCCTTCCCACTTAGCAATTGCCCTTAGGCTTATATCCCACTTCACAGTGTTTCACAGCCCTCTCTAAGAGGTTTACAGAGTCAGCATTTTGCCCCCAACAATCTGGCTCCTCCTTTTACCGACATCGCTGGCAATCATTGGAACTGGAGTCTCGATACATGGGAGGGATCCAGACTGAGAGAGACTGATCTGGTCTCAGCAAATTTAATTAACTCTTTCTTTTCTCTTCTGGGTCTCCAGGAGCTGGAGGTTCGTGGCGATATTACCTTCAGCCATTTTACGCACTTCTACAAAAATCTGATGTTCGATGCGCAGAAATCGGTAAGAACTTTTAGTCCCCATTGCAGGAGGAAATGTTGTGTTGCTCAGCAAGAGCTGAAACTCATAGTCCTCGGTTTACAACAGTTCATTTAGTGACCGGAGTTACAACAGCACTGTAAAAAGAACATGCCATTTCCCAAACATCTGGGTTTTTGATCATGTGACCAGAGGGGATGCCACCACGTCATAGATAAAAAAAACCCCCCACATGTCTTTTTGTAGATCAAAATTCAGATGTTTGGAAATTGACTCGTATGTATGACGGTCACAGTGTCCCGGGGTTATGTTATCCGCTTTTGCGACCTTCTGAAAGGCAAAATCAACGGGGAAACTGGATTCGCTTAACAACTGTGTCATTAACTCATTAACGGCAGTGATTCACTTAACAACTGTAGCAAGGAAGGTTGTAAAATAGGGAAAAACCTGTTTAATAACTGTCTCGCTTAGCAATGGAAATTTGGGGCGCAGTTGTGGTCATAATGGATGAGGACTACCAGTAGTCTCTTTTCTGACTTACAAATTTGATTCAGAGGTAGGAGCTTTCTACATAAATATGGCCAAATTAGGTGAATAGAACAGAATAGAAGTGGAAGGGACCTTGGAGGTCTTCTAGTCCAGCCCCCTGCCCAAACAGGAGACCCTAGACCAGGGATGGCTAACCTTTTTGCCATCGCGTGCCAAAAGCGGGGGGAGCGCGGTGGGGTCACACACCCGCGGGCCCACATCCATAATTCTATGCACCCTGTGCTCCCTCCATTTTTGGCACGGTGGGCCCGGTAGGCCCGTTTTTTGCTCTCTCCAGGCTCCAGAGCCTTTCTAGGAGCCTGGGGAGGGCAAAAACGGCCTCCCCCCACCTCCGAGGCCCTCTGGAAGCCGGAAACAGTGTGTTTCTGGTGGGCCTAGAAGGCCCGAAAATCAGCTGGCTGGCGCACAGATTCATGTCGGAGCTGAGCTCATGTGCCCACCGATATGGCTCCACGTGCTACCTGTGGCACCCGTGCCCTAGGTTCGCCATCACGGCCCTAGACCATTGCAGACAAGTGGCTCTCCTTGAAAACCTCCAGTGATAGATTACCCACAATTTCTGGTGGCAAGCCATTCCACTGGTTAATTGTTCTCACTGACAGGAAGCTTCTCCTTATTTGTGTGTTATTAGTGAGTTATTGGGAGAATTAGTGAGTGCCTTTTTGGGGACCCCCAATTGTCAAACTTTGGATCTGAGACACAAGTTCCCTTTTTTTTTTAATTGAAAAGTTTTAATAAATTTTACAACTGTTTCCCCTTCCCCCTCCCTCCTCCCCCCCAACCTTCCCCCCTCCAACCCTCCCTCCCCCCAACTTCCCAGAGCAAAATACAGGGTATAGCATTTGAGAATCGTACGCTAACATAAGCTAACTAACTATAGCCTCCTATCTCCCTCTTCTACTTTAACTCCCCTTTTATTAGACTAAATTTAGGTAAATTATAACATATCTTTGTTCATTCATAAGCTAACTGAAATTTCTTAGCCCGATATTTGTTTTGAATGTAGTCAATCCATCTTCTCCCTTCCAACATATATTTCTCATTCGAATGGTCCTTCAAATATGCTGAAATTTTGGCCATCTCTGCTAAATTTACTACTTTTAACGTCCATTCTTGAATAGTAGGCAAATCTCCCTTCTTCCAATACTGCGCCACCAACAATCTTGTTGCCGTTATTAAGTTCAGAATCAAGTTAGTCTCTATTTTTTTTTTTAATTAGATTTATATGCCTCCCTTCTCCGGAGACTCAGGGCGGCTTACAGTGCGTTAAGCAATAGCCTTCATACTTTTGTATATTTATATTTTATACAAAGTCAGCTTATTGCCCCCAACTTATTGGGGGCAAAGTCAGCTTATTGCCCCCAAAGTCAGCTTATTGCCCCCAAAGTCAGCTTATTGCCCCCAACCCAACAAACTGGGTCCTCAATATACCCACCTTATAAAGGATGGAAGGCTGAGTCAACCTTGAGCCTGCCTGGGATTGAACTCACAAGTAATTGGAGCAGCTGGATCCTAAATCCTGCCTTTGTAGGAGGCATTACTCCCCTATGCTACTCAGGCTCCTAACTGTACAATCTGTAATTATGCCTAACAAGTTATTAGAGAATTAAAGAGTGCCGTTTTTGGGGACCCCCAATTGTCAAACTTTGGATCTGAGACACAAGTTCCCTTTTTCACATTGGTCATAACTTAGAACGTTCACCAAGCAATTGGTCGCACGTCAAGGACCACGGAAGTCCTTGACTCATGACCACAACTGATCCCAAAATTCCCATTGCTAAGCGAGACATTTGTTAAGGGGGTTTTGCTCCATCTTTCTTGCCACGGTGGTGCAACAAATCATTTGGTCACTAAGCAAATCCGGCTTCCGCCCTTTGACTTGGCTCGACAAGCCAAGGATGCTGCAACTGTCATAAGTGCATAAGACTGAATATAAATCATGTGACCCTGGGGATGCTTCGACGGTCGTAAGTGTGAAAACCTGTCATAAGTCATTTTTTCCAAGGCCGTTGTAATTTCAAACGGTCGCTAAATGAATGGTTGTAAGTCGAGGACTAACCCTAATTCCCAGGGAACCCCCTTCCACTTAAAAATACGTTTCCTTAAAACTTCCGCCAGTCCCAGCCTTGCGAGTGATTAAAACTCACAAACGTTAATGACCTCTCTGTTGCTTTTTTTTGCTTTTCAGATCATCGAACAACTGGAGTTGTCCTTCCCTTTGCGGTAAGTAGGAAGCGTGCCTCAGTTTCCCCAACTCCTCTTGGGCCGAGGTGCTCGTAATCAAGGCATTGTCTCTTTCCGGCTTCTTTGGGAAGATTTTCCTGATTGTGGTTAAGCACATGGCTAGCCTGAGAATTCTGGGAGTTGAAGTCCTGACGTCTTAAAGTTTCCAGGGTTGAGACAGTAGAGTCACATAATTATAGTGAATATCTGTTTAAAAGCCAGTCCTCCAATTGTATTTAGTTTCCACCTGAAAATCATATAGCAGAGGTCTTCAAACTTGGCAGCTTTAAGACTTGTGGACTTCAACTCCCAGAATTCTCCAGCCTCCTGGCTGGAGAATTCCTCCTGGCTGGAGAATTCTGGGAGTTGAAGTCCACAAGTCTTAAAGCTGCCAAGTTTGAAGACCTCCGAGCTAGAGCAAAGAACCAGAACTTTTGAGAACTACCATGAACACCCGTGGTTCAGGGAATCATCTGGAGACGGTCTTCTCCAACCTGGTGTCCAGCAGATTCTCAGCCGGGCCTATAGGTGATGCTAGCTGGGAATTCTAGGACATGTGGTCCTAACTCATCCAGAAGGTGCCAGAATAGGGACCAAGTGACACGAAAGATGCAAACAATTGACAAAATCCTGATAGAAGAGAATATTTGCAGTACAGAGTTGAACTGAGGGGTCCTCTGAGCTTGGTCAAGCTAGCACTGATGATGTTACCTAGCTTGGTAATGAAACGTCTTTGTGAGAAAACAACCGAGCTCAGAGAACACTCTACAGTCCTCCTCCTCCACCCCACTCCGTTGTAGCACTGATGATGTTACCTCATTTGCTAATGAAACGTCTGCTAGGAAACAATGGAGCTCAGAGAGTACCAAGAAATCCCACCCTTGACAAAGTGCTGTTGGGTGTGGGTGTGTGACACAATTGCTGACATGCTTTCTGCTTCCTTTTCAGGAACATGGATCGGCCAGAACTCTGCCAAATCACCTTATACGACTTCCAGAAATTCTTACAGTACGATCAAAAGGTATTTTCTGAAGGAAATAGGCCTGCCTTTGTGAAAACCAGCAAGGATAATGAACAAAAAACTAATGCTAATGAAATAGCTAACGTTTTCCTGTTGTGTACCTTTCCTTTTTGTGATGTTTTGTTAGCCGCCCGCAGTCCCTTGACAATGAGATGGACGGTATGTAAATTCAATAAATACATGAATAGAATAGAATAGAATAGAATAGAATAGAATAGAATAGAATAGAATAGAATAGAATAGAATAGAGAAAATATGGAATGGAAGAGAAGAGAAGAGAAGAGAAGAGGGGAGGGGAGGGGAGAGGAGAGGAGAGGAGAATAGAATAGAATAGAATAGAATAGAATAGAATAGAATAGAATAGAATAGAATAGAATAGAATAGAATAATTTTATTTATATACCGCCCTTCTCCTGAAGGACTCGGGCGGTGTACAGTCGGTTTAAAAACATAAATATACGAATATCATAATTAAAATTAATTAAAATCATTAAATAGTTTGGCTGAATTTTAAAACCCCAACATTTAAAATCCCAATTTAAAATCATTCAATTAGACAGCCCTGCTTGTTGGAACAAAAGGGTCTTAAGGGCACAGCGGAAGACCTGGAGGTCAGAGATTGTACGTATGCCCGGGGGCAATTCGTTCCAAAGGGCAGGAGCTCCGACAGAAAAGGCTCTCCTCCTGGGTGTCGCCAGCCGGCATAACTTGGCCAACGGCACCCTGAGGAATCCCTCTCTGTGGGAGCGGACTGTTCGGTGAGAGGCTATCGGCGGCAGAAGGCGGTCTCGTAGATACTCTGGTCCTATGCCATGGAGGGCTTTAAAGGTGGTGACCAACACCTTGAATTGCACCCGGAAGACCACTGGGAGCCAGTGCCGCTCGCGCAGGAGAGGTGTTATGTGGGCATAATGGGGTGCGCCCATAACCACCTGTGCGGCCACATTCTGGACCAGTTGAAATAGCTGCATTTCTGTATGGGTAGTCAGTGGTGGGATTCAAATAATTTAACAACCGGTTCTCTGCCCTAATGACCAGCTGGATAGGCGTGGCTCGGTGATCATGTGACCATGTGGGTGTGGCCAACTCAATGTCACTCATGTCAGTGGGTGCTTCACCTTATTGTTACAATGTAATAAGGGTTAACCAGAGAGGCAGTTTCTGTAAGCAGGGCAAAAAGATTAGGCTAGAAACACCACCAGAATGTTTCCTTCCTGCCTTCCTTACAGGATTAGCCCTGTAAAGTGGAAAAAAACAAAATAAGATTTCTTCCAACAACCAGTTCTCCGAACTGCTTAGAAAGTTAACAACCGGTTCTCCCGAATAGGTGCGAACTAGCTGAATCCCACCACTGTGGGTAGTCCTTGACTTACTTGAGGTCCAAAATTTTTTTTGCTAAGTGAGATATTTATTAAGTTTTGCCCCATTTTATGACCTTTCTTGCCACCGTTGTGAAGTGAATCACTGCGGTTGTTAAGTTAATAACACGGTTATTAAGTGAATCTAGCTTCCCCATGGACTTTGCTTGTCAGAAGATCCCAAAAGGGGATCACACGATCTTAGTATGAGTCAGTTGCCAAGTGAATGAGGTTTGATTACATGACCATCGGGATGCCACGGTGGTCGTAGGGGTGTGAAAAACAGCCATTAGTCACTTTTTCAGTGCCGTTGTATCTTCGAAAAGTCACTAAACAAATTGTTGTTAAGTTGAGGACTTTTTTATTTATCTATTTATTTATTTGATTTATATGCCGCCCTTCTCCGGAGACTCAGGGTGGCTTACAATGTGTTAAGCAACAGCTTTCATACTTTTGTATATTTTATACAAAATCAGCTTATTGCCCCCACAAACTGGGTCCTCAATTGACCTACCTTAGAAAGGATGGAAGGCTGAGTCGACCTTGAGCCTGGGGAGATTCGAACTTACAATAAATGCAGACAGCTGGAGTTAATCACAATGCACAATGCATTAGTCTGCTGAGCTATCCAGGACTTCCTGTATTGTTCCTCCCTCTAGACAGAATCTTGCCAAGCTAAAGCAGATTATTTTCATCATCAATGTTGTTACTCCAAGGATCTCCATAAGTCTGGAGGAGCCATCTTAACTCTGTTCCTTCCAGTCACATGGCCTAAACTTTGCTGTCTATTGGTTCTCTGGAATGCAAATGAATTGAATGAATGAATGAATGAATGAATGAATGAATGAATGAATGAATGAATGAAAAAGGAAGGAAAGAAGGAAGGAAGGCTGGCTCTCCTTCCCTCCTGGGAATTCAGACCACATTCCACCGCAATCAATTTGTCTCCTAGCCACTGCTTAAATTTTCCCCATTATGTTCGCTCTCTCTCTCACCTGGTCTTTCAAGTCTTCCAACAGCGCATTGATTTTGCTAAAACCTATGCAGTGCCTGTCAAAGAGTTTGCAGGTGCCATCCTGATTTTTTTGACCTCTCCTGAGGATGCCCCCCCCCTCCATTCAAATCCAGCTCTCCTGCTGCACAGCTTCCTGGTAACTCTGCCCTCTGTCTTTTCTCTGCAGGAAGCCTGGGCAAGTGACATCGCCAAGGTACGCAGATTGATGTGCAGCTACCTGCAGGATCGTTTTGCTGACATGATGGAGCCCTTTTTCCAGCTGGATGAAGTGAGTGTCTGGGTCTCTTCCTCAATCATCTGGGAGTGGGTGGTTGGGGGGTCTTATTAAGCCAGCGTTTCTCAACCTCAGCAACTTTACGATGGGTGGACTTATTTATTTATTTATTTATTGGACTTATATGCCACCCTTCTCCTTACGGACTCAGGGTGGTGAACAGCCGATTAAAAAACCAATACATAAAAGTTAAAATATTATAAAAGCAAATATAAGATTTGGCTGAAAATTAAAACAAATAGAATATTAAAATACGTCAACTCTAAAAACTCTAAAAATTTTAAGAAATTCAGCAGGGATCAGGCTAAACCGGCAAGCTGAAAAAAATAGGTTTTCAGGGCCCGACAAAAAGTCCAGAGGTCGGGGATCGTTCTCAGTTCTGGAGGAAGATCGTTCCAGAGGGTGGGGGCTGCCACAGAGAAGGCTCTCCCCCTGGGGGTCGCCAGCCGGCATTGTCTGACTGACGGCACCCTGAGGAGGCCCTCTCTGTGGGAGCGAACCGGCTGGTGGGAGGCAATTGGCGGCAGAAGGCGGTCCCGTAAGTACCCTGGTCCTAAGCCATGGAGCACTTTAAAGGTGATTACCAATACCTTGAAACGCACCCGGAAGTCCACCGGCAACCAATGCAGCTCACGCAGGAGAGGTGTCACGTGGGAGCGCCCCGTCGCTCCCATAATCCCCCGCGCGGCCGCATTCTGCACCAGTTGGAGCCTCCGGGTGCACCCCAAGGGGAGCCCCATGTAGAGAGCATTACAGTAGTCCAGGCGAGACGTGACGAGCCCCTGAGTGACTGTGCGTAGGGATCTAGAAAGGGCCGTAACTGGCGTATCAGGCGAACCTGATAGAACTTCAACTCCCAGAATTCCCCAGAGGAATCTAGAGAGTCCTAAGGGGAAGTCGCTTAAATGTGAGCCAGCTGTGTGCTGCAGCTGCCAAAAAAGCCAGTACAATCCTTGGTTGTATAAACAGAGGCATAGAATCAAAATCACGCAACGGGTTGGTACCGCTTTATAAAGCCGTAATAAGGCCACACCTGGAATCCTGCATCCAGTTTTGGTTGCCACTTTACAAAAAAAGATGTTGAGACTTTGGAAAAAGTGCAATGAAGAGCGACTAGGATGATGAAAGGCCTGGGGACTAGGTTTAGGTTTAGGTTTTATTGCATTTATATACCGCCCTTCTCCCGATTGGGACTCAGGGCAGTTTACAGCCATATTAAAACAATCACATATAAAAATTAACACTAATAAAATAATTAAACTATTTGGCCATGAAATTTAAAACCCCTCCTAAAAACCCTTTTAAAAATTTAAAACCCTGTAGTCAGACCGGCTTGGTGAAACAGTAGAGTCTTCAGGGCTCGTCGGAAGGCACGGAGGTCAGGAATCTTTCTTATACCCGGGGGTAGTTCATTCCATAGGGCTGGAGCTCCCACAGAGAATGCTCTCCCCCTGGGGGCCGCCCGCCAGCATTGTCTGGCCGATGGCACCCTGAGAAGGCCCTCTCTGTGAGAGCGTATCGGGCGGTGGGAGATATTCATTGGCAGAAGACGGTCCTGTAAATATCCCGGTCCTAAGTCATGGAGCGCTTTGAAGATGGTGACTAACACCTTGAAACGCACCCGGAAGACCACCGGGAGCCAGTGCAGCTCACACAAGAGGGGAGTTACCCGGGAGCAACGAGTCGCTCCCATAACCACTCGCGCGGCCGCATTCTGGACCAGCTGGAGCCTCTGGGTGCTCCAGCTGGTCCAAGGGGTACAAGGGGAGCCCCATGTAGAGAGCATTACAGTAGTCCAAACGGGAACTAAAACAGATGAAGAACGGTTGCAGGAACTGGGCATGGCTAGTCTAGAGAAAAGAAGGACTAGTGGGGACATGAGAGCAGTCTTCCAGTATTGGAGAGGCTGCTCCAAAGAAGAGGGGTTCAAATTATTTTCCAAAGCGCCAGAAGGAATTCGGTGTGTCAAGTCTAATGAAAAGAAGGACTAGGGGAGATATGATAGCAGTAGTCCAATATTTGAGGGGCTCCTACAAAAACGGGGTCAAACTATTTTCCAAATGCCAAAAGGTAAGACAAGGAAACAATGGATGGAAACTAACCAAGGAGAGATCCAACCTAGAATTAAGGAGAAATTTCCTGATAGTTAGAACAATTAATCTGTGGAAGGACTTGCCTCCAAAAGTTGTGGGTTCTCCATCACTGGAGGCTTTTAAGAAGAGATTGGATAGCCATTTGTCTGGGATGGTCTCCTGCTGGAGCAGGGGGATGGACTAGAAGACCTCCAAGGTCCCATGTCAGGTTTCCAAGTGATGAAACCCATTCAAAAAAAAGATATAGGCAAAGTCCATCTTCCAAAACAAACTTCTTTTATTTAGGTAGGAATCAAATTGGCAAAGTCTGTTGTAATTCCGGATCTGACACAGACTGGACTTACACCACATAATATTGTAAATTAGAAACATCCCTCAAAAGTCACATTCTCCAATAAACACTCAATCCACGTTTCCCGGTATCTTCAAACTCCACCTTCCATTCTCGCCAAGAACGAGAAAGTAAGGTAACTTACTTTCTCGTTCCCACGGGAAAGTAAGTCACCTACCCGAAACAATCTAGAGTCCTGCATCCAGTTTTGGTCACCACACTATAAAAAAGATGTGGAGACTCTAGAAAAAGTGCAGAGAAGAGCCACAAAGATGATGAGGAGACTGGAGGCTAAAACATACGATGAACGGTTGCAGGAACTGGGCCTGGCTAGTCTAGTGAAGAGGAGGACCAGGGGAGATAGGATAGCATCTTCCAATATTTGAGGGGCTGCCACAGAGAGGAGGAAGGGGGTCAACCTGTTTTCCAAAGCACCCGAAGGCCAGACAAGGAACAATGGATGGAAACTGAACAAGGAGAGATTCAACGTAGAAATGAGGAGGAACTTTCTGACAGTGAGAACAATCATCCCATGGAACAGAAGTTGCCTTCGGAAGTCGTGGGAGCTTCATCCCTGGAGGCTTTCAAGAAAAGATTGGATTGCCATTTGTCAGAAATGGTGTAAGGTCTCTTGTTGGTTGGGAGGTTGGACTAGATGACCTCCAAGGTCCCTTCCAACTCTATTAATCTGTTAATCTGATTTAATCCTCACTCTCTGTTCGCTCTTCCTCCCACCTTAAGAATGTGGCGAGCCTGAAAACCCCCCTGACCAAGTAAAGAGAAAGAAAAGGAACAAATGATTATAATAGAGAACTAAATAAAATGGCTACACATATGTCAAATTTGGGCTCGACGTCCCTTCCAACTCGGTTATTCTGTAATAGTTTTTCTTTCCCTCTTCTTTGCACAGTTCCTGACGTTCTTGTTCTCCAAAGAAAACATGGTGATGGATTCCAAGGGTGAGCAAGTGGTCCCTGAAGAAATGAACTTCCCCTTGTCGCAGTACTGGATCTCGTCTTCTCATAACACGTAAGAGTTTCTCTGATTCTTGGGCCAATTATGGATGGAGAGGAGGCAACTGAGGTCATGCTAGATAGGACTATTCATTGCATTCCACCAGGCCTGTGTGAGCCATAATGCCAAGGGTTAGTAAACTCTCCTTTCCCATGGCCAATTTGGAGCCAGAGCAGGGATCTCCAAACTTGGCAACATTGAGACTTGTGGACTTCAACTCCCAGAATTCCTAAGCCAGCCTGAAGAATTCTGGGAGTTGAAGTCCACAAAGTCTTAGAGCTGCCAAGGTTGAAGACCCCTGGACTAGAATATGTGTAGACCTTTTGTTAAGCTTTGTGTTGAAGTTCTGTTTCTAGATCATCCAGGGAGATGCTTGACAGGTCCTTGGTATAGCTTCTCCACGGATGAAAAGATTCGATCCAGATCTTCCCATCTATTTTTGTCTTCACAAGTACATCAGTTAATGGCCGATCCTGAGCGTTGTGACCTAAGCATTCTGAGTCGTTAAAACACACAAGTAGTCCCAAAAACTTCTTTTATTGCAATAGCTGTGAATTACGTTCATTCGCAGCTAAGTCCCAATTAGTTGCAAAAAGTCCTTCGGGATAATCACCAACCTTTATCTCCCTTGATACGCTGCCAAAAACCTACTTGGCAAAGCCACACAGAGTCCAGAATCAAACAGAGATGCTGACTGGGAACAGAATTAACAACGTTGCTTTCCTGCAAAGGGCCCACATGCCTTTGCTCCCAATCATCTCCAGGCCTTACTCCTGAGTCATCCCTTTTGTTTTAACTGTTCGTGCCTTCTGACAGCTTTGCACATGCGCGCACTAGGAACAGGCTTCTCCTGTTCCTCTGCGTCTCTGCTCTCCGACTCTGGAGGCTCCGGAGTCCGCACATCACTCCCAGATGGCCCTGGCCTCATCTGTACCTCCGACGCAGAGCCCTCGTCCGGGCCTTCCCCAGACTCCAGGATTGGCCCATGTTCCTCCCCAGCCTCCTCACTGTCCGACTCGGCTGCCAGCTCGGCTGCCAGCTCTGGCGGACCACAACACTGGGCCAACGTGCCCTGCACACATTCATCCATGCCCTGGTCAGCTCCTGTCTGGACTACTGTAATGAGCTCTACATGGGGCTGCCCTTGAAGAGTATCCAGAAGCTTCAGTTGCTTCAAAATGCAGAATATTTGGGGGGGGGGGGCGCTCCTAAACTTTTGCACGTGTCACCTCTTCTGCAGGAGCTTCATTGGCTGCCAATCTGCTTCTGGGTAGAATTCAAGGTGCTGGTTGTTACCTTTAAAGCCCTACCTGACTTTCAGGCCAGGTTATTGGGGCCCCACCTCAATAATAATAATAATAATAATAATAATAATAATAATAATAATAATAATAATAATAATAATAATAATAATAATAATAATTCGCCCTTCTTCTGAGGGACTCAGGGCGGTGTACAGCCATAATAAAACAATGAACCATGCAACTTTTAAAACCCATTTCGAACAGAATTAAACAAATTTGGCCTTCTCAGTTAAAACCCATAATTTAAAATACCCCGTCCAAATTTTTAGTCAGCCAGGCCAGCCTGCTGAAATAACAGGGTCTTAAGAGTCCGGTGAAAGGTACGGAGATTGGGAATTGTACGTATCCCAGGGGGCAGTTCATTCCAGAGGGCGGGTGCCCCCACAGAGGAGGCTCTTCCCTTGGGGGTCGCCAGCCTACATTGTTTTGCTGATGGCACCCTGAGGAGCCCCTCTCTGTGGGAGCGTGTTGGTCGGTGGGAGGCTATTGGTGGCAGAAGGCGGTCCCGTAAGTATCCGGGCCCTATTACATATACCAGCCCATTACGATGGGACGGCAGGGCATGTTCCTGGTCCCAGCTACTAGAAATTTGCAGTATATCTGGTGGGACGATGAAAAAGGGCCTTCTCAGTGGTGGCCCCTTCTCCGTGGCACATCATTCCCCCGGAGGTATGGCTGGCCCCCACCTTCTTGCTTTTCCGAAAGGCCCTGATTTGGTCGGCCAGCCTGGGGACCACGACTGGAGATGGAGCCGAACAAGTGGCTGATTTGCTTGTGCTTCTGCTGCCATGGGATAGGCTGGGTGGGGTTTTAACGTTGTGATGTGGCAAGCCTCCCCAGTATGTGAGTTGGGTGGCCAGATAAATTTACACCGATAGAGGAACTATTTGTAACTCGGGGTTGAACTGAGGGGTCCTTGCTGCTCACTGAGCTAGGGGGTTTTTTCTTGCAGACGTTTCTGGACCCAACTTGGTAATATTATCAGTGCTAGAAGGGAGTGGGGTTTGCGGAGAAGAGGAGGAGGAGGAAAAGGAGGAGGAGGGCGAGTGTGGGGTCCTTGGCGCTCTCTGAACTTGGTTGTTTTCTTATAGACATTTCATGACCCAACTAGATAACATCTTCAGTGCTAGAAGGCAAAGGGGTTTGAGGAGAGGAGGAATTGGAGGAGGAGGAAGAGGAAGAGGAGGCCTGTGGGATCCTTGATACTCTCTGGGCTTGGTTCTTTCCTTGCGGACCTCTCCTGACCCAACTAAGGAACCTCATCAGTGCTAATGCTGTTGCACTGATGACATTACCAAGTTCAGTAATGAAACATCTGCCAGAAAGCAGCCAAGCTCAAGAGAGCATCAAGGCCCTCTCCTATAAATCCATCTAATAAAAGAAAGAAAGAAAATAAGTCTTCAAAAGATTGTGGACTTGGGGGCCTCGTCCAATGCATTATTTTATTTATTTTATTTTATTTTATTAAATTTATATACCGCCCTACTCCCGAAGGACTCAGGGTGGTGAACAGCCACAGATAAAAATACATCTTACAAAAGTTAAAAGCCCGTTAAAAATAGTTTAAATAATTGTGGCCCAAGAACGAATTTAAAAACATCCAATTTACATAAAACTTAAAAACACATTTAAAAGGGAGAGTCAGGCCAGACCAGCCTGCTGGAATAAAAGGGTGCGGCGAAAGTGTGCAAATCTAGGATCCTCCGTATTTCAAATTCTCCCCACAGCCTTTCACAACCCACAAACTTCCCTTTACAGGAAGTTTCAGTCCAGTTGTTTCTCCTCTTTCCTTGCAGGTATCTCACAGGGGATCAGTTCTCCAGCGAATCCTCCCTGGAAGCCTATGCCCGCTGCCTTCGAATGGGCTGCCGATGCATTGAATGTAAGCTTTTAAAAAAAAAATATTGATTTTTTATTAATTACATTTCGTAGTGCTTAATAAAAATCGTCTTGTCTGGGTATTTAATTTGCTTAACAATTCTGATGATATACTCAGTCTCCAGCCCTTTTTTCCAACCACTGGTAAGACAGATTCCATGTCTGATAGGATTCTGTGTCTTCTTTCTGCTTAATTTTCAGTGTCAATCTATCCATTTCTGCACAGTCTAGTATCTTCTTAATTATCTCTTCATCTCTCCTTCGTTTTTCCAATATTGTGCGAAGATAATCCTCACTGCTGTTAAAACATGTCTTACACTGTTCATTTATTGATGTTGAGGTATATCTAAAAATAAAACAAAAAATATATACAAAAAATACATACTTTTCTTATATAATTTTTCTGATCTACTTTTTTTTTTTTTTATTTGATTTATATGCCGCCCTCCTCCGGAGACTCAGGGCGGCTTACAATGCGTTAAGCAATAGCCTTCATACTTTTGTATATTTATATTTATACAAAGTCAGCTTATTGCCCCCACAAACGGGGTCCTCAATTTACCCACCTTAGAAAGGATGGAAGGCTGAGTCGACCTTGAGCCTGGCTAGGATTGAACTCAGAGAAATTACAGGCAGCTGGTGTTAATTGCTTAATAAAAACAGTTCAGGTTTAAAATCTACAGGATTTCCTATCTCTTTTCTAGCCACCTGTGTATCTTTGCCCCCAATTTTTTTTGTTTTAGCACAAATCCACCATATGTGATAATATGTGCCCATTTTTTTGATTACATTTCCAACATTTGCTAGACATATCTTTAAACATTTTAGCTAACCTAGCAGGTGGTAAATGCCATTGATAAAACATTTTATATAGATTTTCTTTATAACAAGTGGAATGTAAGCTGACATTCCTCATTCTTGATCCCATTAACAAGCCGTGTCTTTGCTGATCTGCCCCAAGGCTATTTCTGAGAACCATCTGTGGGGTTTTTTTTTTTCATCACGTAGTGATTTTCTGCATTTGGAAAAAGTCCCCCCCCCCGCCCCCAAAGGCCACAGCTTCCCCTTCTTGGCATCCCAACTGCAAGGCCCTACAGATGTTGGAAAACTATCACATCTGGGCAGCCCTTGCAAAAGACCATGTTGTACGGTTGAGGGTGTCTGTGATGGCCGCAGGAGGGGAATGCAATTTTGTGTATGTTTGCAAGGAGCCTTTATTTGATTTAAACGCAAGAGGTTGAGATGATCAATTTATTCATTGGATGGAGGGCTAGAAGCTTCCTCAACTGGGCACCCTCAAGAAGCGTGCAAAGATTGGAATTCTTGGGGGGGGGCGAGAAATATACACCCCCCCCCCAAACAACCTTCTTTCACACACAACGCACGGACTGGGGATTTGGGGGGATTTGAATCTCGACGCAGCCAGAAGATGCCCAGTGGAGGAAGCCCGATTCATGTCATGGTTTAAAAAAGCTGGGATTCTAATTTTAAGAAACAAATCCAAGCTTTGATCTTCTTCTGCTCCAGTGGATTGCTGGGATGGCCCTGATGACCTACCCATCATCTACCACGGCCACACGCTGACCTCCAAAATCAAGTTCCTAGATGTCTTGCATACCATCAAGGAGCACGCCTTCACCACCTCTGAGTAAGTAAGGCCTGTTGCTGCCTTTATGCACCTTGGGTCCTGCTTCCTCCTCCTCCTCCTCCCCCACCCCTGTCCTCTTCTTCTCCTTCTCCTCCTTCTTTTCCTTCTTATCCTTCTCCTTTTCCTCCTCATCCTCTTCTTTTTTTCCTTCTCCAGTTTCTCTTCTAACTCCTATTTTTCCTCCTCCTTCTTCTCCTTCTCCTTCTCCTCCACCTCTTATCTCCTTTCTCTTCCTCCTCTCCTCTTCCTTTTTCTCCCTCCATCTCTTTCCTCTCCTTCTCACCTTCTCTCCTTCTTCTCCTTCCCCTTCTCCTTTTCCTCCCTCCTCCTCTTCCACCTCCTCTTCCTCCCACCCTCTCCTCCACCTTCTCCTTCTCCTTCTCTCATCTTCTTTTTTTCCTTCTATTTCTCCTCTAACTCCTATTTCTCTTTCTCCTTCCCTCTCCCCTTCTTTTCCTCCTCCTCCACCTCTTATCTCCTTTCTCTTCCTCCTCCTCCCTTCCTCTCCTCTCCTCCTCCATGTTCTTCTTCATGTGTGAAGGTGAGAATGAACCTCACAGAATGGCTTCAGGCCCTCCATAAAAATTGTCCCTCAGGGTGGAGAAGGTTGTTCCAGACACTGGAAAGGATGTTTTAGTTGACTGAAGGGAGCAGCCAGATAGAAGCTCTACCCTTTGTTCCCCAGTCCTCTCGGAAAGCCAAAAAAATTGGTACCCCCAAACCTTTGTCCCCATCCCTTTGCCGAGCACCTCCTGTTCTCAGGAAGTCCTGCCTCAGGCCATCCCCGTCCAAACTGCTTAGCCATGATCGGCTTTGCTCTGCAGAACAGAGCATCCTTGGATATAACCCTAGATCTTCTTCTTTGTCGTTTGTTGTTGTTAGTTGCATAGTCGTGTCCGACCCATCGCGACCCCATGGACCACATTCCTCCAGGCCTTCCTGTCCTCTGCCATCCTCTGGAGTCCATTTAAGCTCACGCCGACTGCTTCAGGGACTCCATCCAGCCACCTCGTTCTCTGTCGTCCCCTCCTTCTTTTGCCCTCCATCGTTCCCAGTATTGGGCTCTTCTTTTCTTTGTCATTTAATGATCCCCTAATCCCTTGCGGGGTGGAGTCGGGGCAACTGAATAGAGCTGAGTGTTTACTGGCCGGATGCCCTTCCTGTCGCCAATGCAGAGTTTTGTTCAGCAGATATATTCTCTTCGTGCCCAGAGAGAGAAATATCTGCCTCTACCTAGTATTGAACTCACCGCCTCCTGATTGTGAGGCGAGAGCTCCACCTCCGGGCCACCGCGCCACTCCTGGATATTGCCCTAGATGTAAACAAAAAAAAATGCAGGATTTTTCGGGGCCTGCCTGATGCCCTTTCCTTTTCCCACAGGTATCCCGTCATCCTGTCCATCGAGGATCACTGCAGCATTGTCCAGCAGAGGAACATGGCGTCCCACTTCAAGAAGGTCTTTGGCGACATGTTGCTGACCAAGCCGGTTGATGTCAATGCCGACCAACTTCCTTCTCCTGCCCAGCTCAAGAAAAAAATCCTGATCAAGGTAGCCCCAGCCCTCTGTCTCCCACCTGGGAGAAATGTTGAGCCTTCCCAGCCCCTCTGCCCTCTGTGTGTCCTGAAGAAATCTCCCTGCGTCTTCCATGCTCAATTACAACTACCCACTTTTTTTTTTTAATTTGATTTCTATGCCGCCCTTCTCCGGAGACTCAGGGCGGCTTACAATGCATTAAGCAATAGCCTTCATACTTTTGTATATTTATACAAAGTCAGCTTATTGCCCCCACAAACTGGGTCCTCAATTGATCTACCTTAGAAAGGATGGAAGGCTGAGTCAACCTTGAGCCTTGAACTTGCAATAATTGCAGACAGCTGAATGTTAATAACAGGCTGTTTAGCCTGTTGAGCTATCTGAGGCTCATTCACTTACACCGTGCATGGGGGCCAGGGATGTTGCTGTGGACCAGGGGTCTCCAAACTTGGCAACTTTAAGACTTGTGGACTTAAGGCGCCAGGTGCCTTCAGAAGATCTACAGATGGTCTCCATCACTCTGGCTTGCTCATATCAGCCTTCTCCACCCGAGGCCCTCTCAATGCTTCTCAATCTTGACCCTTGAAGATAAATTCAACTCCCAGAATCCCCCAGCCAGCAGAATCATTTAAAAATGTCTGGGTAAAAGACAGAGAACGCTCTTGAGTCCCAAACAGGGATCTCCTCAGCCAGAGGTGCCCAAACTTGGGAACTTTTAAGATTTGTGGACTTCAACTCATAGCTGCATGGCTGGCTGGGGGATTCTGGGAGTTGAAGTCCATAAGTCTTAAAAGTTCCCGAGGTTGGACCCCTTTGGTCTAGATCAGTATGTCTCAATCTTGGCAGCATGAAGAAGTGTGGAGTTTGATTTCTAGGATTCCCTCACCGGCATATGTGGATTGTAAGTCCCAGAATTCCCTGGCTAACATGCTGGTGGAGGAATTCTGGGAGTTGAAGTCAACTCATCTCCAAGCTGCCAAGATTGAGATCCACCGGCTAAAAAGAATAAAGAATGCTAAGAGAATATTTATAGCTCAGGGTTGAACTGAGGGGTCCTTGATGCTCTCTGAGTTTGGTTTTCTTCCAAACGTTTCATGACCCCACAAGGTCACGTCATCGGAGCTCACTCCTCCTCCACAGTCCTCCTCTTCTTCCTCCTCTTCCCCCTTCACCTCCTCCTCTCTGCTTGGTTGTTTTCTTGCAGGTGTTTCATTATCCAGCCAGGTAACATTGTCGGTGCTAGAAGATGCAAACCTCACTCCCTTCTAGCACTGATGATGTTACCAAGTTTGGTAATGAAACATCTGCAAGAAAGCAAATTCCAACAGCATCAAGGACCTCACAGTCTGTGATGACCCGGGGCTTGGCACGAAGGCAACACAGCCAGAGACACCCCCATCGTTCCGTTTAGTCTCCGACCTGGAGAAAAGTTCTCCCACAAACCTGCAGCAGCTTCTGGCTGCAGATACTCCAGTCCAAATGCTGTAAGCAGAATGACTGTAATGAACCACTCCAACCCTCAAGATAAGGAGTCCCAGAAGCGAAGAATCACTTAATTCCAGCAAGGCAAGCTATTCAAACAGTCTGGAGGGAATGCCAGGAATGCAGGCCACAACTCTCAACACTAGATGAATTCAGTGTTTGTTCCCGACAAACGCCCCTCCCAACTGCCTCTCCTTTAAACTCCATCCCCAGGTGTGCCTCGTAAAGGGAATCGGGGCGTCTCCTTCCTCGTAAGCCATGCAACCCACGTTGCTCTCTTCTGCATTCTTCCCTGCGCGCCCTAAAATGAGGAGGGGGTGGGCCTTGGTCTTCATCTGAGCCCCCTCTCCCTTGTTCTACCTCTCCCCTGCTCTGCCCAGCCTGACTTTGCCCTTCCCCAGTTTCCTCCATAGCCAATGGAGCCATTCTGCCGTGCTCTCTGTCAGCTGTTTGTCTTCCATCTCAGATTCAGACTCCAACGGAGGCATGACACAATCCTCCTCCTCTTCCTCTCCGTAAACCTCCCACCTCACCCCCCCACTAGCACTGATGATGTTATCTAGTTTGGTAATGAAACGTCCACAATAAAACAATCAAGCTCAGACTAATACCAAAGATAGTTTCATTTGTATCCCAAAGAGAACATGTTGCCAGGTGAGCAATCCCGAGTTGGATTTTTTGGCCACAAAAATACCATCTTTTGGGTCCCTCCATCATCTACCCATCTCCTTTACCCCCCTACGTTCAGAAATCGGTCCCTTTGTGATGGAGATGAGCTGCTTCTCAATTTGAACTCTCGAACGTGGGCATCTATTCCAATCACGGCATCCCTTCAAAATTCTCTTTCATTTTCTCTTCCGGCCTCAGCACAAGAAGCTGGTGGAAGGCAACCTCTATGAAGAAGTCTCCACGGCCAGCTACTCGGAGAACGACATCAGCAACTCCATCAAGAATGGCATCCTGTACCTGGAAGATCCCATTGACCATGTGAGCTCCTGGGGGGAACGGGGGGCACGTGGTGGTGATTGAGGCTGCCTGGTGTCTTCAGAAGGTCTCCAGATGGTCTCCACCACCATGATTTACTCATATCAAACTTCACCAGCCAGGCATTTGCTAGATCAGTGTTTCTCAACCTTGGCCCCTTGCAGATGGGTGGACTTCAACTCCCAGAATTCTGGGAGTTGAAGATAGATGATAGATAGATAGATAGATAGATAGATAGATAGATAGATAGATAGATAGATAGATAGATAGATAGATAGATGATAGATACCCTGTTTCCCCCAAAATAAGACATCTCCTGATAATGAGCCCAATTGAGCTTTTGAGTGCATGGCAATGAGGCCAAGCGCTTATTTCAGGGTTCAAAAAAATATAAGACAGGGTCTTATTTTCGGGAAAACATGGTAGGTAGGTAGGTAGATAGAAGATGATAGATAGATAGATAAGAGAGAGAGAGAGAGAGAGAGATAGAATGGTCTGCTTCCATCATACTCAGCTGTACAGTAGTCCTCAGTTTACGGCTACAATTGAGCCCAGAATTTCCGTTGCTAAGCGAGATAAGTTGTTAACTTGAGTTTCGCTTCATTTTATGACTTCTCTTGCCACTGTGGCAAGATTCAGTGTGTGCAATCTGGCTTCTCCATGCACTTGGCTGGTCGGGAAGGTCGATCCCCTGACCCCGAGATGCTACGACCGTCATAACTATGAGTCGATTAAGTGTGTCTGAATTTTGGTTGCATGACCCTGGGGGAATGCTGCAGCGGTCGTAAGTGTGAAAAACGGTCTTAAGTCACTTCTTTTTCAGTGCCGTTGTAACTTTGAATGGTCACTAAACGAACTGTTGTAAGTGGAGGACTACCTGTACAGCTATCAACACTATGCCGTGTTGTTTTGGGGTAAAATGCTAGAATTCTGCATGGGGGGATTTGCACTTGACCTGCGTCCAAAAATACTTTTATCCCTTCTGTTTTGTCTCGCTTTGTCATGCCCCCCCCCACCCCCTTTCTCCATCACAGACCTGGAGCCCCCACTACTTTGTCCTGACAAGCAACAAGATCTACTACTCGGAGGAGACCTCCCACTACCAGTCCCATGGGGAAGAGGAAGAGGAGGCGGAACAGAAGGAGGTATTCTGCTGATGGAGGCTCTTTTGAACGGCTTGGCCTCCATGAGGACTAGTGGATTGTGAAGGAATCCCTTAGAGATGGCTGGGGAAGCTGAGTTTTTGCCAGTCTCATTGTGGAGCGATAAAACATTCATTACGGTTAGGAAAGAAAGGATGGAGGCTAACTTCCCTCCCACTCACTTACCCACTTATTGGGGGAAAGTTTGAACGCTTTTCTTGCTCATCCTGCCAAGAATGCCCAGTAATATAACAATAACCTTTAGACTTATATACCGCTTCAAAATGCTTGTTCAGCCCTCTCTGAGCGGTTTACAGAGTCAGCCTCTTGCCCCCAGCAATCTGGGTCCTCGTTTTACCCACCTTGGAAGGACGGAAGGCTGAGTTAAGCTTGAGCTGGTCAGGATCGAACTGCTGGCAATGGGCAGAGTCAGCCTGCAATACTGCATTCTAACCACTGCACCACCACAGCTCCTTTAGTACTTTGATTCTTTAGTCCCCCTGCATTCTAGTAGACGGGGGGAATGCTGTAGATACAGTATATCTTGATTTCAGCCAAGCTACTTATGCTAGCTATCCTTGTGGCAAAGTCCTAAAAGACGGGTTGGGTTTAAGCAATAGCATTAGCACTTGGACTTATATACCGCTTCATAGTGGTTTGCAGCTCTCGCTAAGCAGTGAACAGAGTCAGCATTTTCACCCCAACCATCTGGGGGCTCATTTTCCTGACCTCGGAAAGATGGAAGGCTGACTCTGGCTTTTCCCCGTTGACTTTGTTTGCCAGAAGGTCGCAGAAGGTAGTCACGTGACCCCAGGACACTGCGACCATCAGAAATACGAATCATTTTTTAAGCACCTGAATGTAAATTACGTGACCACCCGGGGATGCTGCAACAGTCGTCAGTGTGCAAAATGGGCATAAGTCATTTTTTTTCAGTGCCCTTGTAACTTTGAACGGTCACTAAATGAGCCGTTGTAAATCGAGGACTCCCTGTAGTTCGGACAGCTCTTAGGAATATGCCATGTCTCATTTACAACTGCTGTTCTCACTCTCTCTCTCTCTCTCTCCCTCCTTCCCTCCATCTCTCTCTCCCACTCCTTCACTCCCTCCCTCCCCCCTCTCTCCCTCTCCCTCCCTCCCTCTCCCTCTTTCTCCCTCCTCTCCCTCTCTCTCCCTCCCCCCTCTCCCTCCCTCCTTCCCCCCTCTCTCCCTCCCCCCTCTCTCCCTCTCGCTCCCTCCCTCTCTCTCTCTCTCCCTCCCCCCTCTCCCTCCCCCCTCTCTCTCTCCTTCCCTCCTTCCCTCCCCCTCTCTCCCTCTCCCTCCCTCCTTCCTCTCCCTCCCTCCCTCCCCCTCTCTCTCCCTCCCTCCCTCCCCACTCTCTCTCTCCTTCCCTCCCCCCTCTCTCCCTCCCTCCCTCCCCACTCTCTCTCTCCTTCCCTCCCCTCTCTCTCCCTCCCTCCTTCCCTCCCCCCTCTCTCTCCCCCTCCCTCCCTCTCCCTCTCTCTCTCTCCCTCCCTCCCTCTCCCTCTCCCTCTCTCTCCCTCCCCCCTCTCCCTCCCCCTCTCTCTCTCCTTCCCTCCTTCCCTCCCCCTCTCTCCCTCTCCCTCCCTCCCTCCTCTCCCTCCCTCCCCACTCTCTCTCTCCTTCCCTCCCCTCTCTCTCCCTCCCTCCCTCTCCCTCTCTCACTCCCTCCTTCCCTCCCCCCCTCTCTCCCCCTCCCTCCCTCTCTCCCTCCTTTCCTCCCCCCCTCTCTCTCTCTCTCCCTCCCCCCTCTCTCCCCTCCCTCCCTCTCTCTCTCCGTCCTTCCCTCTCTCTCTCTCCCTCCCTCCCTCCCCCCTCTTTCTCTCTCTCTCTGTCTCCCTCTCTCCCTCCCTCTCTCGTACTTCCTTCTTCCCCATTTCAATCCTGAATGTCCTCATTCCTTCTCCTCTCTTGTTCTGTCTTGTCTCGGTCGGTTCCATAGGAGTTTAACAACAACGAGCTGCACTTTAGTGAGAAATGGTTCCATGGCAAACTGGGCGGGGGCCGCGACGGGCGTCAGATTGCCGAACGGCTGCTGCACGAATACTGCACCGAAACCGGGGGCAAAGATGGCACTTTCCTCGTCCGCGAGAGTGAGACATTTGTGGGCGACTACACCCTCTCTTTCTGGTAAGACCCCCCCTTCCCTCAACACCCCAAAACCTTTGACTGTCGAATCGGGCTTGCTAAGCATTTGAATTGAATCGGTTTTTTTTTTAATTTGATTTATATGCCTCCCTTCTCCGGAGACTCAGGGCGGCTTACAAGGCGTTAAGCAATAGCCTTCATACTTTTGTATATTTATACAAAGTCAGCTTATTGCCCCCACAAACTGGGTCCTCAATTTACCCACCTTAGAAAGGATGGAAGGCTGAGTCAACCTTCAGCCTGGGGAGATTCGAACTTACAGTAATTGCAGACAGCTGGATGTTAATAACAGGCTTTTAGTCTGCTGAGCTATCCAGGCTCAGTAACATTTGTTGTCATTTTTCTGCATAGACAGTCCTCGACTTACGACCACAACGGAATGCAAAATTTCTGTAGCTAAGTGAAAGATTTCTTACATGAATTTTGCTCCATTTTACGACCTTCCTTGCCACCGTTGTTAAGCGAATCACAGCACACGGTTGTTCAGCGAACCTGGCTTCCCCATTGTCTGTGCTCATCAGAAGGTCTTTAAAAGGGGATCATGTGACCCCGGGACGCTGCGGCCGTCATAAATATGACACAGTTTCCAAGGGTCTGAATTTTATTCACGTGACCCTGGGGATGCTGCAACGGCCATAAGTGTGAAAAACAGTCATAAGTCACTTTTTTCAGTGCCATTTTAACTTTGGACGGTCGCTAAATGAACTGTTGTAAGTCGAGGACTCCCTGTACACACTACAACGGCATGCATTAAAATGAAATTCCAACGCACAGCTCTTGAAAATCAGAAAACGGCAACCAGCATCCCAGAGATTAATAATCACAATAATGACAATAATAATGTAATAATAGCAGCAATTTGGTGACCCAGGATAGTGGTTCATTTGGGGGGGGGGGGTGTTGAAGGGTGGGTGGGGCTTCACCTGATTGGATGGGGTTGAAATTTGGGGGAGAGCAGTTGGACCCCCCCCTGCCCTAAAATTCAGGCATCGTTTTGTGTCCAAAAATCATGAGAAAAAACAGTACAGGTTAGTCCTCGACCTACGACCATAAGCGAGCCTAAAATTTCTGTGGCAAAGCAAGTCAGCTGTTAAGTGAGTTTTGCTCCATAATACGACCTTTCTCGCCACCGTTGTTAAGTGAATGTTAAGTTAGTCACACGATTATTAATCGAATCCGGCTACCCCGTTGACGTTGCTCGTCGGAAGGTCTCAAAATTCGAATTGCCAGGCATCTGAATTTGGATCGCGTGACTGCGGGGATACTGCAACCGTCGTAAGTGTGAAAAACGGCCACACGTCACTTTTTTCCAGTGCTGTTGTAAGTTCCAACGGTCACTAAATGAACTGTTGTAAGTCGAGGACTACTTGTCACTGCAAGGAGAAAACATGAACATTTTGCCCATTAAACTTCCAGCCTTTTCATCTTCTCCACCGGCTTTTGCAGGCGTTCCGGACGGGTCCAGCATTGCCGCATCCACTCGCGGCAAGAAGCCGGCACCACCAAGTTCTACCTGACCGACAACCTGGTTTTTGACAGCCTCTACAGCCTCATCTGCCATTACCGCGAGGTGCCCCTGCGCTGTAATGAGTTCGAGATGCGCCTGACGGACCCCGTGCCGCAGCCCAACGCCCATGAGAGCAAGGAGTGAGAAGCCAGGGCTTCCCTTCCCTTCCCTTCCCTGTTTCTTTTCTTTTCTTTTTTCCTTTCCTTTTCTTTCCCTCTTTTTCTCCTTTCCTTTCTCTTTTCTTTCTTTCCCTTCCCTTTCCCTTTCCCTCTCCTCTCATCTCCCCCTTCCCCTTCCCTTCCCTTCCCTTTCCTTTCCCCTCTCTCCTCTCCTTTCCTCTCCCTTCCCCTTCCCTTTTCTTTCCTTTCCTTTTTCCTTTCCTTTCTCTCTTTTCCTTTCTCTCTTTTTCTCTTTTCCTTTCTCTCTTTTTCTTCCTTTCCTTTCCTTTCCTTTCCTTTCTCTCTTTCTCTTTTCCTTTCTCTCTCTTTTCCTTTTTTCTTTCCTTTCTTTTTTCCTTTCCTTTTTCCTTTCCTTTCTCTCTTTTCCTTTCTCTCTTTTTCTCTTTTCCTTTCTCTCTTTTTCTTCCTTTCCTTTCCTTTCCTTTCCTTTCCTTTCCTTTCCTTTCTCTCTTTCTCTTTTCCTTTCTCTCTCTTTTCCTTTTTTCTTTTCTTTCCTTTCTTTTTTCCTTTCCTTTTTCCTTTCCTTTCTCTCTTTTCCTTTCTCTCTTTTTCTCTTTTCCTTTCTCTCTTTTTCTTCCTTTCCTTTCCTTTCCTTTCCTTTCCTTTCCTTTCTCTCTTTCTCTTTTCCTTTCTCTCTCTTTTCCTTTTTTCTTTCCTTTCTTTTTTCCTTTCCTTTTTCCTTTCCTTTCTCTCGTTCTCTTTTCCTTTCTCTCTTTTCCTTTCTCTCTTTCCTTTCTCTCTTTCCTTTCCTTTCCTTTCCTTTCCTTTCCTTTCCTTTCTCTCTTTGTTTTCTTTTCTCTCTTTTTCTTCCTTTCCTTTCCTTTCTCTCTTTCTCTTTTCCTTTCTCTCTCTTTTTCTGTTTTCCTTTCTCTCTCTTTTCCTTTTTTCTTTCCTTTCCTTTCTTTTTTCCTTTCCTTTTTCCTTTCCTTTCTCTTGTTCTCTTTTCCTTTCTCTCTCTTTTTCTTCCTTCCCTTCCCTTCCCTTGTCACCCCAACCCTGGAATTTGGGGGAGGAGGGGGATCAGGAGATGAGCATCCCCTCCTGCAGAATCCTGAATAACGCTGGCTCGAATCCAAGCCTCATCCCTTCTTAGCTCTCAAAGGTTTTCTTAGCAGCAGAGCTCAGTCCGAGAGGGTGTGGGGGCTTCTGAGCATTCACAAAGTGCCTTCAAAATTTAAGACCTCCAAAACAAGGAAGGACTGAATAATGGAAGGCAGGTCGGTCCCTCTGTAGCATTCCTCACTGCTTGAGTTGGGAGAGCGCTTTTCATTGTTTTAAAAAATAATTTGTTCTTAATTTACATTTAATTGTTTTTTAATAAAATGAGGCAGACCTTGGGTGTGTGCAGTGCAGTGGCCTAGAGGCGGAGCTCTCGCCTCACAATCAAGAGGCTGTGAGTTCGATCCTAGGTGGAGGTAGATATTTCTCTCTCTGGGCACCATGAGAATATATCTGCTGAACAAAACCCTGCCCTGGGGACAGGAAGGGCATCCGGCCAGTAAAACACTCTGCTAGCTCTGTTCAGTTGCCCAGACTCCACCCCACAAGGGATTATGGGGTCGTTAAAAGAAAGAAGATGAGGCAGAGTTTGGATGTTTAGTGGCAAGCCTTTCCTGGCAGATCTGTGAGCCCCTTACCCTTCGGTCTTGACACCTGTGTATGTCTGAGTTGGCATCTCTTCTCCCCCCCCCCCCAGGTGGTACCACCCCAACCTGACCCGTCTGCAGGCCGAGCACATGCTGATGCGGGTGCCCAGGGACGGCGCCTTCTTGGTGCGCAAGAGAAGCGAAGCCGATTCCTACGCCATCTCCTTCCGGTGAGCCTGGCCATGTGCCCCGAAGCTCCGGGGCTATAAGTAGGGTTGTTCAGATAGTCCTCGAGTTACGACAGTTCGTTTAGGGACCGTCTGTTTGTACCTCAAGGGGCTGACCTTTCTCCCTGCTTCTCCCCTTGATTTAACGTGATTTGGAGACCCCCCTGACAGCCTTGTGTCCGTCCCCCCGCTCCCCCCCCCAGGGCCGAGGGAAAGATCAAGCATTGCCGAGTCCAGCAGGAAGGGCGGCTTTTCACACTGGGCAGCTCAGCGGAGTTCGAGAGCCTCCTCGACCTGGTCAGCTACTACGAGAAGCACCCGCTCTACCGCAAGATGAAGCTGCGGTACCCCATCAACGAGGAGACCTTGGAGAGGATGGGCACGGCGGTGAGAGGGTCCCTCTGTCTGGTCCAGGGGTTCCCCACCTGGGCCACTCCCAACGCCCAGAATTCCCCAGCCAGCATGGCTTCCCCTTTGCCACCAGCCCAACTGTTATTTTCACAAAAAAGTAGAAAGAAAGGGAGGGGAGGGAGGAAATAAAATATAGAGAAGAAAGGGAAGGATGGAAGGAAGTGAAAAAGGAAAGAGAAAGAAAGAAAGAAAGGAAGGAAGAAAAAGAAAGAAAGAAAGAAGAAAGAAAGAAAGAAAGAAAGAAAGAAAGAAAGAAAGAAAGAAAGAAAGAAAGAAAGAAAAAGAAAAATGAATAAATGAAGGAAGGAAGGCATTGAGAAGATGGATGAATGAGGAGGGGAGGAAAGGAGGGAGGAAATAAGATATAGAGAAGAAAGGTAAGGATGGAAGGAAGGAGAAAAAGGAAAGAAAAAGAAAATGAATGACGAAAAGAAGGAAGGCATTGAGAAGATGGATGAATGAGGAGGGAAGGGAGGGAGGAAGGAAATAAGACAGAGAGGAAAGGGAAGGATGGAAGGAAGGAGAAAAAGGAAAGGGAAAGAAAGAAAGAAAAAAGAAGAAAAAATGAATGAATGAATAAAGAAAGGAAGGAAGGCATTGAGAAGATGGATGAATGAGGAGGGAGAGTAGAAGGAAGGAAAAAATAAGGCATCAAGAAGATGGATAAACGAGGGAGGGAGAAAATAAGGCATAGAGAAGAGAAGAAAGGGAAGGAAAGAAAGAAAAAGGAAGGCATCAAGAACATGGATAAATGAGGAGAGAAGGGAGGGAGGTAAGAAGGAAATAAGAAATAGAGAAGGAAGGGAAGGAAGGAAGAAGAAAAAAGAAAGAAAAAGATGAAAATGAATGAAGAAAGAAAGGAAGACATTGAGAAGATGGATGAATGAGGAGGGAGGATGGAAGGATGGAAAAATAAGGCATGAAGAAGATGGATGAATGAGGGAGAGAGGAAATAAGGCATAGAGAAGAGAAGGAAGGGAAGGAAGGAAGGAAAGAAAAAGAAAGATAGTAAAGAAGGTCCAATCCTCCCTGATTTTAACCCAAATCAAGCATTAAATTTATTTCTTCTGGAATAAATATGAATGCCAAGCAATAAATTAGCGGGACTACCTGCCTGGAGTGTTGTTATTTCCGATTAGTTCTGCACGGACAGCATGAATCCCTAAAAACTCTCAAATTGGAAGGCGCTCTCTCGCCCTACTTCCATCACATAGATCTGCCTCTTTTGGTCATTTAGAAATGATTTTCTTTTCTTTTCTGTTTTCCCCCCCACAGTTCTGCACAAAAATTTTCTTCTTTGTATTTTTGTACTTACGTTTTTGTTTTTTGTTTGTTTAAAAATTAATAACTTTTTTTTAAAAAGAAATGATTTTCTAAGTTGCTGATGCCTATTGGAGGTGTGATAGAAATAGCAGTGAAGAACTGACAATAGTTTGGAGAAGGTGTGAGAGTTTTTTTCAGCCTTTTTTCTTACTTCAGTTACTTTAGTACAAAGAAGGTCATTCAAGGATATTTTTTTTTCTCTCCCTCGATTTTTTTTGGGGGGGGTCTTCCTCCATGTTGGGGTCCTTAGAAATGGAGTGGACCAGTGTTCCTTAACCTCAGCTACTTTAAGAAGAGTGGACTTCAACTCCCAGAATTCCCCAGCCAGCACAACTGTGCTGGCTGGGGAATTCTGGGAGTTGAAGTCCACTCTTCTTAAAAGTTGCTAGGATGGAAAAAACCCCAGTTTCAAAACTGGGGGCCAGGGTTTTACTCACAAATCTTTCCTGACAGGAGCTGGATTACGGGGCGCTGTATGAGGTGAGGAGCCCTCACTTTTACGTGGAAGCCAACAAGATGCCCATGGCCAGGGTAAGCGGGCGAGGCGGGGGAGTTATTTCTGCATTTTTTAATGTGTTGTGGTTTTAAGAATAGATTGTGTCCCCCCCCCTTTTTTTTTTTTTTAGCCTTTCTTAGTCTTTTTGTAGTTTGTAGTTTTTAAGTGTCAGTTGGGTTTTAGTTGCATTGTTTTAAATCGTGGGCCAAAATCGTGTAATTCTTTTAATTGATTTTAAATTTTGTATTGATATGTTTTTATTCTTGGCTGCGCACCGCCCTGAGTCCAATAGGAGAAGGGCGGTATACAAATTGAATTTTTTATTATTATTATTATTATTATTATTATTATTATTATTATTATTATTATTATTATTATTATTATGGTTAACCTGTAGTGAGATTCACAGCCTTTGAGGCTGGTTAATAGCTCAGCAGCTCGAGTCCTAACCAAGGACCTAGGAACTGTTCAGGTATTGTCGGAGGATGTAAGCTGTTCCGAGTAAGGTGGTTTTTTGTAGAGTCAAAATGTTCAAGTCCGGTAAATTTAGAATTTCTAAATAGCGAGGTAGCCCTTTGGGTATTGCTCTAAGGGCTCCAATTACAATCGGATGATGATGATGATGATGATGATGATGATGATGATTATTTAGCCATCTTCTCCTAAAGGTGCTTTTTCCCCCCAAAAAAAACTTTCCTGTTTTTCGTTCCTTGAAAAGATTTCGCTTCCCACCCAAGAAACTTCTTCAGTTCTTCCGAATAGACAGCTACATTACTTCAGAACTGAAGAAGCTTCTCGGGCGAGAAGCAAAATGTTTTCAAGGGGGGAAAAAAAACCAAAAGTCCAGCTGGCTTTTGGAAAAAACATATTTCGGATAACCATGGTTTGGATGATTGAGTATCTTCTCATATCAGATTCTCAGTTTATGGATTTAGCTCTCTTCTCATCGTTACAATTAAAAATACAACCTACAACAGTTTCATTTAGTTGTTCAAAGTTACAACGGCACACTTACAACCGTTGTAGCATTCCTTGAGGTCACGTAATTAAAATTCAGAGGCTTGGCGACTGACTCATATTTACGACGGTCGCAGCGTCCCTTTTTGTGACCTTCTGACAAGCAAAGTCAACGGAGAAGCCCAGATTTGCTTAACGACCATGTGCCTCACTTAATGACCATGTGCCTCACTTAACAACTGCAGTTGTTTAACTGCAGTTAAACTGCAGTTAAAACACATTTAAGAAATGGGGCAAGACAAGTCGTAAAACGGGACAAAGCCCCCTTCACCAATGTCTCGCTTACTCACATCAATTCCAGACTCCAGTTTGGTCATTTTACCCTTTTTGCAGTGTACCGTCAAGGCCTTGTATGACTACAAAGCCCAACGAGAAGACGAGCTCTCCTTCTGCAAACAAGCCATCATCCATAACGTTGACAAGCAGGATGGGGGATGGTGAGTCCCGGATGAATTTGGAGGGAGGAACTTCAAGCCAACTTCGCTGGGTAACTCCAAAGAAGCCAGGAATCTCAGCTCAGGAAGGAAAAAAGGGCTCCAAAATATAACAAGAGTAACCAAGTTGGAAGGGAATTTAGAGGTCTTCTGCACAAGACATTTCTGACAGACAGCTATCTAATCTCTTCTTAAAAACTTCCAATGTTGGAGCAACCACTACTTCTGGTGGCAAACTGTTCCACTGATTAATATTTCTCTCCGTCAGGAAATTCCTCCTTGGTTCTAGGTGGCTTCTCTCCTTGATTAGGTTCCATCCATTGTTTCTTGACGTCCCTTGGAGGGACGTCTTAATGGAGTTCACGACTTAATGCTTTGATGATTTCCTCCCCTGGTTGTTGTTTTTTTCTCCTTTGTTTAAAAATGGGAAATGGGCTGTTTCTGGCCTCTGAAGGGCCTTCCAGGTGGGGGAGGGAAGGCTGTTTTCACCCTCCCCAGGCTCCAAGAAAGCCTCTGGAGCCTGGGGAGGACGAAAAAAAAGGCCTACCAGGCCCACCGTGCCATCGTGTGCCAAAAGTGGGGGTAGTGCGGGAGGTGGGGTGTCACGCATGCATGTGCAAGGGGTGGGGCACATTGAATTATGGGTATGGGCACACGCAGGCACGACACACACCCCCACACACATGATGCCCACTTTTGGCACGCGACAACAAAAAGGTTAGCCATCACTGATCTAGAACAATTAAACCGTGGAACACCTTGCCACCAGAAGTTGTGAATGCTCCAACGCTGGAGGATTTTAAGAACAAACTGGGCAACCATTTGTCTGAAATAGTATAGGGCTTTCTTCCTGGGCAGGGGGACAGACTAGAAGACCTCCAAGGTCCCTTCCATCTCTGTTCTGATGGAAATGGTATGGGGTCTCCAGCAGGGGCTGGAGTAGAAAACCTCTAAGGCCCCTTTCAGCTCTACTCCGCTCGACTGATCCAAATTTGGGAGTTTGGCAACCAGCTTGTCTTGATCGCTGTTTCAGGCTCCTGGGTTCCTCTAGTCTCCCTCATTTAACAACTGCGTTGATTCGTTTAACAACCATGGCCCAAAAAAGGGTCGTAAAATCAGACACAACTCCCTTCACAACCGCCTTGCTTTAACAATGGAAATTCGGGTCGCGACTTTGGTCGTAAGTCGAGGATCGCTTGTATTCGCGCACCAGGCGCCGTGCCGAGAGAAATGTGTCGTCGTCCTTTTCTGTTTTGCCTGTGTGCCATTGTGTCCCACGTCTTCAAAGTCCCCAACTGTGTTTCTCCGCTTTCTTTCCTCCCTCCCTCCCAGGTGGCGAGGAGATTATGGCGGGAAGAAGCAGCTCTGGTTCCCTGCTAACTACGTGGAGGAGACCTTGAGTGCCTCCGTGCCGGAGCAGGACGAAGCGGTCAGTTCCTGTTTCTCCCAGCTTTCTCTGGGAAACTGCTACGAATGTAGAGAGGACAAACCATGTTGGCTTCATCCTGGCTAGCTTTTCCCTCTGGGCAGAGGTGGGCTTCGCCTACGGTAGCTATCGGTTCGCCCAGCATCAGAAATGTGAGCGTGCGCCATCCGCGGATACATGCGGCGTCACAAAACACAGCAATTTGCACATGCATGTCATCCACACACGTGTGCCGTGTCCAAAACACAGTGATGTAGGGAGGGATTGCGCCAGGGTGGGCCCACTTGCAAGTTTTTTTTTTTTTAAATTTGATTTATATGCCGCCCTTTTCCGGAGACTCAGGGCGGCTTACAATGCGTTAAGCAACAGCCTTCATACTTTTGTATATTTATACAAAGTCAGCTTATTGCCCCCACAAACTGGGTCCTCAATTTACCCACCTTAGAAAGGATGGAAGGCTGAGTCAACCTTGAGCCTGGGGAGATTCAAACTTACAGTAATTGCAGGCAGCTGAATGTTCTTCTTTCTTTCTTTCTTTCTTTCTTTCTTTCTTTCTTTCTTTCTTTCTTTCTTTCTTTCTTTCTTCTTTCCTTCCTTTCTTTTTTTAATTTGATTTCTATGCCGCCCTTCTCCGGAGCCCAGGGCGGCTTACAATGCGTTAAGCAACAGCCTTCATACTTTTGTATATTTATACAAAGTCAGCTTATTACCCCCACAAACTGGGTCCTCATTTTACCCACCTTAGAAAGGATGGAAGGCTGAGTCGACCTTGAGCCTGGGGAGATTCGAATTTACAGTAATTGCAGGCAGTGAATGTTCTTCTTTCTTTCTTTCTTTCTTTCTTTCTTTCTTTCTTTCTTTCTTTCTTTCTTTCTTTCTTTCTTTCTTTCTTTCTTCTTTCTTTCCTTCCTTCCTTCCTTCCTTCCTTCCTTCCTTCCTTCCTTCCTTCCTTCCTTTTTAAAATTTGATTTATATGCTGCCCTTCTCCGGAGACTCAGGGCGGCTTACAATGCGTTAAGCAATAGCCTTCATACTTTTGTATATTTATACAAAGTCAGCTTATTGCCCCCACAAACTGGGTCCTCAATTTACCCACCTTAGAAAGGTGGGTAAATTGAGCCTGACCTTGAGCCTGGGGAGATTCGAACTAGCAGTAATTGCAGACAGCTGGGCTTTAATTACAATGCTTTTAGTCTGCTGAGCTATCCAGGCTCATAGTTGTCACTACCGGTCCGCCCGAACCGATCCAAACCGGCTGAATCCCACCTCTCCTTCTGGGAATACGGGACTCCACCCAGCCCATCTTCAGGAACCGAAGATGGAGGTTGCGGCTCCATCTTTTCCGAGAAGGGAGTGCAAATACAGAGAGTTCTCAACTTACAACCACCATGGAGCCCAGAACACGTTGCTAAGTGAGACATTTCTTACTACACGGTTGTTAAGCGAATCTGGTTTCCCTGTTGACTTTGCTGATTGGAAGGTCGCAAAACGGGGAATACGTGACCCCAGGACGCTGCGACGGTCATATATATGATGCGTTCCCACAGAGAGGGTCTCCTCAGGGTGCCGTCAGCCAGACAATGCCGGCTGGCGACCCCCAGGGGGAGGGCCTTCTCTGTGGCAGCCCCTACCCTCTGGAACGATCTTCCTCCAAAACTGAGAACAATTGCTGACCTCTGGACTTTTCGTCGGGCCCTGAAAACTCATCTCTTTCAGCTTGCTGGTCTAGCCTGACCCCACTGAATTTTTAAGATCTGTATTATAGGGTTGGGTATTTTAAATATTTAATGGTTAATGGTTTTAATTTTTAGCCAAAGTTATATGCTTTTTTAAAGAAATTGTTTAACTTTTGTGTACTATTTTATTTGGCTGTTCACCGCCCTGAGTCCGCAAGGAGAAGGGCGGTATACAAATCTAAACAAATAAATAAATAAATAAATATGAATCAGTTGACCAACGGCCGAATTTTGGAGAAGCTGCAATGGTCATGAGTGTGAAAAATGGGTCATAAGTCACTTTTTGGGGCCCATTGCAACTCTGAATGGTCACTAAATGAATCGTTGTAAATCAAGGGCTACCTGTACAGTTAATACTCAACTTGACAGTTTGTTTAGTGACTGAAGTTACAAAAGCAGTGAAAAAAATGACTTATGACCATTTTTCGCACCTACAACCGTCGTAACATCCCCGTGGTCATGTGATCAAAATTCAGATGCTTAGCAATTGACTCGTATTTATGACCGTCGCAGTGTCCCGGGGTCATGCGCATGATTCTCCTTTTGAAACCTTCTGACAAGCAATGTCCATGGGGAACTCACTTAACAACCGGGTTGTTAACGTAACAACTACAGCGGTTTGCTTAACGACTGTGGGAAGAAAGGTCATAAAACGGGGCAAAATTCATTTAACAAATGTCTCACTTAGCAGCATAAATTCTGGGCTCGATTGTGGTTGTAAGTTCGAGGACTACCTGTATTTGCACTCCCTTCCCAGAAAGATGGAGCTGCGCCCTCCATCTTCGGTTTCTGGCTGGGGAATTCTGGGGAATGAAGTCCACACAGCTTAAAGTTGCACAAGTTTAAAAATATATATATTTTGGTTGAAGAGCTACCAGAACAGTCAGTGAACGGAAGTGACCTTATTTTTTTTTTAAAAAGTGTTTCTTTTCCATTTTAACATTTCTGCCCTCCCACTTTTCTCTTTCTCCCCACTCCCCCCATCCCAGTCGGTGGAGAACAGCCCTCTGGGGAATTTTCTGAAAGGCTTCATCGACGTCCCATCGTGCCACGTGGGTGAGTGTCTTGCGCAAAGGTTCCGTGGCTGGTGGTGAGTAACGGAGCGCTTCGGAGGAGGTCCGGTCAGGTGCCCGAGCCTCTTTCCTCGGCCCTGGAGGTCTTCCTCTGTCCATTGGGGACCCTGCCTTATATTTATTTTATTTTATTTTATTTTATTTTATTTTATTTTATTTTATTTTATTTTATTATTTTATTTTATTTTATTTTATTTTATTTTATTATTTTATTTTATTTTATTTTATTTTATTTTATTTTATTTTATTATTTTATTTTATTATTTTATTATTTATTTTATTTTTTATTACTTTAATTTTATTCTATTTTAATTTTTTATTCTATTTTTTATTTTATTTTATATTTTATTATTTTATTTTATTCTATTCTATTTTATTTTTACTTTTTTTTTATTATTTATTTTTTATTATTTTATTTTATTTTTTATTATTTTATTTTATTTTTTATTACTTTAATTTTATTATTTTATTTATTTTATATTATTTTATTTTTTATTATATTTTATTTTATTTTATTTTTTATTTAATTTTATTTATTTTATATTTACTTTATTTTTTATTATATTTTATTTAATTTTATTTATTTTTTATTTTATTTTTTATTCTATATTATTATTTTATTTTACTTATTTCATTATTTCATTTTATATTTTATTATTTCATTTTATATTTTATTATTTCATTTTATTACCATCTTATTTTACGTTATTTTCTTTTATATTATATTTTCTTTTCTTATGATAGTTTGCAACTTACGCCCATTCTTTCTGTGACCATTTGAAGTTACCACAGAACTGGAAAAAAAGTGACTTTGGACGATTTTTCCCAGGTACCCCCCTTGCAGACCCCCCCCACCCCCCCCATGGTCAGATGATCAAAAAAAAATTATTCTTGTTTTGATGCAACTTTTTACAAACGTTTTGATATTCTTGAGCTCAATTGTCATCTGGCTTCTCCATGGTCAGAAGGTCGCAAAAGGGATGATGTCACCCCAGGACACTGCAACCGTCATAAGTACATGCCAGTTGCCGAGCATCTGAGTTTTGATCACGTGACCACAAGGTGGCTGCAACCGTCGTAGGTGTGAAAACCAGATATAACTCATTTTTTCCAGTGCCCTTGTAACTGCAAATGGTCATTAAACAAATGGTTGTATCAGTGGTGAAATCTAAAATTTGTTACTGCTGGTTCTGTGGGCGTGGCTTGGTGGTGGTGGGGTAATGTGACTGGGTGGGCGTGGCCAATTTTTTTTTTTAAAAAACAACTTTTTCTATAACCTTCTGCAAAAAGGTTGTAAAAAATGCTTTCAAAAGGGTCTGACGATGCAAGCTGAGTTGCCTGATCATCAGAGGCATTTAAAAGAAAAAAAGGGTTTTTTTCACGCGAGCCATGTGATCATCAGGGGCTTTTTTTTTCTTCTTTTAAAAGCAATTTTCCGGCCAAAGAGGTTGTAGAAAAAATGCTTTTAAAAGTAAAAAAAAAAAGCCTCTGATGATTGTGCGGCTCAGCTGGGCATGGGGGCGTGGGGGGGGGGGGGCAGGGAATTTTGCTACTGGTTCTCCAAACCACCTACCTCCATCGTACCGGATCGGGCAAACCGATCCAAACCAGGAGCATTTCACCCCTGAGTTGTATGTTGAAGATGACCTGTAACCATGAAGGCAATGGTAAAATCCATTTTTTTTTACTACCGGTTCTGTGGGCGTGGCTTGGTGGGCATAGCAGGGGAAGAATACTGCAAAATCCCCATTCCCTCCCCACTCGTGGGGCCAGCCAGAGGTGCCATTTTCCGGTTCTCGGAACTACTCAAAGTTTCCGCTACCGGTTCTCCAGAACCTGCTGGATTTCACCCCTGTCTTGGAGGTCATCTGGTCCAGCTCTTGCTCAGGGGAAGAGAGATATTTTGGTCAGAGGGCCACTGAGTGCTGATGAAGAGCACCAGTGAAGCCATCCCAGTCGATCGTTGTCCTCATCCAATTATTTTGCCCCAAATGGGAGACCAGCAACCCTTCATGTCCCACATGCTTCCCTCCCCCTGGTCCTGCGTTGGGGGGCCTCTTCCAGTAAAGCCACCCCCTCTGATGTCCTTGTAGTTATCTCGAAAGACGCCAGGAGCCCCAAACCCTTTGTCTTCACCATCCATTCTCAGCAGATGACCCACCCATCCCAGTCGCTGGACGTCGCCACGGATACTTTGGAGGAGCTGAACGACTGGGTGGCCAAGATCAGAGAGGTCACACAGAACGCAGACGCTAGGGTGAGTCCTCCTCAAGGGAGCTTTCTGGTTAGAAGATACGGCCCCTCAAGTTTTGGGGGTTGGCTCCACGAGGTGCCCGTTGAAGTTATGGAGTCTTAGGACTTTGGGAAAGTTGGTTCTGGGGTTGGATGCGATGGAATGGGACTCAAGGTGCACTCAAGCGCTTTTTCTATCTCTGTTGGCCAAACGGAAGAAGACACAATAACAGAAAAACAGAGTTGGAAGGGACCTTGGAGGTCTTCTAGTCCAACCCCCACTCAAGCAGGAGACCCTATACCTGTGATGGCGAACCTATGGCACGGATGCCACAGGTGGCACGCGGAGCCCTATCGGTGGGCACGCGAGCTCAGCTGCAACACACATGCGTGCGCCAGCCAACTGATTTTTGGGCCTTCTGGGCCCACCGGAAGTTAGAAAACACACTGTTTCCGGCCTCTGGAGGACCTCTGGGTGGTGGAGAAGGCTGTTTTTGCCCTCCCTAGGTTCCTAGAGAGGCCCTGGGGCCTGGGGAGAGCAAAAAACAGACCTACCAAGCCCACCATGCCATCACGTGCCAAAAGCGGGGGGGGGGGAACACGGGGAGGCAGGGCGCATAGAATTATGGATGCGGGCACACGTACGTGTGACCCCCACCACGCTCCCCCCGCTTTTGGCACGCCATGGCAAAAAGGTTAGCCATCACTGCCCTACACAATTCCAGGCAAATGGCTGTCCTGTCTCCTCTTAAAATCCTCCAGTGTTGGATCACCCACAACTTCTGGTGGCAAGTTGTTCCACTGGCTAATTGTTCTCGCTGTTAGGAATCTTCTCCTTAATTCCAGGTTGCTTCTCTCCTTGATTGGTTTCCACCCATTGCTTCTTGTCCTGCCCTCAGGTGCTTTGGAGAATAGCTTGACTCCTTCTTCTTTGGGGCAGCCCCCGAGATACTGGAACATTGCCATCATGTCTCCCCTGGTCCTTCTTTTCATCAACTAGCCATGCCCACTTCCTGCAACCGTTCTTCATATGTTTTAACCTCCAGTCCCCTAATCATCTCTGTTGCTCTTCTCTGCACTCTTTCTAGAGTCTCCACATCCTTTTTTGTATCATGGTGAGGAAAACAGGAGGCAGGATTCAAAGGGTGGCCTTACCGAGGCCTTATATTGTAAAGACCAGCTCCCAATATCTCACCTGGGGCTCTTCCCTCTGCAAGTCTCCAAAATATAATTCACTCCTAGTCTCGGAGTCTGGCCCATCCCAAGGCAGCTCTTGCGTCTTTTTATCTTTCGGACCGTGAAGTCATGGTTGGTTTCTTCTCTGGGAAACTTAACATGGAAGAACCATACGTTCAAACGTCTTGTGTTTATGGCGGGGTGGAGTAGATGCTCTCTAGATGTCTCCTGATTGGGGTCTGTCTGTCTCGTGTCCAGATGCAGGAAGGGAAGATCATGGAACGGAGGAAGAAGATTGCCCTGGAGCTCTCAGAACTGGTCGTTTATTGCCGTCCGGTGCCCTTCGATGAGGAGAGTGAGTTGCTTGGGCCCTTCGTCCCGACTTCTGCTTCAGAAGAGGCTGACTTGAGGCTTGGGTGGGGGTTTCTTTCTTCCTTTAGCATGTGGCACCTACAGCCGTCATCCAATCACTGTCACAGGCTGTCCTCCACTTACGACCACAATTGAGCCCAAAATATCTGTTGCTGCAGCTGCTCATAACACGGTGCTGAAGTAAATCTGGCTTTCCCATTGTTGACAAGGGTCTGAATTTTGATCACCTGAGCATGGGGGTGCTGCAATGGGCATAAGAGTGAAACATGGTCATAAGTCACATTTTTCAGTGCCATCATTAAGTGAACTGTATACAGATTTAGCATCCCCTAAATAAAGCATCAGCAAAGATAGAGACAGCTACAGACCCCAAAGAACGCAGCACACACGAAGTCCGTTCAAACCTTAGTTTACTAAATAAACCAGTCCTTTACAACAATGGCTGTTAATCAACTGCATTAACGGCCGCCAAGAATTCAAAGAATAATACCGAAAGCTTACTGTGGTTGGCAGAATGCCCAGAAGCAATTTGCAGGAAGCTGATAAGATAAGCAAGACAAGACACGAAGGTATGTGAATGAAGTTGTTCCCTGCAAATTGCTTCAGTTGGCATTCCTCCTTAAATAGGCTAAGGGAGTTGCCAGTTAGCCCCAAGCCTTACTCTCGAGACCTCCTCCTGAGGAGCCACTCCTGCCTTTTGGCAGCTCTGCGCACCCCTGCATCGAGAAGAGGCTCCTCCTCTTCGTCCTCTTCACTTATGGGAGCTCCTGGAGATTCTGAAGTCTCTGGCTGAATCTCCGCCTCTGGCACAATGAGGAGGCTGGCATCTTCTCCAGCCTCCTCATTGTCTGACTCGAGGGCCAGCTTCACAGGCTGCTGGCACAGCACCACACCAGCCTCCTCGCTGTCAGAATCAGCTACTAGCTGCACAGGCCACTGATGGGCCACAACAGAGAAAGAGAGAGAAAGAGAGATGGATAGAGAGATATAGATATACATGTACATATAGATATACATACAGATATACTAGCTGGATACCCGTGCTTCGTTATGAAACTATGTGATCGGGCTTGATAAATCGACACAGCTTGAAAATTAGTTATGATCGGCCTGTCCTCTCCCCTTCTCTCTCTCGGCCTTGCCCCACAGAAACGTCTCCTATCCTATCCCCTTCTCTCCACAAGACTTGCCCCACAGAAGCCTGTCCTATGCTATCCCGTTCTCTCCAGAGTTATTTACAAGTTGGGAGGGGGAGTAGAAATACTAATGCTCTGATGGTCATTTCGAAAAATCCTTTTAGTGAGCACCTAGAAGCCAAGAGGATCGTACGTGGCAAATTTCAAGTTTGTAAGCTTTACGGTTCTGGAGATTTCGTGATTAATGTGTGAGTGATTTTCACTTTTATATAGATAGATAGATATAGAGATATAATATATAGAGGTATGTGGACAATACAGTATAGGTAATCTTTGACGTAACAATTTATTTAGTGACTGTTCAAAGTTTTTTTGCACACTTACGACTGCTGCAGCATCTCTATGATCACATGTTCAAATTTGATAACCGATTCATATTTATGACGGTTGCAGTGTCCGGCGAGGTCACATGATCACATTTTGCGACTTTCTGACAAGCCAATCCTGAAATGGTCGAGGGTCTCCTGCTTAAGCAGGGGGTTGGACTAGAAGACCTCCAAGGTCCCTTCCAGCTCTATTCTGATTGATTGATTGATTGATTAAGTTAAGATTCATTTAACAACCATATTACCAGCTTAAGAACTGCAGCAATTCAGTTAACATCTGTGGAAAGAAAGGTTGTAAAATGGAGCGCTTAGCAATTGTCTCGCTTAGCAACAGTTCTTTTGGGCTCCCTTGTGGTTGTAAGTCGAGGACTTCCCGCATTCTCCCTCCCCACTCTGCAGGGGTGGCGCTGAGCCTCAGAGGGTCCGTATCCGTGACAGCTGACTCCTTGACCTGTTTTCCTTTCCAGAGATCGGCACAGAGAAAGCCTGTTACCGGGACATGTCTTCCTTCCCGGAGACGAAGGCGGAGAAATATGCCAACCGCAGCAAGGGAAAAAAATTCCTACAGTACAACCGGCGACAGCTCAGCCGTGTCTACCCCAAGGGCCAGCGCCTCGACTCCTCCAACTACGACCCCTTGCCCATGTGGATCTGTGGCAGCCAGTTAGTGGCCCTCAACTTCCAGACGCCCGGTAAATTCATTTCAATATTGAATGGGTTGGATCGGGGTTTTTTCAAATGCGGCCACTTTAAGACTTGTGGACTTCAATTCCCAGAATTCCTCAGCCAGAGCATGTTGGCTGAGGAATTCTGGGAGTCGAAGTCCACAAGACTTAAATTGGCCAGGTTTGGAGGACTACCTGAGAGTATGAAAAACCCTGTGAAACCAGAGCAGGAGCCCCAGGGTCCTTGAAGGACATCAGTTCAGTCTTTCCAGGTGGATCAGATAGGAAACACCTGACCAGGTGAGCTGCTTCAACTTTACTGTAAGGCTACATTAACAGAATCTTGTAGGTTTGGGAGCATAAATCTTCCACTGTCTCTTTTTATAGCCTGATAAATTAGGAAGGAACCTTTCTGAGATTCTTCTTCTACCCATTATACAGCTGCAGGCTATGCCATCTCTTCTCTGATTGTTCCCTAGGCAGCATTCCCCCTCCTGCCCCCCCTTTACAGACTGAGAAAGTAGGGAAGGCCCAGTGGTGGGATTCAGCCGGTTCTGTTGTGGCTCCGTTGCCTGAGCCTGTGTCATCGGCAGATGCAGACTCTGAGAGTGAGGGAGAGGAGTTGGCAAGGCTTCCCTCTCCAGGACCCTCCTCTCTGGCAATGCCTCCAGAGGACACCGAAAAGTAAGAGATAGGCCCAGAGCCAAGCATGTCCACGCAGCCACAGGTGGACAGAGATGAGGGTAATGAGTCTTGGCTGGATCCTTGGCAGCGTCGCAGGTATAAGCACGTGCAACAGAAGAAAAGGCGTGCCAGAGATTAGGCTGAATCACTGGACCATACCCCACAGGGTATAAAAGGGGGTGAGTTAGCCATTCAGACTTTGTGACGGACAAAACTAACTCCTATTGAGTCACATTGCATCTGTGGAAACAATATTATCAGCCTTGGATTTATTTTTACGAACTGGACAATTCTTTACCGGGGGTATTTTGTTTGTTGATAAAAGTTCTTGGCAAGCAGCTACTGGGTGGCTGCCAAGCGTCTTATTGGAAGAATTGGTTGTCTGCCAGTTTATTTAACCCCCGGCTGTTTGTCTATGTGTGTGTGAGACGGGGACAGAACAGGTTCAGGCCAGTTCGGGTGAACTGTTAGTTAAATTGCTGGATGGCCCTGCTTTTTCCTTCCCCCTCCCCTTCTAGGAATCCCCATACCCTCCATTTTGCTCCCAGGAGGGTGCAGGGAGGCCTACTAGGGTCAAAACGGGGCCCCCGTGGCCCATTTTTGCCCCCATGGGGGGTTCAGGAGGCTGAGTGATGTCTGTCACACCGCATGGCCACGCCCACCCAGCCAGTCATTAGGGCAGAGAACCGGTTGTTAAATTATTTGAATCCCACTACTGGGACGCTCCCTTCCGAGGCTCTTTCTCCGATTGTTATGCAGCTGCAGGCTGTGCTGTCTCTTCTCTGACTGTTCCCTGGATAGCCACTTTTCCCTCCGTCTGCCAAGGCCTTTCCCACACACCGTTATGTTCTCCAAAGGCCCTTTGTCCCCTGCTCTGACCTCATGGGGTCCCCTTCAGCTGTTCTTTCCTCTGAATCCCGATGGGTCCCTCCTTCCAGACAAACCGATGCAGCTGAACCAGTCGCTCTTCATGCTGGGCGGGCGTAGCGGCTACGTCCTGCAGCCAGACATGATGCGGGACGACATCTTCGACCCTTTCGACAAGAGCAGCCTGAAGCACGTGGAGCCCATCACCGTCCAGTTGCAGGTCAGTCAGCTGGGATCATGCGGGACGCCTCCCTCCCCATCTCCTCCTCCTCCTCCCCCAGCTTGGCTACCGCTTTTGCAGGTCCTGCCTTGCCTGCCTAACCCCCTCCCCTTCCCCCCCCCCCTGTTCTTTCTCCCTCCAGGTCTTAGGGGCCCGGCACCTACCCAAAAATGGCCGCAGCATCGTTTGCCCGTTTGTGGAGGTGGAGGTGTGCGGCTCGGAGTTCGACAACAGCAAAAATAAGACGGATGTCGTAGGTAGGAAATCAGGAAACGACGTTGGGTGTTCTGGGTTTGTCTGAACGTGGCCAACACTTCCAACACCGGGGGGCGTGTGTGAGCCGATGTTGGAGAGGGAGGTTTACGTTGCCGCTGAACCTTCTCTTTCATGGAGCCGCACCTGACCAGGAGCATCAGGTATCACCTGGGACACATCGAACAACTGAGTAAATTCAGAATCGCTGAAGGTCCCCCAGGCTGGTACATTCAAGGGAGCCCCCAAAATAGGAGAGCGGGAATCTCTCTCCTTCCTCCCAGTTTTCTTCCCATCATGCTGCTGGGTTTGAGGCAAGAGGGTAGAGGAGGGCCCATTTCTGTAGCTTGGAGGGTCCTTCAGGTTGGGTGGGGCCAAACCTGACAACTGGATGATGATGAGGATTCGGACTAGGATTAGGATAGCCAGTTTGGTCTGGTAGTTAAGGCACTAGGCTAGAAATCCAGAGACTGTGAGTTCAAGTCACACCTTAGGTATGAAAGCCAGCTAGGTAACTTTGGGCCACTCACCAGGAGATTGGGAGTTCTAGACCCACCTTAGGCATGAAAGCCAGCTGGGTGGCTTTGGCCCAACCACCAGGAGATGGTGAATTTTAATCCTGACATAGGCATGAAAGCCCAGTGGATGACTTTAGGCCAATCACCAGGAGACTGGAAGTTCTAGTTCTGCCTTAAGCATGAAAGCTAGCTGTGTGACTTTGGCCCAACCACCAGGAGATGGTGAGTTCTAATCCTGACATAGGCATGAAAGCCCAGTGGATGACTTTAGGCCAATCACCAGGAGACGGTGAGTTCTAGTCCCACATGAAAGCTGCTTAAGTGAGTTTGGGCAAGTCCTTCCCTCTCAGCCCAACCCACCTCACAGAGTTGTCATAGTGGGGAAAATAGGAAGAAGGTAGGTTGGAGATGTTCTCGCCGCCTTGAGTTATTTGTCAAAACAACAAAGGTGGGCTATAAAATTAATAAGTAAATTTTTTAAAAAAATTGTTCCAGGTCAGAAAGGGCAGCATTAAAGGTACTTTAAGCATCAGAGAAGCAGATTTTTAGCCTCAAAGGTATCCGTGCAAAAACTGGCTCGTGTTCTACTCACATTTACCATGTGTAAATCTGAAGAACGGTTGCAGGAACTGGGCATGGCTAGTCTAGTGAAGAGAAGGACCAGGGGAGACAGGATAGCATCTTCCAATATTTGAGGGGCTGCCCCAGAGAGGAGGGGATCAAGCTGATTTCCAAAGCACCCGAAGGCCAGACAAGGAATAATGGATGGAAACTGAACAAGGAGAGACTCAACCTGGAAATAAAGAGAAATTTCCTGACAGTGAGAGCAATCAACCGATGGAACAGAAGTTGCCTTTGGAAGTTGTGGGAGCTTCATCACTGGAGGCTTTCGAGAAGAGACTGGACTGAAGTGTCAGAAACAGTGTAGGGTCTCCTGTTTGGGTAGTGGGGTTGGACTAGATGACCTACAAGGTCCCTTCCAACTCTGGTAATCTGTATGTAAGTTTGGGCTCTCCAACGCACAGGGCAACTTCATGTAGATGTTTATTTTTTTGTCCTTTCCTTTCCGCCCAGCCGACAACGGCCTCACTCCCCTCTGGCTGGTGAAGCAGTTCATCTTTGACATCAACAATCCCCAGTTTGCCTTTCTCCGCTTCGTGGTTTACGAGGAAGACATGTTCAGTGACCCCAACTTCTTGGCCCAGGCCACCTTCCCCGTCAAAAACCTCAAAACAGGTACCGGCTCAGCTCCTCCAATTCCCCACCCCCCACACCGCTTTGCGAAATTCGCATGCGTCTTCCGGGAAGTGAATGGCGGGTTCCTACGGGATTGCCAATTGTGACTTTCCCAGCCGCTTTCCGACAAGCAGAGTCGATGCGGGAAGCCAGGTTCATTTAACGACTGCACCATTCGCTTAACAACTGCCGCGGTGCACTTAATGACGTTGACCAAAAAAGGTCATAAAATGGGATAAAAGCTCGCTTTAACCGCTGCCTTGCTGAGCAGTGAAAATTTTGGGATCAATGCTGACCGTAAACCGAGGACTACACCTGTACAGGTAGTCCTCGCCTTACAACAGTTTATTTAGTGACCGTTTGAAGTTATGACGTCACTGAAAAAAGTGACTTATGACCCATTTTTACACTTATGACAGTTTTACCATCGCCGAGGTCATGTGATTTACATTCTGATGTTTGATAAGTGACTCACATTTATGACAGTTGCCATATCCCAGGGTCATGTCACACCCACCCAGCCCTTTTTGCGAGTTTCTGACGAGCGAAATCAACGGGGAAGCCAGATTCAGTTAACAACCGTGTGACTCACTTAACAATTGCAGTGATTCAATTAACAACTGTGGCAAGAACGGTCATACAATGGGGCAAAACTCCCTGAACAAATGTCTCGCTTATCAACAGAAATTTGTGGCACTCCTCGGTCTATAAGTAGTCTTCTGCTTATGACCAGTTGTGGTCGTAAGCTGAGGAGTGCCTGGAGATCATTTGCTTGGCTGTCCAGCTTTTGTACGAGATGGATTTGGGATTTTTTCCTCCACCTTCGTTGTCCACAGGCTACCGGTCGGTGCCGCTGAAGAACAGTTACAGCGAGGATCTTGAACTGGCTTCTCTGCTGGTCCACATTGAAATCATCAACGCCAAGGTGAGTTTTGGGGTCCTTCCAGATAGAGTGTTGGGTGTGGCAGCATCTGAGCTGGAGGCCAGGCAGGGTTGGGCTGGCAAATCCTGAAAAAAAGAGACCACCGGAAGATTGTAGAACATCTGAAAGCGTTCTCTTCCAAACCTGGAGATACCTTTCTCTCTTTTGCAGGAAGATGACGAGAACTTGTATTCCTCCATCCAGCAACTCCGGGACCGGGCGAACGAGCTCTCCAACCAGGTGTCCAATCTGGAGCACAGCAACAATTGCGACGCCCGTTACCAGCAACGGCTGGATGAGCTGAGGTTGGCGCAGGAGCAACTCATGGAGCTGACCGAAGCACGCAACAGGAAGTGAGTGGCCGCCGGAACTCTTCCTGCTCTCCCGGATGTAAATTTACCAAGTGGGTCTGTCGTAGTTGTGGTGGCTTCTCTGTTGCTCTGCTTTCTAGGAGTGGTGGGTAAACTTTCCCCAATGAGCAACCCGAAAAGAAGAATCGTACTGGGGATTAATCCACTGTGGGGGACTTGAGTGTTTTCATGCAAATAGCTCATTACCCATCTAGGTAACACCATCAGTATTAGAAAGGAATAGGGTTGCAGGGAGGAGGAGGTGGTGGAGGAGGAAGAGGAAGAGGAAGAGGAGGAGAATGACAACAACGAGAACTGTAGGATCCTTGGTGCTCTCCGAGCTTCATTGTTTTCTTATAAACATCTCATCACCCAACTAGGTAATATCATCAGTCCTAGAAGGAAGCGGAGGAGGAGAATTCTGGGGTCCTTCTTGCAGACATTTCATTACCCAACTATGTTAGGTCATCAGCCACTGATTCTCTCACCCCTAGTTCAACTCCATCTCTTACACAGACTCTCTGAAACCAGCTGTGACATTATAGCTTCCTTTCCTCACAACTGTAGTTGACAACTTTAGGGAGCTATCAACAGTTCTTTACCAACCTTTGGTCCATGGCTTTCTACGTTTTGAACCCAGCCCCAACTCTAATATGCCAGGCCCCACTCCCCTAAGTTCTCAACCAAGGGCCTCTCACACTTTAGGCCCAGAGAACATGATTGGATTCAGGGGCTCCACATTTCCTTTCTCCTGGGATTCCTGATGATGTCACTTAGTTGGGTCATGAACTGTCTGAGCGTCCAGGACGCTCAGAGGGCATCCTGGAACCCACAGTCCTCCTCCTCCTTTCCACAAACCCCACTCCCTTTTACTACTGATGATGCTACCTAATTAGGTAGTAAAATGTCTTCAAGGAAAGAACCGAGTTCAGAGAACATCAAGGGAAAAGGGAGGGAGGGAGGGAAAGAAAGGACATTACTGATGAGGTTACCCAGTTGGGTCAGGAAACGTCTGCAAGAAAGCCACCAATCTCAGAGAGCACCAAAGACACCCCGGCCCAATCCTGAGCTGCAAATAGTCTCTTCCATTGACTAGTCCATTAACACTAAAGGTATTCAGCTTTGTCTGTAGTTCCTTCCTCTCTTCCCTGGAGACCGGCAATCTCAAACCCTGGTCTTTTTTCTCACTCAGCTTTTTTTATTGTATTAATAAAGTATTATAAAATACAAAAGTCAATAGAAAAGGAGTGGGGGGAGCAGGAAGGGAAGTGAGGAAAGATAAGAAAAAAAAAAGCATTGACTTCCGACAGTAAAATAAGGTGTTAACATCAAATCACAACTTTTTCCTTTTCCATAATAATATGAACAAGCCATTTCTATAAAGATCTATCAAGTAAAAGGTAAAGGTTCCCCTCGCACATATGTGCTAGTTGTTCCTGACTCTAGGGGGCGGTGCTCATCTCCGTTTCAAAGCCAAAGAGCCAGCGCTGTCGGAAGAGGTCTCCATGGTCATGTGGCCGGAATGACTCAACGCCAAAGGTGCACGGAACGCGGTTCCCTTCCCACCAAAGGGGGTCCCTATTTTTCTACTTGCATTTTTTACCTGCTTTCGAACTGCTATGTTGGCAAAAGCTGGGACACGTCATGGGACGTCACCCCGTTACGCAGCGCTAGGGATTCAAACCGCTGAACTGCCGACTTTCCTGATCGACAAGCTCAGCGTCTTGGCTGCTGAGCCATCAATCAAATCGTTAAAACCCCAAATCGAAGTTTCATTCTTTTCCACTTCAAGCACGAAGTTCAGAAGCGGTCTCTAAGTGGAAAAGTACTTACGTTCTTTTTTTTTCAACGCAGGTTGATGGAGAAGAAGAAGCGAGACCGGCAAATGGCCAACAAGCGTACCTGAACGGCACCTGGCTTCCCTCGTCTGCCGCTGTGTCTCTTCTTCAGCCTTCCAAGAGACATTCTTCAGGCCCACCAAATCCTGCCGACTCCCCGGGCCGCGGGGACAAGGCCCCCTCGGCTGGAATTCTCCTTCGGGCATAGAAAGCAGGAATCGTGGCCTACCATTTTCTCATGAAACCGGCCGGCTCAACCCTTCCTGCGTCGGAAGAATGCCGTTCTCACCGTCATTCTCTTCTTCGACACATTTCATCAGGGCTCTGTCTTAATCCACTTTTCTTTTCTTTTTGGTCCCCTTTCCTGGTGGATCAGGAAAGAGGAGCCTTTATTATGTTTTTTTTAATTATTATTAATTATTATTCTTTTTTTTTTTTTTTTTTTAGCTTTGGTGCAACTAAGGCAGTTAGCAAAGTGCCTCTAATCTAACTTTCCCCAGAGAATGTGGGTTTTGCACAGGAGAAACTCAGTGGGGCCAGGTGAGAAGGGGCAGAGATGGGGTGGGGGGGCAGAGGGATATGAGGGAGTCTCAGAGGATTGGCTTGCTGGATCCTAAAGGATCCCTGCCACATTCAGCTCTTGAGGATCAAGTCTTGAACGCGAGCGAGAGAGGCTGAGAGCAATTTCCCAGTGGCATTGTGTTCTGCTTTGCAAGCCTGCCTTCCCATCCTAAATTCCAAATTGTGCCAGAGGCAAAGCCTCACACACCTCTCTCCGCAGACCACCGTGGTGCCCAGTGGGCAGCCTTGGGTATATTTATTTATTTATTGTGGGGTATGGAAGAAAAAAAATCCCCCCTTCCCCACCAATAACCATCCCGGAAGTCTGTGGAGACCGATTCGGAGAAATGTCACTTGCAGAAAGAAACATTTTCATTTTTGCTATTCCTTGTGGCCTCCTTTCCCTTGGGGATGTCCTTTCTTCTTCCTTGACAGTCACGTCGGGGACGATCTAAGGCAGGCAGGCGTTGTTTTGGAAACCAAATCAGGGTCACCTTGGAAAAGACGAAGCCGCCGCAGAGACATGGCACCTGAAGAGTAAAGCACGATCCGGGCACAAAAGAGAGTCCATCGTCCTTTCCCCAAAGCGGCCTCTCCAGATTCCTCTTCGGGATCCCCCCCAAAAAAGCGCTTGTCTTTTGGCTGAACTGCTTCCAGCCTTCGGCTCTTCTTTAAAAGACACCATCTTTATTTTTCTCTTGCTGCGATCTGCATTTGGTCTTAATGCTGGCTATTGGATGGTGTGGGGAGTTGGGGGCAGGTCGGGGGTCCCAGACAATTCAGGTGGAAAGAGAGAGAGAGAGAGAGAGAGAGAGAGAGAGAGAGATGGGGAGAAAGGTTCTTGTCATGTTTTTGCCTGTCCTCAACTTGGCCTGGAGCGATAGTTTGAGGATGGGCCTCCGTTATAATAGTGGGGATCGTTAGAAGGTGATTGGTTGGGAGGGGGAAAAAAACCCCTTTTGTGAAAGGAATACTTGGATTAGAAGATCACGTGTGATCAGCTTTCCAACAAGCCCAACTAAAACAGCAGTTCCAATTGAGACTTAAAAGGGGCGTGTAATTTAGTCGGAGGAGTCCTGGGTGCTCTCTGAGCTTAGATGTTTCCTTGCAGAAGTTTCCTTACCAAACTAGGTAACATCATCAGGAAGGAGTGAGGATTGTTCACATTTTATATACCTATAACAGGGCAAGCCTCTTGTATTTTAACAGAGAGCAAACCACCTAAGGAATTCACAGTCCTCCTCCTCTTCCTCCTCTCCACAAACCCCACTCCCTTCTAGCACTGATGATGTTATCTACTTGGGTTATGAAATGCCTGCGAGAAAACCCCCAAGCTCAGAGAGCACCAAGGACCCCTCATTTCCACCCTGAGCTACAAAGATTGTCACTAACTTAGTCTCTTTTAAGAATGTTCTGCATGCAAGATAACTTTCTGTGGGTGCACTAAGGCAGGAGACAATTTTTAAGACTTGTGGATTTCAACACCCAGATTAGCCAGCATTGTTGGCTACGGAATTGACGTTGGGAGTTGAAGTCCACAGGTTTTAAAGTTGCCAAGGGTTGGATATCCCGGCTCTAAGGACCGTTGGTAAGTGTCACAGGGAAAGGATAGGAGTGGTGCAGTAGCCTAGAAGCGGAGTTCTCACCTCACAATCAGGAGGCTGTGAGTTCGATCCTAGGTAGAGGCCAATATTTCTCTCTCTGGACACAATGGGAATATATCAGCTGAACAAAACTCTGCACTGGCAACAGGAAGGGCATCTGGCCCGTAAGCATTCCGCTAGCTCCATTCAGTTGCCCAGACTCCATCCCGCAAGGGATTATGGGGTCGTTAAAAGATGATGACAGGGAAAGGATAAAGAAGTTGCCCAGATAATTTCAAGAAGCCTTTTTTGACCAAATTTGGGATGCGTTTAGTTAAACTCGCCTCGCGAAGGGACCATCGCTACAGGGACATCTCCTTGGAGAAATGCACTAAAGGGTGAAGTGGGTTTTAGAGCAGGAAATAACTTGAAACAGGAGCGTTTACGTATCTCACAGGACTATGCAACGAAAGGAGAATTCATGATAATAACAGACTCAAAAAGACAGGAGTCCAATCTGCCACCTGTTCCTCAAAAGGTGCCAGGCAAACCACAAAGGAGGAACAGTTCTCACCAGGTAGGTCATCCAACATAACAAGCCAGCTGAGAGTGGTAGTTAGCACTTAAAAAAAAAAAAAGAATTATTATTATACCACGGCAAGAATACCGAAAACTTGTAATAGATGTGTCAGAAACGGGGGAAAAAAATGCAACTTGCAAAGGAAGTCCCATCTCCAACTGGGTGTGTTTCTGGTGAATCTCAGATGGAGGCGCTAGGATAGCCAGAACAGGGTTCAGGAACCCTGTTAGAGAACCTGGCACAATTCAGGATTTAAAGTGCAAGGAACTACAACAAGTATTTGCTGGGCCACTTTGCAGGAAAGTCGACCTGTTTGCTTAGGAGAGGTTTGAGAACTTTCCTGCAAAGTTTGGTTCTTGCAAAGCTGTCAGATTGTGTGTGTGTGTGTGTGTGTGTTATCCTTGGCCTTCCCTCTTTGTCCTGACTACTAACCCTTGATGGAGAGGAAGCAGCTGGTTGCACACCTGTTAAGAGAACCGGCGCCATTTAAGCGAGCTCCTTCGGAAGGTCACACCTTGATTCTCTGCTTTTAAAATGCAGTCAACCGTGGATTTTTTTAAAAAATAATTAGCTGGGTTAAAAGCAAGATATAAATCAATTGCCTATTCTGGTGACTTTTGCAAGAACCGCGAGTTCAAATTGTGACTTTCAGTTGTGGGGGGGGGGGGGGTTGTTCCCCTTGTGCTTCGTTTCCATGAGTGAAGAATAAGGGATTAATTAATAAGAGAATTATTAAGTGGAACAGAAGAAATCGTGGGTGCTCCATCACTGGAAGTTTTTAAGAAGAGACTGGACGGTCACTTGTCTGAGATGGTGTAAGTTCTCTTGCTTGAGCAGGGGGCTGGACTAGAAGACCTCCAAGGTCCCTTCCAGCTCTATTCTATTCTAAAGGGAGGGAGCACCAGGGAAGCCACAAGCAAAGGAGGAAGCAGGAGAAGGAAGCAAATTTGCAACCTGAACGGACATCAGTTGAGCAACTCAACAAGAAAACGGCAGCAATTCCTGGGTGGATGGGAGTCCTTGCCAGTAGCCCAGTTCAAACTGCCCCCCAATCCCTTTTTTCTTCCAGCAGAGGAACCCCTAAGAAGCACAAGAGAGTTGGCACACCAGCACTGTTGCAAAATCATGCCCCCCCCTTTTTTTGGTGCCACTCTGGGGAGGGATTGTTTCTTTCTATGAACAAATAAATCTATTTAGCCAGTATTTATAACAAGAAATTGTCCGTATGAATTTTTGTTAATTTTCTCCACAGGAAGGATTTCTCGCCTCGTTGCAACGGACTGGCCTTATCTACTGCTATGGGTAGTCCTTGATTTACAACCTTTCGTTTAATGACCGTTTGAAATTTCCATGGGGCTAAAAATACTGACTTAAGATCACTTTTCACACTTACAACCGTTGCTACATTCCAGTGGTGGGTTCTTCCCGGTTCGGCCGAGTCGGTAGCGGTGACAATATGACGTCACCAAACCGGTTCTCTTTGTTCTGGAGCTGGGCCCTCCCCCACCCCCTACGTTATTCTTACCTTTTATTTGGCCCCACCCCCAATCTATTGCTGCCTCCTAAGTCCCAGCTGATCGGCTAGAAGGAAAAAAACTGTTTAAACTTTTGCAGTGGGGCTTCAAAGGGCCGCCCTACAGCTGATCAGTGTTAAAAGGCAGTGTGGTGGTAGACCAGTGCCTCCAAAAACAAATGAGTAGAGCGGTACAGCTCTGCAAGCAATTAAAAGCCTGGTAGACCAGTACCTCTGCTAAATCCTAAAGAATTGTCACATGACCATCAAGCCACGCCCACAAAATAAGCCACGCCTACAGAACTGGTAGTAAAAAAAATTTAGAACCCACCCCTGCTGCATTCCCAGGATCATTTGATCAAAATTTGGACGCTTGGTAACTGGCTCATATTTATGACGGGTTGCGGCGTTCCGGGGGGTCACGCGATTACCTCTTTTGTGACCCTTTGATGAGCCAAGTCAATGGGGAAGCCAGATTCATTTAACAACCGTGTTACTAATTTACCAACTGCAATGTTCATTTAGTGACTGCGACAAGAAAGATTGTGAAATGCAGTAAGACTCACTTAACAAATGTCTCATTTAGCAAGGGAAATTTGGGGCTCAATTGTGGTCATAAGTCGAGGACTACCTATAATTGTAAGCTGCATGATTGATTAAAGATCATGTCTTTATTGCCAATAAACACCCTAGGAAGGGCTACTGACTTAACGCAGCCTAACGTAAAATCTCATAGTAAAACCCCAGCTGTCTATCATATCCTCATCGCTTCCCACATCAACAGTCAAGGAGAAAAACAGCCAGCAGTGCCAAAGGCATGAAATTAGGAACTCTCTTCCCTCTTCAATTCCATTCAGCAGCCAAAAAAAAGTCAATACAATCCTTGGTTATATAAACAGAGGGATACTATCAAGATCAAGTGAGGTACTAATACCACTCTGTAAAGCCTTAGTAAGGCCACATCTGGAGTACAGCATCCAGTTTTGGTCGTCCTGTTACAAAAAAGAGGTTGAGAGTTTGGAAAGAGTTCAGGGGAGAGCAACAAAGACGATGAAAGGCCTGGAGAGTAAAACATGAAAAACAGTTGCAGAAATTGGGTATGTCTAGTATGATGGCAGTCTTCCAGTATTTGAGAGGCTGCTACAAATAGGAGGGGGTCTATTTACAGTATTTTCCAAAGAACCAGAAGGCAAGACAAGAAGAAATGGATGGAAACTAATCAAGGAGAGAAGCAACCTGGAATTAAGGAGAAACTTCCTAACAGTGAGAACAATTAACCACTGGAACAGCTTGCCACCAGAAATCATGGGTGCTTCATCACTGGAGGTTTTTAAGAAAAGATTGGGCAGCCACTTATCTGAAATGGCCTAGGTTTTCCTGTTTGAGCAGAGGGTTGGACTAGAAGACCTCCAAGGTCCCTTCCACGCCTGTTCTGATTGAATACTATCCAGACCTTGATTTTTAGGAAAATAACAGACAAACACACAAGTCAAGTTAAAAATAAGGCTCTATTGGAAGACATCTTTTTTAAGAGCCGTTATATATACAAAACTTTTTTTTTTCCTGAGATGAAAGCAAAGGAGGGCTACAGATTGAAAAGATAACAGATAATACAATTCAGCATGTGTTTTGTTTTGTTTTTTTGAAAGGGCAAAAAGCATTGAATATTCCAGGGGCATCCAACCTTGGCAACTTTAAGACTTTTGGACTTCAATTCCCAGAATTCCCCAGCCAGCCATTCTGGGAAGCTGGAAGTCCACAAGTCTTAAAAATCGCCATGGTTGGATGCTCCTGGATCAAACCAACATAACTTACAAAAACTACACATTTACAATATTTTTTTAAAAATTATTCTAAGCGAACAAACCGAATCCGGCCCACAACCAAAATAAAATCAAGGTAGCTGCAGCATAAATGCCACCTCTTGATTGCAGCAATTAACTTGCCAGTGTGCCCAGATCTGTTTAACGAGACGGATCTCCGACATCTATACCAAGTATTACTACAATCATTTTCTCCCCCAGAAGGCAGCTTTGTTTTGAAAAGTGCCGTAAGTGGAAGTGCTGATCTGAAGCTGAAGTGCGAGAAATTTCAGCGACAACGTATTGCATTACAGTATCTTTTCCGAGAGGAAAGAAAAGTGCATCTGGCTAAAGAGCTAAAATTTATACACCTGGCTGTGTAGATAAGGCACTTTTTCCCTTGCTCCTTGCAAGCTTTATTTCATCGTATTTACGAGGACAGAAAATAAGAAAGCTGATGGGAAATGAGGATCAGTCAGGGGAATGAGTGTGCAAATCCCACATAACAGAGCAAGACAGCCTTAAATGTGTTCACTTGAAGGATTTTCGTAGCTGATGCTTCAAGAAGAACCTTTCATAACCTTGGCACTTAAGAGATGGAAATTAGAATTAGACGAACTGATAAAAGAGAACAGCCTACAGGAAAAAATATATAGGACTTACGGTAGGAAAAGTCATTTATATATCTTAAAATTTTCATAGGCAAATCCAGGGATGTATTTGCTTGCATCAGAAAATAGAAATTAGCTAAGCTAAGAAATTTTTCTGAATGTGCTGCTGGGGCACTTTGCGAGATTTAAAATATTAAAATAATAATTAATTTAAATTAATTAAATCAGAAGCCCAATTTAAGCTGAACCCCAAAGTTGCTGCCCTCTTTACTTTGGATGGGAGCTGACTGTACACAGTACGGCTGCATCAAAAATGGAAAAACTAAAACAATAAACGGGAGGTCAATTGTAGTAATATGTTCTTGGACCGCTGAAGGTGCAATCTGAGGCGCCATCATGAAACTTCAGCCTGGAGCCCCTAATCTTAAAAAATGTCTTTTTTTTAAGTGTGGGCGCCTTAATGGGTGCCCTGGGACCATTAAAAATGGCCATGTGCAAAGAGTCACAGACATTTTGGTCGCTTAGGATTCCTAGACAAAGTCAGGGCAAAGTTTGTGAACAATCCTTGTCCACAAATGCCCATCAGTCAGTTCAGGAAGAGGAATTCTCATCGGATTCTGTGGAATCAGATCAGGCCAGAAATGGGGCTGGGGGCTTCCTGCTTCAGGGTTACAGCCCAGGCAGTCTCTCCTCCCCCCCAATCTGAGCTTCAGCTTCTGTGTTGCTAGCTGTGGTCCATGGCAGGGGCAGGGCATATCAATCCAAAGATGACAAGCCAAAGCTCAGTGGAGTGAGAAGTGAGGTATGTCGATCACACTCTTCTACCAACCAACTTTCTACCCTGCGGTTCTATGCGGAGTTGGGGGAGTCTTGACCGCAGGGGCTCCTGGTTGGCAGGACTGCCTTCGCTTAGTCCCTGAGAAGGGGCGCTGTGAGCAGGAGAGAAGAGCTGCAGGAAAGGCCTGGAGGTTCCTTCTTCTGGGGACATGAAGCCGGGGGCCTCCGGCGTGGGCATCATTTGTAAAGGGCCATCTTCTTGCTCTGGTACATGTACATGTAGGCGTCGCAAAAGAGGCGCTTGGCGACTCCTTCCATGTCCCGGGGCTGCTCCATGGCCAAGGAGGACACGGGCATCTCCAGGTATTTGGCAACCTCCGGGCACAGGGTCACCGTGGGGATGTTGTAGCCATTCTCGTCACCTGAGTGGAGGAGGGAGAGAGAGATGGACTGGAGGGTCAGGCGTTTTGGCTTGCCGGGGAAAGAGGGGGACCACTTTCCAGAGATCCCCACAAAGCCCTTAGGCACCCCAGTGTTTGGAGCTGAACTGAACCCAAGGAAGCAGAAGGAACATTTAGTTTAGTGGTGAATGCAGCAGGCTAGAAGCAGCAGTCGGGGAATTCCAGTCCTATCTTTGGCATATAAACCACCTGGGTGACTGTGGCCCAGTCACTGGGAGACAGTGAATTCTAGCCCTGTCAGGCATGAAAGCCAACTGGATGATTTTGGGCCAATCACTGGGTGATGATGAGTTCTAGCTCCACCTTAAGCATCAAAGCCGGCCAGTGACTTTGGGCCAATTACCAGAAGGCAGTGAGTTCTAGTCCCATTTTAGACATAAAAGCTGGCTGGGTGACTTTGAGCCAATCACTAGGAGACCGTGAGTTCTAGTCCCACTTTAGTCATACAAGCTGGCTGGGTGGCTTTGGGACAATTAGCAGGAAATGGTGAGTTCTACTCCCACCATAGATATGAAAATTGGCTGGGTGACCTTGGGCCACTCACCTGGAGACAATGAGTTCTACTCCCATCTAAGGCATGAAAGCCAGCTGGGTGACTTTGAGTGAATCACCAGGAGACTGAGAGTTCTAGTCCTGTTTTAGGCATGAAAGCTGGCTGGGTGACTTCAGCCAATCACTGGGAGGCCATGAGTTCTAGTCCTGCCTTAGGCATGGAAGCCAACTGGCTGACTTTGTACCAATCACTGGGAGAAGGTGAGTTCTAATCCCGCCTTAAGAGATGAAAGCTGGTTGGGTGATTCTCTTAGCCCAACCCACCTCATAGGATTGTTACTATGGGGAAAATTGGTGAGGAAAAAAATATGAAATATGTTTGCTGTTTTGCGTTACTTACAAATAAAGGCAGGGAATGAACGAACGAATGAATGAATGAATGGCTCACCGTGTCGGTCTGCCATGCTGTCAAAGAACATCCAGTTCTCTTCCTCTGGCCCGTATTTCACGAAGGACACGTAGTGGCTGGTCTCAATGCAGAGAACAGCAAAGAGCTCCAATTTCTCCCGTGGCACCCGCACCCTGTCCCGACGGCCGTCCCGAGTGAATTCCTTGGGGACGCGCAGTTTGGTCATCTGATGGCCTCTTCGCTGATAATGGGAGTGAGCCTGAAAGAGAGCGAGGGGGAACTGGTGAGGTTTCTCAGGCAGGAGACCTTGATATTAGGAACACAGGATTTACTTTTACACACACACACACACACACAGAGCTTCCCTTAAACAAAACACTCTGATTGCTTGTGAGATGATGGTGGAGAATGAAATCTCTGAGACACCTAAAAAAAGGAAGGTTTGTAAAGGGGGGAGGACTGTAACAACCATATGCATTGGATAAAGTCTTCATACCAATTCTCCTTTCAGAAAATTTATCTTAGAGGTTTTCTAGTAAAATGGTTAAGACCTTACACGATTTGGGGGGGGAGGGGGGGAGACAGACAAAGACTAGCTCTCATGGAAAAAAAAGAAGCCTTTAATTAATTAAGCCTTGATTCCTGGTGATGGCTGGAATGGAATGAAATGAGCCTATTTGCCTTTGATTAATTGAAGAATTAACTGGACACCACTTTAGAAGAGTGGAAAACATTAACAATTTTGCTGGAGGGGAAGGAGGAAAGAGGTGAATTAGTTAAAGGAAAAGGGAGCAATAGCATGTATTGGTAATATGCAGGTCATCCTTGACTTACAACCACAATTGAGCTAAGTGAGACATTTGTTAAATGAGTTTTGCCCCATTTTAGGACTTTTCTTGTTTGTTAAGTAAATCACTGCAGTTGTTAACAACTTCCCCATTGACTTTGCTCGTCAGAAGGTCGCAAAAGGGGGTCACGTGACCCCGGGACACTGCGACCGTCATAAATGTGAACCCGCTGTCAAGCATCCGCATGTAAATCACGTGACTCTGGGGATGCTGCAACGGTCATAAATGTGAATAATGGTCGTAAATCGCTTTTTTCAACTTCGAATAGTCACTCCATGAACTGTTGTAAGTCGAGGACTGCCTGTATATTAAATGTACGTATTAAAAGAAAGCTCTTGGGATAGTGGAAACGATCATTTGATCAGATTACCAGATCTGATTAAGTCTAAACTGAAGATGACTTGTGACTTTCACGAGGCCTGAATAAACTGAAGCTGAAATGCGGTTGATTTATCTTAACAAGACAGTCCTCCAACACCCATCTTCAAATCAACCACAGAATAATTGCAAGAAAGAAAGATAAAGCTTCCTGAATGGCCTTCACAGTTCCCACACTTGAATGTTATTGAGAATCAGCAGGAAGCTCTCAAACATGTAGAAGATAAAAAGAGACCCAAGAATATTTCTATGCTAGGAACGTTTGGGTGGAAAAGAAAATATCCCAAACCAGAATACAATGTTTACAATGCAGAAAATGTTTAGAAGTTGCTATTTTTGGACAAGTTCTTTAAAAAATGCTGCCATATCCTCTTTTTAAAAAATATCTGTTAGGTACTACAAATAATACTAAACCTGCAGTTAAACATATAAAAAGATGCGTGCTTAACTCTGCACAATGTAGAGATTGCACTGGCCTCTGTTCATTTCAAGACTGCAGAATTTGGCAAGGAATGTTTAAACCAGGATTTCTAGAACCTTGGCAACTTAAGACCTGTGGACTTCAACTCCCAGAATTCTGAGAGTTGAAGCCCACCGGTCTTAAAGTTGCCAAGGTTGGATAGGTAAAGATAAAGGTTCCCCTATGTACTAGTCATTCCCGACTCTAGGGGGCAGTGCTCATCTCCATTTCAAAGCCGAACAGCCAGCACTGCCCGAAGATGTCTCCATGGTCATATGGCTGGCATGACCCAACGTCAAAGGGTCAATAGGTTGGATAATCTTGCCCTAAATTGTGCCACCTTTGACTAAATCAACTCCACCAAGCAATGGTGGATCAGCTTGGTAAGGATTTGTTGTGGATTTAGTACAAACAAACCTGACCTGAGTGTCTGCAGCGTTCCTCAAAGCAAAAAAAATCAGTTGCCGGGATCATACTATCATATGTGGTGGTTGTTTAAAGAAGCAAAACAATATTGGGTGAAAATACAAACATGGTTAGAGGGAATGTTGCAGCAATATGCAGAGTTAAAACCAGAGATATTCTTATTGGGAATTTTACCAGAGAATTATAGCAAAGAAGATACATATTTGATTATTCATATAATAACAGCGGCTAGAATTGTATTTCCACAAAACTGGAAAGCAGATAAAATTCCATTGGAAACAGAAATTATAAAGAAAGTTTTAGAATGTGCAGAAATGAATAGATAAACATTGAGAATAAAAGATAAAGAGGAGTTGATGCATTTCAAGACATGGGATAAATGTTATGATTTACATGAATAAGGACACAGAGATAAAATAGATAGAGAATAGATGGGAGAAAAGAATTAGAAAAATAGATACCCAGATGATGTCAAGTAAAAGGAGAAAGGGGAGGGGGGTGATAAAAGGGGAAAAAGTGAGATATTATAAAAAATGTACACAGATGATGAAATAAAAATAAATAATAATTGAATAAGAAATTGAAATAAAGATAATTAGAAAATCTGGGCTGCTCGAATACCACTTTAGATTGAACTGAAAAGGGAAACAACAGGAGAGAGAGGAAGGGAGAGGAGAAGAGAGGAGAGAGAAGAGGAAAAAGAAGAAAGGGAAAAGGAGAGGAAGAAAAGGGAGGGGAAAGAGGAGAAGGTTAGAAGGGGGGAAGAAGAGAGGAGTAGGGGAAGAGAAGGAGAAGGAGGAAAGAGAAGGAGAGAAAGAATGAAGGAAGTAGGAGGAGAAAGAGGAAGGGAGAGAAGGGCAGGAGAAGAAGAAAGGTTGAAGTAAAGGTAAAGGGTAAAAGAGCAGCCCCCCAAAAAGTAAAAATTAAAAAACAAAGTTAAAAGAAAAGATGAATGAAAAATGATGGAAATGACTGTACATGTAAATGTGTTTATGAAAAATAAAAAAACCCACACACCTGACTGCAACACGAGTCACAAAACTGCTTCAGCCCCGTGCCAGCGAACATCTTGTCTCTGAAGCACGCCGAGCACTCCAGAGTGGCGATATCTCCGCACACGAAACACTCCCGGGGACCTGAAGAGTGAATGCAACGATCAGCCCCTGAAACTTTCATCCGTTCCCTACAATTCACAAGAGACCAGACAGACCCCAGGAACCTGCAGGCCTCTTGGCTGCCCCAGTCAGAAGCAAAACATCTCCCTGATCCAAAGCCTAAATCCTACAAAAGGGGAGACCTCAGAAAATTTCCTTTCAGACCAGAGGCCTGCCCTCATCGTGGCAACCATTCTAATGATACGGGATTTTTTTTTTTATTAGTTTATATTATAAAATACAACAATACCAAAGAAAATGGTAGGGGAGGGGAGGGAAAAGTGTAGAAAAAGGGGGAAAGGAAAGGAAAAGGAAAGGAAAAAAGTACAAAAATGGAAGGATACTTTGATTCCCAAAATGGATGAATGGCTGCAAAAGTTGATGGAGTTAGCAGAGATGGCTAAATTGACTGCTTTGATTAAATGGAAAAAAAACACACAATTACTTTTGTTTCTACTTGGAAACCGCTTCTGGACTTTGTGCTCAAGGTGGAAGAAAATGAAACTTTGATTTTGGGTTTTACTGATTAGATAGGTTTTTTGTTATAGAAATGGCTAGTTTATATTATTATGTAAAAGTAAAAAGGATTGGTACTTTTATCTTTCTCTCTCATCTATCAATCTCTATCTATCTATCGATCGATCGATCGATAGGAGGAACCAGGTGGAGAGTGGACTAAAGTGCTGTTAAATAGCATTTAGCTGCCAGCTGCCTGCAATTACTGCAAGTTCGAATCTCACCAGGCTCAAGGTTGACTCAGCCTTCCATCCTTTCGAGGTAGGTAAAATGAGGATCCGGATTGTGGGGGCAATAAGCTGACTTTGTATAAAAAAGAACACCGCTTAGGGGGGGCCAAAAGCCCTACTAAGCAGGTATATACAAAAGTATGAAGGCTATTGCTTAACACATTGTAAGCCGCCCTGAGTCTCCGGAGAAGGGTGGCATATAAATCGAACCAATAAATAAAAATAATAAATAAATATCTATCTTAAGATAATTTAAATAGCTGCCTACTCACTAACAGTGACTCTAGGTGGCTTACGGATAATAAAAACACAATGTAGAAAAAATAAAAATAATAAAAAGTAAAAATAATAAAAATACCCAATTATTTTATTTTACTGCACCAAAGGGAGTTCAGAAATCAAGGCAACCGTTCTAATGATGATTTCTGCACAGGGAGCTCCTGTTACCTGACACCGTGCATGTGTCATGACCCATGGATCCCGGACAGTTCTGATCCGATTCCAAAGTTCCACCCCTTCCCTCTTCAGTCATGTGACTGGATTTCAGGGGCTCAGCAACTGCCCAGCTTACAGCTGGGGCCTTACTCCTTGTGGCTATACACATCAGTGGTGGGTTTCAAAATTTTTTACTACCAGTTCTCATAGCATTTGCCCAATAGTGGAAAGGAAAAGAGATATCAACTAGTGCCCAAATTATAAACAAAATATTGGAGTGCGCTGAGGCGGATAGAATTACATATATGTTGAAAGAAAAAGAGGATTCTGAATTTTTTCAAAGTTGGGACAGTTGGTATCGGTGGTTGAAGAAAAGAATTGAGATGAAGTGAGGGCCTATGTTAATATGAAGAGAGATATGCTTATTTAGATTGGAAGATAATTGTATGAAAATTACATTTGGGGATTACTTACCTTATTCTGTGTTGTGGGCATAATTATTTACTAATGAGGGCAGGAACAATATATTCCGGGATAGACGTGGTTTTTTTTATGTTTAGTGTTATGAATGGGGGAGGAAGGGAGGAAGAGGAATGTATGGTTTTTGTTTGTATGTATAAATAATGTTTTTGTCTTGTGTTGATTATAATTTGAAAAAATTAATAAAATTTATTTTTTTAAAAAAATTACTACAGGTTCTGGGGCTGTGGCTTGGTGGGTGTGGCTTGGTGGGAGTGGCAGGGGAAGGAAACTGTAAAATCTCCATTCCCTCCCCAATCCAGGGGAAGGTTACTGCAAAATCCCCATTTCCTCCCAATCAGCTGATTTTTGGGAAACAGAGAATACGCAGGGGTGGAGCGAGTCAGAATTTTCACTACCAGTTCTCCAAACTCCTCAAAATTTCCGCTACCAGTTCTCCAGAACTGATCAGAACCTGCTGAAACCCACCTCTGATACACATGTGCAAAGAGTTTAGGGCAGGCGTGTGTCCAACCTTGGCAACTTTTAAGAATTCCAGGAGTTGGAAGTCCACTGGTGTTAATGTTGCCAAGGTTGGCCATCTCTCCTGTTGCTGGGAGTCCCTTCCAACTCCCTTCTCTTTCCCATATAAACCTTGTTAAATCTCAGGAACCTTTTTTCTGCTATGTATTCAAAATGGACTGTGGTTAATACAAGGAGTCCTCGACTTACAACAATTCGTTTAGTCACCATGTGAAGTTACAACATCACTGAGAAAAGTGACTTAGGGCCATTTTTCATTCTTGCAACCATTAAGAGCATCCCCAGGGTCACATGGTCAAAATTCAGACACTTGGCAACTGGTTCATATTTACGATGGATGCAGCATCCCGGGGCACGTGATCTCCTTTTACGACCTTCTGACAAGCAACGTCAACAAGGAAGCCAGCTTCACTTCACAACCCGGTTACTAACTCATCAACTGCAGTGACTCGCTTAACAACGGTGGACAAAGGAAGGTGGTAAAACTGGGCCAAATTCACTTAACAAATGTCTCATTTAACAACAGAAATGTCAGGCTCAGTTGTGGTCATAAGTGGAGGACCACCTGCACATAGCTAGATAAACTTTTTAGTGTCGTTTTTGTATAGCCTGGCATTTGGAGATTCTGCTGCTGCTATTATATCATTATTGTTATCTTGGGATGGTGGGTGGCATTCCTTCTCTCCAGAGCAGGGCATCGGAAATTCATTTTAAGGTGTGCCATTGTGTAGACAGGAAATGGACGGTGAAGGTTAGCTTAGCTTATCCTCAGCTGTGTGACAACATCCCTTCCAGAAAACGGGGAGGTGGTTTACTGAGCATTTTATGCCCCACCCACCACCCACCCACCCCCGTCCCAGAAGACTTACTGTCCAGCAGCAGATCGGTGATATCCAGCTCCAAGGAAGGGATGATTTTGCTGAACATTTTGTACTCCTTCCCAAAACGAGGCATTTGGAGAATAAAGCAGGACGGGATCTGGAGGGGAGAAACGCAGGTGGGAATGGACCCGTCTGGAGACCAGCAGCCCCCACGGAGGGCAGAGGACCCGTGGGCACCAGTTCAGCTTCTGCCAAGTTCACCCCCAGCATGTGGCCTTTCTCTTTCCCACGGGCCACCCAGGTAGATCTGTCTCTTCTTAGCTCTGCCTACAAAGCTTTTCTTTCTCTCTCTCTCTCTCTCTCCCTTCCTTCCTTCCTTCCTTCTTTCCTTCCTTCCTTCCTCTCATCCTCCTTCCCTTCCTTCCTTCCCTCTTCTCTTTCTTTCTTCCTTCCTTCCTCTCCCTCTTTCCCTTCCTTCCTTTCTTCCCTCCCTTCCTTTCTCTTTCTTTCTTTCTCTCTCTTTCTTTCTTTCTTTCTTCCCTCTCTCTCCCCTTCCCCACCCCCTTAAATTTCTAGGCCACCCATGTCGCCATCAGGAAACTCTGTGAAGCTTACAAAAAGATAAAAAGGACAATTTAAGCATTAAAGCAGTACATATTAAGATTAAGATTAACAAAGAGGGTTAAAGAGGCAAGCGATAGGCAACGAAGCCCCATGCAGAGTGCATTATAGTAGTCCAGTTGTGAGATGACCAGGGACTGAACGACTGAGCGCAGGAAATCCTGGTCCAGCTTTTGCTCATGGCCGTGACTTGTGTCAAAGTTTCCAGAGAGAAGGTTCTTCTAGGCCTGGCCTTGGTGGCGCAGCAGCTTAAGTGGTGTTAAAGTGACACCAGCTGCCTGCAATTACTGCAAGTTCGAATCTCACCAGGCTCAGGGTTGACTCAGCCATCCATCCTTTCAAGGTAGGTAAAATGAGGGCCCGGATTGTGGGGACAATAAGCTGACTTTGTATAAAAAGAACACTACTTAGGGGGGGCCAAAAGTCCTACTAAGCAGGTATATACAAAAGTATGAAGGCTATTGCTTAACGTATTGTAAGCCGCCCTGAGTCTCCGGAGAAGGGCGGCATATAAATTAAATTTTTTAAAAAATATCTGAGACCTTGGCCAGACCAAGCCCAGGCCCAGGCCCACTTCTTGTGGCCACTCCTCAAGGCAGTTTCTTAACTCTGACTGGGGAATTCTGGGAATTAAAGTCCACCCATCTTCAAGGGGCCGAAGTTGAAAACACTGCTCCAGGTTTTACTGAATGCAACTCCCAAGTCCTTGCAAGAAAAAAGCCAGCCACGAGCTCTCAAGACCATGCTGCTTGGGGGAGGGGGGGCAGGACTTATGAAAGAAGAGGAGGAGGAGGAGGAAGAGGAGGAGGAACAACTCACCTCCACTAGCTTGAGGTCCGAGGTGAGGAAGGAATGCTCTAGCAGCTGCTGAACGTTGGGTACCACCAAATTCTCCTGCTTGTCCATGAATATCTGGTAACAGTAACACTCCTGTTCTTTCAACCTTCCGGATCTGAAATCAGAAGCACTCTGGTGAGCTACCAACTCTGGTCCAACCCCGAAAAAGGAACCAAAGGAAATCTGGAAGTTTCAACTACGCAGAGATAAGCTGCAGCCTCCACACACTTTTCTTGTTCAACCGAGAAGCACCAGCCATGGTGGGAGTGCAACCCAGAGAAGATACTTCCTCCCTCCTGAGCCAGCGTTGCGTTTATCTGCCCCCCACCTCTTTCCAAAATGGCACGTGGGAAAACCTGAACTTCCAGATTTCAGCTTATTTCTCTGCTCCTTGAGGTTTCAAGTTATCATCAATAGGTCACACTGGAAAATCAGAAGATAAATTCACAAGTGTCTGTGGAGATTCTCCATCATCCCAGTCATGGTTGTCCCAAAGGTGCTATTTTTCCAAGAGGCAACTGGACTTTCTGGTTTTCTTAGAAGATGTTTCACTTCTCATCCAAGAAGCTTCTTCAGCTCTGACTGGATGGTGGGGAATGGAGGGATTTATACTCCTTGCAGACAGCTGGTCATTGGCATCCTTTCAGAGAGTTGTTGAGGCACCTGGACACAGGATAAACCTCCAGGTGGCCTCAACAACTGGGTGGGGGGCAAAAGCCCTAACTAAACAGGTATATACAAAAGTATGAAGGCTATTGCGTAACGCATTGTAAACTGCCCTGAGTCTCCAGAGAAGGGCGGCATATAAATCGAACTAATGTATAATAAATAAATAAATAAAGGTCACAGAATCCTTTCCAACGTTTTTTTTCCCCCCTCTTCAGGATAACCCAAGTGAGGATGGAAGGGTGGTGTGATAGACTCACTGCAGTTTCAAGAGTGGCTCCAGTCCAAGAATGCGGTGCATGATCAGATTCAGAAACTCTTCGGGGTCTGAAAGAGCAGAGGGCACCCCAGGTCAGATGCAGGGCCATGTGACACACACACACACACACACACACACACACACACACACACACACCTTGCTCCCTCCCTCCACAGAGAACAAACACTGCTGCAGCCACCAGCACAAATCCTTCTCCGAATAAGCCCCACAGAATCTCCCTTATGCTCTCTGGCCAGATAAGATCATACAGAATAACAGAGTTGGGAGGGACCTTGCAGGGGACCCTACACCATTCCAGACAAATGGCTCTCCAATCTCTTCTTAAAAATTGCCATTGATGGAGCATCCATAATAGCTGGAGGGGAGCCCTTCCACTGGTTGATTCTTCTAACTGTTCTAAGGCTTTTAATTTCATGCTCTGTAGCGCTGCACGGAATTAACTAAGAGAATTTTTAAAACTTATTTTGCCTTTTCTCCAAGAAAGAGGTGCTCTCTGCTTTGGCACAGTCCAGCCAGTTCTAGTTCATTCAATAAAAGACAGATCATTGTTTATTTCTACTTGGGAACCACTTCTAGACTTCGTGCTTGAAGTGTGAAAAAAAAATGAAACTTTGATTTTCAGTTTTACCAATTCAATAGATTGGTAAAACTAGCCAGAAATGGCTAGTTTATACTATTATTTAAAAGTAAAAAAGTTGAGGTTTGATATTAATGCCTTTTTCTACTGCGCCAAAGGGAGTCGGAAGTCAATGCCTTTTCTTACTTTTTCCTTTTCTTTCCTTCACTTTTCTCTTCCCTTTTTCCTTCCCGGTCTTTCCTATTATTTATTTTTGTATTTTCATTGAATGCTATAGCCTAAACTAATAAAATTGTTACATATAAAAGATAAAAGACAGATCATCAAACCACTGCTCAGCATGGGAATCTACTCGATAATCTCTGCCTCCTGCCCCATCCCTCCCATGAAAATCACAGTCACCTTCATTTCCCCAATTTTGAAATCGGAATCTCACAATTTCAAATTAAGAGACACAGAGAGAGAGAGAGAGAGAGAGGGAGGGAGGGAGGGAGGGAGGGAGGGAGGGAGGGAGGGAGGAAAGAAGGAAGGAAGGAAGGAAGAAAGGAAGGAAGGAAGGAAGGAAGGAAGGAAGGAAGGAAGGAAGGAAGGAAGGAAGGAAGGAAAAAAAGAAAGAAAGAAAACAAGAAAGAAAGAAAACAAGAAAGAAAGGAAGGTACCTTTTTCTGAAGTAGCAAAACTGGAAGACTGTCCCTTTTCGGTCAGCTGATACCGAAGATCCATCACACTTTTAGCAGCAACAAAGCCGGTCCTGTTTTAAAACCCAGGCAAAAAGGAAAATTTCGAGACACAATCAAAAACTAAATGCTGATGGCCACTATGTGCACACCAGGTCTCCAAAATCCCAGTCTTTTGCATTCCATTTATTCTGCTTCTGAAAGGAGAAGGGAAAAAAACCTGCAGCTAAGCCATGGCTTCCGTTCAGGCCACTAAAATCCATGCCATGCCTGGTCCAACTGCTACAGATAGTTCTTGATTTATGATCGTAATGGAGCCTGGAATTCCCGTTGTTACGGTCATAAATCAAGATGTCCAAGTGTCTGATTTTATGATGTATTTTGCACTATTTTTGTCCGAATAGGTGTTTTTGGCTGGAAACTGGAAGTAAACGCCCATTTCTAGCCAAAAATACAGGAAGTCCTTGGCTTACGACAACTGGCTTACGACGACACAGCAACGGTCGTTAAATATGAACCACTTGCCACGCATCTGGATTTTGATCACACGATCATGGGGATGCTACAAAGGTCGTAATGGTGAAAAATGGTCGTAAGTCACTTTTTTCAGTGCCGTTGTCACTTCCCGCGGTCACTAAATGAACTGTTTTAAGTTAAGGACTATCTGTATTATAAAAGGGAGGTCATGGGACTGTGGGACACTGCAAAGAGCTGTAAATGTGGGTCAGGTGACCTTGGGGAAGTGGCAGCTGATGGAACTTTGAGTCTAGGTCGTAAGTGCCCTTGGGAGGTACAAACGGTCATTAAGTGATCAGTCATAAGTCAAGAATTACCTGTATTTTCCTAGGCACCTTTTAAACCTCCTCTCCCAGATGTGGAATTGAGCTTCTGGTGGCTATTTTAAAATGGATGTTTCTTCCAGAATCTACCTGGAAGGTCCTTTTTTACAAAGACAGCAGTGGAAGCCCCAAATACATAAACATGTCAGTCCCAAAGGGGCTTTTTCAGGCGGCAATTTTCTTGTTTTTTTCTTTTGAAGACATTTCGCTTCTCATCCGAGAAGCTTCTTCAGCTCTGACTGGATTAAGGGGAATGGAAGGGTTTATATTCCTTGCAGTTACAGGTGGTCCTTTGCATCCTTTTAGAGGGTTGTTGAAGCACTTGCAGGTTTATCTGTGTCCTCAGGGTCACCTGAGTGGTACAAATGTCATCTGCAATTTTTCCCTCTGGAAATCCATTTCTACTCCCACACCATTCAAAGGGTGTTCATCCCAAATTGTATAGCTGAAAGTCTGTAGAGATTTCCTGTCAGAGCTGAAGAAGCTTCTTGGATAAGAAGCGAAACATCTTCAAAAGAAAAAACAATGAAGTCCAATTGCCTCCTGAAAAAAACACCTTTGGGACAACCATGACCTGGATGACTGGATGACTGAGATGGCTGTGGCAAGAAAGGTTATAAAATGGGGCAAAACTCACTTAACAAATGTCTCGCTTAGCATCATAAAAGTTGGGCCCAGTTGCGATCCTAAGTCAAGGACTGCCTGTAATAAAATAACAGATTTGGAAGGGACCTTGGAGGTCTTCTAGTCCAACCCCCTGCTTAGGCAGGAAACCCTACACCATTTCAGACAAATGGTTATCCAATCTCTTCTTAAAAACTTCCAGTGTTGGAGCATTCACAACTTCTGGTGGCAAGCTGTTCCACTGGTTAATTGTCCTTACTTTTAGGAAGTTTCTTCTTAATTCTTGCTTCTCTCCTTGATGAGTTTCCCTTCATCGCTTCTTGTCCTGCCCTCAGGTACTTTGGAGAATAGCTTGACTCCCTCTTCTAGGGGCAGCCCCTGAGATACTGGAAGACTGCTATCCTAGTCCTTTTCACTAGACTAGCCATGCCCAGTTCCTGCAACCTTTCTTCATACACGTTTGAGCCTCCAGTCCCCTGTCCATCAGAGGGTTTCTGAAGCAATTGATCAGAGGATCCAGAGAGCCACTTACTGCCTCAGAGGGTTGACGATCTTGTCCCGGAGGATCTCTTGAATGCGCCCATCAGCAGGGAGAGAGGGCTTATACAGCATGGAATCCAACACCGAGGTGCAGGAGAAGAGGCTGTAGCAAGAGAGGATGTGCCAGTCAGTCCAACGTGTCAGGGTGGAGGACAGAGAAATTTAGGGAGAAGGAGACGAAGGTGAGGGAAAGCAAAGCTATCAATAAGCAGTCCCAAAGGCGGTACCTTCACCTGCAGGGTGAAGGAAGCTCGGTAGGGCTGCCAACCTGAATAGGGCAGCATCCATGTAGCAGGAGTTACAGTGGCCTTGGATCCCTTTCATCCGCCCTCGGAGGACATTCACAGCCACCTGGTCTCTCAGGGGTGGGGAGTTGCTCAGAACAGACAGGCTGTCCACCTCACCTGAAACAGAGCAGGATTCTCTGTTGAAAATTAATAATCATAATAATAATAATGAGGAGGAGGAGGAGAAGAGGAAGAGGAAGAGGAAGAGGAAGAGGAAGAGGAAGAGGAAGAGGAAGAGGAAGAGGAAGAAGAAGAAGAAGAAGAAGAAGAAGAAGAAGAAGAAGAAGAAGAAGAAGAAGAAGAAGAAGAAGAAGAAGAAGAAGAAGAATTAATAGTAGTTAACCAAATTCTTGAAAATGAACAAGTCAAGATCCTGTGGGACTTTCGGATCCAGACAGACCGACCTCTGTCCCACAACACACTGACATGGCTATTATGGAGAAGAAAAATATGTGGTTCATTGATATTGCTACACCAGGTGATACAGGAATTGAAGAGAAACAGCTAGAAAAAATAACGAAATATCCCAATCTACAAATTGAAGTCGGGCGATTGTGGAGGAAGAAATAAATGGTTGTACCAATAGTAACAGGAGCCCTTGGAGCAATCCCCAAAAAGCTGCCTAGATATATGGAAATCAGACTTTTGCAAAAAACCACCTTATTCAGAACTGCTTACCTTAACAGCTCTTAGGTCCTTGGTGAAGACTTGATCTGTTAAGTTTTTACCAGTCTCAGACTGGAATCAAATTGAAGATTAAATCTTAAATATTAATACACTGACAAAATCTCCACCAGTCAATTGCCAGCAACGAGACCTTGAACATCATCAGACAACCACCTCTGCCTATCCCAGGTCCTTCGGAAGGGCCCAAAAAATACCAAACCGAATCTAAACATCTGACTGACTGTCTGACAAACCTAGTCTAAGTTCCCACCTTAGGCATGAAAAACGTCTGGGTGACTTTGGGTCAATCACCAGGAGACGGTGAGTTCTAGTTCTGTGTTAGGCGTGAAACCAGGCTGGGCCAGTCCCTCTCTCTCAGCCTCACCCACCTCATAGGGTTGTCGTTGGGAGGGAAACAGGAGGAAGCAGCAGTGCTAGGTATGTTTGTTGCCTTGAATTACTTACAAATAAATAAATAAACAAATACCATTGTTTTCTTTCCCTGACCAAGGGCTCAAACCGATGCCCATTGAGGATTCCATGGGCTCAACATCCGGCCGCTGCAGGGAAGGCACTTACTGCATTCAGAGGGCTCCTGAAACAGGCACTTGTTTCCCTGGAAACGCGAATCTGGTTGGCACGACTCCAGCCGCACAAAAAGGGCCCGATGGGGAGGACAGGTAAAGTAGCGCACACCTTGCCACTCTCCGTCGGAAAGACCGTTGTTCTCTTCATCCTGTCAGGGAGGATTACAGGTCCTTATTACAGGTAGTCCTCGACTTGCGACCACAATTGTGCTCAAAATTTCTGTTGCTAAGCAAGACATTTGTTTAGTGAGACCCCCCCACCCTCTTTTACGACCTTTCTTGCCACAAGGGTTAAGCGAACTGCTGCAGTTGTTCAGTTAGGAAGACGTTTGTTAAGGGAACCTGGCTTCCCCATCGACTTTGCTGGTCAGAAGGTCGCAAAAGGGAGATCACGTGACCCTGGGACTCTGCGAATGTCAGAAATCTGCCTCAATTGCCAAATGTCTAAATTCTGATCACGTGACCAAGGGGATGCTGCAATGGTCGTGTGAGAAATTGTCATTTATTTCAGTGCCATTGTATCTACTGTAAATTGAGGATTACCTGTATTTGATCATTCCAATAAGAACTTTTTTTACACATGCATACACACATTATATACATCATTATATAATTATACATATGTATGTATGTATTATATATTATATTACATAAGGTTGCCTTGTGGCTTCCTCTTGCCCAGGAGGTGATAATGAGGGAGGTTGTATTATTTATTGTGCCTTGAGTCTATCCGCCCCAGAAGCGGGACCGAAACTTTGGCTTCTCTCCAGAAGGATGAAGCGATCCGACGGGCAGAAGGGGTGTGACTTTTCACCCGGCTCTCTCTGCCTTTCCGTTTTCTTTTTTCTGGATGGACATTTTCCCACACCCCGCCCACTTTGTCTTCCGCTTTGTCTTACTTTTTCACACAGGAGGCGCCATGGTGCGGTGAGAGCCCTGCCCTGCCCCACCCCCTACCTCGGCTCGTGATGGCAGCACCAATCTAGTGCTTATTTTGAGGCTGGGCCTTATTTTCGGAGAAACACGGTGTGTGTGTATGTGTGTGTATACGTATACATACCCTGTTTCCCTGAAAATAAGACATCCCCTGATAATAAGCCCAATCGGGCTTTTGAGCTCATGCGCTAAAATAACCCTCCCCCCGAAAATAAGCCCTCCCTGAAAATATTTAAATGCAGAGCTGGAAATCAGGTAAAACGGCAACCCCATCTTGCTCCACACACCCCAAAATAATCAGACCTCCCCGAAAATAAGGCCAAGCGCTTATTTCGGGGTTCAAAAAAAATATAACACAGTCTTATTTTCAGGGAAAAACATACACACACACACCCCCCTACTCAAGGCACAATAAATAATGGAAACTCCCTCATTATCATCTCCTGGGCAAGAGGAAGCCAAAAAAACCTTCCCACTGTGACCTTTGATCAGCAGACTTCAAATGCCTGCTGGCTCCGGAAAGATCAACAGAGAGAATCCAATGAGAGCAACGATCTGTTCAATCTTCAGAGGCTCTGGCACCAGGGGGGCCCAGCTGCTGGGGATGAATGCAGTTTCTATTCTGCAGGCATAGCTCGGTGCTCTGTGCCCTGATCTGGCTAAAAGCTGAAAAGTTCACATCAGAGAGTGCAAAGGGTGCAGGGACACAGTACAAAGGACGGGTGCTTACCAGCTCAATTCCAGCCACCCTTTGCTGGGTGTTAGGCAGGCAGCCAATCCAACGGATAGTCCCTGTCACAGCCCGTCCCTTGTCTAAGTTGATCTGAACCACGGAGTTGACATCCAGAGAGCCCGTCTTGTCTTCCAAATTCTCTGTACTTTCGCTTCTCTTACGCTTGAAATATTCCTGGAGCCCAGAATCCGGGTCTGTATCAAACACAGAAAAGCCAGGCCTGTCTATTTATTTCTGCTGAACCCTTTCATTCTTTTTGATGATGTTTTGCTTTCGTCATTGCTAAAAGCTCAGATAAGACGAGGTGTGACATTCTGTTCTAGTATATTTGACTACAGGTGGTCCCCGATTTATGACCACCATTGAGCCCCAAATTTCTGTTATTGTGAGGCATTTGCTAAGTGAGTTTTGCCTCATTTTTTTACGACCTTCCTTGCTCCGATTATTAAGTGAATCGCTGCAATTGATAAGTTAGTAATAAGGTTATTAAGTGAATTTGGCTTTCCCATTGATTTTGCTCGTCAGAAGGTTGGAAAAGGGGATTGCGTGACCTAGAGACACAACAATGGTCATAAGTCCATTGCCGAGCATCTGAATTTTGATCACACTATCGTGGGGATGCTACGAAGGTCGTAAGTGTGAAAAATGGTCATAAGTCACTTTTTTCAGTGCTGTTGTAACTTTGAACATTCACTGAACAAATGGTTGTAACTTGAGGACCACCTGTATCAGGACAATAAAAACTCCAGACTGTCCAGAAGGCCATTTACCTAAGGAGGAGAGCAGCTCCTCCTTCACCACCGAATCCAGAGGGATCTCTCGGAAAACGTCTGCTGAGCCCTCTTCCTCCTAAAATAAAGGAAACTGGATTTTAGGATCTAAGCACAAGAATGGTTGTGGATGGAGTGGGTCTCCTCCTTTTCCCCAACATATAACAGGTGTTGGAATTCTACAGAAACATCGTTCACCTGCCCAGAATCTTCTGAACCGCAAGATGAGAAATAAATTTGATAAATGGTTCATTTTGATGTTCCAAATGTGGTTTTTTTTCCCCAAAAGGCAATTAGACTTTCTTGGGGGGGGGGGGGGTTGGCTTCTCAAAACTGAAGCAGCTTCTTGGATGAAAAGCAGAATGTTTTAAAAGAAAATAAACAAGACGGTCTAATTACCTTTTGGGAAAAGCACCCTTGGGACAATCATGACCTGGATGACTGAGAATATCCACAGGCAAATTCATGTTGATGAATTTACACTAGAAAAAATGCAGGCAATCTGTTGCCTTCTTTACGTAATTTGATTCCAGCTCAATTTAGTCAAGGGCAAAATACAATGGGAGTTTCAGCCCAATCTTTGTCCAACTCTAGAGGATTGGTTTTAAAATGTCAGCTGTTAGGAAGGCATTTTTCTATTCAGTATATTATGTAGTAAAGTAGTAGTATGGAATAGTAAATAAGATCATCCTGTACTTTGAGAAACAAAGTCCTCTTTACCCTAAAGGGAGTTTGGATAACATCTGCCTCTGTATTTTATTTGCAGGTAATTTAAGATAACTCTCTAATTTTAAAATAGTATTACTTGAAGGAAAAAGGTTTCCTTTCAGAAAAAGGCAAGCACGTATGCAGAGACCATCCCTGCTTGTCTACAAACAAAGTCCTGTACATAACAAAAAATCCAAGGGAATTATTAGGTGCCACACTCAGTTCACAAGGGTGCTATCAACAGCTGCCAAGAACCCAATCTTATGAAAAGATTGGTGGTAACTTCTCTGTAAACCATCCAGGGTCACTTGGAAAGTGAGATAGGCAAGATAGATAGATAGATAGATAGATAGATAGATAGATAGATAGATAGATAGATAGATAGATAGATAGATAGAGATGGATGGATAAACAGACAGGTATAATAAATAAGTAAATCAATCAATCAATCAATAAATAACATTTTGGAGAACACTGCAGAATGTCTATTGGCAACACACGAGTGGAGCCCCTCAACCATATTTACAGAACTCCCTCACTAAATCAGCAATCCCCAAGAAATGCCAATGTTTCTTTGCCAATGTTCTCAGGGATCAGATGGTGAGAATCTCAGGAAATCTGGCAACCCCGGGCAACTTCATCTCTATCTATCTATGACCATATCCTTATACAAAGTAAAAGGATGCCCCAATACACAAAGAACTGTCTATACCATTTTACAAATTGAGCCTGCCGTGATGAGGAAAACGGGCGTTTTCTACTATGCTCTTGAGTTCACTTAACAAATGTTTTCCTCCTATCATTCAGCAATGACTATTCTGTTCTATTTCTTTCTGCTCTTAAATAGGCATCTGACTGGGTCTTCCTCGTGTTCTTTAACTTTCTCCTCTTTTTTATATGCCTTGTACAGTATGGAATCCCAAGACCTTTCTCTCCAGGTGAGCAAGCCACTTTATTTGCTGTTTTCGGTATGTGCTTAAGATTGGTTCTGTGCCTATTCTTTCTCTTTTGATCTCATTCCTGATTTTATCTTTTCTGGTCACTCCAGCAGCTTTCCTCAAAGATCTCATTTCCGTGGTGACTTAATTTTTGTTTATATTTTTATTATAAGCATCCATGTTTGGCACTGGTAGCATATGTCCCCTGCAGAGACATCGGACTCCTGCAAGCTAATTAGTTTCCAATTTCCTTCTACCTTCCTCAAAGCAAGTATTACAAGCTTTTACAAAACTTTATTTCCTTTCCCATCTAAGAAGCAAAGAAACAAATGGTTTTAAGGAAGTGGAGATTTTCTGAAAGAGAGCACTGTGTCACATTTGTCTCTCTCAAAATAAGGAGGCCATTATTGCTGATAACTGTTCCCAGCGCCATCTATTCTCCAGGTGAGTCACAAAAGGCATGAACAGAAAGAATCCTATGGACCCCAACCTCCTACAATGCAGCCAGCTCAAAGTATGTGTGTGTGTGTTTGTTTAGAGGATTTGTATGGCTGCTCACTCACTCTCAGTGACTCTAGGTGGCTTACAATCAGGACAGCTCCCCCAATTCTCAGCAATCCAGCCAATACAGAAGAGGCTGTTTTGCATCGCTTTATCCTATCACAAAGGGTGATTGAGGGGCTGTCACAGAGAAGAGGGAGTCACCTTATTCTCCAAAGCCCTTGAGGGCAGGACAAGAAGTAAAGGGTGGAAAATAATTAAAGAGAGATCCTACCTAGACCTAAGGAGAAATTTCCTGACAGTGAGAACTATCAGCTAGTGAAACGGCTTGCCTTTTAGAAATTGTGGGTGCTCCATCACTCAAGGTTTTCAGGAAGAGACTGGACAGCCATTTGTCTGATACGGTATAGGATTTTATTTATTAGTTCGATTTATATGCCGCCCTTCTCCAGAGACTCAGGACAGCTTACAATGCGTTAAGCAATAGCCTTCATACTTTTGTATATGCCTGCTTAGTAGGGCTTTCGGGCCCCCCTAAGCGGTGTTCTTTTTTATACAAAGTCAGCTTATTGCCCCCACAATCTGGATCCTCATTTTACCTACTTGAAAGGACGGAAGGCTGAGTCAACCTTGAGCCTGGTGAGATTTGAACTTGCAGTAATTGCAGGCAGCTGGGAACTAAGTGCTAGTTTAACAGCATTTAGTCCACTGCGCCACCAGGATCTCCTGCTTGAGCAGGGGGCTGGTCTAGAAGACCTCCAAGGTCCCTTCCAATCCTATTATTGTAGGAAATGACCAGGCCAAGCCCGAGGGAAGGAGGGAGAGATCAAACACGTCATCAGTTTAGAGTCCCTTCCTGCCCATAAGAGATCTAAGTCAGGCCCTCCTTGAATTCTGTCGACTCTTGCCAATTTGTCTTAGATGTTAGTAGTCCGGACTGTTGTTTAGAGGTAGCATGAAATAAACTTCTATTAATTTTGGACCTAACTCTATCTCCCAATTCCTTGCACCTGATAATTATTCTATGTTCTATGTTCTAAGGCTGATGAAGCAGCTTTCTGGAGCTTCCAGCAGAGGCCCTGATCTTCTACAATATTCAGTCAAGTATTTCACTGCTGAAGCAAAAGATTAGTTCAGTCAAGTTGCCCACTTAGAATGTCATTCGACTTCCCCAGTTAAAAGCTGCCACATGAAGGGACCATCTGAGCCGCTGTCCCATCTTTTAACATGGAAGTATCAACATTTGGACCTTCTCTCTGCCAAAGGCACCTCACAGGGTTGTTGTTGTGGGGAAAAGAGAAGGAGGAAAGAGTATTAGGTATGTTCCATCGTCTTAAATTATTCATGAAAATAACGAAGGATAGAAATAAGTGTCATGTTGATGGAGATTCTCAATTATCCAGGCCATGGTTGTCCCAGAAGTGTTTTTCAAAGGGCAACTGGTTTTTGGTTTTCCTTTAAAGTGAAGATTGTGTGGTTGTTTATTTGTAGACGTTTCATTACTGAGATAGGTAACATCATCAGTGCTGGTGAATGTGTGGTTTGTTCTCTTTATATTCAGTTGCCTATCCTGGCAATGTTGGTGGGGAAATGGTTTTCTTCTTGATAATTCCTTGTTTAGGATATTGTTTTCTGCTATAATTGTCTGTCTAGTATTAATCCCTGCTTATCTGAATGTTAGTTGCTTGCTTCCTTCTTAGCTTTTTCATCATCGGTTTTGAATGGTGTGCAAATAAGGTTTATTTCTGTGGGCCTATTGATGGTTTGTCTGCATGCCAAGCTTCCAAGAATTCCTTAGGAACAACCATACCCCCCACCGAGACCGGCAGGGGGGCTACTGTATTTAAATATAGAGCAAACCCCATACCAAGGACTCCGAAACCAAGGTGAGCTTGAAATCAAAGGAGCTGCCTTGAGCACTGAGAATACATCATTTTCACAAGTGGGAAACCAAAAGCTAATTCACAGACCAAATTAATTGGTGACACTTTTCTGTGGAGTCCTTGGTGCTCACTGAGCTTGTCTGTTACTTGCAGACATTTTCCGAAAGGTATTTTTCCAAAAGGCAACTGGACTTCATTTTTTTTCTTCTTTGAAAACGTTTTGCTTTTCATCCAAGAACTGAAGAACTGAAAAAGTTTCTTGGATGAGAAGCAAAACGTTTTCAAAAAGAAAAAGAAAAGTCCAGTTGCCTTTTGAAAAGCACCTTTGAGAGGAGAGGAAAAAAAGCAAATAAAACCGACAAATAAATTTCAGGAATTAATTTTCTCTTGGAGACCTCCTTACCGGACATACTTTCACCATCCACTCATTTCCCTTCTGATACACTTCCAGGACTATCCCTCGTGTGAAGGCATCATCTAAATAAAAACCGACGGGGTCACCCATTTTCACCGGCACGATTCCATCAGCGTTCTGCCTCTTCTCCTCCATCTGGTTCGTCTCTGATGCTGGCAGAAACTGCAGTTTGTTGAATGGCAGGAAAAGGCCGCACTTGGGTTTACACTTGAAGTATTCTGCCCCATGGTTGCTGCCAGCACAGTGGCCTCTGCCTTCACCATCACCCTGGAGAAGTAGCAAGTAGCAGACAGAGGTCATGATTGAGGGGCCTCCACAGCGCAGCCTTAGCCCAGGGGTGCCCAACCTTTGTGGACTTCAACTACCAGAATTCCTCAGGATATCCACAGATCTGCATATCTGGTTAGGGTTAAAACAAGTCAAAACTCTTTCCCCAAGAAGATAATATCTCTTAGATTTGGGGCAGAGGTTGAATTTTGCTGGGTGCACTGCACTAATTTGGTATTTCACTAAACAAATTGTTGTAAGTCGAGGACTATCTCTATTTTGAATTTCCATCCTTCCAAATGAAAAAAAAATCTATATTAAAAACTCACCTTATAACCCAGTGATCAGAAAACAGATCTGCAAACAATAGGTGTAAACTGACTACATGTAGTCCTCGACTTACAACCACAATTGAGCCCAACATTTCATTTGTTAAGTGAGTTTTGCCCCATGTTACGACCTTACTTGCCAGAGTTGTTAAGAGAGTCCCTGCAGTTGATAAGTTAGTCACACGGTTGTTAAGTGAATCTGGCTTCCCCATTGACTTTGCATGTCAGAAGGTCGCAAAAGGGGATCACGTGACCGTGGGATGCTGCAACTGTCATAAGTATGAGTCAGTTGCCAAGCAGGTGAATTTTGATCACATGACCACGGGGATGCTGCAAAGGTCCTAACTGTGAAAAATGGTCCTATGTCACATTTTTCAGTGCTGCGCTGTAGCTTTGAACAGTCACTAAATGAACTGTCGTATGTCAAGCACTACCTGTACTCTGTCACAAAAATAAGAGCCCTTCTTTAAATCCGTCTTACCTGCAATTCCACTCCAAAGTAAATTGGATAGACCCCTGATGGTAAAGGGCTCTTGTGAAGTTTCCCAATATAGCGGATGGTAGCGGGGAAAAACTGATCATCCAGATCGACCAAGACCTGCTGTCCTACTTCGGCCACCATGGCAGCATCTAGAACCTGCCTGTCTAGAAAACAGTTCAAGCGTTCCTGAGCGTTGCCAATGGCCAGAAGGAAGTCGGCCATCTTCTCATTCAGCGGCTGCAGGCTTTCCACGTCCACAGTAGCCACGGAACCATCCTGTTCCATGATAAACCGCCACATGCGAGTAGACGTTCTGCTAATGTGCTGCAGGTATATCTGTTCTTTCAGGTAACACATACTCCCTGCGTGGAAAAGCTTGCTGCCATAATAGTAGTTTTCAGTCAAGATATAATACATGTTTCTGTCTAATTGGGAAGACTGGTAAGAAGAGTGTGAGACGGGGGTGTCCATTTTCGAATTCTTCCGTCCTAAAATAAACAAATGTGCGATCAGTCTCTGACCAAATTTACTTTTTTCAGATACAAAAATAGCCTCGTCCAAATATGCACTGAAACTGAAACTGCTAGAGAAGAGAAGGCAGCATGTGCACCCTTGATCTCCAAGGATCAGTTATTTATTTAGAGCGAGGATGATGAAAATCATTTGAAAGCCATCCAAAGCACCTTCACAGGACAATGGTGATAAAGAAATCTTCTAGGACCTGTTTTGATGGCGTGTTAGAGATGTTCCAAAAAGTTAACAAGTCAACTAGATTTGCTATGCAATAGTTATATCTGGAACGACAATAGGAGCATAGTGGCATTCTGTACAGCAGAGATGTCAACATCCAAGCAATTGCGGTGACATGCAGACAACAACATATATGCATACAGGTAGTCCTTGACATACAACAGTTCATCTAGTGACCAAGGTTACAACAGCACTGAAAAATGGACTTATGACCATTTTTCACAATTAAAACTGTTGCTGTATCCCCATAGTCATGTGATTAAAACTCAGAAGCTTGGCAACTGTCATATTAATGATAGGTGCAGCCTCCAGGGGTCTTGTGATCACCTAGTATGTGTATGTGTGTGAGAGAGAGACAGAGAGGGAGGGAGAAGAAGAGGAGAGAGGGAGAGAGAAGAAGGAGAGGAAGGGAGGGGGGAGAGTGGGAGGGAGGGATTAGAATGAGAGGGAGGGAGGGAGGGGGAGAATGAGAGGGAGGGAGGGGGAGAGAGAGGGAGGGAGAGCGGGAAGGAGGGATGGATTAGAACGAGAGGGAGAGAACAGGAGGGAGGAAGGGGAGAGAGGGAGGGGGAGAATGAGGGAGGGAGAGAGGGAGGAGACGGGAATAGAGGGAGGGGAAGAGAGGGAGGGAGGGATTAGAATGAGAGGGAGGGAGAGGAGAATGAGGGAGGGGGAGGGGAGGGAAGGGGAGAGAGAGGGAGGGAGAGGGGGAGAATGAGAGGGAGAGAGGGGGAAGGAGGGAAGGGTTAGAATGAGAGGGAGAGAGAGAATGGGAGGGAGGGAGGGGGAGAAGGAGAGAGGGGGGGGGGAGAGAGGGGGGAAGTAGGGAGGGGTTAGAACAAGAGAGGGGGAGAACAGGAGAGAGGGAGGGAGTGGGAAATAGAGAGAGGGAGGGAGGGATGGATTAGAATGAGAGGGAGGGAGGAAGGGAGGGGGAGAATGAGAGAGAGGAAGAGAGAGATTCTTCTGGATGAGAAGCGAAATGTCTTGAAAAAGCACCTTTGGGACTTGGGAAAAGATATTTATTACTGAGATGTCTATTTCAGAAGACCAGCATTGTTGCAAGCCTTGGTATTTCCCAAGACTATCTGAAAGTGAAAGTTGTCAAGGAGCAGGACAGGAAGACTATCCTGTTGACACTTTGGGACTGAGGTGTTAAAACGCCACCACCTGAAGAGAGAATCCATAGCTCAGGGTTGAACTGTGGGGTCCTTGTTGGTGCTCTCTGAGCTCGGTTGTCTTCTTTCAGCTCTTTCATTACCCAACTAGGTATCATCATCAGGGCTTAGGAACAAATCATTTGGAAGAAAAATCTACTTAACGCCATTGATGAGACTAACTTTTCAGCCATACGGGTGGTCCTCGACTTAGTGACCGTCCGAAGTCACAACGGCACTGAAAAAAGTGACTTATGACCATTTTTCACACTTACGAACACTGCAGCATCCCCACGGTCACGCGATTTACATTCGGATACTTGACAACCGATTCATATTTATGACGGTCGCAGCATCCCGGGCTCATGTGACCCCCCCTTTTTTTGGGGGGGGCGACCTTCTGACCACAAAATCCATGGGGGGGGGTTTAAATTCACAATAACGACCGTGTTCCTAACTTATCCACCGCAGTGATTTGCTTAACAACGGGGGGGGAGAAAAAAAGCCATAAAGCGGGCCAGAGCTGACTGAACTACCGTCTCACTCGGCCACATGAACCCTGAGCTCCATGGTGGTCGTAAGTCGAGGACTCGGTGGTCGTAAGTCGAGGACTCGGAGGCCGGGTGAGCGACGGATCGTGAGGGAGAAAATCTACCTCGGAGGCCGCCGGGAGTCAAAGGAGGCAGGCAAGGCAGGTAACCGACGCTGGGAGAGGGGAGAGTCCACACCGGTCGAGGTCCCCTCAGCTGAGGTCCCCTCAGCCGCCCCCGGGCCTTCCCCGCAGTCTTCCGTCGCCCGGTCTCGGCCTTCTCCCAGCGGCGGAAAGGAGCCGGCGGGGCAACGGCCGTCCGCTTGGGGCTCCTGGGCTCTCCTAGGGGATAGGGACGGAGCGAGAGGCCGGCCCGGTTCAGCCTCACCACCGCTCGTCCGTCCGTCCGTCCGAAAGAGAAGCTTCTGAGGGGAGCTCTGAGGAAACGGCGCTCCCCTCAGTCGGCCGGGCGACGGGCGTGACGTCACCCGGCGACCGGCCAATCGGCAACCCTAACGACAAAGGAGAGCGCCACCCTGCCAAGGGGGTCGCCCAATCAGCGACGGGATAGAAGAGAGGCGGGGAGAAGGGGCAGGCGGAGAGTTCTCTTTTCCTGCCCCCTGCCATTGATGGACACCAAAGCTCGCCCAATCAACGACGGGATGGAAGGGAGGCGGGGAGAAGAGGGCAGACGGAGAGTTCTGTGTTCCCTTCTCTTTGATAGACGCTCACGTCTGGCCAATTGGAAGCGCCAGACGAGGGGGGCGGGGCGGGGGAAAACCCCCACGTGGCTCCACCCAGGGATTTTCCCCGCGTCGGGAGGGGGAGACGTCATGGGGAGACCCTCCTTCTGCTTCAACGAAGGCGGGGCGGAGTCGCCCTCTGCACCCGGGCGACCAACAGGCAGCTGACTCCGAAGCCCATTATCCGCAGCGGCGGTGGCGGATGGGCACTGTAGTCCGAGGGTTCTGGAGGACGGGCGTGGCAAAGAGATCCCTACAAGGACCATGGATCACAAGCGGCCTCCAGCCCTTTCGGCCTTCGCTCCGAATTCCTCTTTGGCAGAAGCCAGGCAGAAGCTCAACCGGACGGTGTGGGGAGGCCGACCCAACTGCAACTTGCTTCTGTCGGAGGAAGAGTTGTTGTTTTTTTTTTAAATTCCTTCCCAGCGTATCCCACGACCCTGGGATTTCCTCGTGGTCTCCGTTCCCAAGGCTGCCCAAACCCCGCTGGGCTCACCTGGCGGTGCCCTTTCCTCTGGCTCTCCTAATGACTCAATGTGTCTTCGAGGCCAGCTCATGTTCCTCAAGGTTTCACGGACACCCCTGGATTTCTCCGGCCAAAACTCCCCAAGCATCGTTTTGTTCAGGACACTTTTGAGTAACATCAATCTAACACCCCAATCTAACCTACCGCCCGGAGGTTTCCTGGTGGTCTCCCATCCAGGGACTATCCAGATCTTCTTGGTGAACTGAGGCGGGCACCCTGAACATTCTGGGCTCCCGAGCCCCTTTGAGAGGCAGCCCCTCGCCCGTCCAGAGATCCAAGGGTCTCCTGCGCCCCCAGGCAGTCCGTCTGCCCCCCCCCCCCACCCCACATCTATGCTGGGAGAAGAGGTTGCTGTTTCCTTTCAGACGTTACGGAGGGTTCCAGGTCGCCCACCGCCGCTTGCGACTCATCGGACGGGCCTGGCCGAACCCCCCTCCAACTGTCCCCCTCCCCCTCCTGGTCCTTAGCAGCGCCCCTCTGCTTCCTAAGGGACCCCCGCAGGCAGCCTCCCCTCCCTTCCACTCACCCACCCCTATTAACTCAGACCCGGGCAAAGCCATATTGAGGGGAAACAGCTTTATTTCGCAGGAAATGCGCAGAACCCGTGTCGTGTGAATGCAACAAACCGAGTCTGTTTCCCCCCCACCCCATCCCGCTGCTACGTACCGAACGACCCCCGCCCCATCCTGGCTGCTGGAGGAAACCGCTAAACGGAGCGCTGGGACTGAACCGCTGATCCCTGCTCGTCCGCCCCGTCCGGCTTCTCGCTTCCCGCGGGGGCCTCGGCCCCTCCGTCGGTCGGGTTCCTCTCCACGGTGACCGGGATGGTGCGCTCCAGGCGCGGGGCCTGAATGCGGAGATGCCCGTCGGGGTCGAGGCCGCAGGTCAGGGCTTCCAGGTCGGCGTCGGGGGGCAGCAGCAGCTCCTTATGCACCTGGCGAGACTCGCGGCACACGCAGCCCTCCTCGCCCGCCGCCTCCTTCTCCTGCTTCCCCAGGACCGTCAGCTTCCTCTCTTCCAGCCTGACCGTCAGTTCCTCCGCCGAGAAGCCCTCCACGTCGAGGGCCAGCTGGTGCCAGCGTTGCCCGCGGAGGAAAAGCGGCTGCGTCCGCTCCTTCGAGCCGGGGCCGGGCTCCTCCAGGGCCAGCAGCGGGGCGGGGTCCAGCAGCACCAGGCGCACCCGGTCCGTCTCGTTGAAATGGCCCGTCAGCTGGCTGAAGAGGCTCGGGGCGCCGCCGACGGCCCACCGTCGCGCCTCCCCGTCGGGCTGCCGGCCGAAGCTCCACAGCTGGGGCTCCGGCATTACGCGGAGCTGCTGCCTCCGCCCGTAGCCTTGGCTCGCCATCGCTCCTCCGCTCGGCAGACGACCGCCACCGCTCACTGCGCAGCCCCGACGGCGGGCGGGCTTTTATCCGGGAAGCCTCCCCACCCCCCCGAGTCGTTTACGCCCTTCGCCCAGCTCCGGGGGAGGCTCCGGGCTTGGGTCTTTTGCAAACAGCCCTGGCAGAAGTCCCGCTCCGTGGTAGTTTGGACAGCTGGTGCTCTGACTGTCCTTCTCTGGACTTCAGCTTCCAGAATTCCCCAGCCAACCGTGGCTGGACAGGGTGCAAATCCTCCAGGACCCCTGCAATTTGTATAGGTTCTCCTGCTGGAGCAGGGGGCTGGACTAGAGGACCTCCAAGGTCCCTTCCAGCTCTCTTCTCCTTATTCCTATTCTATTCTATGGTCTAGTCTTATTCTATTCTATTCTATTCTATTCTATTCTATTCTATTCTATTCTATTCTATTCTATTCTATTCTATTCTATTCTATTCCACTTTCTATATTATTCTATATTCTACATTCTACATTCTACATTCTACATTCTATTCTATTCTATTCTATTCTATTCTATTCTATTCTATTCTATTCTATTCTATTCTATTCTATTCTATTCTATTCTATTCGATTCGATTCGATTCTATTCTATTCTATTCTATTCTATTCTATTCTATTCACCCCTGCATAGCATCTATCATCCTGACTTTCAGGTTTCTAATGAAGATATAACTTTACCAAGGCCTTTCTTGTGTGAATGCCCCCCCCCCCCACACTTTCTGCCTACCAGTTTAGAGCGCATGTTTGAATACTAACTCTTTCTAATTTATTGCAGTGTTATTCTTGGATTTTAATAATAACAGTTTGCCTTCCCTTCACCAGTTTGATTTCAGGGAAGGAGAGTAAAATACATGCTAAATAAATAAACAGTGAAACAGCTCTAACCTGAATATGGTTTCCTCATTTCTAATTTGTTCCTGGGGATATTCCATTCCATTCCATTCCATTCCATTCCATTCCATTCTATTCTATTCTTCTCTTCTCTTCCTTCCATTCCATATTTTCTCTATTCTATTCTATTCTATTCTATTCTATTCTATTCTATTCTATTCTATTCTATTCTATTCTATTCTATTCTATTCTATTCTCTTCCTTCCATTCCATATTTTCTCTATTCTCTTTTCTCTTCTCATTTGTATTGTATTGTATTGTATTGCATGGCATGGCATGGCATGGCATGGCATGGCATGGCATGGCATTCTAATTTGGGGTGGGGGGTCCCAGGACTCTTGCTAGAGGAGCAGGTGGCAGCCATGGTTTGTGTGTGTGTGTGTGTGTGTGTGCATTTTGCAGATTGCTCTCGTGCACCAATTTGTGCCCTTTCCTGAACTGGCAGGCTTTGCAGTCCCTCATGCCTTGGTTACCTCCTGTCCAGATTACTGCACTGCGCACTACATGGGGCTGCCCTTGAAACTGACCACCTAGAAGCTACAACCAGTCCAGAATTGGCCATGTGTGCAGTGATTGAAGTTCGCCCGTGTTACACCTCTGTTGTATGAACTGCATTGCTCCCTAGTTTCCTTCCTGGTTCAATTCAAGGTGCTAGTCCTCATCTTTAAAGCCCTCTGTGGCACAGGCACAGGCTATCCAGTGGACTCTGTTACTTCCCGTTCCCAAAAGGGCTAATCGCAAATATGCACCATAATCTGATGCTTGCATTTCTGTGACCAAATTGTGCAGCTTAACCATGTTGCGGTCTCATACATGCATCTTGTGGCAACTGGAATCCTGTAGAAAGTTGGCAATTTGTGATCTTCAGTTTCTTTTTTAAATCTAAAAATTTTTAAAATCTTTTTCAAACCTAGACAGCCTACTAAAAAGCAGAGACATCACCCTGCCAACAAAAGTGCGTATAGGCAAGGCGATGGTTTTCCCAGTTGCAATGGATGGCTGTGAAAGTTGGATCCTAAGGAAGGCTGAGTGCCAAAGAATGGAGGCCTTTGAACTCTGGTGCTGGAAAAGACCCCTGCGAGTCCCTTGGACTGAGAGGCCATCTAACCGGTCGGTCCTAAAGGAGACCAACCCTGACTGCTCTTTAGAAGGCCAGATCCTGAAGAGGAAACTCAAATGCTTTGGCCACCTAATGAGAAGGAAGGACTCCCTGGAGAAGAGCCTAATGCTGGGAACGATGGAGGGCAAAAGAAGAAGGGGACGGCAGAGAATGTGGTGGCTGGATGGAGTCACTGAAGCAGTCGGCGGGAGCTTCAATCGACTCCAGAGGATGGTAGAGGACAGGAAGGCCTGGAGGAACATGGTCCATGGAGTCACGATGGGTCAGACATGACTTCGCAACTAACAACATCAACAATGCATTTTAGTAACACTCTAGGCAAGAGCAGAATGTTGTGTGTTTATGTACTGGGCTCAGCTCACACCTAGCCACCTGTGAAAGGACCAAGTTTTAAACCTCCTGGAGAGTAGGTGTGTATCTTCTTTCTGTTTAGCATCTTAAATCAAAACAAGCTAATTGACTCTTGCATATTTTGCACTTAATTGTTTTATTCATGGAGGAAGCTGGGGTTTTGATCTTACATGCATTGGATCTAGCTGGAGGAACAAAACTGCTGCACGAGTTCCTCTTCCGCCTTTGAATGGTTCATTAAACCACTCAAGTGATTTCTTCCAGGATTATTGTCGGGTGATTTATTTGGCTGTTACGTGCAACTGGTAGACCCGCGTGCGCAGAATTGCAACATGAGCCTGCAGTTAGATGCAGTAACAGTAAGAGAGTTGGAAGGGACCTTGGAGGTCATCTAGTCTAACCCGCTGCTCGCGCTGTACTAGGGATTCGAACCACCGAACTGCCGACCTTTCTGATCGACAAGCTCAATGTTTTATCCACTGAGCCACCTAGTAGGCTTAGATCCTGGATCTAAGATCTAGATCCCTAGATCCCCCCGTCTTACCAACTCTAACCTTCAGATTCCTATAGTATCTGGCCGTTTTGCTGGATTCATAATCAGGGGAGCTGTGAAAGTGTAGAAGGTTGGAGGAAAAGTAAGCTGGATGGCCAAGAGAAATCTCTTGTTTGCTAGGCAAAAATAATTGGGCTTCAGATGTGGTTAAGCCCAGGCCCAGCCTGCTTCTAGGAGAACAAACACCAGGCAGGGAGGATGCCGACAGACGGAGCCTTCCTGGCTGTTTCTATTTACCTTTCTGTGCTGCCATGGCAGCTGTAGCTAAAGCTCCCACCTCCTCTACCTGTCCCTTCGCTCTCCCTGCAGGGCAGGAGCCTCTCACCATTTCACTATTGGGCACTGCACACCAGAACAACTAGACACAAGGATAGTTTTTTCCCAAATGCCATCACTCTGCTTTAACAACTAATTCCCACAACACTGTCAAATAATTTACTAAACCTGAATTACTATTAGTCTTCTCTTCCTTACTAGTATCTATCTCTTCCCACTTATGACTATGACCATGTTGCTTGTATCTTTCAAATATATTGTTTTTATTTGTTTCCTAGTACGATTTGATAGCTTATTAGTAAGCTTGACTATTACTAAGTGTTGTATCTTTTTATTCTTGATGAATGTATTTAATTCTCCTTTTTATTCTTGATGAATGTATTTAATTCTCCTTATGTACACTGAGAGCATATACACCTAAGACAAATTCCTTGTGTGTCCAATCACACTTGGCCAATATAGGGCTTTTAATTCTGGGGATTTTAAATTGGATTGGTTTTTAGAATTTTACTGTTGTTTTTTATTGTGTGAGCCACCCCGAGTCCTATGAGAGAAATGCGGCATATAAATTTTAATAAATATTCTGTTCTGTTGTTGTTCTGTTCTGTTCTGTTCCGTTCCGTTCCGTTCCGTTCCGCTCCGCTCCGCTTCGCTCCGCTCCACTCCTTATTCTACTCTACTCTACTCTACTCCCTTGCATCCTGGAAATAAACCATTTCAATTCCTACCCTCAAAACGATGCTATAGAGCATTGCACCCCAGAACAACTAGACACAAGGACAGTTTTTTCCCCGAATGCCATCACTCTGCTAAACAAATAATTCCCTCAACACTGTCAAAGTAGTTACTAAGTCTGCATTACTATTAATCTTCTCATCCTTCCTATCACCTATCTCCTCCCAATTATGACTGTATGATTGTAACTTTGTTGCTGATCAACCTTAAGATTTACATTGACTGTTTCCCTATAACTATCATTAAGTATTGTACCGTATGATTCTTGATGAACGTATCTTTTCTTTTATGTACAATGACAATGTCCAGTCACACTTGGCCAATAAAGAATTATCTCTCCTCTCCTCTCCTCTCCTATATAGGATAGGATATATATATATATATATAGGGAGATGAGCGGCAAATAAATTTAATAATAATTAATAAAAACGCCACACGATCCCTTCTAAAGATCTGGATGGCTGTGTGTCCCAAAGAAAGCCAGGCAATGGGACCACCAGCTTGGTGATGCAGCTGCTGGAAGCCCCTTTTCCCTCTGGCTGCCCGCCTGCTTGGCCGTGAGGGGCGTGTGTGAAGGGGGTTGGAAAAGGGCACAGGGGACCCTGATAGGCCCCTGCCCCCCTCCCCATGCAAACCCTCTGCCCCTACCCCCCCCCCCAGTGGAAGCTGCAGGAGGCGTCTTTTAAGAAATCCATTAACTTTTATTTGGTGCTCCCTGAGGTTCTCCCCCCCCCCAGGCCCTCCCCGGGGCCCTTAGCTGTCCTTGGCGGGGAGGCTCTTGGACTCAGTGGCCTTGGCCAGGTTCCCGGCTTCCTTCTTTAGCACGTTCAGCAGCGTCTGCGAGCTTTCCAGGATCTAGGGGGGGCAAGAAAGGGGGGGTGGTCACAGGTGGGCTGGCCTCTCAGTAACAGTAGCAAGAGTTAGAAGGGACCTTGGAGGTCACTTAGTCCACCACCCCCACCCCGCTCACAAGCAGGAGACCTGGACTAGGGATCTTTCTGGCGACCAAGTTCGGCGTCTTAAGCCCCTTTAGCCCCTCTGAGCCTCTCACCTTCATGTAGGCTGCCTCACTCTCAACAGTTGGGAGGGACCTTGGAGGTCATCTAGTCTAACCCCCCACCCCACTCACAAGCAGGAAACCCGTCCTAGGGGTCTTTCCCACGGCCCAGTTGGGCGTCTTAAGCCCCCTTAGCCCCTCTGAGCCTCTGACCTTCATGTAGGCTGCCTCGGTCTCGGCGATGGTCTTGTCGAACTCGTTGCGGGAGGCCATCTTGTGGGCCAGGTTCTCGTTGATGCGGGCCAGGCGCTCGGTCAGCAGGCGGAGGTCGCCCTGGAGCTTCCCCTTCTCCTCCTCCTCCTGCCGGATCTGCCGGCTCAGCTCGTCCCGCTTGGCGCACAGCTCCTCGATGCCTGTGGGGGGGATGGAGGGAGGGAGAAAGGGCGGGGGTCGTGGCTCAGGGGCCTCCGGGGTATGGTGACCCCCCCACCCCAGCCCTTCTCTTCCCCAGACCCCTCCCACTGCCCCACTCCTTCCCTTCTCCAGCCCCCCTCCCCCTTCTCTTCCCCAGCCCCCTCTCCACCGCCCCCTCTCCCCACACCTTCCTTTCTCCAGCCCTCTCCTCTCCCCCACCCATCCCCTTCTCTAGCCCCCTCCCCACTTCCCTTCTCTTCCCCAGCCCCCTTCCCACCCCTTCCCTTCTCCAGCCCACTCCCCTTCCCCTCTGTTCCCGAGCCCCCTCCCCACTGCCCCCTCCCCACCCCTCCCCTTCTCTAGCCCCCTCCACATTTCCCTCCCCCTCTGTTCCCAAGCCCCCTCCCCACCACCCCCTCCCCTTCTCTAGGCCCCTCCCCACTTCCCTTCCCTTCCCCAGCCCCCTCCCCACCGCCCCCCACCCCTTCCCTACCTCAGCTCCCTCCCCACCGCTCCCCTTCCCTTCCCCAGCCTCCTCCTCCCCACCCCTCCCTCCACCGCTCCCCTTCTGTTCCCCATCCCCAAAGCCCTCCCCTCCCCTTCTCTAGCCCCCTCCCCACTGCTCTTCTCCAGCCCCCTCCCCCCTTTCCTCCTGTACCCCAGCCCCCTCCCCACCGCTCCCCCCCCCGGCTTACACTTAACCAGCTCGTTGTTGTAGCTCTGCAGCGCCGCTCCTTGCTGGGTCATCGCCGCCGCTGCTCTCCCGGCCCGGCCGCCTTCCCGCCCGTCCGCCCGCCCGCCCGCCGGCTCCTCCTCCTCCCCCAACGGCCGCCCGCCCGGCCGGCCGCGCGATGGAGGTGTCGTCGGCCTGGCGCGCCCTGAGCAGCAGCCTGGTGCCGGCGGCGGCGCTGGGCCCGGGCGCGGAGGGCGCGGGGGCGTCGGGGCCGGAGCTGCGGGCGGCGGCGGCGGTGCTGGAGCGGCGGGGGCTGCTGGCCGAGGTGCCCGAGTGGCTGCTGGAGGTGCTGCAGCGGGACTTGCAGGCCCGGCTGGCGCCCGAGTTCTGGAGCCGCGCGGGCGGGGAGGCGCCGTGCTCGTCGGGCCGCCTGCTGGAAGCCTTCGCGCTGCTCCGCCGCCGCCTGGAGCGCTACCTGCGCGGCCTGGCCCTGCTGGAGGAGTGGCTGCGGCCGGCGGGGCTCGGCCAGCCGGGGGGCCCGCGGGAGAGAGCCCAGGCGCTGCTGCGCGCCGTCCTCTTCTTCGCCGCCCCCGACGGCTTCCGCCAGGCCGTCCGCCGCTTCTACCAGCGCAGCTTCCGCATCTACATGCAGCAGCAGCAGCCGCCCGGCGGAGGGAGCGAGGAGGCGGCGGCGGCGGCGGCGGGGGGCTGCGGCTGCGGCTGCGGAGAGGAGCCCTGCAGCTGCCCGCTGGCCACGGAGCAGTTCCTGCAGCTCAACGGCATCCTGTGGGTACCCTTCGGGGGTTGGGCTAGATGACCTCGGGGGGTCCCCGCCCGCCGCTGACTCTCCTGCCCCTCCACCCTGCAGCCACGAGCTGAACCTGCTGGAGCGGGTGAGCGCCGACGCCGTGACCCACGTCCTGCACCGGATGATCGAGGAGCGCGTGGAGCGGCGCTGCCGGGGCGAGTACGAGCGCTCTTTCCTCGGCGAGTTCCAAGAGGTGGGTGAGAGAAGGGCAGCCTCGGGGGAAAAGGGGCATCTCCCCTGCCCACCTTCTTTTTCTTTTCTTCGTTCATTCATTCGTTTCTTTTGTCAAACATGGACTTTAGATCAGGGGTCGGAAATGGTGTAGGTAGGGGGAAGGGTCGACTAGCTGACCTCCAAGGCCCCTTCCAGCTCTTTATTCTAATCAGGGCTCTCCAGGCTTGGCCCCTTTAAGCCTGGCGGACTTCAACTCCCAGAATTCCCCAGTCAGCTTGGCTTGGGGTGTGTGTGTGTGTGTGTGTGTGTGTGTGTGTGTGTGTGTGTTGGACTAGATGACCTCCAAGGCCCCTTCCAGCTCTTTATTCTAATCAGGGGTCTCCAAGCTTGGCCCCTTTAAGCCTGGCGGACTTCAACTCCCAGAATTCCCCAGCCATTCTGGCTGGGGAATTCTGGGAGTTGAAGTCCTCCAGGCTTAAAGGGGCCAAGCTTGGAGACTCCTGTCCTAGACTATAGATCAGTGATGGCTAACCTTTCTGCCATCACATGCCAAAAGCGGGGGGAGCACGGGGGGGGGTCATGTGCACGTGTGCCCATACCCATAATTCAATGCGCCCCACGCATGCGCAAGGTCCCCCCCCCCACTTTTGGCATGCGATGGCACAGTGGACCCGGTAGGTCAGTTTTTCACCCTCCCCAGGCTCCAGAGGCTTTCTTGGAGCCTGGGGAGGGCGAAAACAGGCTTCCCCACCCCTCTGGAGGCCAGAAAAGGCCCGTTTGCCGACTTCCAGTGGGCCCGGAAGGCCCAAAAATCAGAGCTAGGGCAACATATGCGTGCCCACTGATATGGCTCCATGTACCACCTGTGGCCATCACGGCTATAGGTCAAAGTATAAAGATGGAGGTGAACTAGAAACGGGTACAAGTAAATGGGGACGGTAGGCAGGATGGTGCGCTTATGCCCCATCTCCCGGCCCGCTGACCCTCCTGGCTAAGGGTTCTCCCCTGCCTTCTCTGCCCCTGTCGCCCCAGTGGATCGAAAAGGTGATCGGCTGGCTCAGCACAGTCTTTCTGCAAGAAAACACCGCCACCCTGCCTAACGCAGCCGCCGCCACCACCACCAGCAGTACCCGCACCCTGAAGCGATGGCGCTGCCACGTCCAGGGCTTCTTCTACCGCCTGTATGCCAGCATGCGCATCGAGGAGCTCTTCAGCATCATCCGCGGTGAGTCAGCCCGGGTGGGAGCCTCTCTGGCCGCTAAGCATCCCCCTCCCCACCAAAAAGCCCAGTGCTGGGTGCATTTCCTCACCGTCCCTCCCTCCGGCTGTCCTGGTTTCTGGTACAGATTTCCCGGAGTCGAAGCCTGCGGTGGAAGACTTGAAGTATTGCCTGGAAAGGACCAATCAGCGCCAGCAGCTCTTAACCTCTCTGAAAAGCGCCTTGGAACTCCGGCTCCTCCATCCCGGTGGGTGACCGATCGCCCTTGCTTCTGCCCGGCGTTCCCTCTCAGCCTCCCTGAGGGAGTCTCGCCTCTTGGTGCCCGCTCCTCCTCCTCTCTGTTTCAGGGGTGAACACTGCGGACATCATCACCCTTTACATCTCTGCCATCAAAGCTCTGCGGGAGCTGGACTCTTCCATGGTGATCCTGGAAGTGGCCTGTGAGCCCATCCGGAAATACCTGAGGTGAGAGGGGCCAGTTGGCATTGGCATCTCTCTGCCTGCCCTGGCTTGCTTTCAATGATGTGACGAGTCGGGATTGCCGGGTCTAGTTTTAGTGGTAGATCAGCGGTGAAATCCACTTACCTTTGCTACCAGTTCAGGAACGGGAGCGCGTGGGAGTGGGAGCGTGCCTGTGCTACGCGAGCGCACCTCTTCTTCGTACGCGCAGAACAGTCGTAGGTTCTGTCCGGTTCTGCCGAGCCATTAGCGGTGACGATATGATGTCACCTAACCGGTTCTGTCCCACCCACCCCGTTATTCTTACGTTTTATTTGGCCCCACCCCCAATCTATTGCTGCCTCCTGAGTCCCAGCTGATGGGCTATAAGGAAAAACTGTTTAAACTCTTGTGGTGGGGCTTCAAAGGGCCGCCCTACAGCTGATCAGTGTTAAAAGAAAAGAAATGAGCAGACAAGTGCCTGCAAAAACAAATGAATAGACCAATGCCTGCAAAAATACATGGGTAGACTTGTACAGCTCTGCAAGTAGTTAAAAGCCTGGTAGACCAGTACCTCTGCTAAGTCCTAAAGAATTGTCACATGACCATCAAGCCACGCCCACAAAATAAGCCACGCCCACAGAACCGGTAGTTTAAAAAAAATTAGAACCCACCCCGGCACAGAACCTTCTGCACAGAAAAAACAGAACGTAATGACGTCCCGGCGTGTGGGCAGGTCCCACTGCCAGCGCTACCGGTTCGGCGAGCCGGATAGAACCAGTGGGATTTCACCACTGTGGTAGACTCATCAGCCGCTCCCCCCTAGGACCAGGGAGGATACCGTGCGGCAGATTGTGGCAGGCCTGACGGGGGATGCTGAAGGATCGGCTGACCTGGCAAATGAGCTCTCCAAAGCTGACCCGGTGACGCTGGAGAACGACCAAGAGAGCGAGGACGACTACTCCGATCCCGAGGACTGGGTGCCCGATCCGGTCGATGCCGATCCAGGTGAGTTGGGGCTGCAGTTGGAAGGCACTTTGGGGAGACGGGAACCGGGTCTGAGATGCTTCCGGCCTCTGCCCATGTGCCCCCTCCCTCCTACCAGGGAAGTCGAGTTCCAAGCGCCGCTCCTCGGACATCATCAGCCTGCTGGTGAGCATCTATGGCAGCAAAGACCTCTTCATCAATGAGTACCGCACGCTGCTGGCTGACCGCTTGCTGCATCAATGCAATTACAGTGCCGAGAGGTGAGGCCCACAGCTGCGCCAAGTCCCCGGGGGCAGAGCCAGAAGTGGGGGTGAAATCTAAAAATGTTTGCTACCAGTTCTGTGGGCGTGGCTTAATTAGTGGGCGGAGCTTGGTGGTCAGGTGACTGGGTGGGCGTGGCCAAGTCACTGTCACTTCTTTGCCCTTTTTTAACCTACAAAACAACACAACACAACTGGCTGACCCACAATGTCAAAGCAGCTGTGCTAGACCCAAAATGGCCTCTGCCACAAGCAGGAACCTCACACAGCCACAAAAAGTCCAAAAAACCAACTTTCACACTTTACACACACAAAATTCCACATACAGCTTTGTGAAATTTTGTGTGTTTGTGTAGTTAGTGTGAAACACTACAGAAACACACTCAATCTCAGAAAGCTGCACAAATATTTTATTTTAATTTATTTTTATTTTTATATAAAAGCAGCTAAATTTGAAACTTCCTAAACTTTAAATGGCTAGGTCTAAAAAAAGAACAACTAAAAAAAAATCCCAATTAACTATTTTTTTTAAAGCTCCCAAAGGGGGAAAAAAAACTTACCCAACAGAACAGGGGTCTCCAACCTTGGCAACTTTTAAGACTTGTGGACTTCAACTCCCAGAATTCCTCAGCCAGCTTTGCTGGGAGTTGAAATCCATAAGTCTTAAAAGTTGCCAAGGTTGGAGACCCCTGCAATAAGAAGGTACAAGGCAGGCAGGCAGATAGAGCTGCTCACAGATGAGCTTGATTGCAGGCAGGGAGAGTCAGTTGCTTGCTGATGCAATGGATTGCAGGTATTACAGCAAGCAAAGCAAGGCAGGTGTTGCGATCAGCAGCTAAGGCAAGCAAGCTGGGGGGGTGGGGGGTGTCGGAGGGATTTTTGCTACCGGTTAGCAGGCAACTCAGCTGGGATTGTCAGAGCTTGGCTCCTCAGAGCCATTTAAAAGAAAAAACGGGCTCTGATGATCGTGTGGCTCAGCTGGGAATGGTGGGGGGCGGGGGTAGGGATTTTGCTACCGGTTCTCCGAACTGCCCGCCATCGCTACCTATTCGCCCGAACCGGAAGCATTTCACCCCTGCCCAGAAGGCCTCCCTTTGATCTGCTGCGGCTGGGGATAAGGAGGATTGTGGGGCAGGTGGAGTTTCTCTGCCACTCCTCTGCAGGGGCTGCTGGTAGAGGGTCTCCTCTGCAGAAGGGGAGCAGCAGAGGCCCCGGCAACAGTCCTTCCTTCCTTCCTTCCTTCTCGCTTCAGGGAGATCCGGAATGTGGAACTGCTGAAGCTGCGCTTTGGAGAGGCTCAGATGCACTACTGTGAGGTCATGCTAAAAGTAGGTGCTCCCCCCCCCTTTTTTTTTTTCAAAAAAGTTTTTTTTTATTTTTATAAACAAACATACAATACATAATCCATCCATCAGTGTATCATCTGAGTACATCTTTTGTGTCTTCTCCCTACTCAATCATTTCTCATAATTTGATGTTTGTCATTTCCTTTGTTATAACATTTCTCCCATCTTTCTTTACACTATTACTCTATGTATATCATTTATTTATTTAGTGATTGATTGATTGATTGATTGGTTCGATTTATATGCCACCCTTCTCCGGAGACTCAGGGCGGCTTACAATGCGTTAAGCAATAGCCTTCATTCTTTTGTATATACCTGCTTAGTAGGGCTTTTGCCCCCCCCCACCCCGCCAGCGGTGTTCTTTTTTATACAAAGTCAGCTTATTGCCCCCACAATCCGGGTCCTCATTGTACCTACCTCGGAAGGATGGAAGGCTGAGTCAACCTTGAGCCTGGTGAGATTCGAACTTGCAGTAATTGCAAGCAGCTGGTGCTACTTAACAGCACTTTAGTTTGCTGCGCCACCAAGGCTCTTCTTCTTCTCCAGCCAATAATAAAATTGCCCCCAAATCTGATAATACTCCGATTCTTCTCTTTCTTTAAGTGTCAAAGTCAGTCTATTCATTTCTGCACAATCCAATATTTTCTTACTTATTTCTTCCTCCATGGGAATTTTCTGTTTTCCATTTCTGCACAAATGCTATCCTTGCTGCAGTTAATACACGTACAATCAAGTATATATTTTCCTTACCAAATTTCTCTGGTAAGATACCCAATAGGGGCAGTTCAGGTTTTAAATCTATATGCTGTTGTATCATTTCTTCTAACCATGTTTCAATTTTCACCCAATAATTACTCGCTTCTGGACATGTCCACCACATATGATAATATGATCCTGGTAACTGATGACATTTCCAACATTTTGCAGATTTATCTTGAAACATTCTTGCCCATTTTTCAGGAGACGTGCACCATCTGTAAAACATTATATATTGATTCTCCTTATATGCTGTGGACATTGTTAATTTATAATTTCTTTCCCATAGCTGTTGTCATTTATCTAACTTAATTGAATATACAAAATTCTTTGCCCAAGCTATCATTGTTTCTTTTACCTGTTCTTCTTCTAATTCAATACTAAGTAAATAATTATATATATATATATTTAATTATGTGTTCATCTGTTTCTGTGAGTATCTTATCTAGTTCTGTCATTCCTACATAAAACCATATAATTTAGCATCTTTTTCATATCTTGTTCGAATTTGCATATGTGTATACCAATCCAATTCCATCCCTTGTTCTCCTATAGAGACATTGCCAGGCCACCCCGGTCCCTCCGAAGGCTGATTTTGCTCAGCTGGAGGGCCCGACAAAAAAGGCCCCATTGTGGCCTGTCCAGCTGAGCTCGGACGTCCCTTTCATCTCTCCCACGCAGGACATGGCGGACTCTCGGCGCATCAATGCAAACATTCGTGATGAGGAGCAGAAGCTGCCCGAGCAGGAGAGGCCTCCATTCAGCCTTGAGGCCACCATCCTCTCCAGTGAGTTCTGGCCCCCATTGAAGGAGGAGAAGCTGGAGCTCCCAGGGCAGATCAAGGAGGCCATGGAGGCCTACGCTAAGAAGTACGAAAAGCTGAAGGTAGGCGAGTCCTTCCTCTGCAGCCATGGGCCTCTTCCGTAGCCGGCAGCCAACCACGACGGAGGCCTTCTGTTTCTGCTCCGGGTGCAGCCTAGGTCCCTTCTAGGATTCGGCTGTTCCTTTCTTGCCGTCTTCCTCTCCCTTCACTCAGGACATCCGGCTCACGTGCGGAACAGATATGTGGCTGAGCCGCCAGCCAGGAGCTTCCAGTCTGTTCTGACCTAGGCTTCCTGAGTCAGTAAAAGACACGAGTAGTCCCAATGACCTCTTTTATTTTAACAGCTGTGAATTCTGTTCATTCACAGATGAGTCCCAAATCGTTGTAAAGAGTCCTTCGGGTTAAGGCTGATAATCACCCACCTTTATCTCCCTTGACACTCTGCCAAAGACCTAATTGGCAAAGCCACACCGAGTCCAGAATCAAACAGAGCTTCAGACTTTAAACTGCACAGAATGAACAAAGTTGCTTCCTGCAAAGGCCCACGTGCCTTTGCTCCTCTTTGAAGTCTTATGGGAGGGGCCAATCATCTCCAAGCCTTACTCCTAAGTAGTCCCTTTTGTTTTAGCTTGCCTTCTGGCAGCTCTGCGCATGTGCGCACTGGGAACAGGCTCCCCCTGTTCCTCTGCCTTGCTGAGGTCCGACTCTGGAGGCTCCGGAGGCAGCACGTACCTCCCAGATGGAACTTTCTCTGCCTCCGACGCAGAGCCCTCTTCTGAGCCTTCCCCAGAGTCCAGGACTGGCCCATGTTCCTCCCCAACGTTCTCACTGTCCAACTCTGCTGCCAGCTCTGCAGGCTGCCAGGGGACCACAACATGGTCCTTCAGCTGAGTAATCATCATTCTCCCTGGTGGCTTCTTCACAGGCTATGAGGACCTTGAACTGGAAGCATCACCTGGGCTTGGTGGACCTGGAGTTGGAGTTGGCGGACCGTACGATCTCCCTGTCTGTGTCGCCGGTGCATGCAGCTGTCATCCTGCACTTCCAGGAGAAAAGTAGGTCTCCTGGCTCCATGACGGCCTCCAGCTTCTGCCCTTCTCCCACAAAGGGAGCCCCCAGTCTTCCAGGGAAGGGCCCGCAGACATGTATGCGTACATGTGGGTCCTGTGAGCCAACCATGGGGGAGGGACACATTTGGCAGTGTCAAGGTAGATGGAGGGAAGGTTTCCTACCAGGAGATCCTTTTTGGCCTCCCTACGTGAAGTGATGCCTTGACCCCAAAGTCTTGGGTCCCTCCTTGGGGACCCTTCCTTAGGCTGGGCTCGAGCTGAGGCCCTAAGCAGGGTGGGTGCCTCCTTTGCAGGCGCGTGGACCTTGGAGGAGCTGAGTGAAGCTGTGAAGGTGCCTGTGACTTCCCTGCGGCGCAAGATGACCCTCTGGCTGCAGCAAGGGGTGCTGCGGGAGGAGCCCCCTGGGACCTTCACGGTGATCGAGGAGGAGCTGAAGGACCAGGCCGAGAAAGTGGTGCTGATCGATAGCGATGAGGAGGGGGATTCAGCCATGGCTTCCCAGGCGGACCAGAAGGAGGAGGAACTGCAGGTGCTCATCTGGGGAAGGACAGAGGAGGCTTCCCTCCGTGGACAAGGCTAAGGAGGGAAAGCCAGAGAGCAGCTGAGGTCTCAGCACTGGCCTTCGATTGAGTGACCCTTGTCCGGGCATAACCGTAGCCTTCCACCTCAGGGCTGGCTGGATCCCAGAAGCACCTGAGCCAGAGCTGCCACTCAAGTGTTCTGATCTCTGCCTCGGCTGTCTTTCTGTGTCCTTGTGCCCCCTTTGTAGCTCTTCTGGACCTACATCCAGGCGATGCTGACCAACTTGGAGTGTCTCTCCCTGGAGCGCATCCACAGCATGCTGAAGATCTTCGTGATGACGGGTCCCATGGTGACCGAGATCGACATCCAGGAGCTTCAGGTCTTCCTCCAGAAGAAGGTCCGGGACCAGCAGCTCAGCTACTCGGGGGGTGTCTACCGCTTGCCCAAAAGCTGCAACTGATCTCCTCCACTCCTGAGGGCAACGCCTGATGAGCTGAGAGGTGTGGGTCACTCTGAGACTCTGGCCTGGGATGCTGCCTTGCTTCATCTTGGTGCGTGCAGCCATGGGGTGGGTGGGTGGGTGGGTGGGTGGTGTGTGCGCACAGCCCAAGGGACTGGTAGCAAAATATTTGTTTTGATGGATTTCCTGGTTCATAATAAAAGTGGTTTCCCTTTGAGCCATTGGGACGGTGGTGTATTTTTTCTCCGTGAATTGAACTGGCTGGCTTGCTCCCTTTTGCAACTCGGTTCCTTGCCAACATTTCCCTCCAGCCCCTCTGCAGAATATCGGGAGAAACACGGCTGGGGTGATTGGCCGGATGGTTCCCTCTTTGTTCTAAAGGGGCTTCCTTGCCCACCTGCGGTGTGTTTCTTATCACATACAGAGTTGGTTGCAAAAATCACATCCAGAAGGCACACGTGGACAACTGATGCAGCAGGATACGTTAACTTCTCTTTACATTTATTTATTTCATTTATTTTGTCGCATTTCTATGCTGCCCAACTCCCAATCGACATAGAATAGAACACATGAAAATAAATATACAATACCAACAGTGGTTCTTCCAACGTGGTAGAGAAATTGGTTTCAGTTTTGATTCAGAGAGCAGACAAGACCACACTTGTTTCAGTTCTCAGCACAGCACTTGGGAGCTAAGCCACGCCCAGACTCCAAACTGTTTCAGCTCCCATTGGCTGATTTAGTTGCTGTGCCTATTCATTGGATGACCTTGTTACCATGTCTTCCCAGTCATGAATATTCTGACACGTACTTCTTGCCAAATGAGTACAGCCTCTTAAGTGACAGGATACCGGAGAGGTGGGGAAAGGAATGAAGCTCTGGGGAACTCCCTTTGCCAAGGGCCATGGTCTCCTCCTCCCCCTCTCTGGGGAATCCCAGGAGCTAGGATGTGGTCCTCAAGAGGCCGTTGGCTCTGGGAAACCTAAGGTCCCAGAAGTTTCCCCAAAAGCCACTGAGATGCTAAAGAGACGAGGGGGAAAAAAATCAGCTTTTTATTCTTTGGCCAAAGTAAAAAGTCTTCCAAAACACAGACAAAATGCGTTTGTCTGTGTTTTGGAAATAGACACAGATTTTTTCCTGTGCCACACCCTGCAAGAGTGGCTCAGAGTATTATATGCATTTTACGCCGATAGTTCATCCAATCCAGAGCCAAAGGTTCGTCACCAATGTGATTTTTCAGGCCCCTGTCTCTGTCCATGCTTTGCTATCTTAGGCAGCGAGAAACCAGATAGAAAAGCATACAATTATTTTACAGAATGGATTCCTAACAAATGATTCCTAACCGTAGCAAAATAGTACAAACAACTTTTAACAGAAGCAAAGGTTAGATTGATTCGTGTCAATATGTCCTTTCATTTTCCTCCCTTTTCTTATGACAAGATGCTTCCTGTCCATGGTGGACTAGGGGAGCATTTAAGGACCGTGAGTTTTGCTGATCTAATGGGGGTGTCAGTGGATACTGAGGATGCTAAGACTGCCATCCCGGTGATGGGAAACATATGCTGGATCAGAGGGATGAAACTGGAGGAGGAGGAGATCTCCAAAAGCTAAAAACACTAGAAACTCAGTCCTTTTCCAGTGGGAGAAGATACTGCCAACCAGTCAAAGTCAACTGCCCCAGTCCAAGTCTGCACCGGGATGTGGACAGTTCTCCCCATCCTGGCAGTAATCTCCATAACTTTTTCTGGACCATCTATCTATCTGTAAACAACTTTTATTGTAAGATAAAAATTTTCAACATACACCTTGTTTCTGACAAAAAGTTTAAAGTAAGTCTATAATGATATATATAGCTGTTTTAAACCGAGTCTGCTATTTAGCCATTAAAGTTAAAGGGGGGAGAGAGAGAAAGAGAGATGAAAGACAGAAAGAGAGAGATGAGAGAAAGAAAGAGAGATGAGAGAGAGAGACAGACAGACAAAGACGGGGGGAGAGAAGGAGATGAGAGAGAAAGAGATAAGAGGCAGACAGAAAGAGGGGGGAGAGATGAGAGAAAGATGAAATAGAGAGATTGGAGAGAGAAAGAAAGATGAGTCTATCTCTGTCAGAGAGAGAGATAGACAAAGACGGAGATGAGAGAAAGAGATGAGAGATAGACAGACAGAAGGAGATGAGAGAAAGAGATAAGAGACAGACAGACAGAAAGAGGGGAGAGAAGGAGATGAGAAAGAAAGATAAGAGACAGACAGACAGACAGAGGGGAGAGGAGATGAGAAAGAAAGATAAGAGACAGACAGAAAGAGGGAGGAGAGATGAGAGAAAGAAAGATGAGACAGACGGACAAAGAGAGAGGGGGAGAGAGAGAGAGAGAGAGAGAAGGGGGGGGACAGAGATGAGAGATTCTGGTGTTTTGTTTTCTGTAGGAAACAGATCCAAATCGCTCTTTGAGTGTTTAAGGTTGCAGAAACAGGCAGCCAAGCTAAGTGCCTGAAGGACCCTCATCCTGTCACTTGGAGTCCAGGCACTTCAACAAGCGGTACGCTGGATTCGTATTAGTGGTCCGTGGAATTTAAAAATATGAATTTAGTGGTCCCTGAGGTCCAAAAGGCTGGTGACCTCTGATCCAGAACAATTAAATCAGTGGAATGGCTTTTCTCCAGAAATGGTGGGTGCTCCATCACTGGAGGCTTTTAAGAGATTGGACAGCCGCTTGTCTGAAATGGCGTAGGGTCTCCTACTTCAGCAGGGGGTTGGACTAGATGACCTCCAAGGTCCCTTCCAACTTCGCTATTCTGTTAAATCTGCAGGGCATCTTTGTCAACCCTGGAGATGACCGATGTGTAGCCGTATTTTATTGTAGCCTTCGTACTCTTTTTCTATTAGCTATTAAGAAGGTGGATGCCTTGGATTTTATTTTTTGGGACATGTTACTTGGAGGCTTGGCAATATTTCCCTAAGGATATCTACCCGTCCTACCAGCTCAGTTAGGGTGGGCATCTTCCTAGGCCCTTCCCCTAAATATTGCCATCTGATAGTGATGGGCTGTATGTTAAAATAAAGCCAGGTTATGACGCACACTTGAAAGTAAATCAGGAAGCTGTAATTCCAGAGTGTGTCTGAAAAGAACAAAGAATGTTTATCTACAGGAAATATGCACGTGTAAATCTTATAATAATTCCGGGTAGTTAGAAAACTGACAGAAGTAACAAGAGTTAGACAACTTGCAGGCCTCAGTTAAAAATTAGGAATACAGATGGTCGGCAGCCAATAAAATGTGTATTAGACAAGTCCTGGGGCACAAACTGTAATAATTTTAAATATGGTTTTAATGGGGTTTTAACTTATTTTGTGATTTGTATTATTGATTGTTGTTGTAAACCGCCTTAAGTCCTTCGGGAGAATGGTGGCATATAAATCGCAAAAATAAAAATAAAATAATAAGTAAATTCATTAGCCAAGATTTAGGAATAGGGACAGCTGAGAGACCAATCAAACAAATTGCAGAATTATTACTAAAGTGTTTATTAGATGATATTCCTTATTAGCTCGCCTTGTCCCGCCTATTCTTTTAGTGAAAATGTATAAAGCTTACTTAATCCTTTGTTCTTGGTTTTTGGCATTTTGGCCAGGAACCCTTTTCCTTGGAAAATAAAAAGCAAACAGAAAATGAAATCTGCACCTCGTGTCTGGTGTCCATCATTGGCTTCGGCACCAGGATCAGACTCAAATTGGGGACAACAATAGGAGCTGGGAAGGAGGTCCTTTCTGTGACCGGCTGTGCCATATGGAACACTTGGTGCCACTGAAGTTAGGCAGGTAACTCTGAAGAGCGCTTAAAATCTAGATTTCCTCCCCAGCTGGTACTATAGGGTGAGATGAGATGGGTTGTTTGTGCATTATAGTAAAAACATTATATGCGGCTTTTTCATAGGTCATGCGTTCAGTTCCAATCAAACTTACTGTTCACATGGTTCAAAGTTATGATGACACTGAAAAAAGTGACTTATGACCATTTTTCACACTTATGACCGTTACAGCATCCCCATGGCCGTGTGATCAAAATACAGCCGCTTTGGCAACTGATTCATATTTATGACGGTTGTAATGTCCCGGGGTCACGTGATCTCCTTTTGGAACTTTCTGATCACAGGGGAGGTAGATTCACTTAACGACTGTGTGACTAACTCAACAAAGGCAGCGATTCACTTAACAGCTGTGGCAAGGAAGGTTACTGTAAAATGGGGCCAAACTCGCATAACGAATGTTTCACTTAAGCAACGTAAATTTTTGGGCTCAGTTGTGGTCGTAACTGGAGGCCTACTTGTATTTTGGTAATGCAAGAGGGATGATCCATTTGTCACTAAGTAGGTCAGAGGTCTTCAAACTTGGCCGCTTTAAGACTTGTGGACTTCAACTCCCAGAATTCTCCAGCCAGCATAGCTGGCTGGAGAATTCTGGGAGTTGAAGTCCACAAGTCTTAAAGCGGCCATGTTTGAAGACCTTTGAAGTAGGTAGTGAATCTAGGCAGATTTCTCTTTTGACTCCGCCCCACCACCTCCATATATGTATATATTAATTGTATCATGATTTAACTGTTGCTTATGAGACAGCAGGAGTCCTGCATAAAATTGTCAGTTACGCACGTGATATAAAGAAATAAATAAAACTATCAATTGAAAGGCAGCTGCCTGATTGGGAATAAATTCGCCAGCCCTCCATACCACTCCGTGTACAGATTTGACTCTCCTGGGAATCCCCAGGAGAGTCAAATAAGTCAAAATGGCAGCCATAACCGTGTCATCAAAACCCGGTGTGACTTTTCTACCTGCCATACAATCAGAACTGCCATCCTGATTTTTAAAATTTTTAAGCCTAAGGCAAGAGGTGGTTCTTGACTTACAAGAGTTCATTTAGTCGGCTTTTGTAGCTAAGGGGAGACTAGAATTCCCAGTCACCTGGTGACTAGTCCAAGGTCAACCACTCAGGCCAGCTTTCGTGGCTAATGAGAGACTAGAATTCCTCGTCTCCTAGTGAATGACCCAAGGTCAACCACCCAAGCCAGCTTTCGTGGCTAAGGAGAGACTAGAATTCCCAGCCACTTTGTGACTAGTCCAAGGTCAACCACTCAGGCCAGCTTTCATGGCTAATGAGAGACTACAATTCCTCGTCTCCTAGTGAATGGCCCAAGGTCAACCACCCAAGCCAGCTTTCGTGGCTAAGGAGAGACTAGAATTCCCAGCCACTTTGTGACTAGTCGAAAGTCAACCACCCAGGCCAGCTTCCATGGCTAATGAGAGACTAGAATTCCTCATCTCCTAGTGAATGGCCCAAGGTCAACCACCCAAGCCAGCTTTCGTGGCTAAGGAAAGACTAGAATTCCCAGTCACCTGGTGACTAGTCCAAGGTCAACCACCCAAGCCAGCTTTCCTAGCTAAAGAAAGACTAGAATTCCCAGTCACCTGGTGACCAGTCCAAGGTCAATCACCCAGGCCAGCTTTCGTGGCTAATGAGAGACTAGAATTCCCCCGTCGCCAGCTTTCTATCCTGGCTCCTTAACCACTAGACCAAACTGGGCCCAATAATTAAATTAGTTATTAAATTAAATGAATTCCATAAATTCGTTTAAAAAAAAGCATGTAAAATTGATGTAAGGTGCAAAATCAACCCAATTTAAGCCGATCTCCGGCATCTGAGCCCCCTTCCCCCCACCCCCATCCCCGCATCGCCTCTTGCAAAAACCGGTGCGAGGGCGGGAAAACCTTCGGGTCGACGAAGGCGGGTGCATTTGCAACTCGACCCGCCTGCTTCCGAGCCCGTCTCAGCCGATGCAAGCCTAGAAAATATCCCGTCTCCTCGCAATTCTTGCAAAAGCCTTCTGGAAAAGCCGAAAAGATCGACGCCGCGTTATCCAATTGCAACGGTGCAATTGACTGCAAGGATGCAACTGAATGCAACGATGCGACGGAATGCAACGGTGCAACGGATTGCAAGGATGCCCCTGACCCAGCGCGGTCACGTCTGCAGGGACCGGAGGGCGGCAAATCCCCGGGTTCGCTTGCTCCTCGCCGGGCCCAACACTTGGCAACTTTGTTTGCTGCAAAGCCAGCCGGGCTCTCGCTCCGCCCTTTCCCCGGGCGGGCTTGGCAGCCGTTACACCGCTCCCATCCCTCGCCACAGCAGCGTCGTCGAGGCGGGCCAGTCCAGCAGCAACAGCCGCCGCCACCCGCGTCTCTCCTCGCTCGCCGGCAGCTTTTGCTAGACGGTGGAAAGAGCAGCTCAGCCCGGCGGCTCCCTGGACGCCATGTCGAGTTTCTCCCGCGAGTGCCGGCTGCGCTTGACCCGCGGGGCCCCGCGGAGCTTCGAGTGCGTGTCGCTGGGGATGCCCCCGCAGGCGCTGCTGGACCAGCTGGTGGGCGACCTGCAGAGCCACCTGGAGGAGATGGAGCGGCTGCGGGTGGGCTTGCTCGACGCCTATCCGCGCCTCTCGGGCTGGCAGAGCGGCAGTATCGGCGGCGGCGGCGGCGGAGGAGGCGGCGGCGGGCCCCGTCGGAGCGGCTCGAGCAGCGGCATCCCCCGGCTGGAGCAGAGCGACGACGGGCGCACCTACTACTTCGGCCTGGAGGTGGGCGACTTCTGCCCCGACGAGCTGGCGGTCAAGGTGGACGGCACCAAGCTGACGGTCTGCGGCCGGCGGGACCAGCGGAGCGAGGCTTCCGACGGCTGCGTCTGCCACGAGGTCCGCGAGGTGCGACGGGAGCTGCTCCTGCCCGACGACGCCGACCTGGAGGCGCTGACCTGCTGCTTGGCCCCCGAAGCCGGCCGGCTCCGCATCGAAGCCCCCCGCCTGGGCTCCAGCCCCGCTTGGGAGCGCACCGTCCCCATCCCCATCTGCCGCAACGACGGGGCGGGCGGCGGCAGCTCGCAAGGCGGCCGGAGCCCCTCGCCCGGCAGCCCCGAGAAAGCCGGCATGTGAGAGCCGACCCGCCCGGGATGCTCCCCCAGTTTCGTTCGTTTCCATTGTTGGACGGGGAGTTCTTTATAAGGAAAAAGGGGTGGGGTCGTTAGAGAAGGGGGGGGGACTCATTCGGCGCGGCGGCGGCGAATCTGGACTTCTCCCCGACGTGGCGAGCGACGGGCTCCAAAGTTGAAAGTTTTCGTTGAGTTTGTTTGAATAAAGTTGAGTTTTTGTGCATGCAAATCCCGTGTGGACATTTTTTCCCCCATCGAATTCAGCAATACCCGTTGGAAGGGGTCTGGCGGGTCATCTAGTCCACCCCTCCACTTAAGCAAGAAGGCTGCATACCAGGGGTGTCCAATCTTGGGGAACCTATGGATAATTCCCCAGCCAGCCTTCTTGCATTGGCTTTCTTTAGGCAGCTTTGCAGAAAAAGTAGGAAGGGACCGGGTCATCTAGTCCACCCCTCCCCTCAAACAGGAGGCTCTACCGGAGGAGCTTAAGGGCTTCGATTCCCAGAACTCCCCCCAACCCTGCTGCATTGGCTTTTGGGGCAGCTTTACATAAGAAGAGTCCGAAGGGATCTGGTAGGTCATTTAGTCCAACCCCCCCCAAAGGAGACCCTGCACCATTTCTGACAGCTGGCAGTCCAGTCTCTTGAAAGCCTCCAGGGCTGAAGCTCCCGTAACTCCTGGAGGCAAGTCCTGATTAAAATAACTGATTAGAATAACGAGTTGGAAGGGACCTTGTAGGTCATCCATTCTACCCCCAAAGCAGGAGACCTTACACCATTTCTGATAGATCACAGTCCAGTCTCTTCTTGAAGGCCTCCAATGATGAACCTCCCACAACTTCCAAAGGCAACTTCTGTTCCACAGTTGATGGTTCTCAGCGTCAGAAAATTTTTCCTTATTTCCAGATTGAATCTCCTCTTGGTCAGTTTCCATTGTTCCTTGTTTGGCCTTCAAAGGTGCTTTGGAAAATAGCTTGATCCCCCTCCTCTCTCTGGCAGCCCCTCCCTCAAATATTGGAAGATGCTATCCTGTCTCCCCTGGTCCTTCTCTTCCGTAGACTAGCCAGGCCCAGCTCCTGCAAAGGTTCTTCATATGTTTTACTCTCCACTCCCCCTAATCCTCCTGGTTGCTCTTCTCTGCACTCTTTCTACAACTCAGTTTTAAAGGCTTGTCTGAAGCTGCCTTTCCTACGTGGTTGGGATATCAGGAGTGCTAGCTAGGATTGGATTTGGATAAAGAGCAGCAAATGTTCCTAAACCTTCCACTGTTTCGTTTTCTAAAGATAGCGGGGATAAAATTTGCAATGCGTGGAGGCTGCAGGTTTTAGAGCCGGCTTTTCTGTGTCACGCCATCCTGGAAAGCATCCAAACATTTGCAAGAAAGCAAGCCCAACCCCCACCCCAGAATTAATGCAGCTGCCTCCAAACCCTCCTTTGAGCCCAGGCTCCTGAGTTTAAGAGTGGGAACACCAAAACCCCAAAAGATTTTGCAGATAAAAAAAAAGAAAAAGGGGGGGGGGAAGCAGCTTGCAAAATTTGCTCCTGTCGATTCCTGGGACCCTGGCTTTAAATCCACCCTCGCAAAACCCCAACTCAGTGCAGCCAGTTCTCTCGTTGCAACCATTTTGTTTAGTGACCGTTACAAAGTGACAATGGCATGGGGGGAGGGAGGAGAAGGGGCAGGGATTGCAACTGATCATCACACTTATAACAACCTGTTGCAGTAACGCCACAATGATGGGATCGAAATTCAGGAAACTTGGCACCCAGCATGTATTTAGGGATATCTGCAGCATCCTTGGGTCATGAGGCAAGCCGTATTCACTTAATGACTGCACTAGTAACCACCGTGGTTTACTTAATAACCATGGCAAGTCATAAAACTGGGTATAACTCGCTTAAAAACTGCCTTGCTGAACAGAAATTCTGCTCTCAATTGTGGCCGTAAATTAAGGATTATCTGTAGCAGTGCAGGAAGGTTCTCCCCACCCCCAATCTGAGATCCTTGCCAGAGATTCCCGCTACAGCGAGGGGCCACAGAAGATCCCATCTCCCAGGGTGGGCTTCCGCAAGGCCTGAGATACACAACCCATCAACCTGGGCCTCGCAACCAAGGCCTGTGCTGGGGAGCGGGCGATGGGACGCAGCTCCTGAAGCCACGGCTGAGAAAACCTGCAAGGAAGGTGAGAAGGCGAGACCCTCGGAAGAAGGGTAATGTCAAAATATTCAGCATACACCCCGAAAAGCCAAGAAACCGCTTAAATGAAGAGCAGAATCTAGAATAACAGAGTTGAAAGGGACCCTCAGAGGCCTTCTAATCTAACCCACTGCTTCAGCAGGCGACCCTAGGCCGTTTTAGACAAATAGTTGCCCGATCTCTTCTTAAAAGCCTCCATTGATGAAGCACCCAGAACTTCTGGTGGCAAGTTGTTCCACTAGACCAGTGATGGCTACCCTTTTTGCCATCGCGTGCCAAAAGTGGGGGGAGCGCGGTGGGGTCACATGTACGCATGCCCACGTGCATAATTCTATGTGTCCTGCCCCCCCTCCGCTTTTGGCACGTGATGGCACAGTGGGCCCAATAGGCCCGTTTTTTGCTCTCGCCAGGCTCTAGAGCCTTTCTAGGAGCCTGGGGAGGGCAAAAACGGCCTCCCCCCCCCCCTCAGAGGCCCTCTAGAGGCCGGAAACAGTGTGTTTCCTGACTTCTGGTGGGCCCAGAAGGCCTGAAAATCAGCTGGCTGGCGCACGCATGCGTGTCAGAGCTGAGCTCGCGTGCCCACCTGTGGCCCCCGTGCCCTAGGTTCGCCATCACAGCACTAGACCATTTCAGACAGGCGGCTGTTCAGTCTCTTCATAAAGCTTCCAGTGACGAAGTACCCACAACAAAATAAGAGTTAGAAGGGACCTCGAAGGTCTTCTAGTCTGACCCTCTCCCATTCCAGACAAGCCTCCAGCGATGGGGCACCCACGTCTAGTGGAAAGCTGTTTCACTGCTTTCTTCATCTCGCCGTCAAGAAATTGGTGGTTAAGGTTTGTTAACTTCGAATGGTTGTAAGTTGAGGGCTAACCTGTGTGGGGGAAACGCCCTGGGGAGGTTGGACAAAGATGCTGCCAAGAGAACGATCCGTATCTCGGAGGAGGGAGCTCTGATGGCCTATGGGGAAGATGCTGCCTGAGAAGAGTTAGAAATCAGGGGTCTCCAAACTTGGCAATTCCTCCCAGGAATTCTGGGAGTTGAAGTCCACACATCTTAAAGTTGCCAAGTTAGGAGACCCCCCCAGGTTATATAATAGATAAAAGGCAGCATAGCCCTGAGATGGATAATGGGTGGGGCAAGAGGCCTAGAAGAGGCCCTCCCTAGTTTCTTGGGTGGTAAAGGAGAGGAAGGGAGAACTGTATTTCTAGATTTGCAAGGTTCTGTCAACGCAGCATTTACAATAAAGTAAAATCAGCTCGCCTGATTGCAAATTCTATCGGGTTTATCCTGGGAGGCCGTCACCAATCTTGCAAGATTCTTTCCAGTCTGTTTCCTTCGTCCACTGTCTGTGATTCCTCTTATCTGATTGTTCCCTTGGCAGCATCTTTGTCCAATCTCATAAGGTGTTTCCCTCCCCCCCAATACAGGTAACCCTTGACTTACATTCATTTTAGTGACCGTTCAAAGTTACGACACTAAAAAAAAAAAGATGAATTTTATACAACCATTGTGGAATCCCCATGGTCACTTGGCAACTGGCTTGTACTTATGACGGTTGCTGTGTCACGTGATCCCCTTTTGCGACCGTCTGACAGTAACAGTCAATGGGGAAAATCAGATTTCATTTAACGACTGTGTGACTCACTTAACAACGGAGGCAGGAGGGGCCAAACTCACTGAACGAGTGTCTCCCTTAAGCAAAGGACGTTTGGGGCGCGACTGTCGTAAATCGAGGACTGCCTGAACCATGGGAAAAGTCCCAGCCTTTCTTCCTCGAAGGGCTCCGGTTTCAAGAAAAGGATGTAGTGAAATATTTCACATAAGGTAAGTCGGAGGTTTGCCCAGCCGGTAGCTGCTCTTAACAAGGGTCAGCCCCGACCAGTCAAGAGGAGGGAAGCCTCCTCCCTGTCCACCCTGAACATCTGGAGCAAGCAAACCGTGTCTGTGGGCAGATGGGCACGAGGCCAGCAAGTCCGCAGCGCGTGAATGCAAAGAGAGAAGGAGAAATCAGATTCCACACAGATCATAATTCATGAGTGGGGAACAAAAAGAAAAATACACAATTCTCCAAGCAAGAAAAGGCACATCAAAGGGCAGTGTTGCCAAAGGCTTCTGTTTGGGGGAGGCGAGATGGTGGTGGGTCCACATGGGGGACCCCCACCCGATTTTACAGCCAGTGCATCCTAGCCTAGCGCTCTCCAAACGTGGCTTTGAAGACTTGTGGACTTCAACTCCCAGAATTCTGCCTGGCTGGGGAATTCTGGGAGTTGAAACCCACAAGTTGTAAAGCTGCCAAATTTGGAGAGCCGCCCCCCGCCGCCCCCTTGCTCTAGCCTGCGGGGACGCTCTGCTTTCTCTGACTGTGATTCGAAGCGGCAAACAAATACATCGGATTTGGGGGTGGACAGGCTGTGGGGAGTTGGGAAGGCAGCTCACTCGTGTCCTGACTTCACCGTGATTACCGGCATCCTTCCTGCATCCTACCAGCGATTTGCATCTGGTCCAGCCACACCCCCGCGCTGGAATGCAGAAAATTTGGGTTGGGTTGTTCTATCAACCCAACAGATTGTGGTGGGCTTCTGGAAGAGAACCACCCTTCTGCTTTCTCTGTCACTTGGCCAACACTCCAATAATCCCCAGCCAGCTCCACGTGAAAGGTGACAGAGACTTGCGTACAGGTGTGTGTGATGCAGGGTAACGGAGTTGGAGAGACGTGGAAAGACTTTGGAGGTGAACCGCGCAGGGGTTGGCATGGGAGCCCACAACCCCCAATAATTTGGGGTCTTGTTCAGTCCGGATTCCCACAGCAGGCACCAGTGGGTTTCAGTTTGCGACACCAGAGTGATGCTCAGGAGCTGTTGTCCTTCTGCAGGTCGAGGAGGAGCAGGTAGAGCTTTCTCGTCACCGCCACCTGAGATGTGGAAGCAAACCAAGGTTAAGTGGCTGCTGCTGGGTGGGGAGGGAAAGCAAAGGATTGCAAGATTGGCTGGGAAACTGTCACAGAACGTTGAGAATGAAGATCATGGGACTCCAGCATCAGCCAATAGGGTTGAAGCAGCCGTAGTTTGCCCAAATGTCATTTCCTTTGGAGTCCTGGGTCCCAGATTTTGAACTCAGTTAGCCCATTTGAGCCTTATAAAATAATCTTTATTGTCATTTTTTACTGTGGCCATATTGGCACACATTAAAAATGAAATTCCATTACATATAGCAAAGCACTTAAATTTATATATAGCTTCACAGTGCTTTCCAGCCCTCTCTAAGCAGTTTACAGAATCAGCCTCTTGCCCTCAGGAAGCTGGGTCCTCATTTTACTGGCTTCGGAAGGATGGAAGGGTGAGTCCACCTTGAGCCGGTCAGGATCGAACTCCTGACAATGAGCAGGGTCAGCCTGCAATACTGCACTCTAACCACTGCCCCACCATGGCCTTTCCTTTCCTTTCCTTTCCTTTCCACCTAGCAACAGCACTTAGAATTATATACCGCTTCAGTGCTTTACAGCCCTCTCTAAGCAGTTTAGAGTCAGCCTACTGTCCCCCAACAATCTGTGTGTGTGTGTGTGTGTGTGTGTGTGTATCTACACCCATACTTATAAATACATATAAATGTTAACCACTGTCCATTTTGAATGCATAGCGGAAAGAGGAAACTTGAGAGTTCACAAGGTTGATACTGTTTGGAACAAAACTGGCTGAATCTGGATGTTCTGCTTTGGGTACCACAAATCCCCGTTCCCAGAAAGTAACAAGAACAGGTTATGAAGATGTATAGCATCCATGACAATTCTATGGACCCTGCTCAAGCATCACTTATGTGCCGTGTCCTGGATACAAGGGAGTGAACTGCCAATAATCTTTCCTGCTGTCCTCACCACTCTCTGCACTGCCTTCCTGTCTAAAGCAGTAATGCTTCCAAACCAGACAGTAACCAGCAATATGACGGGATGCTTTTGATTATAGAAAGTGGTAAGGACAGGGGGAGAAAGATTTTCAAAAGTCAACTGGACTTTTCTTGGTTTGTGTTCCTTGAAAACGTTTCACTTCTCACCCAAGAAGCTTCTTCAGTTCTTCAGAATATACAACCATACAACTTCAGAACAGGTTGTGAAGAGAATGTGTCGTGTCCCAGACAATCCTACGGTCCCTACTCGAGCACTGCTTCTAGCCCATGTCTTGGATAGAAGGGAATGAACTGCCAATGATCTTTTCTGCTGTCCTCACCACTCTCTGCACTGCCTTCCTGTCTGAAGCAGGAATGCTTCCAAACCAGACAGTAATGCAATATGACAGGATGCTCTCGATCGTCCTATATTGGAAGTGGTAAGGACAGGACAAGGAAGATGCCCTTTTCTCATGCGATGTAGAAAATCCAGGAGCTGCTGTGCCTGCTTCACTGTTGAGCGGCCAAGCCAGCCTACTCGTTAGCTCCACACCCTTGGTTCCAAAATTGTGCGCCGTTCTGATGTACCGTTGTGCCCAGATAAAGGTCACGACAAGAAGAGTTTTAGCAATACAGATAGGCCTCGACTGACAACAATTCGTTTAGTAACTGTTCAAAGTTACGACGACACTGAAAAAAATGATCTTTTTTCAGTTACGGCCTTTCCAGCATCTCCACGATCATGTGATCAAAATTCAGATGCTTGGCATCTGGTTCGTATTTATGACGATCGCTGTGTCCCAAGATCGCGTGATCCCTTTTTGCCACCTTCCGACGAGCAAAGTCAGTGGGGAAGCCGGATTCACTTAGCAACCAGGTTACTAACTTATCTACTGCATTGATTCACTTAACGACGGAGATGAGAAAGGTCGTAAAAAGGGGCAAAATTCATTTAACAAATATCTCACATAACAACAGAAATTTTGGGCTTGACTGTGATCCTAAGCCGAGGACTACCTGTATATAGATAGATGTGTAAGTGATGAGACCCCCCTGAATTCTGCCTCCCCTCGATCTATTTTATGGTCACAAGTCCAACATTAGAGGCATTTCTTTCTCTCTAGCATGGCCTTTCTGAGCAAAATGAGGTTTAAAATATGGGGCTGGCCCACCACCTTTCTCCCCACCGCCTGTACCTGGTAGGTCTCGGGATCCTGCAGCCTCTTGTGGACAGGATTGAGCTTATCCAAGGACATCTGAGCGTGAGCTTTGATCTCCAACAGGGTAGGGAGCGTCCGGCAAACCTTTGGGGGTGAGAAAAGCAGAAAGAGAAGAAAAACAGGAACATAAATGGTCTGACGGCAGCCCCTTTCTATTCTAAACAGCCGCAACAGCGAATATAGGTAGTCCTTGACTTACAACCATTCGTTTAGTGACGGTTCAAAGATACAGGTAGTCCTTTGACCACAATGGAGCCCAAAATTTACGTTGCTAAGAGAAAGCATTATGTAAGAAAGCATTGGCCCATATTACGACTTTATTTGCCATGGCTGTTAAGTGAATCATTGCATGGAGTTCCACCAGTACGCTGACGACACCCAGCTGTGCATCTCCACTCCAGGCCACCCCAACGATGCCCTTGAAGTGATGTCCCAGTGCCTGGAGGCCGTGCGGGTCTGGATGGGGAGAAACAGGCTCCAACTCAACCCTTCCAAGACCAAGTGGCTGTGGCTTCTGGCGTCCCGATATAGCCAGCTGGTGCCATCGCTGACTATTGGGGACGAGACATTGGCCCCCACAGAGAGGGCTCGCAACTTGGGCGTCCTCCTGGATGCACGGCTGTCTTTAGAAGATGACGGCCGTGGCCAGGGGGGTTTTTTATCAGGTTCGCCTGATACGCCAGTTGCGTCACTTTCTGGATCGGGACTCCCTATGCACGGTCACTCACGCTCTCATGACTTCCCGCCTGGACTACTGCAATGCCCTCTAGATGGGGCTCCCTTGGGGTGCACCCGGAGGCTCCAACTGGTCCAGAATGCGGCTGCGCGGGGTATTATGGGAGTGACGGGGCTCTCCCATGTGATACCTCTCCTGCATGAGCTGCACTGGCTCCCGGTGGTCTTCCGGGTGCACTTCAAGGTGTTGGTGACCACCTTTAAAGCGCTCCATGGCTTAGGGCCGGGGTATTTCCGAGACCGCTTTCTGCCACCAATAGCCTCCCACCGGCCAGTACGCTCGCACAGAGAGAGCCTCCTCAGGGTGCCATCGGCCAGACAGTGTCGGCTGGCGACCCCCAGGGGGAGAACCTTCTCCGTGGCGGCACCCGCCCTCTGGAATGACCTACCCCCGGAGATACGCAGGATTCCAGATCTCCGGACCTTTCATCGGGCCCTTAAAACCCATTTATTCCATCTAGCTGGGCTAGCCTGATCCCATCCTCTGTTTTAAATTGGAACTGATCTTAAATTGGACTGTTTTAATTGTCGGCCAAAAATATTTAATATTTTAAAATTATTTTAATTCTTGTATACCGTTTTATCTTGGCTGTTCACCGCCCTGAGTCCGCAAGGAGAAGGGCGGTTTATAAATTGAAACAAACAAACAAATAAATTTGTTAAGTTAGTAACACGGTTGTTATATGAATCTGGCTTTTCCATTAACTTTGCTTGTCAGAAGGTCGCAAAAGCAGATCGCATGACCCTTCAACCGTCATAAATATGAGACACTGAGTTTTGATCACGTGACCACAGGGTCACGCGCAAGAGTTATAAATGTGAAAAACGATTGCAAGCCACTTTTTTCCGTGCCGTTGTAATTCTGAACTGTCACTTAAATGAACTGCTGTTCGTTCGAGAAGTGCCTGTACAACAGAAGGGAAAAAAGTGACTTATGACCGTTTTTCACATTTATGACCATTGCAGCATTCCCATAGTCATGTGATCAAAATCTAGATGCTTCGGAACTGATTGTTTATAGTGTCCTGGGATAACGTCAGGGGTGAAATGCTCCTGGTTCGGACCGGATCGCCTGATCTGGTAGCAATAGCGGCGGGTGGTTCGGAGAACCGGTAGCAGAAACCTCTGCTGCCCTCCCTCCTCCCACTATGCCCAGTTGAGACGCACGATCAGAGGCTTTTTTTTTTTTTTTACTTTTTAAAGCATTTTTTCTACAACTTCTTCTGCCGAAAAAATGCTTTTAAAAGTTAAAAAAAAGAGCGTCTGATGATCTCAGCCGAGTTGCCTGATCATCAGAGAGGCTTTTCAAAGCATGTTTTTGCATTTGCAGAAAAAATGCTTTGAAAAGTTAAAATAAAAATAAAAACGTGGCCACGCCCACCTAGTCACATTACCCCCACCCCCAAAAGCCACGCCCACAGAACCGGTAGTAACAAATATTACATTTCACCCCTGGATCATGTGACCACTTTTTGATATCTTCTGAAAAGCAAACTCCATGGGGGAAGTGTCAGAGTATGAATATTCATAGACTAGAATAGACATACCAATAGATCAGCCAATGGGGACTGTTTGGGTAGACATGGTAACAGGTCAGCCAATGGGGACTGTTTGGGTAGACATGGTAACAGGTCAGCCAATGGGGACTGTTTGGATAGACATGGTAACAGGTCAGCCAATGGGGACTGTTTGGGTAGACATGGTAACAGGTCAGCCAATGGGGACTGTTTGGATAGACATGGTAACAGGTCAGCCAATGGGGACTGTTTGGAAACTGAAACATTGTATGGGGCCATAAGAGACCGTCTGGAGCCTGGGCATGGCTTAGACTTGCTGAACTCTACGTAAAAGTTGGTTTGGCCTCTGTAATGGCTGCCTCTGTACAATATATTAGCCTCTGTGTTTCTCTACTCCGGAATGACTTGCTTCTGTGAAATATTGCTCGTCTCCCTGATTTTGTAAGCTGAATATTGAATATAAAGAAGTTTCTTAATATGTAAAATTTGAATCCTGCAGAATTATTTACTTGTGTGTCGGATTGTGTGTGCTGCAACAAAATCTGACAGGAAGCCACATTCGGTTAATGACCAGTCGATTCACTTAACAACTGAAGTGATTTGCTTAACGACCATGGGAAAAAGGTCGTAAAGCCAGGCGTGACTCACTTAGCAATGGAAATTCTGGTTCCAAGGATTAGAACGAGGACTACCGCTCCCATATTCATCACCCAAACGTGGATCTCTTGGCTTCCAAGCGAAGGTCTTTGAGAGGGACCTTGGAGTCCTAGTGGACGATCACTTAAAACATGAGCCAGCGGTGCATAACAGCAGCCAAAAAAGTGAATACAATCCTTGGTTGTATAAACAGAGGCGTAGAATTAAAGTCACGTGGAGGATTTGCACCGCTTTATAAAGCTTTAATAAGGCCACAGCTGGAATTCTACATCCACGTTATAAAAAAAAAGATGTTGAGACTTTGGAAAAAGTGCAGAGAAGAGCAATTTAAGATGATTAAAGGCCTGGAGGCTAAAACAAATTAAGGATTTGGATATGGCCAGTCTAGAGAAAAGAAGGACTAAGGGGGACATGAGAGCAGTACTCTAGTATTTGAGGAGCTGCCCCAAAGAAGAGGAGGGGGTCAAATTATTTTCCAAAGCCCCTGAAGGCAGGACAAGAAACCATGGATGGAAACTAATCAAGGAGAGAAGCAGCCTGGAACTAAGGAGAAACTTGGTAATAGTGAGAACAACTGACCAGTGGAACAGCTTGCCACTAGAAGTTGAGGGTGCTCCATCACTGGAGGCTTTTAAGAAGAGATTGGACAGCTATTTGTCTGAAATGGTAGAGGGTCTCCTGCTTGGGCAGGGGGTTGGACTAGAAGACCTCCAAGGTCCCTTCCTGCTCTATTCTGATTAATTGGATAGCTTTGGATAGCTCAACAGGCTAATAAGCAGACTAAAGCCTGTTATTAACATCCAGCTGTCTGCAACTGAACCAGTTCGGGTCTCAACAGGCTCAAGGTTGACTCAGCCTTCCATCCTTTCTAAGGTAGATAAAATGAGGACCCAGTTTGTGGGGGCAATAAGGTGACTTTGTATAAAATATACAAAAGTACGAAGGCTATTGCTTAATGCATTGTAAGCCGCCCTGAGTCTCCGGAGAACGGCGGCATATAAATCAAATTAAAAAAAAAAATTGAGGTTGCATTTCTCTCCTCTTTCGGGATGAGATTCCATCATGCCCGGAGATATCCTGCTGCAAGACAGCCCGATTTCCAGACTGGCAGAAGTATACTCCCTTACCTGTCCATCTTTAAAGTAGACGAGGTGAAGGATTTCCACTGCCGAAGGAATCACCTTCCCGGCTTTCTCGGTTCCTCCCAAAGACCAATACTCCACCTCCTGGCCAGCCTCAGGAGCCGACTCTTCCTCCAGGGCCATAAGATCCATGCATGGGAAGCCTGCAGAGAGCCAGAAGATGCGAGGTTAGAAGTAACACCTGGCTTATGATGGATGGCCCCTGTCTCATCCGGCAGTTCTTCTCCTGGCCAGCTAACTGTCCACGAAAGACCCACAGCAGGTGGTGTGATGACCTGGGACAAGGCACGAAAGTCACACAGCCAGCTGAGAGTTCAAATTCCCTTTTAATGCTCCAAATTAGGTAGGATGTGGTAGGATAGGATAGGATAGGATAGGAGGATAGGACAGGACAGTGATGGCTAACCTTTTTGCCATCGCGTGCCAAAAGCGGGGGGAGTGCAGTGGGGTCACACGAACGCGTGTCCACATGCATAAATCTATGCGCCCCCCTCATGTTCCCCCCCACTTTTGGCACGTAGTGGGCCCGGTAGGCTCGTTTTTTGCTCTCTCCAGGCTCCAGAGCCTTTCTAGGAGCCTGGGGAGGGCAGAAACGGCTTTCCCCACCCACCCCCAAGAGGCCCTCCGGAGGCCATAAACAGTGTGTTTCCTAACTTCTGGTGGGCCCAAAAGGCTCGAAAATCACACACGTGTGCGTGCTGGAGCTGAGCTTGCATGCCCACCAATATGGCTCCGTGTGCCATCCGTGTCATAGATTCGCCATCACGGGGATAGGATATGTTAGGGTAGGGTAAGATAGGAGGATAGGATAGGATGGGATGGGATGGGATGGACAGGACGGGATAAGGCAGGACAGCTGGCTGAAGAATTCTGGGAGTTGGACCCCCAATCCTAAAACTGCCAAGGTTGGACACCCAGGCTCCAGATAGTCATTGGGGTTGCTCAGTGGGTTTAGCTCCTCCACAAAGTGGGTCACAGGTAGTCACAGTACCTCAATATCTACTTCCCACAAGCACTGAACGTCTCTGCTAAGAAAATGCTTGCCTTTCCAAGATCCCAGGAAGTTGGGTAGGCCAAGAGACCAGGGGTGAAATGTAAAATTTGTTACTAGCGGTTCTGTGGGCGTGGCTTGGCGGTGGTGGGGTAATGTGACTGGGGTGGGCGTGGCCAGCTTTTTTTTTTTTAACTTTTCAAAGCATTTTTTTCTAATGCTTTGAAAAGCCTCTGCCGATCAGGCAAATCAGCTGGGATGGTCAGAGAGGCTTTTTAAAAAATGCCTCTCTGGCGATCAGGCAACTCAGCTGGGATCGTCAGAGACTTTTCAAAGCATTTTTTTAACCACCTCTTCGGCCAAGAGGTTGCAGAAAAAAAAAATGCTTTGAAAAGCCGTTGACAATCCAAGCTGAGCCGTGCGATCATCAGAGGCTTTTTTTTTTCTTACTTTTAAAAGCATTTTTTCGTCGGAAGACGTTGTAGAAAAAATGCTTTCAAAAGTACCCCCCCCCCCAAAAAAGCCTCTGATGATCAGCTGGGCAAAATGGCGGGAGGGAGGGCGCACAGGGACTTTTGCTACCAGTTCTCCGAACCACCCGCCGCCATCGCTACCGGATCGGGTGATCCGGTCCGAACCGGGAGCATTTCACCCCTGCAAGAGACTCTGAAACCATCAGGCACTTCGGTCTGGTTGAAGGTGATCCCCCGTCTCACCTGCCTCATCCCATAGTCTGTAGGCCACTTTCCTTCCAGGCAAAGTTGTTTTCTCTGGGTCTTCGGTCACTTTCAGCCTTGGGGAACCATTGACTTCTACCAGCTAAAGATGGAGCCAAATGCAACAAGTTAACGATGCTTAACCTCGTTCAAGGCCACCTGCTCTCAGATAGGTGGTACGTTGCCCTACAGGTGAGAGGAGCAAAATATAAATTTAATAAATAAAAGACTGTAATTAGAGGTCCTTGGTGCTCTCTGAACTTGGTTGGTTTCTTGCAGATGTTTCCTTACCCAACTAGATGCCAGCACTGAGGAGGTTACCTAGCTGGGTAATGAAACGTTTGGAAGAAAAGCACCAACCTTGGAGAGCGCCAAGGACTCCTCATTACAGTCTTTTATTTCTTAAATTTAATAAATAAATTCATCCTCCCTTTCTCCTCTTCCTCCATAAAATCCATTATTACCCTGAGGTCCCCAGGCATTTTTGCAGACCCGCGCCAAATAATTCAAAGTGGGGGCCAGTCTTATCTCTGCAGGGAGGATGTTCCACAGGGAGGGGCCCCACATGGAGAAGGCTGTTTTTCCTGGTCACCTTAGCTGGACCGCCTTAAGCGAGGGGACTCATGGGGAGGCTTAGGAATTCTGGGAGTTGAGCAATGGTGGGTTGCTCATGATTTGCAAGAACCGGTAGTAAAAATTTGTAGTAGTTCGGAGAACCGGGAATAACATTGGCTGGCCACAGCCCCGAATTGGTCGCCGCTTGCTTACCCTGCTCACCTCATCAGAGGCTTTTTAAAAAAAAAAAAAAAAAAAATTTAAAGCATTTTTTCTATAACCTCTTCGGCGGAAAAAATGCTTTTAAAAGTTAAAAAAAAAGCCTCTGATGATCCCGCAGCTCAGCTGGGATTGTCAGAGGCTTTTCTTTTTTTTAAATTTGATTTATATTCTGCCCTTCTCCGGAGACTCAGGGCGGCTTACAATGCATTAAGCAATAGCCTTCATACTTTTGTATAGACCTGCTTAGTAGGGCTTTTGGCGCCCCCTAAGCGATGTTCTTTTTTTATACAAAGTCAGCTTATTGCCCCCACAATCCGGGTCCTCATTTTACCTCCCTCGGAAGGACGGAAGGCTGAGTCAACCTTGAGCCTGGTGAGATTCGAAGTTGCAGTAATTGCAGGCAGCTGGTGTCACTTAACACCACTTTAATCTGCTGCGCCACCAAGGCTCTTGTTTTCAAAGCATTTTTTTCTGCAACCTCTTCAGACAAAGACGTTGTAGGAAAAAAAATGCCTTTAAAAGCCTCTGGCGATCCCAGCTGAGTTGCCTGATCGTCAGAGGCTTTTCAAAGCTTTTTTTTTCTGCAACCTCTTAAGGTTGTAGAAAAAATGCTTTTAAAAGTAAAAAAAAAAAAAAGTTGGCCACACTCACCCAGTCACATTAACCCCCCCACCAAGCCATGCCCACAAAATAAGCCACGCCCACAGAACCGGTAGTAAAAAAAATTAGAACCCACCCCTGGAGTTGAGGTCTATAAGTCATAAAGGGCCCACCATTCCCTACCCTTCTAGAGATTGACCCACCTCCCCTGCCCCGCAGCAGACTTCTTGGCCTACAACGGTCGCCCTAGAGTAGCGTTGTTCTTGTGGGGCAGAAGGGTTAGTTACCTTGTAGACGCAGCCCAAGGTCGTCTGAAGGGGGCACGTCACCAGGTGGGTCCCAACGCCAATCATATTGATTTCGTTGCCCTGCGAGGAACACAGCAAAAGCAAAAGGGAATTCCCGAGCTCAGATTTATGGATGTGTCTCACACACACATACACACAAAATCTCACAATGTCACACAAATCAGAGCAGGCCAGGCTTTTAAACCTCGGTGTCCTCTCCTGGCGTCAGAAGAGCACAAGTTCAGATCCTGTACTACAACCTTCTATTTATTAGATCAGTGTTTCTCAACCTTGGTAGCTTGAAGATGGGTGGACTTCAACTCCCAGAATCCTTCAGCCAGCAGCCAGCAGAAAACACACACACACCAAAACTCAGCAATTACGTTTTTACAATTATGGTATTTTTCAGAGTATAAGACGCACCGGAGTATAAGACTTTTTGGGTGAGGAAAAGAAGAAAAAGAAATCTCCCTCTGCCTTTGCCTGTGAGCAATTTTGCCTCCTTGCAGCAAACAGCAAACAGCCTGCTTTACTTTCATTTTCGTTTTCAGCATAACCTGATTAGCACAAGAAAAAAAAACTGCTCCCAGCAATTTACCTCTTTGCAGCAAGCAGCAGAACAGCTGCGCAAAACAGCTGAGAGTCGGGAGGCCAATCCAATCAACTTGTGCTAATTAGGCTGTGCTGAAGCTGAAAGGAGCATTTTTTTCTTGCTGTTTGCTTGCAAGTAGGTAACTGCTGAGAGGCAGAGGCCATAGGGTGGGGGCCAGTGGATGGGCGGGGCTATATTCAGCGTATAAGATGCACCTAAATTTTCACCCCCTTTTAGAGGGGAAAAAGGTGTGTCTTATACTCCAAAAAATACGGTACCTTAAACTCAGTCTTTTGGGAGAATTTAGAATATTGTGCAAATCCACCCGACTTGGTCAAAGATTCAGGTTTGATGCAAATTTAGGAAATGCATTCAGTATACATTTTAACCACGTACAATGTGAATATTTTAAGAATGTTATTGGAATATTTATTAAAGTTTATCTCACTTCAGCTGGGAAGAAGCAGAATGTGTCAGAATTTTTAAAAAAATCACAGAGAAGAGGAGAATTTTGACCGCTTTACCACAACGTTGTAATATTAAAATACTGCTTCCAGTTACCAGTTACAATTAATCCGTGGAACAACTTGCCTCCGGAAGTTGTGAATGTTTCAACACTGGAAGTTTTTAAGAAGAGATTGGACAGCCATTTGTCTGAAACGGTACAGGGTTTCCTGCCTGAAAGGCAGGGGGTTGGACTAGAAGATCTCCAAAGGTCCCTCCCAGTTCTATTCTATTTCAATGGATAGGATAGCAAAGGATAGGAAAGCTTTTGGGGTCTAGACAGCATCCTAAAATATTTCCCCACCCCATGCCAAGCCGCATGGGCATATCCTCACCTCTCGAGACAATTCTTCCAAGCTCTGTTCGCTCACATCGTTGCTCACCGTGATGGGTATCGTCTCAAACCAAGGAACCCGGAAACTGGAAGGGAAGACACAGGGGTTAAGGGACATCCCTTCTTCCAGAAGCCCTTCATTTTTCCATTGCAACACACAGCCACATCTACAGCCTATGCCAAGGGGATCCAGCTGTCATCATCAAGACTTTCTTAGTGCCACAAAAATGGAAAAATGCTTTAATTCCCACAATGGATAAATGGCTGGGGAAAAAAAAAACAACTGATGGAAATAACAGAGATGGTTAAATTGCCTGCTTGGATCCAAGAAAATAATGCATCCAATTTCATTTCTACTTGGAAACCACTTATGGACTTTGTGCCCGAGATGGAAAAAAATAAATAAATGAAATTTTGGATTTTGCTGATCAGGTAAGTTTGTTATAGAAAGGAGTAGGAAATATTAGAATATGATCAGAGTCAATTGGGGTGAATTGTGGTAGATAAAAGAGCCTGGATAGCTCAGCAGACTAAAGCATTGTAATTAAACACCAGCTGTCTGCAATTATTGTTGAATCTCACCAGGCTTAAGGTTGACTCAGCCTTCCATCCTTTCTAAGGTGGATAAACTGAGACCCAGTTTGTGGGGGCAATAAGCTGACTTTGTATAAATACACAAAAGTATGAAGGCTGTTGCTTAACGCATTGTAAGCTGCCCTGAGTCTCCGGAGAAGGGCGGGATATAAATCAATTTTTTTAAAAAATAAGAATTTATAGACTTTCTACGATTTAATTGAAATAACAGATTCTTAACCAAGGACTTTGAAGTTTAATTTTGCTGTGCATTAACCTGTTAACTAATTTTTTCTTTATATATATATATATATATGTGATGCATGACAGGTCAAATTGGGTTGCAAATAGATGTAGAAGTTATAAATTTTGGACCTCTTTCACAATCAGAAAAGCTATTATTTTTGCAATATATTTGTCAGTATATTTAATGGGGGAGAGGGGAAGGGAAGGTATCTGTTTTTGTTTTTTGTCCTTTTAACCCACATCTTTTTTTTTTTTTTAAATTGTCTC